>CM002499.2:7500000-8750000 GCA_000573905.2 Oryza punctata | reverse complement strand
CCGATTGGATCTACTGCTATCGATTGGTGTCCTCACCACCATGGCTAAGAAAATCCACCACCATTGATGGGTGACTTTGTCTTCACCACCAGTCTCCTATAATGCTGCCAGCTGGTCTAACGACTACGCGACTTCGCTACCGTGGTTGGGCGACTTCGTCT
Organism: Oryza punctata; assembly: GCA_000573905.2. NCBI lineage: Eukaryota > Viridiplantae > Streptophyta > Magnoliopsida > Poales > Poaceae > Oryza > Oryza punctata. Next base: position 8,749,839 of record CM002499.2, on the reverse strand, counting down.
CCACCTCCAGCTGACCCCGCCTTAACCGAGCGGTGGCATGGCCTCCACGGCTATGCAACTCCACCACCGTTGATGGGTAGCTTCATCTTGACCACCAGCCGTCTCCGTTGTCGTTGACGGGTCTCCTCAACTTCATGGCTACGCGATTCCTACCACCGTTGATGGTGACTTCCTCTTCATCGTCTTCACCGTCGGTGATCTCTGCTGCCAATTGCTCTCCTCACCTTCACAGCTTCGCGACTCTGCCAAATTTGATGGGTGACTTCATCTTCACCATTGACAACCTCTGTTGATGCCGACTGGTGTCCTCGACTATATGATTGTGCGACTCCGCCATCGTTCCTCGGCGACTTTGATGAGGACACAACTAGCTCGGATATGACCATGACTACCTTATGTATTCATCAACCAAAGGTGCATTATGTTACTACACCATGAGTTTCGTACCTTCTCGTTTGTAGAAATACTTGCGTGGATGAAAGAAAGGAGTGCAGGCACACGAAATGCTTGGTTGATCAATGAAGTTGATTGGAGACCAATACAAGACCTTCCCCAAATATATTCCAACATTAGCGTGTCACTTTTGGTCCATAGAAGGCAAGAGATAAAGTTCTACACGTTTTGGATTCAGATTCAGGCCTCTGGACAGCATCAACTTCAAACGGACCTAGCTGCTAATCTAGAGGGAATTTAGGGGCCCATAAGTAGTTATTGGAAAGTTTATGGAGTCTACTTTCAGCTGGTTTGGCTCCCACATCAAAATTCCTTCTCATCTATTCGTAATCTGCAAAACAAGCCATGTACCTCATCCAGTCCAAGTCTGATTTTGGTCTCGGGCCTTCTAATTGTGTCGTAGGCTAAGCCCAAAGAGTGGACGCACTAGTGCTAACCCTAGGACATCCCTAAACATATTTTTTCAGTAGTCGTCATAGTTTAGAGTCTGGTTTTGCTTAGATTGTTTCTACCATTTGGTGCTAGTTCAGTTTGTTGAACCACAAATTCGAGTGCTTAATCATTCATATGCAATTGAGTTGCTATCTACCTTGTTCTTGCTTGTGTTCTTCGATTCGCATGCAGGGATTAGCCTTCCCGATGAGGTCAACCGGGTAGCGCACAGTTAATAACCGGAGGAGACATGGTGTTGCGATTGCATGGTTCGGATCATGTTGATCGGATGTCGGATCATCTGTGTCAAGTTTTCGCCCAATCGAGGGTTATCAATACCTATCGAAAGATCGGAACCTAGTTCCTCATGAGACTTCATCTCCACTTCCAGTTGACCCCGCCATCGCCGAGTGGTCACCTCGCCTCCACGCCAGTGCTACTCGATCACTGTTGTTGGCCGACTTCATCTTCACTACCAGCCGCCTCAGCTACTATCAACTGGTGTCCTCGCCTCCACAGCTGTGCAATTCCGCGCCAATTGTTGGGCGATATCGTCTTCATCACCAGCCGCCTTCGCTACGGACTGGTGTCCTCGCCTCCACGGCTTTGTAACTCTACCACCATTGCAGGGTGACTTCGTATTCACTGCCGGCTGACCCCCACCATCGCTGGGTGGTTACCTCGCCTCCATGGCTATGCGACTCTACCATCGTTGCTGCACGACTTCGTCTTCACCACCGACCACCTCTGTTGTCGCTGACTAGTGTCCTCGCCTCCACAGTTGTTTGACTGCGCCACCATTGTTGTGTATTTCCTCTTCATCGTAGGTTGCTCTGCGGTCGACTAATGTCCTCACTTCCACGGCTGTGCGACTCCGCCAACGTTGTTGAGTGACTTCGTATCCACCTTCGATTGACCCTGTCGTCGCCGAGTGGTGACCTCGTCTCGACAGCTGTGCGACTCTACCACCATTGTTGAGTGACTTCGTATCTGTTCACAGTTGTAGAGCGACTTCGTATCCACCACCCCGTCGTCACCGAGTGGTGACCTCGCCTCGACAGTTGTGCGACTCTGCCACCATTGTTGAGTGACTTCGTATCTGTTCACGGTCGTTAAGTACCGATTTTAACCACAAAGTAGCATAATGAATAGAGGGAAAATGTTCATTTCTTACACGTATACCAATAATAAATAATATAGTTGTATTAGGATTAGAGAAATAACATGCATGCAAGAATTATACACTAAAGTGAAGGAAAAATGACGTCGACAAGCAAGGAAACACACGTACGATGAATCACGTGCAAGCACAAGGGTTGATGGGCCCACAAGTCAGTGCAAACCGACTTAAAGTGGAGCCAACCCACCAGGAACTGAGTAAGGGGCCCACCTATCATCCACCGACCAAAGTTGGTGTAGAAAGGCGGTAGGACGGGTTCAGCCAAACCAGGTTTTCGGCGAACCACCGCTGGCACCAATCGACCCCCACCTTCCACGTGTCGACTCCTCCTTCACTCCCAATGGAGGTTATGCCCGTTTCCCGGCCTTCAACCGACTCATTTCACTACACAACATATTCCTCAAGGAGTAACTCCCTCTTCGATATTGTATTCTCTATAGTTTAGTAGAAGTAAAGTCTAGAGGAACTTTGGTCCTATAGTCTTCTTGGTGTTTCCGGTATGTCTTCAGCATTTTACTCTTCTTGTAAGACTATAGTTATATTGATGGAATTATCTTCTTTATTTTCTTATGCTCATAGTCTATGTATTCCTTTGTTGAGTATATCTTCTATGAGTACAATATACTTTGTATATTTGTTTAATCCTAGACTAGTCAATCCATGCTACGGTAATGGTCCAATGACCTTTATAGTTTGCTCTAGCTCCAACTTGTTCATCCGTAGGGTGAGCCAAGTGGGGAGTTAGTGATATTATTTACTAGCATAAACATGGTGTTTAGGCTAGATAAATACCGTTGGATACGGGTGTGCCCCATAGAAAGTGAGGTAGGTGGCAAGTGATGGCAGCCCTGTCCGTCCTTTGTATTCTTGTACGCTTAGGTATGACGTAAGAGTGACTAAATGTCATAACCACACTGGCAGACCAGCATGGAGTGGCCTCTCGGTAGTACCTAGCTGCTTGGAACTAAGTCCTATGTTGTTAGGATGTATATGTTAAGTGTATACAAAATATTAATAGATTAAAAGTATAGTTGTACCATCATTACAGATGTGAATCTCCTATATGTCCACTACCCCATTATCATATTATCTTAACCATGTTTAGACTATGGTGATTTAATTATAGATTGATTTAAGAGATATAAAGAATATCTTCAACCGCCGCCTTCCCTGCGGAATTATAAATACGATACCCTTAGGTCGCTCTAAGGTTAAGTGCTACATCAGTATCCGTGCGCTTACGGATTTATCTATGGTCATAAGAAATACCAACAGTACCCACCTCCGGCTGGCCCCCGCTATCACCGATTAGTGGCCTCGCCTCCACCTCTACACAACTCCATCGCGGTTGTTGAGTGTCTTCGTATCTACCTCCGATTGACCCAGCCGTTGCCGAGTGGTGACCTCGCCTCCACGGCTATGTGACACTACTACAAAAGGGATTTTTCCGTGCGGGCAAAAAGGGTTTTTCCGTGCGGAGGTTTTTACCCGTCTGCACCTAGGTGTCTGGGAAAATCAATATTTTCGCGTACGGGTGACCCAACCGCACGGGACAATCATTTTCCCGTGCGGTCGGATTAAGTGGACCGCACGGGATAATCGATTATCCCGTGCGGTCAAATTATACCGCCCGCACGGAACCAAAAAATAGCGAAAATAAAAAAAGAAAATCAGGACCGGGCGCCGCCGCCGCGACCAGCCACGGCCGCCGCCCTGCTCGGGCGCCCGCCCGCTCGCCGCCGCCCTACTGTGGCAACGCGTCGTCGTCATCGCCATCGAGCGGGGGAGGGCGGGAGAGGCGCGCCGCCGCTGGATCCGGGCGGCGGAGGGCGGGAGAGGGGCGCCACTGCCGGATCCGGGGGCCGGCCGCCTCGCTCCACGTCGGCGCCGGTCGCCTCGCTCCGCACCGCCCACGACTCCGTGCGTGCCGGCCATCGAGCCACGCTGAGGAGCGCGCCCGTGCGCCTGCCGCCGCGCGCGCCGCCGCTGCTAGGGCTCGCCGCCTCCACCTATGCCGCGTCGGTGATGTCGTCGTCGTCGTCTAGGCGAAGGCCGCCGTGTCCGGAGCTAGGGCTCGCCTCCCCCTCCTCCGCCGCCGCCGGGATCGGCCTTGCCTCCACCGTGCCCCCTCCGAGCTCCGCTCCTCGCTCACCGCCTCCGTTCTCGGAGGGGAGGGGAGGAGAGGAAAGAGGCAGAGAGAGAGGAGGGAGAGATAAAAGGCAGAGAAAGAGAGAGAGAGGAGTGATTGAGGGAGAATTTGAAGTGGGTGGGAGGGAAACGAGGGAGGCATTTTCCCATTCGGTCGATTTAAAAAGCCCGCACGCGAAAATAGATTTTTCCGTGCGGTCCTCTTAAGTCGACCGCACGGGATAATCCTCTTATCCCGTGCGGTCGGATTAAGACGCCCGCATGGGAAAATGCATTTTCCCGTGCGGGCGACAATCCAGCGCCGGTCCTACTATTTTTAAGTGCGGTTTCACTTACGAACCGCATGGAAACAAAATAGGGTGGCGTCCAGGATAATCAATCCTGTAGTAGTGTGACTTCGCTACCATTGATGGGCGACTTCGTATTCACCGTCGGCTGCCTCTGCTGCCGCTAACTGCTCTCATCGCCTTCACGGTTGGTGGACTCTGCTGTCGTTGTTGGACGACTTCATCTTCACCGCCTTTGTTGCTATCGTGTCCTGATAAATTCAACCCAAATTAAAACCATTTTCTATAAGGAATAATAGAATTTATTAAAATCATAAAAGAAATTGGCCAAAATTAAAATACGTACAAGAAAATTTCGAATGTGGCCTAGAGTATTTTTATCAAATTCTTCATTGTCTATATGGAGCCCTAAAATTTTACTCGAATTTTCAAATCGCTGGAAATATTTATTAAGCAACAAAAACAATTATCAGAGTTTTTAAAAAGAAAAACCTAAAAATCATCCTCCTTCCTCCTTTGGGCCGAATCCGGCCCAAAGTTTCTCTCCCCTCCCTTTCTTTTTCCCCTTTCTTCCCGGGCCGCCATCCATCCAGTCGGCCCACCTCCCCTTCCTTTCTTCCCGGCCTGGGCCGCCAACTTCCGCCAGCCCAGCGAGGCCGAGCCACGCCCCTCCCCATCCGCTCCCACGCGTGCGCCCGCTCCGAGCGCTGGTGGGTGGGACCCACCTGTCAGGCTCGTCTCCTACCTCCAGCCGCCGGCCTCCTCTTTCTCCCTCCAATAAAACCTATCCCGATTCCTCCCTAAAATCCGCTCGATTCAAACGGCTATATCCAAAATTAATTGGGGCAAATTAATCCCCTTTCCTTCCTCTTTAATTCCCCCAATATTCCCCTTGAATGGCGCCCTCCATCACCCGCCTTCCGTGGCCGTCGTCCGCCATTCCCGGTGCTGCCCCGCCTCCTCCCCTATAAAACGGGATCCCCTCCCTCCCCTCTCTCCGTTTTGACCCTTCCTGAGTCTCCCCGTGGCCGCACCACCTCTCCCCGCCACCCTCCTCTCTTCCAGCCACCTCTGCCGCCGGGCCTGAGCACCGGCTGATATCATCATCACCTCCCTTGGCTCCGCACACCGTCCTCTTCCCCGGTCACACCGTCTCCCCGCCCGAATATCGCCGGAGCGGTGTCCTCGCCGATGTCCTGTACCTCCAATCCTCCGGCTAGTTGGTATTCCTCGCAGGTGCACCGGCCGATGTCGCCGTCTCCTCCTCCAGCACCGCAGCGACATCCTCTCCCCTGGCCTGTCATCAGTTTCGTCCGGAAGTCACCGGAACCACGTCGCCCGCGATGCCGTCCCACCACGCCGGTGCTACCTTCGGCCGGACCTTCCTCCCCGCTCGTGCACCGGTCGACCGCACCAGCACCACCTCCAGTATCGCTACGTCAAGGTCATCCTCAGCCTCACCTCCCCTTCATCCGAACCTTGCCGGTTGCCATCGTCGTCGCCAAGCCAAAGCCGTTCCCGGTTGTCGCCGTCGTCATCGTCTTCTCGTCGTTCCTGGCCACGCTCCTCGTCGGCCCTCCCTTCGTCAAGCCAAAGCCATCTTCGTCGTCCAGGTCATCCACGTCGACAAGATCATTTTCCTCCGGCCATCGTTCCCGTCAAGCCAAAGTGCTGCCCGTTCATCTCTGTCGTCCCAAGTCATCGCCCCGTTCGTCGCCACCAGTCTACCTCAAGTCTTCCCTGCCGTGCCCGTTCGTCATCAGTCGCCATTGCCGTTCTGCGCCTCGGCTCGTTGTTGTGAGGATCCCTCCTCTCGCTGCCCCATCCTCATCCTCTCGGCGTCGCCACCATACCTATCGTGCGGTTGTTGGTCCCGGTACCCGTGTGGTGACCATGTCCGTGTGCCCGCTCGGTAGCCGTGTGGTGTCAACGTGTGCAGCCCGCGTGGTGTCTTGGTTCTGTTTGTTGGCCACTCGCTTCGATTGATACACGGGGTTCGCTTTCGTCAGCCCGTGGATCGTCTCTGTGTACTCGGTCCATCGTGGCCCTTTAGGTTGACGTGTGAGGTCCACATGTCAACAGTGCAGCTTTCCTTTCTTTTCCAGGCTTGCGGTTACACATGTTTTGTAGTTGCAAAATCAATTACAATAATTCGTAAATCTCCATATAACAACATTAAACTTCGGATGACCATATCTTGGTTATACGAACTCCGAATCAACTCGCTCAAGTCAACTAATTTTTGTTATAACCTAAAGAACCCCGTGCTTTTGTTTTCATTTATTGTTATTGCTTCTTTATGGGGTGTTAGCTTTGCCTGGGTGCTTCGCGTAGCTCATGTAGTTTTTGATGTTTCTGAAGTGTTGTTCGTGTTCATCGCCGAAGGTTCGGAAGATCATCCTCTTTGAGCAAGGCAAGTCGCATCACCCTTGAGCATGTGGAATCCTAGTTTATAAAATTATTTTGATTTAAATTATTGCATTATGCTTTATTAAATTCGTGAGAATAACCGTTTTACTTAGCCATGCCTACTATTCCTTGTTATGGCTTTGTTAATTATTATTGCTTTACAATCCTATGTAACAAAAACCAGCTAGTAAGAACTCTATGTGTGGTGCTTACTAGACCTTTAAGGTTCATGCTTAGCCATGCTTAAGTAGCAACTTATAGAGGTTTACAATACTAGACTTTGTGTATTACTTCACATCACTCTTGGTAACTCTGGAACTTGGGCGGTATAGCCCGGACATGACACTTTCTTCCTCTTTCAAAACCCCTAAAACCTGTTTCCCGGTGGGGTTTGGGTGCATGCCAGTTGTGGGAAGTCAGCACCCTAGCCAATATAAGGATTAAGCATGAGCCTCTGTTGCAAAGCACTACAGTACTTCCACATGTCTAATGGGTAAGACTTAGTTTGTAGCTCAGTTTGGTCCTGAACAAAAGGACATGTATAGAGATGGATAAAGTCGGGTGATGGATATCTCTGAGGCAAATGAAGGCTACACGGGCGGGTGTCCAGTACTCGAGATGTTGTGGCAGAGGACGGGCATCCGGGTGGCCACTCCCGAAGGGTGTCTTGATGTCGTGGGGCTCAACCATAACTTACCTGTCCCGGGAACCCCTACCGTAGGCGGGCGTTGGGTCGGTACTTTTTGTTGAAGGCTAGGATAAGTGAAGAACTATGTCATGCCCTCCGTCCATATACCGTGGTAGTATGTGGTGCATGGCGTCACGCGAGGAAGGCGCGTCTTCTGGGTAAAGTTGTAGACCTCTCATCAGAGTATAATCTATTAGAATAGTCGCGCCGTCGGTTATTGGCAAGCCTAGCAATGTACCCAAGTTAGTGGTTTCCTCTTAAAATATGGATAATCTGGTTAATCAACTAAAACCTGGAATGGTTGGCCTGGGTTGGCTTGGGATGAGTTGGGGCCCGACTATAAGGCTGCTAGTTTGGTCTAACTCATTGTAGGCCTTAGGTTATGGCAGGTTCGTGTGGATTCACGTCTACCTTAAGCAACTAAGTGGTTTACAATGTTGTTTTACTGCCAAACCTAACTCCTATATTATTACTACCTTTGTACCCCCTTGCATTAATCATGCATCTCCCGGTGTGACTTGCTGAGTACGGTAGTTGTATTCATTTTTGCTCAATCTTTCCCCCATCAGTTAGGGAAGCTTTGGAGAAGAAGTCCTAGGTGGAGTTTAGGCTTATACCCTAGTTGAGCACCTGTGAAGATGGAGTCATAGACCTGCTAGTCCACTGTTGTTTATTTTTGTTTGCTAGACGTGAAGAGGCTTTGAAATAATGTAAATATTATCTTATAAGAAAGATGTGTCTTTTGTATCTTGATCATGATTGTTGAAGTGTACCTCGGCTTTTCCTGGGATGTGGATCAATGCACTAGCGCTCAGGAAAGGTATTTTTCGGGCGAGACAGTTGCCGTCGACTGGTGTCCTCGCCTCCAAGGCTATGTGACTTCCCCATCATTGTTGGGAGACTTCATCTTCATCGCTAGCCTCCTCTGCTGTCGACTGTTATCCTCACCTCCACAGCTACGCGACTCCGTATCCACCTCCAGGTGACCCCGCTGTCACCGAGTGATGACCTCGCTTCCATTCTTGAGCTATTGCGTCAGAGTTGATGGGCGGCTTCATCTTCACCGCCGGTCACCTCTACAGCTGCCGACTGGAGTCCTCACCTCCATGGCTGTGCTAAGCCGCCACCATTGTTGGGCAAGTTTGTCTTCGCCGCCTGTTGCTTTTGCCACCACGGATTGGTCTCCTCACCTTCACGGTTGGTGGAGTCTGCGGCCATTGTTGGGTGACATCATCTTTATCACCTCTGTTGCCATTGTTGGGTGACTTTGTTTCTACCACTAGTTGACCCCGTCGTCGCCGAGTGGTGACCTCGCCTCCACGGTTGTGCGACTCCCCCACCATTGCTAAGCGACTTCTTCTTCACCATCTTCACCGTCGACCTCCTCTTCTACCGCCAATTGGTCTCCTCACCTCTACGTTGTGCGACTCCACGTCTATTGCCTCTACTTCATCAGCCTCGATGTCTCTTGCAACCTTTACATCTTACAAGGGCTATTCGACAACAAGAATCCACAACTCTTGACTCTGTGTTCAATTGTTTCCCAACTAAGTAGAGAATTAGGGGTTACACAACACATATGATTGCAATTCTATAGGCATTTTCTCTTTAGCGAATCCAATTTTCTCACTGACAACTCCAACAAGCTCGTCTTATCCGACTTGGGTTCGAATCAGTCAGAGGAAACAACAACCAACTAGATCCCATTCAGGCTTTCGAAAGATGCTACGGTCTACTAAGGATTTCTCAAGTGTCAAGTTCAGGATTTAATCTGTGGGTCTGGGCCAGAATCGGCTCTGCCCTCTAGAGTTCGACCCGGATATGGCTTTGAGCCTCCCGAGTTCGAGCCTAGTGAAGTTATAGTCATCAACCAATTAGCTCAGCTTGATGATTGGACAATATCATCAATAGCTACAACACCAAGGTTTACTATGATCGACATAAATCATGAGGTACTGCATCAATCTTCGTCATGCACGTGGTAACGTTATAAAAACTACTCGAGTTTAGACATCTTCTCAATAATTTGATGTATTATTATGATTCATATGACAACCGGCACTTTCACCATCAGCATTACCTTCATCTTCAGCTCACTATTACCAGTTACGTTTTTTGCTTCAGGAGTCTAGGTTCAATAATACTGAAAATCCGACTGACAGACTAAAAATTGATCAAATCATTTGACTACACTAAGCACTATTGCAACAACTGACCTGCAACTGTTGAATTCCTTTCGTAAATCCATGAGACGCGAAGACATCAGCCATTAGGAGCTGTCCACCATAATCAACAAAGAGGATTGCATTTACACAACCATGCACCAATGCATCAACAACCAAGGGTTCACGACAATTCTCAAGTTATCTGGCACCTTCCATACTTCCACGTGACCACGAGCCAAGCAACACGCCATGAATCGGAGTGATCATCATCAATTAAAGTAGCAAGACTGGCCGCAACATGCATACATACAAGTGCCCAACCACCAGGTCTATCAAGACTACAATATTAACCGAGATACATCATCAAGCAAGTAAGCTACATGAATAGTGCACTGCTGGCTGCTTCCACCATTATCGACTGGTGACCTCACCTCCATGCCGGGTGCATCAACCGCCATCAATGGGCAACCTTAACCGCTCACACCTTCGTTCCCAGCTCATTCCAGATACGCGCAACAGGAATTCATAGGACGAGTCTATTTCTTATGTCAGGGCTACTAGCTATGTTCTTGGGCTTGTCAGGATTCAGTTACTTTATTTTGGCACAACACATGAGGGATAAATCACTTAGACCAGGAGCCACTTGGATGAGATTCACGCGGTCCACATCACTCATAGGTCTGTCACTCGGGAGAAAACGAAGACTTACACACGCATCGATACATCAGTTGTTTCGCAGGCGTATTGGGCCGATGTCTGATGCGTTTGCAGCCTAATAAACAAATAGGTGTGGTAGAGTCGCATGACTTATTGGGGCTTGGTGTTTTTTGCTTGGTTAATACACTTACAGTTTGAGCCTAACACCTTAAAAAAATTCCTTATTGGCTGCAAAATGTCTTTTTTGTCAAAGTCAATGCAATGCGATTTTTAAGGGAATCAACAGCATGCTGTTGAAGCTTTTGATCTGGCTTTTCCTTATATAGTTGGGTGTTGATTGATGAAATTCTTAATTTAAGTCGCGGTTGGCCTAATGCTACGTGCATTCCGTATACGGTTGGCCTACTCTTATGTGATTCTTTTTTATTGAGTCACTAGTGGCCTTGAGCTATGCGCATTGTATTTTTTGACGCAGTTGGCCCAGAGCTACACGTATCATATTTTATGCAGTTGGTATATTACTTGGGTCATGTTACTCATGGATTCACACCGCATATGCTATAAATTGATATTAAACTAAGATTATAGTTCTTGACTATATGTTTAGTTGTTTCTCTACTAAGCATATAGCTAGGGGCTATACCTAATAGGTGCATCTATTCGACGCACCTATCTGTTTAATCTATTGGAACAAGCTCACAGCAGCCTCTTTGCAAGATATCGAAATCAGGACTCACGAAGTAAGCACTTGGGAAGCCTTCGTAGGGATGATTGAAGCAGTTAGTACCGGTCAAGAACCACATAGAAGACGGATATGGATACCGGGTACCCATACGGTCTATATATCTGATTAGAGTTAGGAGGTGAGCTGAATTCATGTATTATGTAATAGAGTAGAACTTGGTTATCATGTTACCTTGTATCTTAAGGCAGGGTATAGAGCTCCGACCGGATACTATCATGTAATAGGTTAGAAGACTGATGTTGTTTTCGGCTAGATTTTTCTCTTTGTAACTCTATCCCCTAACATATATAAGGTGGCAGGGAGCTCTCGAAGGGCATAGCCAAATACCCTAGACATGATCAATACAATCTGGTGGATCCAATCTACCAAACAGATATAGGGTATTACATTGAGTGGGTCTAAACCTGTTTAAACCCTTATGTACCGAATCCATTCACTTTTCGATCTCGTGCACTACTCCTTTTATTAATATTATTGCCAATATGAAACATCGGCAACTTGTACCCGTAACGACCATCGTGTATAATGCACGCACCGCGTAGCTCGGCAACGAGCCCATTGGAGAGAAGAGGGAGGAGGTGATGGGAGGAAGTTGAGACCCATAATTTTTGAAGTTTTATTACTGTAGTGCCACGCCAGTACCATGTCAGATCAAAGTATACCAGCCGCAAAACCACCCAGAAGCTAAAATGATAATTGAGGATGGTTATATCATTTTGCAGTTCGGAGGGAGGAAAATTCAGAATTAAAGCATAGTTGAGGGAGATTAAATGAACTTTTTCTCCCAGCAACAAGGGGAGCAGGGATGGCGTCAGGCCCATTATGTTTGCAAGATAGGTTGTGCTAAACTTTTGGGCCCATAATAAAATAAATAAACATAGTCTTTCCTTTCACTGTAACGGATAGGCTGGATGAAGTGTCTCATCATGGATAACCTTATCTTTGATGGGCTAATTTGAAGCCAGTTCCACGAGGCTATGGGCATGGCGCCCATCACAGGTGTCTCGTACCACTGACGAGTCTTCACCTATTAGAGATAAAGTTTAGTCAGTACTAACTACTCATTTGTAATGGATAAGTGTGATGAGTGTCTAGGTGAGTCACTGAGGACCTTATCCGGTGTAGTATTTCTTATTTTTCACCGTGATACCATTGCTTGCTTATTACTTCTTGTCATCGCCCTAGCTCTTGTCGGACTAGACTAAAGGAAAGAATGTCATCATTTCCAGTGCTGCTCACACAGCTAATAAGATTAGAGGCCCAGGCCCCTATGATGTCAGAAATTTATGTGCATATTTGCTTGGCTTTTCTACGCAGCGAGCCCAATCTGAGATATCAGCAACTGCAGGTACGTTGCACATCTGTAATATACTAATATCTCTGATGATTGCTTATGGCACTACATCGAATTTCAACACTCTGGTAGCAACATGCTGTCAGCTATTTAAGATTCGTTTCTAGGACGGTAGACAATTTAGCATGAATCATGGTGCGATCCTTATAGTGTAGGCCATTTTGTGCATTCTCAGATCACTGATTTCCAAGGCAGTGAGAAAGAAACATTTCTAGCAGGAAAGACTTAGAATCGATAGGCTAGTAGGCTACTACCAGAGGAGCAATTGAATTCACCATATTTTAACCTTGGTGAATAGATTGGTCACTACTGGGGGAGAACTGATCTTTATTCGGTTGGTAAAACATATTTGTCCCGTTCAAATAAGAACCTGTGCTAAATAATATCTTTAGCACCGGTTTAAAATCCCAACGGTAGTTTACGATTTTTAGTCCAACCGGAACTAAAAATTGATATTTAGTCCCGGTTGAACACCAACCGTGACTAAAGATATCTTCATTGTTAGTTTAAAAATAAAAGCATCTGTATTCAAGTCAGATATGTATAGTAGGTAGGGGATGGTATTGTGCGTGATGACTGGAGTGAGAGATCTTGAGTTCGAATTCCGCATCCCATATATTTTTTTACTTGATATCCATCTTTGATGTGTCCTATAGGAGATATGCAAGCCCGCCAACCCCCCCCCCCCCCCCCCCCCCCCCGACAAACCTAGTGCCTTCTTCCAACAAAGATCAACTACCGGGTTCAGCTAATGGTCTCACAAATGTTACACAGAAAATATTGTGTGATGATAGTTAGTCTGTCCTTGTTGAGCAGCCAGACAAGAGTCAAGCAATTATATAGAGACACGCTGTTACCAGCTGGAATAGAATTTGCAAGTCAAAAGAGTTCATGTTCTTTCTTGATTGCCTACCTTGCCAGCATCTTTCAGTCACCGGAATGTATCCACCACTTGGCCACCAGAATCTGCTCATCAGATGCAGGCTGGTGGTGTCCCTTCTGTTGAACTGAAAAGCACTGGAACATTACTACAGAAAACGTTTGTCCATGCATGCATAAGGTGTTTCCATGGGTGTTTTCCGCTCCACCTGCAACCAAGGGCTTGCGGAAATTCACTTTTTCCGTAGGCGTAAAGTCAGATGGCCGTGAAGAACGATTTTCATGGGTGGTGGGAGAAAGACACTCGCCCGTACAAACTGTTTTATGAGGGTAGTGCTCGGAGTACAACCATCCGGGTAAGAACTTTATACGGGCATATCACATTAGTTACCGCCTAGGTTTTATGTTTTACACTGTATGTCCAGTATAGAGGACCACTAGACATTATAATTAACGTAGATAGGTATTCTATGCATACCAGGGGCGGACCCAGCCTTGACCCATGGCCCAGGCCAGCCCATTATACTTTGTGCCAAGCTAATTTACATGGTGAAAATCTATACTTCATAATGGACTTCTCTTCATAGGCCTTAGGCCGTGGCCCAGGTGGCCCGAGACCTATGTCCACTCTCGATGTACCCTTACAGTAAAATTGATCAAATCCATATAAGCAACGCTTCGGTGCTCTCTACTGCTATATTATACTACTAGTAGAAATGATCTGCACTGTTGATTTGTGAGGGTATAATAATACTTTCCTATCATTGTTCCTTGGTTATTCTGTCTTTTTCAAAAGTGGGCCTATCACAACTAAATTGGTCTCACATTCACAAGATTGTACTGCAAGTGTGTTACCGATCCGCAGTAGCCGTGTGTCATCCCTGTCGCCGACGAACTCTACAATAGATCCGCAGCAACTGTGTGTCGTCCAAGCATATTCACTAACCAATTTACTGGCTGTTACCAAATTTTTTACTATATATTGTATTTTTTTTGCTGTAATTTTTTACTATATATTGTATTTTTTTTTGCTGATTAATACATATTACCGACTAAGTTTATATCAAAATAGAGATATATGCCTTCTTTGGCAAAATCCGCAGCTGTCTCCAATTAGTTGATTACGATTTACCTTTTCCTAATCAACATGGACTCAAACACGAGCAAACATCAAAGGAACACAAAGGCATCATACCAATATACTATATACTTGTAAGCAATATCACAAATATTGCTTCTGTGGTAAAAAGAAATGGAATTACAAAGAAGTCGCACAATTTTTACAGGTATTTACAAAATATATTCAATCCAAACAATGTCCTTTATCAATAATCAATGTTTCCCCACACCGTACTGCTAGACCATACTTGAAAGAACAGGAATGCAGGAAGCTTGTCTTTCGCTGGTAAGCCGGTAATCATCTAAACATGTAATATCTGATAACAAACTCAACGTTGGAGCTTCATTTCATGGCTGAAAAAATGAAGACAAAGGATACAAATTACAAAGCCTCCAGAATAAAATGAGAGAGTGTAAAGATAAATTCAGAGAACTTACAAGTTATGCATGAATTTTACCACCAATTTTTTGCCTTTACCTTCGCTGGTCCTAGCACCAGCGATAATAAGACAACTTCTCACAATTAAACATAATCAACCACTTCCACCATTAAGGGATTGCATGTATAAGCTAGCTTAAAAAAATCCTCGTATATTTTGATATTTGCAGAGTCTTTATCCACATCAAAACTACAGTCCTGAAACAGGTAACTAAAGTAATTATAGACTAATAAATGCATTCCATATCTTGTGAAGCAATGCCACTGTACTTTGTACAAACTGTTTAGAATTCAACTGGAAATAACTTTTTGTCAATCTAAGATCTACATATAATTTCTGCCAATACTGATGGATTTAAAAAGGAAGTCATTTCTGGAAGCCACCATCTTCCCCCTCTCAAAAAACGAAAATAAACAGTCCTAGCCTCAGGCCAGTCTACACTAATAGACTGGCATGTCTCAGTATCAATGATTACCAAGGTGTTTCTTCATTGACTGGACATGCTAATATGGTCATAATTTATTTACTTCCTCTGAGAAAGGGGTTACTGGCCACTTGGGATGTTTTCTGGTAATTTTTTCCTGACCTTGTTTGACTGAATAATTTTCAAAAATCGAACATGAATGAAGATGATGTACATATGCATATACTCATAAAGCGTCTAAGAATTTCATAAGCGGTGTATTATTTGAAATGCTGAAATTTTTTGTATTGCTAGATGTAGACTTATGCAACTGAGATATTCATATGCAGCCATGAAATTAATAGAGTTTGTCATGCTAGGTGAGCTATAGAAAGTGCCATATGAGAATAAAATTTGGACCTTAATGGTTCCACATTTTTTAACCAATATAAAGTAATATCTTATCAAGTGATGGCTGATTGCAATTGGATCAAGTAATATCTCAAGCAATGAATCAAATATTATTGGACAAGTGATGACTGATTACAATAGGAGAAGTTTGTTAGCTATTGAGGTAGTCACAGAAATATTCTAGCCAAAAAAGCAGTTATCGGCAATCATAATCTGTATGGATTGGATGCATCTACAGAGCTAAATAAAAATGAATACTTTCGATACTAAATTTCATTACTAATTTTAACTCTTCCATTCGATTATGGATATCTAACTGCTCACATTTAGGTAGGGTGAAATGTTTCAAGCAAATTAAGTGCAAGCTAGGATCCAAATTTGAAGCCCAACAAACTGTTCAGGCATACACACCAAAAGGTCATGCTGGCTTAACTTAACTGATATAGCCACATCCCCATGCGTGTACGGAAAAGAACAAACACCTTCTAGACAGGATACCGACAGAACAAACACCTCAATTTTTTGTGGGGAATACTAATGAAAATTAGAGACCATTGGATGATGGCTTCACTCATCGTAGGCTCATGGAGCCCCCACATCCCGCATGACCATGGAAGCGGCATGTGCTGCAAGAAAGGGGACGGTGGCTGAGGCGTCGGAGGCAACAGAGGCGGCGAGAGAGGGGGACAGGCACCGAGGTAGGTGGACGGGTGCAGTCAGCGAGGGCGTGGGAGGCGCCGAGGGCGGGGGAGGCATCGGAGGCGGCGGAGGGTGGTGGAGGAGGCGGCGGAGGGGACGGTGGATGACACGGCGAGGGCGGGGGAGGCGACGGAGGCGGCGAGGGAGCAGGACGGGCGTGAGGGCGGGGACGGAGGGGAACGAGTGATGTGAATCAAATTGGATCAGCGGCCAATCCATTTCGACCCTGCTAGGGTTAGCAAGTGGAAAATTACCATTATACCCCTCCCCACAACATTTTTTCTGGATAAAATTACCCCTCCACATTTCTACTACTATTAAATGTGGTGGTAGTAGATGTAGATCTCAACCCTTCAATCAAATACGATCAACGGTGCGGATTATTCTCTACTAGAAGTAGAGAGCACCGGAGTGGGGCTCAATCCATATAAATATCATATTTCTTTACTGAATAGCTAGCATGCAACTAGAATTTAGCAGAAAATACACTGATTCATCTTAGAACTGATCACATATGTCAAACAAAATAAGAGGAAGTGATCCTCTATATACAACACCTGCCAACGTAATGTTTTGATCATACACGTGAGAATACAATTTGCAACTGTTCGCGATCCTGTCACAGGAAATGTGTGGATCACGAAATCTGGAGTTGGGGTGTTCAGAATGGCTGAATGCCCTACCTGTCAGTTACAAAGCTCTTGATGCATGGCAACATCACTCTCAGGATAACAATGTGTACCTATCTCGCAGCAGACCTCATAGCCGATGAACCGGAACATGTCAGCTTAGAAGGTATACTACTGGAAATTCATCTTTAATCCCGGTTCACAACCCCCTATAGTTCCGGGTATGTAATCAGGATGCTCCATCATTAGTTTCGGATTGGGCGTCCCGGTTAGGGCAGCACCAGACCAATGATGTAGCTTCTGCATGGAAAGAATAACAAAAGGAGTACTGGACATTGAGCTGTTATATATGATGAATAATAAAATTAGTAGCCCCTTGACACTCTAAGCATTTTGCCCACCTTATATCAACATCCCCTCCAACCTTAGGAACTCACATCCATAGAACCCACAAACACTGGATTCTGTAGGTTCCTTGTGGCACTTCAGGAAGTAAATAAAATAATACGTTAATATAGTGTTTAATCTGGACATATATATGATATGAGGCGTGAGGTTTACAAACTTTCTCATACCCAAGGGTGTACTGTTACCTCCATTTTAGAGGTTGGCTCGTAATAAGATATTGTCAAATCTAGAAATCGGCAACACGAAAAGGGTAGCGCACAAGATTTAAAGTGGATGGGTGATGAGACAAAAGTTTATATAGGTTCAGAACTTCTCGAATAAAAATAATACCCTACTCCTGTTTCGAGGAATTTATCCACCGAGTTGTGTATTGATCTAACGATTTGATCGTGAATATCCTCAAGGGATGCTCTGCGCTCCTTATATAGGCGGAGGAAGTAGTCTTGCAAGATAGAAACTTAAGCACGTACGGTATAATTTTCCTATATCTACTCTACAATTTTACCGGACCAGGACTGCAACTCGTTCCTTGATATACAGGCGATGTAATACCCGAATCCCAGTCCTATACATATTATATGTACATAATCTATCTCCTATAACCAGTCGGATAGCCTAGCTGTGTGGATAAATGGTACCCATAATCTCCACAGTAGTCCTAAGACCTTCGCAGCCGAGGAGATAATCTTCTCCTGAGCCAAATCACCAAAAGCAGAGTGCTTCCATCATCTCTACCATAGTCTCCCGAGTGTTTCTACCAAACCGAAAGGTCGTGAAGGTTTGGAAAAAAATATTAAAAAACAATAAAGAACATCACCGAGTGGAAAAGATATGACAATCATAACCGAGTGACTTTGAAAATAATTAGCTAATTTCCTGATGGTAACTAAAACTCCATATAGCAATTTTTGTACATGGGGATATCGAGTCATTGAATCGGCCAACACCTCGCTAACGAAATAGATAGGCCTCTAAACCTTCTAGATATGTCCTTCCTCGCGTTCAACAAGCAGAATAGTGCTAACCACCTCAGAAATTGCCGGCACATAAAGCAACAAAGGCTCTTGTGGATGTGGCGAAGCGAGCACAGGCGGTGTTGTGAGCAAACTCTTAAAATCTTCAAAGGATTTCTAGGCTTCTAGGGTCCACTGGAAATCATCTGTCTTCTTGAGCAACTTGAAGAAGAGCATGCCTCGCTCTCCCAGTCTAGAAACAAATCGGCTGCGAGCCGCCATGCACCCAGTAAGCTTTTGAACATCCTTCTAGGTACTCGACGGTTTCATATTGTGTATCACATTGATCTTCTCCGGGTTGGTCTCGATGCCCCGGTGGGACACCATAAAACCAAGCAGCTACCCTGACGGTAGTCCAAAGGTGAACTTATCCGGGTTCAGCTTCATCCTGAAGGCACAAATATTTGAAAAGGTCTCCTCCAAGTCAGTGATCAAGTTGTCCTTTTGCTTGGTCTTGATAATAACATCATCGACATGTGCCTCCACGTTCCACCCGAGTTGGGAGTGCACACATCATTGAATCATGCGTTGATATGTCGCTCCTACATTCTTCAGGCCAAAAGGCATCGTAATTTGGCAGTAGGCTCTGAACAGGGTGATGAACGAGGTCTTCAAGCAGTAAGACTCCTTCAGGCTGATCTGATGATATCTCGAATAACAATCAAGAAAACTGAGAAGCTTGCAATCGGCCATCGAGTTGACAACCTGGTCAATGCGCGGTACACAGAAAGGGTCGTTCGGGCAGGATTTGTTAAAATCCATGTAGTCGACGCACATGCGCCATTGCCCTGTTGTTGACGATGAAATTTGGCAAGCTAATTGATACATATGAATCGGAAACAAGATCCAATTCGAAGCGGATTCGAAGATATGCGGAATTCTCGGAAACAGAATGCGCATCGGCTGGAAGACCGTATCGGCTGGAACTGAGTCCGATTTGGATAGCCGATATGGCCGATATTGCATGTGAAATCGGTATCGGGTTCAACGAAGAGTTTGAGACGATAATGCCAGACAAGGATAGAGTCAAGAATTGGCAATTATATCTATTAATTAGGATTATCTGTAATTTCCTTATAGATATTCTTAGTAAGAGTCTTCCTAAGGAACTTGTTTGCTAGTTAGATTTGTATTAGGACAATATGAGTCGTGTCCATCTTGGACAATGTTTGTATTTTCGGGTATAAATATAGACCCGAGGTCTTATGAATAGAATAACAACAGTTCAATCAATCTCGGCGCATCGCCAAACCTTTTACTTTTCTACTTTCGATAAGTTCTTGCTTTCGAGTCGGGCTGCATCACTTTGATCTTCGGTGAAGAGGTAGGTGTTGTTATGGTGGTTTGCATTATCAGAATTAGTGCTTACATCTTTATGACACTCTAATTCTATCTTGTAAATCTCCGAGTTATCATATATGTTATATAATTTAGATTGACAATGCCATCTATCTATATCAGCCGATCTCTATCTAGTGTTTTGCTGATAACGGTTAGATTGTCTTGTTGGTTTGAATTATATAATGTATCTATCATCCCGAAAAGGCAACCATCGGCTTGATTGTCTAGATATCATGGTTCTTTTCATACTTGATGCTGCATCAGTTAAGTTTGATCTATTAAGTCGTGTTAAGAATCATGATCTCTAGCCTGCTTTATGGTTGTTAATAGGGATAGTATCGTGGTTTCAGCCGATCTTATCTGGTATAGATGATTTACATAGTTTCATGCTTTGTTTAATATGCTATATCTGCCCCTTATATTAGGATCGAATCTAATACAAATATATCGGACTTACTAACAATCTGATTGGTAATAGTTGAAGATATTTGTTGCAAGAGAATATCCTAGTATAGGGTTGTATCGGAGCTATAGCCGATACATGCTTAAATCTGAACATCGGCTATAACATGAGTACATGTAATCGTTATTTCATGTTATTTTAGACTTGAGCAATTTATACTCTCTCGGTTCGGTCCGATCTATCCCAATTGCTTATTTCTAAAGTAATATTGATTTCTAGATTATGTAAGATTGATATTTTCAGCCGATGTATCAGTTTTAGGGTATGTTTTATCATCGAATACACCTTACAGCCGATCCATGCTATATTGCATCGGCTAGGTTACATCACGATATGATATCGGCTAACTAGCCGATTGACTATCGTCTACTAATAAACTTGCACGTTTTTTCTTGTTGATTGTAGGATCAAATCAACTGGCACACCCTTTGAACCCGAAAGCAAGTTTTGGACCTGCACTAGAGTAAATCAAATCTTTCACGCCAGTGTGTGTTTTTTGCATCAACACACTTTTGACACGCCCGGTGGGACACTCGTGTCATCATGACACCCAATATAACTGATGTTACTGAAGACAATATCCTACCAGTCACGATCGAGCAGCGGAATGAAGAACAGAGGGAAAAGATGATGAAATTGGTGGATTAGCTCCAAGGCCGTTATCTTCATTCGCTCACGATAACTCGACAGGGCACGGTTATCCAAAGAACCAAACTGGAGTTGCCGCCGATCGTGAAATCAGATCCAAGTACATGTGGAACAAGCGATGATAAGGACAAGCAAGTTAAAACCGAATCAAACGACGAAGAACTCCATACATTACAAGATCGCATTGATTCGGCGGTTCATCATGCTTTGATTAACCAATCCGGTGTACTTTTGAATACACTAACAAATATGATCAAGACAGTGGTTGATGGTACTATAGCCGAGGAAAAGGCGAAAAGGACCAGTATATCTGCCAGGAGATACTTTTCCAGGTTATAGGACTGTGAAGACTGAAATTGGTGGGAAATTTCAAACGTTTCAAACCCAGGCTCCATCGGCTCCCATGTCTAGCACAAATATCCCGACAATATTGAGAAGACAACCGCCGATCACTGGGGGGCAGACTTCAAATCAGTTAACACCAGAACAATTGATGAATATACTTAACACAAAGCCGCTAGCCGTCGAGCCTACATATCATGTTCCTTCAGTTTCACAACAGCCGATTGGAATTACTCAGCCGATAGGCCAATAGTATGCAACAGAACCACCTCCTTATGTCTCATCTCAAGGTCTAGCAACCAACCTCAATCAGCATTATCAACCTCACTCTCCACGGCTCATTATCGGATTGAAAGTTCTCCACAGCCTCAGCCGATACAATATGGCCAGTACGATCAAATTCAACAACAGTATGGTGGGGCGACGTCACAATAGCCGTGGGCCGATATGATTGCCGATGTGATGAGGGAACAATTTGGACTTAAGCCTAAGGATAATGGCAACATGTATCGACACCCATATCCAGAATACTTTCATCGAGTGCCACTGCCAAACCAATCTAAGGTGCCCGATTTCTCAAAGTTCTCAGGGTAGGATAATGTATCAACTTATGAGCATATTAGCCGATTCTTAGCTCAATGTGGGGAAGCATCGGCTACAGAAGCCCTCGGAGTCAGATTATTTCCACTATCTTTACCTGGATCAGCATTCACATGGTTCTCATCCATACCCTATAATTCCATCAGGAGTTGGGCCGATCTAGAGAAACAGTTCCATAAGTATTTTTTCAGCGGCATTCAAGAGATGAAGTTGTCGGATCTCACGGCAATCAAGCATAAATCAGACGAAACAGGCCATACTATATTCAGAGATTCAGAGATGTAAGGAACAGATGCTACAGTATGGCTTTAACCGATTCACAGCTAGCCGATCTGGCTTTCCAGGGATTATTGGCGCCAATAAGGAAGAGATTTTCAGCTCAAGACTTTGAAATTTTAGCTCACCTGGTCCAAAAGATATCGGCTCACGAGACACGGTTCCAAGAAGCCAGAAAGTTCATTAGGAAAACTAACAATGTCAACAATGTCTATGGTTATGATTCTGACTCTGAAGATGAAGATCCAGAGGTTAATGCAGCCGAGTGGGCTAGGAATAAGAAGACAGTGGTATGCCAATGGGTAAAAAAATCGGGGAAGGAAGAAAGATTTGACTTTGACATTACTAAAGCTGACAAAATATTTGATCTTCTTCTTCAAGAAAAGCAGATTCAGTTACCGGTAGGACATGTGATATCATCGGCTGAAGAGTTGAAGAGAAGGAAATATTGCAAATGGCATAACACAGGATCTCATAGCACCAATAATTGCAAAATTTTCAGACAACAGATTCAGTCGGCTATAGAAGAAGGAAAATTAAGATTGATGAATCCAAGAGGCCGATGAAGATAGATGGACATCCTTTCCCAGTAAACATGGTTCACACTGGAATCAACAGAAGTCAGGCCGATAGAGGGAAAAATCATGTGAGAAGTATCAAATCAGCTAGCATGATCAACAAGTACTAGAAAAGATGCCAAAGAGAAGAGGAGTCATATTATCATGATGATGAGAGATATTTTGATCCACATTGGAGTTGTGAATTTTTTAGATTATGCTAGAATGAAGGGATGAGACTACCGTCTATTGAGGATTGGCCTGGCTGCAGTGATCCTGATGTGCAATATGTTCAGCGAACAAGCCGACAGAATACAGGTATGCATCGGCCGATTCAGCAAAGAATATCAGTTCATGAGAGACTTGGGCCTATCCAACAAGATCATTATGAAGATGATTCGCAAGGAAAAACTGGAGATATGCAACCACGATGGTGTCCTCCTGGAATTTTTACCAAGAGTCAGAAAAGGCGTATCCAAAGGATGAGAAACAGGGAGGAATTCCAGGAGGTTGAAGATGAAATCAAGCATCGGCTAAGGTGCACAAGGAAAGTTTGGCGTGTGATGAGCAAAGTGGTGTCAGCCGATGAGTTTCAAGCCGATCAGAACAAGAGTCTTCAAAGCAAGGCCAAAGAGATTGTATCCTCTTCAATAAACATGGTTTTTATGCTACCAGCAGAATTTGCAGTCGAACAAGTGGTTGAGCAAGCAAACGAATCACAATTGGCTAAGTTGATATTGTCTCCACAGCAAGCTGTCTTTGAGAAGCCTGAAGGAACTGATTATCGGCACCGGAAGCCGTTCTATGTCAAGGGGTTTGTTAATGGGAAGCCGATGTCAAAGATGCTGGTTGATGGAGGAGCGGTTGTCAATTTAATGCCATACTTTCAGGAAGCTTGGCAAGAATTCAGATGATTTGATCAAGACTAACATGATTTTGAAGGATTTTGGTGGGAATCCATATGAGACTAAGGGAGTTTTGAATGTGGAGTTGACCATCGGCAACAAGATGATTCCTACTACATTCTTTGTTATTGATGGGAAGGGTTCCTACAGTCTGTTGCTGGGAAGAGATTGGATCCATTCTAATTATTGTATTCCTTCAACTATGCATCAGAGTTTGATTCAATGGCAAGGAGACCAGATTGAAATCGTGCTAGCCGATAGGTCAGTTAATGTAGCTAGTGCCGATTTATCTGTTTGGGTGATGGAAGGAATTGATTGTTTATCTGGAAAAGTTTGGTAAGAAGATTATCTAAAAGTTTCTGATTATGATATACAGCCAACAGGAGATGGAGAGCCCCAATTGTTACTTTGAGGGCACCATGGAGGGTTCCAATTTTTGTACAAAGGATACTGTAGATGATCTTGATGGTGGGGCAAGGGTTTATGTCGGCCGATGAATTAGAAGAAGTGGACATTGGACCGGGTGATAGGCCTAGGCCGACATATATTAGTAAAGGATTGACAAACGAATTTAAATGTAAGTTAATAGCACTTGTGAAAGAATATAGAGACTATTTTGCCTGGGAGTATTATCAGATGTCAGGACTTAGGCGATCGATTGTTGAATATCAGCTCCCTATTAAACCAAGCTATCAGCCGTACAAGCAACCCCCAAGACGTTGTAAAGCCGAAATGTATGATGCTATCAAGGCCGAAATTATAAGACTTTATGATGCAAATTTTATCAGACCATGCCGATATGCTGAGTGGATTTCCAATATAGTACCAGTGATCAAGAAGAACGGCAAGCTTAGAGTTTGCATTGATTTTCGAGATTTGAATAAGGCTACTCCCAAGGATGAATACCCAATGCCGATTGCTGATTAATTGGTTGATGCAGCATCTGGACACAAGATTATCAGCTTTATGGATGGCAATGCAGGATATAATCAAATTTTTATGGCTGAGGAAGATATTCACAAGGCTGCCTTTAGATGTCCTGGTGCAATCGACTTGTATGAGTGGGTTGTCATGACTTTTGGATTGAGGAGTGCTGGTGCTACATATCAAAGAGCAATGAATTATATATTTCATGATCTTATTGGTTTGTTGGTTGAAATCTATATTGATGATGTGGTGCTAAAATCTAAGGAAATTGATGAGCATATAGCCGATTTGAGAAAGGTTTTGGAAAGAGCAAGGAAATATAGGCTGAGTATGAATCCAACCATGTGTGCTTTTGGTGTATCGGCTAGGCACTTCCTTGGGTTTTTGGTACGTGAGAGGGGGATTGAGATACCTCAATGGACTACTAATGCTATCAAAGATATAAAACCTCCAGAAGACAAGACTAAGTTGCAGTCATTGATCGGCAAGATTAATTTTGTTCTGCGATTCATATCAAATTTATCTGGTCGAATAGAGCCGTTCACACCATTGCTAAGGTTGAAAGTCGATGAAGAGTTTGTTTGGGGAGAAAAGCAGCAAAAGGCTTTGGACAACATAAAGGAATATGTGAGTACTCCTCCAGTTCTCATTCCACCACAGAAAGAGCTTCCTTTTAAGCTATATTTGTCAGCCGATCAGAATTCTATCGGCTCAATTTTGATCCAAGAGGTTGAAGGTAAAGAACGAGTTATATTTTATCTCAGTAGAAGGCTTTTGGATACAGAAACTAGATATTCACCTGTGGAGAAATTACGTTTATGCTTGTATTTTTCTTGTACAAAGTTGAGGCATTATTTGCTTTCCAATGAATGCACTATAGTGTGTAAGACCGATGTGGTACGATACATGCTATCAGCTCCAGTTCTGAAGGGAAGAATTGGGAAGTGGATTTTTGCTTTGACAGAGTTTGATCTAAGGTATGAATCGTCCAAGGCTGTTAAAGGGCAGGCGATAGCCGATTTCATAGTTGAGCATAGGGATATTACTGTTGATCATGTTGACATAATGCCATGGACTTTGTTTTTCGATGGATCAGTCTGTACTCATGGATGTGGTATCGGCTTGGTGATTATATCGCCTAAGGGTGCATGTTTTCAGTTTGCTTTTACTATCAAACCTTATTCTACAAACAATCAAGCTGAGTATGAGGCTGTTTTACAGGTATTACAGTTGCTCAAGGAGGTTGAAGCCGATGCTGTTGAAATCATGGGTGATTCATTGTTGATGATAAGTCAATTATTTAGAGAATATGAGTGTAAGAATGATGTCTTGATGGTTTACAATGAGAAGTACCAAGAGTTGATGAAGACTTTCAAGATAGTTACTTTGAAGCATATTCCTAGAGAACAAAATGTTGAAGCCAATGATCTAGCTCAAGGGGCATTAGGCTACAAGCCGATGTTACAAGGTATTGAACTTGAAGTTGCATGTCTGCCAGCCGATGATTGGAGGTTTGAGATATTTGAATATTTAAAGAATCCTTCTAAATCGGTTTCCAGGAAGTTAAGGTATAAAGCTCTCAACTATGTTTTGTTGGACGATACATTATACTATTGGACCATTGATGGAGTTCCGTTGAGATGTTTAAGCTTGGATGAAGCAAAGGTAGTCATGTGTGAAGTGCATGAGGGCATATGTGGGACTCATCAATCGGCTCATAAGATAAAGTGGTTGATTAGAAGAGTAGGATATTTTTGGCCAACAATGCTAGAGGATTGTTTCAGATATTATAAAGGATGTCAAGACTGTCAAAAGTTTGGAGCTATTCAAAGAGCACCAGCATCGGCTATGAACCCAATTATCAAGCCATGGTCGTTCAGAGGTTGGGGTATTGATATGATCGGCCAGATCAATCCACCATCAAGTAAAGGGCATAAATTCATATTGGTTGCTAATGATTATTTTACTAAGTGAGTTGAGGCTATTCCTTTGAAGAAAGTTGATTCCAGAGATGCAATAGAGTTTGTCAAGGAGCATATCATATACAGATTTGGCTTGCCTCAGATGATTACAACTGATCAACATTCTATTTTTGTGTCTGATGAATTTGTTTAGTTTGCCCATAGCATGGGGATTAAATTGTTGAATTCTTCACCATATTATGCACAGGCTAATGGGCAGGCTGAGGCATCTAACAAGAGCTTGATCAAGTTGGTTAAGAGGACAATTGTGAATATATCCTAAGAAGTGGCATGCTATATTTGCTGAAGCATTGTGGTCCTATCGGATGGCTTGTCATGGTGCTATTCAAGTTCCTCCATATCAGTTGGTTTATGGGCATGAAGCTGTGTTACCATGGGAAACTAACATCGGCTCCAGAAGGATTTGTTTGCAAGATGAGTTAACAGCCAATGATTATCATAATTTGATGGTTGATGAGTCAGAAGAATTGGTTCAATCTAGATTGAGTGCTCTTGAAAAGGTTAGGAAGGATAATAAAAGGGTTGCCAGACATTATAATCAAAAAGTTATGCCAAAGTCTTTTGAGGAGGATAAACTTGTTTGGAAGTTGGTGTTGCCGATAGGAGCAAGAGATAGCAAATTTGGGAAGTGGTCACCGAATTAGGAAGGACCTTTTCGGATTCATAAATGTGTTTCTAAAGGGGCTAATATGTTAAAAGGAATTGATGGAGAAATTTTTGGACGAGCTCCCAATGGAAAATATTTAAAGAAATACTACCCAAGTGTTTGCATTGGTTCATAATTGGCTGAGTTATGCTGATGTATGGTTTATAGCCGATGTTGCTACATCGCCTTAAGTTGGCCGATATTTTTATCGCCCTTAGACATTTAAGATTGTAGCATTATGTTTCCTACTACAAACTTGGGCGGCATGGAGGTTAACAATTGGAGATTTTTGAAGAAAGGAAATTTTTGAAAATTTTTTGAGCGAAATTTTAAAAGATAAGATTGATTTCAGTCGATATTGGCTAGATGGCTAGTAACAGTTTATACTTGAGTTTAAATCGGCTCAATGGCCGATAACGAAAGGGTTATAATAAGATAACAACAAAAGTTTAGAACTGAAGAATTCATTACATAATGGCAGATATTTCTGGATAGACGATATTGCTTTCTGTCTAATCTGCTCTACTTCATCTATTGCTTGAGCATCGGCTGCATCTATACCCGGGATTGGTTTAAGAGACTTGCTCAAGGAACATAGATACTTTACATATTTCTTCAGTTTTGTTCTCTGAACTTCGATGGCTTTAGGCAGATCGGCCAGCCTTTGCGCTTCAGTTGTTATTTCGGCTCTGCAAGTTTCAAGTTATGCTAGCAAATCGGCTTCTTTCTTCTTTAATCTCTCAATATTTTGCTGTGTTGAGCTTGGGCCAGCTTCTAGTTTATCTAACTTAGCCTTTTCATCATTGACTTGTTGTCGGCTGGTTTGAATGGTGGCTTCAAGGGCAGCACGTTCCAGCCGATCGGCAATCCTTTGTCTGGCTCTGTCTAGTTTGAAGCGGCATTGTTCAAGGAAAACTACTGGAGAGACCATACCAATGAGTTCATCAGGGATTTGATCTTGAACTTCTTGGAATCTTGCCCTGATTGGCCCACAGTCTACAACCAATGCATCTAGAGAAGCACTGAGCCGATCAGCGATATCGGCTAGTTTGTTCTTTAAATTTTCAGATATGGGAGATGTGGCCTTGCTCATTGTTTCTTCTTCTTCCTCATCCAAGAATTGTTTGATGTCAAAAGAAAATATATCGGCTAAGAGTTGAAGATAAGGAAATACTGTTAGATGATGATGTTAAAGTTAGCCGATATACATAAATTGGATATATACTTACAGGAATTTGAGGAGTTGGGGTTGCAACAACGATCTCTTCATCATGACGTCTTGCTATAGACGATGGAGTGTGTTCACTTGAGGGTTGATGAGGAGATGAAGGTTGAGGAGGCTGAAATAATCACAAGTGTTGCTCAGTATCGGCTAAAAGTGGAGTTGAAATTGAGATGAGTTAGAGCTACCGATGCTGGTGGTGGAGTTGGCTTTATTCTAGCAGCAAATTGTTTCTTTTTCGGCTGAAAGGAATAATTGAGTTAGAAATCATGCATTTATAAGAAGAATGGATGGCTGTTTAAATATTGTTACCTGTGCTTTCTGAGGGTGATGTTTTGGAGGATTTGGAGTTTTTACAGTCTTGGATTGGACAGCTAGAGGAGTATCGGCTCTGGGTATTGTAACCTCAGCAGTTTCACTAATTTGGGCAGCTGCTTCATTGATGGCTTCCTCCATTTCGATCTCCTTAAGATATTCTTCTACCTCTTGGACTAGAGGGGTATCTTCATCGGCTGTCTTCTTTTGTTTCTTGATGGGTTTCTTTGTGATGGTTGGTTTGACAACAGCTTGTTTTGTCCTTTTGCGTTTGTCACCTGCTTGCATCGGCTCTCTAAGTTGACCTTGGAGTAAGGTAGTTGTCTTGGGAGCATTAAAGCCGATGGCTGAGGGAGCTGGACCACAACTATTAGGGAGTTTGGCTGCAGCATATTCTATCGGCTTGCCACTTCTGCTGATGAGAGGAGGTGAATCTGATGTCTGCAAGAGGGAATGAAGAAGCTTGAGTATAAAGAGATTGATGAATTAAAGATAAAAATTGAAAGAGGAAAAAATAGCTTACTTGAGGAGCTAGATCTGGTAGTATCTTGACAAGATATGTTTGAGCCGATAGATGGAATATGTGAGTTTTCCATTCAGACCACCATCTATCAAACATGATGCTTCTCATCAAAGTAATATTGAATCTGTCAATGCCGCCGAGGGGAGGACCAGGTATATTAAGCAGTTTGTCCATCATCAGAGCCGATACAATTTCCCCTCTGGTCTGGATTTTATCAGAATAGTACAAGCCGATGGGATGTTGTCCCATGCCAAGTTGCCATGCTGCTACCATCGGATGATAAAATTCGTATGATGGCTGTACGTTTCTACCTTGAGATATGCCAGTTGGAAGGATGCATGGGGAGATTGCAGCAGTCAAGACTTCTCTGGGTTTTTCAAATCTTTCATCATTGAGTTCATCCAATCTTAAATCGGCTGGTAGCTCATATTCGAGAAAGGACTCATAAGCAAACCAGATTCTATTGTCTCTTGGGAATCCATCATAGAAATTTCCAAACGAGTTCTGAAAATGTTTAGCTGATGAACCTGAACCTGTATAACTGGTGCCTGCCTCACCAAAGGACATGCATCTGCGCATTGGGCGGGATTCATTATCACTATCAGGATCGGCTAAGGATGGGAATTCTGCTTCATTGAGCGATGGCCTTAATGCAACCTTTAATGAGTGCAGGATGAGCTAGAGTTGCACAAACCACCAAGGACCGCTTGTGCTGACACTTGAATCCATGATGAGTTTAGGTGATGACTCAGAGTTTGGTAAACTGCACCTAGCAGATATTTGCCCAAGGGAAATTGCTTCGTTGATACAATGGCTTCGGCTAGGTGTTGCCAGTTGGCTGTTGGACCGCAGGTGGAGCCACAAAAGACGAATTTGTCTAGCCACATAAGGGGAAAAGTTGTGTGCTTCCTAGCCGATACAGGGCCTATTCCTATGTTGTCTGCAATGAAACCTGACCAACCCCAATGTTTTTTGTCTTGAACCTATGAGAGCACTTTGTTTTCAGACTGATAGGATTAGCCAATGTGGTAATGTCCAGACCGGTAATCATGGTGATATCAAGCAAAGTGGGAGTCATCGGCCCGTGGTTGAACATAAAAGCGTTCATGGTATCAGACCGGAATTATGAAGCAGAGGATAGCATACGCTCATCTTTCTTCATATCAGCTACAGACAAAGATAGATATTGGGCTATTCCCATTTCATCCCAATGGTCTTGTTTGCTTGCGACAATTCTTTCGTACCAATTGATCCATCCATCTACTTAGGAAGGCCAGGATCTAAAGTTGGCTGTCCAGTGCGCAAGAGATGGGTTTGATTGTCTAAAAGGGATTCTCTCTGTCTCTGCGTTGATTATAGAGGTTGGATCTATATCGCCTATTGGACCCAAGAAGAAATGGCTGGAATCTTTGAGACTTGGGATGGCTACTTGGTGGACTAGGTGCTACAGATTAAAAAAGATAGATTGAGGACGGGAAGCAAACAAGAAAGCGCATGATAAGTTTTGAGCCGATAGGACTTACCTCGGGGAATTTCTTGGCTGGGACGCTTGATAGGCTCGATGAGGATACCATTGGTGCGCGGGGGATTGTCACCGGGAGCAGGCTTGTCGATGTGGTCGCCGGAGAAGACGAGAGCAATCGCCGGAGTTCGTGGGGGAGTTAGGTGGCTTAAGCGGTGAAAACGGAGTTAACGCCGTGAAAACTCCGGAAAAGAGGTAGGTATTTATGAAATTAGGTGCGTAATGGTCACAGAGATAACCCTAGAATCTTGCGGGGATAAAGAGATAATTCCGTTGCATTATATAATACTCCGTAATTGGGGGGCATGTGTTGACGATGAAATTTGGCAAGCTAATTGATACAAATGAATCGGAAACAAGATCCAATTCGAAGCGGATTCGGAAACAGAATGCGCATCGGCTGGAAGACCGAATCGGTTGGAACCGAGTTTGATTTGGATAGCCGATATGGCTGATATTGCATGTATGATCAATATCTGCTTGAAAGAAGAGTTTGAGACAATAATGCCAAACAAGGATAGAGTCCAGAATAGGCAATTGTATCTAATAATTAGGATTATCTGTAATTTGCTAGTTAGATTTGTATTAGGACAATATGAGTCGTGTCCATCTTGGACAATGTTTGTATTTTCAGGTATAAATATAGACCCGAGGTCTTATGAATAGAATAACAACAGTTCAATCCATCTCGGCGCATCCCCAAACCTTTTACTTTTCTGCTTTCGACAAGTTCTTGCTTTCGAGTCGAGCTGCATCAATTTGATCTTTGGCGAATAGTTAGGTCTTGTTATGGCGGTTTGCATTATCGGAATTAGTGCTTATATCATTGTGACACTCTAATTATATCTTGTAAATCTCCGAATTATCATATATGTTATATAATTTAGATTGACTATGTCATCTATCTATATTGGCCGATCTCTATCTAGGGTTTAACCGATAACGGTTAGATTGTCCTGTTGGTTTGAATTATATAATGTATATACCATCCCGAAAAGGAAACCATTGGCTTGATTGTCTTGTTATCATGCTTCTTTTCATACTTGATGCTGCATCAGTTAAGTTTGATCTATTAAGTCGTGTTAGGAATCATGATCTCTAGTCTGCTTTATTGTTGTTAATAAGGATAGTATCGGGGTTTCAGCCGATCTTATCTAATATAGATGTTTTACATAGTTTCATGCTTTGTTTGATATGCTATATCTGCCCTTTATATCAGGATCTAATCTAATACAAATATATCGGACTTACTATCAATCTGATTGGTAATAGTTGAATATATTTGTTGCAAGAGAATACCCTAGTATAGGGTTGTATCGGAGCTATAGCGGATACATGCTTAAATCTGAACATCGGCTATAACATGAGTACATGTAATCGTTATTTCATGTTATTTTAGACTTGAGCAATTTATACTGTCTCGGTTCAGTCCGATCTATCCCAATTGCTTCTTTCGAAAGTAATATTGATTTATAGATTATGCAATACTAATATTTTCAGCCGATGCATCAGTTTTAGGGTTAGTTTTATCATCGAAGAGACCTTACAGCCGATCCATGCTATATTGCATCGGGTTGGTTACATCACGATATGATATCGGCTAACTGTCCGATTGACTATCGTCTACTAATAAACTTGCATGTTTTTTCTTGTTGATTGCAGGATCAAATCAACTAGCACGCCCTTTGAACCCGAAAGCAAGTTTTGGACCTGCACTAGAGTAAAGCAAATCTCTCAGGCCAGTGTGTGTTTTTTGCATCAACACCTGTCTTCTTTCGAACTCAGACTAGGTTGGTTAACCAGTCGGGATGGTAAACTTCCTTGATGAATCCAGCTGGCAATAGCTTAGTCAGCTCCTTCTTGATAGCATCTCTTCGATCTTGTGCAAAACAACGTAATCGTTGTTTTGATAGGTTTCGCATCCTCTCGAACACTCAATGAGTGCTCAATCACCTCTCTGGGAATATTGAGCATATTAAATAGTTTCCAGGAAAATATATCTTTACTAGCTTGAAGAAAGGTGATGAGTGCGCTTTCCTATTTACAATCTAACTCGACACCAATTACAACGGGTCTTAGGAGGATCCGCAGGATCGAGTGTAATCTTCTCTGTCTTGGTGTCAACTTCTCCCGACTTGGGCAGCTTCTTGGCAGGGACTTCTCCTTCTTTAGATGTAGATGTGACCAGTCGGTTCTCCTATCGACCGAGTAATCGCTCACGAGATTGGGCCATGTCGCAAGTCTCCGTATCGCAAGTGAAGGGTTGCTTGACGTTGCTGCGTAGGGATATGACTCCTCGTGCTCCTCGCGTCTTCATCATCAGACAGGTGTGGTATGGAACAACCATGAACATGGCGAGAGCCAGCTGTCCTAGGATGGCGTGGTAGGCTACCTCGAAGTCAGCAACTTCAAAGCAGATATTCACTATCCGGAAATTTTCCCAGGTGCAGAAAGTGACTAGAAGAATGATCTGCCCGAGTGGCGTAGAAGATAGCTCGAGGATAACCACGTGAAACGAGGCAGAACTCGGCTTCAACTCGGATCTAGGAATCTGCATCTCGTCCAGCGTATTGGCCCAGAGGATGTTGAGCGCGCGACCACCAAAGATGAGGACGCGTTTCAGCTTGATATTGCGAACCATCGGGTCTAATACCAGGGGATACCGCCCCGGGTGGGCCACTCAGTCAGGATTTTTCGAGCGATCAAACATGATAGCTACCTTGGACCACCGTAGATATTGAGGTACTTTGGGCTGAATTGCATTGATCTCCTTGTCGGTCAGCTTCTTCTTCCTTTCAGACTCATAGGCGAGTGGTCCTCCAAACATGTGATTTTGAAAGGGTCCTACACCGCCATCACCATCATCCTTCTTATGCCCTAAAGTTCTTTTACCGTCGAATGATTTCTTGAGCTGGGCCGCAAATCACTCAGGAAACTTCTTCTACATGAAACAATCCTTAGCCGCATGCTTTTGATTGGGATGTTGCGTGCACGGTACGTTCATGATCTTGTCGTAGGTGTTGACACGAGAGTGCTGTTGATGGTAACTTTATGTAGTGGATACCAGATCGTCAGGCTTACGCTTTGACCTTTTTGGCCACCATTGCCGTTGCCATTGTCTTTCATAGGTCGCTAGTTGCTTCCCAACTGCCTCTCTTGTCGTGATACCTTGATAGTGTTGTCTGACTTGGCATAGGAATTCGCCTTCTCAAAAACCTTCTTGAATGTCCTTGGGGGCTTGTGTCCAAACTTCCCCAAAGAGTAGCTCATCGTGAAGTCCCGTCTGGAAGGCTGCTATGATGACATCGTCGGTGATGTCCGAGATTTTGTTACGCTTTTCAAAAAACACCAAATGTAATCATTTGAGGATTCATCGGGTCTCTGAATGACATTGTATAAGTTGAAGTGGGTTCCAGACCTTTCAAAGGTGCCCTGGAAATTGGCGATGAAATGATCACCAAGTTCGCTCCAAGAGTCGATTAAGCCCATTGGTAAGTCGGTGAGCTAGCTTCTAGCCGAATCATCAAGCGCTACAGTTAGATAGTTTCCCATAGCCTTGTAGTCTGCTCCTGTTGCACAAATTGCGAGGGTATAGATGGTGAGGAATGACTCTGGGTCGGTCTTGCCATCATACCACTCGACACGGTTCTCGAGTAAAAGCAGCTACTCCTTAGTCACTACCGTCAGGAGAGTGTCGTCACCGTCTGTCTTGATTTGCTTGGTTCTCCCATTCACGATAATGTTGATTGAGAGTGTTCCTTAGGTCTGTCAGGGCTGGGGCGCAGGAGCTGCTCTGGTAATCGGAATCATCCCTACGATCGCGGTTGCATGGGGTGGACCGGTTGCCTTGTCGTGCCCGGGAATCAGCCAACTAGTCTTGACGATGATGCACATTGGATCTAGTCTTGCTTCTCTTGGGCTCCCTGTAGTCTCTGGACCGTAGAGGTGGTAGGCGGCTGCTGGCTGGTGTCTCCATGGTAGATTGGCTAGCTCCCTGAATAGTTTCGCCCATTGGAACTGTGGTCACGACGATGGTCTTGACCTTGTTTAAGATTGGTGTTACATTGGGCGGGGCTTGTTCGATGATGGTGTTGAGTAGAGTAACTGTCGTGATAGTGTTCTATTGAGGCGTGAGGAAGATGCTGGTATTATCGATGTGTGTTTGGAGTATGTGTTGACAATGAAATTTGGCAAGCGTGTGAATCAGAAACGAAGTCCAATTCGAAGCGGCATTGAAGATATGCGGAATTCTTGAAAACAGAGTGCACATCGGCTGGGAAACCGTTTCGGCTGGAAACCGAGTTTTGATGAGGATAGCCGATGTGGCCGATATTGGTTACATGATCAATATCGGGTTCGAGGAAGAGTTTGAGACAATGTTGCTAGGCAAGGATAGAGTCTAAAATTGGCAAATGTATCTATTAATTAGGATTATCTGTAATTTTCTTATCGATATTTTCGGTAAGAGTCCGCCTAAGGGACTTGTTTGCTAGTTGGAGTTGTATTAGGACAACATGAGTCGTGTTCATAATGGACAAGTTTGTACTTTTGGTTATAAATATAAACCCGAAGCCTTTGGAATAAAAATAACAACAGTTCAATCAATCTCGGTGCATCGCCAACCTTTTGTTCTTTTATTTTCGATGAGTTCTTGCTTTCAAGTCGAGCTGCATCAGTTTGATCTTCGACGAAGAGATAAAACTTGTTATGGTGGTTTGCATTATCAGAATTAGTGCTTACATCTTTATGACACTCCAGTTCTATATTGTGGATCTCCGAGTTATCATATATGTTACATAATTTGGATTGACAATACTATCTACTTGCATCGGCCGGTCTCTGTTTAGGGTTTTGCCGATAACGGTTAGATTGTCTTGTTGGTTTGAATTATATAATGTATCCACCATCTTGAAAAGGCAACCATCGGCTTGATTGTCTAAATGTTGTGTTTCCTTTCATACTTAATGCTGCATCAATTAAGTTTGATCTATTAAGTCGTGTTTAGAATCATGATCTCTAGTCTGCTTTATGGTTGTTAATAAGGATAGTATCGGGGTTTCAGCCGATCTTATTTGGTATATTTGTTTTACATAGTGTAATGCTTTGTTGAATATACTATATTTGCCCCTTATATCAGGATCTAATCTAATATAAATATATTGGACTTACTACCAATCTGATTGGTAATAGTTGAATATATTTATTGCAAGGGAATATCCTAGTATAAGATTGTATTGGAACTATAGCCGATACATGCTTAAATCTGGACATCGGCTATGACATGAGTATATATAATTGTTAGTTCATGTTACTTTAGACTTGAACAATTTATACTGTCTCGGTTAAGTCTGATCCATCCCAGTTGCTGATTGCTGAAGTAATATTGATGTATAGATTATGTAACACTGATATTTTCAGCCGATGAACAAAGTTTAGGGTTAGCTAGTCATTGAATATGCCTTACAGCCGATCCATGCTATATTGCATCGGCTAGGTTATATCACGATATGATATCGGCTGCCTCGCCGATTGACTATCATTTACTAATAAACTTCCATATTTTATCTTGTTGATTCCAGGATCAAATCAACTGGCACACCTATTGAACCCGAAAGCATGTTTTGGACCTGCACTAGAGTAAAGCAAATCTCTTAAGCCAGTGTGTGTTTTTCGCATCAAGATGCTTTTGGCACGCCCAGTGAGGCCATTGTGTCATCATGACGCCAACATAACTGAAGTCATGGAAGGTAACGTCCTACCAATCACGATCGAACAACTGAGGGAAGAACAGAAAGAAGAGATGAAGAAGTTGTTGG
This sequence comes from Oryza punctata, assembly GCA_000573905.2. Taxonomy (NCBI): domain Eukaryota; kingdom Viridiplantae; phylum Streptophyta; class Magnoliopsida; order Poales; family Poaceae; genus Oryza; species Oryza punctata. Next base: position 8,713,235 of record CM002499.2, on the reverse strand, counting down.
ATCAACTCCAAAACCAATACCTTCATTCCTTCGCGGTGACCCGCCAGGGCACGTTATCCAGAAAACCAAGGTAGAATTGCCATCGACCGTGAAAATGGAGCCAAGTACATCTGGAACAAGTGATGACAAGGGCAAAGAGATCAAAGCTAAATCACATGACGAAGAACTCCACACATTACAAGATCGCATCGATTCGACAGTTCACCATGCCCTCATTAACCAATCCGGAGTACTCGTAAATACATTAACAAATATGATCAAGACGGTGGTGGATGAGACTATAGCCGAGGAAAAAGCAAAAGGTCCTATATATCTGCCAGGGACACTTTTTCACGCTACAGGACTATGAAGACATTAATTGGCAAGACATCACTCGTTTCAAACCCAGGCTCCATCGGCTCCCACATCCAGCACAAACACCCCGACAATATTGACAAGACAACATCCAATCACTGGGGGGCAAACGTCAACTCAATTGACGCCAGAACAGTTGATGAACGTACTTAACGAAAAGCCGCCAATCGTCGAAACAACATATCACATTCCTTCGGTTTCACAACAGCCGACAGGGATTACCCAGCCGACAGGCCGATAGTACACATCAGAACCACCACCGTACGTATCATCTCAGGGCTTAGGGGCCAATTTTAGCCAGCAATATCAGCCTCATTCTCCACAAGTTCAGTATCGACCCGAGGGGTCTCCACGGCTCCAATACCCAACGCAATATGGCCAATAGGACAACAACAATTCGGTGGAGAAGCATCGCAACAACCATGGGCTGATATGATTGCCCACGTGATGAGGGAGCAATTCGGGCCTAAACCCAAGGACAATGGCAACATGTATCGGTATCCATACCCTGAGTATTTTGATCGGGTACCACTGCCAAACCGATACAAGGTACGAGATTTTTCAAAATTTTCAGGACAAGACAATGTGTCAACCTACGAGCATGTAAGCCGTTTCTTAGCACAGTGTGGAGAGGCATTGGCTATAGAGGCTCTCAGAGTTAGATTATTTCCATTGTCGTTATCTGGATCGACGTTCACATGGTTTTCTTCCCTACCTTATAATTCCATCATGAGTTGGGCCGATCTAGAAAAGCAATTCCATACATACTTTTTCAGTGGAATCCAAGAGATGAAGTTGTCGGATCTTACGTCAATTAAGCAAAAACCAGATGAAACAGTGCCAGATTATATTCAGAGATTCAGAGATGTTAGAAAAAGATGTTATAGTTTGGCCCTGACATATCCACAATTAGCCGATCTAGCTTTCCAGGGGCTGTTGGCGCAGATAAGGGAGAAATTTTCAGCTCAAGTCTAGCAAATCTAGCTCGTAAGGTATCGGCTCATGAGACACGGTTCCAAGAGGCCAGAAAGTTTGCTAAGAAAGCTAATGATGTTAATAATATCTACAATTATGATTCTGACTCCGAAGACGAAGATCCAGAGGTCAACCGCAGCCGAGTGGGCTGAAACAAGAAGACAGTGGTATGCCAATGGGTAAAGAATTCGGGGAAGGAAGAAAGGTTTGACTTCGACAACACCAAAGCCGACAAGATATTTGATCTTCTTCTCCAAGAAAAGCAGATTCAGTTACCGGCATGACACGTGATACCATTGGCTGAGGAGTTGAAGAGGAGGAAGTATTGTAAAAGGCATAATACAGGATCACACAACACCAATGATTGCAAGATCTTCAGGTAACAAATTCAGTCGGCCATAGAGCAAGGAAGGATAAAGTTCGATGAAGCTGAATGGCCGATGAAGATAGATGGCCACTCTTTCCCAGTGAACAGGGTTCATACTGGAGCTAACAAGGACCAAGCCGATAGAGGTAAATACCATGCAAGAGGTGTCAAATCGGCTAGTATGATCAACAAATATCAGAAAAGACGCCAGAGAGAATAGGACTCATATCATCACAACGATGAAAGTTATTTTGATCCCTATTGGAGCTGTGAATTCTTTAGATTTTGTTGGAACGAAGGGATGAGGTTACCATCTATTGAAGATTGTCCTGGTTGCAGCGATCCCGATGTGCAATATGTTGAGAAACCAAGTAAATAGATTAGTAGTGTGCATCGGTCGATTCATCACAGGCTTGGGCCGATTCAACAAAATCGTTTTGCAGACAAGTTTCAAGAGAAAACTGGGACTGAGCAACCTCAATGGTATCCTGCTGGGATTTTCACTAAGAGTTAGAAAAGACGTGTCCGGAGGATGAGGAATAGAGAGCAGTTCTAGGAGGTCGAAGATGAGATTGAACATCGGCTGAAGCACACAAGAAAAGTTTGGCGCTTGAAGAGTAAGATTGTTTCAGCCGATGACGTCCAAGCCGATCAAGGCAAAAATCTCCAAAGAAAAGGAAAAGATTAGTAATTATAATGCCTAGGGGGGAAAGTTTTCACTTTGCTTTCACTATCAAACCTTATTCTACTAACAATCAAACTGAGTATGAAGCTGTATTAAAAGGGTTGCAGTTGCTGAAAGAGGTTGAAGCCGATGCTGTTGAAATCATGGGTGATTCATTGTTGGTGATCAGTCAATTATCTAGGGAATATGAGTGCAAGAATGATGTCTGGATGATTTACAATGAGAAGTGTTAAGAGCTGATGAAGACTTTCAGGATAGTTACTTTGAAGCATATTCCTAGAGGACAAAATATTGAAGCCAACGATCTAGCTCAAAGGGGCATCAGGTTACAAGCCGATGTTGAAGGATCTTGACATTGAAGTTGCATGTATGCCTGCTGATGATTGGAGGTTTGAGATACTTGAATATTTAAAGAATCCTTCTAGATTGGTTTCCAGGAAGTTAAGGTATAAAGCTCTCAAGTATGTTTTGTTGGACGATACACTGTGCCATCGGATTATTGATGGAGTTTTGTTGAGATGTTTAAGCCTGGACGAAGCAAAGGTTGTCATGTGTGAGGTGCATGAAGGAATATGTGGTACTAATCAATCGGCTCACAAGATGAAGTGGTTGATTAAGAGAGTAGGGTATTTTTGGCCGACAATGCTGGAGGATTGTTTTCGATATTATAAAGGATGACAGGACTATCAGAAATTTGGAGCTATTTAGAGAGCACCAGCATCGGCTATGAACCCAATTATCAAGCCATTGCCGTTTGGAGGTTGGGGTATCGATATGATCGGCTAGATCAATCCACCATCAAGTAAAGGTCACAAGTTCATATTAGTTGCTACTGATTATTTTACTAAGTGGGTTGAGGTTGTACCTCTTAAGAAAGTTGATACCAAAGATGTGATAGAGTTTGTCAAGGACATATCATACACAGATTTGGTTGGCCTCAGACGATAACAACTGATCAAGGGTCTATTTTTGTGTCCATCAGTTTGTTCAGTTTACCTATCGCATGGGAATTAAGTTGTTGAATTCTTCACCATATTATGCACAAGATAATATGGAGCTTATATGTAGAAAGGACTTGATGGAGAAGTTTTTGGACGAGCTCTTAATGGAAAATATTTACAGAAATATTATCCAACTGTTTGGATTGGTTCATAATCGGCTGTGTTATGCCGATATATGGTTGACAGCCGACATCGCCTTTAGATGGCAGATATTTTTATCGCCCTTAGACTACATATAGGTTTGTAGCATTGTGTTCTCTATTACAAACATGGGGGCATGAAAGGATAAAGTTGGGGATTTTTGAGAAAAATTTGTTGTTTTGAGCAAAGTTTTGCAGATATATTGACATATTCATATCGGTTTGATGGCTGATATTAATATTTACTTAAGTATAAGTCGTCTCGATGGCCGATAGCAATATATTACAGCAAAAAAGTTATTGTTTGAAAGGAGTGTTAGTCTATTACATCAACCCAAGAAGCTTTGGATTGCTGAAATCGCACGCAGGCGAATTTGCTCTACCTCATCCATGATTTTTGGCATCCGCAGCATCAGTTCCTGGGATAGGTTTGAGTGATTTATTGATAGAAGCCAGATGCTTGATTGAAGATTTGAGCTTGGATTTCTGCTCTTCGATGGCTTGAGGGAGATCGGCTAATTTCTTTTCTGCCTCAGAAATTTTGACTCAGCATTGACAAAGTTGAACTAAAAGATCAGACTCTTCTTGCTTAAGTCCGTCTAGCTCTTGCTGAGTTGATTCTGGACTAGCCGATAATTCAGCCAGTTTGGATTTTTTTTCATTTACTTTTTGACGACTAGTCTGGATGGTTGTTTCAAGAGCTTTGTATTCCAGCCGATCAACCAATATCTGTTAAATTTATGTTGCTCAAGAAACACTACAGGAGAGATAGCATCAATCAAGTCTTCTGGGAGATGATCTGGAATCTCCTGAAATCTTGATCTAATTGAGTCACAATCGGTAATTAATGTATCCAGAGAAGCTTTGTGGGGACCCAAAATAGGACCTCCTGTGTATAAGTGCTAGTCCAGGATCAAGCTGGCACACACAGACAGAAAGATAATATCACAGCCAACATCACGCAGGAACCTAACATTTATTAATAAAATGATTGTGATAAGCCTTATGGCCAGAGTTTACATTTATCTATACCACAAAGGGCCTAAAGAAAAATAATAGAATAGCAGCAGAAAATAAGATAAATGCGTAGTAGTTCCATTCAACTTGCCATAGGCAGTCAACTGGGACACGCGGCCTATTCCTCGTCTTCAGTAGCAAACTCCTCAGGAAACAGCGGAATCCGTTCTTCTGGAATTAGGGGAATTGCAAGGTGAGTGCATGGAATACTCAGCAAGTACACGGAAATATCCATATGCACAGTTGTCAATAAAGGCAATGGCTATTTTGTAACCAGGCTTTTTAGAAACTCCGCCCCAACACTGTCTTCCCCATGAGACAACTTTCTCTCACACAAACAAGAAAGTACCCATGGCCAACCTTAACACCTATCATCTAGCCACCTGGGCCGACAGTGCCAAGACTCGGAATCCTACTAGGCTAGGTTCTTCCCATGAGAACATGTGGTTGCACGTTAGGCTCAGATCAATGACTTATGAAGTGAAGTCCTTAATTGACCAGGTAACTTACCAAACTGCAATAGCACACAGCTCAGCAGTACACTGAGAATATTCCGAGAATATTCTCTGAATATTTAATTCTGAGAATTGAATTATTTTTATTAGGAAAAATATGATGGGGCCCACTGTAAGTGGCATGGAATATTTGGTGGACTCGGTGTATGTGGACTCGATGCCATGGACTGCCACGTGGCGACGCATAGGCAAAAGGGGATGATGTGGCGATGACGTGGATGGATCTAGGGCTAGACATGGCGAAATTTAGGTTTATGCAAATCCAACGGCTGAGATTGGATCTAACGGATGGATGGCTGTGATTTGTGTGGGGACTTTGGTCACGGGACCCACATGTCAATGGCACAAAAGAAAAGAAAAGAAAGAAAAGGAGCTGCTGCTGTTGCTCCACACGACAGAGCCATGGCCATGGCGTGGACCTGCAGCGGCGCGGCGGCATTCTCCGGTGACGCCATGCGGCTGCAGCGGCGAGCGGCGGCGCTGGAAAGAGGAGGTCGGGGTGGACTTGATGGCGCAGCACGGCTCTCCGGGACAACAAGGATGTGGCGCACGAGCTCGCCGGACGTGGGAGAGGAGAGAGAAGCGGCACGTCAGCGCAGCAAGGTTGAAGAGCTCGGCCTCCAGGCTTTACCGGTGGCAGCGGCGTGGTGAGGACGGCGACGACGACGGCGGCACAGCACTCAGCGGCGGCGGCTGCAGCGGCAAAAAAAGCAGCGGCGGCACAAGCTTGCGCGGCGGCGGCTCGGAAAAGAAAAAAAAAAGAAGGGCGGCGGCTGCGGTATTTATAGGGGAGGGAGGAGTTAGGGTTAGGGCAACGCGAGGCGCCGGTTTAAGGAGAGGGAGGTGGCGGCGGCTTGCAGCAAGGCGGCGCAGCGTGCGGCAAAGGCGGCGCACGGCGCGGTGGCGGCTGCGGCGCGGGCCGGCTTGGGTTGGGGCGGCAGCGTGGGCCAGCGACACGAGGGGGGAGAGGGCCGGGCCTGCAACCTGTGAGGAGGAGAGAGAGAGCTAGAGGTAGAAGAAGGTGGAGGGAGGAAGAAAAAGAAAGAAAGGAAGGGGGCTATCTGCAAAAAAAAAACAGAATAGAGAATAGAGAGGAAGGAAAGAGAGAAATGGATATGGACTTTTCTAGAAAATTCCAAATGAGAACTATTTGGAATTTTTGGAGGATTTAGAATATTAGGAATTGAATAGGAATTTGAATTTGGGCACAAATTTAATTAGGGAATTGAGCTCCACTTCCGAAACTCCAATTAAATCCAAATAAACTCCAATTAAAATACGACAAAACCAACGATGTAATTAATTAATTAATTACATTAAAACCTTTTTGTTTAACGAAATTTTTCATTAAGCTATTTTAGACAGCTAAACCAAATGTAAATTTTCGCAATTAGATGAAAAGAACGGAAACGAAAAATCAGGACGTGACAAACCTACCCCCTTAAACAGAATCTCAACCCCGAGAGTCGGACTGGCTTGGAAACAACTCCGGAAACTCTGCCTTCAGGTCATCTTCACGCTCCCATGTTGCTTCAACTTCGGTATGATGACTCCACTGCACGTTGCAGAAACGGATAGTCTTACTCCTCGTAGTTCGCTCTACAGTCTCAACAATTTTGATTGGAACCTCACGATAGGTCAAATCTGATAGCAACTCCACTGACTGCAGCGGTGTCTCCTCTTCTGGAACACGAAGGCATTTCTTCAACTGAGACACGTGAAATACGTCATGAATACCGGACATCGAGGGCGGCAGCTCTAACTGATATGCAACTTCTCCTCGACGAGCAATGATCCGAAATGGGCCAACATACTTGTGGGCTAGCTTTCCTTTCACCTGAAATCTCTTGGTTCCTCTCATTGGGGTCACCTTTAAATACACATAGTCTTCCTTTTCAAAGGTTAAATCCCTTCGATGATTATCTGCATAGCTCTTTTGACGGGATTGAGCTACCTTTAATCTGTCCTTGATTAGAGCAACCTTTTCTTCGGCTTCGCGGATTACATCCGGTCCAAAAACCATTCTTTCTCCAGTCTCATTCCAATTCAAAGGTGTCCTGCAAGATCGTCCATACAAAGCTTCAAACGGTGACATCTGCAAACTTGCTTGGTAACTATTGTTGTAGGAGAACTCGGCATAGGGTAAATTCTTCTCCCAATTTGAAGTATAGCCTAAAGCACAAGCCCGAAGCACGTCCTCCAAGATCTGATTAACTATGTCTGTCTGTCCATCCATCTGTGGATGATACGCTGTACTGAAATTAAGGCGAGTACCCATTGCTTCATGAAGAGCCTGCCAGAAACGCGAGGTAAACTGGATTCCTCGATCTGAGACTATCTTCCGTGGTACTCCATGTAAACATACTATCCGGTTCACATAAAGTTCTGCTAACTTGTCACCCGAGTAGGTTATCTTGACTGGAATAAAGTGAGCCACTTTAGTGAGATGGTACCTTCAATGGCTGTAGAAGTCCTGCTGGTCGTTGATGGTGTGCCTTAACTCGTTGGCAAACACCACAAAGTGCCACATACTCTGCGATCTCACGTCTCATACTGGGCCACTATATTCTGTTCTTGAGATCCTGATACATCTTGGTACTTCTAGGATGAATGGAATAACGAGATTCATGTGCCTCTGACAATATAAGCTTCTTGAGTTCTGGCTGATCTGGTACAACCAACTTCTCATGTAACCATATAACACCATTCTCATCCTCAGTGAATCCTATGACTTTTCCTTTCTTCATGTTGAGCTTGATTTCTTTGATGTTAGCATCACCTTTCTGAACTTCCTTGATTTGATCTTCCAATATGGGTTTCACTTCTAGACTAGCCATATACACTTCTGGTACTATCTCCAAACTCAACCTTTCAAATTCCCGATAAAGGAATAACTGATTATCCTTGACTTCCAGGCTGTTGTAGTAAACCTTCCTACTCAAGGCGTCGGCAACAACATTAGCCTTGCCTGGATGGTAGTGAATTCCCATGTCATAATCCTTTATCAACTCTAACGATCTTCTTTGTCTTAAGTTCAAATCATGCTGAGTAAAAATATATTTCAGACTTTTGTGATCGGTGTACACCTCACATCAATTGCCTACAAGGTAATGTCTCCATATCTTCAATGCATGTATCACTGCAGCAAGCTCTAAATCATGAGTCGGATAGTTCTCCTCATGGGGGCGCAACTGTCTTGATGCATAGGCGACAACCTTGCCATCCTGCATCAGAACACAACCAAGTACTGTACGAGAGGCATCACAGTAGATATCAAACCCCTTGTGGATATCTGGCAAAACTAAACACTGCTGTTAATATCAAACTCTTCTTCAAGTCTTCGAAGCTACGTTGGCACTCTGATGTCCACATAAATTTCTTCTCCTTCTTCAACAATTGTGTCAATGGACGAGCACCCTTGGAGAAACCTTCTATGAACCTTCTGTAATATCCTGCCATACCAAGGAAAGTGCGAACTTGTGTCACGGTCTTGCTGCCAATTAATAATTGTACTCACCTTCTTTGGATCGACTGCAACTCCAGCGGCAGTCACAACATGTCCAAGGAATTCAACCTCTTTCATCCAAAACTCACACTTGCTGAACTTGGCATATAACTGATGCTCCCCTAGCTTTTCTAACACAAGCCTTAAATGAGTCTCATGCTCTTTTTCATTCTTGGAGTAGATGAGAATGTCGTCAATGAAAACAACAACAAACTTATCCAAATATTCCATGAATACCTTATTCATCATGTTCATGAAATAAGCAGGGGCATTTGTCAATCCAAATGACATAACTGTAAACTCATAGAGTCCATATCTAGTAGGAAATGTAGTCTTCGGGATATCCTCTGACCTGATCCTAAGCTGATGATACCCGGATCTAAGATCAATCTTGGAGAAAACTCCTGCTCCTTTCATCTGGTCAAAGAGATCATCAATCTGCAGCAAAGGATACTTGTTCTTGATAGTCACATCATATAAGCTTGTTTAATCAATACACATTCTCTTGGTTCCATCTTTCTTCTCGACGAAAATAACTGGGGCTCCCCAGGGTGATGAACTGGGTCGGACATAACCTTTCTCTTGCAACTCCTGTATCTGCTTCTTCATTACAGCTAGCTCATTTGCTGCCATACGATACGGCCGCTTGGATATAGGTGATGCCCCTGGGACTAGATCAATGACAAGCTCAATGTCCCTATGTGGTGGCATGCCTGGTAACTCTTCCGGGAAGACATCTGGATACTCTCTAACAATAGGTGCATTCTGTAGCTCAGAAACTTCCATGTGGTGCACTAGGGCTCCTTTCCAAGGGGGATTAATTACGGCTTTGAATTTGACTTTCTCTCCTTTAGAGTTTTCTAAGGTGATAGATCTACTCCCAAAATCTAACACTGCCTTGCTGCTGTACAACCAATCCATCCCAAGGATAACATCAAGCTGAGGTGTATCTAACATAATCAGGTTGGCAAAGAATTCTACACCCTCTATTTCAACCTTCACTCTAGGACAACCAGTCTGGGTTCTCATCTCTGACCCCGGTGTTTGAATAAGCAAAGAACACTTAAGAGGAATAGTGGGAAACTTATGTTGAGAAGCAAAAGACCGAGAAACAAACGAATGCGAAGCTCCAGAATCCAATAAAACTGTTGCAGGTATTGAGTTAACCAGGAACTTACCTAGAACAACGTCCGTAGAGGTCTGAGCTTCCTCTGCAGTGACATGGTTCACACATCCCCTGACGATGGTCTGCTGAGTTGCTGGTGCGGTTTGTTGTGCTGCTCCTGGTGCTGGTGTCTTGACCGGGGTATTTCCCAGGTTGAACTTCACTGGAGTAATGTTCTTGGGATGAGGGCAGTTGTTGGCGAGGTGACCAGACTCTTTGCAGTTGTAACAGCGACGAATGAAAGGTTGACTTCCTTGACCTTGCACGGACTGAGTGGGAGTTCCTGTGGAGGTGTCTGAGTCACTGCAAGTCGTGTCTGCGGGAACAGTTCTTAACTGTGGAGTAGCTGGTGGACGGTTGTTGTATTGCTGGAATGCTCCACGCGGCCTCTGGCTTGGACCACTTGCTTGTTGGTTCATCTTGCGCTTGCGATCTTCACCGAGCTTCCTGTGTTCTTCCTCTAACAGCAGGGTCTTGTTCACCAGGCTCTGGAAACTGTTAAACTCATGAGCAACAAGTCTCACCTTGAGACCAGAATTGAGACCTTTCAGGAAAAGCCCCTGGCGATCTGCATCTCTAGCAACATCTTCGGGTCCATAGCGGGCAAGAGAAGTAAACTGAGTCAGGTACTGCTGCACTGTCTTGTTATCTTGCTGAAAGGTATGGAATTCTTCCTTTTTCAACTCCTTGATGCCAACGGGGACATAGTAATCAAGAAAGCTGTACGGAAATCCTCAAAGGTCAAGGCTTCAGGGTCATCCAAGCCTCCCCTAAGGTTCTCATACCAGTCGAGGGCAACTCCTTCCAACTGTTGGATAGTGAAATGAACTTTCTCTGCATCTGAGAACTGAGTGACCTCCAACTTGTGTTCCATGGTACGAATCCAATCTTCTGCATCAAGCGAAGTACCTACTCCCTTGAAGGTTGGTGGCTTGGTGCGCAGAAACTCGAACATCTTGCTCTGTTGAGGTGGAGCGCCTTGGGGTTGTTGTTGCTGTTGTCGCTGTTGGTTCTGAAGTTATTGCATCATCATCCTCATGAGCTCAGTCTGGCCTGCATGAAGACCTCAAAGTTCCGCTGGTTCACTTGGGGTGCTTGAGGCGGTTGCTGACCACTAGCGCGGGCATCGTTGTTCTCATTCTCTCCATCATGAGCTCCAGTCCTAGTGTTCACCATCTGTTCAACACATGGCTGGTCAAAAAAGATACTAAGAAGAAAAGAGCAGCTCTAAGAAAAAGACGAATAAAAGGGGTAGACCGAACATCCTGACAAAACACACATATGATTGTTTAGGAGCCGGAGGGCTACAAACAGACCGTACGACAAGCCGGAAGAACCAAGAACTAAAAACAAGCAACGCTTCTAGCACACAAGCTTAACGCCTTACTAACGTGAGCTACTAACTAAAGGCAAAGTTGCACAAGGACAAAAACCACTTCTAGGACTAAATCCTGGTTCGCGACAAAGCTTCTTGAAGACTCCAATGCAGTGTTGGTGTAGATCCTCCTTCCATGGCTGACGATAGAAGGATACTCGAGAGTGAGAGAAGGCCAAAAAGAGTAAGGAAAGAAAGAGCAATTTATATTGGTTTGTGTTTCATGAAAACAGTTTTGAAAAAGACCAGGCTATCCAAGGCTGTGGCCTACAGTCGACGAGGCTCTGATACCAACTCTGTGGGGACCCAAAATAGGACCTCCTGTGTATAAGTGCTAGTCCAGGATCAGGCTAGCACACACAGACACAAATATAATATCACAGCCAACATCACGCAGAAAACCTAACATTTATTAATAAAATGACTGTGATAAGCCTTATGGCCAGAGTTTACATTTCTTTATGCCACGAAGGGCCTAAAGAAAATAATAAAATAGTAGCGGAAAATAAGATAAACGCGTAGTAGTTCCATTCAACTTGCCACAGGCAGTCAACTGGGACACGCAGCCAATTCCTCGTCTTCAGTAGCAAACTACTCAGGAAACAGCGGAAACCGTTCTTCTGGAATTAGGGGAATTGCAAGGTGAGTATACGGAATACTCAGCAAGTACACGGAAATATGCATATGCAAAGCTGTCAATAAAGGCAATGGCTATTTTGCATAACACAGCAATTTGCAGTTATAAACAATTTAGAAATAGAAGTTTAAAACAACATTTATAAATAACGGGTGTTACAAACCAACCATCCACACAGGATCTGTCCACACAGGACCATTTACCTATATCATTAATCTGCACACAGATCATTCCCAGTTTCGCAAACTACCCCTCATGAGATGTCACCGAGCATGTCCATGACCGCGGACGCGGCTATTCGAATAGATTAGTTTAACACTCTGCAGAGGTTGTACAGCTTGACCCACCAGATACATCATCCTTTTAACGACCATGTGCAAATGTCACACTTCAGGTTGTGTGCGGCCAAGGAGTCTGTAACAAGACTTTTTAGAAACTCCGCCCCAACACTGTCTTCAACCATGAGACAACTTTCTCTCACACAGACAAGAAAGTACCCATGGCCAACCTTAACACCTATCATTTAGCCACCTGGGCCGATAGTGCCAAGACTCGGAATCCTACTAGGTCAGGTTCTTCCCATGAGAACATGTGGTTGCACGTTAGGCTCAGATCAATGACTTATGAAGTGAAGTCCTTAATTGACCAGGGTAACTTACCAAACTGCAGTAGCACACAGCTCAGCAGTAGGCTCACACAGAGACCATACCCGATAATGATCACACAGATACATTACCGCCTAACTAGGTTCACACAGAACCACCCATCACCCCAGTCCAAATCATTTTATCCGCCCGTTGTTTACTACACGGTGCAACACATGCTACCGGAAAGATAGCACACAGCCACGGAGTTCTTATTAAATCAGTTATAAGTATAAGATTAATCAAAACTATATATTTTGCTTGTAAAACAACCTTGAGCGGGGCTAAGCATAACTACTCTACCTTGAGTTGAGCCCAATATTCAACTGACAATGACTAGGGTGACAAGGTATCATAGGTAATTAACAATTATCAAAGGTAGGATATAACAACAATTAGGTCACACTACCCATCGATAGTTTATAAATAAAATATTGCATGTATTGAAAATAAAACATTTTATAAAATGGGATCAATATGTTCAAAGAGTGCACTTGCCTTGCTCCCAGTACTGTCCTTGCACTGTGTCTTCGGAAACGAACTGTTCCTCTGCTCCGACATCTACACGATCGCAAATGAGGAACAAATAAACAAGAGAAAAAGCTAACTAAATAACATCAAATAAAATAACCAACTGAACTACGAGGTAGAGCTTAATTTTAGAGAAATTTAGGAAGAAGAACGGATTGAATCGGAGTTCAAACGGAAAAGTTATGACCTCCGGAAGTTTGAATTAAAAGAAAATCCGAGGATAAAATAAAAAGGAATATTCCGAGAATATTCTCTGAATATTTCATTCTGAGAATTGAATTATTTTTATTAGGAAAAATATGATGGGGCTCACTGTAAGTGGCATGGAATATTTGGTGGACTCGGTATATGTGGACTCGATGACATGGACTGCCACGTGGCGACACATAGGCAAAAGAGGATGATGTGGCGATGACATGGATGGATCTAGTGCTGACATGGCGAAATTTAGGTTTATACAAATCCAACGGCTGAGATTGGATCTAACGGACGGATGGCTGTGATTTGTGTGGGGACTTTGGTCGTGGGACCCACATGTCAATGGCACAAAAGAAAAGAAAAGGAAAAGGAGCTGCTGCTGTTGCTCCACACGACAGAGCCATGGCCATGGCGCGGACCTGCAGCGGCGCGGCGGCGTTCTCCGGCAACGCCGTGCGGCTGCAGCGGCGAGCGGCGGCGCTGGAAAGAGGAGGTCGGGGTGGACTTGGTGGCGCAGCACGGCTCTCCGGGACAGCAAGGATGTGGCGCACGAGCTCGCCGGACTTGGGAGAGGAGAGAGAAAAGCGGCACGGCAGCGCAGCAAGGTTGAAGAGCTTGGCCTCCAGGCTTTACCGGTGGCAGCGGCGCGGTGAGGAAGGCGACGACGACGGCAGCATGGCACCCAGCGGCAGCGGCTGCAGCGGCAAAAAAAAGCAGCGGCGGCACAACCTTGCACGGCGGCGGCTCAGAAAAGAAAAAAAAAGAAGGGCGGCGGCTGCGGTATTTATAGGGGAGGGAGGAGTTAGGGTTAGGGCAACGTGAGGCGCCGGTTTAAGGAGAGGGAGGCGGCGGCGGCTTGCGGCAAGGCGGCGCAGCGTGCGGCAAAGGCGGCGCACGGTGCGGTGGCGGCGGTGGCGCGGGCCGGCTTGGGTTGGGGCGGCAGCGTGGGCCGGCGACGCGAGGGGAGAGAGGGCCGGGCCGAGGGCAGCACACCTGGGCCGGGACGTGGCCTCACCGGCCTGCAACCTGTGAGGAGGAGAGAGAGAGCAAGAGGTAGAAGAAGGTGGCTATCTGCAAAAAAAAAAAACAGAATAGAGAATAGAGAGGAAGGAAAAAGAGAAATGGATATGGACTTTTCTGGAAAATTCCAAATGAGAACTATTTGGAATTTTTGGAGGATTTAGAATATTAGGAATTGAATAGGAATTTGAATTTGGGCACAAATTTAATTAGGGAATTGAGCTCCACTTCCGAAACTCCAATTAAATCGTGATAAACTCCAATTAAAATACGACAAACCAACGATGTAATTAATTAATTAATTACATTAAAACCTTTTTATTTAATGAAATTTTTCATTAAGCTACTTTAGACAGTTAAACCAAGTGTGAATTTTCGCAATTAGACGAAAAGAACGGAAACGAAAAATCAGGATGTGACAAACCTACCCCCTTAAACAGAATCTCGACCCCGAGATTCGGACTGGCTTGGAAACAACTCCGGAAACTTTGCCTTCAGGTGATCTTCACGCTCCCATGTTGCTTCAACTTCGGTATGATGACTCCACTGCACGTTGCAGAAACGGATAGTCTTACTCCTCGTAGTTCGCTCTGCAGTCTCAAGAATTTTGATTGGAACCTCACGATAGGTCAAATCTGGTTGCAACTCCACTGACTGCAGCGGTGTCTCCTCTTGTGGCACACGAAGGCATTTCTTCAACTGAGACACGTGAAATACGTCATGAATGCCGGACATCGAGGGCGGCAGCTCTAACGGATATGCAACTTCTCCTCGACGAGCAATGATCCGAAATGGGCCAACATACCTGGGGGCTAGCTTTCCTTTCTGTTGATGCAAAAAACACACACTAGCCTGAGAGATTTGCTTTACTCTAGTGCAGGTCCAAAATTAATTCTTTAGGTTCAAGGGCGTGCGAGTTGATTTGATCCTGCAATCAACAAGAAGAAATATGCAAAGAATGTTAGTAAACGACAAAGAATCGGCCCTCTGGCCGATTTCATATCGTATGTGACCTAGCCGATGCAATAAAGCATGAATTGGCTGTAAGGTATAACCATTGGTAAAACTAACCCTAAAACTTGTATATCGGCTGTAGAGATCAATGTTATATATTCAATACACCAATGTTACTTTAGAAATAGACAATGGGATAGATCGGACTGAACCGAGACAGTATAAATTGCCCAAGTCTAAAGATAACATGAAATAATGATTATATATACTCATGTCATAGCCGATATCTAGATTTAAGCATGTATCGGCTATAGCTCCGATACATCCTTATACCAGGATATTCTATAGTAATAAATATATTGAACTATAACCAATTAGATTGGTATCAAGCTCAATATATTTATATTAGATTAGATCCTAATATAAGGGGCAGATATAGAACATTAAACAAAGCATAAAAACAATGTAAAACATCTATATCAGGTAAGATTGGCTGAAACCCCGATACTATCCTTATTAACGATCACGAGGCAGGCTAGATATCATGATTCTAAGATGACTTAATAGGTTGGACTTAACCAATGCAGCATTAAGTATACATAGAAGCATGACATCTAAGGAATCAAGCCGATGATCGTCTTTTTAGGATGGTTGATACATTATATAATCTAAACCAACAAAGTAATATAGCCGATACCGACGAAACCCTAAAAAGGATCCAGCCGATGCAAGTAAATTGCATTGTTGATTCAAATTATATAATGTATATGATAACTCAGAGATTCACAACACAGAACTAGAGTGTCATAAAGATGTAAGCACTAGCCCTAATGATGCAAATCACCATAACAAGATAACTCGGAGATTCACAACACAGAACTAGAGTGTCATAAAGATGTAAGCACTAGCCCTAATGATGCAAATCACCATGACAAGATATACCTTTTCGTCGAAGATCAAATTGATGCAGCACTACTCGAGAGCACAAAGTTGTCGCAAAGTAGAAAACAAAGGTGGCGATGCGCCGAGATTGATTGAACGTATGTTGTTATTATTTACAAGACCTCGGGATTATATTTATACCCGAAAATACAAACATTGTCCATCACGGACACGACTCATATTAACCTAATACAAATCCAACTAACGAACAAGTCCCTTAGGCGGACTCTTACCGGGAATATCTATGAGGAAATTACATAAAATATCCTAATTAATAGATACAATTGCCTCCTCAGGACTCTATCCATGCATGGCAATCCGTATGAAGCACCCTAACACAACCCGATGACGTGTATCGAATCATGTTACTGAAATCGGCTCAATCGGCTAACCTTGTCCGACTCTGACTCTACCGATCCAGTCCACAGCCGATTCTTACTCTGTTTCCGATACAATCTAATCTCTTCAATTTTCTTTGATTCTATCTTCATCTTCGATACTTGAATTACCAAATTTGGTCGTCAACACATGCCCCCCAAGTCCGGAATATTTGGTAATGTTTCGGATTTGCCAAATCTTATCTCCGAGATAATATCACACTTTCTATTTTTGACCGTAACCGCACTGCTTTAAATACCTAACCGACGGCCCCGAGAAACTTCACACCGTTATACTGTTTTCGCCGCTTTAGCAATTCTCATCTCCCCCATCTCCGATGATCTCCGCAGCGCAACAAGGCATCCTCCAAGCAACCCCCCTTGCTCTGTCCAACTTCCGCCAACGGGAATGTCGTCCTCTTCTGCTCCGTCCGCCGCCCCATCGGCTGAATACGCAGAGGTAAGTTTCATCGGCTAGATCTCCTTTTTTCTTATCAAACCTTGTTTTTCGCAATCTTAGTCTGTTTCCTCTTTCTACTAGCTATTTTTGGTGCAATGCTATTAATGCCTTTATGTTCAATCAAGGACCAATGACCCAAAATCTGTTGGATATCATCATGCTGACTGGACTAGAGATAACCTCATCAGCCAACCCCATGATATTGAACTCCAAGAATAAATTTGACTTTAAGACCAAGAGTATAGGAGGATGCTCTGGCTTTATTTGGCCAATATGGGTCAAGGTTCAGTTTTCCCTAGAGAACATACTGCTTTCTTATTGATGTGGCTAGAAAAATTCCTCTTCTGTGGATCCAGTTGTGGCCCAACCTCCAACTGGCAGCATATAGCCGAAGCGCTTGAGGAAAAGAAACAATTCCCTTTAGGAAAAATCCTGCTCGGCTATCTTTATCAAACTCTGAACAATGCATCGGCCAAGCTAGCTGTCGGCTCAGTAGTTAGTGCAGGTGGCTCTTGGTGGCTACTTCAGTCTTGGTTAAACTTGGTAGCAATGAAAGCTGTCAATCGGCCATCCTTGACAGAAGCAGAATTCCCAAGGTTGGAGCCGATCACTGATGATGATGGAGAAGAGATAACCCATCGGAGGTGTACATCATTTGGGGAATACGCTAGCACACCAGCCGATGCCGGTGCAAAACTGTCAGCCGAATTGCTTAAGTACTGGTTCTTCAGCTTCTGTGACGGCTTTCAGAAAAATGCCAGGGTTTGGTTCTTTTATGAGGACTCAATCAACTTCGAGCTGCCATCGGATTTTAGATTCGAAGAAATCAATCATGACAAATTCCAAAAATCCAGAGAAGTCTTTGCTGCAGCAATCAGCCCATGCATCCTTCCTGTTGGCATTCATCAGGGCAGAAATATCAAGGTGTCCTATGAGTTTTACCACCCCATGAGCTCAGCTAGACAGTTTGGTATGGGGCAACTTCCAATCGGCTTGTGGTTTGCCGATAAGATCCAGTGCAGAGGAGAAATAACATCAAGTCTGATGATGGATCGGCTACTCAACATCCCAGGGCCTCCCCTTGGCAGCATCAATAATATTGAGTTAGCCATGTTCATGAGTAGAATTTTTACTTCATGGTGGGCTGAATGGAAGCAACACCTCTTCCACCAATCGGCTACAGTTTATATGACAGACCTCTTCCCTGACATGTAACTCCTTTATTTCTTCTGCCTTATTCCTGTTTTGAATAAATCAGCCGATTCTATTCTTAACTTTACATGTTATCTTTGCTTTTTCATACCACAGATTCATCTCCTCCTCGCACAAGCAAAAGTGGCAAAGACATCGAATATGCTACAGGGCTGCTACCAAATGGATGCGGCTTGGCTCCCCCCAGCATCGGCTATCATGCCCCCAAGACATCAAGTCTGCTTCAAGGACAAGTAAGGGAACCAGCCGATGCAGGCAAGACAAGAAAAGCTAAAGTACCAACTGCCATGCCACTAGCTGCCAAGAAAAAATCCAAGAAGCAACCACCTACACCAGCCGATGATATTTGCAGAAGAAAAGACCAGCCGAGAAGAAGAAACCAGCACTAGTATCGGCTAAACCAACTGCTCAAACTCCTCCGGTAATTCTTAACTCCTACAATCTTCAACTTTTCTTAGCCGATACCGTCTAATACTTGTTTAAACATTCAAAATTTGTCAGCCTCCTTCTCCACCATCGCCTCCAGCACAACCAGTCTCCAGTGAACACACTACATCGGCTGTAGGCAGCCACCATGTTGTGAAGGAAGAAACTACTGCTCCTGCTATTCCTGTAAGCATTACAACCTTAAAAATATCAAATCAGCCATACAAAGTACTCTGTTACTTATGTCCCCTTCATCTTCCTTTCTTGCAGGTCTTAGCCAATTTATTCTCCTTTGATATTAAAGATTATTTTGATGAAGAAACAGAAGGAGATATTACAAGTAAGGCCTTGGCTCCTTTAGCCGACGATGTAAAGAGAAACCTTGAAGACATCTCTCATCGGCTGGAAGCATCCCTTGATAGCTTAGTAGTCGACTGCAACTCCCTCCAGGCCAGATTCCAGGAAATCCAAGCTCTAATCCCGGACGAGCTATCCACCATCATCACTCTAGCCATGTACCTTGAACAACATCAATTTCAATTGGAGCAAGCTAGACAAAGGATAGCCGATCGGCTGCAGAAGAAAAACGTCGAAGCCACCATTCAAGCAAATCGGCAGCTAGTGCATGATGAGAAAAACAAGCTTGATCAGCTAGCCGAAGAACCAATTAAAGCTACCATAGATCATCTGGAAGCTGAAAGAATCGATCTCCTAGCCAAACTTGAGGAATGCAACACTAAAATTGCATTGGAAAAACAAAAATTAGCCGATCTCCCGAAGGCCATTGGAGAACAAAAGGCAAAATTGAGATCGGCTATAAAGAATGTGGCCAACATGACCAAGTCCATGAAGGTGATTCCTGGAACCGATACACAAGACACCCAAGCAATTGCAGAAGTTGAAGAAATTCGACAGAAGGCGATATCGGCTATCCAGCGCTATCTATCCCAATGATAGCTTGTAATAGGGACTTAGTAAAATTTTGTAACCAACTATGTAATCGGCTAGAACACCTTACTTGTAATACATACTCTGATATCCTTTATGCCAATGAATATATTTTGCTTGAAGATCCCACATTTTTTTTTGATATCCCACATCTTTCATCTGATATATGCCCCCCAATTTTGGCATGTTGATAAACAAGGGCAAAATTAATCATGACTAAGGGCGATACCAATATCGGCCAACATACATCGGCAACAACAGCCGATTATGACAAAAGACCTAAGTGCGATATGAACTATATCGGCCATAAATAAAAATCGGCAGAACTCAGCCGATTATGAACCAATCCAAACGCTTGGGTAGTATTTCTTCAAGTATTTTCCATTAAGTGCTCTCCCAAATAATTCCCCATCCAATCATTTTAACATATAGGCTTCTTTAGAAACACATTTATGAATTTGAAACGGCCCCTCCCAATTCGGTAACCACTTGCCGAATTTATTATCTCTGGCCCCTATCGGCAACACTAATTCGCAAACCAGTTCTCCTTCTTCAAAAGATTTCGGCACAACCTTTTTGTTATAATGCTTAGCAACTCTCTTCTTATCTTTCTTAACTTTCTCAAGAGCTCGCAACCTAGGTTGAACCAAATCTTCTGACTCATCAACCATCAAATTATGATAGTCATCGGCTGTCAACTCATCTTGTAAAGAAATCCTTCTGGAGCCGATGTTGGTTTCCCAAGGTAACACAGCTTCATGCCCATAAACCAGTTGATAAGGAGGTACTTAAATTGCACCATGACAAGCCATCCGATAGGACCATAATACCTCAGCCAGAATAGTATGCCACTTTTTGGGATATTCGGCTATTTTCTCTTAACCAGCTTAATCAAACTCTTGTTAGATGCCTCAGCTTGCCCATTTGCTTATGCATAATATGGTGAAGAATTCAACAACTTAATCCCCATGCTATCGGCAAACTGAACAAACTCATCAGACACAAAAATAGAACCTTGATCAGTTGTAATCGTCTGTGGCAAACCAAACCGATATATAAGGTGTTCCTTGACAAACTCGATTGCATCCTTGCTGTCAACCTTTTTCAAACGACTAGCCTCAACCCACTTAGTAAAATAATCAGTTGTAACCAATATGAATTTATGCCCTTTACTTGATGGTGGATTGATCTGGCCGATCATATCAATACCCCAACCTCTGAACGGCCATGGCTTGATAATAGGATTCATAGCCGATGCTGGTGCTCTCTGAATTGCTCCAAATTTCTGACAATCTTGACAACCCTTGTAATATCTTAAACAATCCTCCAGCATTGTCGGCCAAAAATATCCAACTCCTCGAATTAACCATCTCATCTTGTGAGCCGATTGATGTGTCCCACAAATTCCCTCATGAACTTCACACATGACAACTTTTGCCTCTTCCAAGCTCAAGCACTTCAAAAGTACTCCATCAATCGTCCGATAGTATAATGTGTTATCCAAAAGAACATATTTGAGAGCTTTATATCTTAATTTCCTTGAAACCAAGCTGGAAGGGTTCTTCAAATATTCAAAAACATCAAACCTCCAATCAGCAGCTGGTATGCAAGCCACTTCCACTTCAATCCCTTGTAACATCGGCTTGTAGCCTGATGCACCTTGAGCTAAATCATTGGCCTCAACATTTTGCTCCCTAGGGATATGTTTCAGAGTAACTATCTTGAAAGTCTTCATCAGCTCTTGACATTTCTCATTGTAGACCATCAAAATATCATTTTTGCACTCATATTCCCCAGACAATTGACTTATCAGTAGCAATGAATCACCCATGATGTCAACAGCATCAGTTTCAACTTCTCTCAATAATTGTAAACATTTAAGAATAGCTTCATATTCTGCTTGATTATTTGTAGAATATGGCTTGATAGTGAAAGCAAACTGAAAACTTGCCCCCCTATGTAATATAATCACTAAACCGATACCACAACCATAAGTGCAAACAGATCCATCAAAGAACAAAGTCCATGGCATAATATCAACATTGTCAACACTGGTATCCCTGTGTTCAACTATAAAATCGGCTATCGCTTGCCCTTTAACTGCCTTAGCCGATTCATACCTGAGATCAAACTCTGATAAAGCAAAGATCCACTTTCCAACTCGCCCTTTCAAAACTGGAGCCGATAGCATGTATCGCACCACATCGGCTTTACATACTATGATACACTCGTTGGTTAGCAAATAATGTCTCAATTTTGTGCAAGAAAAATATAAACACAGGCATAATTTCTCCACAGGTGAATACCTTGTTTCTGCACCCAAAAGACGTCTGCTGAGATAGAATATGACTCTTTCCTTCCCTTCAACCTCTTGGATCAAAACTGAGCCGATAGAGCTCTGATCGGCTGACAAATATAGTCTGAATGATATTGTCCAATGCTTGCTGCTGCCTCTCACCCCAAACAAATTCTTGATCAGCTTTCAACCTTAATAAAGGAGTAAATGGTTCTATTCGGCCAGACAGGTTTGATATGAAACGCCGAACAAAATTTATTTTGCCGATCAATGATTGCAACTTGGTTTTATCTTCTGGAGGTTTTATATCTTTGATTGCTTCAATACTCCTCTGAGCAATCTCAATCCCACGTTCATGTACCAAAAACCCAAGAAATTATCCAGCCGATACGCCAAAAGCACACTTAGTAGGATTCATCTTTAACCCATACTTCCTTGCTCTTTCCAAGACTTGTCTCAAATCGGCTATATGTTCATCAACTTCCTTTGATTTGACCACCACCTCATCAATATATATTTCTACCAATATGCCGATTAGATCATCGAAGATGTAGTTCATGGCCCTCTGATATGTAGCACCAGCACTCCTTAAACCGAAAGTCATAACCACCCATTCATACAAGCCGATTGCACCAGGACATCTAAAAGCAGTTTTGTGGATACCTTCGTCGGCCATGAAAATCTGATTGTAACCAGCATTACCATCCATGAACCTGATAATTTTATGTCCAGATGCTACATCAACGAGTTGACCGGCTACTTGCATTGGGTATTCATCTTTCGGTGTAGCCTTGTTTAAATGTCTAAAATCAATGCAAACCCTGAGCTTGCCGTTTTTCTTGATGACTGGTACTATATTAGAAATTCACTCAGCATATCGGCATGGTCTAATAAAATTAGCATCATAGAGTCTTGTGATTTCGGCCTTGATAGCATCATACATGTCGGCTTTACAACACCTTGGTGGTTGCTTGTATGGCCGATAGCCTGGCTTGATAGGTAGCCGATGTTCAACTATCGATCGGCTAAGTCCTGGCATTTCATAATATTCTCAGGCAAAACAATCTCTATACTCCTTCAAAAGTACTATTAATTTACATTTAAACTCTTTTGATAAACCCTTACTAATATATGTCGGTCTAGGCCTATCACCTGGTCCAATGTCGATTTCTTCCAGTTCATCGGCCGACATAAAACCTTGTCCTAGCTTGCCATCGACATCATCAACAGTGTCCTTTGTGTAGAAATTGGAACCCTCCACGGCGCCCTCAAAACAAGAATTGGGGCTCTCCATCTCCTGTTGGCTATATGGCATAATCAGAAACCTTTAAGTAATCTCTTTGCCAAACTTTTCCAGATAAACAATCAATTCCTTCCATCTCCCAACGGATAAATCGGCATTAGCTACATTGACTGACCTATCGGTTGGCACGATTTCGATTTGGTATCCTTGCCATTGAATCAAACTTTGATGCATCGTTGAGGGAATACAACAGTTAGCATGGATCCAATCTCTTTCCAGCAACAGACTGTAGGAACCCTTCCCATCAATAACAAAGAACGTGGTAGGAATTGTTTTACTACCGATGGTTAGCTCCACATTCAAAACTCCTTTGGTTTCATATGGATTCCCGCCAAAATCTTTTAGAACCATATTAGTCTTGATCAGATCCTCTGAATTGTTCCCAAATTTCTTTAATGTTGTATATGGCATTAGATTGACAGTTGCTCCTCCATCGACTAACATCTTTGACATCGGCTTGCCATTGACAAATCCCTTAACATACAGTGGCTTGAGATGCCGATGATCAGTTCCTTCGGGCTTCTCAGAAACAGCTTGCTGTGGAGATAACATCAACTTGGCCGATGGCAGATTTTCTTCTTGCTCGACGACTTGCGCAACTGCATATTCGGCTGGTAACATGAAAACCATGTTTATGGCAGATGACATCACCTCTTTGCCCTTATGTTGTTGGTTCTTGCTACGATCGGCTTTGACTTCGTCGGCTGACACCACTTTGCTCTTCACGCGCCAGACTTTCTTTGTTCTCTGCCTTAGCCGATGCTCGATTTCCCCTTCGACCTCCTGGAATTGTTCCCTGTTTCTCGTCGTTTGAACTCTCCTCTTTTCATTTTTACTGAAGATTCCAGAAGGGCACCATTGAGGATGCATTGGCTTGAGCTCTCTAGGTGAATCATCTTTATCATTGTTTTGCTGCATCGGCCCAAGTCTTTCATGAACCGGTACTCTTGTCTGACTCGGCCGATGCACAGTTGTATTCTGTCGGCTTGGTCTTTGGATGAATTGTGCATTAGAATCACTGCATCCAGGACAATCTTCAATAGATGGTAATCTCATGCCCCCATTCCAACAAAATCTAAAAACTTCACAACCCCAGTGAGGATCAAAATATCTTTCACTTTCGTGAGAATATGACTCCTCTTCCTGTTGGCGCCTTTTTTGGTATTTGTTGATCATACCAGCCGATCTGATGTTCCTGGTATAATTTGTACCTCCATCGGCTGATTCCAATTATATCCAGAGTGCACCATGTTGACTAGAAAAGGGTGTCCATCTATCTTCATCGGCCTCTTGGATTCATCTATCTTGATGTTGCCTTGTTCGATACCGACTGGATCTGCTGCCTGAAAATATTGCAATCATTAGTATTATGAGACCCTGTATTGTGCCACTTGCAATACTTCCTCTTCTTCAACTCCTCAGCCGATGGGATAACATATCCTACTGGAAGTTGAATATGTTTTTCTTGGAGAAGAAGATCAAAACTCTTGTCGGCTTTGGCAATGTCAAAATCAAATATATCTTCCTTTCCTGCATTCTTGACCCATTGACAGACCACCGTCTTCTTGTTTCTAGCCCATTCGGCTGCATTGATCTCTGGGTCATCATCTTCGGAGTCAGAGTCATAAGTGTAAACATTATTGACATTATTTGCCTTTTTGATGAATTTTCTTGCTTCTTGCAACCTTGTCTCATGAGCCGATACTTTCTGAGCTAGGTGAGCTAAACTCTCAAAGTCTTGAGCCGAAAATCTTTCCCTTATCGGCGCCAGCAAACCCTGGAAGGCCAAATCGGCTAGTTGAGAACCTGTCAAGGCTAGACTATAGCATCTGTTCCTCACATCCCTCAATCGTTGAATATAATCTGGAACTGATTCATCTGATTTTTGCTTGATTGCTATGAGGTCTGATAGCTTCATCTCTTGAACCCCACTGAAAAAGTACTTGTGAAATTGTTTCTCCAAATCAGCCCAACTTCTGATAGAATTGTAAGGCAAAGATGAAAACCAAGTGAATGCCGATCCAGATAAAGAAAGTGGGAACAATCTGACTCTGAGAGCTTCTGTAGCCGATGCTTCACCACACTAAGCTAGAAACCAGCTAACATGCTCATAGGTAGATACATTGTCTTGTCCTGAAAATTTGGAGAAGTCTGGCACCTTGTATCGGTTTGGCAATGGAACCCGATCAAAATATTCTGGATATGGGTGCCGATACATGTTGTCATTGCCTTTTGGTTTGAGTCCAAACTACTCTCTCATGACGTCAGCGATCATATCAGCCCAGGGTTGATGTGGTGTTGCTCCACCATACTGTTGCTGAAGTGGATCCATCTGGCCGTATTGGATCGCTGAGGTCGTGGTGAGTGAGGTTGACAAAGATGATTGAAGCCGGCCGATATGCCTTGAGGTGGCACATATGGAAGTTGCTCTGTGCTGTACTGCTGGCTTATAGTTTGAGTAATTCCAATCAACTGTTGTGAAACCGAAGGAATTTGATATGATGTGTCGACAACTGGTGGTTTTGGATTGAGAATACTCATCAATTGCTCTGGTGTTAACTGAGTTGATGCTTGCCCCCCAGTGATCGGCTGTGACCTGGTTAAAATTGCTGGGATATTTGAGCTTGAGTAAGGAGCCGATGGAGCCTGGGTTTGAAGCAGTTGTTGACTCCCTTGAGTCCCGCCAATGTCTGTCTTCACAGTTTTGTATCCTGGGAACGTGCCGTCTGGTAAGTATATAGGTCCTTTAGCCTTTTCTTCGGCTATCGTTCCGTCAACTACCGGCTTGATCATGTTTGTCAATGTGTTCACAAGTACTCCGGACTGGTTGACTAAGGCATGGTGCATAGCCGAATCAATGCGATCTTGTAACGTATGGAGTTCCTCATTACCTGATTCGACCTTGGGTTGCTTATCTTTTTCTTCAATTGTCCCGGATGTACTTGGATCTTGTTTTACGATCATCGGTAACTCGACTTTAGTTCTTTAAACAACCATGCCTTGTCCGGTCACCGTGAATGAATGCAGATATTGTTTTTGAAGTTGATCCAGCATCTGTCTCATCTCTTCTCTCAGCTCTTCATTAATTTGTTCGATCGTGATCGGCACGATGTTCTCATCTGAGACGTCGGTGATGTTTGGAGACAAGATGCCACTCGGTCCCACCGGGTGTTCCAAAAGGGTGTTGATACAAAAAACACAAACTGGCCTGAGAGATTTGCTTTACTCTACTGCAGGTCGAAAATTAATTCTTTAGGTTCAAGGGTGTGCCAGTTGATTTGATCCTGCAATCAACAAGAAGAAATATGCAAAGAATGTTAGTAAACGACAGAGAATCAGCCCTCTGGCCGATTTCATATCGCATGTGACCTAGCCGATGCAATAAAGCATGAATCGGCTGTAAGGTATAACCATTGGTAAAACTAACCCTAAAACTAGTATATCGGCTGTAGAGATCAATGTTATATAATCAATACACCAATGTTACTTTAGAAATAGACAATTGGGATAGATCGGATTGAACTGAGATAGTATAAATTGCCCAAGTCTAAGGATAACATGAAATAATGATTATATATACTCATGTCGTAGACGATATCTAGATTTAAGCATGTATCGGCTATAGCTCCGATACATCCTTATACCAGGATATTCTCTAGTAATAAATATATTCAACTATAACCAATTAGATTGGTATCAAGCTCAATATATTTATATTAGATTAGATCCTGATATAAGGGGCATATATAGAACATTAAACAAAGCATAAAAACAATGTAAAACATCTATATCAGGTAAGATCGGCTAAAACCCCGATACTATCCTTATTAACGATCATGAGGCAGGCTGGATATCATGATTCTAAGTACGACTTAATAGGTTGGACTTAACCAATGCAGCATTAAGTATACAGATAAGCATGGCATCTAAGGAATCAAGCCGATGATCGTCTTTTCAGGATGGTTGATACATTATATAATCTAAACCAACAAAGTAATCTAGCCGATACCGACGAAACCCTAAAAAGGATATAGCCCTAATGATGCAAATCGCCATGACAAGATATGCCTTTTCGTTGAAGATCAAATTGATGCAGCACGACTCGAGAGCACAAACTTGTCGCAAAGTAGAAAACAAAGGTGGCGATGCGCCGAGATTGATTGAACGTATGTTGTTATTATTTACAAGACCTCGGGATTATATTTATACCCGAAAATACAAATATTGTCCATCACGGACACGACTCATATTAACCTAATACAAATCCAACTAAAGAACAAGTCCCTTAGGCGGACTCTTACCGGGAATATCTATAAGGAAATTACATAAAATATCCTAATTAATAGATACAATTGCCTCCTCAGGACTCTATCCATGCATGGCAATCCGTATGAAGCACCCTAACACAACCCGATGACGTGTATCGAATCATGTTACTGAAATCGGCTCAATCGGCTAACCTTGTCCGACTCTGACTCTGCCGATCCAGTCCATAGCCGATTCGGACTACAGCCGATTCTTACTCTGTTTCCGATACGATCTAATCTCTTCAATTCTCTTTGATTCTATCTTCATCTCCGATACATGAATTACCAAATTTGGTCATCAACACTTTCACCTGAAATCTCTTGGTTCCTCTCATTGGGGTCACCTTTAAATACACATAGTCTTCCTTTTCAAAGGTTAAATCCCTTCGATGATTATCTGCATAGCTCTTTTGACGGGATTGAGCTACCTGTAATCTGTCTCCGATTAGAGCAACCTATTCTTCGGCTTCACGGATTACATCCGGTCCAAAAACCATTCTTTCTCCAGTCTCATTCCAATTCAAAGGTGTCCTGCAAGATCGTCCATACAAAGCTTCAAACGGTAACATCTGCAAACTTGCTTGGTAACTATTGTTGTAGGAGAACTCGGCATAGGGTAAATTCTTGTCCCAATTTGAAGTATAGCCTAAAGCACAAGCCCGAAGCATGTCCTCCAAGATCTGATTAGCTCTTGCTGTCTGTCCATCCATCTGTGGATGATACGCTGTACTGAAATTAAGGCGAGTACCCATTGCTTCATGAAGAGCCTGCCAGAAACGCGAGGTAAACTGGATTCCTCGATCTGAGACTATCTTCCGTGGTACTCCATGTAAACATACTATCCGGTTCACATAAAGTTCTGCTAACTTGTCACCCGAGTAGGTTATCTTGACTGGAATAAAGTGAGCCTCTTTAGTGAGATGGTCCACTATAACCCAAATAGAATCATATCCTGACTGAGTCTTGGGCAAACATGTGATGAAATCCATGCCAACCTCATCCCACTTCCATTCCGGTACCTTCAACGGCTGTAGAAGTCCTGCTGGTCGTTGATGCTCTGCCTTAACTCGTTGGCAAAGACCACAAAGTGCCACATACTCTGCGATCTCACGTCTCATACTAGGCCACCATATTCTGTTCTTGAGATCCTGATACATCTTGGTACTTCCAGGATGAATGGAATAACGAGATTCATGTGCCTCTGACAATATAAGCTCTTTGAGTTCTGGCTGATCTAGTACAACCAACTTCTCATGTAACCATATAACACCATTCTCATCCTCAGTAAATCCTATGACTTTTCCTTTCTTCATGTTGAGCTTGATTTCTTTGATGTTAGCATCACCTTTCTGAGCTTCCTTGATTTGATCTTCCAATATGGGTTTCACTTCTAGACTAGCCACATACACTTCAGGTACTATCTCCAAACTCAACCTTTCAAATTCCCGATAAAGGAATAACTGATTATCCTTGACTTCCAGGCTGTTGTAGTAAACCTTCCAACTCAAGGCGTCGGCAACAACATTAGCCTTGCCTGGATGGTAGTGAATTGCCATGTCATAATCCTTTATCAACTCTAACGATCTTCTTTATCTTAAGTTCAAATCATGTTGAGTGAAAATATATTTCAGACTTTTGTGATCGGTGTACACCTCACATCAATTGACTACAAGGTAATGTCTCCATATCTTCAATGCATGTACCACTGCGGCAAGCTCCAAATCATGAGTCGGATAGTTCTCCTCATGGGGGCGTAACTGTCTTGATGCATAGGCGACAACCTTGCCTTCCTGCATCAGAACACAACCAAGTCCTGTACGAGAGACATCACAGTAGATATCAAACCCCTTGTGGATATCTGGCAAAACTAACACTGGTGCTGATGTCAAACTCTTCTTCAAGGCTTCGAAGCTACGTTGGCACTCTGATGTCCTCATAAATTTCTTCTCCTTCTTCAACAATTGTGTCAATGGACAAGCAACCTTGGAGAAACCATAGGTACATTCTATAGCTTAGAAACTTCCATGTGGTGCACTAGGGCTCCTTTCCAAGGGGGATTAATTACGGCTTTGAATTTGACTTTCTTTCCTTTAGAGTTTTCTAAGGTGATAGATCTACTCCCACAATCTAACACTGCCTTGCTGCTGTCCAACCAATCCATCCCTAGGATAACATCAAGCTGAGGTGTATCTAACATAATCAGGTTGGCAAAGAATTCTACACCCTCTATTTCAACCTTCACTCTAGGACAACCAGTCTGGGTTCTTATCTCTGACCCCGGCGTTTGAATAAGCAAAGAACACTTAAGAGGAATAGTGGGAAACTTATGTTGAGAAGCAAAAGACCGAGAAACAAACGAATGCGAAGCTCCAGAATCCAATAAAACTGTTGCAGGTATTGAGTTAACCAGGAACTTACCTAGAAAAACGTCCGTAGAGGTCTGAGCTTCTTCTGCGGTCTGCTGACACGTCCCCTGACGATGGTCTGCTGAGTTGCTGGTGCGGTTTGTTGTGCTGCTCCAGCTGCTGGTGTCTTGACCGGGGTGTTTCCCAGGTTGAACTTCACTGGAGTAATGTTCTTTGGATGAGGGCAGTTGTTGGTGAGGTGACCAGACTTTTTGCAGTTGTAACAGGGATGAATGAAAGGTTGACTTCCTTGACCTCGCACGGACTGAGTGGGAGTTCCTGTGGGGGTGTCTGAGTCACTGCAAGTGGTGTCTGCGGAACAGTTCTTAACTGTGGAGTAGCTGGTGGACGCTTGTTGTACTGCTGGAATGCTCCACGCGGCCTCTGGCTTGGACCACTTGCTTGTTGGTTCATCTTGCGCTTGCGATCTTCACCAAGCTTCCTGCGTTCTTCCTCTAACAGCAGGGTCTTGTTCACCAGGCTCTGGAAACTGTTAAACTCATGAGCAACAAGTCCCACCTTGAGACCAGAATTGAGATCTTTCAGGAAAAGCCTCTGGCGATCTGCATCTCTAGCAACATCTTCGGGTGCATAGCGGGCAAGAGAAGTAAACTGAGTCAGGTACTGCTGCACTGTCATGTTATCCTGCTGAAGGGTACGAAATTCTTCCTTTTTCAACTCCTTGATGCCAGCGGGGACATAGTAATTACGGAAAGCTGTACGGAAATCCTCAAAGGTCAAGGCTTCAAGGTCATCCAAGCCTCCCCTAAGGTTCTCATACCAGTCGAGGGCAGCTCCTTCCAACTGTTGGATAGTGAAACGAACTTTCTCTGCATCTGAGCACTGAGTGACCTCCAACTTGTGTTCCATGGTACGAATCCAGTCTTCTGCATCAAGCGAAGTACCTACTCCCTTGAAGGTTGGTGGCTTGGTGTGCAGAATCTCGAACATCTTGCTCTGTTGAGGTGGAGCGCCTTGGGGTTGTGGTTGCTGTTGTCGCTGTTGGTTCTGAAGTTGTTGCGTCATCATCCTCATGAGCTCAGTCTGGGCCTGCATGAAGAGCTCAAAGTTCCGCTGGTTCACTTGGGGTGCTTGAGGCAGTTGCTGGCCACTAGCGCGGGCATCGTTGTTCTCATTCTCTCCATCATGAGCTCCAGTCCTAGTGTTCACCATCTGTTCAACATATGGCTGGTCAGAAAAGATATTAAGAAGAAAAGAGCAGCTCTAAGAAAAAGATGACTAAAAGGGGTAGACTGAACATCCTAACAAAACACACATACGATTGTTTAGGAGCCGGAGGGCTACAAACAGACCCTACGACAAGCCAGAAGAACCAAGAACTAAAAACAAGCAACGCTTCTAGCACACAAGCTTAACGCCTTACTAACGTGAGCTACTAACTAAAGGCAAAGTGGCACAAGGACGAAACCACTTCTAGGACTAAATCCTGGTTCGCGACAAAGCTTCTTGAAGACTCCAATGCAATGTTGGTGTAGATCCTCCTTCCATGGCTGATGATAGAAATCAAAACAGATAGAAGGATACTCAAGAGTGAGAGAAGGCCAGAAAGAGTAAGGAAAGAAAGAGCAATTTATATTGGTTTGTGTTTCATGAAAATAGTTTTGAAAAATTCCCAAACTGTGGGTTGGGGCGGCAGCGTGGGCATGCGACGCGAGGGGGGAGAGGGCCGGGCCGAGGGCAGCACGCTTGGACTAGGACATAGCCTCACCGGCCTGCAACCTGTGAGGAGGAGAGAGAGAGCTAGAGGTAGAAGAAGGTGGAGGGAGGAAGAAAAAGAAAGAAAGGAAGGGGGCTATCAGCAAAAAAAACATAATAGAGAATAGAGAGCAAGGAAAAAGAGAAATGGATATGGACTTTTCTGGAAAATTCCAAATGAGAAATATTTGGAATTTTTGGAGGATTTGGAATATTAGGAATTGAATAGGAATTTGAATTTGGGCACAAATTTAATTAGGGAATTGAGCTCCACTTCCGAAACTCCAATTAAAATACGACAAAACCAATGATGTAATTAACTAATTAATTACATTAAAACCTTTTTATTTAACAAAATTTTCATTAAGCTATTTTAGATAGCTAAACCAAATGTGAATTTTCACAATTAGATGAAAAGAACGGAAACGAAAAATTAAGACGTGACAAGCTTTGAGCCGATTAGCAATATCGGCTAGCCTTATCTTCAGATCATCAGCTATTGGAGATTTGGCTCTGCTGGATGTATCTTCTTCTTCTTCATCCAGAAACTGCGTTATATCAAATGAGAACATATCGGCTATGGTCTACAGAGAAGGAGTTGATTGTAAGTGAAATCTCTTTCTTAGAGTAGCCGATATAAAGAATAGTTGGTTATGATCTTATAGGGGTTGGAGAAGTTGAGATTATGGTAGTTGTTTCTTCTATATGATGACTTCCTGCATCCGATGGCATATGTTCACTGGAAGCCGGTTGATGAGGAGGTGATATGGCTCAGGAAGGCTGCAAAATTTGTCAAATATTTAGAAATGGTGGATGAAATTGGTAAAGGAAAGGTTGAAGAAATGCATACCTGGGTTTGCGAGGCCGACGTCTAGGAGGACTTGGAGTTTTGGTCGGACTGATTGGATCGGCTTGGGGAATATCAGCTCGGGAGTCTGGGCTAGAGATTTGACCAGCCTCACTGACTTGTGCAGCGCCTTCGTCAATTTCTTCTTCTATTACTACTTCTTCAAGATATTTTTCCACGGCAAGATCAATAGGCGTATCATCGGCCGAAGATTTTTGCTTTTTACTAGGCACCTTTTTCTTAGAAACGGTGGGCTTGACAACAGCCTTTTTCGTTCTCTTGCGTTTGCCGGCAGTTGTAATCGGTTGTCTGATTTGACCTTGAAGCAAGTCCTTGATTGCTGGAGCATCAAAGCCGATAGAGGAAGGGGCTAGGTCCTTACCTGATGATATTCTTGCCGGTGCATAATGGATGTCTTTGCCACTTTTACTCTTGGATGGAGGAGGAGAGTTGCCAGCCTGAAAAACATGTGTTGGGGGATGTTAGATAAATATGATAATGTTTAGAAATAAAGACAAGTGATGTATGAGTTTACCTGGGGGCTGATGGAGGGATCCATGATTGTTAAGTAGAAATCAGTTGAGAGGGATAGGAAAAGATGAGTTTTCCACTCACCCCACCATTTGTCAAAAAGTTGACTTTGTTCTCTGATCAGGGAAATTTGGCCGATGGAACCCAAAGGAGCATTTTCAAGATTCAGGATTCTATCCATGATTTGGGCCGATGGAACAATGCCCCTTGTTTGGATCTTATCTGTGAAATACAAGCCAATGGGTAGTTTGCCCATGCCAAGCTGCCTGGCTGCGATCATGGGATGGTAGAATTCATAGGATGATTGGATGTATCGGCCCTGAGAGACACCAGTTGGGAGTATGCAAGGGGATATAGCCGATATAAAAATTTCTCTTATTCCTGGGAAGTCCTCATTGTTCAGATCATCTAGTCTGAGATTTGTTGGCAATTCATAGTTGATGTAGTCCTTATATGGGAACCAGACCAGAGAATCAAGAGGGAATCCATTGTAAAAATAGTTGAACTATTGGCAGAATAGCTCAGCCGATGTTCCTGATCCAGGGTAGGATGATGCTGCTTCTTGAAATGATAGGCATCGGCGTGTTGCTGTTTCATCATCGGCATCGGCTGGGAAGGAAATGATAGCTCATCCAGTGGGGTCCTGTTAGCAACCTTGATGGTGTACAAGTTGAGCCATATGTGGACAAACCACCAAGGGCCTCCATAGTTAGCCGATGTGTTCATGAGGAGTTTGGCCGATGTCTGGCTCATGGTTTTGTATACTACGTCC
This sequence comes from Oryza punctata, assembly GCA_000573905.2. Lineage (NCBI taxonomy): Eukaryota > Viridiplantae > Streptophyta > Magnoliopsida > Poales > Poaceae > Oryza > Oryza punctata. The sequence continues at coordinate 8,679,610 of CM002499.2, read as the reverse complement.
AAAAGATATTTGCCTAGTGGGATTGACTTCTTGGATACTAGGGCTTCTGCTAGATGTTGCCAGTTCGTAGTAGGGCCACAGGTGGAGCCACAGAACATAAACTTGTACATCCACATCATTAAAAAAGCAACATGTTCTCTGGGGGAGACAGATCCTGTGCACATATTTTCAGCTATGAAACCTGACCAGCCTCCAACATTCTTAGTCTGGAACTTGTGATCACATTTTATCTTTAGACTAATGGGGTTGGCCAATGAAGAGATTTCTAAGCCTGTTAGCATCTGGATGTCTAACAAAGTGGGGGTCATAGGTCCATGACTGAATAGAAAAGCATTGAGAATGTCGGACTAAAATAGGAGGTAGCCGATAGCATTGGTTCATCTTTTTTGGTATCGGCCAAGGAAAGAGAGAGACATTGAGAGATACCTATCTCATCCCAATGGGTGTGTTTGCTTGCAGCCATCCGTTTGTACCATGTCTTCCATCCATCTACAGTAGATGGCCAGGACCTTAACATATTTGGCCAGTGGCTAGGACTGGGTTTGGACTCCCTAAAAGGGATGCGGTTTGTCTCAGAGTTGATGAAGGAGATGGGATCTTCATCGCCTATCGGCCCGAGGAAGTAGTGGGATGGCTCTTTATGAATTGGGATGGCAATCTGGTTCCTCAAGTGCTGAAACGGATAGAAAAAAGAAGAAAACGAATTGAATCAATCAGGAGCGGTTAAGATATATGGATTTGATGAGAAGATGGTGGCCGATATGAACAAAAGATAGAGGCTGTAGAAAAATACCTGGGGACATCTGTGGAGGTCGCCATTGGAACAGAAGAGCTTGTTGTTGCCAGAAACGATGGTTGTCGATTTGGTCGCCGGTGTGGTCGAGAGCAGTCGCCGGAGTTGGTGGAGTTGGTTTGGTGGTTTAAGCGGTGAAAATGGAGTTAACGCCGTGAAAATTCCAGAAAAGCGGTTGCTATTTATGAAAGTAGGTGCATAATGGTCAACAGGGGTAACCCTAGATTTTTGCGGGGTCACAGAGATAATTCCGTTGCATTATATAATACGTCGGAATTGGGGGGCATGTGTTGACGATGAAATTTGGCAAGCGTGTGAATCGGAAACGAAGTCCAATTCAAAGCGGAATTGAGGAGATGCGGAATTCTCGGAAACAGAGTGCGCATCGGCTGGGAAACCGTATCGGCTGGACATCGAGTTTTGATGAGGTAGCCGATGTGGCCGATATTGGTTACATGATCAATATCGGGCTCGAGGAAGAGTTTGAGGCAATGTTGCCAGGCAAGGATAGAGTCCAAAATTGGCAAATGTATCTATTAATTAGGATTATCTGTAATTTCCCTATAGATATTTTCGGTAAGAGTCCACCTAAGGGAGTTGTTTGCTAGTTGGAGTTGTATTAGGACAATATGACTCGTGTTCATAATGAAAAATTTTGTACTTTTGGGTATAAATATAAACCCTTATCCTTTGGAATAAAAATAACAATAGTTCAATCAATCTCGGCGCATCACCAACTTTTCTTTCTTTTATTTTCGACAGGTTCTTGCTTTCAAGTCGAGCTGCATCAGTTTGATCTTCGACGAAGAGGTAAAACTTGTTATGGCGGTTTGCATTATAGGAATTAGTGTTTACATCCTTATGACCCTCTAATTCTGTCTTGTAAATCTCTGAGTTATCATATACATTATATAATTTAGATTGACAATGCTATTTATTCGTATCGGCTAGTCTCTGTTTAGGGTTTTGCTGGTAACGGTTAAATTGTCTTGTTGGTTTGAATTATATAATGTATCCACCATCCTGAAAAGGCAACCATCGGCTTGGTTGTCTAGATACTATGCTTCTTTTCATACTAAATGTTGCATCAGTTAAGTTTGATATATTAAGTTGTGTTTAGAGTCATCATCTCTAGCCTGCTTTATGGTTGTTAATAAGGATAGTATCGGGGTTTCAGCCGATCTTCTCTGGTATAGTTGTTTTACATAGTGTAATGCTTTGTTTAATATACTATATCTTCCCCTTATATCAGGATCTAATCTAATATAAATATATTGGACATACTACCAATCTGATTGTAATAGTTGAATATATTTATTGCAAGGGAATAACCTAGTATATGGTTGTATCAGAGCTATAGCAGATACATGCTTAAATCTAGACATCGGCTATGACATGAGTATATATAATCGTTAGTTCGTGTTACTTTAGATTTGAGCACTTTATACTGTCTCGATTAAATCCGATCTATCCCTGTTGCTGATTTCTAAAGTAATATTGACATATAGATTATGTAACACTGATATTTTCAGCCGATGTACCAAGTTTAGGGTTAGCTAGTCATAGAATATGCCTTACAGCCGATCCATGCTATATTGCATCAGCTAGGTTATATCACGATATGATATTGGCTGCCTGGCCGATTGACTATCATTTACTAATAAACTTGCATATTTTATCTTGTTGATTGTAGGATCAAATCAATTAGCACGCCTATTGGACCCGAAAGCAAGTTTTGGACCTGCACTAGAGTAAAGCAAATCTCTCAGGCCAGTGTGTGTTTTTCGCATCAACAGTATGGTGTTGCGGGCTTCACGTCCGACCGTGGCCAAGTCCCGTCTCCTCTGATCTTCTTCTTCTATACGCTTAAGCTCCTCCTGCTTGCATTTGAGTTCCTCCTCCTTGTGCTTGCGTTCCTCTTCGAGCTTGACTCTTTCTTCTTCAACATTTCTCTAGGTGGCCTTCTCATTGGTATTAAGATCCGCCATGAAAACGTCGAAGAAGAGTGGAGTATAGTCATCGTTGAACTCTTAGCTGCCCATGGTCTCGGTGATGATGTCCTCTGAGGAGGAACTGAAGTATTTGGCAAGCTTGGTAGATGAGCAAGATCCGAACGGTTGAAGCATGACCCCGACCTCCCTGAAGCTAGATTCTACTATGGTTGAGGCCGAGTTAGATCGAGACCTACGGGGGAAAACGGATCTAGATCCAAATGTGGCAACAAGTAGCGGGCGAAGTTGCATGATTATTGGTGTATACACTGGCATCTTGTTGGGAGTGTCGCACGAAGAATTCAAAGTAGAGGGTCCCTTCGATTGGTTTGAAGCCGACTCGAGGGAAAAAAACTCTGTGGTGGACCTTAGTGGTGTTCGGGAGGCCTAACGGGGCTGAGTGGTAGTTTTCCCTCCCCAACTGGTTCGAATCTGATGTGAGAAGAGAGATCTTGTGGAATTTGTCTATGATGAAGTCGATGCTGCCGAAGTGGTATGTCCTCCCAGGGGGAAGACGAAGTCGTTGATGCCTAAAGTAGATCCCATCGCACTTGTCAGTGAAAATCATGACGCAACCCCTACCTGTCGCGCCAACTATCGATTCTAGAAATCAGCAATACGAAAAGGTGGTAGCGCCCAAGATCTAAAGTGGATGGGTGATTGATATGGGTTTATACAGGTTTAGGCCTTCTCGACGAGAAGTAATAGCCTAGTCTTGTTTCGAGGATTGTATCCACCGAGTCCTGCATTGATCTGATGATCTGGATGTGTTTATCCCCCAAGGGATGTCTTGGACTCCTTATATAGGCGGAGGAGTCTTACAAGATAGAAACTTAACCACATATTGCATAAGTTTGCTATGTATACTCTACAATCTTACCGGACCGGGACTACAGGATGTTCCTTAATAGACAAGTCAAAGTAATACCATAGTCCTTGTCTTGTACATATTCTATGTACATATTTATCCCCTGTAACCAGTCCGATAGCCCAACTGTTTGGGTATACGGTACCCATAATCTCCACAGATATCCTATATCTTTTTTGTAGGTACCATCTTATTGATGATGAAATTTGGTAAGCCTCGAAGTCATCATCAGCCGATGGGCATTATCAATCGCCAGCAGTTGCATTCTTCATGGATTTGGTTAAGGAAATTAATTAATTAAATGAAGTTTATCCAGATGAGTCCGAGTTCAAGGAGGATGCGGCATGGCAGTTTATCTATTAATTAGGCAGAGTTGTTAGTTTCTTTTATCTTTAGGAAAGTGTGTTTAGTGTCTGATAAGGACTTTATGTTTTTCTTTTTATCTTTAGGAAAGTTTGTGTTGTGTCTGATATGGACCAGTATCTACCCATGGGTATAAATATGTACACCCCAGGTCCCTGTAAATTATCTCTCGATCAATACAACTACTCTCGATGCATCGCCACCGTCTTTCTGAGGATTTTACTGATCAACCGGCGAAATTTGGCACCTGACACGGGGCTACATTGATTTTTGATTTCTGGCGAAGGGGTAAGTCCTACGTTCCGTCAGGCCCTGCTGAATTTATCGGCTACCTTGGTGTTGTTCAAGGCTACATCACTTCGATCTCTTGGATCGCTCTGGTTCGGTGGATATATTTGCCTACCTGATATCTCAATTCTATTTTAATTGCATTGTGTTTAGAAACATAACGGTTTAGTTAGGACTGTCTCGGTTAGGTCTGATCTTCTTTCTTAGCCGATATATCTCTACAATCACAATGTTGTTTTAAATAGATTTGTTATATCCATCACATTAGTCAGATCTATCGGTTCATTAAGTATTAGATTATCATATACAATCTCGTGTTGCGTCGGTTAGGTTCGGCCTACTAGATTATTGTTGATACTATAAATCTTGTTAAGCCGCTAGGTTTATAATAATGTTTTATCGGAGTGCTAGCTGATAAGTTATCATATACGTTATATAATCCAGATCGACAGTGTTTTCTACTTGTATCAGTTGATCTCCATTTAGGGTTTTGTTGATATCGGCAAGATTACTTTGTTGGTTTAGATTATATAATGTATCCACCACCCTGAAAATCAGTCAAAGGCTGGATTGTCTAGATATCATGTTTCTTTTCATACTTAGTGCTGCATCAGTTAAGTTTGATCTACTAAGTCGCGCTTAGAACCATAATCTATAGCCTGCTTTTTGATTGCCAATAATGGTTTCATCGGGGTTTCAGCCGATGGGTTATCTGGACGTTGCATCAGCTTAATAGGATTACATATAAGTTGGATTTAGCCGATCACGACAATGGTTTCAATGAACTAATCATTTGGATTTATCGACATCGGACCTCCAGCCGATATATGCTTTAACCTTTGGATCAACATTTATTGTATGATATCATTTATTGGCTGGAGTCACTCTATCGGCTTGTCAGCCAATTGGCTGTTTTATTTGTTGTTTCCATATTTTGTCAGTTGTAGGATCAAACTGACTGGCACACCCGTATCTCATCATTATTTTGGACCTGGGCTAGAGCTAAGCAGATCTCCCAGACCGTCGTGTTTTTACATCAACACATCTGTAAGCCTACTTATATGGATGTCAAGAAGTCATTATAAATGCATTTAAAGACGTGTATCTTTTACCTATATTTAGAGGCAATATCTTTACTCATTGACGATGTGGTTGATGTGTCCTGGTACGATTTTGGGTTAGAATTGAGGGAGTCAAGGACCATGAATTTGCCATCCTTAAGATAGAGGACTGTTAAAATTTAGTATTTGCTATAAAGTAGACCTATATTACTATCTAGGATGTTGGAGTTTGTAGTTTCTATGAGATTTGGGCAAAATTAAATACCTGAAGTGATAGGGAGCAAATATTGTGTCCTTGTGTTCCAATGTGAGCATGGTTGTTCCTACTACACTGCCATAACTTCTATTTTTCCTTAAGCATATTCTTCAGAGCTGCTTTTTTTTTGTTGTGCTCTTGTTCTCAGTGGATTCTTTTGATAATTATGCGATCAAATTACTTTTACAAATATGTTCAGGGTCTATGTACCCGACTTTGGATCCCTTGTCTTTGGAAATACCATGCTGCAATCTACACACATAAAAAGTTATGATTCATTAGGGCAGAATGAGTAAAGTCGTGTAAACGAAAATTTACTCTTAACTTACAGGCACCAGAAGGATATAAAATCGATATCAAGCATATCTTGGTTGTACAATGCATGCAAGTCCTTTAAATCAATCCGTAAATATTGAACAGCATCCTCGCTACGAAATATTTCTTAAGGGGACACAGCCTGGATTCACATAACCCCTAAAGAACTTGCCATCATGTACCATTCATGCCATCTGTTGCGAGGTCATTGTTGGTGAAGAAGGCCTTGCCAAGCTCAAATTGCATGATAACCTTAGAAGGATCAATGGTTGCCACACACGTCGATGCAATACTTGAACTAGATTTTTTGGCAGGTAGCCACTTACTAGCCATATGAGATAGTCCTCTGCAAGGGATGGACCTCCTCAAGGAGCTCAGGCAACTTGGGGGCAGATGGTTTTTCCCTAGTAGACATAGTAACCTTGTTTGGAACTGGAGGCAGTGCATGAGGTAAAGAGGTTGTCTGCACTGGAGGATTGGCTGGTTGTTCAGTGGCAGATGGAGGGGATCTAGTTGATGTACTAACATTTCCTGGGGCTAGAGCTGATGAACATGTTGCATGACAAAGGGCTCGACTACCTTCAATCCTTGCGAGACTGTAAAATGAGCTCGATCCACTTCTTTGTGCTTATGATCGACGAATATTTTCTTTTCTTTGGTTCCTCTACCAACCCCCCCTCATGGCAAGGAACATGTATACCAAGAGGTCTTTCATCAGGCTTGTAGAAATTGAAACAACACGCAATAACTTCCATCATATTGTATCCCTCAATGATGGAAGCCTTCATAGTTGCTTGATTATGAACAGTGCCTTTAAGCAAGCCCATTAATATCTCTACTTCAAACGGCCAATAGAACAAGACAGGACCTAGTGCCTATATCTCCTAGACTAGGTGAACTAGGAGGTGCGGCATTATATCGAAAAATAAAGGAGAAAACACATCTCAAGTTGGCTCATGGTCTCCACCAAATTAGCCTGCAAATCACGATGTTTTTCAACATCCATCACCTTTTGTGAAATTCTACTACACAATTGGAAGACATGTGTTAGTTCCACCTTAAGGAATTTTGACTTCACTCCCCGGATTGCTATAGGGTGAAGCTGTGTTATTAACGCATGGCAATCATGAGACTTTATTCCTATTATGTTCAAATCTTTCTTCGAAACAAGGTTTCTAATGTTAGATGAATGCCTAGTCAACACTTTTAATCCGCGTAAGCACTTGCATATAGATTTTTTCTCCTGCACAGTCAGAGTGAAGCTAGCCGGAGCCCGGGGGTAGGCAATACTTCCCATTTATCAATTTGGTAGGATAACCTCTTTCCTTATCTTTGGTTTTGCCAGGTCTTGTCGTGACTTAAGCTATCCTTTGTCTTGAAAGGGACATTTAATAAGGTGCCAACGATACTTTCACACACCTTGATATTGTGCATGGCATCAATGCTATATATGGAAAACTTCTAAGTGTTCCTAGTAGGACACATATTTATAGAAAGATGACTCCTTAAATATCATTGAGTTTGAAGAATCCACCTTTATACCTTTCTCCTTGCGATTTTCACACCTCTTTCATCTCTTCACTTCCTCCTTCCCAAAAAAACACAAATGGCCCACTCATTCCTTGATGGGTTTCACGACCTCTATGGTGTCATCCAACCTAGTTTTCATCCTCTCATACTTGTGACCTGCCGATAAAAACAATCAATGACACATGTACACCTCTTTGAGAAAGGAAGGTATGCGGTTTCATCCAAACATACCACACTTGTTGTATTCCATATTAGTTGACCTAGTAAAGATAGTAGGGTGGGGTAATCACTTCTCATAACAAATATCACAGTTCGCTCTAAGAGTGAATGGCTACTAGCGGAACTCATCCCACACATCAATATAATTGTCATCTTGGATCTTGGACCAGAAGGGTCCACATGAGGTATCTTCGCTTCATGTAGACGCATGGAGGGATGCTTTAGATGGATCAGAGAATGGGCCAAGTGCTATGTCTCGAGTTCCATTCAACAATCCATTTGTACTTAGGGAAAACCTTGTATTCAAAAAGAGGGATACACGATATCGTTATTAATCCTCTTTGTACCATCAGCAGGATGTCAAAGCTTGCTATCCCTCTTGCTTCTACCCAAGCATGCCAAAACATCATCTCAGCATCCCACCTACTAGAGAACAATCATTTGACGTGGAGGATAGTTGGCAAGTACCACACAACCAAAGCAAGGCTTCTTTTTTTTTCCTCAATGCATCTGCAACTACCTTCTTCTTTAGAAGGACTAGTCTTCTTCTTATTCTATGTACCATTGGCCAAGGGGTCCTGTTTGTACTCATCATTGTCATCAACCTTCTTGTATCGACTCCCTTGCAGACAAGATATGTTTCCAATTCCACTTACTCTCTACGGTAAACGATACTATGGTTTCGGCATGCATGTGTCTTCCCCACATCTAATGATAGTGGGGGTGATAAGCTTCTTCACAAGGTAAGCTTTACTTTTCGGAAGTATGTTGGCTAAAAGCTGAAACAAACTCCATCAAACTCTTCTTAGAGCACGCATTACCAGCTTTTAACCTTAGAAGCATAGTACCATAATTGATGTAACATAAAATCCTTATCACATCCATTAAATTCCTCGTACAACAAAACCTTAGCCACCATCTATAAAGCCTCCAATTTGTCTAAACCAGTCATTGCTCTCAACAGTTGCACATCTAGATTACACAACATTTCCTCTACATCAGACACATGATCATCATCCATCAAATGCTCATCGTGGGACCATCATTACTGTGAGGACCCAAAATAGGACCTCCTGTGTATAAGTGCTAGTCCAGGATCCAGCTAGCACACACAGACACAAAGATAATATCACAGCCAACATCACGCAGAAAACCTAACATTTATTAATAAAGTGACTGTAATAAGCCTTATGGCCCGAGTTTACATTTATTTATGCCACGAAGGGCCTAAAGAAAATAATAAAATAGCAGCGGAAAATAAGATAAACGCGTAGTAGTTCCATTCAACTTGCCACAGGCAGTCAACTGGGACACGAGGCCTATTCCTCGTCTTCAGCAGCAAAATCCTCAGGAAACAGTTGGAACCTTTCTTCTGGAATTGGGGGAATTGCAAGGTGAGTACATGGAATACTCAGCAAGTACACGGAAATATGTATATGCACAGCTGTCAATAAAGGCAATGGCTATTTTACATAACACAACAGTTTGCAGTTATAATCAATTTAGAAATAGAAGTTTAAAACAACATTTATAAATAATGGGTGTTACCAACCAACCATCCACACAGGATTTGTCCACACAGGACCACCTAGCTATATTCATCAGCCTGCACACAGATCATTCCCAGTTTTCGCAAACTACCCCTCATGAGATATCACCGAGCATGTCCATGACTGAGGACGCGGCTATTCGAATAGATTAGTTTAACACTCTGCAGAGGTTGTACAGCTTGACCCACAAGATACATCGTCCTTTTAACGGCCATGCACAAGTGTCACACTTCAGGTTGTGTGCGGCCAAGGAGTCTGTAACAAGGCTTTTTAGAAACTCCACCCCAACACTATCTTCCCCCATGAGCCAACCCTCCCTCACACGGACAAGAAAGTACTGATGGCTAACCTTAACACCTATCATCTAGCCACCTGGGCCGACAGTGCCAAGACTCGAAATCCTACTAGGCCAGGTTCTTCCCATGAGAACATGTGGTTGCACGTTAGGCTCAGATCTATGACTTATGAAGTGAAGTCCTTAATTGACTAGGGCAACTTACCAGCTACAGTAGCACACAGTTCAACAGTAGGCTCACACAGAGACCATACCCGATAATGATCACACAGATACACTACCGCCTAACTAGGTTCACACAGAACCACCCATCACCCCAGTCCAAATCATTTTATCCACCCGTTGTTTACCACACGGCGCAACACATGCTACCGGAAAGATAGCACACAGCCACACAGTTCTCATTAAATCAGTTATAAGTATAAGATTAATAAAAATTATATATTTTGCTTGTAAAACAACCTTGAGCGGGGCTAAGCATAACTACTCTACCTTGAGTTGAGCCCAACATTCAACTCACAAAGATTAGGGTGACAAGGTATTATAGGTAATTAATAATTATCGAAGGTAGGATATAAAATCAATTAGGTCACGCTACCCATCGATAGTTTATAAATAAAATAATGCATGAATTGAAAATAAAATATTTTATAAAATGGGATCAATATGTTCAAAGAGTGCACTTGCCTTGCTCCCAGTACTGTCCTTGCACTGCGTCTTCGAAAACGAACTGTTCCTCTGCTTCGACGTCTACACGATCGCAAACGAGAAACAAATAAACAAAAGAAAAAGCTAAATAAATAACATCAAATAAAATAACCAACTAAACCAGGAGGTAGAGCTCGATTTAGAGAAATTTAGGAAAAAGAACAGATCGAATCAGAGTTCAAACGGAGAAGTTATGACCTCCGGAAGTTTGAATTAAAAGAAAATCCGAGGATAAAAGAAAAAAGAATATTCCAAGAATATTCTCTGAATATTTAATTCTAAGAATTGAATTATTTTTATTCGGAAAATAAGGTGGGACCCACTGGTCAGTGACATGGAATATTTGGTGGACTCGGTGTATGTGGACTTGATGACATGGACTGACACGTGGCAACACATGGACTGAAAATGATGATGTGGCGATGATGTTGGATAGATCTAGGGCTGATGTGGCATGGGGTGGAATTACGTAGATCCAAGGGTGGAGATTGGATCTAGAAATTGAATGGCTCAGATTGGTTTAGGGTGTTTGTGGCTGCGGGACCCACTTGTCATTGACACAAAAGAAAAGAAGAGAAAAGAAAGGGGAAAAGAGGAGACAGGGAGCTGCTGCTCCTCTGCCCAGAGCCATGGCGCCATGGGCACGGCATGGACCGGCGGCGGCGTGCAGTGGCTGCGGCAAGCAGCGGCGCTGGAAGGAGGAGGTGGAGGCGAGCTTGCGGCACAAGGTCCCGGGACGGCGAGGAGACAGCGCACGGCTTCGCCGGAGTTGGGGAAGGAGAGAGAAAAAAAGAGGGGAAACGGTGGCGTCGAGGTTGCAGGCTCGGCCTCAGGCTCACCGGTGGCGGCGCAGAGCGGGAAGGGGGCGGCGACGACGGCGGCGCTACTCCCGGCGGCGGCACTGAGCAGCGGCGGCGGTAGGGGACAAACAGTGACGGCGCGGTGGCAGAAAATGGCAGTGGCTCGGAAAAAGAAAGAGAGGAGAAGGGCGACGGCACAGCTATTTATAAAGGAGAGGGTTAGGGTTAGGGCGACGCGTGCGGCGTTGATTTAAGGAGAGGGAGGCGGTGGCGTCAGCGGCAAAGGCGGCAAAGAGCGGCATGGCATGCGGCACACGGCGCGGGCCGGCGTGGGTTGGCGGTGCTAGGCTAGGGTGGCAGCGTGGGCCGGCGACGTGAGGGAGGAGAGGGCTGGGCCGAGGGCAGCGCGTGGGCTCGGGGTTGGCCTCCCCGAGCCTGCTGCTCAAGAGGGAGAGAGAGAAAAGGAGATGGCTGGAGGTTGAAGAAGGTGGAGGAAGGAAGAAAAAGAAAGAAAGGAAGGGGGCTTTCTGCAAAAAAAAAGAATAGAGAAAGACAGGAAGGAAATGGAAAAGAACAGGGTCTTTTCTGGAAAATTCCAAATGTAAAATACTTGGAATTTTTGGAGGATTTAGGATATTAGGAATTGAATAGGAATTTGAATTTGGGCACAACTTTAATTAGAGAATTGAGCTCCACTGCCAAAACTCCAATTAAATCCAAATAAACTCTAATTAAAATACGACAAAGCCAACGATGTAATTAATTAAATAAATACATTAAAACCTCTTTGTTTAACGAATTTTTCATTAAGCTATTTTAGATAGTTAAATCAAATGTGAATTTTCGCAATCCGACGAAAAGAACGAAAAACGAAAAATCAGGACGTGACAATTATTAAAACAATGGTCGAAGAAATAACACTCATCAGGATCCACGACCATTCTCTCTGACATTTCAGAACCCATTGCGGCCACTTCTGTTTGGCATGTACATCGCTCGTCATGTTTAAAACAACATGCATAATAATTCATGAAACCCATGGTGCCTTGTTGTTGCTATCAATGAATGGGAAAAGAAACCTTCTTCTTGTAATAAATGCATGGACAATACTACCTTGTTGTTGCAACCAAAGCATGGGCAATTACTCTAGGTCCCTGCACTAGGGGTGGCAATTTCCCCATAGGGTCTAGGGGCAAGGGTGAATTGTCACCGCGGTTGAGCGGTGCCGGGGACCTGTAAATTTCTTGGAGCAGGGGTGGGGATCAAAAATGACTCATGGGTGATCTGATGGGGCCCTAGGGAATTAGTTATTTCTCTAAAGATAGCCCATTCAAAAAATATTGGCATAGGTTGCCCATTCCAAGTGACCTAGATATAAACCTAAACCCTAATCCACATCTACCCTCACCGTCACCCATTCTCAAACCTTCCACGACGCCTCATCCACGGCCGCACCTTAGCGTCAAGTGCTTGTCACCAGCTGCCTCGGTGCTATGGCCACTCGATGTGGGCCGCCATATCGCGGGCCACCTCGATGTTACACCTCATTGTCATGGGCCACCACATTGTCATACACCCTCGATGAGTCAACATGCCACTCCACAAATATAATTACGACATATTTGAGTAATTAGATTTCTTTACGCATGTCGACTGCGTGGGGCTCACCAAAGGCTATTTTATCTACATGGATGATTGCATTTATTCCAAATTTCTTTTATTGATTTGCTTGATACTGTGTGCAAACTTTATCAGGATGAGAAGAAGTCATTGCAGCTAATCAAGATCTAGCCCTCAATAAAACAAAAGAAAGGATGCAACATTAGGATTCTCTCGCAACGAAAAAATGTTTGTAATGAATAGAGATTGTTGTCATATAAGGGAGAAATAGGAGTGTAGAGGCCTATGTTTGATGTGGACTAGGTGCCCATTTGACATAGCCATGGGGGTATAAGTCAGGAGAAAGATTTGACTGGGGGCACGAGCCCCTCCTCGTGAAAGTGTTGATCTGCCCCTAGCGCCAAGCCTTCATTGCTCTTGGTAAGATACCATTGTTGAGACAACGGTGGGGTATGCTTTCAATCTAGCCATGTAATTGACAAACTACCTTATCTTTGGAGGTCCTTCAAGTCCCAAGACAAGGCACGAGCAAAGGTGACCGCCATTAAATGCTCGTTAAACATTAACATTCTGGTGAACCGTAAGACACATCTACTCTTTTGACTTGTCAGTCTTGGTCATAAAGAGCTTTACCTGTCGAGGCTTAAGTAGGCAGAGGTGGCAAAGTTAGAAAGTAAAACTCCAAAATGCTCATTAAACATTAACAAGTTAGCAAAGTTAGCAAGTAAAACTCCTTCAAGTCCCAAGACAAGGCACGAGCAAAGGTGACCGCCATTAAATGCTCGTTAAACATTAACATTCTGGTGAACCTTAAGACACACCTACTCTTTTGACTTGTCAGTCTTGGTCATAAAGAGCTTTACCTGTCGAGGCTTTAAGTAGGCAGAGGTGGCAAAGTTAGCAAGTAAAACTGTAGAAAATGAAGTATGGATCTAATGGTGAGGGAGAGGACATCTGATTTAAGCACCCGTGTTTTGGTTTAAAAGTTATCTCGTTGTCACGTTTCTAAGATATTTTCTAAGTAGTTTGCATAAAAGATTGGACTAACTTTTGTTTTCGCGAGATTGCTCATTTAGTTGTACAAATCATCGTTGTGTTTCTGTTGTTTCAATTTTTTTCAGTTTTAGTAGTTGTGACATAGGCATGGAGGTGTAAGTCAAGAGGAAGATTTTCCTGGGGGCCAAGGCCCCCACTCATGATAGCGTGGATCTGCCCTAGCGCCAAGACTTCATCGCTCTTGATGGGATACCATTGTTGAGATAACAACGGGGTATGCTTTCAATCTAACCGTGTAACTAACAAACTATCTTAGCTTCGAAGGTCCTTTGTCACACCCTGATTTTCGTTTTAGGGATTTATAAATTATTTAATAAATTATTCCTATAATTTATATTAAATGTTCATTAATTTACAAGTGAAGTTAATGTGGGAAATAAAATTTTCTAAACAAAACATGGCTGGATTTAATTTTTATTAAATTCTCCATGGTTAATTCTACTCTCTGGAATTTTCTCGGATTTTTCAGAGCTCAATTATTAATTTTGAAACATACAAGGAACATTTCAGTAATTATTTAAAGAATAAATTAATCATTAAATGGTCTAGTTATAATTGTTTTAAATACTTTGGGTATTTAAGTATTTGCAAGATTTTTCTTAGAATTATTTGAACATTAGAAGTATTTTTAACAATTCAAAGATTATTTCAGTGATTAATTTAATTAGAAAAGTAATTAAAAATCATCTCTTCCAGGTTTGGGCCGAATCTGGAAAAGTCTTTCTCTCCCTTTGACTCTTCTCTGTTTCCGGCCTATTTTTTTCCCTCCCCTAAATCTGCTTTGTATCCCTACCTTCCTTTTCTTTTTCTTTTTTGGCCGGCCTTTTACCAGAAAGTCTGCTTTTCCACCCTCTCGCTACAGTACCTTCTCCTTCTTCCTCCTCAAGACAGATAGCAGCCGAGCCCTGCTTTGCACGGTACAACCGCCAACTCCTCCATCCAATCCAACCTCCCCGTTGCTCCCCTTCCAAAATTAGTTTCGGGAATGGATTCCCCTTAATCTCCTCCACCTTTCCCCCAAGAAATCCCCATCAAATTCGTGCTAAATCCCACGAATTTCATCCTTTTTCTTATCCGGTGAACTCGGGATAAATCCTATTTTTTCCATAGCCAAATCTCTTCGAATCCGGCCTCCTCTCTCGTTTATTTCCAAAATTAGTTAAGGGGGTTTGTACCCCTTATCCTCCTCTATCTTCTCCCCAAAAATCGGGCTTTATCCCTTTGAATCCAACTCGAATTTGAGCTCGATTTGAGTTTATCTCTCCAAACCGAAACCTAGTTTTTCCCAGCACGATTCCTTGCGTTCCAAGCCCGATCTCTCTCTCCCGTGCCTATATAAAGGACCCCTAGATCCCTTCTACCATTCCCCTCAAGTCCTGGCCGTTGCCTTCACCTCTAGTGCCGCCGCCGTCGACCCAACACCGTCGCCGCAAGCACCTTGTCACCGGCCATTTCCCGTCATCGGTTTTCGTCGCCGTCACCACCGGTGAATTCTTCTCGTCGTTCTCGTCGTTTACGCCTAAGTCACCACCGGTGAATTCCTCGGTTTGCGTCGTTTCACCTTCCTTCACCGGCAACCATGGGAGCTTGAGCTACACCAGCGATGATGTCACCGATGATGTCATAATGTCTTTTTCCTTTCTAAAATAAATCTCAATTGCTGTTTATCTTAGAAAATTCATAACTAATTCTCCGTAACTCAGAATGAGGCTGTTCAAGTCTCTAAATTCATCTAAAATTATGATCTACATGTTTGTTTACTTTTTATGTACTATTTATTTGGAGTTTCTTAGTCTTTTTCCTCGTTTTGCGTGTTAGCTTGTCGTTTCGTCGTTTCGAAGGTTCGTGAGTGCATCGGAAGTGTTCCAGAAGACTAATTGAAGACCAATTATTGCAAGGCAAGTCACACAGATCCCAAACACAATCTTTTGAGCATGTTGGACCTATATTTAAATTCTCTATTTATTTGAAATGTGCATTTATTTTCGAATGTCATCGGGTGGTGTGAACCTATTCCTTTGTTATGGCTAATTTGCATTGATTACCCTATTCCTTTATACATTGGCTTATAATTTGACTAGTGGCACTTATATAATGGTTCAACTAGATATTAGATATAATTGCTTAGCCATGCTTAGAGACATTAGTACACTAATGGGATAATTAATGTTTCACTTATATCTTAATGATGGCTATTAAATGGTAGCTCACGATGGTCAATCGTGATTGATAAATTAATTAATTATCAACTAAAACTTGACTAATGGTGGGTTGTGAGCACATGGTTGGAGATGATATTTGGACGGTTGTGCTCATGACAATTAAGGACCGGTTCACGAGCTACTGTTGTGAAACATTAACCGTACCAACCACATGGCAGCGTAGGCAATGGCTTTACATTTGATGTAGCACGATTCAATGTGGAGTGCTAGACTGTGAAGTGGCAGAGATAGGCCCACGGGGTTTCACTGGGAGTCCATACCTTGCTAAATGGGGGTGACTATGATCCGGGAGCGGTGCACTGCATTGAGTTGGGTTATGTTAGGTGTCTTGTGACAGTCTCTATTCGAGTACTTTTCAGTATCGCGACGCATGGTTGACATGATGTTGAGGCTGTGTCTTGTGGGTACAGTGGTACACCTTTGGCCAGAGTAAAACTATTCGAATAGCCGTGCCCGCGGTCATGGGCGAGTCTAACAATGTTTTTCGTGATTAGTCCCACACTACTCATTAATAATAATAATGTGATAAGTAATGACACTTCAGTTTAACTCCTGATTTGGAATGGTTTATTCCTGGTTTGGAGGTTTGATCTGTACGACCGGAATTGGTTGTTCAGGTTTGGTTGGGTCTGTGCAGCATTGGTGTGCTGTTCGGTATTGATTAATATTGATGATTATAATTACTCTTCTGTTTTACAAATTCTCAAATGTTTGCTAAATGCTGCTTTTGCAAATGAGTCTATATATTATGCCATCCTTTGGTATCTTTGTGCACTTGCATATTTGCTGTGCGGCTTACTGAGTATTCCATGTACTCACCCTTGCAATAATCAATCAAACCTTAGTTGAAGAATGTTTCCAAAGAAGACGTTTGGCTTATACCCCAGTTGAGCTGCCTGTAGGAGTGGAGCTGAAGCCTTCGCAAGACCGTTTATCCGCTGCTGTTTTCTTTTCTTATGTAAGTATGTAATGTTGTATTATGATGAATCTGTTTATTAAATTGTCGATTTGTGTACCTCGGCTGATTCATGGACGAGAATTTAATGCACAGATTAGTTCAGGAATTACTTGTGAATTTCCGGGCGTGACATCCTTGTAGTACCAAGACCAAGCATGATGAAATGGGCACCACGGTGGCTGGAGGAGGATGCAGTTGAAGTGAAGGAGAGCAATCGGAAGGGATAGAACAGGAGTTATGGCGAGAGAGAATGACCGTGCGACAGGATGAAGGATGTGT
Source organism: Oryza punctata (assembly GCA_000573905.2). Taxonomy (NCBI): domain Eukaryota; kingdom Viridiplantae; phylum Streptophyta; class Magnoliopsida; order Poales; family Poaceae; genus Oryza; species Oryza punctata. The sequence continues at coordinate 8,662,438 of CM002499.2, read as the reverse complement.
TGGTTGAGGTCTGAGTCGTGAGTGTTGTTAGATTTGTCCAATGATGAAGGACTACATCGAGTTAGTGATTTATAGGATAGATTGATTAGAGCATGCAATTTCGATGAATATATTTGTGAATTGCGAGTGCACAACCATGGGGTTGAGAAACACCGACTTAAACTGTTGAACATGCCCTTAAAAAGTTGCTATTCTTCATAGAATTGGTGAATAATTAATGTCGTTTTTCATGTACTAATAGGAGGGCCTTGGCTGCCATTCATATTGAAGTTGATACAGACCTATAGCAATCTTCATACAAGAGAAATCGTTCTATCGTGCTGCCGCACATGATTGGTTTATTGGCAAAAGAGAAGTTGATGCACCACCTTAGGTGGAGCTTCCTCTTGATCAAGTGTGCATTTGGACGTGCCAGTAGGTCGCCATGATCCTCCTCGATGAATTTGACTCCCAAGCGATTCAAAGGCGTTGCCGCTGCGGAGGGGTTCATGGCGGCAATGTTAGCTATAGCTAGGCTGGATGCAGGCCGTGTAACCAGACACTGATCACATATATAGACATCGAGTCGATCAGCGCTAGCATGCCAGGTCACCAACTACTGTGACCGACAGACAGTGGGCTAGGATACATTTAGCGTATGCATGCACGTTAAGCCATACCAGTGTATGCACACGTTTGCCTAGCGCAGCATGTTGCCTTAGGGTTTGTTCGGTTTAAAGGGAATCGGAGGAGATTGAGAGGGAGTAGTTCCATGCCATAAAAGGTGTAAAATAAATCCCCTTCAAACCCTTCTTCATGAATTAACTAAACATGAACTTCGCGGATAGCATGAGGCTACTTCTCGAGTAGGAATCACCCATTAAATATGCATAAATAAATAATTAATTACAGAGTTGATCTACGTAACAAACCACAAAACAGACAGACGTACGTAGACACCACTTTCATTTTCCCTCATGGAAACCAAGACTAACTAGGATTTCCATCCTGTTAACATAGTCAGGAGATCGGAGGGCGTGATGGGAGGGCGTGAGGGGCATGATAGATGAGTATGGGCCGTTGGATGATTATCTAATGATGAATGATGAATGACTAAATCGAGGTGGTGAATTATCAAATATATTGATTAGAGCAAGGAATTCCAACGAATACATGTGTGAATAGCGAGTGCTACAACCACGGGTGAAAAACATGGACTTTAACTGTTGGACATGCCCTTCAAAAAGAGCTAATTTTCCTGAAATTGGTGAATAATTAATTTCCTTTTCCATATAGTACGTAGTGAGCACGCATATTGTATTTTTCTTATCTATGGTCATGATAATTTTACATGGTGTATCAAATCTTTCTATTTAACATCAGAGCTCCTAAAAATATCTAATTATAGGAATAGATAAATACATAGGTAGATGTATTGGAGCCTAATCAAAACAAGGATGAGCTTGGTTCATAAGGATTTGATCCCTCGTTGAGTGTTGAGCTCATATTTAATTATGACCTTAAGCCAACAGCTCTCATCGCCTGTCAAGTCCTACGATTTTTCTTACAACCCTATATACCAAGAGGGAATAAATCATCAGCTATTGTGATATAGTTGGACATATGAGAGTTTTACATATTATGTGGATAGTTTAAATAATACCATATCGTGTGTGGTACTTACAAGTTCCTCCTTTTCTCTCTTCCAGTGTGATCCCACTCTCTGCACCTCCTCTCCTGGCTACCAACAAGTCTGACCGTGGTGCTCCTGAATCATTGCAAGCGACCTGGTTCTTATCCACCAAACCACCGGAGACAGATCTTACTTGTGGGCCCTAGAATCAGCGGGCCCACATGTCAGTACCTCATGCAAGAGGGCAGTACTGCAGCGAAGACTCGTCTCAGGCCACTACAATTCTTACCAGGATTTGCTTTGGAAAAATAAATTGTACTGAGAGCCAAAAATAAATAGAAGCAAGATTTTAGTGTGCGAGTTACAATGGATTTGATGTGGAAAAGGTGATCGGCCTCACCCCCACAGATACATACAGAGAAGAAAGATGTGGGGAGCTAATGGAAATTGGTTTTCTAAATATCATGCATGTCACTAGATATTGTATAGTCTTATCATTCGTCAGTACTATCTCGTCATTTTACCAAACCTAACATGCATCGCAAACTTAATCAAACTTTATACTACATACAAATTGGACCTGCCTTAATAGACTATTGTAGTAAATTAGACAGCTAACTTTTGGCTCTTCAATTAATTCCAATTCTTACAATGGCGCACGACTAGTATATGTGTTACTCATTTCTGTAAATTCTTTACACACCTCAACTTAATAATTATTGTATTCCACTCATGCTATAGTGGTCTAACTGTTTTTATAGTTGACTTACTAGAAGAAAAGATAAACTAAGAGAACAGCACCACTATCCTAATAGTCCCACCTGTTTTCACTATCTGACAATGCTAGTTAACAAACAGGCATTTGCTATGGGGCATCGCCAATTCTAACTTCCTCGTTTATAGTGTTTGAATAGTGCTGAGTAAATTCTGGTATGGCTTCCTCTATTTTTCCGTTCTACTCCCATATATGTGATGTTGTAATTTTCCTCTAAGCAGACATAAGAATCAATGGCTACTCTCATCTTAAAATCTATGCAGGTTTGCTTCCAAAACAAAACTGTAACAACTGTTAGATCAGTAAGCAATTCAAGCATATGCTGCAATGTTAATGCATGGTGCCCTTTGACTTCATCCTGTTGGTAATTGCCTAAGCCCACTTGAAGTTGAAGGTCGTTGAGCTCGTGATATACCGCATTCTTGAGTGGGCTACGGTAGGGATTCAACAGAAGCTGTACCATCATAACAGGAGAATGGAATCGATCGATATATCATGCGGTTGGTCTAGGTCACTTCTGGTTATTTCCCCCAACAACCAATTCCCAATTGAAAACAGCAACAACAAACTTCACTACAGCACCTGCAAACTTCTATCCAATAGATGTTCGAAACAACACGGATATACCTGTTGGGGGCTCTACCTAGCTAGGAGTACCTTGTAGGCTGCAATGTTCAAAGTGGACATCATTCTTGCCCCACTGAAATATTGGGAGATGTCACCTTTTTTAAGCTAATCATAGGGTTGTGGTGGACTTTGAAGGCACTGTCTCATCATAGTACAGTATACTGCCTTTCATGCATCTACTTAATACTGATCATTATATCTGTGAGCTTCCTGAATGTTCTAGTTTTTTATTTTCCCACTTTTAGATATAAATGAACCTCATAAGTTCTTTCATTTCCTTTATCGCTACAACTGAGTATCTCTTTGTTATCACTTCAGTACACGGGAAATGATTCTAAACTCTTGACAGGGCATCCCTCGTTATTTGGATATTGTGCAATTGCTTATGAAAAGATTAAAAACAATCATGCAAGGTCAAATTAATTTGTACAAGTTGAACGAAAATTTTGATTGTGGATACACTTTAATTAGCAGTTTAATTTATTTTTTATGCAACTCGTAGAAGTCGAATTTTATGTGGAGTGATATATCATATATTAATCTATCTTATCAAATTTTCTTAAATTCTTCACAACTATTTAGATGACATGTAAATATCGAGAGGACGTTCCCTCGAGCTACGATCCAATTCCTATTGATTAGGAATATTAGTGAATACCTTGAAATGAGCCAAATAAATACTCAGTGTATTTGACAAGAGTCCCCTGTTAACATCAAAATTTAGCACCTAGATATGGAATAGGAAAATTTTCCTAAAGTTTAGAAAGGATCGAGTTTTCTTCACGCTGACTGCTACCCTTAGACCATCTAACTAGCGGCATGTGGTCAGTCAGACCGGCTTACTCCGAGCCCGGGTCGAATTTTCTGAGTTTTAATTGACCTCTACCCCGAGTTAGTCGTGGAGTAGGTTATGTAGGAGGCAAGATCAACCCTTTTATAAGAGTCAAGACCAGTTCAATTGAGGTACCATTCTACTTCGATCACAATTAGCTAATTGAATCTATTTTTCAATATCACATCTACTTTTTCATAGTTTTCATAGTTGTAGCCAGTTTTCATCCATATTTATCGGTTTGGGCTGAAAGCCGTCCGTCCTTTGTAGGTTTGTCCTGTAAACGTTCCATTCCATCCACGAGACGGGTGTTTATCCTTGATCCAACTAAATCGGCTCTACTAGTCGGTTTGATTTTACAAAATACATCTTGGTTTAATTTGGTTCAAATCAAAATGGTTGGTGACTCCGTATCGCCATAAAGTATTAGGTGTTTCAATTGTGTTTAGCGGCATTGTAAAAAAAGTTGCCAACATCCTCTTTACATAGATGATGGAGCAATGGTAGAGCCTGTTGTTGCTTCGTGGTCAACTGCAAAGTTGGGGCGTAATGCGATGTAGAGGTGCTAAATAAAGGCATATCTCCCGGTGTACAGGATACAGCCTACAGTGCGTATCCTTTGTGGTCAACTTGCTCGTGTCTCCATGAATCGTCTCCCAGCACTATTGTTGCTGTTAACCCGTGTTGCTACAAATTGTAGTTGTGATTGCCAGGCCAGCTTTTCTTTTTCTACTGTGCTGTTTACATAATCGATTTGAGATTATTTTGCTATCTGAACATATACACTTGCATATATTGCTGTTGGTGCCCCCTCGATTGAGCTAATACACTACTGGAGAACCGATCTTTCCTCGGTCAGCCAAAAATCCTAAATCTTTTAATTCTCTTACGAACCAGTACTAAAGATAATATTTATTACCGATTCATAAACCCAATAGCTCGTTATGATCTTAGTACTGGTTGGTAACATTAACTGGTACTAAATATTATCTTTAGTGTTGGTTCACATATTATCTTTAGTGTTGGTTCACTTTTGTCAGACGAGCTGGGATATTAAGTACCGGTTGGTAAAATCATTAGTACCGATTGCACCAACTAGTACTAAAGATCATGTTCTTTATATAGTCTGGTAACATCAACTAGTACAAAATATTATCTTTGGTCTCGGTTCACTTTTGTCAGACCAGCCGGGATATTAAGTACCGGTTGGTAAAATCATTAGTACCGATTGCACCAACTAGTACTAAAGATCATGTCTTTTATATAGTCTTCTTTCTCCTCCAGTCCGAGGTATTGTTGCAAAAATTTGCAAGGAGGAGGGGAGGTGCTACCAAAATTTTTTGTGGAAATATTTTGGTGACATTGAACAAATCGAAACGATCTAAAAGGTTATCAACTTCACGCTCTATTTATGTATGGTTAACATATTATATTTCTAACTATAATTTTATACGTCATTATCTGTCATATAGGTACATGGAAAAAGATGAGACAGAAAATTGATGTAGAGAATTAAATGAGGGTATTTTATAATATTAGAAACATTTGGATAAAAATGTTAAACAACACAACAAAGGAGAAATATAGAAAATGAGGACAAAAGAATTCCATTTAAAAATCATGAAAATAGTTAGAAATAGGTAGAATGCATTAAAGAAATGTTTAGAACTCTAAAAAACATTTGAATATAATTAAAGTAAGGATAATGCATGGAGAAATATATTTACAATTTTTTAAAATGATAGGATTTATATATATAATTATACAGGACTCTAGTTAAGTCAATTTAAAACTCTTTAAATCGTTAGAAATTTCTAACGAACATTCATTAAAAATGTGTGAGTTTAATTATGATGTTTTAAATTATGACATGATTATTTAATTAGTTTCACTTTTGTGGACGTCCTTTACATTTGTTTATTTCATGTAGATGGATCGGCAATGGATATACACCATGGACCGACGGTCGAAGGAGTTTATTGATGGTGCGCATTATTTTTTGACTGGCCAATGCTAACAAGTATAAGGGTTTTATATGTTGTCCATGCAAAAAAAGTGCAAAAACTAGAAGGAGTATTCTACATCAAGAACTATTCATGCCCACTTGTTTGAGTCGGGATTCATTCCTAGCTATAATTGTTGAACCTCGCACAGAGAGTTAGGGTTGCAATTGAAGAAGATGAAGAAGAAGATGACAACATTCCTAACTGGGCTCAATATGGTGGATGTGAAGAAAATACAACATGCGAGGCGGATGGAGCTGTTTAAGATAACAACGGTGCGGATGATCTTGGTCAGATGTTGTGACATAAAAGGACTGTGAAAGTGAAAAGAAGGTCTAGAATTTAGAGCATATGTTAGCATACCACAAAACATCCTTGTACCAGAGTTGCGAACAGGGGCAAAAAAACTTTTGCAATGGATGGTAAAAAATGGTGTGAGTGACAAGACATTTGGCGAGTTATTGAAACTCGAAAAGAATATTTTTCTGGATGGAAATGAATTGTCTGAAACAACGTACGAAGCTAAGAAGGTAGTCTGCCATCTAGGACTGGAAGTGTAGAAGATACACGGATGTCCGAAAGATTGTATCCTCTATCGCGGTGAGGAGTACGAGGATATAGAAGCATGCCCGGTTTGTAAGGCACTACATAAGATTAGACGAGATGACCAAGGTGATATTGATGGACAACCTTCGAAGGAGAGAGTTCTTGCTAAAATGATGTGGTATTTCCCTATAATACCACGACTGAGACGTTTGTTTAGGAATAAAGTGCATGCTAGAATGACGCACTGGCACAGAGAAGAACATCAACAAGCCGAGATGCTAAGACACCCCACCGATGGGTCGCAGTGGCGAAACATCAACAGAATATTTCAAGACTTTGGAGAGTATGCACGAAACATAACATTCGGTTTAAGTACAGATAGCATAAATCCATTTGGAGAGATGAGCAGCGGTCATAACACTTGTCCAGTGACCATGTGTATCTATAGTCTCCCCCTTGGTTATGAATGAAGAGGAAATACATCATGATGCCGATTATTAATCAAGGCTCAAAGCAACCTGGTAATGACATTGATGTGTATCTGAGACCATTGGTTGAAGATCTGGAACTCCTGTGGAAGAAAGAAGGTGTCCCACGTGTGGGATGAGGACAAACAGGAGCAATTTAACCTACTAGTGTTGATGTTCGTAACCATTAACCATTGGCCTACACTTAGCAACCTATTCGGACAGTCAAACAACGGGTATAAGGCTTGCACCCACTGTATGGATGATACTAACAGTTTGTACTTGAAGCATTGTAGGAATGTTATGTACATGGGTTATCATCGACTTCTTGTTGCAGGCCACCTTGTCCGAAAGAAAGGCAAACATTTTGAGCAGAAGACATATCACCGTATGAAGCCTAAAAATTGTAACGGAAAAAACCGTGTTTGCCATGGTGAAAGATCTGAAAGTAATATTTGGAATGGTACCTGACAGCCAACCTATAGCGAGTGAAGATGGTCATGTGGCGATGTGGACGAAGAAATCTATTTTTTTGGAATTACCCTATTGGGAAGTCTTATATGTCGACCATGCAATCAACGTAATGCACCTAACTAAGAACCTTTGCGTCAACCTGTTAGGCTTCCTTGGTGTATATGGGAAGTAGAAAGATACACTTGAAGGATATAATGATCTCAAGCAAATGAATCAATGCGACGGTGTTCATTCGGAACCGAAGGAGAATGGAAACCATTACTTGAGGCCAGCCAGCTACACTCTGAGCAAGGCAAAGAAGGAAAGTATGTTTGAATGCTTGAACATCAAGGTACCATCTGGATACTCCTTGAATCACTACCACCGCCGCCGCCACCGATGCCGCCACCACCGCCGCCGCCACCGACGCCGCCACCACCGCCACCGCTACAATCGCCGTGGCTAGCCAGCCGACCGACCGAACGAGCGATCGCCTAACCGAACAACCGACCCAACGAGCGACCGAACGAACGACCGAACGACTGACCAAACGAGCGAACGGCCGAGCGAACGACCGAGTGAGCAAGGGAACGAGCGAGTGAGTGAACGAACGAGGGAATGAGCCAGCAAGAACGAACTAGCGAACGAACGAGCGACAGAACAAACGACCGAACAAACGAATGACCGAGTTAATGAGGGAACGAGCGAACAAGCGAACGAGCGAGTGACTAATTATATATATGTACATGTTTTAGACTTAACTTAGGACCAAAATGTATATGGTTTAACTAATGTGCATGCATGTTTTAGACTTATGTTCGCTTGATGTTCTCTCGTTAGTTCGCTCGTTCTAAGGTGGTTCAAGATATTGGCTGAACACAAGCAGTCGCTCTTTCATGACTGAACACAAACAGATTATCTTTTCTTGACTCTTATGCAATGTACATGGTTTAACTATTTTTTTGTCTTGACAAAAATTTTTATGTTAATGGTACGAACAAATGGCAGATTGCGATGAAGAGAGAAACCTCCTGGACACGATCGCAGAGGGCACTAGCCAATATTAGGCTGATGAGGAGGGGAACAAGGATCCCAACCAGTACTTGAACGAGGAGGACCATAGTGACAGCCAACCGAATGTTGGTTCGAGGAGGGCACGTGGACAATGAGGTGTCGCGCGGAAGGTGGAGGGGAGACATATTATAACCGAAGTTAAACCAGACGGCCAACTAGTTGCCCCTACCGTTGTTGCAAGAACGTTTGTGTCACACAGTGGTTGGGTCGTGAGGGATCACGTGGCCATCCGTATACAGAACTGGAGCTAAACATGGTCACGCGGTGATGAGGAAGAATCTCATCTCCCTAATACAGAGAAGGACATGTTGTGGACCACCAAGCTTGAGACCTTTACGGCCCTCAGGCAAAAGAGGTCAAACTGAAGGAATGGACTCTAAAGAAGATGACCGAACAATTCCAAAACTACAAGAAAGATTTGTACGACAAATTTGTAGTTAAGGGACTGACACCAAACTTCGACAAATTCACTAAATTAAAGGATCATTGGGAATCGTTTGTCACCTACAAGACAGGAGAGGCAAGGCAAGTAAAGATAGCCAAGAACAAAGCCAATGCTGCTAAATAGAAATACTTTCACTGGCTAGGGTTGGGTGGCTACAAGAAAGCAGTGCCCAAGTGGTAGAGAGTAGAAGCAGCGTTAGAAGAAAGAGTTATCATTTTGACCACAACTGATTGGACTGAATGATCAAAACATTGGTACTAAGCTCATGGGGGAACACTAAATCCTAGTGATGGCTCCCTAATCTTTAGCGATGACATACGCCAAGCAGCACACCGTCTCGTCGAAACCCTAGAGGCCCCTACTTAGGGAAATTTCCAGCCGAACAAAGAGAAGTACGAATTAACGCTCGCACTGTAGAATCCCAAGCACCCAGGACGAACGCGTGAAAAAGGCGTGCTTGCATGGAAATATGGGCATCAAGAAGACATCCGCACGTACCGGAGTTGCTTGAGAAGCAAGAGACATCAAGATGCAAAATTGACAGATCTCGAATTGAAGATCGAGTCCTACCACGCACGGATGCAAGAGGAGGTGGAACGACGGGTAGACGAACGCTGTCCATTCCTCCCATCATGGTGTGCCCCTAAGGGAAAGGAAGCAGTTGCGCTTCTACGGGGAAAGTAGGAGATCGGAGCATGGAAGCTGTAGCAGGCTAGATGTCGATGAACCACCCTGCCGTGTGGATAAAATCACACAGTGGACATCGTGTGAGCTCCATATTCCCTTCAAGAACATATCAATCATGGTTTTTCTTGTAATTTTATGTTATATGGATCGTTACATTGCAGAAATTGGTACATATGTTAATTACTAACCTCGATTCTCATGAAGGTGGTGGATGGCATGGCCATACTAGTGCAGCAAGACGAGACATACTATTGTAGGCCGACACCACGTCGGTACTCAAAGGTCGAAGTTGAGCGGGTGGTTTCTGGCTTCGTGGATCTCGAGTTGGACATCCCCGGAGGAGACGGGGAGGTGAAACTAGAAGACATAGCCCACACCATTGTACTATGGTGCAATCACTACATCGTGTTTCCTAGGTGAGCAGCGGCGTCCGTTCCTACATCTCCTCCGCCTACACCGTCTCCTCCATGGGCACTGACTCCTCCGAGGTCTCCGTCGACTGCATTGTCTCCTCCGTCTTCAATGCCACAACCAGCTGCATGTACCAGACAATCTTGCCCACCTCGTCCTGCATCGTCAAAGTCCACACAACAAATGAAGAAGGTAAGACTGGACGAACCAAAACAAGTCGCTCACAACAAAAGAGCGTATCATAGGACTGACGAGGAGACTGATGAGGTCGTGAGAATACAAGTGCAAGACCACTTTAAGCCATGGAATCCACAGAATAAGATTCCAATAGACCCGGTAATTAAGGCCTTCTTTTAGAAGATGAGTGAACCGGCCAGCAAGACCTTACCATCGGACTACGAGCGCTCAATGTGCAAATGTTTTAAGAAGTCTAAAGGAAAAAAAAGATGTCCCTCAACTCGGAAAACAAGCAAAGCAAGACATTGAGCCGATGCCATCTGCACACGAAATTAATATTGAAGGATTTCTCAAAGACACAAAACTAACTAGGGTGCAACTTCTGGGCGTATAGCCTATCAGGACAGCGACAAAAGCGGATCTCAAATACAAATTTACCTTCGGTGAACCACTCATCAAGCCTGAGCAGTTGAATAGTCTCTCCACAAATGTACCGATTCAATCAATCCTGGATGGAAATAGCAGCCAGATGTTTGAGGGTTAAACACGCTGATTACTTCAATGGAGATGATACTATGTGGGTCCATTTCAAGGATGTCTTTGATGTATACCACCTATACGCCCTCGACGTCTGTCTTATCAATATATGGGTTTTGTAAGTGTCATTCAATTTTATTTCGTTAGTTAGCTCATCGTATGCTCCTTACAATATTTACCGTGTGTCGGATACTTGATCAGATATTTTTTCCTCTGTAGAATGGAGATTCAACGATGCCGTAATCACTGATCTTTCAGGGTTAGTTTCATGGACCCCTACAAAGTTAATTGCAAGACTCTGAATAAATTTGAAAAAGAAACAGAGGATAACATATTAAAATTGCTGGTGCAGCAACATTACAAGACATCTATGCAATTGCCTTACAACACAAAATGTGTTTTTACTGCCTTTTGTACCAATTTCCTTCTCCTATTCATACCATGACAGATAAATCATCTCACGCAATTTGCAACTTCCACTAGATCCTTTTTGTCATAGATATTACTGCAGGCAAGATCCATGTCTTTGACACTATATCTAAGGAAACCTTTACCAAGATTTTTGAGGTGCTTTACAGGTACTGCCATCCATTCCACGGTCATTATGATTGCTGCAATCGCTACTATGCGGATCTCAGACCATTAATCATATGTTGCAACTTTAGGGCATGAGCATGATTCTGTAATTTGCACAACGGGGACAGGGCTACAACTTGTGTGGCTATTATATTTGGTACTATATGCACATCATAACGCACAACATCAACACTGACAATGATCTTGAAGTACGTAAACATCATTCATATATTTTTTAGTATATTTCTTATTGACTTCATATATTTATATTGAATTGTTTTTCAAAATGACATATTCTTTGGATGACGGAGAAACTCTCCCACGCAGATTTAACTCTGCCACGCAGATTTCATAAAGGCTGTTCAGAAACAACTGATGAGATTTATCATGGATGAGATTGTTAGTCCCACGGGAGAATTCCATGAAGATGGAAAACCTATTCGTCATCCTCACCCTACATCTTTGCTTTTGTAACATATGATAGAACATTAGAAATTAATAAGGATTGTAATGTATATATATACCAGTAATTATATGTATTTACTAACATGTTTATGTATATTAATCCTATGTGTAGGGAATAACCTATATGTCTATAGTTCTATTTTTATATCTCACATTGATATATGCGTGTATATATGTACTTAATTATAAATATATATGTCTTTATATATGAATACATACATATTTATAATTAAGTACACATATATATATGCATATATATGTACTTATAAATACACAAAATAAAACATGTATATATCATATATATACATGCATATATATATATGTCTGCATTTATACATATATGCATGTATATAAAAAATCAGTAAGCAATAAAAAGCATTTGGAAAAAAAAGAATATCTTTAGTACCGATCAGTAATACCAACCGATACTAAAGATGGTAGCACCTGCCACGTGGTGCTATCATCTTTAGTACCGGTTGATGTTACCAACCGGTACTAAAGATGTTTTTTAGTCCCTATTATTTTAACTGGGATTAAAAATATTTATCTTTTAGTCTCAGATTGTGCGCCCCGGTTGTATAACCGGACTAATAGGGGTTGTGAACCGGGATTAAAGATGAGTTCCCCAGCAGTGCTTTGTGCATATATCGCTGATGTTTATACACTCTGATATATATATATATATATAAATAGAGTTAGACAAAAATCAAGCAAGATTTTCCCTCAAAAAAAAAGCAAGATAACGTATGACAACTAATTAAACTTGCTTGTGTCATCGAGAGCGAACCTATTTCCTCGTAAGTAACACACAGACATGATTTCTGCATGTCATAAGGAATGGTTAACAATGCCATATATATGTGGTTCTGAGGTCCACCACCATATCATGGTACGATCTCATCAGAAGAGGAGAGAGAGAGAGAGAGAGAGGGGTCATGGTACATCCTCTTGGCACGCATGCATGTGGTATATACATGAAGAATCTCAAGAATTGGTGGCATATATCATGACTGGCAATCGATCTATGATGGCACAACACAATCACTAAGCTAGTATAGGTCGCGGCAAATCATCGTGGAGCAAGAGAGTTGACTCCTGGAGGAGAAAGAGCAAACAGCAATTCCTCCTTACTCCTTGTACAATTCTACTGCAGGCTAGCTAGCTTGACGAACGTCGTCCATACGCGAAATCACCGTAGCTCCATATAAATAGCAGCTATGTCAGCACCCTCAGGGTCATATGTAGGTATCCATTAACAAGCAAGAGGGTACGTAGCTTAAGCTTAGCTTAGACAGTATGTATCACAGCTGGGGTAGCAGTAGTAGCAGTGGCAGTAGCACCTCTTCCTCCTCCTCATCTCGTCTATTCAGCAGCCTCAATAGTGCCAAGATGAATGATGCCGTCCTCCCGGTCTCAGCTCATCAGCCGCCACCGTCGTCCGGCCACCACATGCTGCCGGAAGAGGACCTTCCGAGGGTGACATCGGTGGGGAGGTACAGCGCGGAGGAGCGACGGGAGCGCATCGAGAAGTATCGTAGCAAGAGGAACCATCGCAACTTCGACAAGAAGATCACTGTAAGTAGATCATGGATGCAATTTTTGTTTTTTTGGAAGCAGAGAAAGGTCACCATGGTCATCTCGCATAAGTAGATCATGGATGCAATTTTTATTTTTCGAAGCAGAGAAAGCTCATCATGATCATCTCGCATAAGATCCAGCATGCTAGTTTATCTTTCAAGATACTAGTATTTGCTTATGTACTGTGTTTCACAATAAAAGTTAGATGCAACAGGTCGTTTTCCGGGCCTCAAAACCCACAAGTCCACCCCGCTTGCATCGCAGCTTTTTCATTTTTTTTTTGTCATAGCTATGTACCTAGATAGTTAAGTGCTCTGGTACATACCAGTCTTGGTCGGTTAATGTATAGGATTTTTAAATCATAGAAATACGAAAAACATAAAAATAGTGTGGGAATATATGAGCAAACACAAGGATTGAAAAACATAGGAGACTTCCCTACCTAAAATGTTGAAAACATTTGGGTCTGAATGGATTTCTTTTCCAATGTTTTCCTCAAAAAGTGGAGGGATATGAAATTTCCTTAATTTGATGGATATCTTTGAAACGAATGATAGTTTTTTGTCCATTCAAAAGGATTCCAAATTCCTGTACGTTTCCTTTACAATCCCTTTGAAACGAATGAGCTCTGATACTACTAACTCTTGGAATATATTCATGCAGTACGCTTGCCGGAAGACGCTGGCCGACAGCCGGCCCAGGGTGAAGGGCCGCTTCGCCCGCAACTCCGGCGCCGGCGATGTTGCCGACGTCAGTCAATCGACGGAATTAGCAGAAGTAGTTTCGCCACTGGCGGCAACAATAAATACAATGTGCAATGACGATGACAACGACGGCGGCGGTGTGCCTGAGTGGTGGCCAGCGGTGCAGGAGGCGCTGGAGAGACAGGAGGATGCCGATGAAGACCTGCTCGCCGCCTACCTCGGCGTCTCCTCCATTAACCTCTACTCTCCGCGTGGCCACTCAACATGAGATCAGATTATTAATTGTGTCATCGCATGCCTGACTTAATTACGTATCAAATGCCTGAGTGTTATACATAGTACAGATTTCTTTTTCTTTGAATATGTGACGTTTAAGACGAGCTGCTTATTGGACTATCTTTTGCCCTATTTTAACAAGGTGCAAATTTTATTGGCAGGTTTAACATGAAGTGTCCAAACCATTTTTGTTTCGCACTGTCATCCAAGAATGCTAAAACTAAAAAATAAGAAAACAAGAATCCAGTTGAAATATCATCCAGAAACAAGTAAAATACAAAATAATAAATAACTATTCTTACATATTCTTGGAACTCTTCAGATAGTGGTCCCAATGCAAGGTGAAATATAGAAGGAATGCACTATCCCACTTATTCTCCACCAGACAATTTCCTATCATGTTCTCTAAAGCTCACCTTCCTCTCTCTATCTTTCCCATATCTCTATCGGTCTCCTGTCTCTCCGTATATCATCCACCATAGTGACGGCCTCTTATCCTCGACTGTGGCGTGATGTGTTCAGCCGCAGCTTCTTCAAGGGTGACACGCGGTTGGCCTTGGCTTCCTCAATAGCAACCACCGACCACCGGAGAGGAGGAAGAAGTAGATTTAGACTAGTCCTTTTATTTAAAAAAAATCAATGCCGGTGTGCACTCAAGTTGTCTGCATACATTGACAATACCGGTGTGCACCTCACCATCCCTATCAATGAACAGCTTTGCTGAACATGCATGATGAGTGGGAACAAAATTCCAGAAGTCGCCCAAACCCAAGTCAAAGAAATTGAGCTAGGGTAAAAGAGACAGCTACAGCATGGAAATGAAGAGAAGGGACCACAACTCCACAAGAAGCCAAGCACATGTACAAGGCCATACTTTATACTCCCTCCGTTCTAAAATATAAAAATTTTTAGCTTGTTTAGAAAGTACTGATGTTAGGTTAAAACATTACTCTTTAGTCACTTCAGTTTTCAAACTTTGAATTTTGAATGCATTAGATTTCCCTTTCGGAGCATCTGCTTGACTCGGCAATAGTTGAACTTATGTGAATCATGTGAACAAGTATAGAAATCATATATTCTGGTACAAAATTTGAATACTAGAATTTCTTTTATTTTGAAACGGAGGGAGTACTTATATATATAACCTTTGTAAACAGACATTATTCACATTCACTTGAATCCCATGATCTCTGTCTTGACAAGTTCTGGTAGTTAGATTTCAATTTTCTGGTCTTGTAGGCATATGGCACATTTTTTTTCGAATGGTCCGCCATTGCCAACGTTTTATATAAAGAAAAAGTACCCCGTTTTAAGAAGATAATAGGACCAAACCATATAATGCACAGTTAAATACGGAAAACTGAGCAAAAACCACAACTATCACAACACTCCACCAACTAACCTAAGCTACCAAGGAAGCGAGAACAGGACAACCGAGCACAACACTCAACAAAAGCCGTTCACATGAACATGCAACAAGCTAAACGGAAAACAAGGCTCGCACACACTAGCAAAGACGCAATCTTATCATCATCACACCAACACTTGGGCATCTCCGACTTCGCCAGGAAATACGAGGGTCTAGACAACAACCTAGCCCATGCCGAAGCGTAACTCAACTAGGCTCATGTTATCGTTGCCACACGTCAAGCCCTGCTGACACCGTAGCTCCGACTTCACAACCACCTGTGTCGTTAGAGTAAGGCTAAGCTAGATTGACAAACCTTGCAGACCAAAAAATATGCTAGAGCGAAACATAAAAGACAAGGTCCACCTCGGGTTCCTTGTTGCCAAGCTCGCAAAAGCGAAGCAACTCCGACTGTCTAATAGTATAATAGCAAAACCTTCCTAAAACCAATCAAAGCTACGAGACATCGTTGCCAAGCTTGTCGAAAGCCTCAACACAACAGCTCCAACTTATTGAAGGCCCTCCTTAGTTGTCAAAGCGGAGCCAAACTAGACATTGCCTCGGATTTCCTCAACGATGCCTTCAGGAAAGGTGCAACTCTAAGCTACGTCACCATCACCGCCCGAAGAGTGCGCAAGATTTAAATTTGGAGAATCCGAACACGGCAGAACTGGAAGGCACAATAAGACCCCTCCAAGGAGGGAACTACGCTCATAGGCGTCACCTTCTGGCTTTCGCGTTGGCCTCCACCGACCTATCAACGTGAAGGCAATCCCACTGTCAACATTGTGTACGCTCGCTGGTATGTTAGTCATCGCATCACACCAAGGTGGCCTTCTCTCCTACACCGTCGCCAACACCCTCCACGAATGAAAATTGTCGCCACCAGCAGCCGAGCCAGTGAGCGGCCAGACCTGGGCATGGACCTCCAAGAAAAGGCTATGTTTCCTAGGAGAGGTTGGATCCCACTGGAACCGAAAACGGTATTACCCATTAGCAAGTGAATAGTTGAGTATTAATGTAAAACTTGAAAATAGATTAATATGACTTTTTCTAAACCAATATTCCTATAAAAATCTTTAAAAAGCACATGGTTTAGAGGTTTGGGAAGCGTACGCGAGGAAAATGAGGGAGACAAGTTGGAATTCAACCGTAGCATGACTGCCTTTGCTTCTTCCAGACTTAAACATCTCACCAGAATTTCATCAATGGTCCGATAGTACAATGTATCGTCCAACAAAACATACTTGAGAGCTTTATACCTCAATTTCCTGGAAACCGATTTAGAAGGATTCTTTAAATATTCAAATATCTCAAACCTCCAATCATTGGCTAGCAGATATGCAACTTCAACGTCAATACCCTGTAACATCGGATTGTAGCCTGATGCCCCTTGAGCTAGATCGTTGGCTTCAATATTTTGCTCTCTAGGAATATGCTTCAAAGTAATTATCCTGAAAGTCTTCATTAACTCTTGACACTTCTCATTATAAATCATCAAGACATTATTCTTGCACTCATATTGTCCAGATAATTGACTGATCACCAACAATGAATCACCCATGATTTCAACAGCATCGGCTTCAACCTCCTTGAGCAACTGCAATCCTTTCAAGACAACCTCATACTCAACTTGATTATTGGTAGAATAAGGTTTAATAGTAAAAGCAAACTAAAAACTTGCCCCCCTAGGCGATATGATCACTAAGCCGATACCACATCCATGAGTGCAAACTGATCCATCAAAAAACAAAGTTCATGGCATAATATCAACATGATCAATGGAATTATCCCTATGCTCAACTATGGAATCGGCTATCGCCTGCCCTTTAACTGCCTTAGCCGATTCTTACCTCAGATCAAACTCGGTCGAAGCAAAAATCTACTTCCCAATTCTTCCCTTCAAAACTGGAGCCGATAGCATGTACCATACCACATCGGCTTTACACACTATAATGCACTTATTGGAAAGCAAATAATGCCTCAACTTTGTACAAGAAAAATATAAGCATAGACACAATTTCTCCACAGGTGAATATCTAGTTTCTGCATCCAAAAGCCTTCTATTAAGATAAAATATGACTCTTTTTTTACTTTCAACATCTTGGATCAAAACTGAGCCAATAGAGTTCTAATCGGCTGACAAATAGAACTTAAAAGAAAGCCCTTGATGTCATCCAAAGCCTTTTGCTGCTTCTCTCCCCAAACAAACTCTTGATCAGCTTTCAACCGTAGCAATGTTGTGCATAGCTCTATTCGGCCAGACAAATTCGATATGAATCGCCGAACAAAATTAATTTTGTCGATGAATGACTGTAGTTTGGTCTTATCTGCTGGAGGTTTTATATCTTTGATAGCATTAATACTCCTTTGAGGTATTTCAATCCCTCTCTCATGTACCAAAAATCCAAGGAACTGTCCAGCCGATACACCAAAAGCACACTTGGATTCATCTTCAACCCATATTTCCTTGCTCTTTCCAAGGCTCTTCTTAAATCGGCTATATGCTCATCGATCTCCTTAGACTTAACCACCACATCATCAATATAGATTTCAACCAACAAGCTGATAAGATCATGAAATATATAATTCATTGCTCTTTGATATGTAGCACCAGCACTCCTCAATCCAAAAGTCATGACAACCCACTCATACAAGTCGATTGCACCAGGACATCTAAAGGCAGTCTTGTGAATATCTTCCTCAGCCATGAAAATCTGATTATATCCTGCATTACCATCCATAAAACTAATAATCTTATGTCCAGATGTTGCATCAACCAATTGATCAGCAATCGGCATCGGGTATTCATCTTTAGGAGTAGCCTTATTCAAATCCCGAAAATCGATACAAACTCTAAGCTTGTCGTTTTTCTTTATCACTGGTACTATATTTGAGATCCACTCAGCATATCGGCATGGTCTGATAAAATTAGCATCATAAAGTCTTGTAATTTCGGCCTTGATAGCATTATACATTTCAGATTTACAACGTCTTCGAGGTTGCTTGTATGATCGATAGCTTGGTTTACTAAGGAGCCGATGTTCAACAATCGATCGGCTAAGTCCTGGCATTTCATAGTATTCCTAGGCGAAACAATCTTTATATTCTTTCAAAGGTACTATTAACTTACATCTAAATTCCTCTGTCAATCCTTTACTAATATAGGTCGACATAATCCTTGCCCCCATCTTGCCATCAAGATCATCTACAGTATCCTTTGTATAAAAATTGGAACCCTCCACGACGCCCTCAAAGTAACAATTGGGGCTCTCCATCTCCTATTGGCTATATATCATAATCAGAAACTTTTAGATAATCTCCTTGCCAAACTTTTCCAGATAAATAATCAATTCCTTCCATCTCCCAAACAGATAAATCGGCACTAGCTACATTGACTGACCTGTCGGCTGACACGATTTTGATCTGGTCTCCTTGCCATTGAATCATGCTCTGGTGCATAGTTGAAGGAATAGAACAATTAGCACGGATCCAATCTCTTCCCAGCAACAGACTGTAGCAACCCTTCCCATGAATAACAAAGAAAGTAGTAGGAATTGTTCTGCTGCCGATGGTCAACTCCACATTCAAAACTCCCTTGGTCTCAAATGGATTCCCGCCAAAATCCTTTAAAATCATATTAGTCTTGATCAAATCATCTGAACTCTTCCCAAGCTTTCTGAAAGTTGAGTATGGCATTAAATTGACAACTGCTTTTCCATCAACCAGCATCTTTGACATCAGCTTCCCATTAACAAACCCTTTGACATACAACGGCTTGAGATGTCAATGATCAGTTCCTTCAGGCTTCTCAAAGACGGCTTACTGTGGAGACAATATCAACTTAGACGATTGTGATTTGTCCGCTTGCTCAACCATTTGTTCGACTGCATACTCAGCTGGTAGCATAAAAACCATATTAATCGAAGACGATATAACTTCTTTGGCCTTGCTTTGAAGATTCTTGTTCTGATCAGCTTGAACTTCATCGGCTGGAACAACTTTGCTCTTCACACGCCAAACTTTCTTTGTCCGCCTCAGTCGATGCTTGTTTTCATCTTCAACTTCCTGGAATTGCTCCCTGTTTCTCATCCTTTGGACACGTCTTTTTTGACTCTTAGTGAAAATTCCAAGAGGACACCATTGTGGTTGCATATTTTCAGTTTTTCTTCACAAATCATCTTCATAATGGTCTTATTGGATCGGCCCAAGCCTCTCATGAACTGATAGTCTTTGCTGAACCGGCCGATGCATACCTGTATTCTGTCCGCTTTGTCTATGAACATATTGAATATCAGGATCACTGCAGCCAGGATAATCTTCAATAGATGGTAGCATCACCCCTTCATTCCAGCAGAATCTAAAAAATTCATAACTCCAATGTGGATCAAAATATCTTTCATCATCATGATAATATGATTCCTCTTCTCTCTGGCGTCTTTTCTGGTACTTGTTGATCATACTAGCCGATTTGATACTTCTCATATGATTTTTACCCCCATCGGCTTGACTTCTATTGAATCCAGTGTGGACCATGTTTATTGGGAAGGGATGTCCATCTATCTTCATCGGCCTCTTAGATTCATCTATCTTA
Organism: Oryza punctata; assembly: GCA_000573905.2. Lineage (NCBI taxonomy): Eukaryota > Viridiplantae > Streptophyta > Magnoliopsida > Poales > Poaceae > Oryza > Oryza punctata. The sequence continues at coordinate 8,642,191 of CM002499.2, read as the reverse complement.
ATTTTTCCTTGTTCTATAGCCGATTGAATTTGTTGTCTGAAAATTTTGCAATCATTAGTGTTGTGAGTGATAAAACTGGAGTGCCCGATCTTTCGGTGAGTGCAGGAAAATTCGATTTGGTGGAAGTAGACCCTCACGATCCGACTACGACGAGCGAACCCGAAGCGCCAATGCAATCGCTGAACCAACTCCCTGTGGTTACCGACCTTGTTGTCGCAAGATCAGCCTGATCACGAAGATAGTTTCCTATGCGCAATCGAAAAACGAACAAGAAAAAGATGCGAGCAATCTTAATATCACTCGAAGGTGGAGTTCTGAATCACACGAGGACAACGCTGATTTGCGCGTGTTCGAGAGTAGCTAAAGCTAGATGTAAAACAAAACTCAGATTGGAAAAATAAAGTTAGCCTCTATCTAAATAGACGAAGAAAAGGGGGCGCGCCCCTGGCGGCCAGGAGGAGGACGCGCGCGGCCAGGAGGGGGATGTGCGCGTGCCCCTGGCGCCCAACCCTAGGCACCCACACATGGGCCTCCTGTTGGGCCAGCTTCTATTCTTCTGGGCCTTCATTCTTCAGCAGCATGACGAAGTTTAATTCTCTCGCACGGGACCTAGTGATTGGCCCAAAAGGTGGAGCCTGAGGTGGAGGAGCATCTGCTGGTGTACGTGTACTCGTGTTGTAGTCGGTGTCCTCATCATCCTCCCCTTCTTGAATTGAAGTCGTCCTTGACGGCAACTCCTCATCTTCGCCCGCATACAGTTTCAAATCTGCAACATTAAAACTAGTGGAAACACCAAACTCCGCAGGCAGGTCAAGGATATAAGCATTATCATTAATCTTGGTTAGTATCTTAAAAGGACCAGCAGCACGAGGCATCAATTTAGAACGGCGTAAAGTGGGAAATCGATCCTTTCTTAGATGCAACCAAACCATATCACCAGGTTCAAAAGTAACATGTTTTCTCCCTTTACTACCTGCAACCTGATATTTAGCATTAGCAGCAGCAATGTTTTGTTGAGTTTGTTCATGCAAACTAATCATGTGGTCAACATGTGCAGCAACATCTATGTGCGGGGCGTCCTCAGCATCAAGCGCAAACAAATCAATAGGCGCCCGAGGAATATAGCCATAAAAAACCTGAAAGGGACACATCTTTGTAGAAGAATGTGTTGCATGATTATAAGCAAACTCAACATGAGGCAAGCAATCTTCCCAATGTTTCAAGTTTTTATCTAAAACAGCCCTAAGCATGGTTGATAAAGTTCGATTAACCACCTCAGTTTGTCCATCAGTCTGAGGGTGACAAGTGGTGCTAAACAGCAATTTAGTTCCCATTTTATTCCACAGTGATCTCCAAAAATGACTGAGAAACTTAGCATCACGATCTGAGACTATTGTATTTGGAATACCATGCAAACGAATAATCTCTCTAAAGAACAATTCAGCAACATTGCTAGCATCATCAGTCTTATGACAAGGTATAAAATGAGCCATTTTGGACAAGCGATCAACAACCACAAAAATACTGTCCCTCCCCTTCTTAGTTCGAGGTAATCCCAAAACAAAGTCCATAGAAATGTCAAGCCAAGGGGAAGTAGGGACAGGCAAAGACATATACAAACCATGGTTGTTTAGTCGTGACTTAGCTTTCTGACAAGTAGTGCAGCGGGCAACAAGACGCTCAACATCACGGCGCATCCGGGGCCAAAAGAAATGGGCAGCCAGCACCTCATGTGTCTTGTAGACGCCAAAATGTCCCATAAGACCGCCGCCATGTGCTTCCTGTAACAACAAAAGACGAACCAAGCTTGCTGGAACACACAGCTTGTTAGCGCGAAACAGGAACCCATCCTGCATGTGAAATTTGCCCCATGGTTTGCCATTCATACTATGAACTAAGATATCTTGAAAATCAGCATCGTCGACATATTGATCTTTCACAGTTTGCAAGCCAAAGATCTTAAAATCCAACTGGGACAACATAGTATATCGACGAGACAAAGCATCAGCAATAACATTTTCCTTGCCATTCTTGTGTTTAATAATGTAAGGAAAAGACTCAATGAATTCTACCCAATTAGCATGACGACGGTTCAGATTGGTTTGGGTACGAATGTGTTTTAAAGTCTCATGATCAGAGTGAATAATAAACTCACGATGCCAAAGATAGTGTTGCCATGTTTGCAAAGTGCGTACTAGAGCATAAAGTTCCTTATCATAGGTAGAGTATCGCAAGCTAGCACTGCTTAATTTTTCACTAAAATAAGCAACCGGTTTTCCTTCTTGTAACAAAACAGCACCTAGCCCAATACCACTGGCATCACATTCAAGCTCAAATATTTTACCAAAATCAGGCAATTGCAAGAGAGGAGCATGTCTTAACTTATCTTTCAAAGTGTTGAATGCGACCTCCTGCGAATCACTCCAAGTAAACGGCACACCTTTCTTTGTAAGCTCATGTAGAGGCGCCGCAATGGAGCTAAAATCACGGACGAACCTGCGATAGAAACCTGCAAGTCTAAGAAAGCTCCGAATCTGTGTGACCGTCGTCGGTGTAGGCCATTCCCAAATGGCATCAATCTTGCTGCTATCCACCTCAACGCCCTGTGGAGTAACAACATAGCCAAGAAACGAGACACGTTGTGTGCAAAAGATGCATTTTTCCAAGTTACCAAACAAGTTAGCAGCACGCAACGTATCAAAAACAGCACGCAAATGTTCTCAATGCTCTTCCACAGACTTGCTGTAGATAAGGATATCATCGAAATAGACAACAACAAACAATCCTATGAAGGGCCTCAGAACTTCATTCATTAAACGCATAAAGGTGCTGGGAGCATTAGTCAATCCAAACGGCATAACCAACCATTCATATAACCCAAATTTCGTTTTGAAAGCCGTTTTCCATTCATCACCTAGTTTCATTCTAATCTGGTGGTAACCACTACGCAAATCAATCGTCGTGAAAATAATGGCACCACTAAGCTCATCTAGCATATCATCAAGGCGTGGTATAGGATATCGGTAACGAATGGTGATGTTATTAATAGCACGACAATCTACACACATACGCCATGATCCATCTTTCTTTGGAACAAGTAACACAGGAACTGAGCAAGGGCTAAGAGACTCACGAATCTAACCCTTGTCAAGCAACGCCTGTACCTGGCGCTGGATCTCCTTCGTCTCATCCGGATTTGTACAGTATGGTGCGCGGTTCGGAAGCTGTGCGCTGGGGATGAGATCGATCTGGTGCTCAATGCCACGGAGTAGTGGAAGACCCGGTGGTAAGTCTTTGGGAAAGACATCAGCGTCCTCCTGCAAAAGGTTAGCAACCACAGGGGGAGTATGTGGACTGTAGGTAATGGAAAAAAAACACTCGATAAACTCACCGATCAACCTGGAAATCTGATACCACTTGATAGAACTGGAGTGCCCGATCTTTCGGTGAGTGGAGGAAAATTCGATTTGGTGGAAGTAGACCCTCACGATCCGACTACGACGAGCGAACCCAAAGCGCCAATGCAATCGCTGAACCAACTCCCTGTGGTTACCGACCTTGTTGTCGCAAGATTAGCCTGATCACGAAGATCGTTTCCTGTGCGCAATCGAAAAACGAACAAGAAAAAAGATGCGAGCAATCTTAATATCACTCGAAGGTGGAGTTCTGAATCACACGAGGACAGCGCTGATTTGCGCGTGTTCGAGAGTAGCTAAAGCTAGATGTAAAACAAAACTCAGATTGGAAAATAAAGTTAGCCTCTATCTAAATAGAGGAAGAAAAGGGGCGCTCCCCTGGCGGCCAGGAGGAGGAGGCGTGCGGCCAGGAGGGGGATGCGCGCGTGCCCCTGGCGCCCAACCCTAGGCGCCCACACATGGGCCTCCTGTTGGGCCAGCTTCTATTCTTCTGGGCCTTCATTCTTCAGCAGCATGACGAAGTTTAATTCTCTCGCACGGGACCTAGTGATTGGCCCAGAAGGTGGAGCCTGAGGTGGAGGAGCATCTGCTGGTGTACGTGTACTCGTGTTGTAGTCGGTGTCCTCATCAGTGAGATCCTGTGTTATGCCATTTACAATACTTCCTTCCCTTCAACTCTTCAGTCGATGGTATCACATGTCCTACAGGCAACTGAATTTGCTTTTCTTGTAGGAGAAGGTCAAATATTTTGTCAGCTTTAGTAATGTCAAAGTCAAATCTTTCTTCTTTCCCCGAATTTTTCATCCATTGGCACACCACTGTCTTCTTATTTCTAGCCCACTCGGCTGCATTAACCTCTGAATCTTCATCTTTGGAGTCAGAATCAGAACCATACACATTGTTGACATTGTTGGTTTTCTTAATGAATTTTCTGGCTTCTTGGAACCGTGTTTCGTGAGCCGATATCTTCTGAACTAAATGAGCTAAACTTTCAAAGTCTTGAGCTGAAAATCTCTCCCTTATCAGCACCAACAATCCCTGGAAAGCCAGATCGGCTAACTGTGAATCAGTCAGAGCCAAACTGTAGCATCTGTTCCTTACATCTCTGAATCTCTGAATGTAGTCTGGTACTGTTTCATTTGGTTTTTGCTTGATTGCCGTGAGATCTGATAGCTTCATCTCTTGAATGCCACTGAAGAAATACTTATGAAACTGTTTCTCTAGTTCGGCCCAACTCCTGATAGAATTATAGGGTAAAGACGAAAATCATGTGAATGCCGATCCAGATAAAGACAGTGGAAACAATCTAACTCTGAGGGCTTCTGTAGCCGATGCCTCCCCACATTGAGCCAAGAATCGGCTGACGTGTTCATAAGTTGATACATTGTCTTTCCTAGAGAATTTTGAGAAATTTGGCACCTTGTATCGGCTTGGTAGTGGTACTCGGTCAAAATATTCTGGGTATGGGTGCTGATACATGTTGCCATTATCTTTAGGCTTAAGTCCAAATTGTTCCCTCATCACATCAGCAATCATATCGGCCCACGATTGTGGTGATGTTACTCCACCATACTGCTACTGGACTTGATCGTATTGGCCGTACTGCGTCGGCTGAAGTCGTGGAGAATGAGGCTGATAATGTTGATTAGGATTAACCGGTATACCTTGAGATGAGACATAAGGGAGCGGTTCTGGACCATACTGTTGGCCTATCGGCTGAGTAGTTCCAATCGGCAGTTGTGAAACCGAAGGAATGTGATATGTAGGGTCGATGACTGGCGGCTTTACGTTAAGTATATTCATCAACTGCTCTGGTGTTAGCTGATTTCAGGTCTGCCCCCCAGTGATCGGTGGTTGTCTCGTCAATATCGTCGGGATATTTGTGCTGGACTAGGGAGTCGATGGAGCCTGGGTTTGAAATGTTTGATGTTTCCCGCCAATTTCGATCTTCACAGTTCTGTAACTGGGAAAAGTATCTCCTCGCAAATATACTGGTCCTTTTGCCTTTTCCTCGGCTATTGTACCATCAACCACTGTCTTGATCATGTTCGTCAAAGTATTCACGAGTACACCGAATTGGTTGATGAGAGCATGATGAACCGCCAAATCAATGCGATCTTGTAATGTATGGAGTTCTTCATCGCTTGACTCGGCTTTATCTTGCTTGTTTTTATCATCACTTGTTCCAGATGTACTTGGGCCTGATTTCACGATTGGCAGCAACTCCACTGTGGTCCATTGAATAACCGTGCCCTGCCGGGTTACGTCACTAATGAAGATAACGGTCTTGGAGCTGACCTAGCAATTTCTTCATCTCTTCCCTCTGTTCTTCATTCAGCTGCTCGATCGTGACTGGTACGACATTGTCTTCAGTAACTTCAGTTATGTTGGGCATCATGATGACACAAGGGTCCCACTGGGCGTGCCAAAAGCGTGTTGATGCAAAAAAACACACACTAGCCTGAGAGATTTGCTTTACTCTAGTGCAGGTCCAAAACTTGATCTTAGGTTCGAAGGGCGAGTCAATTGATTTAATCCTACAATAAACAAGAAGAAACGTGCAAATTTGTCAGTAGACGATAGTCAATCGGCCAGTTAGCCAATATCATATCGTGTTGTAACCTAGCTGATGCAATATAACATGGATCGGCTGTAAGGCATATTCAATGATAGAACTAACCCTAAAACTGGTACATCGGCTGAAAATATGAGTATAACATAATCTATAAATTGATATTACTTTGGAAATAAGCAATTGGGATAGATTGGACTGAACCGAGACAGTATAAATTGCCCAAGTCTAAAATAACATGAAATAATGATTACATGTACTCATGTCATAGCCGATGTTCAGATTTAAGCATGTATCGGCTCTAGCTCCGATACAACCTTATACTAGGATATTCTCTTGCAACGAATATATTCAACTAATATCAATCAGATTGATAGTAAGTCCAATATATTTGTATTAGATTAGATCCTGATATATGGGGCAGATATAACATATTAAAGAAAGCATGAAACTATGTAAAACAACTATACCAGATAAGATCAGCTGAAACCCCGATACTATCCTTATTAACAACAATAAAGCAGGCTACAGATCATGATTCTTAGCATGACTTAATAGATCAAACTTAACTGATGCAGCATTAAGTATGAAAAGAAGCATGATATCTAGACAATCAAACCGATGGTTGCCTTTTCGGGATGGTGGATACATTATATAATTCAAACCAACAATACAATCTAACCATTACCGGCAAAACCCTAGATAGAGATTGGCCGATATAGATAGATAACATTGTCAATCTAAATTATATAACGTATATGATAACTCGGAGATTTACAAGATGGAATTAGAGTGTCATAAAGATGTAAGCACTAATTCCGATAATGCAAACCGCCATAACAAGACCTACCTCTTTGCCGAAGATCAAATTGATGCAGCTCGACTCGAAAGCATGAACTGATGCAGCATTAAGTATGAAAAGAAGCATGATATCTAGACAATCAAACCGATGGTTGCCTTTTCGAGATGGTGGATACATTATATAATACAAACCAACAATACAATCTAACCATTACCGGCAAAACCCAAGATAGAGATCGGCCGATATAGATAGATAACATTGTCAATCTAAATTATAGAACGTATATGATAACTCGGAGATTTACAATATGGAATTAGAGTGTCATAAAGATGTAAGCACTAATTCCGATAATGCAAACCGCCATAACAAGACCTACCTCTTTGCCGAAGATCAAATTGATGCAGCTCGACTCGAAAGCATGAACTTGTCGAAAGTAGAAAACTAAAAGGTTTGGCGATGCGCCGAGATTGATTGAACTATTATTATTTTATTCATAAGACGTCGGGTCTATATTTATACCCGAAAATACAAACATTGTCCAACATGGACACGACTCATATTGTCCTAATACAAATCTAACTAGCAAACAAGTCCCTTGGGACACGACTCTTACCGAAAATATCTGTAAAGAAATTACAGATAATCCTAATTAATAAATACATTTGTCAATTTTGAACTCCTTCCTTGTCTGGTAAAACAATCTGAAACTCTCTCTTGAATCCGATACTGACTTCACATGCAATATTGGCCATATCGGCTATCCAAATCGGACTCGGTTCTAGCCGATAAGGTCTCCCAGCCGATACGTACTCTGTTTCCGAGAATCCCGCATATCTTCAAATCCGCTTCGGATTGGATCTTGTTTCCGATTCATAAGCTTGCCAAATTTCATCGCCAAAACACCCCTCCGCTGTTGTTGATGTGAAAAACACACACTGGTTTGAGAGATTTGCTTTACTCTAGTGCAGGTCCAAAACTTGCTTTCGGGTTCAATAGGCGTGCTAGTTAATTTGATCCTGCAATCAACAAGATAAAACATGCAAGTTTATTAGTAAACAATAATCAATCAGCCAGGCAGCCGATATCATATCGTGATGTAACCTAGCCGATGCAATATAGCATAGATCGGCTGTAAGACATATTTAATGATGAGCTAACCCTAAATTTGATACATCGGCTGGAAATATCAGTGTTACATAATCTATATATCAATATTAATTTAGAAATCAGCAATTGGGATAGATCGAACATAACTAAGACAGTATAATTGCCCAAGTGTAAAATAACATGAAATAATGATTATATGTACTCATATCTTAGCCGATGTCAAGATTTAAACTAGGATATTCTCTGGCAACAAATATATTCAATTATTACCAATCAGATTGATAGTAAATCCAATATATTTATATTAGATTAGATACTGGTATAAAGGGCAGATATAACATATTAAACAAAGAATTAAACTATGTAAAACAACTACACCAAATAAGATTAGCTGGAACCCCGATACTATCCTTATTAACAACCATAAAGCAGGCTAGAGATCATGAATCTAAACACGACTTAATATATCAAACTTAACTGATGGAGCATTAAGTATGAAAAGAAATATAATATCTAGACAATCAAGCTGATGGTTGCCTTTTCGGGATGGTGGATATATTATATAATTCAAACCAACAAGTCAATCTAATCGTTATTAGCAAAACCCTAAATAGAGATTGGCTGATACGAATGGATAGCATTGTCAATCTAAATTATATAACCTATATTATAACTCAGAGATTTACAAGATAGAATTAGAGTGTCATATAGATGTAAGCACTAATTTCGATAATGCAAACCGTCATAACAAGACTTATCTCTTCGCCGAAGATCAAACTGATGCAGCTCGACTTGAAAGCTATAATTCGTCGAAAATAAAAGAATAAAAGGTTGGTGATGTGCCGAGATTGATTGAACTGTTGTTATTTTATTCATAAGACCTCGGGTCTATATTTATACCCGAAAATACAAACATTGTCCAAGATGGACACGACACATATTATCCTAATGCAAATCCAACTAACGAACAAGTCCCTTAGGCAGACTCTTACCGAAAATATCTATAAGGAAATTACAGATAATCGTAATTAATAGATACATTTGCCAATTCTGGACTCTATCCTAGCCTAGCAACATTGACTCAAACTCTTCCTCGAACCCGATATTGATTATGCATCCAATATCGGTCATATCGGCTATCCAGATCAGACTCGGTTCCAGCCGATACGGTCTTCCAGCTTGTTGGTGTCATGGGCCCAGGGGTATGCCGACTTTGGGCCTGAGGCGGCCCCGTACGCCCACGTGGCCACCCCCCGAGGGGGGATCAGGCCCGAGGGTGACGTGGCGGCCGCCCTCCCGGAACATGGCACCCCCTCGGGGGATATCGCAGTGGGGGTTAAGCTTTCCCGACCCCCTCGGACCGTCGCTCACCTACCGTCATTAATGGCGACACAGCCATGGTGCGCCTGCGCGTGCGTGCCGCATTAAATGTGGAATGACACGCACGTGTGCATCTAACACCGGTCGCAGTCGGCTGACAGGCCTGCGACCGATTCGAATGACAGACGAGACGTGGCACAGTACTGGGCATGCCGTCGCACACCCGGTAGGGATGCTACTTCTCCCGCCGATCACATCAACAACGCGTCAGCTGTTTCAACTCACAGATCTCGCCAGGGTTGGTACGCCGGGTCTAATCGCCTAGCGCATGAACCCTATACGCCCGGACAAGCAAGTCTATGTCCGTTTAATGAAGAATGACATACGGCGTCATGGAGAGGATGGGTGGTCTGGCAGGAATCATGTCGGCGCTACAAGACGGTAGACTTCGACCGCAAGCCACCGTGTGGCTCTTAATTGTAAAATAGCTTTTTCATTTTCTCTAGATTGTAGCCTGTTCGGCCCATGTGGTGACCCCTTGAGGTATAAAAGGAGGCCCAGGCCTAGAGAAAAGGGGTTATGCTCTTTGGATTGTTTCTAGCTGAGTTCAACCCTTGAGAGCAAAATCTCACACAGATAGTCCACCTCACAGGAGTAGGGTATTACGTCTCACCGGTGACCCGAACCTGTATACTTGCTTGTGTGCCACCGCCCTCTTTCTGGCGACCTCTCCATCTCACTAGCGCACCGGAACCGAACCGGGGAAGGACTCCCTTCCGCGCCCTAGGCCAAACTCGAAAAGGGGGTCTCCACAGTCTCCCGCTGTGGAGTTTACCCTCCGACAGCTCGCGCGCCAGGTAGGGGCGCGTAGACGCTTCTTCCGGTTCCCACTCCTTGCATGCGTGCCAAGTTTCGCCTAGTCAGCCCTATGGCTGATGAGGCGGTGCTCCACATGCCCACGCCGAGCGTCAGCGACGATGGCAAGGAGCTGCATCCCCGTCGCCGGGTGCATTCCCCATCACCGCCTCCACACCGAAGTCCCGGATGGGGCAAAGCGTAGAAGGCGCTGGAGGGCTCTGCCACCTCTCCGCTGCCCAGCGATGAGCGGCAGCGCCGCCCCAAGGCGCGTCGCCGTCTGGTCTACGGCGACGGCGGCACCCCTCAGGGCGCCCTCCAGGCGGTGGGAGCGCTCCTGCGCCACCCACCTATCCCGATGGACCCGGAGGCCCCCGTTCAGCGCTGGCTGGATGACATGGCCAACCTGGTCAAGACGGCATAGTAGCAGTTGGGTGCCGGCGGCCGCTCATCGGCGACCGGATCGTCTGGCACCGCGACTGCTGCCTCTTCGTCAGCAAGGCTGTGACATCCCGGCCCAGGGCTTAATAGGATTAATAGAATACTAATATCAACAGGTTGCAACTTCTGTTCCGGAAGCCAATCTCCAAAGAACTGTCAAGTTAAGCGTGCTTGGCCTGGAGCAATTTGGGATGGGTCGCGTGCTTGGCCTGGAGCAATTTGGGATGGGTGACCGACTGGGAAATTCTTCCCGGGTGCGCACGAGTGAGGACAAAGACCGCAGAAAAGACTTGTGTTGGTCTATGAGGGCAGTCTATGTCCTAGGAAAGCTGCCAGAAGTAAGTGGGCCCAGCCTTGGAGAGGCAGGATGTTACAAAGGCGAAGTGCTCGACGAGCGGTGGCCCACGCCCGTCGCTCGTCCTCACTTCCCTCATCCACACCCACGGCTACCCGTGGGCGTCACGAGAGCCTGTATGATGAGACAGACGCCCGGCTCAATATTGAGCGCCGGCGCGACGAGCGCCGCGCTACCCAAACAGGAGAGGGCGCCGCGTCCACGGCTGACGCGCGCCCTAGTGGCCGTAAGGGTAGGCCCCCCGTTTCCCCTGTCGTCGGGGCTGGTTGCCGTGCCTTCGTGGCGAGTCTTCGGAGTGTCCGATAGCCCCCAAAGTTCCGGCCCAGCATCCCGGAAAAATACGACGGTAGTGTCAACCCCACCGAGTTCTTCCAGATCTATATGACTGGAATAGAAGCGGCGGGGGGTGACGAAAGGTTCATGGCAAACTTTTTCCCATGGCCCTCAAAGGCCAAGCGCGGGGTTGGCTCATGAACTTGCCACTCGCCTCGGTCCACTCCTGAGAGGATTTGTGCCAAAAGTTCATTACGAACTTCCAGGGCACATATCCGCGCCCAGGAGAAGAAGCCAATCTGCACGCAGTGCAGCGGAGGGACGGTGAGTCCCTCCGATCATATATACAACGGTTCAGCCAGGTCCGCAACACCATCCCCTGCATCCCCACACACGCGGTGATATAGCCGTTCAGGGGAGGCGTGCGGCATAACCGCATGCTGGAGAAGATTGCCTCCAAGGAGCCCCAGACCACCGCGTAGCTCTTTGAGCTCGCGGACCGCGTGGCCCGCAAGGAGGAGGCGTGGACCTGGAACTCCTCCGGCTCTGGCGCGGCGGCTGCGGCTGCCCCCGAGTCCGCTGTCCTTTCTGGGCAGCGAGAAAGTGGAGGAAGAAGAGGACCGCCCGCTCTGGTGACGAGGGGCATGTCCTCGCCACCGAGGGCACTTCGCGGCCCCCGCGCAAGGGGAGGGCCGCGGAGGACGGCCGAAGAGGCACCGCTCCCCCTGGTCGAGAGCGCCAGGCGGGCAAGTGGTGCTCTGTGCACAACACCTCCCTTCACGACCTCACCGACTGCCGCGCGGTCAAGGGTTTGGCCGACCGCGTCAAAAAGTGGGGGAGGAGCGGGGGCAGGAGCGCCGTGGGGGCTAGGGCCCCACGACCCCTGCCCGCGACCGGCGAAGTGAGGCCACGCAAAAGGCCACCGCCGTTGATGATGGCGATGATGACTTGGGCTTCCAAGAGCCTGAGGCCACCGTCGCCACCATGGATGGGGGAGCATGTGCTCATGCTTCCCGCCGCAGCTTCAAGACCATGAAGCGCGAGCTTCTGGCTGTGGTCCCCACTCATGAGGCCGCACGACGGGCTCGGTGGTCGGAGGTTCCGCTCACCTTCGACCAAACCGACCACCCTCCGTGCGTTGCCCGGGGTTGACAAATTGCAATGGTGGTCTCCCCCACCGTTTGCAACATCAAGTTGAGGCGCGTCCTGATCGACGGCGGCGCCGCCCTCAACATCCTTTCCCCCACGGCCTATGACCTCATCAAGGTCCCGGGGATGAAGCTCCTGCCGTCCGTGCCGATCATCGATGTGACGCTAGGGCACACATGGTCTCGAGGTCACATCGACCTCCCGGTCACGTTCGGTGGCCCCGACAACTTCCGCACAGAGCGGATAGACTTCGATGTGGCGGATCTCAATCTGCCCTACAATACGATGCTGGGGAGGCCCGCATTGGTGATGTTCATGGCGGCCACCCACTACGCCTTCCTCCAGATGAAGATGTCAGGCCCACGTGGCCCCATTACCATCAACGGCGATCTCAAGATCGCACTGGCTTGCACGGAGCAGCGCGCGAGCGACCTCACCGCGGTCCCAAAAGCCCGCGGGCAGCGACGAAAGGCACGAGGCCTCCACATCCCACGCCCCGAGGAAGCGGATGACCTCATGCGACGAGGTCCCAGTCAAGGAGGTGGTGTTGGTCGGCGACCCGTGCAAGACCATCAAGATTGGCGGTCAGCTGGATGATAAATAGGGAGACGTGCTCATCTCCTTCCTGCGGGCAAATGCTGACGTCTTCGCGTGGAAGCCGTGTGACATGCCTGGGTTCCCCAGGGAGGTGATCGAGCATCGTCTGGCCGTGCGGCCGGGCGCAAGGCCTGTCCGGCAGAAGGTACGGCGACAGGCCCCCGAGCGTCAAGCCTTCATCCGTGAGGAGGTGGCGCGCTTGCTGGAGGCCGGATTCATCCGAGAGGTCATCCATCCGAAGTGGCTGCTGAACCCAGTCGTCGTCCCCAAGGCGAACAACAAGGTCCGGATGTGCATCGACTATACCGACCTCAACAAGGCATGTCCTAAGGACCTGTCACACCCTGGAGTTTCCCCTTCTAGCTCTAAATTCATAAAACAAATTGCCTAAAAGAAATTGTCTATTTAACCAGGAGCAAACCCTCAAATAACAATGCGCATAATAATCGGAATCGTCGGGGAGACGCTTCAAATCGTTAGAAGGATTTTTAGTGGAACATGTAGAGCAGACAAAGTAATAATGTTAATTTAAAAATGTCAGGATTTGAATTAATAATTCCTTCTTTCCCCTCCTTTGGTCGTGAACCGTTCCCGGTTCACTCTCCCTGTTCGCGGTTCGTCGTATCCGTCGACCCCTTTTGTCACCACGGTTTCGTTTTGTATGACGAGCCAAGCCCTTCTCCTATTCCAGTACTATTTCTTTTTCCTTTCCTGAAAAGGCACCGTATTTGTTTTCCCCACCTTTCCCTTTTGGGTTTGTTGTCGAAGCGACAACTGCGTACGTCGAAGGACGTGGTTACTCAACACATGTTGGGAACAGTAAAGTGTATTAATTTAAGAATTTTTCTTTGGGATCCCCCTTTACATGGCCCAAGGGGTCTATTTATAGTCCTATTACAGATCCCCCTATTAGGGTTTAGGTTTTACAGGGGAATTTACATGGTTGCACTTATGAAATGGGATACTTGTATGGGTATACAGTGTAATTGAGATACATGGGCCTTTAATGGGCCTTCCTGGATCGGACCACCTGGCGATTGCTGGCCCATCGGCCAATTGGCGAACACTGGCCCACTAGCTAACGGGCTCGATACGGCGAAGTCATCCTCCTTCGGCATGCACACTTCGCCATTCAGTCTTCGCCCAGGATGCATTTGGACTTGCGGGGACCCAACGCGACTCTTCACCCTTCGCCGCCTTCGCCCCATAGTCTTCGCCCCGATGAATCTTAACGCCCTGAGTCTGAATCCTCGCTGGTTGCATGGTTCGGCAGGTCTGGTCGAAGGGTCTCATGACATACCGCCAACAAGCCCCTCACGGGCAAGGGTGAGATAGGAGCTTCGGCCGAGACCGTGCAAACCATGTGGTATGGTATGAGGCGCCCCCTTTCGACCGACGCTCCTGCCGAAACCTATTTTGTATTCCTGCAAAGAATGTATGCATTGCGTGTACATGTATTCTTGTGGTTAGTAATTTTTTGCAGCTTTCGCCTTCTGCGAACGGCAAAGCTGTCCTTATTCTTTCACTGGGCCAAAATAAACAGTGATGGGCTTTCCTTCGAGGGCTCGTCACTTCCCCTTCCCCTTTTTCACCGTCTTACCATCATCATTTTCACCGCGAGCGCTCTCTCTTTGTCTGTCTTTTCCTTTCACGGCGCCCTTTGAGTCACTAGATCTCTCGCCCGTCCTCCTTTTTCACCACCGCTCACACTTATCGCCATGGCTCCTCGCAAGCCGAACCCAGCCTCCGCGACGGGTCCCGATCCTAGCCGGATCGACAATGACACCATCGCCTTTTTAGGGGCTTCGCTCATGGACGACGACGAGCTGGCAAAGTTGGTCAGCTCCGGCGCGGTGGTGGAGGGGCAGGCCTTCGCCCCAGGGAAGGCAATGGTGCCGAAACCAGGCGACAACCGGACGGTGGTATTCGCCGTGTTCTTTGAGGCGGGGCTTCGATATCTGTGCAACATGTTGTTGCCGGAGATCCTTCGCCTTTTCCAGGTGGAGCTCCCTCAGCTGAGCCCATCGGCACTCATCCGGATCGCCATCTTCGACTGGGCGTGTCAGACCGCCGGGTTCGAACCGAGCGCCGAGCTTTTCAGCACCGTGCTCTACTCCACTGTGAACTCGAAAATGGTAGTCACTCCGGCCGGGACGAAGAAGACAATGTTCGGGAGTGTGAACTTTAATGTTCGCCCCGAGAGCTCCGATCTCTGGCCGGTGAACATCGCCATGTCGAAGTAGGATCGCCATTGGATGGCGAGGTGGTTCTACCACTCCATCCCCTTCGAGGCTGGGTCCGATGCGGAAAAAGCCCTACGGTGGCGGCGCAGGGCGATTGCACCGAACAGGAAGCCCAAGGTCACCGTCGATGGTGCCACGGAAGCCCGGTTCACCCTGCTGCGCAAGGTCTGCTGCCGCCTTAGCTGCCGCGACATGGTGGAGGAGTTCTGCATGCTTCGCATTTTCCTCCTCTCCCAGTCGTGGCAAGTCGAGGTCCATCAAGACGAGGAGGTTGACGGCTTGCCGAAGCTCGTCATGCCTGTGGGGTCGAACGGTGAGTCTATGCTTTTCCTATGTGCATCTGTGTTTCGCTCTTTTTCCCCGTTCGACGCTTGATGTGGTGACACTTCTTGTTTCGTAGTGTTGACTCTTGCTCAGGCCAACACCGAAGCCCGAAAGATGATCGGCAACGTGTCGGTCGCTGAGTTTAGCCAGCTGCTAACGTGGCAGGCGGCCAGCCGGGCGAACCTGGTGTATGATGGCGAACTCCCTCCCCGGGAGAAGCCCTTCAAGGCCGATGGTGATGAGGGGACTTCCAGAAAGCGGATGCGCGGGGAAGTGAAGTTGGCCCCTCGGAAGCGAGGGGCCCCTGCCTCCACCGACTCTGACACCGATGACGAAGACACCGTCGAAGACCATGACGGCAGAGAGGAGGGGAAGGATGTGGGGGAGACGGAGGTTGCGGCCGAAAAGGCCGCGGATGAGGCTGCCGACGACCGCACCGAGACGCGCGGCTATACTCCAACTCCGAGCCCCGAACACGTCGAGACTGGGGTGGAGTCGAACTGCTCCCCCCTCCGCTGAAAGGATGTGGAGGGGGCGAAGGTGCTGGTCGCGATCGCAGCGGCCAAGGTGGCGAAGGGGGGTCCAATCAAGAAGACCTCCAAGAAGAAAGGGCTCGTCGATGTCGCTCTAGTCTTCAGTGATGACGAGTCTTCAGACGAAACCCCTACTTCGCCCGCTGGTCGGAGCCTGGGTCTTTCGACCGCCCCTGGTGCCACGGTCGATGCGGACGGGGTGGGAGGAAGTGTTGCCGAGACTTCAGCTTCAGCCGATCGGGTTGTCAAGACCGCGGCTAGGGTCTTCGGTAGCCCGGTTCACCAGCCGGTTGTTTCGCCGCTCGTCCTTGGTAAGGGGAAGAAGACGGCGGCCGAAACGTCTGTTTCGGATTGCTCCCTTGCGGCACCCCACTTCGCCCCTGGTGATTTTGAGACTCGGGCGGAGCTTATCCCCTTCGTCGAGGTGGTGAGTAACATTGTCTCTCCGACTGGCAGCCCGAGCTTGTTCACCGAGCTGAATGAGTTCGACGAGGGCTGTTCTGCCATCAAGAGCTTGGCGGTCCGTGTACGTTGCTCGCTTGTCTTTTCTGTCCATCGTCGTCTTTCGACAACTTGTCTTAACGTTCGCCTTCTCTTCTTTTTTTAACCAGATCCTCGCGGCCCACTGTTTGACCGAGCGAACCATGCGGGCTCGTCTTGACGGTTTGAAGAACCGTCTTCGAGCTAAAGACGATGAACTGGGCCGCAAGGGCCTAGAGATGGAAGGCCTCGCCCACACCATTAAAGAGATGAAGGCCGAAAACAAGTGGCTCCGAGCTGAGCTGCAGAAGGGGAGTGAGGCGAAGTCTGAGATTGAGCGCCTCAAGGCTAAACTCAAAAAGGAGCAAACACATTCCGCCGCTCTGACCGGTTACTACAACCTCACCGAGCCGAAGATGGAGGCTCTTCGCCTAGAGGTCAGCAAAGCGGAGGCGAACGCCGAGAAGGAGTCGCAACGGTTCGCGCGGGAGATGGCGAAAGCCACCGGGTCTACCAAGACCGCGTGCCGTACACTTCGCCTTGCCCTTACTGACATGGGGGCGAGAGTACGAGGTGTCCCAGGCAAAGACGCTTCCGCCTTCAAGTTCTCGGAGTGGACTCAGCAGGCTGGCGGTGTGGTCTCGGATTGTGCCACCGCGTACGGCGATTGCTGTGCGCGTATGTCGGCGGCCTTCACCATGGGCCTGCTGCAGCAGTTCGGGTGCGAGCACATCACCGAGTTCCCCAACTTTGCGAAGGGGGACTTGGAGGTCAGTGCTCAGGACGTTTCGCCTGCACTTCGTGCTTGGCGCAAACAGTTCTGCCAAAAGGACGGCCGATCTACTGCAAGGGCGTGTCTGCTTGAGGAGTTTGAGCGACACCTTGCGCCCATCTTCGCTTCCAGAGAACATCACTCTTGGCGAATTAGCCCCTAGCTCTATTGGGGTCATTGCTTCGTCATCATAGAGAAGCATGAATGGGCTGAACTTGGTTGGCCTTGTGGGGGTCGTCCGAAGGGCCCAGAGAACAGATAGTATTTCGTCTGGCCATTTACCCTTCGCTGCCCCCTCAAGCCTTTTCTTAAGCGCCTCCAAGATCTTCCCATTCGTACATTCGGCCACCCCATTTGATTGTGGGTGCACGACCGAAGCGAACCTGATTTCCAGGTTTAGTCATTCGCACATTTCTCTGAACATATCAGAGTCGAATTGCTTGCCGTTGTCAGTGATGAACTCTTTTGGCACTCTGAAACGACAAACAATGTTCTTCCAAACGAACTTCTGTACTGCTGCCAAAGTGATCATGCCGAGTGGTTTGGTGTCGATCCAACGGGAGAAGTATTCGGTGGCTACAATTGCGAACTTGTACCCATTTCGTGGCATAGGAAATGGGCCAATGATGTCTAGCCCCCATCTGGCGAAAGGCCAGACTGGTGCGATAGGCTGCAGCCCATATTGGGGTGCAGTTTGGGTTCGGCCATGCCGCTGGCAGCTTTTGCACTTCTTGGATTGCTTAACACAAACTTTCAACACAATGGGCCAATACACACCCTGGCGAAACACTTTGGAGGCAACCGTTCCTGCAGCCTGGTGTGCACCGCATAGCGCCTGGTGTATTTCTTTCGCCATTTCCTCACCTTCGACAAAGGAGATGCATCGAAGTAAGGGTTGGAGCACCTCGGAGCGATACAGCTGCCCCGAGACCAGCTTGTACTTTGTGGCTCTGATCTGTAAGCGCTTCGCTTCTGCCTCATCCTCTAGGAGCCAGCCGTTCTTAAGGTACTTCACGAACGGAGTTCGCTAGTCCTCTAGGTCTTCGCGCAGTTCTGCCTGGTCAATTGCCATGATGTCCAGGCTTTCTGTGGGCACGTTTGGTGCGTACAAGACTTCCAAAAATATGCCCGGTGAATACGGGCCTCCACAGGCGGCAGATTTCGCCAGGGTATCTGCTTCCTTATTCTGGCCTCTAGGTAAGTGTTCGACCGTTATGCAGGCGAAGCACTTTTCCATAGATCGAACAGCCTCCAGATACCTCTTCATTCCTTTTTCTTTTGCCTCGAAGGATTTGTCAACATGACTTATCTTCGCCCCTTGCTAGGCCCCTTGCTAGGCCTAGGATTTGTCGAAGGTTACTGTGATGGCATAGTAACTTTGTGGGCCTAAAAATAGTGCTTAATTTTGTGCGAAGCCATCACTAGGGCGTAAGCAAGCTTTTCCATTTCAATGTATCTTATCTTCGCCCCTTGCTAGGCCTCGGAGACGAAATACACTGGTTTTTGTCCTGACTCTGTCTCTTGGACAAGAGCTGCACTGACCGCCACCGGCGAAGCTGCTAGATAGATATCAGTAGTTCGCTTCACGGTACTGGGCTGACCAAGGCGGGCGGGCTTTGCAGATATTGCTTTAGCTTGTCGAACTCTACTTGGCATTCGGGTGTCCAGCTAAACTTTCCCGCGCCCCGGAGGGTCTTGAAGAAGGGCAAACCTCTTTCGGCTGCCTTTGAGAGAAATCGATTGAGCGCTGCAATTCGGCCTGCGAGCTTTTGTACTTCGCGTACACTCGACGGAGGCTTCATTTGCCAAATGGCGTCGATTTTCTCGGCGTTCACCTCGATTCCCCTTTCGGAAACAAGAAAACCCAACAACTTACCCGCGCGAACTCCGAAAACACATTTCTCAGGATTTAGTTTCATACCCGTCGCGCGCAAGTTGTCAAAGGTCTCCTGCAAGTCGGACGCATGGTCGAAAGCCTTGCGGCTTTTAACGACGATATCGTCGACGTAGGCCTCCACATTTCGCCCCAACTGTTTGCAAAGCACCTTGTACACCAGCCTGGCGAACGTTGCTCCGGCGTTCCTCAGGCCGAAAGGCATCCTGAGGTGGCAGAAAGTGCCGAACTGCGTGGTGAAGGCTGTCTTGGGATGTCGCCCGGATTCATGTGGATCTGGCGGTAGCCGAAGTACGCATCCAAAAAGCTAATGAGCTCGCAGCCAGCTGTCGAGTCAACAAGCTGGTCGATCCGCGGTAGGGGGAAGTCATCTTTCGGGCACACTTTGTTGAGGTCTGTGAAATCGACGCACATGCGCCACTTGCCGTTCGACTTCCTCACCAAAACCGGGTTCGCCAACTACTCTGGGTGGTCGATCTCTTAGATCACCCCAGCCTTGAGCAGCTTCTGCACTTTGGCCTTTGCTACCTCTTGGCGATCGGCGGACATCTTGCGCAGCTTCTATTTCCTTGGCTTGGCATCCGGCTTGACCGCCAGATGATGCATGATGAGGTCCGTCGAAACACCTCCCACTTCGTCGGGGCTCCAGGCGAAGATGTCAATGTTCTTCTTGAGCACCTCCAGGATGTTCTCAGCTTCCTCTTCGCCTAGATCGCCCCCTAGCTGGACAAACTTTGTGGGATCAGCGTCATCGACTTGCATCTTGATCACCTTGCCATGAGGGGCGGGCTTCGGCATGCGTTCACCATGGTCATGTTGTTCGGCCTCAACATTGTGCACTGCCCTGTTGATTGCGGCCAAATCGCCCTTTGATGCAGTCGGAGGTTGAAGCCCCCTAACGACGATCACGCCTGTAGGACCCGGCATCTTGAGCTTGAGATAGTTGTGGTGGGAGATGGCTTCGAACTTGTTCAAGGTTGCACGGAAAAAGATGGCATTATAGTTGTATGGGATGTCGACAACGTTGAACAGTATTTGCTCTTCGCGCCTGTTTTCACTTGTGCCGAAGAATACCACCAATTGAACTTGGCATAGGACTTGAACAGCTTCACCGCCAAAACCATGAAGCGAGGCCGGTGCTTGGGTGAGGGCTGCCTCGCCGCAGTCGCGTGCCGCTGCCGCCGCCGCGCTGCCCTCGCCGCAGCCACGTGCCGCTGCCGCCGCCGCGCTGCCTCGCTGCTGCCGCGTGCCGCTGCTGCCCTCGCCGCAGCCGCATACCGCTGCTGTCCTGCCGCGCCACTGCCGTACCACACGCAGCCGCTGTGTCGCTGTGTGCTGCCGTGCCGCTGCCGCACCGCACGCAGCCGCTGCGTTGCTGTCGCAGCCGCGTCGCTGCCGTATCGTGCGCAGCCATCACATTGCTGCTTTGCCACCGCCGCGGCTGTACCACCCGCAGCCATTGCCCTAGCCGCTGCCGCGTCGCTACTGCCGTGCGCCGCTGCCTAGCTGCAGTCTTGCGCCGCCGCTACCGTGTTGTCACTGCCGTGCCGCGTGCCACCGCCGCTGCTTTGCCGCGCCACCGCTCTAACCATAGCTGCGTTGCCGAGTCACCGGCTGTGCTGCAAGCGCTTGCTAGTCGTTTGTCGCATACATTCGCGCATAGTGTGGCATAGTGTCATATCGGTTGGTCGTATCGACTCGTTCTAAAACCCTAGAGCCGTTGTGAGCCACCGGTTTTGTTCGCCGGTTCGGTTGACCGCTTGTGTGGTACCGTGCCACGGTAGGTTGACTTGTTGAGTCGCTGACCCGTGAGGCTCGTTAACCGGTCCGTTCGCGGCCGTTAAAGCATATCAATTCATTAAGGTTTTTCCAGTTGATAGTAATTACATAGTTCATATCCTGAAATTCATATTTTAATCATCCGAGTTCCGTTTTAATCCATTCAAGTTTCGGTGGATTCATTAAAATGTCTAGAATTCTTTAAAATTGGTTTCTTTTGCTGTTTCAGTAGACTTACTACTTGTATTGCTTGTGTGCTTTGTTTGTCGTATAGAATCCGATAGTTCCGACGTTCCGGAGTATTTCGAAGTGGTCGCCGAAGTTCCGTCAGTTCAAGAGCAAGGCAAGTCATGCTGTTCATTTGATCATATTGTACCTATTTTTCAAATATCTTATTTATTCTCAAATAATGCACTGTTTTATAATGTCATTTCATGGGCTTATTTACCTCCTGTACTCAGCCATATAATTCTGATTACCTTGTACCTTTGATAGCCTGGGAATCAATCTGACTAGTTGCTAGGTTAGGACATGCTTAGCCTTGCTTAGAAACATTAGCACACTAATGGATAACTAGTGTACTTCGAGTACTTCATGATGAATATTTAATGGTAGCTCACGATGGTTATTCGTGAGTGGTTAATTAATGGGTCCAACTAAAACCTGATTAATGGTGGGTTGTGAGTACATGGTTTTGATGGTCGTACTCATGATAATTAAGGACCGGTTCGCGGGAAACCCTGAAAGAAATATCGTACTTTCCACAAGCTAGCATGGGTAATAGCTGGGCTCATAGTGTAGCTTTTCTTAGCCGACGCATCCAGGCAAGGGTGGGCGTGATGGAGTTGGGTCAGCGGGGGCTTTACCCGTTGATCAGCTGTCAGATTCACCTAGGCACGAGAGGGGGCTGCCTGCCTTGGGTTAAAGGTGGGGGCGAAACCTGAGGTGTGGTGCGCTTGGTTAGTGAAGGTTATGCGAAGTGTCTTGTCACAGTTCCTTTCCGGTGTACCATGGTGGTATGTCGGCGCACGGTAACGTGTCTTGTGGGTATAGTTGTACACCTCTTATCAGAGTAAAACTATTCGAATAGCCATGCCCGCGGTTATGGGCGGTCAACCAGATTCACCGTGATTAGTCATAACCCTAATAACATGATCTAATGGAACTGGTTTAGTTCAAGTGGAATGGTTTGGGCCTGTCGCAACGTGGTGTAGCATTGGACAGTGATGATTTAATTTTGCTTAATTTACTCAACTTTTTTACCGCATTCAACTATTGTTTTGAAATGCTTGATTTATGCAATTCAACCCTTTAGCCTTCCTTTGGAATTACTTGCATCATTTTCTTCTATTCCGGTATGACTTGTTGAGTACAGTGGGTAGTACTTAGTCTTGCTTTATCATTCCCCACACCAGAGTTGGATTTCGCGTCAGAGGATGGTTTTTCGGAGGAGTAGGCCTGTCGCTGACATCGAGGATGCCTGTGGACTGGAGTCGCCAAGTTACGAGTGTCTAGTTATCTAGTCTAATTTATTTATCTTTTCCGCTACATTTATGTAAGATACTTTTATGGTGTTTGTAAGATGTGGATCTGTGTATCGACTTTGTCGTTTGTGTACCCTGGCTGGTCCTCGACAGGGATTTTAATACACATTCTGTTTGGAAATTCGGGTTAGCGAATTTCTGGGCGTGACAGGAGTCTTATCCCCTGCCACGCATAGATCAGATTGTTGACTCCACTACGGGGTGCGACCTTTTGTGTTTCTTAGATGCATACTCTGGGTATCATCAGATTCGCATGGCTAGGGAAGATGAGGAAAAAACTGCATTCATTACTCCTGTAGGCACATACTGTTATACAACTATGCCTTTTGGTTTAAAGAATGCAGGCCCTACTTTTCAGCGTACTACTCGTATTACTTTGGGTAGTCAAATAGGGTGTAATGTTGAGGCGTATGTCGATGACTTGGTTGTGAAAACGCGCAACCAAGAGACGCACCTCTCGGATCTAGCGGAGACCTTTGAGAGTCTCCTCTCCACGCGCATGAAGCTGAACCCCGAAAAGTGCGTGTTCAGCATGCCCGCAGGCAAACTTCTCGGTTTCTTGGTCTCGGCCCGAGGCAACCCTAAGAAGATTAGCGCGATAAATAGGATGCACCCCCAGCAAGTTTAGGGATGTCCAGCGCGTCATGGGATGCATGGCCGCCCTTAGCCGATTCATATCGAGGTTAGGAGAGAAGGCGCTACCCCTATTTAAACTCCTAAAGCGTTCCGGGCCGTTTAGGTGGACGGAGGAAGCTGAGCAAGCCCTCAACCAGTTGAAGGTGTATCTCAGCTCCCCTCCGGTCCTAGTTGCCCCCGAACCCGATGAGCCGCTGCTACTCTACTTAGCTATGACCCCACAAGTAGTCAGCGCAGTGCTGGTGGTGGAGCGCGCCGAGGAATGTCCTCGGTCTGCACCCCGCTGACCCGTGCTGGTACAACCCAGGCCAGAGGGTGGAGGCCGCCTGAGGCCCCCCAGATTGACGATGGCCCTTCGTCCCCTCGTCAGACGCCGTCAGGAGCCCCCAGTCCCCAGGCCGCGCGGCATGGAGATGGAGTGGGCCTAGGGCGGCCCCTTCCGTCATCCAGCGGCAGGATCTGACGCCCATAGTGAGGGGGCTAGGCCCCGCCGAAAGGTGCAGTGGCCAGTTTATTTCTTTAGTCAGGCGTTGCCGTATGCTAAAACCCGGTACCCTCAGGCCTAGAAGTTGCTCTACGCAGTTCATGTGGCCTCGGGGAAGTTGCGCCATTATTTCCAGGCGCACCGGGTTACGGTGGTAACGTCCTACCCCGTCGGGCAAATTCTCCGTAACCGAGAGGGAACTGGGCGGGTGGTTAAGTGGGCCATTGAACTCTCTGAGTTCGATCTCCACTTTGAACCACGCCAAGCAATTAAGAGTCAGGCCCTCGCCGATTTCGTGGCTGAGTGGAGCCCGACCCCCGAATCCGACCTCGGGCTCCCCGACCCCGAGGCTAGAGCTGATCCCGCACAACAAGCCACCAGCCCTCATTGGGTGATGCAGTTTGATGGCTTGCTCACCCTTCAAGGAGCTGGTGCTGGGGTCACTTTGACCTCACCAAACGGGGACTTCCTCAAATATTTGGTTCGCTTAGATTTACGGGCAACCAACAACATGGCGGAGTACGAGGGGCTGTTTGCGGGTCTCAGAGCGGCGGCTGGAATGGGGATCCGCCGCCTCTTGGTTCTAGGCGACTCTCAGTTGGTCGTGAACCAGGTCTCCAAGGAGTACCACTGCTCCGACCCGCAAATGGAGGCCTATGTCTGCGAGGTGCGGCCTATGGAGCGCCATTTCGATAGGTTAGAACTACGGCACGTGCCTAGGCGAGACAACGCGCTCGCCGACGAGCTATCACGGCTCGCCTCGTCACGCGGCCCAACCTCACCGGGTGCCTTTGAAGAAAGGCTAACCCAGCCGTCGGTGCGTCTTGATCCCCAGGGTGATTCGGTTGCTGCCACACCAACCTCGGGGCCCGAAGGAGTCCAGGCCCCGAGGCCCGAAGGGGTCGAACCCGACCCCCCAAGACAAATTGCCTGGATGGTTGAGATCCAGGCATTCCTCAAAGATGACACTCTCCCCGAGGATCATGAGGGGAGCGACGAGGGCTGCGCGTTCCTCACGGATACGCAACTCCTCGGTCATCCGCCGGTTCCGGTGGTCGGACTCCGCGATGGCCTGGGGCTGCTCGGTGAGGGTGGCCTCGCGGTCACAGAGTGCGGCCTCCAACTCCGCGGTGGCGACCTCGTGCGTCACCAGTGTTTCCTCCCGCGCCTTGAGCTCGTCGGCGCGGATCCGCAAGTTCGTGGCGCGCCCCGCCAAGCCGTCCTCGCGGCGCTGGATGGCGGCCTCCGCCTCGACCGCCCTATGCTCCCGGGCCAGGGCGGCGTCGTGCCGACGAGTCAAGTCGTCGGCCAGCGACTCGAATTGCTGGCGGAGCTCCGAGGTGCTCCTCTCCATCACCTCGGTCGCGGCGAGCGCCGTGACACTCTCCTCCTCGACTAACGCGAGCTGGGTGGCGTAGGCCTTCTGGCCGGCCTCCACCATAGCCTCTAGGGAGCGGCGCTCCTCAGCTAGCCGCTCCCACTCTGTGGCCAGCTCGGCCCGCTCCCCCGCCACGGCTTGGAGCTGGGCGCTGAGCCCGTCCACCACGGTGGAATTGGCCGCCACCAGGGCCTGGAATAGAGGCTCTGCCCCCAGCGGTGTGGAGGCAGAGGAGGACTTCCGGCGGCCCAGCCCCAGCGGGGTCTTGGGCTCAGCCTCGGGGGCTTGGCCAGCCTCGGGGGATTGCTCAGCCTCGGGCCCCGGGTCACCGCTGTAGTCCCTCCCAGCAAGCACCAGCTGCCGAAGCCAAACCGCTTCGGCCTCCACCCAGGCTCGGGCCTCTTCGGCTTCTCAGGCGGCTTCTTCGACCTGACGGGCACGGGCGGCCTCTTCGGCCTCCCGCAGGCGTGCTTCGGCCGCTCGCTGGTCGGTCGCCTGACGGGCCGCCTCATCGGCTGACCGCCCCGCGGCCTCAACCCCCGTTGGCCAACCGGTCTTGGATTGGTGGGGGGCTCCCCAAGGCGGGAGGTCGCTGCACAAGAAAGGGAGAAGGCAAGATATATAAACGAGAGTGAGGAGAAAAGAAGGGGGCGGCCCCTGTTGGAAAGAGATTGTACCTGCTTGCCGGACGTTTGAACGTCCACTTGGGGGGCTCAATGAAACCCCCTTGCTGGGTTCGGTCCCCTAGCGGGGCGTGGTCTCCCCCAGCTTGCGGAGCCGCTGCTTCTTTTTCTCTCCCCAGGAGGGGGCGACGGTAAACCGCCCGCAGATCACCTCCCCGGGGTGTGGCTCCTAATTGTAAAATAGCTTTTTCCTTTTCTCTAGATTGTAGCCTGTTCGGCCCATGTGGTGACCCCTTGAGGTATAAAAGGAGGCCCAGGCCTAGAGAAAAGGGGTTCTGCTCCTTGGGTTGTTTCTAGTTGAGTTCAACCTTTGAGAGCAAAAGCTCACACAGATAGTCCACCTGACTAGAGTAGGGTATTACGCCTCATCGGTGGCCCGAACCTGTATACTTGCTTGTGTGCCACCACCCTCTTTCTAGCGACCTCTCCATCTCAATAGCGCACCGGAATCGAACCGGCGAAGGCCTCTCTTCCACGCCCTGGGCCAAACTCGAAAAGGGGGTCTCCACAGTCCCCCACTACGAAGTTTACCTCCGACACAGCTGATGCGCACACTGTTTCCGAGAATTCCGCATATCTTCAACTCCGCTTCGAATTGGACTTCGTTTCCGATACACATGCTTGCCAAATTTCATCGTCAACACATGCTCCCCAATTCCAAAGTATATTATATAATGCAACGGAATTATCTCTTTGACCCCGCAAAAATCTAGGGTTACCCCTGTGACCGTTACACACCTACTTTCATAAATAGCAACCGCTTTTCCGGAGTTTTCACGGCGTCAACTCTGTTTTTACCGCTTAAGCCACCAACCATCTCCGCTAACTCCGGCAATTGTTCTCGACCCCTCCGGCGACAATCCCCCGCACACCAATGGCATCTCCATCAAGCCCGTCAAGTGCTCGAGCCAAGGAATTCCTCGAGGTAAGTTCTATCGGCTCAAAACTCGTTTCATGCTTTCTTGCTCATTTTCTGTTCTCAATCTCTCCTTTTAAATCTGTAGCATCTAGTCCACAAAATAGCTATTCCAAGTCTGAAAGATTCCAGTCCCTTCTTCTTGGGTCCAATAGGCGACATAAATCCTGATGTGGACATCATTGCTTCGGATATACACCACAATCCTCCACTTGTCTTTCAAGCGAGGACGTTCAAGTTATGCTCGAGGCCCAAAGATGTTCAAGTCAAGGTGGAGGCCCAAACCAAGTCGACTTCGAGTCCGTTCAGAGTCCAGGACCAGTCTGCACTAAAACGGGCGCCCAGATTGCATACGTGCTCGGATTGGGGCGTTCTTTATATGGATGGAAAGCTAAGAAGATAACCTTTCCAATGGTTCTGGTCCCATGTCCAAATTCGGTACGAGTCATCGGGAATCGACCAAAAAAGTTGACGTTCAGAATCTGTTCCGGCGCTGCGACGCCGTATTTGGGCCTTTGGGCCGTGTATCGTGTTGGAGCCCATTAGGGTTGCTTCAAGGGGTACTTGCACGACCCTAAACTCCATATATCAGTAGCCGTCGCTATCTTTAGTTTTTGGGTTTTGCTTAGATTAATTTGTCAAGAACAGTTTCGCCGCTAGATCGGTTTGTAAGACCCCAACTTGTGAGCTTAATCATTCATCTGCAATTTTGGTTGCAATCTATCTTTGTTCTTGTTTGTGTTCTTCGATTTGCAAGCAGGGATTAGCCTTCTTGGCGAGGTCAACCGGGTTTCGGCACGGTTGATAACAAGAGGAGACGTGGTGCTGCGATTGCGGGGCTCAGGAACGTGCTCGTTCAAGAAGCCGGATCGATTTGTGTTGCAACTCCACCAAAATCGTTGATTATCAGAACCTTTCGGAAGATCGGGAACCCTAGTCCACATCAAGTGGTATCAGAGCTCTAGGTTCACCGTCAGGTTCGCTCAGTTTCTTTACCCTAGTTTAGTTTTTGATTTCGCCATTATCCTAGAGTCTACAGAAAAGCCAAAAAAAATTATAGTCGATAGTCTCTCCTTAACCTAGACCGTGTTTAGCCTTTGCATGATCTTTTTCAGAGTCCGTAGTATTGAGTTTGAGTCCTAGTTTAAGTCCTTGTTGTTGGTTTAGTTCGTGTTTTAGGCTAGTCGTGTGTTTTCCTTTGTAACCCTAGCCACCGCCATCATAAACACTTACCAAGATCACCACGCAATAGCAGAACACCTTCCCAAACTCCGCTGCCACCATATCCATCTCCACTGCCAAAACCGATTAGGTTATATCCCCTTTGGAAAACCTAGTCGGAAGCCACAACTTTAAACAGCCATAACTTTTGCATACGGACTCAGAATCAGGCAAAATTTAACTTTTCGGATAAGAGAAAAAAATTGGCGGGTTTGGTGAAATCAGAATTTCGAAATTTGGCTTGTAAAATTGTCTGATCGAGCTCTCAAGATTCCGCACTCCCTTAATAGTGGGTTCAGAAAATTCCATAGGCCACATATCAACTCCGATTGAGCTGTAACTTTGTGGTGTCCCTATCTTTGTGCCCCTGGAAAAGAAAAAAATAAAAGAAAAATAAAATTAAAAAAATAAATGTTGTTTTCCACTAGTGCCTCGAGCTCACAACGTGCTCCGTTGAGCTTATCAGCCTTACGGTTTTGCTGTTTTTGCTGAAACTCGCCGAAACTTGCCTGTTCGTCTTTCCTAGCTGTTTACCAGTGACATATTCCTTTGCACCATCTTTGGTACCACTACTGTTTAGGACACGAGTAGACCAGCAACTGAGGGCAAGTGACTTGGGATTTCTTATTAAGCATTACTATCTGTCATTGGATTGTGTACCACTCACATATATTTGGCCTTCCTAGCTCTACATATTACTTCTGAACAGCACAGGTTCTTGATCCTTGCAATCGCTGACTACGCCTTCCGGGTATCCTTTGCTTTGCTGGTAAGAACCTTATAAGGGCTTGGTAAGGTGCTCCATATTGCTGAGTTGTTGAGAGGCACCACTACACCTGTGTAGTAGATTATTAGGGATAACCTTCACCATTGGTTGCTGTTTTGGTGTTTCAATGGCAGGAGACGATGAGGAGACGACTCCCAAGGATTTTGCTGACTGTGTCAGTCAAGAGCAACTACGAACTGTTGTAGGAAATATTCAAAAAGAGATGATGGAGGCAGTCACAAGGGCTGTCCAAGAAGCCATCATTAACCTCGACCTTGGCAAACACATGGAGAGGTTGGACAAGCGGGTGTCTACGCTAACTGATCGGGTTGCTGCTTTGGAGACTCGACAACCATCCAATGAGGAAGTGAACGGCAACAATGCCAGTGGACATCCAGAAGACACGGTGTACGATTCCAATGGTAATGTAGATGAACAAGCTACACGACAAGCACGGTTACAACGTCGTCTTCGCTTCAACGTGACAGGTATGGGTGGCGCTCAACGCCACCACCAACAAGGTAATCATAATAATAATCGTGTGCCCGATGATCCTAATGCTAAGGTTAAGTTCAAAATACCTACCTTTTCGGGTTATTATGATGCTGAGAAATACCTTGATTGAGAGATGACGGTAGAGCAAAAATTTAGTGCCCATCTTGTGCCTGAGCAACATAGAGTTCGATAAGCCAGTAGTGAGTTTAAAGATTTTGCTATCATTTTGTGGACTGGATTAGCTGCTGAGGGTGTTTTACCTACTACTTGGGAAGAACTTAAAGTAGCTATGCGTGATAGATTTGTTCCTCCATCCTGTCATAGAGAGTTACGCAAGAAACTGATGCGTTTAGAACAAGGGGATAAATCTGTACAGGATTACTATGGTGAGCTACAAAAGGGATTAATGCATTCTAGCATTGTGGACGGGACCGAGGATGCCATTTGTCGTTTTTATTCGGGTTTGAGGGTTGAAATTCAGAATATAGTTGATTATAAGGAATTTAACACTGTCAACCAGTTGCTTCAGTTTACTATGCTTGCAGAGAAGGAATTGCAGGGGCGTGATCAGCAGGGCAAGAACAAACGACCAGCTGCATCTGGAGTTTTTGCAGTGTCAAAACCACCTCCACCACGACCAGCAGATTCAGGTAAAAGTCCTTCGCAGGTACCCACTAAGAGTGCTTCATCCGTCGCTTCGACGGGACGTACTCCAAACATTCAGTGCCACCGCTGCCAAGGATTTGGCCACGTGCAGAGAGATTGTCCTAGTCAACGGGCATACATTGCCACAGAAGTTGGCTATATCAGCACCTCCGATGTTGAAGATGATGAAGAAGAAGAGGAGGAAGGAGTTGATGCTGAGGAGGGCGAATTCTTTGGGCGTGAGGACACAGCGGCCTACATGAACATTATTGTATAGCGGGTGCTTAGTAGGCAGGTACAACAATCTGAAAGGTTGCAACGCCATAATTTGTTCCAGATTTTCTTCGTCATCAACAATCGTCGTGCACGTGTTATCATTGATGGAGGTAGCTGCAGTAACTTGGTGAGTTCTGACTTGGTCAAGAAGCTTGGTTTGACCACACGCCCACACCCCCATCCATACCATATTCAGTGGTTAAATGATTCTAGAAAAGCAAAGGTAACACGGTCTTGTAGAATTTCGTTTTCCATTGGTTCATATGTTGATTCTGTTGATTGTGATGTGGTTCCTATGCAAGCTTGTTCGCTTTTGTTGGGTTGTCCTTGGCAACATGATAAAGATGCTACACACCATGGTAGAAGTAATAGATACAGTTTTGTGCATAAAGGAAAGAAAATTACTTTGGTTCCATTAACAACTGCTGAAATTGTAGAAGCTGATAAAGAACATGCTGCTAGTTTGAAACTTGATGCATCTGAAAATTAGCAAGTTGCTCAATCTGTTTTTCCACCTAAAAAGGATAAGTCTTCACCTAGTTCTCAGGCCGAGGGAATTAAATTGAAGGGTGGTGTTATGCTTGCAACAAAATGTGACATTGCTGAAATTTCCGCTGTTGATATTTGCTATTCCTTGATATCCAAACAAGATTTGTATTCTCTTGATGATATTGCTAGTTCAATACCTCCTGCTGTCACTAACCTTTTGCAGGAGTATTAGGACGTTTTTCCAGATGAGATATCCCCGGGATTGCCACCTATGAGATGGATAGAGCATCACTTGGGAGAAGAAGATGAGCTTGAGTCGAGAACGACTTCAGTTCAAGAGGGGGAGGATGATGTGGACATCATTGCTTCGGATATACACAACAATCCTCCATTGGTCTTTCAAGCGAGGACGTTCAAGTTAAGGTGGAGGCCCAAAGACATTCAAGTCAAGATGGAGGCCCAAACCAAGTCGACTTCGAGTCCGTTCAGAGTCCAGGACCAGCCTGCACTAAAACGGGTGCCCAGGTTGCATACGTGCTCGGATTGGGGCGTTCTTTATACGGATGGAAAGCTAAGAAGATAACCTTTCCAATGGTTCTTGTCCCATGTCCAAATTCGTTACAAGTCATCAGGAATTGACCGAACAAGTTGACATTCAGACTCTGATTCCAAATGATGAGTCCGGCCCAGGTGGGGTTGGACGAAAGCCCGACACACCGATCCGGATTCCCCGAATCCCGCAATCTTAGCACTATACGCCTGAAGGACGACACACTGATCCGGATTTTTTCCAAACCCCGCAATCTTAACACCACAACTCTGACGCACCCACTCAGGGAAAGGCCCAATCACCCTAAAAGACTAGTCTGATAGAGGAAGGGTGACTCTCCCTTTTAAGGTCGATTCCTCCTCCCAAGTTAAGCAAGGTGGGATTATTCAGAGGCTCACACGGTCACCACCCGACTACAACTGGGCCACTCGGCCCATCTTGTTACGTCTTTGCCAGCGGGTAATAATGGAGGATGTCCTCATCAAATCCAACCTCCATAATCAACGCAGAAACAGAAAGGATCCCCTTTAGAGAAACGAACCCAGCTTTAACCCACTGGACTGCCACTTTCAGGTCTTGGCCATCCCAAGTAGATGGATGGACTAACTGGTACAAAAGGATTGCCGCAAGCAAACAAGATCATTGGGATGAGATGGGAATAGCCCAGTGTCTATCTCTATCTGTAGCCGATATGAAAAAAGATGAGCCGATGCTATCATCCGCTGCATCCTTCTGATCCGACACCATAAATGCTTTTATGTTCAACCACGGGCCGATGACTCCCACTCTGCTTGATATCATAATGATTACTGGTCTGGACATTACTACATCGGCTAATCCCATTAGTTTAAAGAGCAACTGCACTAATAGATTCAAAACCAAGAACATTGGGAGGTGGTCAGGCTTTATTGCATACAGTATACGAACATGCCCAGTATCGGCTTGGGAACACACAACCTTTCTCCTTATGTGTTTAGATAAATTCCTTTGCTGTGGCTCTACCTATGGTCCAACAGCCAAGTAGCAACATCTAGCCGAAGCCATTGTGTCAAAGAAACAGTTCCCTCTAGGGAAATATCTGCTAGCTGCAGTATACCAAAGTTTGAGTCAATCATCAGCTAAGCTTATCATGGATTCAGGTGTCAGCACAGGTGGTCCTTGGTGGTTTATACAACTTTGGCTTATCTTTCACACCTTAAAAGTTGCAATAAGACCAGCACTCCATGAGGCCGAATTTCCCTCCTTAGCCGATCCAGACAGTGATGTTGATGAATCCAGCCCAATGCGCACATGCACATCATTTGGAGAGGCAACCACTAGCTATACATGTTCGGGTCCATGGCTGAACATTTCCAGAACTGGTTTGGCAATTTCTATGATGGATTCCCAAGAGACAACATAATCTGGTTCACTTATAAATCCTTTCCCCAATATGAACTACTAGCCGATTTCAGATTGGATGAAATTAATGATGAAAGATTTGAAAAGCCAAGAGAAGTCTTGACTACGACAATCTCCCCCTGCATCCTCCCTACTGGTATATCTCAAGACAGGAACATACAACCATCATATGAATTCTATCATCCGATGCTAGCAGCTAGATAGCTTGGTATGGGATAACTTCCCATCGGCTTGTACTATTTTGATAAAATCCAAACCAGAGGAGACATTGTATCGGCTTTGATGATGGACAAACTCCTAAACATACCTGGTCCTCCTCTTGGTAGCATCGACAGATTCAACATCACATTGATGAGAAGCATCCTTTTTGACAGATGGTGGTCCGAATGGAAAACTCACATATTCCATCTATCGGCTCAAACATACCTCATTAGGATATTACCAGACCTAGATCCCAAGTAAGTTACTTCGTCTCGCAACCCTCATCATTTTTTAAACAATTTCTTGACATTTACCACTTCTCATTATACTTTTGCAGACATCTGAGTCACCTCCCCCTCTCACCAGCCGAAGTGGCAAGCCAATAGAGTATGCTGCAGCAAAACTCCCTAACAGCTCTAGTCTAGCTCCTTTTGCCATCGGCTTCAATGCTCCCAAGGTGGCTACCCTACTCTAGGGTCAATTTAGAGAGCCGATACAAGCTGGTGACAAATGAAAAAGAACAAAACAAGCTACCATCAAGCCATGCATCACTCAAAATTCCACCAAGAAGCAAAAGAAGTCAGCCGATAAAGATCTCCTCTGGATCAAGAACTAGAAGAATATCTTAAGAAAATTGAAATGGAAGAAGCTATCAATGAAGCAGCTGCCCATATTAGCGAAACAGCCGAAGGTACAATGCCTAAAGCTGACACTCCACCAGCTATTCAATCGAAATCTATCAAGACTCCATGCCCTCCAAAACGTTACCCTCGAAAAGCACAGGTATAAATATTTTAACACCTCTATCCTTCTTTATATCTTATACTTCTTCTAATTTTCACTTCTTAACTCAATTACTCCCTTCAGCCAAAGAAGAAACAAGTTGCTATGAGGAGAAAACCAACTCCACCACCAGCATCGGCAACTTTTAGTTATCTCAATTCTCATTTTGTTTTTAGCCGATACTAAATAACACTTGCTATTATTTCTGCCTCCACAACCTTCACTTCCTCGTCAACCTTCAAGCGAACACACTCCATCGGCTTCAGCAAGCCGTCATGACAAGGAAATCATTGTTGCAACTTCAGCTCCCCAAATTCCTGTAAGCACACATCCAATTTTCATATATTGGCTCACCTAAGACTGTTACTTAACAATATCTCCTTATCTTCAGCTCTTAGCCGATATGTTTTCTTTCGATATCAAGCAATTCCTAGATCAGGAAGAAGAAGATACAACGAGCAAGGCCACATCTCCTATATCTGAAGACCTGAAGAACAAGCTAGCCGATATTGCCAATCGGCTTAATGCTTCTTTGGATGCATTGGTTGCAGATTGTGGACCGATCAGGGCAAGATTCCTGAAAATTCAAGATCAAATCCCTGATAAACTCATTGACACAGTCTCTCAAGCTGTCTTCCTTGAGCAACATCGTTTCAAACTTGAAAGAGCTAGACAAAGGATTGTTGATCGGCTGGAACGCTCATCCCATGAAGCTACTGTACAAACCAACCGACAACAAGTCAATGATGAGCAGGCTAAATTGGATGAATTGGAGGCTGGCCCAAGCTCAATACAGCAGAATATTGATAGACTGAAGAAAAAAGAAGCCGATTTGCTAGCACAGCTAGAAGAATGCACAACTGAGATAACATCTGAAGAACAAAAGCTAACCGATTTCCCTAAAGCCATCGAAGTCCAGCAAACAAAGCTGAAGAACTCTGTCAAACATCTATCTTCCTTGAGCAAATCTCTCAAGCCAATCCCCGGCACAGACGCAGCCGATCCTCAAGCAATAGATGAAATAGAACAGATTAGGCAAAATGCAATATCGGCCATTCAAAATTACTGCTCAAGCAATAGATGAAATAGAACAGATAGGCAAAATGCAATATCGGCCATTCAAAAATATCTACCATGATGTAATGAATACTTGATAGCTTCTAATATTTGTAAACTTTTTAATTCTATATAATTACAACTCTATCAGCCATCGAGCCGATTGAAACTCAAGTTCTAATATCGGCCATCGAGCCGATATGAATGTGTCAATATGTCTTATAAACTTTTGCTCAAAAGAACCAGTTTTATTAGTTTTATCCTCTCAAGCCCCCCCAAATTTGTAGTAGGGAACACAATGCTGCAAACTTATATATATAGTCTAAGGGCGATAAAAATATCGGCCATCTAAAGGTGATGAAAACAACATCGGCCGTCAACCATATATCGGCATAACATAGCCGATTAGGAACCATTCCAAACACTTGGATAATATTTTGTTAAATATTTTCCATTGGGAGCTCGTCCAAAAACTTATCCATCAAGTCCTTTCAACATATAAGCTCCTTTAGACACACACTTATCAATCCGAAAAGGTCCTTCCCAATTCGGTGACCACTTCCCAAATTTGCTAAATTTGCTATCTCGTGCTCCTATCGGCAACACCAATTTCCACACAAGTTCATCTTCCTCAAAAGACTTTGGCACAACCTTTTTATTATAATGTTGAGCAACCCTCTCTTTATCCCTTTTAACATTCTCAAGGGCACGCAATCGAGATTAAACCAACTCTCATGACTCATCAACCATCAAATTATGATAATCATCGGCTGTCAACCCATCTTCCAAAGAAATCCTCCTGGAGCCGATATTAGTTTCCCATGTTAATACAGCCTCATGTTCATAACCTGACTGATATGGTGGAACTTGAATAACACCATGACAAGCCATCCGAAAGGACCACAATGCATCAGCCAATATAGTATGTCACCTCTTAGGATATTCAGCAATCTTCATTTTAACTAACTTGATCAAGCTCTTCTTAGATGCCTCAGCCTGCCCATTAGCTTGTGCATAATATGGTGAAGAATTCAATAACTTGATTCCCATGCTATCGGCAAACTGAACAAACTCATCGGACACAAAAATAGACCCTTGATCAGTAGTTATCGTCTGAGGCAAACCAAATCTGTAGATGATATGTTCTTTGACAAACTCTATTTCATCTTTGGCATCAACTTTCTTCATAGGAATAGCCTTAACCCACTTAGTAAAATAATCAGTAGCAACCGATATAAACTTGTGACCTTTAGATGATATGTTCTTTGACAAACTCTATTTCATCTTTGGCATCAACTTTCCTCATAGGAATAGCCTTAACCCACTTAGTAAAATAATCAGTAGCAACCGATATAAACTTGTGACCTTTACTTGATGGTGGATTCATCTGGCCGATCATATCAATACCCCAACCTCTGAACGACCATGGCTTGATAATTGGATTCATAACCGATGCTGGTGCTCTCTAAATAGCTCCAAATTTCTGACAGTCTTGACATGCTTTATAATATCGAAAACTATCCTCCAACATTGTCGGCCAAAAATATCCCACTCTTCTAATCAGCCACTTCATCTTATGAGCCGATTAATAAGTACCATATATTCCTTCATGTATCTCACATATGACAACATTTGCTTCATCCATGCTTAAACATTTCGACAAAACTCCATCAATAGTCCGATGGTATAATGTATCGTCCAACAAAACATATTTGAGAGCTCTATATCTTAACTTCCTGAAAACCGATCTAGAAGGATTCTTTAAATACTCAAGTATCTCAAACCTCCAATCATCATTTGGCAGACATGCA
The DNA here is from genome assembly GCA_000573905.2 of Oryza punctata. Classification (NCBI taxonomy): domain Eukaryota; kingdom Viridiplantae; phylum Streptophyta; class Magnoliopsida; order Poales; family Poaceae; genus Oryza; species Oryza punctata. The sequence goes on along the minus strand of CM002499.2, from coordinate 8,605,944 downwards.
ACTTCAACCTCAACATCCTTCAACATCGGCTTGTAACCTGATGCCCCTTGAGCTAGGTTGTTGGCTTCAACATTTTGTTCTCTAGGAATATGCTTCAAAATAACTATCCTGAATGTTTTCATCAACTCTTGACAGTTCTCATTGTAAACCATCAAGGCATCATTCTTACACTCATATTCCCCAGATAATTGGCTGATCACCAATAATGAATCACCCATAATTTCGACAGCATCGGCTTCAAGCTCTTTCAGCAACTGCAACCCTTTTAAGACAGCTTCATACTCACCTTGATTGCTAGTAGAATAAGGTTTGATAGTGAAAGCAAATTGAAAACTTGCCCCCCTAGGCGATATAATTACTAAGCCGATAACACATCCATGAGTGCAAACAGATCCATAAAAAAATAAAGTCCATGGCACAATATCAACATGATCAATTGAATTATCTCTATGCTCAACTATAAAATCGGTTATCGCCTACCCTTTTACTGCCTTAGACGATTCATATCGTAGATCAAATTCGGTCAAAGCAAAAATCCACTTTCCAATCCTTCCCTTTAAGACTGGAGCCGATAGCATATATTGTACCACATCGGCCTTACATACTATACTGCACTCATTGAAAAGTAAATAATGTCTTAACTTTGTACAAGAAAAATATAAGCATAAGCATAACTTCTTCACAGGTGAATATCTGGTTTCTGCATCCAAATGTCTTCTACTTAAATAAAATATAACTCGTTCCTTACCCTCAATCTCTTGGATCAAAACTGAGCCAATAGAATTCTGATCGGCTGAATAAAAAACTTAAAAGAAAGTCCTTTTGGTGGTGGAATAAGAACTGGAGGAGTACTGAAATATTCCTTTATGTTATCCAAAGCCTTTTATTTCTTTTCTCCCCAAAGAAACTCCTGATCAGTTTTCAACCTTAACAATGGTGTGAACAGCTCTATTCGCCAGATAAATTGGATATAAACCGTCTAACAAAATTCTTTTTGCCGATCAATGACTGCAATTTAGTCTTGTCTTGTGGAGGTTTTATCTCTTTAATAGCACTGATACTCCTATAAGGTATCTCAATTTCTCTCTCATGACTTAAAATCCAAGGAACTATCCAGCCGATACACCAAAAGCACACTTGGTTGGATTCATCCACAATCCATATTTCTTTGCTCTTCCTAGACTCTTCTTAAATCGGCTATATGTTCATTAATTTTATGCATTAACCAATTGATAATCTTGTGCCCAGATGCTGAATTAACCAATTGATCAGCAATCGGCATTGGGTATTCATCCTTAGGAGTGGCCATATTTAAATCTCCAAAATGGATACAAACTCTAAGCTTGCCGTTCTTCTTGATTACTGGTACTATATTTGAAATCCAGTCAGCATATCGGCATGATCTGATAAAGTTAGCATCATAGAGTCTTATAATTTCGGCCTTGATAGCATCATACATCTCAGTTTTACAACGTCTTGGAGGTTGCTTGTATGGCCAATAGCCAGGTTTAATAACTCTACATTCAAAACTCCCTTGGTTTCGGATGGATTTCCTCCAAAATCTTTCAAAATCCCAAGCTTTCTGAAGGTTGAATATGACATTAAATTGACAGCTGCTCCTCCATCGACCAACATTTTTGACATCGGCTTCCCATTAACAAATCCCTTTACATACAAAGGCTTGAGGTGCCGATGGTCAGTCCCTTCTAGTTTCTCGAAGATGGCTTGCTGTGGAGACAATATCAACTTGGCCGATTGTGGTTCATCTGCTTGTTCTACAACTTGCTCAACTGCATACTCGGGTGGTAGCATAAAAACCATGTTTATCGAAGATGATGCAATTTGTTTTCCCTTGCCTTGAAGATTTTTACCTTGATCAGCTTGGACATCATCAACTGAAAGAATCTTACTCTTTACACGCCGAACTTTTCTTGTGCGCCTCAGCCGATGTTCGATCTCATCTTCAACCTCCTGGAATTGCTCTCTATTCCTCATCCTCTGGACACGTCTTTTCTGACTTTTAGTGAAAATTCTAGTAGGACACCATTGAGGTGGCATAGTCCCAGTTCTTTGTTGTGACTTGTTTACAAAACGATCTTGCCAGATCGGCCCAAGCCTCTGATGAACAGACAACCTTTGCTGAATCGACCGATGCATACTGCTGCTCTGTCGGCTTGGTCTCTCAACATATTGCACATGAGGATCGCTGCAACTGGGACAATCTTCAACAAATGACAACCTCATTCCTTCGTTCCAGCAAAATCTAAAAAAATCACAGCTCCAATGGGGATCAAACTAACTTTCATCATCATAATAATATGACTCCTCTTCCTTCTGGCGTCTTTTCTGATATTTGCTGATCGTACTAGCCGATTTGACACCTCTTGCTTGGTTTTTACTTCCATCGGCTTCGTTCTTATAGGCTCCAGTATGAACCATGTTCACCGGGAAAGGGTGGCCATCTATCTTTATCGACCTTTTAGCTTTATCAAATTTTCTCCTTCATTGTTCTATGGCTGATTGAATCTGCTGTCTGAAGATTTTGCAGTCATTGGTGTTGTGTGATCCTGTATAATGCCATTTGCAATATTTCCTTCTCTTCAACTCCTGAGCCGATGGTATCACATGTAATGTTGGCAGCTGAATCTGCTTTTCTTGGATAAGAAGATCAAATATTTTGTCAGCTTTGGTGATGTCGAAGTCAAATCTTTCTTCCTTCCTTGAATTCTTAACCCATTGGCACACTACTGTCTTCTTGTTTCTAGCCCACTCAGCTGCATTGACCTCTGGATCTTCATCTTCAGAATCAGAATCATAACTGTAAATATTATTAACATTATTGGCTTTCTTAGCAAACTTTCTGGCCTCTTGGAACCGTGTCTCATGGGCCGATACCTTCTGAGCTAGATGTGCTAGACTCTCAAAGTCTTGAGCTGAAAATCTCTCCCTTATCGGTGCCAACAATCCCTGTAAAGCCAGATTAGCTAGTTGCAATTCTGTCATGGCCAAAGTATAACATCTATTTCTAACATATCCGAATCTCTGAATGTAGTCTGGCACTGTTTCATCTGGTTTTTGCTTAATTGACGTAAGATCCGACAACTTCATCTCTTGAATGCCACTAAAAAAGTATTTATGGAATTGCTTTTCTAGATCGGCCCAACTCCTGATAGAATTATAAGGAACGAAAGAAAACCACGTGAATGCCGATCCAGATAATGATAATGGAAACAATCTGACTCTGAGAGCCTCTGTAGTTGATGCCTCTCCACACTATGCTAGAAACAGCTGACATGTTTATAGGTTGACACATTATCTTGTCCCGAGAATATTGAAAAATCCGGCACCTTGTATCGATTTGGCAATGGTACTCGATCAAAATACTCAGGGTATGGATGCCGATACATATTGCCATTATCCTTAGGCTTAAGCCCAAACTGTTCCCTCATTACGACGGCAATCATATCGGCCCTCGGCTGTTGCGACGCTTCTCAACTGAATTGTTGTTGTAACTGATCGTACTAGCCATATTGCATTGGGTGGAGCCGTGGAGACCCTTCAAGCCGATACTGAGCTCGTGGAGAATGAGGCTGATAATTCTGATTAAGGTTGGCCCCTAGGCCCTGAGATGAGACATACGGAGGTGGCTCTAAGACATATTGCTGGCCCATCGGTTGGGTAATTCGAATCGGCTGCTGTGAAACCGAAGGAATATGATATGTTGTTTCGATGATGGGCGGTTTGTGTTAGGTATATTCATCAATTGTTCTGGCGTCAACTGCGTCGAAGTCTGCCCCCCAGTGATCGGCTGTTGTCTCATCAATATTGTAGGGATGTTTGCACTGGACGTGGGAGCCGATGGAGCCTGGGTTTGAAACGGGTGATGTTTCCCGCCAATTTCAATCTTCACAGTCCTATTACCTGGAAAAGTGTACCCTGGCAGATATACTAGTCCTTTTACTTTTTCCTCAGCTATAGTGCTATCCACCACCGTCTTGATCATATTTGTCAAGGTATTCACGAGTACTCCGGATTGGTTAATGAGAGCATGATGAACTGCCGAATCGATGCGATCTTGCAACGTGTGGAGTTCTTCATCATTGGATTCGGCTTTGATCTCTTTGCCTTTGTCATCATTTGTTCCAGATGTACTTGGCTATGTTTTCACGATCGGCGGCATCTCCTCTTTGGTTTTCTGGATAACCGTGCCCTGGCGGGTCACCGCGAACGAATGAAGGTACTGGCTTTGAAGTTGATCCAGCAGTTTCTTCATCTCTTCCTTCTGTTCTTCTTTCAGTTGTTCGATCCTGATTGGTAGGACGCTATCCTCTGTGACTTCAGTTTTGTTGGGCATCATGATCACACAAAAAGTCCCACCAGGCGTGCCAAAAGCGTGTTGATGTGAAAAACACACACCGGCCTGAGAGATTTGCTTTACTCTAGTGCAGGTCTAAAACTTGCTTTCGGGTTCGAGAGGCGTACCAGTTGATTTGATCCTGCAGTCAACGAGATAAAACATGCAAGTTTATTAGTAAACGATAATCAATCGACCAGGCAGCCGATATCGTATCGTGATGTAACCTAACCGATGCAATATAGCATGGATCGGCTGTAAGACATATTCAATGATGAGCTAACCCTAAATTTGATACATCGGCTGGAAATATCAGTGTTACATTATCTATATATCAATATTACTTTAGGAATAAGCAATTGGGATAGATCGGACTTAACCGAGATAGTATAAATTGCCCAAGTCTAAAATAACATGAAGTAATGATTATATGTACTCATGTCATAGCCGATGTCCAGATTTAAGCATATATTGGCTATAGCTTCTTAACAACCATAAAGAAGGCTAGAAACCATGACTCTAAACATGACTTAATAGATCAAACTTAACAGATGCAACATTAAGTATGAGAAGAAGCATAATATCTAGACAATCAAGCCGATGGTTGCCTTTTCACGATGGTGGATACATTATATAATTCAAACCAACAAGTCAATCTTACCGTTATTAGCAAAACCCTAAATAGAGATCGGCTGATACGAATAGATAGCATTGTCGATCTAAATTATATAACGTATATGATAATTTGGAGATTTACAAGATAGAATTAGAGCGTCATAAAGATGTAAGCACCAATTCCGATAATGCAAACCGCCATAACAAGACAAACCTCTTCACCAAAGATCACACTGATGCAGCTCAACTCGAAAGCAAGAACTCATCGAAAGTAAAAGAATAAAAGGTTGGTGATGCGCCGAGATTGAATGAACTGTTGTTATTTTATTCATAAGACCTCGGGCCTATATTTATACCCGAAAATACAAACATTGTCCAAGATGGACACGACTCATATTGTCCTAATACAAATCCAACTAACAAACAAGTCTCATAGGCGGACTCTTACCGAAAATATCTATAAGAAAATTACAGATAATCCTAATTAATAGATACATTTACCAATTCTGGACTCTATCCTTGCCTGGCAACATTGACTCAGACTATTCCTCGAACCTGATATTGATTATGCATGCAATATCGACCGTATCGGCTATCCAGATCAGACTCGGTTCCAGCCGATACGGTCATCCAGCCGATGCGTACTCTGTTTCGGAGAATTCAGCTTATCTTCAACTCCTCTTTGAATTGGACTTCGTTTCCGATTCACATGCTTGCCAAATTTCGTCGTCAACAGCTATACTGCTGATGTAGTTGATGATACTGACCAAATTGGGTCGGATATTGAAACCGTGGTGATCCTTTAGGCCGATAGTGGACTTGTGGAGAATGAGGTTGATATTGATGATTAAAGTTGGCTCCCAGACCCTGCGGCTGATTGGCTGAGTTATCGCAATCGGTTGTTGTGAAGACGGCTGAGACACGATCAACTGTGGCATGAAAGGAGCATGATATGCTGGCTTGGTGACTGGCGGCTTCATCTTTAGCATGTTGATTAGCTGTTCTAGTGTTAACTGAGTTGAATTCTATTCCCCAAGCATCGGCTGCTACATTATAAATATCGTTGGGATAGATCCACCAGACATGGGAGCCGATGGGGCTTGAGTTGAAACTTTTTGCTCTTTCCTGCCAATTTCCATCTTCAAGGTTCTATATCCTGGGAAAACATCCCCCTGGAAGATAGATGGGTCCTTTTGCTTTCTCCTCAGCTATAGTACCATCTACCACCGTTTTGATCATATTTGTTAATGTATTCACAAGGACGCCGGACTGATTGATCAAAGCATGGTGGACTGCCGAATCAATACGATATTGTAATGTATGGAGTTCATCGTCACTTGACTCGGTCTGGACTTCTTTGCCTCTATCATCGTTTACTCCAGATGTACTTGAATCACCGTACCTTGCCGAGTCACTGTGAACGATCGTAGATATTGACTTTGGAGTTGATCCAGTAACTTTTTCAACTCCTTTTTCTGCTCGTCCCTCAATTGCTCTATCGTGATAAGTAGAACATTATCCTCTGTAACTTCAGTAATGTTGGGTGCCATAATGACACTGTGTCCCACTGGGCGTGCCAAAAGCGTGTTGATGCAAAAAACACACACTAGCCTGAGAAATTTGCTTTACTCTAGTGCAGGTCCAAAACTTGCTTTAGAGTTCAAGGGCGTCCAGTTGATTTGATCCTGCAACCAACAAGGTGAAACATGCAAGAATTATTAGTGAATGATAATCGATCGACTAGAAAGCCGATGTCATATCGTGATGAAACCTAGCCGATACATTGTTAGGTGAATTGGCTGTAAGGCATATTCAATAATAAATCAACCCTAAATTTGATCCATCGGCTGTAGATCTCAGTGTTATATAATCTATAAATCGATATTACTTTAGAAATCAGTAATTGGGATAGATCGGACTTAACCGAGACAGTATAAATTGCCCAAGTCTAAAATAACATAAAATAACAATTGTATGTATTTATATCATAGCCTATGTTCAGATTTCAGGATGTATCGGCTATAGCTCCAATACTACCTTATACTAGGATATTCTCCTGCAACAAATATATCCAACTACTGTCAATCAGATTGGCAATAGCGCAATATATTTATATTAGTTAAGATCCTGACATAAGGGGCATAGATAGCATAAAACCATGTGAAACAACTATACACCAGATAAGATCGACTAAAACCCCGATACTATCCTTATTAACAATCATAAAACAGGTCGGGCGATGCAAGTAGAAAGCATTGTCAATCTAGATTATATAATATATATGATAACTCGGTGATTCACATAATAGAATTAGAGTGTCGTAAAGATGTAAGCACTAATTCCGGTAATGCAACATGCCACAACAAGTTTTACCTCTTCGTCGAAGATTGAAACCGGTGCAGTTCGACTCAAAAGCAAGAACTCGTCGAAACAAAGTAATGAAAAAGGTGGTGATGTGCCGAGATTGGATTGAATTAATGTTAATTATTTATAAGACCTCCGGTTTAAATTTATACCCGAACATATAAACTTGTCCACTACGGACAATACTTCCTATTACAACTCTAGTTAAACAAGTCCCTTAGGCGGACTCTTACTGAAAATATCTATAAGGAAATTGCATAAAATCCTAATTAATAGATATAATTGCCCATCTTGGACTCCATCCTTGTCTGGCAATATCATCGAAACCCTTCTTTGTAATCCGACATTGATCACATAACCAGTTTAACCAATATCGGCTGTATCGGCTAGCCATATCAAACTCGGTATCGGCCGATAGAGACTTCCAGCTAATGCACACTCTGTTCCTGAGAATCCCGCATATCTCCAAATCCATTTCAAATTGGATCCCGTTTCTGATTCATATGTTTGCCAAATTCCATCGTCAACACTATGCCACCGCCGGGTGATTTCGTCCCCGTGCAAGACGGCTACTCTGTCGCCAACTGGGACCGACTATGCATCCAAGCTGGTTGTCTACGCCACCGCTGGGTGACTTTGTCCCTAGGTGGGATGTTTCTTCATAGACGACTGGGAGCGACTATGCCTCCGAGCTGCATGCTTTCGCCTTCACGTCAGATACAATATCTCCTTTATGAGATGATTACTCGGATGATCACTTGGACAAGCACTTGGTCACATGGTATTCACTCAGCAATCTTGGGGTTGTGTACTTAACCAATTTTGCCTCTTCTGGGTGACGTCATCAACTTCAGAATCTTCATCAAGCTCAGTACTCGGGGGGCTACTATGGTGTACATGGTACCCGAGTACCTCATAAGGGGCCTTCGATCCAAACAACATGGGGTGGGCCGAGTGCCCTAGACCCATACGATATACTTGTAAATTAAGTAAGACATATTCTCGGAAGAAGATATAAATTCTGAGGATCATGCATATCTTTTATAGATAGAATAGGGATATCTAGTTGCAATCAACAAGATGCTTTCCTTATAACCGCCCCCTCATCCTATATAAAACGCGGTAGGGGTCTCGAGATTGAGATAACTCCTAGCATCTCCACAACCCGACATAGGCATACGCAATCATTCTCCACACCGATATAGATCTAATCCACATACAACTGGATTAGGTTATTACCTCACATCGAGGACCTGAACCAGTATAAACGTCTGTCAGCATCTCTCATTGATATTGTGTACCCTATAAATTATATTGTCGATCACCGGAATCAACCATACCTTTTTGAAACAACTTTTCATCTTCACCTACTAGTATTTTATTCCTACTAGTATTTTATACTTGATGCTTCAAAGTAAGTTCTCTCTGTTAAAAAATAATAAATTTATGGTTAGAACCTGGATAAAATATGTGTCCAAAATTATAGAAAGAAGATGGTATTTCTATAGGACGGAGAAAGTAGTCAATAACTCGGTATTTTAGCTTGTCAGATATTGTCCACCACACCTTTTTACTACTCCCTTCACCCCTAAGAAAACCTTATTTCTAGCTATGGATCTGCCCCTCTATCGAAGTTTTAATCTAGCGAGTTTTCTATTTTATATAGACGACGAGGATGAAACTGCTAGTACAATAGTTAAGCTCAACCCTATTGGACAGGTAAGGATTTCTTATGCAGTAAATTATGACAATATCCTAATTGATTATTTCTCAGAGAACCGTATGTGTCGCCCATTTAATTATTTGCTTAAAAAATGAACAATCTATTCCCAATAATCTTCCAAAATTAGCAACTACCCCTACCGTACCACGGGGATACATGGCACAATATTCTGGGAACTCCAACATATTGCACTGGACTTGATGCTTGTTTGTGGTGAAGCAATCACACCAGCAATTACTGCCCAGGATCAATTTGTCACTAGGCCAAGTTGGATTAATACTCATGTTAAAATCTGGATATAACGTCGTGAGTGATATCAGTTGAACCCTGCCCAATGCTTGATCACTTGTGTCGTGTTGGTTCAAACAGAAGTTGTACATCATGGGAAATTCCATGGAACAAAACAAGTCGGCTATAGGCCATATTGTTATACCACACCTGTAATGACCCTACGGCATGACGGGATAGCTACCACCGGAAGGATAGTCAGGCGACATCGGCTCCTGGAGAAGGATATGGATTTAGACTAGAGAGAAGAACATTACTACGAGGGAGATATTAAACTAATTAATATTCATTGCTTAATTGATAATAGCCACAATCCAACCTTATATAGATGGTATAACTTAATCTCTAAGTGATGATTTAATCTTATCTCTAACTAACTAATAATAATAATATCTCAACTTAACTAGTATGAGCTGTCTATGGGCCTTGGCCTTATGGTCCAATGCCTATGACAACAACACCTTGCAGTATGTTGTTGTCTGTCGGTAAAACATTTTTTTTTGTAGTTGGTGGCCGTTGTAATATCAGGTGCAAGGATAAGCATTTCACAAGAAGCTAGCAAACGTTGGTGTATATAGAGATTCAGAGATGATGCTCGCGTAGAGTCACCACCACACACCACACTTGAGATCATTGTGGCATCATCGATTGTTTCTTCGTCTCAGGTAGATGTCAGTGTGCGGTGTCGACTCGGTGAGGTCTGTGTGCTCTCAGCTATCACAAAAACAGTAGCCGTATCTGAAATAGAAACTGATGTTCCCGAGGCCATCCAATCCGGAACTCAAAGATCAGTTTTCTGATAATTTCAAAATGGAGTGAGGGCATGTAAAAAAGTTGTGGGGAAAAATCTTCACGTCGGCTAGCATTGTAGTTTTATTGGGTCTACAACAAACTCCTTTTTATATCTGAAGCGACTAAGCGAGATGAACCTTTTCTTTGCCAACATTATTCTTCTATCAATTCAATTTTTTTTCACTTGCCTAACATAATTACATGCACAATAAAAATGAGCCCATGTGCATATTGCACTAATAAAAAATATTTTTTGAAAACGAGAGCCATATCACGACTATAAAAAGTATCTTCGTGGCCCTTTAGTTGCAGGTGAAGCTTGTGGGAGCCATTTAAGCTGCCTGCGAAAACGTTTTTTTAAGTATTATTGTACATTAAGAAGCTAAAATTGCAAATTAAGAATTTAGGCATATATGGTTTTGGTTTAACGGCTCGGGTTGGCAGATTCCATTTTTTTTTCTCATTTTCTACATAGTTATTGTGGTTTTGTCATATAAAAACCGAGACCTAGTATAGTGGATAAAATCAACTCTTGGTCTCTGATATTGAAATGAAAATATGCACAATTTTAATGCAGAGTGTTTGGTTCTAGTGGGGACTAACAGATTAAGATGCAACAAGCCTATATAACAAAATTGAAATGTGTTCAAGCTGCACAATGCCAAATGAAAATTTTCCATCTATACCAGTTTAAAGCTCCATAGCCAATCTTTTTCCAAAAATCAGCTAATTGCTCTAGTTCTGTGCTTATCCTTCCAAAATTCGTCTGAGTTAAGATTTGTATATAGTTCCCCCATAGTAATAGTGGTATGTGCTCCTCTAATGCACAACTCTTGATATAAAATCCTTATATGACATGGAAGGCAAGATGAAGCATAAGAAAGATCACCCTAAGGCTTTGTTCGGTTTATAGGGGATTGTAGAGGATTGTAGGGTATTGAGGAGGAATAATTCCACACCACAATTGGTGTGGAATAAATCCTCTTCAATCCCTCCCTCATGGGGATTAAGCAAACAAGGCCTAACTGGTATTGGTGGATTTCAAGATCAAAGAGAGCAACACATGCTGAGGGATTGCACTTCAGGGCGTGTGGATATTATGGTACCCATATACCCACAAATATAGAATACCTAACTGATTATAGGGGTATGTAATGTAAACGGAATATGAGTAGTACTAGGATTCGGGTGTTTTATTGCCTTATTTGTTAAGGCATAGTCTGGATACCTGGTATGGAAAGATTGTAAGTCAATTAGGAAAGATTTAGACCGTAACGGACAAGATCTGATCTTGTAAACCCTCATCTTCTGGGTATATAAGGAGGACAGGGTACCCCTTGGGGGCATAAGCTTTTCGTAAGATCAATACACAACTCAGAGGCAAAACGACCGAAACAGGAGTAGGGTATTACTTCTTCGTGAAGGCCTGAACCTGTCTAAATCCCTTTGTCTCACAACCCATCTACTTTTCCGTCTTGATTGCCACCCCCTTTTCTTATTGCCGAAATCTAGTTTCGACAGTTGGCGCGCCAGGTAGGGGTGCATCAAGTTCATCGCCGATCAAGTAAGATGGGATCTTCATCAGGTATCGACGACTTCGTCTTCCCTCCCGGGCAGGCGTACCGCTTCGGCAGCCTCGACTTCATCACCGACAACTTCGGCAAGATTACTCTTCTTGACTCGGCTTCAAGCCAGTCGGGGAGAGATCGCATCTCTCGGCTGCTCGGGTTACCGAACATGGCTGAGACTAGCACCAAGATGTTTTCCCGTTGCATGGCGTCAAACCACTCGGAGAAGGTGTCTACATCGACTTCACTTCCTATGTCAAGCCCACCTCAAGACAATCAGGTCTGCCCGACGATCGCCATGGAGTTACCAACGGATCTGAAGATCGGATCCGGCTTCAGAGAGATCAATGTCGTTCTACCCAGACTCGGATCTTGCTCATCCACCGAGCTCGCCGCCTACACCAGCTCCTCAGAGGGGAGCGTTCACAGCAACCCACCCGACGCCGAAACTGCTGACGACACCGACTCCATCGACAACTACATGCCGGTTTTCAACAGTGTCTTCATGGCCAGCAATGAGACCGACGCCGAAGTAGCCGCAAGATTACAAGCAGAAGAAGCAGCCCGAGTTGGGGTCGAGCAAGAGAGGATTCTACTGGAGCAAGAACGTGTCAGACTGCAAGAAGACAGAGCCAGACTTGAACAAGAACGGCAAGCCCAAGCAGAGCAAGAGCGACAACGCATAGAAGCTGAAGTTGCGAGACGTAGAGAAGACGAAGAACGCAGAAACAGAGATCTGGCCGTGGCAGGACAAAGGGCAAGAAACGCGATCGGGCAGACCGTGGTCGACAACACCAACATTTTCCTCACACCTCAACAAAACACAGTCGGGGCAGTCACCCTCCTTGACGCGTTACTCGGCACAGCTCCAGCTCACATCACTCCAATGATAAATCAAGTTAAGATCCTGGTTGCGGCAACAGTACCACGTGCCGAGTCTAGTCGGCGACCCAATGAGTCGACTTCAAAGGCACCAAGCGGCAGTCGCGCACCTCCATCAAGAGTGAGAGACAGCAGAAGTAGAACCAACTCGCGTGCTGACCACCACAGCAGAGCACGCCGAGACCAGTCGGTCCACTCGCCCGCAGGCAACTTTGCCCGGCCGTCACACCACCCCAGAGATCGCCGAAATTCATCCGACTAACAAAGTCTACCCAGAGCTTCGATCGACCTAAGAGACATCCTCAATCAGAGACGAAGAGAGAGGGGCATCACAATTCAAGACGACGATGATTGCGATGGGGTTCCAGCATTCACCAGAGATCTGCCTCGAGTGAATTGGCCGACTGGCTTTAAGCCGACTGGTATCGAGAAGTACGATGGCAAAACCGACCCAGAGTCATGGTTAACCATCTACGCACTCGCAATTCGCGCAGTAGGAGGAGATAGCAAGGTCATGGCAAACTATTTTTCGGTAGCATTGACCGACTCAGCCAGAAACTGGCTCGCCGGGTTGCCACGAGGCACAATCGGCTCCTGGAACAAACTCCGGGATCACTTCGTCGCCAATTTCCAAGGCACTTTCGAGCGCCCTGGGACCCACTTCGAGCTATACAATATCGTCCAGAAGCCGGACGAAACCCTCAACGAGTACATACGGTGTTTCTCCGAGAAGCGCAACAAGATCTCCGACATCACTGACAACAATATCATCACCGCATTTACACGGGGGCTACGCAATGATCTACTGATTGGGAAATTCAGCCGCAAACCTCCGAGGACAGTCAAGACGATGTTCGAGAAGGCAAATGATTACGCCAAGTCGGACGACGCAGTCAAGGCATCAAGGCAGTCGGCGGGCACCTGGAAGAAGAAGGACCATGACACCGCGGCGGGACCTAGTGGGAGCAACAAGAAGCACAAGGATCACAAGCGTAAACCTGAAGATCTAGTTGCCACAGCTTCAAATCAAAACCACCAGAGCCAGCACCCTCGAGTCAACTCCTATGACAGAATCATGAACGGTCCATGCATGCACCACCCCGGCAAGGGACACGTGGCTAAGGATTGCTTCATCTACAAACAGCTCGCAGAGAAATACGCCGCCCAAACCAAGAAGCCGACTGAAGGAGAAGGAACTTCAACTCAAAAGAAGAAAGATGATGAGGAGCCAAGCCAAGGAGCATATGATGAGCCCAGGAGCGAGCTCAATCACATTTTCGGCAGTCCGCTTGCCTATGAGTCCAAGAGGAAACAAAAGATCACCGACAGGGAAGTCAACGCGGCGCAACCTGCAGTCCCCCAATATCTGCGATGGTCGGAGGTCCCCATCAAGTTTGACCGCTCGGATCATCCCGACCGAGTGGTCCACCCGGGGCGGTACCCCTTGGTACTAGACCCAGTCGTCCAGAACGTCAAGTTGAAGCGCACCCTCATTGACGGCGGCAACACACTCAATATTCTCTTCGCCAAGACCCTGGATGAGATGCAGATTCCTCGATCCAAGATGAAGCCGAGTAACGCCCCTTTTCACGGAGTCATCCCGGGGCTATCTTCAACTCCACTCGGCCAAATCACTCTCCCGGTGACCTTCGGGACCAAGGAGAATTTCAGGACGGAGAATATCAGCTTCGAGGTAGCCGACTTCGAGACAGGCTACCACGCCATCCTCGGTCGCCCGGCGTTAGCCAAGTTCATGGTGATTCCCCACTACACCTACATGATGATGAAGATGCCAGGGCCACGTGGCGTCATACCTTTGCGGAGCGACGTCAAGCAAGCCCTCACATGCGACAAGGATAGCTGCGAGTTGGCCCAATCTCGTGAGAGATCAGTCGGCCAGCAGGAAATCCGACTAGCTGCATCAACATCACAAGAAGGCGAGATCCCAGCCAGCAAGGTGGCCAAAACTAGAGAAGGCAATGCCAAGAAAAAGAAATTCCTCTAGATCCCTCTGATCCTACCAAAACTTATGTAATAGGCGCCGACTTAGATAGCAAATAGGAAAGCGTGCTCATCACCTTTCTTCAAGCTAATAAAGATATTTTTACCTGGAAGCCATCTGATATGCCTGGTATTCCTAGAGAGGTGATTGAGCACTCTTTAAATGTTAGAGAAGACGCTAAATCTATCAAGCAACGACTCCACCGATTTGCACAGGACAGAAGAGAAGCCATCAAAGAGGAATTAACCAAGTTGCTCGCAGCAGGATTCATCAAGGAGGTATACCATCCCGACTGGCTCGCCATCCCGGTACTAGTCCGCAAGAAGACTGGCCAATGGCGCATGTGCATCGACTACACGGATTTGAACAAAGGTTGCCCCAAAGATCCTTTCGGCTTACCCAGGATAGATCAAGTGGTGGATTCAACAGCCGGATGCGAACTACTCAGTTTTCTTGATTGTTACTCGGGATACCATCAGATCAGCCTTAAAGAGTCCGACTGCTTGAAGACTTCATTCATCACCCCGTTCAGCGCATACTGCTACATCACCATGCCCTTTGGGTTGAAGAATGCAGGGGCTACGTATCAGCGCATGATTCAGCGATGCCTTGCAACACTGCTCGGGCGGAATGTGGAAGCTTACGTCGACGACGTCGTCATCAAAACCAAGCAGAAAGACAACTTGATACAAGATCTGGAGGAGACATTTGCTAACATACGTGCCTTCAAGATGAAGTTGAACCCCAAGAAATGTATCTTCGGAGTACCGTGAGGGAAACTACTCGGCTTCATGGTGTCTCGTAGAGGCATCGAGGCCAACCCAGAAAAGATCAACGCCATATTAAACATGAAACCCCCGAGTTCTTAGAAGGACGTCCAGAAGCTTACCAGGTGCATGGCTGCTCTTAGCAGGTTCGTTTCAAGCCTTGGAGAGCATGGGATGCCTTTCTTCAAGTTACTCAAAAAGAATGATGACTTTCAATGGACACCGGAAGCACAAAAGGTGTTTGAAGATTTTAAGACCTTCTTGATAACTCAGCCGGCGCTAGCTTCACCACTACCGCAAGAACCATTACTCCTTTACGTATCGGCGACCGTAAAGGCGGTGAGTACAGTTTTAGTCATTGAGCGTGAAGAGGATGATCGCACTCAAAAAGTTCAGCGACCAGTCTACTTCGTTAGCGAAGTTCTTGCCGACTCCAAAATCCGATACCCTCAAGTGCAAAAGCTATTATATGGAGTCTTAATCACCGTCAGGAAGTTGGCTCACTATTTCCAAGGTCACTCGGTCATGGTGGTCACATCGTTCCCACTCGGAGAAATTCTTCGCAACAAAGAAGTCACTGGTCGAATCGCCAAATGGGCCCTAGAACTGATGCCTTTGGACATCACCTTCAAGCCCCGAGTTTCGATCAAGTCACAGGTGTTAGCCGACTTCGTCGTCGAGTGGACCGAGTGCCAAGAAGATGTCCCGGCAGAAAAAATCGAATACCGGACGATGCACTTCGACGGTTCAAAGAGGATCTCAGGCTGCGGAGCAGGAGTTTTTCTGATTTCCCCGACTGGAGAACGTCTCAGCTACGTCCTATGGATTCATTTCCCAGCATCCCACAACATGGCAGAATATGAAGCATTCCTACATGGGTTACGGATCGCCATATCCCTAGGGATTCGCAGGCTAATAGTCCGAGGAGATTCCCAACTTGTGGTCAACCAAGTGATGAAAGGCTGGACATGCCTCGACGATAACATGGCGGCCTACCGACAGGAAGTGCGCAAGCTAGAAGATAAATTTGATGGGTTGGAGTTAAACCACGTTCTCAGGCACAACAACGAGGCGGTCGACCGACTGGCTAATTTTGGATCAAAGAGGGAAGCCGCCCCGTCGGATGTTTTTGTCGAGCACCTTCACCAACCCACGGTTTCAAACAATTCAACTGTCGAAAAGGAAGCTGGAGAACAAATACTGATGCTTGACGCCGACTGGAGGACACCCTTCATCAATTATCTGAAAAATCAAGAGTTGCCTCCCGACAAAAATGAAGCCGAATGAGTTCACCGCCGCTCCAAGACTTACGTCCTCGTGGAGGACGAATTATACAAGAAAAGTCCATCTGGAATATTGCAAAGATGTATCTCTATCGACGAAGGCATACAACGTCTAAATGACATTCACTCGGGAGTATGCGGAAATCATGCGGCAGCAAGAACCCTAGTCAGGAAGGCATATCGACAAGGCTTTTTCTGGCCCACAGCAGTCAGCGGTGCAGATAAAATCATTCGCACATGTGAAGGTTGTCAGTTCTTCGCTAAACAGACCCACTTGCCAGCCCAGGAGTTACAAACTATTCCCCTTTCTTGGCCTTTCGCGGTCTGGGAACTGGACATGGTAGGCCCTTTCAAAAGGGCGCAAGGCGGATACACTCACCTGTTTGTCGCAGTGGACAAATTCTCCAAATGGATCGAGACAAAACCAGTGGCAACCATCACCGCGGATAAAGCATGCGACTTCTTCATCAACATCGTACATCGCTTTGGCGTGCCAAATCGAATTATCACTGACAACGGAACTCAGTTTACTAGTGGCGTCTTGAAAGATTTTTGTGAGGACTTCGGTATCAAAATCTGCTATGCCTCAGTCGCTCACCCAATGAGTAACGGCCAAGTTGAGTGTGCAAATGGCATGGTACTTTAAGGAATCAAGACTCGAGTTTTCAACAGGCTGCGTCCGTATGCCGGCCGGTGGACGGAAGAATTGCCCTCAGTATTGTGGTCACTGCGTACAACCCCGAGTTGGGCTACGGGCCAGTCGCCTTTCTTTTTGGTATAAGGCGCAGAAGGCATGTTGCCGAGTGAGATGGGGTTCAAGTCCCTACGAGTTCGCAACTTTAATGAAGAACGCCACGAGTCTGACAGAATCGATGATTTAACCCGACTGGAAGAAGCAAGGGAAGCAGTACTTATCCAATCGGCTAGATATCTTCAAGGTCTACGACGCTATCACAATCGCAACGTCAAGTCACGCGCCTTTATAGTTGGCGACATGGTTCTCCGGAAGATTCAAACAACCAAAGACAGGCATAAATTGTCTCCCTTGTGGGAAGGGCCGTTTATAATAGCAGAAGTTACTCGCCCGGGAGCCTACCAACAGAAGCGTGAAGATGGAACTATTGTTGACAACTCATGGAATATAGAGCATCTTCGACGTTTCTATGCTTAAGAGCTGTTTTGTAAATTTTTTCCCTTAGACTGCCTACTCACTTGTCTCAACCGAGTGGCCAGTCGGGGGCTACCGATAATAATACAGTATTAAATTAGTTTTGTTCATGACTTATCATTGACTCTGTTTAAATCTAGGTCTAGTGGATAAGGACTAAAAATTTTTCAATGGCTGTAACGAGTTCTAGGCTTGAAGCAGTCAAAAAAAAATTTTAAGAAATTTGAAACTGGATCTTTGGTTTACTGCATGGCATAAATGAGTCATTGTACATTGCTAATAATACTTTACATATCTTCATACATGGCATAAACTGGATCTACGATTGAAAATTTTCCAGGACATCTGTGGCAAGCTTCTCAGCAGAATCTTGAGCTTGGTTGATCAGCTCCATAGCTTGCTCATCAGTTGTCCCGTCAGCAAAGCCATCCCCGATTGTGTTGACCTCTACTCGGGGATACAAAGACTTTACTATCACCAAGGCCTAGCTGGCACCCATCATAGCTGCATCTTTAATGTTGTTGAAGTATTTTGCCGGAGCAGTTCGAAGCCCTTCAAATATCTGGACCGCGTCTTCCTGACTGGTCCCAAGCCCGTTCTGGAATATCGCATTCAACACTGGAGCAGCGGCGTTGGCGATGTCATCCCGAACGCTCTCAGCCTTTTTTACTTTGTCGGCAAAGACTTCAAATTGGGCTTTGGTTTTCACCTTGTGTTATGCATTTCTACAAGTCAGAGACAGAATTCGGCTACGCAGCATAGTTTTAATTCATACACAAAGATGGGATAGTACCTTCAAGGGCATTCTCAGCTTGGATCTTGTCAGCTGCCAGTCGGACATTGGCCTCTTCAAGCTTCTTTACTCGGGTAGCTAGGGATTCTATCTTGGTAGCTTGAGCTACGGAAGAAATAAACAGATAAATCAGTTAAACAACTTGGACAAGCAGCAAGTTTATGGCAGAGTGTTTTTTACCTCCAATTGTGCCCCGATAATTAAAGCTGGCGTCCATGAGCTGGTTGATCTGGTCTTTTAATTTTCTCTCTTTGACCTGAGCATCTTCTCGGGTCTTCGCTAATTCAGCTTGGACTTGTTCAAGGCTGTCGAGGTGACGCACGAGTTTTTCCAGTGCACTCGATTTAGCCTCGTTCCTCAGATGGATTCTCTGGATAATACATCAAGTCAACAACATGGCTAGACCAGACTATTGAATACAACAAGAAAAATACTTACATTCATCAGGCGAGTTGACTCGGCCAAGTTCTTTTTCAGCATCCCGAGTTCCTCGTCCGTACTTTGACGGCTAATGATTATACCTTGCAAAACACCATCTTGGTCCCTCCATTGGAGTTTAGTCGGAGGAAAGGAGTCCTCGACTGCTTTTATTCTCGGGATCTCCTCTTCGGCATCATCGGTCAAAGGACCTAGTTGGCAAAATTTGAGACAAATGGAGTACAGTTTGAAAATTGAATCGAGATACAGCAAGGTGACGTACCAGATATTATCTTGGAGTTTTTCCTTGGAGTTTCTTCCGACTCACCGATTGGTTTATTTGTCGTACTTGGCTCTGCGGAAGTTGGTGGAGGGATCCCAAACGTTCTCCCTTCGTCTTTTTCTGTGAAATTCTTGGGAGTTGGTCCCTGGTCAGATTCTTCGGGATTCTATCCGACTGGTTGGGCAGATGTTTCAGGTGCACTAGTCGGGACATTTGTTTCCCCTGCTTGATTTCCTGCTGGAGGGCCGACTTCAGGGCCACTTGCATCTTTCTCTGACTGGTCACCAGTCGGGGGCTGAGATTCAGCACTATCAATGGTTTTCCCCGACTGACTATAAGTCCGGGGAACAGGGCATGCTTCGCTTGGGGTTGCAACAGGAGGAGTATCATTTCTGCTACCCAGATCAATATCATGGGGCTTCCTGAACCACGCAAGATGGTTTTCGACATCAACTTCTTTTCCAAGAAATCAAAAGTAACAAGAATGAGATATACGAGTAAAAATGGTACCTTGTGGATCTCCAAATTTTGGGCTCTGGCCGACTAGCTGGAGATTTAGCTGGAGCCGGCTTGGCGCTCGTTTGCGACTCAGTCTGCTCATCTTCGGAGTCGCTGGAGACTAGTTTTCTCCTCTTCTGTTTTTGTTTGGGGTCACTCTCTTCGACAACTCGTTTGCTTTTCCCGGCTAGGTTGATCTTTGGACCACCAGTCGGTTGAGGCGTTTTCGGTGTCGGTTCCTTACGAGCTGGAGCGGGTGGTTTTGAGGAGAAACGCTTGTTGTCCTAATCAAGGAATTGTTCATATGAGCTGAAATAATAGTCAGATTGGTAACAGTTGGATAAAAAGCTAGCAGATTTTTTCCTCTGGAGGGGGCCGCACCAGGCCGTAAGGAGTCACTGGAAGCTTGTGGCTGTAGTCGACAGCAATCCCTGAGGAGAACATCCGATTGCACATGACTTTGTAGTCGATGGAATTCGGATCCTCTCGGTTGGGATCAGACTGCCCCTCATATTCGTACGCCGGCTTGCTCCTTTCTTTGATTGGAGCCAGTCGGCACTTGATGAAGTGCCGAGTAACTTGTTCCCCTTGTAGGCCTCGTTGCTTGATTTCCATTAATCGGAGTACCAACTCATTGGCTTGGGTGAGTTTGTCGCCATTCGGGAAATTTTTCCAGTTCTCGTGAGGAATAGGAGGAAGACCGACAAACTCGGGAAGACTTGGAGATGGATTTGAGATATAAAACCAGTTTGAATGCCATCCTTTGTTGGAAGTTTTAAAAGGAAGCGAGAAGTATTTTTGGGTTAAAGTTCCCCGCAACTGGAATCCAGACCCGCCGACTACGCACGGGTTGTTTTTGTCAGGTTCGGGTTTGAGATAAAAAATGCGTCGGAACAGTGCGAAATGAGGTTGAATGCCAAGAAAAGCTTCGCAGAGGTGGATGAAATTGGCTATGTGGAGAACAGAGTTGGGATTCAAGTGATATAACTGGATTTTATAGAAAGAAAGGAGACCGTGGAAGAAAGAAGAAGCCGGAAGAGCGAAGCCAGAGTAAAAGAAGGAGGAAAATACCACAATCTCGCCGGTGTCGGGGGTTGGAAAATCATCACCGTACGCAGGGCGCCACCTGATGATTTCTGTAGCTAGCAGAACTGCATCCTTCACCATCTCTAGCAGATTTGACTCCTTCACGTCAGATTTCGCCCACTGCTCAAAGGAGATTTCTCTCTCCTCAGCCATGGATGCGGATTGAATCTAAGTGGAATGGTTCGTTTTTTGCGGGTGAGATGGAAGCAAGATTGGGATGGAGGTGAACTGCAGAGAAGCCTGATGCACGGAATCGAAGTTTGGAGGTTGTGCGCGCATGGATTTGGAACCCTAGATTGCTATCACTATGCATGGTTTGGGGATTTTTGGCGAAGAAGACGAAGCGGCGAGTGTTTTAACGGTTAAGTCAGGATTTTCGTGTGCAGAATGGGCCGGGAATTGCGGCTTAACTGTAGCCTATGAAGTTTTAATAGTCTGATATATGTCCCTAGGGGCTTAATCTTTTCTGTGATGAGCGGAAAGCAATATATCAAGAATATTTCATACTATTACGACTTAAACTCTTCGGAGTGCATACAGTAAAAATTTTTTGTCACGTCAGTGAGCATATCAAATTGATCAAATATTATTGCTTAGGCTTATTAATTATTTTTGATTATTTTTTGGCGATTGGAAAATCTTGTAAGAGATTTCTGCCATATATGCCTTACTTTCTCCAAATAAGTCATGTGTCCTTAGGGGCTGAAAACATTTATTTTAATAATGTGTACATCACATGACTAACTGTTTGGGAAGCCTTATGTTTATAACATTAATGGTTTTGAATAGCCAATTTCGTTGTCAAACTTTTTGATATAAACAATTTTAGGATTGTTTATCATTTTGCTACTTAGGTGGCTAATAAACCACTCGGCTGGTAAATTTTTATTGATTTTGACTATATGTTTAATTTTCCCAACTAAGCACATAGTCGATGCATCTGGGTATATTTTTTGTGAAATTTTTTGAAAGATTTTCAGCTTTCACAGTCTTGTGATTTGGATTTGGTGCCCAGGAGATTATGGCGGAGATAATTGAAGTACTTGGAGTAGATGATTTCTATTTGAGAGAAGATTGTTTCGTCGACTATAAAGGTCTCAAGGGCTACTGTGGATATTATGGTACCCATATACCCACAAATATAGAATATCCGACTGATTATAGGGGTATGTAATGTGAACGGAATATGAGTAGTACTAGGAGTCGGGTGTTTTATTGCCTTGTTTATTAAGGCATAGTCCGGATACCTGGTATGGAAAGATTATAAGTCAATTAGAAAAGATTTAGACCGTAACGGACTAGATCTTATCTTGTAAACCCTCATCTTCCGGGTATATAAGAAGGACAGGGTACCCCTCGGGGGCATAAGCTTTTCGTAAGATCAATACACAACTCGGAGGCAAAACCACCGAAACAGGAGTAGGGTATTATTTCTTCGTGAAGATCTAAACCTGTCTAAATCTTTTGTCTCACAACCCATCTACTTTTCCGTCTTGATTGCCACCCCCTTTTCATATTACCGAAATCTAGTTTCGACATGGCGCTTCCGCTGTAATGGGAATGACTTCATGGTTGTTGGAGGCGATCGATAATGCGTGCAATTGCTGAACAGGAGATTCAACTCTCAGGTCTCCTTGCTAGCAGTCATGAAAACCAAATTCCGAATGCCTCGCTTGCCCATGCTTAAAAAAAGAGTGAAAGCCACTACTACATATGATCTTTGCAGATGGTCAAAAACCATTTTTGCAAGCAGTTGAGGGACCCGCCTCCGTTCAGGTGTCTGCACAAATAGATAGCTGGATTACCCAACTACGGTAATATCTATACACATTTTGAATTTGGGTAGGCATCGATACACGTTTGTACACTAAGTCAGGAGCCACATCATTTTCCTTTTTTAGTCATATATGCACGTGTGGTGTAAAGGACTCGAAATCAAGACCTATAGATCCTTACCATCACACTAGTTTTTAAAACTTTACATCCACGAAACTTGAAATGCACACGCTTAAGCTGACCATTTGTGAAAATGAGGATGCAAGACCCGTATGCGAAAATTGATTTTAATAGGTGCACACCGAAGGTACCTGCCTATGAAAATAACATCCTTTTGATAGGCGGATGACTTAAACATGTGTATAAGAATCGGATTTTCACATACGGTTCTTGACCCGGGACCCTCTCCACATTTTCACAAGCAGGTCTTCTTTTGACCTGCCTATATACAAAAATAACGGGGATATAGAGCATGCCGAATTTATACCATCCAATGTTATTTGTGACCACCACATAATTTTGGATGAGTGGAATCCATACACGCATAAATAGTCACTCAAGCCTCAATATATCCTTGAACACAACATTAACACCACTCAATATAAATTCTGCAATGCCGAATAATGAGCAAATGTGATATTGTTGGGACTCGACGTGCCAGTAAACTTCAGCTTAAAACATACCCGTCAAACCATACGAAGGTGGCGACCAAATGTGTTACATACCTCAGGGAACTTGACTCAAATCACTGAAGCTCTATAGCATCTCGATTGCTCAAAATTGATACTCATGCTCAGCTAGTCGCAGGAAGCACTACTAAAAAAACCATTTTTCATGGCGTCACACTATAATTTTCACTGGTGGTCATATGCTAAAACCATCAGCAAAAACGTAAGGAGGGGTGGGGGTATAGGACCACCAGTGAAAACCGATTTTCGCTGGCGGCCACGTTAAGAGGTCCGCCATAAAAAATACTCTATTTTTCGAGGTGGACCTCTTAAATGTCATTCAGCGAAAATCGGCGTTTTCGCTGGCGGCTACTAAAGAGATCTGCCAGTGAAAAATAGAGCTACGCTAAAAATTTTTGACGGCATTTAAAACCACGCGCGCAACATATTTCCTTCACCTACCCACCCACTTCCTCTTTCCTCTATCTCCTCCTCTCCACCCACCGCCTCCCTCTCCTCCCTCCCTCCTCACCGGTGGCAGCGAGATGACGGTGGCTCGGCTCTTCTCCAGCGGTGGTGACCCCGTTCGGTGGCGGTGATGGTGGGGAGAGCTGGATTCGGTCCCTCCTCTTGCCTTCCCACCGGCGGTGACTCCGTGCGGCGGCGGCGACTACATTCGGCAGCTTGATGGTGGGGAGAGCCGGATCAGGTGCCTCCTCTCCGCTCCCAGATCTGGCCTTCCTCTCTCTCTCTCGATTCGCAACACGAAGCGGTGGGGGAGGGGTGGCTCCGCGGTGGCGCACGGGTGATAGATCCGTCAACGGAGAGGCTGCCGGGTAGCAGATCCATCCACATGCCTGCGGCTCGAGGTGTGGGAGGCGGGTTTCGATGGCGGCTCAGGTCGTGGGTGGAGCGGCGGTGGCTCCGGGCACGGGCTGTAGATCCAGCCACCGCCGGCGGATCAACGCATGGCCGACGGTTTTGGTAATTTCATCTGCATATTTAATGTTTGCTTGTTGAAAATGTGGTGAAAAATTGATGTAGTGTTCTCTATATGTGGATTTGAGTATGGATCTGATGCCGATTTGAATTGATTTTGAATTTGGATTGAAAAAAATGTACCTGCTCTGGATGTCGATTATTGTTTTTTTTGCAAAAAAATCTTTTTGTTGGCGGTCCTCTTAAAGATCCACCTACGAAAATAGATTTTTGCAAGCGGTCCTCCTAAGGGTCCACCTGCGAAAATCAATTTTCGCAAGCGGATCACAACCGTCAGTGAAAATCTTGATCTTCACTGGCCTTTGCTTTGCGGCGGTGCCAAATGCCGCCAGCGAAGACCCAAAATGGCCGCCACGAAAGATGGTTTTCGTAGCAGTGAAGTTGCTAGCTTTGCACTTTCATCTTAGATAGAATGCCAAAACATAAAATCATAAGGTATAAATTAGCAACAAATAAAAACTTATTTAGCTAAGTTACTTATGTACGATCGACTAACCGAATAGATAGAATCCTTTGGAAGCATGTCTACCCAAATTTCCCACAAGCAACCAACTAGGTGTAGACCCCTAGAAAAAACAATCCTGAAGAAACAACGGATCTCACATCACTCAACTATACCTGCAACAAATATACCAATACCTATAAAAGGAACAAGGGTCAGTACATTAACTATGCAAGCATTTCAAACCTAAAAACATGCAAGCTCTAAATCAAGGAGTGCCTATTTGTGGTATTCATTTTGCATAAAGCTAGATTTGTTTCGCAAACAGTTTGCAATGGAATTTCGATAAACATTTGCAAGTTTAAAACATAAATAACATGGTATGGAGATCATCATAATAATAACAATAATAACATACTACCCTCCACGGCAGCAAGTCAATAATACAAAAATAATATCCATTAACAATTTTAAAAAACATTTATAAACCACAAATCTAGACCCATGACACACACTATGTCGCTCATGACCGTGAGCACGGCTTAATCGATTAGTTTTAGACTACAGAGTTTGTACAAACCACATGATATGAATCCTCTAGTTTGTCTTGTACTCGCGAAGAACTACCACACTCTACATGTCGAATGCAGTCTAGAGGTTATAACGAGACCGTTACATTGCCTACCATCTAACCTTGCATGAGCACGATGCGTGTTACTCCACACTAAGCATAGAAACTGTGTCATCAAGAAAGCTGGTCTACCGACCCTGATGCCGTGGCATAGCATCCCCTTCCCACGAGGCACAACATCGTTGTATTGGACACGCTCAGACGCTCATGCCGCAAAGCGAACATCAGTTCCTTTGCTAGAAACATGGGTAGCTCCTACAAACTATCAATCAGACTTGCTCATACTACAATGGTCTCCGGAATGCAAGGTTTGATGAATAAACAACTTAGTGAGCCAAGGCTATCCCATAACTAGCACATGTGGATGTACAGTAAATTGTAGTGGGTGACACAAAGTTCAATCCTTAATCGACCGAGGCGAACACTCCCCCTGTCGGTGTACATCTACTACCATATGTGCACCACCTGTCACCCAAGTCTAAAATTCATAATTTTCTATCATTTTAGTTCACAATTGTATAGAGCTTCACCTCTGCTCATAAGTTCAAAAGGAGTTCAAATTATAATTGATACTTGATCCATTACCATTCTAAACATAGTTCTAAGAATGCCTAAGCATATGGATGTAAATAGCATAATTGATCCAATTGGAGTACAGCCATTGCACTCCAATCATTCCTATTGTTACAACCAGCAAGGAGTGAATATATTCATGGATGATCATGCAACAAATAGATCATATCTACCATTTCATCGACAAAGTATAATTTTCTACCAAATAACGCATGCAAGGTTATAATCAAAACATTTGCCTATAAAACATAGGATTCAAAGGAAAGGGCACTTGCCTTAGTTAGGTTCTTCACTATGATCAGAAATACACCCAATCTCCTCACCAAAAGCGAATTTGGTCACTATATGAAATAACGGTAACGGTATAAACACCAAATCATGCAAAAATCCAAAACGATTCTAACACGCATAAATTTTCTACTATCATTAGTTACTGATTAAACATGATTTATGGGGAAAGAATTTCTTTTTTTACTGAAATTACATCCAGGGCATTGCCCAGCAGTGTATTTTCATTAAAACAAAGAATATCTGCAAAGAGTTAAATACAGTGAAAACACAATTTATTACAAAGTTTGTAACCAATCAAAAAATTAGTTGTTTCAAAGGGTTTTTCATTTCTACACATATGCAGAAGAACTTTTTTCATAAATAAATTCCTCCAAGACTGAAAACTCGGTTGGATATTCTGAAAAATGAACCAATTTCTTTGCTTCCAAAAATTCCAAGATGCCATGAAGAATATTTCTAGATAACTCTTCTGATCAAACCTCGATCTTACCAAAAAAATCATTTGGAAGAAATCAAGACTGGAATTCCAAACAATACTCAGTTGTTGCTAGCACCTAACACTGAAAGGACAAGTAAAGAAGAGATGCTTCCTTATCTCCCTATACCCCCTGTGCATAGAACACATGTAAGGTCAACATCTTCCTTTGCACAATACCTCCTATCCAACATATCTCGAGTATTATGTATCAAACCCTGAATAATGCATCAGCCAAACTAGCTGTCGGCTCAACAGTCGGTACAGGTGGTCCATGGTGGTTACTCCAATCTTGGCTGAACTTAGTTGTAATGAAAGCTGTCAATCGGCCACCCTTGACTGAAGCAGAGTTTCCAAGACTAGAGCCGATCACCGATGACGATGGTGAAGAGATAACCCATCGAAGATGTATGTCCTTTGGAGAATATGCCAGCACCCCAGCCGATGCAGGAGCAAAATTATCAGCAGAACTACTCAAGGACTAGTTTTTCAGCTTCTATGACGGCTTTCAAAAAGATGCCAGAATCTGGTTCTTCTACGATGAAACAGTCAACTTTGAGCTGCCACTGGACTTCAGATTTGAAGAAATAAACCATGACAAATTCCAGAAGTCCAGAGAAGTATATACCACAGCCATCAGCCCATGCATCCTTCCTGTCGGCATCCATCAACGCAGGAACATAAAGGTTTCATATGAGTTCTATCATCCCATAAGCTCAGCAAAACAATTTGGTATGGGACAACTCCCAATCGGCCTGTGGTTTGCTGATAAAATTGAATGTCGAGGAGAGATATCCTCAAGTCTGATGATGGATCGGCTGCTGAACATTCCAGGCCCCTCTCTTGGCAGTATTAATGACATTGAATTAGCTATGTTCAGGAGCAAAGTCTTCACCTCATGGTGGGCTGAGTGGAAACAACATCTTTTTCACCAATCGGCTACCATCTACATGACAGACCTCTTCCCTGACATGATCCCTCAGGTAACTACTCTCTTTATTCCTGCTTTAAACATATCAGCCGATTCTATTTATTATTCATGAACTATCTTTGCTCTTTCAGACCACAGACTCATCTCCTCCTCACACCAGCAAAAGTGGCAAAGAAATTGAATATGCTGCAGGGCTATTTCCTAACAGATGTGGCATGACTCCTCCTGTCATCGGCTATCATGCTCCCAAAACATCAAGCCTGCTCCAAGGACAAATGAAAGAAACAGCCGATGCAGGCAGGAAAAGGAGAACTAGAGCATCAACTGCTGTGCCACCAGCTACAAAGAAAAAGGCCAAGAAACAACCACCTCCAACAACCGATAATGCAGATGAAGCCCTAAAGGAAGCATCCATTGAATAGGCAATAGATGAAGCTGCAGCCGAATCTAGTGATGTGGGAAAAGAAACACCTCCAGCCTCTCCAAAGCAAACCCCCACAACTCCTAATCCAGCTATCTTCACTCGGCAACCCAGGGTAAATTCATCTTCCTTCATACAAACTTTCTTTACTCACCCTCAACTTAATCCTCCAACTCTTGCATTTTGTAGAAGAAAAGACCAGCTGAGAGAAAGAAACCAGCACAAGCATCGGCTAAACCATCCATTCAAGCTCCTCTAGTAAGTTTCAACCTTCTAACCCTCTGAATACTTCATTAGCCGATCCTATTTAACACTTCCATAAATATTTTCAGCCTCCTCCCCCTCCATCACCTGTAGCACAACCAGTCTCCAGTGAACATACCGCATCGGCTGTAGGCAGCCATCATGTCGAAGAAGAAGAAATCGCTACTCCTGCAATCCCTGTAAGTCTCATTCTTAAAACCTCTCAAATCGGCCATATAAAAATATCCTCTTACTTGTACTCTTTTCATCTTTCCTACTTGCAGGTCTTAGCTGATTTATTCTCTTTTGATATAAAGGACTACTTTGATGAAGAAGCAGAAGACGAAGCAACAAGCAAGTCCTTAGCTCCTCTAGCCGATGATGTGAAGAGGAATCTTGAAGACATTGCACATCGGCTAGAAGCATCTCTGGACAGCCTGGTAGTTGACTGCAGCACTCTCCGGACCAGATTCCAAGAAATCCAAGCTCTTCTACCAGATGAATTGTCCAATATAGTTACCCCAGCTATGTATCTTGAGGAGCACCAATTTAAACTGGAGAAAGCAAGACAAAGGATAGCCGATAGACGAGAGAAAAAGGATATCGAGGCCACCATTCAAACCAATCGGCAGTTAGTTCATGATGAGAAAACCAAGCTCGATCAACTAGCCGAAGAACCAATTAAAGCTTTGATAAATCAACTAGAAGCCGAAAGAATAGATCTGCTAGCCAAGCTTGAAAAGTGTAATGCCAAGATTGCATTGGAAAAGCAGAAATTAGCCGATCTCCCTAAAGCCATTGGAGAACAGAAAGCAAAGCTGAAATCGGCTATAAAGAATGTAGCCACCATGACTAAGTCCTTGAAAGTGATTCCTGGAACTGACGCCCAAGACGCCCAAGCCATTGCAGAAGTTGAAGAAATCCGGCAACAAGCATTGTCAGCAATCCAGAAATATCTTGCTCATTGATTTCCTGTAATATGACTTAGAAGAATTTTATAATTAAGTCTGTAATCGGCTAAAACATTTATCTTGTAACATAACCTCTTAACTTCCTTATGTCGATTGCTACTGTTGCTTTCATATAAACCAATTGTATATCTGACAAACTTGG
This sequence comes from Oryza punctata, assembly GCA_000573905.2. NCBI lineage: Eukaryota > Viridiplantae > Streptophyta > Magnoliopsida > Poales > Poaceae > Oryza > Oryza punctata. Next base: position 8,576,498 of record CM002499.2, on the reverse strand, counting down.
CTGTATTCCAACTTATCAACTTATACTAAATTTTGCTCAGAAATTTCCAACTTTTCATCTTCCATGCCCCCCAAGTTTGTAGTAGGGAACACAATGCTGCAAACTTACATATCTAAGGGCGATAAAAATATCGGCCATCTAAAAGCGATGTAAACACATCGGCTATCAACCATCAACCGGCAAACCATAGCCGATCATGAACCAATCCAAGCACTTGGGTAATATTTCTTTAAGTATTTTCCATTAAGTGCTCTTCCAAATACTTCTCCATCAAGTCCTTTTAACATGTAGGCCCCTTTAGAAACACATTTATGAACTTGAAACGGTCCTTCCCAATTCGGTGACCACTTGCCGAATTTATTATCTCTGGCCCCTATCGGCAGTACTAATTTCCAAACCAGCTCGCCTTCCTCAAAAGATTTGGGTACAACCTTCTTGTTATAATGCCTGGCAACTCTCTCCTTATCCCGTTGAACTTTATCAAGAGCTCGCAATCTTACTTGAACCAAATCCTCTGACTCATCAACCATTAAATTATGATAATCATCGGCTGTTAACTTATCCTGTAAAGAAATCTTCCTAGAGCCGATGTTGGTTTCCCATGGTAATACAGCTTCATGCCCATAAACCGGTTGATAAGGAGGTACCTGAATTGCACCATGGCAAGCCATCCGATAGGACCATAATGACTCAGCCAGAATAGTATGCCACTTCTTAGGGTATTTAGCTATCTTTCCCTTGACCAACTTAATCAAACTCTTATTAGATGCCTCAGCTTGTCCATTGGCTTGTGCATAATATGGTGATGAATTCAACAACTTAATTCCCATGCTATCAGCAAACTGAACAAACTCGTCCGATACAAATATAGAACACTGATCAGTTGTAATTGTTTGTGGCAAACCAAATCTGTATATAATATGCTCTTTAACAAAATTGATTGCATCTTGACTGTCAACTTTCTTCAAAGGAATGGCCTCAACCCACTTAGTGAAATAATCAGTTGCAACCAGTATAAACTTATGTCCTTTGCTGGATGGTGGATTGATCTGGCCGATCATATCAATACCCCAACCTCTGAACGGCCATGGCTTGATAATAGGATTCATAGCCGATGCTGGCGCTCTCTGAATTGCTCCAAACTTCTGACAATCTTGACAACCTTTGTAATATCTGAAACAATCCTCCAGCATTGTCAGCCAAAAATATCCAACCCTTCGAAGTAACCACTTCATTTTATGAGCTGATTGATGTGTCCCACAAATACCTTCATGAACCTCACACATAACAACTTTAGCTTCTTCCATACTCAAGCACCTCAATAGAACTCCATCAATCGTCCGATAATATAATGAATCATCCAACAAAACATACTTGAGAGCTTTATACCTTAATCTTCTTGAAACCGACCTTGAAGGATTCTTTAGATACTCATAAACATCAAACCTCCAATCATCGGCTGGAATACAGGCCACTTCTACCTCAATCCCTTGTAACATCGGCCTATATCCTGATGCACCTTGAGCTAAATCATTGGCTTCAACGTTTTGCTCCCTAGGAATATGCTTCAAAGTAACCATCTTGAATGTCTTCATCAGCTCCTGGCATTTCTCATTATAAACTATTAAGGTATCATTCTTGCATTCATATTCTCCAGACAATTGACTTATCACCAATAATGAATCTCCCATGATTTCAATAGCATCGGCTTCGACTTCTCTCAATAATTGCAATCCTTTGAGAACAGCTTCATATTCCGCCTGATTATTTGTTGAATATGGTTTAATAGTAAAAGCGAACTGAAAACTTGCCCCCCTAGGTGATATTATCACCAAGCCGATACCACAACCATTAGTACAAACTGATCCATCAAAGAATAAAGTCCATGGCATGATGTCAATATTATCAACACTGGTATCCCTGTGTTCAACTATGAAATCGGCTATCGCTTGCCCTTTAACTGCCTTAGCCGATTCATATCTAAGATCAAATTCTGACAAAGCAAATATCCACTTCCCAATTCGTCCCTTTAGCACTGGAGCCGATAGCATATATCGTACTACATCGGCCTTGCAAACTATAATGCATTCATTGGATAATAGATAATCCCTCAACTTTGTGCAAGAAAAATATAAGCATAAGCATAACTTCTCCACAGGTGAATACCTTGTTTCTGCATCCAACAGGCGTCTACTGAGATAGAATATAACTCTTTCTTTTCCTTCAACCACTTGAATTAAGACTGAGCCGATAGAATTTTGATCGGCTGATAGATAAAGTTTGAATGGAATCCCTTTCTGTGGTGGTATAAGAACTGGAGGAGTACTCAAATATTCTTTGATATTATCCAGAGCCCGCTGCTGTTTCTCTCCCCAGACAAATTCTTGATCGGCTTTCAACCTTAGTAAAGGAGTAAATGGCTCTATTCGGCCAGACAGATTTGATATAAATCGCCGAACAAAATTAATCTTGCCGATCAATGATTGTAGCTTGGTTTTATCTTCCGGGGGTTTGATATCTTTAATTGCCTCGATGCTCCTCTGAGGAATTTCAATCCCTCTCTCATGAACCAGAAATCCAAGAAACTGACCAGCCGATACACCAAAAGCACACTTGGTAGGATTCATCTTCAACCCATACTTCCTTGCTCTTTCTAAGACCTGTTTCAAATCAGCTATGTGATCATCAACTTCCTTGGATTTAATCACCATATCATCTATATATATCTCCACCAATGCGCCGATGAGATCGTGAAAAATATAGTTCATGGCTCTCTGATATGTAGCACCAGCACTCCTCAAGCCGAAAGTCATAACTACCCACTCATACAAGCCGATAGCACGAGGACACCTAAAAGCAGTCTTGTGAATGTCCTCCTCAGCCATAAAAATTTGATTATAACCAGCATTGTCATCCATGAAACTGATAATATTATGTCCAGATGCTGCATCTACAAGTTGATCGGCTACCGGCATTGGGTATTCATCGTTCGGTGTAGCTTTGTTTAGATCTCTGAAGTCAATACAAACCCTGAGCTTGCCGTTTTTCTTGATAACCGGAACTATATTGGAAATCCATTCAGCATATCGGCATGGTCTGATGAAGCCAGCATCATAGAGTCTTGTAATTTCGGCCTTAATAGCATCATACATCGCAGCTTTACAACGTCTTGGGGGTTGCTTGTACGGCCGATAGCCTGGTTTGATAGGGAGCCGATGTTCAACTATCGATCGGCTAAGTCCTGGCATCTCATAGTATTCCCAGGCAAAACAATCTCTATACTCCTTTAAGAGTGCAATTAATTTACATTTAAATTCTTTTGGTAAACCTTTACTAATATATGTCGGCCTAGGCCTATCTCCTGGTCCAATGTCAATTTCCTCTAATTCATCGGCCGACATAAAACCTTGCCCAAGCTTGCCGTCGAGATCATCAATGGTGTCTTCTGTGTATAGGTTGGAACCCTCCACGGCACCCTCAAAACAAGAATTGGGGCTCTCCATCTCCTGTTGTCTGTATGGCATCATCAGAAATCTTTAAGTAATCTCCTTGCCAAACTTTGCCAGATAAACAATCAATTCCTTCCATCTCCCAAATAGACAAATCGGCACAAGCTACATTGACTGACCTATCGGCTGGCACGATTTCGATTTGGTCTCCTTGCCATTGAATCAAGCTTTGATGCATTGTTGAAGGGATGCAACAGTTGGCATGGATCCAATCTCTTCCGAACAACAGACTATAGGAACCCTTCCCATCAATAACAAAGAACGTGGTTGGAATTGTTTTACTGCCGGTGGTTAGCTCCACATTCAAAACTCCCTTGGTCTCAGATGGGTTCCCGCCAAAATCCTTCAGAACCATGTTGGTTTTGATCAAGTCCTCTGAATTCTTCCCAAGCTTTCTGAATGTTGTATAAGGCATTAAATTAACAGCTGCCCCTCCATCGACTAGCATCTTTGACATCGGCTTACCATTGACAAATCCCTTAACATAGAGTGGCTTGAGGTGTCGATGATCTGTTCCTTCAGGCTTCTCAAAAACAGCTTGTTGTGGAGATAACATCAATTTAGCCGATGACATATCTTCTTCTTGCTCAACAACTTGTTCTACTGCGTATTCAGCTGGCAACATAAAGACCATATTTATCCCAGATGACATCACTTCCTTTCCCTGCGTTGTTGATTTTTGCTGTGATCGGCTTCGACTTCGTCGGCTGGCACCACTTTGCTCTTCATGCGTCATACTTTCTTCGTTTTCTGCCTCAAACGATGCTTAATTGCACCCTCAACCTCCTGGAATTGCTCCCTGTTCCTCATCCGTTGAACTCTTCTCTTTTGATTCTTGGTGAATATCCCAGAAGGACACCATTGGGGATGCATTGGCTTGGATTCTCTATGTAAGTCATCTTAATCATCGTCTTGGTGCATCGGCCCAAGTCTTTCATGTACTGACAGCCTTGATTGTCTTGGCCGATGTGTAATTGCATGTCGTCGGCTTGGTTCTTGAATGAATTGGACATCAGGATCACTGCAGCTAGGACAATTTTCGATAGATGGTAGCCTCATACCTTCGTTCCAGCAGAACCTGAAAAATTCACAACTCCAATGGGGATCAAAATATCTCTCTTCTTCATTGGGATATGACTCCTCCTCCTTTTGGCGCCTGTTTTGATACTTGCCGATCATACCAGCCGATCTGATACTCCTAGTATAGTTTTTATTTCCATCGGCTGTATTCCTGTTGTATCCAGGATGCACCATGTTAACTGGAAAAGGGTGTCCATCTATCTTGATCAGCCTCTTTACCATGTTAGATCCATCAATCTTAATTTTTCCTTGTTCGATAGCCGACTGGATCTGTTGTCTGAAAATTTTGCAATCATTAGTGTGGTGAGACCCTGTGTTGTGCCATTTGCAGTACTTCCTTTTCTTCAACTCTTCAGCCGATGGGATGACATGTCCTGCCGGCAGTTGAATCTGTTTTTCTTGAAGAAGGAGATCGAAGATCCTATCGGCCTTGGTAATGTCAAAGTCAAACCTTTCCTCTGTAGCCGAATTCTTAGCCCATTGACAGACCACCGTCTTCTTGTTCCTAGCCCATTCGGCTGCATTGATATCTGGGTCTTCATCTTCAGAGTCAGAATCATAATTGCAGACATTGTTTACATTATTAGCTTTTTTGATGAATTTCCTAGCCTCTTGAAATCTTGTCTCATGAGCCGATACCTTCTGAGCTAAGTGTGCTAAACTGTCAAAGTCCTGAGCCGAGAACCTCTCTCTGATCGGCGCCAGCAAACCTTGAAAGGCTAAATCGGCTAGTTGAGAATCCGATAAAGATAGGCTGTAACATCTATTTCTCACGTCTCTGAATCGTTGAATATAATCTGGAACCGATTCGTCTGATTTCTGTCTAATAGCTGTGAGGTCCGATAGCTTCATCTCTTGAACTCCACTGAAAAAGTACTTATGGAATTGTTTCTCCAAATCGGCCCAGCTCCTGATTGAATTATATGGCAAAGATGAAAACCAAGTGAATGCTGATCCAGATAACGAGAGTGGGAATAAGCGAACTCTGAGAGCTTCTGTAGCCGATGCCTCACCACACTGAGCTAGAAATCGGCTAATGTGCTCATAGGTCGATATATTATCTTGTCCTGAGAACTTGGAGAAGTCTGGCACCTTCTATCGGCTTGGCAACGGAACCCGATCAAAGTATTCTGGATACGGATGCCGATACATGTTGCCATTATCTTTCGGTTTAAGTCCAAATTGCTTCCTCATGACGTCAGCGATCATATTGGCCCAGGGTTGATGATGTGTTGCTCCGCCATACTGCTGTTGTACTGGATCTATCTGGCCGTATTGGGTCGGCTGAGGTCGTGGTGAGTGAGGCTGATAAAGATTATTGAAGCCAGCCGATGTGCCTTGTGGTGGCACATAAGGAAGTTGTTCTGTACTGTATTGCTGGCTTATCGGCTGCGTAATTCCAATCGGCTGTTGTGGAACCGAAGGAATTTGGTAAGATGTGTCAACAGCTGGGGGTTTTGGATGAAGAATACTCATCAATTGTTCTGGTGTTAATTGAGTTGATGCTTGCCCCCCAGTGATCGGCTGTGATCTGGTTAGAATTGATGGGATATTTGAACTTGTGAAAGGAGCCGATGGAGCCTAGGTTTGAAGCACTTGTTGATTTCCTTGATTTCCACCGATCTCTGTCTTCACGGTTCTATATGCTGGGAATGCACCGTCTGGTAGATAAATAGGTCCTTTAGCCTTTTCCTCGGCTATCGTTCCATCGACCACCGACTTGATCATGTTTTTAAGGTATTGATAAGTACTCCGGACTGGTTGACTAGCGCATGATGTACAGCCGAATCGATGCGATCTTGTAATGTGTGCAATTCTTCGTTACTCGATTCGGTTTTCAGTTGTTTATCCTTTTCTTCTCTTGGTCCAGAAGTACTTGGGTCTTGCTTCACGATCGTCGGTACTTGTACTTTAGCTCTTTGGACGACCGTACCTTGCCGGGTGACTGTGAAGGAATGCAAATACTGGTTTTGGAGTTGATCCAGCAGTTGTCGCAATTCTTCCTTTTGTTCATCATTCAGTTGCTCGGGTGTAACCGCGATGATGTTGTCCTCTGCGACTTCAGTGATGTTTGGAGACATGATGACACGAGTCCCACTGGGCGTGCCAAAAGCGTGTTGATGCAAAAAACACACACTGGCCTGAGAGGTTTGCTTTACTCTAGTGCAGGTCCAAAATTAGGGTTTCAGATTCAAGGGCGTGCCAGTTGATTTGATCCTGCAATCAACAAGAAAAACATGCAAAGAATATAAGTAAACGATAGACAATCGGCCATAGGGCCGATTTCATATCGTATGTGACCTAGCCGATGCAATAAAGCATGGATCGGCTGTAGGGTATAGTCAATGATAAAATTAACCCTAAAACTAGTATATCGGCTGAAAAGATCAACGTTACATAATCAATAAATCAATATTACTTTAGAAATAAGCAATTGGGATAGATCGGACTGAACCGAGACAGTATAAATTGCCCAAGTCTAAAGATAATATGAAATAATGATTAAGTATACTGATGTCATTGCCGATATCTAGTTTTAAGCATGTATCGGCTATAGCTCCGATACAACCTTATGCTAGGATATTCTCTAGTAATAAATATATTAAACTATAACCAATTAGATTGATATTAAGTTTAATATATTTATATTAGATTAGATCCTGATATAAGGGGCAGATATAGAATATTAAAGAAAACATAACACAATGTAAAACATCTATATCAGGTAAGATCGGCTGAAACCCCGATACTATCCTTATTAACAACCATGAAGCAGGTTAGATATCATGATTCTAAATACGACTTAATAGGTTGGACTGAACCAATGCATCATTAAGTATAAATAGAAGCATAAGATCTAAAGAATCAGGCCGATGGTTACTTTTTCAGGATGGTGGATATATTATATAACCTAGATTAACAAAGTAATCTAGCCGATACCGATGAAACCCTAGAAAGGATCTAGCCGATACAGGTAGATTGCATGGTCGATCTAAGTTATATAACATATATGATAACTCGGAGAATCACACCAAAGAACTAGAGTGTCATAAAGATGTAAGCACTAGCCCTAATGATGTAATTCGTCATGACAAGATATACCCTTTCACCGAAGATCAAATTGATGCAGCACGACTCGAAAGCACAAACTTGTCGAGAATTGAAAATAAGGTTTGGCGATGCGCCGAGATTGATTGAACGTGTGTTGTTGTTATTTACAAGACCTCGGGATTATATTTATACCCGAAAATACAAACATTGTCCATCACGGACATGACTCATATTAACCTAATACAAATCCAACTAACGAACAAGTCCCTTAGGCGGACTCTTACCGAGAATATCTATAAGGAAATTACATAAAATATCCTAATTAATAGATACAATTGCCTCCTCAGGACTCTATCCGTGCATGGCAATCCATATGAAGCACGTTAACGCAACCCGATGACGTATACCGAGTCACATTACCGAAATCAGCTCAATCGGCTAACCTAGTCCGACTCTGACTCTGCCGATCAGTCCACAGCCGATTCGAACCACAGCCGATTTTCACTCTGCTTTCCGATACGATCTTATCTCTTCAATCCTCTTCGATTCCATCTTGATTTCCGATATTTGAATTACCAAATTTGGTCGTCAACAGCATGTCACTAAACATAAGCCAAGCAAACACTTTGATTTTCATGACACACTTAGTCCTCCACAACAAAACAAAAGGACTTGGTGGCTGCAAGGCCATAAAATTAAGCATATAAACCACTTAGCAGTATATGTATCTGTGTTCCAAATGAACTTCCAATGGTCTCCATTCTCTATTTGCAAATGAACTTCCAAGGTGCATCAGGCTACAAGCCGATGTTGCAAGGAGTCGAAGTAGAAGTTGCCTATTTACCAGCCGATGATTGGAGGTTTGAGATATTTGAATATTTGAAGAATCTTTCTAAATCGGTTTCCAGAAAATTAAGATATAAAGCACTCAAATATGTTCCGTTGGATGACACATTATATTATCGGACGATTGATGGCATTTTTTTGAGATGTTTGAGTCTGGAAGAAGCAAAAGTCAAAATTGTGTCAAAAGCCATTTCAATGTCCAATTTAAGAAGAATGATTTCTCTCTTTTACTGCTAACACTGATGTATGTACTCAAAATACCAAGCTAAACAATCTTGGAAATTTCTCCCCTTGATGTAGCCATACTGATTTTCTTGTACTAGCTTTAGAATTACCCCTTGCAACGAGTTTTGTTAAAAACTTCAAGCTAACTCCCATTAAAGAGATATACCTGAGATCATTAACTGTCTCTGGATAACTCTTCTTCGGTACCAGAGTTATGAAAGAATTATTTATGACTTGGAGATCAGTACAACCTGCAAGGAAATGAGCTGCAAGTCTATAAAAGTCTTGTGCAATGATATGACAACATTTCCTTAAGAAAAGACCATTGAAATCATTCGGACCAGGAGGTTTGTCTGATGGAATTATCTTAATAAGACTGTCAATTTCCTGTGTAGAGAAAGGATCAACCAGATTCTCCAAGTTAACATGCACCGGGAAGACGCCTCCTAGGTCAAACACCATTGTGGGGGAATTAGAAAATCCCATTCTGTTTTTGAAACTCCAAAAAAAAGATCAGCTTTTTGCTCATGCACAGTGACTAACTTCCCACCATGATCATGATTTGTGATATTGCATTCTGCCTGTATCTTTCAGTTGCAATTGATTGAAAAAATATGGTGTTTTCTTCTCCAGGAAGCATTCATCTGTTTTTGCATCTCTTCTTCCAATATAACTTTCTATATTCCAAAAGCTTTAGAACATGCAATTTCTCTGCAATTTCATTCCTCAACGGATAATTGCATGACTTCTTCAATGAGATCTAGAAAGTTGTTGATGACCAAATTTGGTAATTCAAGTATCGGAGATAAAGATAGGATCGAAGAAGATCCAAGAGATTAGATCGTATCGGAAGCAGGGCGAGAATCGGCACGAGTCCGAATCGCCTGCGGACAGGATCGGCAGAGATCGGGTCGGACAGGGTTAGCCGTTTGAGCCAATTTCGGTAATATGATTCGGTACACCTCATCGGGTTAAGTTAAGGTGCTTCATACGGATTGCCACGCACGGATAGAGTCCTGGAGAGGCAATTGTATCTATTAATTAGGATATTTTATGTAATTTCCTTGTAGATATTCTCGGTAAGAGTCTGCCTAAAGGACTTGTTCGTTAGTTGGAGTTGTATTTGGTTGATATGAGTCATGTCCGTGATGGACAATGTTTGTATTTTCGGACATAAATATAGACCTGAGGTCTTGTAAATAAACAACACAAGTTCAATCAATCTCGGCGCATCGCCAACCTTTGTTTTCTACTTTTCGACAAGTTCGTGCTTTCGAGTCGTGCTGCATCAGTTTGATCTTCGACGAAAAGGTATGTCTTGTTATGGCAGTTTGCATCATCGGAGCTATTGCTTACATCTTTATGACACTCTAGTTCTATCTTGTAAACTTCCGAGTTATCATATACATTGTATAATTTAGATCGACAATGCAATCTACGCGCATCGGCTGGATTCTCTTTAGGGTTTCGTCGATATTGGCTAGATTGCTTTATCGATTTAGATTATATAATGTATCCACCATCCCGAAAAGGCAACCATCGGCTTGATTGTCTAGATCTCATGCTTCTTTTTATACTTAATGCTGCATTGGTTAAGTCCAACCTATTAAGTCGTATTTAGAATCATGATCTCTAGCCTGTTTTATGGTTGTTAATAAGGATAGTATCGGAGTTTCAGCCGATCTTACCTGGTATAGATGTTTTACATTGTTTTATGCTGTGTTTAATGTTCTATATCTGCCCCTTATATCAGGATCTAACCTAATACAAATATATTAGACTCACTATCAATCTGATTGATATGAGTTGAGTATATTTGTTGCAAGAGAATATCCTAGTATAAGGTTGTATCGGAGCTATAGCCGATACATGCTTAAATCTAGATATCGGCAATGACATGAGTCTATATAATCGTTATTTCATGTTACATTAGACTTGGGCAATTTATACTGTCTCGGTTCAGTCCGATCTATTCCCATTGCTTATTTCTAAAGTAATATTGATGTACTGATTATCTAATACTGATCTTTTCAGCCGATATACTAGTTTTAGGGTTAATTCTATCATTGACTACACCTTATAGCCAATTCATGCTTTATTGCATCGGCTAGGTAACTATACGATATGAAATTGGCTCGGCTGGCTTGACGATGGACTATCATTTACTAATATTTTGCATATTTCTTCTTGTTGATTGCAGGATCAAATCAACTGGCACGCCCTCGAACCTAAAAGTAACTTTTGGACCTGCACTAGAGTAAAGCAAATCTCTCAGGCCAGTGTGTGTTTTTTGCATCAACACGCTTTTGGCACGTCCAGTGGGACCTTGTGTCATCATGTCACCAAATATCACTGAAGTCTCAGAAGAGAACATCCTACCGATCACGATCAAGCAATTGAACGATGAGCAGAGACAAGAGATGAAGCAGATGGTAGATCAACTCCGGAGTCAATACCTGCATTCGGTCACGGTAACTCGACAGGGTACAGTCGTTCAGAGGACTAAAGTCGAGGTACCGATGATTGTGAGGCTAGAACTAAGTACATTCGGAACAAGTAAAGAAAAGGACAAGCAGCCCAAGGTCGAATCAAACAACGAAGAACTACACACGATCCAAGATCGTATCGATTCGGTTATGCAACACGCCCTCATCAACCAATCTGGAGTACTTGTCAATACGTTAACAAACATGATCAAATCAGTAGTCGATGGAACTATAGCCGAAGAAAAAGCTAAAGGACCCATATATCTACCAGGCGGTACGTTCCCAGGCTACAGGACTGTGAAGATAGAAATTGGTGGGACTCAATAGACACTTCAAACCTAGGCCCCATCGGCTCCTTTCTCTAGTTCAAATATTCCAGCAATAATGACAAGACCACAGCCGATCACTGGGGGGCAAACTTCGAGTCAGCTGACACCAGAACAATTGATCAGCATCCTCAATCCAAAACCGCCAGTTGTCGATACTTCATATCAAATTCCTTCGGTTCCACAACAGCCGATTGGAATTATTCAGCCGATAAGCCAGCAATACAGCACAGAACAACTCCCCTATGTGCCACTTCAAGGCGTATTGGCTAATCTCAATCAAATCTATCAGCCTCATTCTTCACGGCCTCAGCCGATCCAGTACGGTCAGTTTGATCCAATTCAACAGCAATATGGTGGAGCAACACCGCAGTAGCCGTGGGCCGATATGATTGCTAATGTCATGAGGGAACAGTTTGGACTTAAACCTAAGGATAATGGCAACATGTATCGGCATCCATATACAGAATACTTTGATCGGGAACCACTACCAAACTGATACAAGGTGCCAAATTTCTCCAAATTTTCAGGGTAAGATAATGTATCAACTTATGAGCATAATAGCCGATTTCTAGCTCAATGTGGTGAGGCATCGGCTACAGAAGCCCTCAGAGTCAGATTGTTTCCACTATCCCTATCTGGATCGGCATTCACATGGTTTTCATCCTTGACTTACAATTCTATCAGAAGTTGGGCCGACCTGGAGAAACAATTTCACAAATACTTTTTCAGTGGCATTCAAGAGATGAAATTGTCAGACCTGACAGCTATCAGACAAAAGTTAGATGAATCAGTACCAGATTACATCCAAAGATTCAGAGATGTGAGTAACAGATGTTACAGTCTAGCCTTGACAGATTCACAGTTAGCTAATCTGCCCTTCTAGGGGTTATTGGCACCGATAAGGAAAAGATTTTTGGCTCAAGATTTTGAGAGCTTAGCTCATCTGGCTCAGAAGGTATCAGCTCATCAAAGAAGGTTCCAGGAGGCTAGAAAATTCATCAAAAAGGCCAACAATGTCAATAATATTTACAGCTATGATTCTGATTCCGAAGATGATGTAGCCGAGTTGGTTAGGAACAAGAAGACAGTAGTTTGCCAATGGTTCAAGAATTCGGGAAAGGAAGAAACATTTGATTTTGACATCACCAAAGCTGACAAGATATTTGATCTTCTTCTTCAAGAGAAACAAATTCAGTTGCCGGCAGAACATGTGATCCCATCGGCTGAAGAGTTGAAGAGGAGAAAATATTGTAAATGGCATAATACAGGATCTCACAGCACCAATGACTGCAAAATTTTCAGATAGCAGATTCAATCGGCTATTGACCAAGGAAATATCAAGATTGATGAATCCAAGAGGCCGATGAAGATAGATGGCCATCCTTTTCCAGTAAATATGGTTCATTCTGGGTTTAACCGGAATCAAGCCGATAGAGATAAAAATTACAACAGAAATATCAAATCGGCTGGTATGATTAACGAGTATCAAAAAAGATGTCAGAGGGAAGAGGAGTCATATCACCGTGATGATAAGAGATATTTTGATCCGTATTGGAGCTGTGAATTCTACAGATTCTGTTGGAATGAAGGTATGAGGTTACCATCCATTGAGGATTTCCCCGGATGTAGTGATTCTGATGCTCAATACGTTCAGAGACCCAGTCGACAGAGTACAGGTGTGCATCGGCTGATTCAGAAAAGATTATCAGTTCATGAAAGACTTGGGCCGATCCATCAAGACGATGATGAAGATGACTCACAAAGAGAGCCCAAAAATGTACAACCACAATGGTGCCCTTATAGGAGTTTTACCAAGAATCAAAAAAGGTGTGTCCAAAGAATGAGGAACAGGGAACAATTCCAAGAGGTTGTAGGAGAAATTGAACATCGGCTCAGACAACGAACAAAGAGCAAGGTAGTGTCAGCCGATGAAATCCAAGCCGATCAGAATAGAAGTCTCCAGAACAGGGGCAAAGAGGTGATATCATCTGCAATAAACATGGTTTTCATGCTACCAACTGAATATGCAGTTGAACAAGTTGTCGAGCAAGTAGATGAGTTGCCATCGGCTAAGTTGATGTTGTCTCCATAACACGCTATTTTTGAGAAACCCGAAGGAACTGATCATCGGCATTTCAAACCACTGTATGTCAAGGGATTTGTCAATGGGAAGCCGATGTCAAAGATGTTAGTCGATGGAGGGGCAATTGTCAATTTAATGCCATATTCAACCTCTAGAAAGCTTGGGAAGAGTTCAGAGGATTTGATCAAGACCAATATGATTCTGAAAGATTTTGGTGGGAATCCATCTGAAGCCAAGGGAGTTTTGAATGTGGAGCTAACCATCGGCAGTAAAACAATTCATACAACGTTCTTTGTTATTGATGGGAAAGGTTCTTGTAGTCTATTGCTAGGAAGAGATTGGATCCATGCTAACTGTTGTATTCCCTCAACAATGCACCAAAGCTTGATTCAATGGCAAGGAGACCAAATTGAAATCATGCCAGCCGACAGGTCAGTCAATGTAGCTAGTGCCAACCGCAAGGAATTTATTGCTTATCTGGAAATGTTTGGCAAGGAGATTACATAAAAGTTTCTGATTATGCCATACAACCAACAGGAGATGGAGAACCCAATTATTGTTTTGAGGGCGCCGTGGAGGGTTCCAATTATTACACAAAGGACCCTGTTGATGATGTCGACGGCAAGCTAGGGCAAGGGTTCATGTCGCCCGATGAGTTGGAAGAAATCGACATCGGACCAGGTGATAGGCCTAGGCCGACATATATTAGTAATGGTTTATCAAAAGAATTTAAGTGTAAGTTAATAGCACTTCTGAAAGAATATAGAGATTGTTTTGCCTGGGAATACTATGAAATGCCAGGACTTAGCCAATCGATTTGATGAGGACATCCTCCATTATTACCCGCTAGCAAAGACGCAACAAGATGGGCCGAGTGGCCTAGTTGTAGTCAGGCGGCGACCGTGTAAGCCTCTGAATAATCCCACCTTGCTTAGCTTGGGAGGAGGAATCCACCTTAAAAGGGAGAGCCACCCTTCCCCTACCAGACTAGTCTTTTAGGGTGATTGGGCCTTTCACCGAGTGGGTGCGTTGGAGTTGCGCTGCTAAGATTGTGGGGTTTGCAAAAATCCAGATCAGTGTGTCGTGCTTCAGGCGTATGGTGCTAAGATTGCGGGATTCGGGGAATCCGGATCGGTGTGTCGGGCTTTCGTCCAACCCCACTTGGGCCGGACTTATCACGATTATTGAACATCGGCTCCCTATCAAACCAGGCTATCGACCATACAAACAACGTCCAAGACGTTGTAAAGCTAACATGTACGATGCTATCAAGGCCAAACTTACAAGACTCTATAATGCTAATTTTATTAGACCATGCCGATATGCTGAGTGGATTTCAAATATAGTACCAGTCATCAAGAAAAATGGCAAGCTCAGGGTTTGCATTGATTTCAGAGATTTAAACAAAAGCCACACCGAAAGATGCATACCCAATGCCACTAGCCGATCAACTGGTTGATGCAGCATCTGGACATAAAATTATCAGCTTCATGGATGGCAATGCAGGTTATAATCAAATTTTTATGGCAGAAGAAGATATTCACAAGACTGCTTTCAGGTGTCCTGGTGCAATCGGCTTGTATGAGTGGGTTGTTATGATTTTTGGGTTGCGAAGTGCTGGTGCTATATATAAAAGAGCTATGAATTATATATTTCATGATCTTATCGGCATGTTGGCAGAAATCTATATTGATGATGTGGTGGTCAAATCTAAGATAGTTGATGAACATATAGCCGATTTAAGACAAGTACTAGAAAGAGCAAGAAAATATGGTTTACAGATGAACCCAACTAAGTGTGCTTTTGGTGTATCGGCTGGGTAATTCCTTGGATTTTTGGTGCATGAGCGTGGGATTGAAATACCCCAGAGGAGTATTGAAGCAATCAAAGACATAAAACCTCCAGAAGATAAGACTAAATTGCAATCTCTGATCGGCAAAATAAATTTTGTTCGGCATTTCGTATCAAACTTGTCTGGCCGAATAGAACCATTTACTCCATTGTTAAGACTAAAAGCTGATCAAGAATTTTTCTAGGGAGAGAGACAGCAAAAGGCTTTAGATGAAATCAAGGAATATGTGAGCACTCCTCCAGTTCTCATACCCCCACAGAAGGGGCTTCCTTTCAAATTATATTTGTCAGCCGATCAAAACTCTATCGGCTCAGTTTTAATCCAAGAGTTCGACGGTAAAGAAAGAGTTATATTTTGTGCTTGTGTTTATAATTTTCCTGTACAAAATTGAGGCATTATTTGCTTTACAATGAGTGCACAATAGTATGTAAAGCCGATGTAGTACGATACATACTATCGGCTCCAGTTTTGATGGGACGAATTGGGAAGTGGATTTTTGCTCTATCAGAATTTGACCTAAGGTATGAATCGGCTAAGACAGTTAAAGGGCAGGTGATAGCCGATTTCATAGTTGAACACATGGATACCAGTATTGATAATGTTGACATCATGCCATGGACTTTATTTTTTGATGGATCTGTATGCACTCATGGTTGTGGTATCGGCTTGGTGACCATATTGCCTAGGGGGCAAGTTTTCAGTATGCTTTTACTATCAAGCCTTATTCTACAAACAATCAAGCCGAGTATGAAGCTGTTTTGAAAGGATTACAATTATTGAGAGAGGTTGAACCCGGTGCTGTTGAAATCATGGGTGACTCATTATTGGTGATCAGTCAGTTATCGGGGGAATATGAGTGTAAGAATGATGTTTTGATGGTCTACAATGAGAAATGTCAAGAGCTGATGAAGACTTTCAAGATAATTACTTTGAAACATATACCTAGGGAGCAAAATGTTGAAACCAATGATTTAGCTCAAGGTGCATCAGGCTACAAGCCGATGTTGCAAGGAGTCGAAGTAGAAGTTGCCTATTTACCAGCCGATGATTGGAGGTTTGAGACATTTGAATATTTGAAGAATCTTTCTAAATCGGTTTCCAGAAAATTAAGATATAAAGCTCTCAAATATGTTTTGTTGGATGACACATTATATTATCGGACGATTGATGGCATTCTTTTGAGATGTTTGAGTCTGGAAGAAGCAAAAGTTATCATGAGTGAAGTACACGAGGGTATCTGTGGGACTCATCAATCGGCTCACAAGATGAAATGGCTGATTAGAAGAGTTGGATATTTTTGGCCGACAATGCTGGAAGATTGTTTCAGATATTATAAGAGATGTCAAGATTGTCACAAATTTGGAGCAATTCCAAGAGCACCAGCATCGGCTATGAATCCTATTATCAAGCAATGGCCGTTCAGAGGTTGGGGTATTGATATGATCAGCCAAATCAATCCACCGTCAAGTAAAGGACATAAATTCATATTGGTTGCTACCGATTATTTTACCAAGTGGGTTGTCGGATGGAAAAAATCTGCAACGGGGGATTGTGCGGACCCCCTTTTTGAGTTCGGCCCAGGGGCGCGTGAAAGAGGCTTCCTCAGGTCCGGCTCCGGTGAGGCCGGTGAGGAACGAGATCGCTTGTCGGAGGACGGTATCACACCCGAGCGTTTATACAGGTTTGGGCTGCCGGTGAGGCGTAATACCCTACTCCTGTGTATGGTGGATTATGTATGTGGATTCCATCTCCCCGGATTTGGGTGGAGTTCGCCGCTGCTCAGGGAGAAGAAGTGGAGAAAAGCCTCCAACCCCCTTCCTCTAGGCCTGGGCCTCCTTTTATATCTCAAGGGGACACCACACGGGCCAAAACAGGAGGTTTCTAGAGAGAATGGAGCAAAATATTTTACAGATGTATGCTATGCCGTGGCTTGGAGTGGAAGCCTTCCGCTCCTGTAGATCCGGTATGGCGTTGGTCAGACCGCCCATCATGACGGTCAGCCCAGCACGTCATTCTTCATTAACCGGATGGAATCCGGCTGTCCACCGTAATCCGTGCGGTGCGCCAGGTGATTAGACCTAACGCACCAACCTTGACATGGCACAGGAACCGGATCAGCCCCTACGATCTTGATGCAGCTTCATTGCGAAGCGTATCATACCCACCGCGCATGCGTCGGCACGCGCGACACTATGCGCCGTCCCATCGGTCATCCGCACCGGTCTCCCGCTAGTCGGTTGACCGTGACCGGTGTCAGATGCCTGCGCATCGCTTCGCAATAGATGGAGCACGCGCGCACGCGGTGCAGGCGCACTACGCCTGCCCTGTCATTTAATGCGGGTAGGTGAGAACTGGGAGCGCTCACCCACTCGTGGCACGTGGAGGCGGCCCGAGGGGGTCGGGGGAGCCCGACCCCTGCTGGACCTCCCTCGTGGGGCGCCAGTGTACCATGGGAGGGTGGCCGCCACGTCACCCTTAGGCCCTTTCCCCCTCGGGGGATGGCCACGTGGATGAACGGGGCCACCGCAAGCCCAGTGTTGACATACCCCTGGCCCCAGGACACCGACAGTAGCCCCCGGCATAAAGCCTGTGTGGGGCCCCGCTGCAGGTCAACCAGGTTTTACGCCACCTCGTTGGACCTGTGCGGAGTGGGCCCAGGTCCTCAAGGGAGACGGGCTGCCGCTGGCTCTGCGCGTGGGAAAAAACCGCCACTCAGCAATAATGGGCCTTTTCCGTAACGGCCTCATTATTCGGGGTGTAACCCGAGTCGCCTCTCGACGGAAACAGGCCATTACTGCGTAACGGCGCTATTTCCGGGGGCGGCGCGCTAAACGGGGCACGTCTGCTCACCTGCCCAAGTGGATAAGAGTGGCTTATCCCTTTGGGAACCGTGCCGCCATTAAGACGGGCTTGACCTGTTCTTCCATCTCCAAGATGGTGGCGACGTTTCACGGGTGTGCCATAAATGGCGCAGCGTGAATAGCAACGGCCAGACGCGCGAGAATCGAGGGGACAAGACAGCGGACACAAGAAGTGAGGAGGCGAGCGCAGAAGCGGCCAGGGTATAAAAGGGCGTCGAGAGGGGAGGAGATCTTCCACCTCACTTGCCACTTCTCCCCAACTCAGCTTCCCTACGCCCTTACCTTCTCTGGTCCTGGCACCTCCCTCGCCACACACTCTGGCATTTCGCGGCGCTCCCCCGCCGGGAAGACGGCAACGATCTCTGGTCGAGGACGGCGCGCTGCCACCGTCACGCATTGGCGATGGCCATATAGGCGACCCACCGCACAGGTTCACGCCGCCAGCGGTCAACCAAGGGTCGGCGATGCTGGGCAATGTGCGCCAGGCGCCGCGCCGCCACCCCCCGTTTCAAACGGCGGGGTGAGGCGCATCCTTGCCAGCTCGTACTCGGCCGGCGCGTTCCACTCCGTCGCCGTTAAGAATCGGTTGCGTTGTGTTGCACTTGGGGGCGTGGCTGGCCGATTCAAAGGCACTAGGCGATCCTTCGATCTGCCTCCTCGGCTGTTATCTCCGTCGAAGGTGAAGACGGTGACACCAGCAGGCAGCGCTGCCCGGTTGCTGCAGTGGTTGGCGCGAGGAGCGGGGACCGCAGCAGGAGCCGAGGCGGCCACCGCCGACTGACAGGAGGAGCAGGAATTTCTGCTGCTACCACCGGAGGAGGGAGGAACTGCTGTGAGAGCAGGGAGCACTGCCACCGGCCGGCGGTAGGGGCAAGAACTGCCGTTGCTGCCGCCGGAGGAGGAAGGGCCTGCTGTGGGAGCAGGACCCGTCCTGCTGCTACCGCCGACAGCTGAGCAGGGCAGAAGCTGCCGCTGCTGCTGGCGGAGGGAGCAAGGACTGCGGCCACCGCTGATCGGCGGGAAGGACGGTCGCTGCCCCTAGCGGAGGCAGGACCTGCTGTGGGAGCAGGCACCGCCCCGCTTTCTCCGCCGACACCGAGCAGGGCAGAAGCTGCCACCGGCGCTGACGGAGGGGACAAAGACGTCGGCCGCCACCGTCCGGCTAAAGGGACGGCCACCGCTGCTCGTGGAAGGAGCAGGGATGGCCGCTGCCACCGGTGGAGGGCGAGGGCGGCCGCTGCTGCTCGCGGGAAGAGCGGGGATGGCTGCTTTCGCCGGCGGAGGGGGCGAGGATTCTTCCTCCTCCATTTGCGCCTCTCTTAGACCTTCGCCCCGATCATGTAGTAGTTGAATCTTCATCATATGCTTGTATGTCGATTTCCTGTACTGAAATATGTCACGGTTCCAATGTTAGTTTGATGTTTTGCATGTGTGATCCAAGTGTTTCTTCCACGGGGGCTCGGGTTCGTCTTACACGGGGGCTCGGGTTCGGGCCACAGTCCTAAGTGATAGGGGCTGAGGCTAGAGCACTTGGGGAGTTCCGCATATCGAGACTGGCCAGGCCGAGAGCATGATGACCGGGGTAATGCGGACCCGATTGTGGGCCATTGGCGAGTTCCCCCGGAGTTCAACATGTTTCAAGGCATGGCTCGCTCTGGGCCCCGTTGGCGTCTAGTCGGTGCAAACCACTTAGGAGCGACGCGAACACGACCGTCCCGGGCAAGGCGAGAACACCCAACAAAACCCATAAGGGAAAACCACAATTGGACCGGATATAAAGCTGTTGTAAAATGGATGTGAAGGGAGTATATTCATAGTGGGAGCCCTCGGCCAACTCTGCCGTGCCCGAGGGGGGCGCGCGGGGTTGGCCCGTGCCCGAGGTACAACACTGCGACTCCTCTATGGGTAGAAACGACGAAGGTGTTCGATATTCCAAGGATTGGGCAGCTCTGTGCCGTCCTCCATGGCCAGCCTTGTTGAACCCGGCCGGGGGACACCGATCACTTTAAACAGCCCCTCCCACATGGGTGAGAGTTTGCTCAGTCCGGCACGCGTTTGGACGCGGCGTAGAATGAGATTGTTTATGCTGAGTGATCGGGCCCAGACATGGCGCTGATGATAGTGCCTTAGGCTCTACTGGTAGCGCGCGGCCTTCATTCTTCGAGGTAGTCGAGGTCGTCCCGTCGGAGGAGCTCTTGATCTTCCTCGCTGTACAGGGCCACTCGTGGAGACCCCAGGGTGAGCTCAGATGGGAGGACCGCCTCCTCGCCGTAAACCAGGAAGAAAGGGGTTTCTCCTGTGGCGTGGCTCGGGGTCGTTCGGTTTGCCCATAGCACCGCTGGTAGCTCGTCGATCCACGAGTCACCGTGTTTCTTGAGGCCTTTGAGGATTTCCACTTTCGCGCGCTCCACTTGACCATTGCTCTTTGGGTGGGCGGGGGAGGCGAAGCAGAGCTCGATGCCCATGTCCTCACAATAGTCGCCAAATAGTTCACTTGTGAATTGGGTGCCATTGTCCGTAATGATACAGTTAAGCACCCCAAAGCGGGCAGTGATGCCTTTGATGAATTTGAGCGCCGAGTGCGACGTAGAGGTACTCATATCCTCCCAGCGCCTTCTTGAACGGACCCAAGATATCCAGCCCCAGACCGCGAAGGGCCATGAGAGTGAGATGGTCTGGAGGGCCTGGGCCGGCAGATGCGTTTGCTTGGCGTGAAACTGGCACGCCCGGCATCGCCTGACCAGATCGGTCGCATCGTGGAGTGCTGTTGGCCAGTAGAAACCCTGTCAAAAGGCCTTGCCGACCAAGGTGCACGAGGCGGAGTGAGCTCCGCACTTGCCTTCATGAACATCGGCATAGAGCTCGATGCCATGGTCCCAAGGGATGCAATTGAGGAGGACTCCGTTGGCACCACGCCGGTAGAAGGTCCCCTCTACCAGCACGTATCTGTTGGAGATGCGAATGGCGCGTTCGCTCCCTTCGCGATCCTAAGGGAGAGTCTCATCTTTAAGGAAGGCCTGGATCTCAGTCATCCAGGCAATTTGTCTTGAGGGGTCGTGTTCGACCCCTTCGGGCCCCGAGGCCTGGACTCCCTCGGGCGTCGAGGTAGGCGTGGCAGCGTCTGAGTCCCCCGGGGGATCAGGACGCGCCGACGGCTGGGTGAGCCTTTCTTCAAAGGCACCCGGTGGGGTTTGGGCGCGTAACGAGGCGAGGTGTGACAGCTCATCGGCGAGTGTGTTGTCTCGCCTGGGCATGTGCCGTAGTTCTAACCCGTCAAAATGGCGCTCCATACGTCGCACTTCACGGACTTAGGCTTCCATTTGGCGATCGGAGAAGCAGTACTCCTTGGAGACTTGGTTCACGACCAACTGAGAGTCACCTAGAACCAGGAGGCGGCGGATCCCCATTCCTCCCGCTGCTCTGAGTCCCGCAAGGAGCCCCTCGTACTCCGCCATATTGTTGGTTGCCCGGAAATCTAGGCGAACCAAGTATTTGAGGGTGTCCCCGCTCGGTGAGGTCAAAGTGACCCCAGCTCCAGCTCCTTGAAGGGCGAGCGAGCCATCGAACTACATCACCCAATACGGGCTAGCAACCGGTTGCGCGGGATCCGCTCTGATCTTGGGCTTGGCGAACCCAGGATCGGGTTCGGGAGCCAGGCTCCACTCCGCCACAAAATCGGCGAGGGCCTGACTCTTAATTGCGTGGCGCGGTTCAAAGTGGAGATCGAAATCAGAGAGCCCTATAGCCCACTTGACCACTCGTCCTGTCCCCTCTCGATTCCGAAGAATTTGCCTGAGAGGGTAGGACGTTACCACTGTGATTCGGTGCCCTTGGAAATAATGGCACAACTTCCTCGAGGCCACCAGGATCGCATAAAGCAGCTTCTGGACCAGAGGATACCGAATCTTCGCATCTCGCAACGCCTCGCTAATGAAGTAAACCGGCCGCTGCACCTTTCGGCGGGGCCTAGTTTCATCGTCGCGGGCATCAGGTCCCGCGTGGGAATGTTGGGAGGGGCCGGTTTGGGCCCTCTTCCCCTCCACGGTGGTAGCCTCAGGGTCAGGCATCGTTGGGCCGCTCCTCCCCCCAGTGGCCTCGGGGCCTTCCTGGGGTCCGGGGGCCTCCAACTCCGCCTGACGAGGGGTCGCAGGGCCATCGTCAGTTCGGGGGGCCCGAAGGCCTTCGCCCGACCGACGGGCTCCCGCATCACCCTCTTTCCCGGGCTGTGCCATCGTGGGTCTGGGGGCACGGGCCAAGGGCGTTCCTCGGTGCGCTCCACCACCAACGCTGCGCTAACTACCTGCGGGGTTGCAGCCAGGTAGAGCAGCAGCGGCTCCTCTGACTCGAGGGCAACCAGGACTGGAGGGAAGCCGAGGTACGCCTTTAACTGATCGAGGGTTTGCTCAGCTTCCTCCGTCCACCGGAACGGCCCGGAGCGCTTAAGGAGTTTAAATAGGGGTAGCGCCTTCTCTCCCAGCCTCGATATAAATCAGCTAAGGGCGGCCATGCATCCAGTGACACACTGGACATCCCTAAGCTTGCTGGGGGCGGCATATCCTATTTGTCGCGCTAATTTTCTCGGGGTTGGCCTCTATGCCTCGGGTTGAGACCAAGAACCCAAGAAGTTTTCCCGCCGGTACACCGAACACACACTTTTCGGGGTTTAGCTTCACGCGGGTAGAGCGGAGACTCTCGAAAGTCTCCGCTAGATTCGAGAGGACTGTCTCCTGGTTGCGCGTCTTTACAACCAGGTCATCGACATACGCCTCAACATTGCGCCCTACTTGACTACCCAAAGTAATACGAGTAGTGCGCTGGAAAGTAGGGCCTGCATTCTTTAAACCGAAAGGCATAGTTGTATAACAGTATGTGCCTAGGGGTGTAATGAATGCAGTTTTCTCCTCATCAACCCAAGCCATGCGAATCTGATGATACCCTGAGTAGGCATCTAGAAAGCATAAAAGGTCGTACCCCGCGGTGGAGTTGACAACTTGATGTATGTGTGGTAGGGGATAAGGGTCCTTAGGACATGCCTTGTTGAGATCGGTGTAGTCGATGCACATCCGGAGCTAGCCGTTCGCCTTGGGGACGACAACCGGGTACGCTAACCACTCCAGATGGATGACTTCCCAGATGAATCCGGCCTCCAGCAAGCGCTCCACCTCCTCACGGATGAAGGCTTGGTGCTCGGGGGCCTACCGCCGTACTTTCTGCCGGACGGGCCTTGCACCCGACCGCATGGCAAGACGGTGCTCGATCACCTCCCTGGGGACCCCGGGCATATTTGACAGCTCCCATACGAAGACGTCAGCGTTTGCCCACAGGAAGGAGACGAGCGTGTCTTCCTATTTGCCGTCCAGATGACGTCGATCTTGATGGTCTTGGATGGGTCGTCGGCCAACACCACCTCCTTGATGGAGACCTCGTCGCTTGGGGTCATCCGCTTCCTCGGGGCATGGCACGAGGAAGCGCCATGCTCCTCGTCGCCGCCCGCGGGCTTTGGGACTGCGACGAGGTCAATTGCGCGCTGCTCCGCGCAAGCCAGTGCGATCTTGAGATCGCCGTTGATGGGGATGGGGCCGCGTGGGCCCGACATCTTCATCTGGAGGTAGGCGTAGTGGGTGGCCGCCATGAACTTCACCAGCGCAGGTCTCCCCAGAACCGTGTTGTAGGGCAGATGGAGGTCCGCCACATCGGTGCAGAAGTCGTTGGGGCCACTGAACGTGACCAGGAGGTCAATGTGACCTCGAGGCCACGTGTGCCCTAGCGTCACGCCGATGATTGGCAGGGACGGCAGGAGCTTCATTCCCGAGACCTTGATGAGGTCATAGGCCGTGGGGGAAAGAATGTTGAGGGCGGCTGGATGTACGAGCGGAGGGACTCTCCGTCCCCCCGCTGCACTGCGTGCAGGTCGGCATCCTCTCCTGGGCGCGGATATGTGCCCTGGAAGTTCGTGGTGAACTGCTAGCACAAATCCTCCCAGGAGTGGACCGAAGCGGTTGGCAGGTTCACCATGACCCTGTCGTCGCCCCCCGCTGCCTCGATTCCAGTCATGTAGATCTGGAGGAACTCGGTGGGGTTGACACTTCCGTCGTACTTCTCCGGGATATTGGGCTGGAACTTTGGGGGCCATCGGACACTCCGAAGGCTCACCACAAAGGCACGGCATCCAGCCCCAACGACGGGAGAAACGGGGGGCCTACCTGTATGGCCGCTAGGGTGCACGGTGGCCGTGGACGCGACGCCTTCTCCCGTTTGGGTGGCGCAGCGCTCATCACGCCGACGCTCGATGTTGAGCTGGGCATCCGGCTCATCATATAAGTCCTCGTGGTGATCGCGAGTAGCCGTGGGCGTCGACGAGGATGGTGCGGGCGTGCGGCAGTCACGAACTGCCGCTCGTCGCGCTCTCCGCCTTGCGGATGAAGAGGATGTCGCTGCGGCGCCAGACAACCCGGCCGTTGATGGACAGCCACCGGCATCCAGCTGCTAGTGCGCCGCCTTGACCAGTTTGGCCACGTCGTCCAGCCAACGCTGGACGGGGGCCTCTGGTTCCGCGGTGATGAGGACATCCTCCATTATTACCCGCTGGCAAAGACACAACAAGATGGCCCGAGTGGCCCAGTTGTAGTCGGGCGGCGACCGTGTGAGCCTCTTCATAATCCCACCTTGCTTAGCTTGGGAGGAGGAAGCCACCTTAAAAGGGAGAGCCACCCTTCCCCTATCAGACTAGTCTTTTAGGATGATTGGGCCTTTCTCCGAGTGGGTGCGTTCGGGCGTATGGTGCTAAGATTGCGGGATTCGAGGAATCTGGATCGGTGTGTCGGGCTTTCATCCAACCCCACCTGGGCTGGACTCTTCACGCGGTGATGGGCGGATGGCGCAGGAGCGCCCCTGCCGCCTGGAGGGCACCTCGAGGAGTGCCACCGTCACCGTAGGTCAGCTGGTGGCGTGTCTTGGAGTGGCGCCGTCGCTCGCCGCTGGTACTCTGGGAGGCGACGGAGCCTTCCGGCTCCTCGGGCACCTTCCCCTGTCCAGGGCTCTAGCGTGGAGGTGGTGACGGAACGCGCGTCTGGTGGCGAGGATGCAACTCTCCGCCGTTGTCGCCCGCGCTTGCTGTGGGGTGTGGAGTACCGCCTCTTCAGCCATTTGGCTGACTCGGCGAAACTTGGCGATCACACAAGGAGCGGAAAGCTAAGGAAGCTTTTACGCGCCCCCTACCTAGCGTGCCAGCTGTCGGATGGAAAAAATCCGCAACGGGGGATTGTGCGGACCCCCTTTTTGATTTCGGCCCAGGGGCGCGTAAAAGAGGCCTCCACAGGCCCGGCTCCGGTGAGGCCGGTGAGGAACGAGATCGCCTGTCGGAGGACGGTATCACACACGAGCGTTTATACAGGTTCGGGCCACCGGTGAGGCGTAATACCGGAGTTGGGCAGAGTTCGCCGCTGCTCAGGGAGAAGAAGTGGAGAAAAGCCTCCAACCCCCTTCCTTTAGGCCTGGGCCTCCTTTTATATCTCAAGGGGACACCACAGGGGCCAAAACAGGCGGTTTTCTAGAGAGAATGGAGCAAAATATTTTACAGATGTATGCTATGTCGTGGCTTGGAGTGGAAGCCTTCCGCTCCTGTAGATCCGGTATGGTGTTGGTCAGACCGCCCATCACGACGGTCGGCCTACCAGATCATTCTTCATTAACCGGATGGAATCCGGCTGTCCACCGTAATCCGTGCGGTGCGCCAGGTGATTAGACCTGACGCACCAACCTTGACGTGGCATAGGAGCCGGATCAGCCCCTCTGATCTTGTTCCAGCTTCAGTGGGAAGCGTATCATACCAACCGCGCGTCCGTCGGCACGCGCGGCACTATGCACCGTCCCATCGGTCATTCGCACCGATCTCCCACCAGTCGGTTGACGGTGACCAGTGCCAAATGCGTGTGCGTCGCTTCGCAATAGATGCGGCACGGGCGCGCGCGGTGCAGGCGCACTACGCCTGCACTGTCATTTAATGCGGATAGGTGAGCGCTGGGAGCGCTCACCCACTCGTGGCACGTGGAGGCGGCCCGAGGGGGTCAGGGGAGCCCGACCCCTGCTGGACCTCCCTCATGGGGCACCAGTGTACCATGAGAGGGCGGCCGCCATGTCACCCTCGGGCCCTGTTCCCCTCGAGGGATGGCCACGTGGACGAACGGGGCCGCCGCAAGCCCATAGTTGATATACCCCTGGGCCCAGGACACCGACATTGGTTGAGGCCATTCCTTTGAAGAAGGTTGACAGCAAAGATGCTATTGAATTCGTCAAGGAACATATTATATACCGATTTGGTTTGCCATAGATGATCAGAACCGATCAAGGTTCAATTTTTGTATCCGATGAGTTTGTTCAATTTGCAGAGAGCATGGGGATTAAATTGTTGAATTCTTCGCCATATTATGCGCAAGCAAATGGACAAGCTGAGACATCTAACAAGAGCTTGATTAAGTTGGTCAAAAGGAAGATTGCAGAATATCCCAAAAAGTGGCATACTATATTGGCAGAAGCATTATGGTCCTATCGGATGGCTTGTCATGGTGCAATTCAGGTACCTCCATATCAATTGGTTTATGGGCATGAAGCTGTGTTACCATGGGAAACCAACATCGGCTCCAGAAGGATTTCTTTACAAGATGAGTTGACAGCCGATGATTATCATAATTTGATGATTGATGAGTCAGAGGATTTGGTTCAGTCTAGACTGCGAGCTCTTGAAAAAGTTAGGAAGGAGAAAGAAAGAGTTGCTAGACATCACAATAAAAAAGTTGTGCCAAAATATTTTGACGAGGATGAACTTGTTTGGAAATTGGTATTGCCGATAGAAGCAAGAGATAACAAATTTGGCAAATGGTCACCGAATTGGGAGGGACATTTTTGGATTCATAATTGTGTTTCTAAAGGGGAATATGTTAAAAGGACTTGATGGAGAATTTTTTGGTAGAGCACTTAATGGAAAATATTTGAAGAAATACTATTCCAGTGTCTGGATTGGATCATAATCGGCTGAGTTATGCCGATTTAGATAGATGGCCGATATGGTTCCTATCGCCCTTAGACTCTTCTTTTGTCATAATTGGCTGTGTTATGCCGATGTATGTTGGCCGATATTATGTTATATCGCCCTTAGTCAAATTTAATTTTGTCCATATTTATCTGTTGATGCAAAAAACACACACTGGCCTGAGAGATTTGCTTTACTCTAGTGCAGGTCCAAAGTTAGCTCTTTAGGTTCGAGGGCGTGCCAGTTGATTTGATCCTGCAATCAAAAGAAGAAATATGCAAAGAATATTAGTAAAGGATAGTCAATCGGCCAGATAGCCGATTTCATATCGTATGTGACCTAGCGATGCAATAAAGCATGAATCGGTTGTAAGGTATAATCAAATATGAATATAATCCTAAAACTAGTATATCGACTGTAGATATCAGTGTTATGTGATCAAAGAATCAATATTACTTTAGAGATAAACAATTGGTATAGATCAGACTGAACTGAGACAGTATAAATTGTTCAAGTCTATTGTGACATGAAATAATGACCACGTAAAACTCATGTCATAGCCGATATCTAGATCTAAATACGTATCGGTCATAACTCCGATACAATTTTATGATAAAACATGAGAATTAGATATAGAACATTAAACAAAGCATAAAACCATGTAAAATATTATAATTAGATAAGATCGGCTGAAACCTCGATACTATCTCTATTAACAACTGTAAAGCAAGCTAGAGATAATGATTCTAAAACAACTTAATAGATTGGACTTAACCAATGCAGCTTTAAGCATAGAAGAAGCACAATATCTAGAAAAACAAGCCAATAGTTATCAAATTGGGATGGTGGATACATCATATAACATGAATCAACAAAGTAAATTAGCCGATACCGGCAAAACCCTAAAAAGAATCCAGCCGATGCAAGAAGATAGCATTGTTGATCTAAATTATATGACATATATGATAACTCGGAAGTTTACAAGATAGAGTTAGAGTGTCATAAAGATGTAAGCACTAACTCCAATGATGCAAACCGCCATGACAAGATATACCTTTTTATCGAAGATCAAACTGATGCAGCACGACTCGAAAGCACAAGCTTGTCGAAAAATAGAAAACAAAGGTGGCGATGCGCCGAGATTGATTGAACGTATGTTGTTCTTATTTACAAGACCATGGGGCTATATTTATACCCGAAAATACAAACATTGTCCATCACGGAGACGACTCATATTAACCTAATACAAATCCAACTAACGAACAAGTCCCTTAGGCGGACTCTTACCGGGAATATCTATAAGGAAATTACACAAAATAACCTAATTAATAGATAAAATTGCCTCTTCAGGACTCTATCCGTGCATGGCAATCCGTACGAAGCACCCTAACTCAACCCGGTGACGTGTACCGAGTTGTATTCCCAAAATCACCTCAATCGGCTAACCCTTGTCCGACTCTGATTCTGCCGATCCTGTCCGCAGCCGATTCGGACTACAGCCGATTCTCATTCTGTTTCCGATACGATCTAATCTCTTCAATTCTCTTTATTCCTATCTTCATCTCCGGTACTTGATTTACCAAATTTGGTCGTCAACACATGCCCCCCAAGTCCGAAATATTTGGTAATGTTTCGGATTTGCCAAATCTTATCTCTGAGAGAATATCGCACTTTCCGTTTTTGACCGTTACCGCGCTGCTTTAAATAATTAACCGACGGCCCCGAGAAACTTCACACCGTTATACTGTTCCACCGCTCTAGCTATTCCATCTTCTCTGACTCCGGCGATCTCCTTGGCGCAGCAAGGCAACCTCCAAGCAACCCCTTCTCCGTCCAACTTCCGCCAGCGAGAATATCTTCCTCATCTGCTCCTTCCTCCGCACCATCGGCCGAGTACGCAGAGGTAAGTTGCATCGGCTAGATCTCTTTTTTTACACATCAGATTTACTTCTCTGCGATCTTAGTCCGTTTTCTTTCTCTTCTGTTCTATTGTTGTAGCATCTCGCAAACTTAGTTGCAGTTCCTAGCCTGAACCATGAGAACAACTACTACCTTGGACCAATCGGCAATCTGGACCCAGTCGAATTCATTACTGCCGAAACCAATAGAATCCCGTTTAGGCTAGCGAACTCAAATCTAGGGCATTGGAAGAATACCTTTAAATCTTGGCCATCTCTAGAGAAAAGCTGGCCTGCATGGTATAAACGCGTATCGGCTAGCAAGCAGAGTCATTGGGACGAAATATGAATCAGCCAAGCGCTAGCTTTGACAGTAACGAATTCGGCTAAGGATGAGCCACTAATGGTCTCTGCTACATATTTCTGGTCCAACACCATCAATGCCTTCATGTTTAATCAAGGACCCATGACACCCACTCTGCTAGACATCACCATGCTCACCGGTCTTGACGTCACTACATCAGCCAACCCCATAATATTGAACTCCAAAAACAGATTTGACTTCAAAACCAAGAGCATAGGAGGATGGTATGGATTTATCTCAGCTAACATGGGTCATGGTTCAGTTACTCCTCGAGAGAACACTGCCTTTTTGCTAATGTGGTTGGAAAAATATCTGTTCTGTGGATCTAGCTAAGGCCCTACTTCCAATTGGCAGCACATAGCCGAAGAACTTGAGGAAAAAAGACAATTTCCCTTAGGAAAAATCTTGCTCGGCTATCTTTATCAGACTCTGAACAATGCATCGGCCAAGCTAGCCATCGGCTCTGTGGTCAGCGCAGGTGGTCCCTAGTGGCTACTCCAGACTTGGCTTAATTTAGTAGCAATGAAAGCTGTAAATCGGCCATCCCTAACAGAAGCAGAATTCCCAAGACTTGAGCCGATTTTCGATGAAGATGGAGAGGAAATCACCCATCAGAGATGCACTTCCTTTGGAGAGTATGCTTCTACGCCAGCCGATGCTGGAGCAAAACTGTCAGCCGAACTGCTCAAGGACTGGTTCTTTAGTTTTTATGACGGCTTTCACAAAAATGCTAGAGTCTGGTTCTTTTATGAAGAATCAATCAACTTTGAGCTGCCATCGGACGTTAGATTTGAAGAAATCAATCATGAGAAATTTCAAAAGTCCAGAGAAGTCTTTCCTGCAGCCATAAGCCCATGCATTCTCCCTGTCGGCATCCACCAGGGCAGAAACATCAAGGTGTCATATGAATTCTATCATCCCATGAGCTCAGCTAGACAATTTGGCATTGGTCAGCTCCCATTCGGCTTGTGGTTTAGCTCCTCCCAGCATCGGCTACCATGCCCCCAAGACGTCAAGTTTACTTCAAGGGCAAATAAGGGAACCAGGCGATGCAGGCAAGAAGAGGAAGGCCAAAACATCAATTGTTATGCCACCAGCTGCCAAGAAAAAGTCCAAGAAACAACCACCTCCGCCAGCCGATAATATTGATGAAGCCTTGGATGAAGCAGCCATTGAACAAGCCATAGATGAAGCTGCAGCTGAACTAAGTGATATTGGAGAAAGAACACCTTCGGCTTCTCCAGCTCCCAAACAGACTCCCACAACTCTTGCTGCTCCAGCAGTCTTCTCTCGGCAACCCAGAGTAAAATCATTTCCCTTATTACAAAATTTCTTCATTTATCAACAATCTAACCATTCAAACTTTGTACTTTGCAGAAGAAAAGACCAGCCGAGAAGAAAAAACCAGCACCAGTATCGGCTAAACCAACCGCTCAAATCCCTCTGGTAAATCTTATCTCTTAAAATTTTAAACTTATTCTTAGCCGATACTAGTTAACACTTGTTTAAATCATTCAAAATTTGTCAATCTCCTCCTCCACCATCGCCTCAAGCACAACCAGTCTCAAGTGAGCATACTGCATCGGCTGTTGGCAGCATCACTTTGTGGAGGAAGAAGCTGCTGCTCCTGCTATCCCTGTAAGTTTTACATCCTTAAGAAAATTCAAATCGGCTACACAACATGTTCTGTTACTTACATCCCTCCCTTTTTGCAGGTCTTAGCTGATTAGTTCTCCTTTGATATCAAGGATTACTTTGATGAAGAAACAGAAGGAGACATCACAAGTAAGGCCGTAGCTCCCCTAGCCGATGATGTAAAAAGAAACTTTGATGACATCTCTCATCGACTGGAAGCATCTCTACATAGCCTAGTGGTCGACTGTAGCTCTATCCGGGCCAGATTTCAGGAAATTCAAGCTTTAATCCCGGATGAGTTATCAAATATAATTACTCCAGCCGTCTATCTTGAGCAACACCAGTTCAAATTGGAGAAAGCCAGACAAAGAATAGCAGATCGGCTAGAGAGAAAGAGCATTGAAGCCACCATTCATGCCAATCGGCAACTTGTACATGTTGAGAAGGAAACACTTGACCAGTTAGCCGAAGAGCGAATCAAATCTTCTATAAATCTTCTATAAAGCTGTTGAAGAACAGAAAGGGAAACTCAAAGCAGCTATCAAAAATGTGGCTAATATGACTAAATCCCTGAAAGTCATCCCTGGAACCGATGCCCAAGATGCCCAAGCAATAACCGAAGTTGAAGAAATTCGCAGAAGGCGTTATCGGCAATCCAACGCTATCTATCCCAATGATAGCCTGTAATAGGGACTTAGAAAATTTTTGTAATCAGCTGTGTAATCGGCTAGAGAACTTTACTTGTAACACATACTGTGATATCTTTTATCCTTTATGCCGATTAATATATTTTGCATTGAAATCCCACATCTTTCTTGCATTGAAATCCCACATATTTCATGTTATATATAATGCCCCCCTAATTTTGGCATGTTGATAAACAAAGGGAAAATTAATCATAACTAAGAGCGATACAACAAATATCGGCCAGCATATATCGGTAACATACAGCCGATTATGACAAAAGAAAAGTCTAAGGGCGATACGAACCATATCGGCCGTTGAGAAAGATCGGCATAACTCAGCCGATTAAGAACCAATCCAAATGCTTGGGTAGTATTTCTTCAAATATTTTCCATTAAGTGCTCTTCCAAATACTTCTCCATCAAGTCCTTTTAACATATAGGCCCCTTTAGAAACACATTTATGAATTTGAAAAGGCCCTTCCCAATTTGGTGACCACTTGCCGAATTTATTATCTCTGGCCCCTATCGGCAACACCAATTTCCAAACAAGTTCACCCTCCTCAAAAGACTTTGGTACAACTTTTTTATTATAATGCCTGGCAACTCTTTCCTTATCTTTCCTAACCTTTTCGAGAGCTCGCAACCTAGCTTGAACCAAATCTTCTGACTCATCAACCATCAGATTATGATAGTCATTGGCTGTCAACTCATCTTGTAAAGAAATCCTCCTGGAGCCGATGTTAGTTTCCCATGGTAACACAGCTTCGTGCCCATAAACCAGTTGATAAGGAGGTACTTGAATTTCACCATGACAAGCCATCCTATAGGACCACAAGTCACTTAGGCGGACTCTTACCAGGAATATCTATTAGGAAATTACATAAAAAATAACCTAATTAATAGATACAATTGCCTCTTCAGGACTCTATCCGTGCATGGCAATCCGTATGAAGCACCCTAACTCAACCCGATGACGTGTACCGAGTTGTATTCCCAAAATCGGCTCAATCGGCTAACCCTTGTCCGACTCTGATTTTGCCGATCCTGTCCGCAGCCGATTCGGACTACAGCCGATTCTCACTCTGTTTCCGATACGATCTAATCTCTTCAATTCTCTTTGATCCTATCTTCATCTCCAATACTTGAATTACCAAATTTGGTCGTCAACATTGTCAACATGCAAAAATTAAGGGCGCATACATGTACAGAAATTGTGGGATTTCAACGACAGAAATTGTGGGATTTCAACGCAAATTATGGATTTTCAATGCAAGATACATTAATCGGTACAAAGGAACAGAGTATGTATTACACAAGTATTCAACGGTTTCCAGCCAATTACAAAAAAATTTTCTAAGTCCTATTACATGATATCATTGAGAGAGATAGCGTTGGATGGCTGATATTGCTCTTTGCCAAATTTCTTCAACTTCAGCGATTGCTTGGGCGTCTTGAGCATCGGTTCCAGGGATGATCTTCAGGGACTTGGTCATGTTGGCTACATTTTTAATAGCCGATTACAGTTTTGCCTTTTGTTCTCCGACAACCTTTGGGAGATCGGCTAGTTTCTGCTTTTCCATTGCAATCTTGGTATTGCATTCTTCAAGCTTAGCTAGAAGATCAATCCTTTCGGCTTCCAATTGATCTATAGCAGTTTTGATAGGCTCTTCGGCAAGTTGATCAAGCTTGGCTTTCTCGGTATGCACAAGCTGTCAGTTGGCTTGAATCGTGGCTTCGATATTCTTCTTCTCCAGCCGATCAGATATCCTTTGTCTAGCTTTTTCCAGCTTGAATTGATGTTGCTCAAGATATACAGTTGGGGTGATAGTATTTGACAAATCATCCGGGATCAAGGCTTGGATTTCTTGAAATCTTGTCCGGATGGAGCTACAGTCGACCACCAAACTATCCAAGGATGCTTCTAACCGATGGGATATGTCTTCAAGCTTTCTCTTCACATCTTCGGCTAAGGGAGCTAGAGCTTTGCTTGTTGTTTCTCCTTCTGCTTCCTCATCAAAGTAGTCCTTGATATCAAAGGAAAACAAATCGGCTAAGACCTGCAAAAGGAAGGATTGAAAAGAATTAAGTATTACGACATATTATACAGCCGATTTGAGATTTTTGAGGATATAAGACTTACAGGAATAACAGGAGCAGCGACTTGTTCTTCCTCTATATGATGGCTACCCACAGACGATGGGGTGTGTTCACTTGATATTGGCTGTGCTTGAGGCGATGCTGGAGAAGGAGGCTAACAAATTTTAAGAGTTTGACAAGTGTTAGTTAATATCGGCTAAAAGTAAGGTTAAGATTTAAAGAGTTGAGAGATTACCGGTGCAGTTTGAGGAGTTGGTTTGGTTGCTGCTGGAGCCGGTTTCTTCTTCTCAGCTGGTCTCTTTTTCTGCAAAGTACAAAGTTTAAATAAGGAGATCGGCAATGAAGAAATTTTTGTAATTTGAAAGTTTTTTTACCCTTGGTTGCCGAGTGAATACGGCTGGAGCAACAAGACTTGGAGGAGATTTCTTGGGGACTGGTGTTGACGACCAAATTTGGTAATTCAAATATCGGAAATCAAGATGGAATCGAAGAGGATTAAAGAGATAAGATCGTATCGGAAAGCAGAGTGAGAATCGGCTGTGGTCCAAATCGGCTATGGACTAGATCGGCAGAGTCAGAGTCGGACTAGGTTAGCCGATTGAGCCGATTTCAGTAATATGACTTGGTGTACGTCATCAGTGTTTCATATGGATTGCTACGCACGGATAAAGTCCTGAGGAGGCAATTGTATCTATTAATTAGGATATTTTATGTAATTTCCTTATAGATATTCTCGGTGAGAGTCCGCCTAAGGGACTTGTTTGTTAGTTGGATTTGTATTAGGATAATATGAGTCGTGTCCGTGATGGACAATGTTTGTAATTTTGGGTATAAATATATTCCCGAGGTCTTGTAAACAATAACAACACACGTTTAATCAATCTCGGCGCATCGCCAAACCTTTATTTTCCACTTTCGACAAGTTTGTGATTTCGAGTCGTGCTGCATCAATTTGATCTTCGGCAAAAAGGTATATCTTATCATGGCGAGTTACATCATTAGGGCTAGTGCTTACATCTCTATGACACTCTAGTTCTTTGTTGTGATTCTCCGAGTTATCATATATGTTATATAACTTAGATCGACAATGTAATCTACTTGTATCGGCTAGATCCTTTCTAGGGTTTCATCGATATCAGCTAGATTGCTTTGTTAATCTAGGTTATATAATGTATTCACCATCTCGAAAAGGCAACCATCAGCTTGATTCTTTAGATCTCATGGTTCTATTTATACTTAATGCCGCATTGGTTCAGTCCAACCTATTAAGTCGTATTTAGAATCGTGGAATCTAACCTGCTTCATGGTTGTTAATAAGGACAGTATCGGGGTTTCAGCCGATCTTACCTGATGTAGATGTTTTACATCGTGTTATGCTTTGTTTAATATTCTATATCTGCCCCTTATATCAGGATCTAATCTAATGTAGATATATTAAGCTTGATATCAATCTAATTGGTTATAGTTTAATATATTTATTACTAGAGAATATCCTAGCATAAGGTTGTATCGGAGCTATAGCCGATACATACTTAAACCTAGATATCGGCTATGACATCAATCTGCATAATCATTATGTCATGTTACCTTTAGACTTGGGCAATTTATATTGTCTCGGTTCAGTCCGATCTATCCCAATTGCTTATTTCTAAAGTAATATTGATTTATTGATTATGTAACGTTGATCTTTTCAGCCGACATACTAGTTTTAGGGTTAGTTCTATCATTGATTATACCTTACAGCCAATTCATGCTTTATTGCATCGGCTAGGTCACATACGATATGAAATCGGCCCTGTAGCCGATTGTCTATCGTTTACTGATATTTTTTGC
Source organism: Oryza punctata (assembly GCA_000573905.2). Classification (NCBI taxonomy): domain Eukaryota; kingdom Viridiplantae; phylum Streptophyta; class Magnoliopsida; order Poales; family Poaceae; genus Oryza; species Oryza punctata. The sequence continues at coordinate 8,540,635 of CM002499.2, read as the reverse complement.
ATGTTTTTCTTGTTGATTGCAGGATCAAATCAACTGGCACGCCCTTGAATCTAAAACCATAATTTTGGACCTGCACTAGAGTAAAGCAAACCTCTCAGGCCAGTGTGTGTTTTTTGCATCAACACGCTTTTGGCACGCCCAGTGGGACCCGTGTCATCATGTCTCCAAACATCACTGAAGTTGCGGAGGACAACATCGTCGCGGTTACACCCGAACAGCTGAGTGACGAACAGAAAGAAGAATTGCAACAAATGTTGAACCAACTCCAAAATCAATATTTGCACTCGTTCACAGTCACCCAGCAAGGCACGGTCATCCAAAGGACCAAAATCCAAGTACCGACGATCGTGAAGCAAGACCCAAGTATTTCTGGATCCGGGCAAGAGAAGGATAAACAAGTAAAAACCGAATCAAGTAACGAAGAATTGCACGCACTGCAAGATCGCATCGATTCGGCTGTACATCATGCGCTAGTCAACCAGTCCAGAGTATTTGTCATCACTTTGACAAACATGATCAAGTCGGTAGTCGATGGAACGATAGCCGAGGAAAAAGCTAAAGGACCTATTTATCTACCGGACGACACGTTCCCAGCATATAGAACCGTGAAGACAGAGGTCGGCGGAAATCAAGGAAATCAACACATGCTTCACACCCAGGCTCCATCGGCTCCCTTCTCAAGTTCAAATATTCCATCAATTCTAACCAGATCACAGCCGATCACTGGGGGGCAAGCGTCAACTCAATTAACACTAGAACAATTGATGAGTATTCTTCATCCAAAACCGCCAGCTGTTGACACATCTTACCAAATCCCTTCGGTTCCACAACAGCCGATTGGAATTACTCAGCCGATAAGCCAGCAATACAGTACAGAACAACTTCCTTATGTGCCACCACAAGGCATATCGGCTGGCTTCAATAATCTTTATCAGCCTCACTCACCACGACCTCAGCCGATCCAATAAGGCCAGATGGATCCAGTACAACAGCAATATGGTGGAGCAACACCTCATCAACCCTGGGCCGATATGATCGCTGACGTCATGAGGGAGCAATTTGGACTTAAACCTAAAGATAATGGCAACATGTATCGGCATCCATATTCAGAATACTTTGATCGGGTTCCGTTGCCAAACCGATACAAGGTGCCAGACTTCTCTAAGTTCTCAGGACAAGACAATATATCAACCTACGAGCACATTAGCCGATTTCTAGCTCAGTGTGGTGAGGCATCGGCTACAGAAGCTCTCAGAGTTCGCTTATTCCCACTCTCGTTATCTGGATCAGCATTCACTTGGTTTTCATCATTGACATATAATTCAATCAGGAGCTGGGCCGATTTGGAGAAACAATTCCACAAGTACTTTTTCAGTGGAGTTCAAGAGATGAAGCTATCGGACCTCACAGCCATTAGATAGAAATCAGACAAATCAGTTCCAGATTATATTCAACGATTCAGAGACGTGAGAAATAGATGTTACAACCTATCTTTATCGGATTCTCAACAAGCCGATTTAGCCTTTCAAGGTTTGCTGGCACCGATCAGAGAGAGGTTCTCGGCTCAGGACTTTGACAGTTTAGCATACTTAGCTCAGAAAATATCAGCTCATGAAACAAGATTTCAAGAGGCTAGGAAATTCATCAAAAAGGCTAATAATGTAAACAATGTCTACAATTATGGTTCTGACTCTGAAGATGAAGACCCAGATATCAATGCAGCCGAATGGGCTAGGAACAAGAAGACGATGGTCTGTCAATGGGCTAAGAATTCGGCTGCAGATGAAAGGTTTGACTTTGACATTACCAAGGCCGACAGGATCTTCGATCTCCTTCTTCAGGAAAAACAGATTCAACTGCCGGCAGGACATGTCATCCCATCGATCGAAGAGTTGAAGAAAAGGGAGTACTGCAAATGGCACAACACAGGGTCTCATCACACTAATGATTGCAAAATATTCAGACAACAGATCCAGTCGGCTATTGAACAAGGAAAAATTAAGATTGATGGATCCAACATGGCAAAGAGGCCGATGAAGATAGATGTACACCCTTTTCCAGTTAACATGGTGCATCCTGGATACAACAGGAATACAACCGATGGAAATAAAAACTATACTAGAAGTATCAGATCGGCTGGTATGATCGGCAAGTATCAAAACAGGCGCCAAAAGGAGGAGGAGTCATATCCTAATGAAGAAGAGAGATATTTTGATCCCCATTCGAGTTGTGAATATTTCAGGTTCTGCTGGAACGAAGGTATGAGGCTACCATCTATCGAAAATTGTCCTGGCTGCAGTGATCCTGATGTCCAATTCATCCAAGAACCAAGCCGACGACATGCAATTACACATCGGCCAAGACAATCAAGGCTGTCAGTACACGAAAGACTTGGGCCGATGCACCAAGACGATAATGAAGATGACTCACGTAGAGAATCCAAGCCAATGCATCCCCAATGGTGTCCTTCTGGGATATTCACCAAAAATCAAAAGAGAAGAGTTCAAAGGATGAGGAACAGAGAGCAATTCCAGGAGGTTGAGGGTGCAATTGAGCATCGGCTGCGGCAGAAAACGAAGGATGTATGGCGCGTGAAGAGCAAGGTGGTGCTAGCCGATGAAGTCAGAGCCAATCGCAACAAGGGCAAGGAAGTGATGTCATCTGAGATAAATATGGTTTTTATGTTGCCAGCCGAATATGCAGTAGAGCAAGTTGTCGAGCAAGAAGAAGATATGCCATCGGCTAAATTGATGTTATCTCCCCAACAAGCTGTTTTTGAGAAGCCCGAAGGAACAGATCATCGGCACCTCAAGCCACTCTATGTTAAGGGATTTGTCAATGGTAAGCCGATGTCAAAAATGCTAGTCGATGGAGGTGCAGCTGTTAATTTAATGCCTTATACAACATTCAGAAAGCTTGGGAAGAACTCAGAGGACTTGATCAAAACCAACATGATTCTGAAGGATTTTGGCGGGAACCCATCTGAGACCAAGGGAGTTTTGAATGTGGAGCTAACCATCGGCAGTAAAACAATTCCAACCATGTTCTTTGTTATTGATGGGAAGGGTTCCTACATTCTGTTGTTGGGAAGAGATTGGATCCATGCCAACTGTTGCATCCCTTCAACAATGCATCAAAGCTTGATTCAATGGCAAGGAGACCAAATCGAAATCGTGGCAGCCGACAGGTCAGTCAATGTAGCTTGTGCCGATTTGTCTATTTGGGAGATGGAAGGAATTGATTGTTTATCTGGCAAAGTTTGGCAAGGAGATTACTTAAAGATTTCTGATGATGCCATACAGACAACAGGAGATGGAGAGCCCCAATTCTTGTTTTGAGGGCACCGTGGAGGGTTCCAACCTATACACAGAAGACACTATTGATGATCTCGACGGCAAGCTTGGGCAAGGTTTTATGTCGGCTGATGAACTAGAGGAAATTGACATTGGACCAGGTGATAGGCCTAGGCCGACATATATTAGTAAAGATTTACCGAACAAATTTAAATCTAAATTAATTGCACTCCTAAAGGAGTATAGAGATTGTTTTGCCTGGGAATACTATGAGATGCCAGGACTTCGCCGATCGATAGTTGAACATCGGCTCCCTATCAAACCAGGCTATCGGCCGTACAAGCAACCCCCAAGACGTTGTAAAGCTGCGATATATGATGCTATTAAGGCCGAAATTACAAGACTCTATGATGCTGGCTTCATCAGACGAGGCCGATATGCTGAGTGGATTTCCAATATAGTACCGGTTATCAAGAAAAACGGCAAGCTCAGGGTTTGTATTGATTTCAGAGATTTGAACAAAGCTACACCGAAAGATGAATACCCAATACCGGTAGCCGATCAACTTGTAGATGCAGCATCTGGGCAAAAGATTATCAGCAATGCTGGTTATAATCAGATTTTTATGGCCGAGGAGGATATTCACAAGACTGCTTTTAGGTGTCCTGGTGCTATCGGCTTGTATGAGTGGGTAGTTATGACTTTCGGCTTGAGGAGTGCTGGTGCTACATATCAGAGAGCCATGAATTATATTTTTCACGATCTCATCGGTGCATTGGTGGAGATATATATAGATGATGTGGTGGTTAAGTCCAAGGAAGTTGATGATCACATAGCCGATTTGAAGCAGGACTTAGAACGAGCAAGGAAGTATTGAAGCAATTAAAGATATCAAACCCCCGGAAGATAAAACCAAGCTACAATCATTGATCGGTAAGATTAATTTTGTTCGGCGTTTTATATCAAATCTGTCTGGCCGAATAGAACCATTTACTCCTTTGCTAAGATTGAAAGCCGATCAAGAATTTGTCTGGGGAGAGAAGCAGCAGCAGGCTCTGGATAATATCAAGGAATATCTGAGTACCCCTCCAGTACTTATACCACCACAGAAAGAGATTTCATTTAAACTTTATCTATCAGCCGATCAAAATTCTATCGGCTCAGTCTTGATTCAAGAAAGAGTTATATTCTATCTCAGTAGACGCCTGTTGGATGCGAAAACAAGGTATTCACCTGTGGAGAAGTTATGCTTATGCTTATATTTTTCTTGCACAAAGTTGAGGCATTATCTATTATCAGATGAATGCATTATAGTTTGCAAGGCCGATGTAGTAAGATACATGCTATCGGCTCCAGTGTTAAAAGGACGAATTGGGAAGTGGATTTTTGCTTTGTCAGAATTTGATCTTAGATATGAATCGGCTAAGGCAGTTAAAGGGCAAGCGATAGTCGATTTCATAGTTGAACACTGGGATACCAGTGTTGATAATATCGACATCATGCCATGAGCTTTATTCTTTGATGGATCAGTTTGTACTCATGGTTGTGGTATCGGCTTGGTGATAATATCACCTAGGGGGGCAAGTTTTCAGTTTGCTTTTACTATTAAATCATACTCAACAAATAATCAAGCGGAATATGAAGCTGTTCTCAAAGGGTTGCAGTTATTAAAAGAAGTCGAAGCCGATGCTGTTGAGATCATGGGTGATTCATTGTTGGTGATAAGTCAATTATCTGGGGAATATGAATGCAAGAATGATACCTTAATAATCTATAATGAGAAATGCCCATATTCCTAGGGAGCAAAACGTTGAAGCCAATGATTTAGCTCAAGGCGCATCAGGATATAGGCCGATGTTACAAGGGGTTGAAGTAGAAGTGGCCTGTATTCCAGCCGATGATTGGAGGTTTGATGTTTTTGAGTATCTAAAGAATCCTTCAAGACCAGTTTCAAGGGGATTAAGGTATAAAGCTCTTAAGTATGTTTTGTTGGATGATTCATTATATTATCGGACGATTGATGGAGTTCTATTGAAGTGTTTGAGTATGGAAGAAGCTAAAGTTGTTATGTGTGAGGTTCATGAAGGTATTTGTGGGACACATCAATCGGCTCATAAAATGAAGTGGTTACTTCGAAGAGTTGGATATTTTTGGCCAACCATGCTGGAAGATTGTTTCATATATTACAAGGGTTGTCAAGATTGTCAGAAGTTTGAAACAATTCAGAGAGCGCCAGCATCGGCTATGAACCCTATTATCAAGCCGTGGCCGTTCAGAGGTTGGGGTATTGATATGATCGGCCAGATCAATCCACCATCAAGCAAAGGACATAAGTTCATATTTGGTTCAAGTAAGATTGCGAGCTCTTGAGAAAGTTCGACGGGATAAGGAGAGAGTTGTTAGGCATTATAATAAGAAGGTTGTACCCAAATCTTTTGAGGAAGGAGAGCTGGTTTGGAAATTAGTGCTGCCGATAGGGGCCAGAGATAATAAATTCGGCAAGTGGTCACCAAATTGGGAAGGTCCGTTTCAAGTTCACAAATGTGTTTGTAAAGGGGCATACATGTTAAAAGGGCTTGATGGAGAAGTATTTGGAAGAGCACTTAATGGAAAATATTTGAAGAAATACTACCCAAGTGTTTGGATCGGTTCATGATCAGATATGGTTTGCTGGTTGATAGCCGATGTGTTTACATCGCCTTTAGATGGCCGATATTTTTATCGCCCTTAGACATGTAAGTTTGCAGCATTGTGTTCCCTACTCCAAACTTGGGGGGCATGGAAGATGAAGTTGGAAATTTTTGAGTAAAATTTAGCATAAGTTGAATACAACCAAGGTATAAAATTGGCTTATATGAAAGCAATAGTATCAATCGGCATAAGGAAGTTAAGAGGTTATGTTACAAGACAAATGTTTTAGCCGATTACAGAATTGATTACAAAATTTTTCTAAGTCCCTATTACAGGAAATCATTGAGCAAGATATTTCTGGATTACTGACAATGCCCGTTGACGGATTTCTTCAACTTCTGCAATGGCTTGGGCATCTTGGGCGTCAGTTCCAGGAATTACCTTCAGGGATTTAGTCATGGTGGCCACATTTTTTATAGCCGATTTCAATTTTGCTTTCTGTTCCCCAATGGCTTTAGGGAGATCAGCTAATTTCTGCTTTTCCAGTGCAATTTTGGCATTACACTCTTCAAGCTTGACTAGCAGATCTATTCTTTCAGCCTCTAGTTGATTTATTGAAGCTTTTATCGTCTCTTCAGCTAGTTTATCAAGCTTTGTTTTTTCATCATGTACTAGCTGCCGATTGGCCTGGATGGTTGCTTCAATATCTTTCTTTTCTCGTCTATCGGCTATTCTTTGTCTTGCTTTCTCCAGCTTGAATTGATGCTGCTCAAGATACATAGCTGGAGTGATTGTGTTGGACAGTTCATCTGGCAGTAGGGCTTGAATTTCTTGGAATCTGGATCGCAGAGTGCTGCAGTCAATTACCAGGCTGTCCAGAGATGCTTCTAACCGATGTGCAATGTCTTCAAGATTCCTCTTTACGTCATCGGCTAGAGGAGCTAAGGACTTGCTTGCTGCTTCTTCTTCTGTTTCTTCATCAAAGTAGTCCTTTATATCAAAAGAAAATAAATCGGCTAAGACCTGCAAGTAGGAAAGATGAAAGGAGTATAAGTAAGAGGATATTTTTATATAGCCGAGTTGAAGAGTTTTAAGGATGAGACTTACAGGGATTGCAGAAGCAGCGATTTCTTCTTCTTCGACATGATGGCTGCCTACAGCTGATGCGGTATGTTCACTTGAAATCGGTTGTGCTACAGGAGATGGAGGGGAAGGAGGCTGAAAATATTAAAATATTCATGCAAGTGTTAGATAGTATCGGCTAATGAAGTATTCGGAGGATTAGAAGGTTGAAACTTACCAAAGGAGCTTGAATTGATGGCTTAGCCGATACTTGTGCTGGTTTCTTTCTCTCGGCTGGTCTTTTCTTCTGCAAAATGCAAGAGTTAGAGATTCAAATTGAGGATGAATAAAGAAAGTTTGTGTCAAGGAAGATGAATTTACCCTGGGTTGCCGAGTGAAGACAGCTGGAACAGAAGGGGTTGTGGGAGTTTGCTTTGGAGAGGCTGGAGGTGTTTCTTCTCTTACAGGATTCGGCTGTAGCTTCATCTATTGCCCGTTCAATGGATGCTTCTTTTAGGGCTTCATCTGCATCATCGGCTGTTGGAGGTGGTTGTTTCTTGGCCTTTTTCTTAGTGGCTGGTGGCATGGCAGTTGATGCTCTAGTTCTCCTTTTCCTCCCTGCATCGGCTGGTTCCCTCATTTGTCCTTGGAGCAGGCTTGAGGTCTTGGGGGCATGATAGCCGATGACAGGAGGAGTCATGCCACATCTGTTAGGAAATAGCCCTGCAGCATATTCAATTTCTTTGCCACTTTTGCTGGTATGAGGAGGAGATGAATCTGTGGTCTAGAAGAGCAAAGATAGTTTATAAGTTATAAATGGAATCGGCTGGTATGTTTAAAACAGGAATGAAATAAAGAAAGAGAAATTACCTGAGGGATCATGTCAGGGAAGAGATCTGTCATGTAAAAGGTGGCCGATTGGTGAAAAAGGTGTTGTTTCCATTCAGCCCACCATGAAGTGAAGATTTTGCTCCTGAACATGGCTAGTTCAATATCATTTATACTGCCAAGAGAGGGGCCTGGAATGTTTAGTAGCCGATCCATCATTAAGTTTGAAGTTATTTCTCCTCGGCATTCAATCTTGTCAGCAAACCACAAGCCGATTGGAAGTTGACCCATACCAAACTGCCTGGCTGAGCTCATGGGATGATAAAATTTGTATGAAACCTTTATGTTCCTGCCTTGATGGATGCCGACAGGAAGGATGCATGGGCTGATGGCTGTGGTATATACTTCTTTGGACTTCTGGAATTTGTCGTGGTTTATTTCTTCGAATCTGAAGTCTGATGGCAGTTCAAAGTTGGTTGATTCATCATAGAAGAACCAGATTCTAGCATCTTTTTGAAAGCCGTCATAGAAGCTGAAAAACCAGTCCTTGAGCAGTTCTGCTGATAATTTTGCTCCTGCATCGGCTGGGGTGCTGGCATATTCTCCAAAGGACATACATCTCCGATGGGTTATTTCTTCTCCATCATCATCAGTGATCGGCTCTAGTCTTGGAAATTTTGCTTCAGTTAGGGGTGGCCGATCGACAGCTTTCATCGCAACTAAATTTAGCCAAGATTGGAGTAACCACCATGGACCACCTGTACTGACTGTTGAGCCGATAGCTAGTTTGGCTGATGCATTATTTAGGGTTTGATATAAATAGCCGAGCAGAATTTTTCCTAAAGGGAATTGCCTTTTTTCTTCAAGTGCTTCGGCTACATGTTGCCAGTTTGAGGTTGGGCCACAACTAGATCCACAGAACAAAAATTTCTCCAACCACATCAGCAAGAAGGCAGTATGCTCTCTAGGGGAGACTGAGCCCTGACCCATGTTAGCCGAAATAAAGCCAGACCATCCTCCTATGCTCTTGATTTTAAAATCAAATCTGTTTTTGGAGTTTAAGGTCATTGGGTTGGCTGATGAAGTGATATCTAGACCAGTCAACATGGTAATATCCAGTAAAGTTGGGGTCATCGGTCCTTGATTGAATAAAAATGCATTGATTGCATTGGACCAGAAATAGCTAGCAGAGGCCATCAGTGGTTCATCTTTAGCCGAATTAGCCAAAGTAAGGGCTAAGGCTTGGCCGATTCCGAGTTCATTCCAGTGGTTCTGCTTGCTAACCGATATGCGCTTATACCATGCAGGCCAGCTTTTCTCTAGGGATGGCCAAGATTTGAATGTGTTTTTCCAGTGCCCTAGATTTGGATTTGTTAGTCTGAAGGGAATTCTGTTTGTTTCGGCAGTAATGAACTCAGTAGGGTCTAAGTTGCCGATTGGCCCAAGGAAATAGTTGTTTTCATGATTGAGGCTGGGAATCGCAATTAGGTTTGCGAGATGCTACATCAATAAGGCAAAAGAGGAAGAAATTGGACTGAGATTGCGGAAAACAAGATTTAATGAGCAATGAGGAGATCTAGCCGATGGGACTTACCTCAGCGTATTCGGCTGATGGGGCAGCGGATGGAGCGGATGACGAAGACATCTTCTTGCCGGCGGAGCTTGAATGTGTGAAGGAAGGTTTGTAGTTGACTGCTTGCGCTGAAGGGATCACCGGAGTTGGGAGAGACGGAGATTGCGAAAGTGGTGGCAACAGTAATAACGGTGTGATGTTTTTCGGGGCCGTCGGTTAAGTATTTAAAGAGATGTGGTAACGGTCAAAAACGGAAAGAGCGAGATTATCTCGGAGATAAGATTTGGCAAATCCGAAACATTACCAAATATTTCGAACTTGGGGGGCATGTGTTGACGACCAAATTTGGTAATTCAAATATCGGAAATCAAGATGGAATCGAAGAGGATTAAAGAGATAAGATCGTATCGGAAAGCAGAGTGAGAATCGGCTGTGGTCCGAATCGGCTATGGACTGGATCGGCAGAGTCATGAGTCGGACTAGGTTAGCTGATTGAGCCGATTTCAGTAATATGACTTGGTGTACGTCATCAGGTTATGTTAACGTGTTTCATATGGATTGCTACGCACGGATAAAGTCCTGACGAGGCAATTGTATCTATTAATTAGGATATTTTATGTAATTTCCTTATAGATATCCTCGGTAAGAGTCCGCCTAAGGGACTTGTTGGTTAGTTAGATTTGTATTAGGTTAATATAAGTCGTGTCCATGATGGACAAGGTTTGTAATTTCGGGTATAAATATAATCCCGAGGTCTTGTAAATAATAACAACACACGTTCAATCAATCTCGGCGCATCGCCAAACCTTTGTTTTCTGTTCTCGGCAAGTTTGTGCTTTCGAGTCGTGCTGCATCAATTTGATCTTCGGCGAAAAGGTATATCTTGTCATGGCGAGTTACATCATTAGGGCTAGTGCTTACATCTCTATGACACTCTAGTTCTTTGTTGTAATTCTCCGAGTTATCATATATGTTATATAACTTAGATCGACAATGCAATCTACCTGTATCGGCTGAATCCTTTCTAGGGTTTCATCGATATCAGCTAGATCACTTTGTTAATCTAGGTTATATAATATATCCACCATCCCGAAAAGGCAACCATCGGCTTGATTCTTTAGATCTCATGCTTCTATTTATACTTAATGCTGCATTGGTTCAGTCCAACCTATTAAGTCATATTTAGAATCATGATATCTAACCTGTTTCATGGTTGCTAATAAGGATAGTATCAGGGTTTCAGCCGATCTTACCTGATATAGATGTTTTACATCGTATTATGCTTTGTTTAATGTTCTATATCTGCCCCTTATATAAGGATCTAATCTAATGTAAATATATTAAGCTTAATATCAATTTGATTGACTATAGTTTAATATATTTATTACTAGAGAATATCCTAGTATAAGGTTGTATCGGAGCTATAGCCGATACATACTTAAACCTAGATATCGGCTATGACATCAATCTACATAATCATTATGTTATGTTATCTTTAGACTTGGGCAATTTATACTGTCTCGGTTCAGTCCGATCTATCCCAATTGCTTATCTCTAAAGTAATATTGATATATTGATTATATAACACCGATCTTTACAGCCGATATCCTAGTTTTAGGGTTAATTTTATCATTGATTATACCTTACAGCCGATCCATGCTTTATTGCATCGGCTAGGTCACATACGATATGAAATCGGCCCTATGGCCGATTGTCTATCGTTTACTGATATTGTTTGCATGTTTTTCTTGTTGATTGCAGGATCAAATCAACTGGCACACGCTTTAATCTGAAACCCTAATTTTGGACCTGCACTAGAGTAAAGCAAACCTCTCAGGCCAGTGTGTGTTTTTTGCATCAACAGACCCTCATACAGGTGGACCAAATTTTTGTCCCTCAAATAATCGCCTACATTGTTCCAAATAAGGTGTCTGATGAACATCCACCTACAAAACTGTATTTTCGCAACGACCGCCTATGAAAATATTGAAACTATCGTTGGTGGAGGATTTAAGTGGTCCACGCGTGGCTAGGGTTTTGCTCGGGGAGGAGAGTGGCGACTAGGATTTCTTACGTGATATAATTACTTCGCCGGTCACACCCCCTGATGAATATATAGGATTCATGACTAGGCTTCCGAGGTCCATTGGAGTCCTATTGGGATCTCCATCCGAATTAAGCTCATATTGGATTTCCATACAGTCCCCTTATTCTGGCACGTTAAGCATGCGACCCTGTAGGTTCATGTACACTCGCTTGCAACCCAAAAACTCCTTTTCGGTCCACTTGTCAATAACGGCCCCTACCAGAAAGTATTGACCCATCGGGCATACATAAAGATCATATCGGCTGAACCTCTCGTGTATAGTTGTATAAACTTCTTTGCCTCACGGTATTGATTAAGCTCAAGGCTAGATATGTGCCATCCTCTAATAGCTCAAGCATTCACTCGAACCTATGATAGATTATTGACCTGCGATTGACTCCTCAATCACTTTTGGCATGGCCATGCACTTCCATAATCTATAACATCGAGAGGCCTACGGATATCTCTCCATAGGAGGGGCAAATTTCATCTTGATTATTCATATCCCACTACTAGTTTCATAGCATACCTGAAGACTGCTTTCATAACTACCTAGTTACGGAATAGCGTTTAGCAGCCCTAAGCAAGCTACTACAAATGTTAGGAACCATAATAATATCAGGTCTAAGGATTCTATACCAACACTAAATGAGACTACTGATGGCACTCTCTTGCAGTGTCTCATGGTGGTTCTAACCAATAATATGTTCCCCAACATGTGTCCATATTATTAATTTGATATCTCCATACCATGATAAATGAGATATGATCATCAATCAATACATGTGTTGATCATTTAACCATATTTGTTCGACATATGATATTGGATCAGGGATCCTTTAGAAATAGTAACATACAATATAAAGAGTCTTATGAACGAATCGCATATTCATTAACCAATAATGAGTTATCTTTTCGAAGAAACAATGTCAGGTAAATATGTAACCATAGTATGTGATACAATCATCTCTATAATTGACTCTAGGACATATCACCAACAAGAATTGCCTACCTTCTGTCCTTTTAGCACTTCCAAGCCACAATGTAGGCAAAGTATTAATGTATTGTTCTTTAATTTTCTAAAATTCCAGGATTTCATGAAAGATCTGACCTATGGATAACTCTTATATCCACAGTAGTCCACTCTAGGCATAACATCTTTAATTTTCTAAAATTCGAAATTCCTCAATTCTCCAAATATTTGTACTATGAAAGATTTGCAAATAATTGTAACACCCAACATACCTCCAATATCCGTATTAGTCCGCTCAAGGCATAGTATTGTTGCATTTCTCTAATTTCCTAAATGGCTCATATTGAGCAAGACCCACATGCATATTTAGCTCTACTTTCACTTCCGTGCTCATTTCATATAGAAAGGTTAACCAGGTGTACTATGAGTAGAGAACTAAGGCTTGTATATGTAAGTTGGCCCTTGCTCGTACAAATATCGAAGTTAGTACTGAACCAACACTGTGACCACTTTTTGACCACACAGTTGTTAACACCACTACTATAGGCTACATATGGGTTGGCGTGTTATGGTATCCTAATAGCTTTAGCCAATATTTTCTTCCCTTGTAGCAATTTTGATATCAGTCCACCTGAAGAAATGTTGTTTGAACATTTCATACTTAGTGGTCTGTGGCTTTCTACATTCTTGCCCTTAAAAGCTAACATAGCCCATCCCGCGATATGCTGTCAGTGTTTGAGATTAGACTTGGAAGGCACTAGGAAGTTCAGTGATGCCCACATACCAAGGTTAAGGTTGATTCATCGTACTTCGTGCTAGTGTCCTCCGGAGCTATTTTTCTTTGCATATACTTAGTCTGTGCATCATTTCATGTTGGATGATCTTTATGGTCCACTAGGTTTATAAAGTCACAAGATTCATGTAATAGGTGAATATAATTGAGGGTGAATTTAAAAAAAATGGAGTTTTATTGTGTGTATCAGAGTGCGGAAATGTTAGAAATTGCCAAGGTCATTGAGTTCATGCTGAAAGTATAAAATTCAGCATCTTTTTACCAACATCACACAATAGGTTATATCACAACTATAATGCTAACTTTATCACTAACAGTTTTCAAGAAAAAGGAGAAAAGATCCGTGATAATTTTGCCACTCCTAGTTTGCGGGATAGTAAATTGTTAGAAGAACAGTAATATGCTATAAATTCTTTTGGAGAATGAGCCAAGCAGCACAATATTTTTTTAGTAATGTACTTGTACTTTATAATGCTAAGAAAATGTGGATTAAACATTTTAAGGACACAGGGGAAGCATACAAGTAATAAACCACACTAAGTATAACACGTAATCGTATGTACATGTGCATGTGTGTCTTTGTTTTGCATGGAAATTATGGTAGGATAGTACCAATTGACTCCACAAGTGGCCAAAGAAGAGGCATATGGCTACACATAAAAGGAGGACATTGTGCCACAACTTGTTCCAAGAAAACAACATTAGAATTCCTGCAAACATAATGTTTTTTTACACGCCCTCACTCCATTTTGAAAAAAAAAGTCCTGTTTGAGCGAATGGAATGCCTCAGGAACTTTCGTTGCTACATAAGTATTGGCTGCACTTGTTGCAAGAAGAATAGACAAACCCAATTGACTCGGGTGATACACACCTACTAAAGCAAGAGAAAACTGCAAGTGTGGGAGGTGGTGACTATACACTCGCAACCATCTCAGGTTTGGGTAGAAATTTAACAATCTTTTGCAAAGTTCCAATGATTACATTAGGTTGCTAACTAAAAAATGATCCTATTCCTAGTTCTTTCGCCATGCATACCCATGTTAACAAGATTTTTTATTTTTTACATTGTGTTATATGATTATAGGAGTAGGAGGCATTGAGGAGTCAGACCGCTTAGCGTCGCAAACATATTCTTTTTAGCAGTGTAAGGCTCTTGCGTAAACCTGCACTGTGTGCCATCTTTACATGGTATATTTCGATGAGGTGAAAGAGAAAAACAATGATCAAATGTAGGTAAATGTTGATGATGAAATTTGTCAAGCTTATGAATCGGAAACAAGATCCAATCCGAAGCGGATTCGAACGTATGCGGAAATCTCGGAAACAGAGTGCGCATCGGCTGGAAACTGTATCGGCTGAAAACCGAGTCCGAATTGGATAGCCGATATGGCCGATATCGCATGTGAAGTCAGTATCGGATTCGACAGAGAGTTTGCGACAATTTTTCCAGGCAAGGATAGAGTTCAAAATTGGTAAATGTATCTATTAATTAGGAATATATGTATTTTTCTTATAGATATTCTCGGTAAGAGTCCGAAAAAGGGACTTGTTTGCTAGTTAGATTTGTATTAGGTTAATATGAGTTGTGTCCGTGATGGATAATGCTTATATTTTCGGGTATAAATATAGACCCGGGGTTATATGAATAAACAACAACCAAGTTCAATCAATCTCCGCGCATCGCCAACCTTTTGTTTTCTACTTTTCGACAAGTCCATGCTTTCAAGTCGAGCTGCATCAATCTGATCTTCGACGAAGAGGTAGGTCTTGTTATGGCGGTTTGCATCATCGGAATGAGTGCTTACATCTTTATGACACTCTAATTCTATCTTGCGAATCTTCGAGTTATTATATACATTATATAATTTAGATTGACAATGCAATATATTCATATCGGCCGATCTCAATCTAGGATTTTGCTGGTAACGACCAGATTATCTTGTTGGTTTAAATTATATAATGTATCCACCATCCCGAAGAGGCAACCATCGGCTTGATTGTCTAGATATTATGCTTCTTATCATACTTAGTGATGCATCAGTTAAGTTTGATCTACTAAGTCGTGTTCTGAATCATGATCTCTAGCCTGTTTTATGGTTGCTAATAAGGATAGTATCGGGGTTTCAGCCGATCTTATCTGTTATAGATGTTTTACATAGTTTTATGCTTTGTTTAATATTGCTATATCTAATCTAATACAAATATATTGGACTTACTATCAATCTGATTGATGTCAGTTGAATATACTTATTGCAAGAGAATATCCTAGCATAAGGTTGTATCGGAGCTATAGCCGATACATGCTTAAATCTGGGCATCGGCTATGACATGAGTACATGTAATCGTTATTTCATGTTATTTTAGACTTGGGCACTTTATACTATCTCGGTTCAGTCTGCTCTATCCCAATTGCTTATTTCCAAAGTAATATTGATATTTTGATTATATAACACTGATATTTTCAGCCGATGTACTAGTTTTAGGGCTAGTTTTATCATTAATAAACACCTCACAGCTGATTCATGCTTTATTGCATCGGCTAGGTAACTATACGATATGAAATCGGCTAGCTGGCCGATAGACTATCATTTACTAATATTTTGCATATTTCTTCTTGTTGATTGCAGGATCAAATCAACTGGCACACCCTCAAACCTAAAAGTAACTTTTGGACCTGCACTAGAGTAAAGCAAATCTCTCTAGCCAGTGTGTGTTTTTTGCATCAACATGCTTTTGCCACGCCCAGTGGGACCTTGCGTCATCATGTCACCAAATATCACTGAAGTCTCAGAAGAGAACAACCTGCCGATCACGATCGAGCAATTGAACGATGAGCAGAGAGAAGAGATGAAGCAGATGCTAGATCAACTCCAGAGTCAATACCTGCATTCGTTCACGGTAACTCGAAAATTGTGTCATCATGACGCCCAATATAACTGAAGTCTCAGAGGACAATGTTCTACCAGTCACGATCGAGCAGCTGAATGAAGAGCAGAGAGAAGAGATGAAGAAATTGTTGGATCAACTCCAAGATCGATATCTACATTCACTTACGGTAACCCGACAGGGCACGGTTATCCAGAGGACCAGAGTGGAGTTGCCACCGATCGTGAAATCAGACCGAGGTACATCCGGGGGAAGCGAAGATAAAACCAAGGAACCTAAGATCGAATCAAACAACGAAGAACTTCACACCTTACATGATCGTATTGATTCGGTAGTACATCATGCTCTCATCAACAAATCCGGAGTACTTGTGATTACATTGACGAATATGATCAAGTCAGTAGTTGATGGAACTATAGCCGAAGAAAAGGCAAAAGGACCAGTATATCTACCAGGCGATACGTTCCCAGGCTATAGGACTGTGAAGACCGAAATTGGCAGGAAACAACAAACGTTTCAAACCCAGGTTCCATCGGCTCCTCTGTTTAGTACATATATCCCAACAATATTAACAAGACAGTCGCCATTCACTGGGGGCAAACTTCAAATCAGTTAACACCAGAACAGCTGATGAATATACTCAACACAAAGCCGCTAGTTGTTGATACTATGTATCATATTCCTGCGGTTCCACAACAGCCGATTGGAATCACCCAGCCGATAGGCCAACAATACAATCCAGAATCACTTCCGTATGTGTCGGCTAATCTCAATCAGCATTATCAACCTCATTCTCCACGGCCTCAACCGGCACAGTATGGCCAGTATGATCAAATCCAACAATAGTATGGTGGAACATCACAACAGCCGTGGGCCGATATGATTGCCGATGTAATGAGGGAACAATTTGGGCTCAAGCCTAAGGACAATAGCAATATGTATCGGCATCCGTATCCAGAATACTTTGATCGACTACCATTACCAAACCGATACAAGGTGCCAGATTTCTCAAAACTTTCAGGGCAAGATAATGTGTTAACTTATGAACACGTTAGCCGATTCTGAGCTCAATGTGGGGAAGCATCGGCTACAGAAGCCATCGGAGTCAGACTATTTCCACTATCTTTATCTGGGTCGGCATTCACATGGTTTTCATCTTTACCTTATACCTCTATTAGGAGTTGGGCCGATCTAAAGAAACAGTTTCATAAATACTTTTTCAGTGGTATCTAAGAGATGAAATTGTCGGACCTCACAGCTATCAAGCAGAAATCACATGAAACATCACCAGATTACATCCAAAGATTCAAAGATCTGAGGAACAGATGTTACAGTTTGGCTCTGACAGATTCACAACTAGCCGATCTGGCCTTTCAGGAGTTGTTGGCACCGACAAGGGAAAGGTTATTAGCTCAAGACTTTGAGAGCTTAGCTCATTTGGCTCAGAAGATATCGGCTCATGAAACATGATTCCAGGAGGCTAGAAAATTTGTTAAAAAAGCCAACAATGTTAACAATATCTAGAGCTATGATTCTGACTCCGAAGATGATGATCCAGAAGTTAATGCAGCCGAGTGGGCTAGGAATAAAAAGACAGTAGTATGCCAATGGGTTAAAAATTCGGGGAAAGAGGAAAGGTTTGATTTTGACATCAGCAAGGCTGACAAGATATTTGATCTTCTTCTTCAAAAAAAGCAGATTCAATTGCCAGCAGGTCATGTGATACCATCGGTTGAAAAATTGAGGAAGAGGTAATATTGCAAGTGGCATAATACAGGATCTCACAGCACTAACGATTGCAAGATTTTCAGACAACAGATCCAATCGGCTATTGAATAAGGAAAGATCAAGATTGATGACTCCAAGAGGCCGATGAAGATAGATGGATAACCTTTCCAGTAAACATGGTTCACTCTGGATTTAGCAGAAGCCAAGCCGATGGAGGAAAAAATTATGTCAGAAACATCAAATCGGCTGGTATGATCGATAAGTACCAGAAAAGGCGCCAGAGGGAGGAGGAGTCATATCACCACGATGATGAGAAATATTTTGACCCACATTGGAGCTGTGAATTTTTTAGGTTCTGTTGGAATGAAGGCATGAGGTTACCATCCATTGAAGATTTTCTGGGTTGCAGTGATCCTGAAGTTCAATATGTTTAAAGACCAAGCCGACAGAATACAGGTATGCATCGGCCAGTTCAGAAAAGATTGTTAGTTCATGAGAAACTTGATCCGATCTGACAAGACCATCATGAAGGTGATTTGCAGAAACAGACCAGAGATGTGCAACCATAATGGTGTCCTTCTGGAATTTTTACCAAGAATCAAAAGAGGCGTGTCCAAAGGATGAGAAACAGGGAACAAATCCAGGAAGTTGAAGGTGAAATTAAGCATTGGCTGAGGCGTACAAAGAAAGTTTGGCGTGGGAAGAGCAAAGTGGTGTCAGCCGATGATGTCCAAGCTGATCAGAACAAAAATTTTCAGACCAAGGGCAAAGAGGCGATGTCTTCTTCGATTAATATGGTTTTCATGCTACCAGCTGAGTACGCAGTTGAACAAGTGGTTGAACAACAAGATGAATCACAATCGGCTAAGTTGATTTTGTCTCCATAGCAAGCTGTTTTTGAGAAGCCAGAGGGGACTGATCATCGGCACATCAAGCCTTTATATATTAGGGGGTTTGTTAATGGGAAGCTAATGTCAAAGATGTTAGTCGATGGAGGAGCAGCCATTAATTTAATGCCATATTCAACTTTCAAGAAGCTTGGGAAGAATTCAGAAGATTTAATCAAGACTAACATGATTTTGAACGATTTTGGCGGGAATCCATCTGAAACCAAGGGAGTTTTGAATGTGGAGTTGACCATCGGTAGCAAGATAATTCCTACTACATTCTTTGTTATTGATGGAAAGGGTTCCTACAGTCTGTTGCGGGGAAGAGATTGGATCCATGCTAATTGTTGTATTCCTTCAACCATGCACCAAAGCTTGATTCAATGGCAAGGAGACCAAATTGAAATCGTGCCAGCCGACAGGTCAGTCAATGTAGCTAGTGCCGATTTATCTGTTTGGGAGATGGAAGGAATTGATTGTTTGTTTGGAAAGTTTGGCAAGAAGATTACTTAATAGTTTCTGATTATGATATACAACCAATAGGAGATGGAGAGCCCCAATTGTTATTTTGAGGGCGTCGTGGAGGGTTCCAATTTTTACACAAAAGATACTGTAGATGATCTCGACGGCAAGCTTGGACAAGGGTTTATGTCGGCCGATGAATTGGAAGAAATAGACATTGGACCAGGTGATAGGCCTAGGCCGATATATATTAGCAAAGGTTTAACAAAAGAGTTTAAATGTAAATTAATAGCACTTTTGAAAGAATATAGAGATTGTTTTTCCTGGGAATATTATGAAATGCCAGGACTTAGCCGATCGATTGTTGAACATCGGCTGCCTATCAAACCAGGTTATTGGCCATCAAGCAACCTCCAAGATGTTGTAAAGCTGAAATGCACGATGCAATCAAGGCCGAAATTACAAGACTCTATGATGCAAATTTTATTAGACCATGCCAATATGCTGAGTGGAACTCAAATATAGTACCAGTGATTAAGAAGAACGGCAAACTCAGAGTTTGTATTGATTTTCGAGATTTAAACAAAGCTACACCAAAAGAAGAGTACCCAATGCCGATTGCCGATGAATTGGTTGATACAGCATCTAGACATAAGGTTATCAGCTTTATGGATGACAATGCAGGATATAATCAGATTTTTATGGCTGAAGAGGATATTCCCAAGACTGCTTTTAGATGTCCTGGTGCAATCGGTTTGTATGAGTGGGTTGTAATGAATTTTGGGTTGAGAAGTGCTGGTGCTACATACCAAAGCGCAATGAATTATATATTTCATGATCTTATCGGCTTGTTGGTTGAAATCTATATCGATGATGTGGTGGATAAATCTAAGGAAATTGATAAGCATATAGCTGATTTGAGAAAAGTATTGGAAAGAGCAAGAAAATATGGGCTGAAGATGAATCCAACAAAGTGTGCTTTTGGTGTATCGGCTGGACAGTTCCTTGGATTTTTGGTACATGAGAGGGGCATTGAGATAACCCAGAGGAGTATTGAAGTTATTAATGATATAAAACCTCCAGCAGATAAGACTAAGTTGCAGTCACTGATAGGCAAGATTAATTTTGTTCGGTGTTTCATATCAAACCTATCTGGCCGAATAGAGCCATTCACTCCTTTGCTGAAGCTGAAAGCTGATCAAGAGTTTGTTTGGGGAGAAAAACAGCAAAAAAAACATTCGACAATATCAAGGAATATTTGAGTACTCCTCTAGTTCTCATACCACCACAAAAAGGGCTTCCTTTTAAGTTATATTTGTCAGCCGATCAGAGCTCTATCGGCTCAGTTTTGATCAAAGAAGTTGAAGGTAAAGAAAGAGTTATATTCTATCTCAGTAGAAAACTTATGGATGCTGAAACAAGGTATTCGCCTGTGGAGAAGTTATGTCTGTGCTTATATTTTTCTTATACAAAGTTGAGACATTATTTGCTTTCCAATGAGTGCACTATAGTATGTAAAGTTGATGTAGTACGTTACATGCTATCGGCTCCGATTTTGAAGGGAAGGATTGGAAAGTGGATGGAAAGTGGATTTTTGCTTTATCAGAATTTGGTCTGAGATATGAATCGGCTAAGGCAGTTAAAGGGCAGGTGATAGCCGAGTTCATAGTTGAGCACAGGGATAATACTGTTGACCATGTTGATACTATGTCTTGGACTTTGTTCTTTGATGGATCAGTTTGCACTCATGGATGTGGTATCGGCTTAGTAATCATATCACCAAGGGGGCAAGTTTTCAGTTTGGTTTCACCATCAAGTCTTACTCTACAAATAATCAAGCTGAATATGAGGCTGTTTTGAAAGGGTTGCAATTATTGAAAGAGGTTGAAACTGATGCTGTTGAAATCATGGGTGACTCATTATTAGTGATCAGTTAATTATCTAGGTAATATGAATGCAAGAATGATGTCTTGATGGTTTATAACGAGAAGTGTCAAGAGTTGATGAAGACTTTCAAGATAGTTGCTTTGAAACATATCCCTAGGGAGCAAAATATTAAAGCCAATGATCTAACTCAGGGAGTATCAGGCTATAAGCCGATGTTGCAAGGTATTGAGGTTGAAGTTGCATGTTTGCCAGCCGACGATTGGAGGTTTGAGAGATTTGAGTATTTAAAAAATCCCTCTAAGTCGGTTTCCAGGAAATTAAGATATAAAGCTCTCAAGTATGTGTTGTTGGATGATACATTATACTATCGGAACTTTGATGGAGTTTTGCTGAAATGTTTGAGCCTGGATGAAGCAAAGGTAGTTATGTGCCAGGTACATGAGGGCACATGTGGAACTCATCAATCGACTCATAAGATGAAGTGGCTGATTAGAAGGGTTGAATATTTTTGGCCGACAATGCTGGAAGATTGTTTCAGGTATTATAAGGGATGTCAGGATTGTCAAAAAATTGGAGCAATTCGAAGAGCACCAGCATCAGCTACGAACCCAATTATTAAGACATGGTCGTTCAGAGGTTGGGGTATTGATATGATCAGGCAGATCAATCCACCATCGAGTAAAGGACATAAATTCATATTGGTTGCTACTAATTATTTTACTAAGTGGTTTGAGGCTATTCCTTTGAAGAAAGTTGACAGTAAAGATGTCATTGAGTTTGTTAAAGAGCATATTATATACAGGTTTGGTTTGCCACAGATGATTACAACTGATCAAGGTTCTATTTTTGTGTCCGATGAGTTTGTTCAGTTTGTCGTTAGCATGGGGATTAAATTATTGAATTCTTCACCATATTATGCACAAGCTAATGGGCAGGCTGAAGCATCTAACAAGAGCTTGATTAAGTTGATCAAAAGGAAGATTGTAGAATATCCCAAAAAGTGGCATACTGTATTGGAAGAGGCATTATGGTCCTATCGGATGGCTTGTCATGGTGCAATACAAGTTCCTCCATATCAGCAGGTTTATGGGTATGAAGTTGTGTTACCATGGGAAACCAATATCGACTCCAGAAGGATTTCTTTACAGGATAAGTTGACAGCTGATGATTATCATAATTTGATGGTTGATGAGTCAGAGGATTTGGTTCAATCTAGATTTCGCGTTCTTGAAAAGGTTGGATAGGACAAAGAAATGGTTGCTAGACATTACAATACAAAGGTTGTGCCAAAGTCTTTTGAGGAGGATAAACTTGTTTGGAAATTGGTTTTGTCGATAGGAGCAAGTGATAATAAGTTTGGGAAATGGTCACCGAATTGGGAAGAACCTTTTCGGATACATAAATGTGTTTCTAAAGGGGCTTACATGTTGAAAGGACTTGATGGAGAAGTTTTTGGACGAGCTCTTAATGGGAAATATCTGAAGAAATACTACCCAAGTGTTTGGATTGGTTCATAATCGGCTGAGCTATGCCAATGTATGGTTTACAGCCGATGTCGTAACATCGCCTTTAGATGGCCGATATTTTTATCGCCCTGAGACATATAAGTTTGCAGCATTGTGTTCCCTACTACAAACTTGGGGGGCATGAAGGATAACAATGGATATTTTTCAAGGAAGAAAATTTTTGAAAATTTTTTGAGCAAAATAATACAAGGCAAGATTGATCAATTTATATCGGCTCAATGGCCGATAACAGATTATACTTAAGTTTCAGTCAGCTCAACGACCGATATCTATATATTACAGCAAAAATATTGTTTGAGAAGATTGTTAAACTATTACATCATGCCAGATATTTTTGGATAGCTGATATAGCTTTTTGCCTAATTTGCTCTACTTCGTCTATCGCTTGAGCATAGGCTGCGTCCGTGCCGGGGATTGGTTTGAGAGATTTGCTCAAGGAGGATAGATGTTTTACAGATTTCTTCAATTTTGCTTTTTGAGCTTCAATGGCTTTAGGTAGATCAGCTAATTTCTGTTCTTCAGATATGATCTCAGTTCTGCAAGCTTCAAGTTGTGCTAATAGATTGGCTTCCTGCTTCTTTAATGTTTCAATCTTCTATTGAGTCGATCTTGGGCCAGCTTGACATCATTAACTTGCTATCGGCTAGACTGGATGTTAGCTTCAAGAGCAGAGCGCTCTAGCTGATCAGCAATTCTCTGTCTTGCTCTTTCTAGCTTGAAGTGATGCTGTTCGAGAAAGACTGCTGGAGAGATCATCTCGATAAGTTCATCAGGGATTTGATCTTGAATTTCTTCAAACCTTGCCCTGATTGGCCCACAGTTTACAACCAGCGCGTCCAGAGAAGCATTGAGCCGATCTGCAATATCGGCTAATTTCCTTTTTAAATTTTCTGATATAGGAGAAGTTGCTTTGATGGTTGTTTCTTCCTCTTCCTCATCCAAAAATTGCTTGAGATCAAAGGAAAACATATCGGCTAAGAGCTAAAAATAGGGAATTAGTATTAGGTGATGATGGTAGAGTTAGCCGATAGACATAAGTTTGAATATATGCCTACAGGAATCTGAGGAGGTGGGTGTTTTTGCAGCAATGATTTATTCATCGTGTTGGCTTGCTGTGGCCGATGGAGTACGCTCGCTTGAAATTTGACGAGGAGATGAGGGTTGAGGAGGCTGAAATAATACCAGGTGTTGATCAATATCGGTTGGAAATAGAGTTAAATTTGAGATGAGTTAGGATTACCGATACTGGTGGTGGAGTTGGTTTCTTCTTGGCAGCAATTTGTTTCTTTTTTCGGCTGAAAGAGATAATTGAGTTAGAACATGTATGAGTCATAAAAGGAGAAGATGGCTGTTAGAATGTTTTTACCTGCACTTTTTGGAGTCGTTTGGGGGACTTAGAGTTTTGACAGCTTTAGACTAAACCGCGGGAGGAGTATCAGCTCTGGGTGTTCTGATCTCGTCAGCTCACTAATCTGAGCAGCAGCCTCGTTTATAGCTTCTTCCATCTCAATTTTTTTTCAGAATTTCGTCTACCTCCTAGTCCAGAGGGATTTCTACATCGGCTGTTTTCTTCTGCTTTTTGATTGGTTTCTTTGAGATGGATGGCTTGACAACAGCTTGCTTTGTCCTCTTGCGTTTATCACCAGTTTGCATCGGCTCTCTGAGTTGACCCTGGAGCAGGATAGTTGTCTTAGGAGCGTTGATGCCGATGACCGAAGGATCTGGACCACAGCTGTTAGGGAGCTTAGCTGCAGCATACTCTATCGGCTTACCACTTCGGCTGATGAGTGGGGGAGGAGAATCTAATGTCTGCAAAGGAAGATGAAAAATATTAAGTATTAAGAGATTCATAGAATAAAATACAGGATATAAGGAAAGGTAACTTACTTGAGGGACCAAATCTGGTAGAATCTTGGTGAGGTATGTTTGGGCCGACAGATGGAATATATGAGTTTTCATTTCAGACCACCATCTATCAAATAGTATGCTTCTCATCAAGGTGATGTTAAATCTGTCTATGCTGCCAAGTGGGGGACCAGGGATGTTGAGCAGTTTGTCCATCATCAAAGCCGATACTATATCTCCTATGGTCTGGATCTTGTCAGAGTAATACAGGCCGATGGGCAGTTGTCCCATTCCAAGCTACCTTACTGCCACCATCGGGTGATAAAACTCATAAGACGGCTGGACATTCCTGGCTTGGGATATGCCAGTTGGGAGGATGCATGGAGAGATTGTAGCAGTCAGAACCTCTCTGGGTTTTTCAAACCTTTGATCGTTTATTTCATCCAATCTGAAATCGGCTGGTAGTTCATATTTAGCAAATGACTCATAAGCAAACCAGATTCGGCTGTCTCTAGGAAATCCATCATAAAATTTGCCGAACCAATTATGGAAGTGCTCAGCCGATGGTCCAGAACAAGCATAACCTGTGGCTGCCTCACCAAAGGATATACATCTGCGCACTGGGGTTGATTCATCATCACTACTAGGATCGGCTAAGGATGGGAATTCTTCCCTAAGAAGTGATGCTCTTAATGCAACTTTCAAAGTATGCAGAATAAGCCAAAGTTGAATGAACCACCATGGGCCACCGGTGCTAACACTTGAATCCATAATTAATTTAGCCGATAACTGGCTCAGAATCTGATATACTGCACCAAGCATGTATTTTCCTAAGGGGAGACAATGGCCTCGGCTAAATGTTGTCAGTTGGCTGTTGGGCCGCAGGTGGAGCCACAGAACAGAAACTTGTCTATCCTCACAATCAAGAAAGCTGTGTGTTCTCTAGCCGATACAGGGCCTGTTCCTATATTTTCTGCAATGAAACCAGACCAGCCCCTGATGTTTTTGGTTTTGAATTTATAATCGCATTTGGTCTTCAGGCTGATGGGGTTAGCTGATGTGGTAACATCCAGACCGGTAATCATGACTATGTCAAGCAAAGTTGGGGTCATCGGCCCATGATTGAACAGAAAGGCATTCAGAGTATCTGACCAAAAGTATGCAGCCGAAAACAACATCGGCTCATCTCTCTTCATATCGGCTATGGACAGAGACAGACATTGGGCTATACCCATCTCATCCCAATGGTCTTGCTTGCTTGCAGCTATCGTTTTGTACCAATTTGTCTACCTATCTACTTGAGAGGGCCAGGATCTGAAGGTTGTTGTCCAATGGGTAAGAGATGGGCTAGATTGCTTGAAAGGGATTCTTTCTGTTTCTGCGTTGATGATAACAGTTGGATCTATATCGCCTATTGGACCCAAGAAGAAATGATTGGGATCGTTGAGTCTTAGGATGGCTACTTGATGGACTTGGTGCTACAGATTGAGAAAGATAGGTTGAGGAGAGAAGAACGAATGCAAAGTAAATTTGGAGCCGACGGGAACTTACCTTAGGAAACTCTTTGGCTGTGGTGCTTGAAGGTCTTGATGAAGACGCCATTGACGCACGGGTGATTGTCGCTGGGAACAGGATCGTCATTGCAGTCACCGGAGAAGAAGAAAGCAATCGCCGGGGGTTTGCGGAGGAGTTTGGTGGCTTGAGCGGTGAAAACGGAGTTAACACCGTAAAATCTCTGGGGAAACGGTTGGTATTTATGAAATTAGGTGCGTAACGGTCACAGAGGAAACCCTAGATTTTTATGATTACAAAGAGATAATTCCGTTGCATCATATAATACTTCGGAATTCGGGGGCATGTATTGACGATGAAATTTGGCAAGCTTATGAATCGGAAAGAAGATCCAAGCCGAAGCGGATTCGAAGGTATGCGGAAATCTCGGAAACAGACTGCGCATCGGCTGGAAACTGTATCGGCTGAAAAACGAGTCCGATTTGGATAGCCGATATGGCCGATATCGCATGTGAAGTCAATATCGGAGTCGACAGAGAGTTTCTCGGTAAGAGTCCGCCTAAGGGACTTGTTTGCTAGTTAGATTTGTATTAGGTTAATATGAGTCGTGTCCGTAATGGATAATGTTTGTATTTTCGGGTATAAATATAGACCCGGGGTCATATGAATAAATAACAACCAAGTTCAATCAATCTCGGCGCATCGTTGTTTTCTACTTTTCGACAAGTTCATGCTTTCAAGTCGAGCTGCATCAATCTGATCTTCGACGAAGAGGTATGTCTTGTTATGGCGGTTTGCATAGTGCTTACATCTTTATGACACTCTAATTCTATCTTGCGAATCTCCGAGTTATCATATACATTATATAATTTAGATTGACATTGCAATCTATTCATATCGGCCGATCTCTATCTAGGGTTTTGCTGGTAACGACTAGATTATCTTGTTGGTTTAAATTATATATTGTATCCACCATCCCGAAAAGGCAACCATCATCTTGATTGTCTAGATATTATGCTTCTTATCATACTTAGTGCTGCATCAGTTAAGTTTGATCTACTAAGTCATGTTCTGAATCATGATCTCTAGCCTATTTTATGGTTGCTAATAAGGATAGTATCGGGGTTTCAGCCGATCTTTTATGGTATAGATGTTTTACATAGTTTTATGATTTGTTTAATATGTTATATCTGCCCTTTATATTAGGATCTAATCTAATACAAATATATTGGACTTACTATCAATCTGATTAATGTCAGTTGAATATATTTGTTGCAAGAGAATATCCTAGCATAAGGTTGTATCGGAGCTATAGCCGATACATGGTTAAATCTGGGCATCGGCTATGACATGAGTACATGTAATCGTTATTTCATGTTATTTTAGACTTGGGCAATTTATATTGTCTCGGTTCAGTCCAATCTATTCCAATTGCTTATTTCTAAAGTAATATTGATATATTGATTATGTAACACTGTTCTTTTCAGCCGATGTACTAGTTTCAGGGTTAGTTTTATCATTAATAAACACCTTACAGCCGATTCATGTTTTATTGCATCGGCGAGGCTACATCACGATACGATATCGACTAGCTGGCCGATTGGCTATCATCTACTAATAAATTTGTATGTTTCTTCTTGTTGATTGTAGGATCAAATCAACTGGTACGCCCTTCGAACCTCAAAGTAACTTTTGGATCTGCACTAGAGTAAAGCAAATCTCTCTGGCCAGTGTATGTTTTTTGCATCAACAGTACAACAATCTATCTATAATGCAAATGTGTCCTATACTCTTATGCAAATGAGTCCTATACTCTGTGATGTCATGTATGAACTGTTTGTGAATATAATTTTTAATCCAGATTCTTTGATGAATGAATTTCAGTACATTGACTTCAAGCGTCTCGTGACTTGGATGAGTACAAGGTTTACCATATCATTGATTTCTTACTAGCTAAACGGCCCTCATGTCACATTTTTTGAAGAGGCATTTCTATTCAGCGCTTACGTATGGAACTCTATGTTACAGTACATGCTGCTTCCCAACTACAGCAGTATATTTTGGTTCATAAAACAGAACAAAAAGTTGAGCCCTGTGTGTACAGCTACACATAGAAGAACAAAATTTTGTGCAATAAAACATTGGAAGATAGCCTAAGTCATGATAGTCAATAAAACATGTACTTATTCTGAATTCACAATGCAAATTGGATTGGACGAATTTCTAATGGTCTGTTACCTCATCATGCATATAAGCTTACCACAAAAGCCTTAAAATCCATGTTTTAGGTGGGGCTGTCCTTTGCTGTGGGAAAGCATGTGCAACCTGTTTGTACAAAGTGCAGTCAATGCTGGTAATATAAATAGATGGGGGTAGAGTGCTGGCTTATGCTACTTGTAGCTTTTGATCTTTCTCATGCATCTATCCGTTTTGTATTTTTTTCCCATTATCGCATACGAGCTTAGGTTTAGGAGGCATCCAGGAGTCCCTAATCTATACAGCAGTATATTAAAAAGTTCCATAGAAATTTTAAATCAGGAACTTGCACTTCTTCAGTATGCCATGATGCTTTCCACTAATTTAGTTGTCTATTCAGATTTCTTAATATGGTAGATGGACTCTACTGCCTGGTTGGAGAATTGAACCATCTTTGGTATCCTGATCGAAGATGAAGAGATCAATTTCTTCAATCCTATAAACTCATAATCTTTCGCAAAGGCATGTGAAGCTGTAACAAGAACAAAGGAGGACGATTAGCCCAAGAAGAACTATTCCGTCCTTTTCTTCTGCGAGTCCACCTTTCTCTGCTGTGAATAGATCGTAAGATGCCAGCAAAGAACTCACATTCTTGACAATACGGGAACATGAGGAAACAGACTGTGGCTGCTTTGACATGGGTGAATACAGTTGTTGTTTTTAGGCAGGTCCTATATTTTCTTGAACTATTAAAACTTTGCCTCATATTCATAACATTGATGGTTTGGACCATCATAAAAATACATATAATTGAACTGTTTTACTCTATGTGGTGCTAATATGAGCTGTCACAGTTCTTGTATGCCAAAATATGCACGATGAACAAGTTAATGGTTAAGTACGACAAGGAAAAAAGATTTCGGCTATGAGAACATGTTCCAGCAACAAAATAATTATTAAGAGTCTATGACCCAAGCTTGGGAATACGTTATTGCTGAAACAAATACGTTATCTTCTTTGGTCAAATCGTTACAAGGTTCCCTCCTTTCCTCTATTATCGTCACCTCCAGCCTAACCGGTCCCTCTCCTTTCTCCTCCACACTTGGCCCCAGCAATCATCTAGGTGAGCTGGTTCCTGGAGGCCCTATTACCTATGCTGCTGCTCACGTCCAACCATATGATGCCCACCTATTTTCTCCTTCCGACTGCCAAACCATTACTTTTCAGTTCATTACATGCATAGGCAAAAAAAAACATTATCGGAGTTATCGAATGTGGAAGAATTTAGACTTATTATTGAATTGAAGGTAGATTAAGCCAGAAGACTGAAATAGACTATTTTAAGAGTAAACCTTCAGGAACAAAAACATTTATGTTAACATACTCAGAACAGAATAAGGACAACATGCCTTCCATCATATTTCAAATATCTGTTTTTAAACTAATTATAAAAATAAAACAATTGTGTAGTTGACAGTGGTTCTGACTTGACAATGCCCTTCTGATAGGACATGTGTAATTTTTCCAAATTTACTAATTTCAGCAAATAAAGAAATTGTATACAAAATAACCTCAGGCTTGTAAAAAGACCTCACGCTGGGCTCCCATACGGGAACCAAGGAATTAAGGCAAATCAATTGCACTTTCTATATTTGAGCTTCTGCATAGAAGGCATCAGAATGTGTGGTACTCTGCTTCAGATTCCCGTGTGCTAGTTCTTTCCACCGAACTTTCTCATTCCATTTCACAATGAATTTCTCTCTGATTGTCTGTTCAGGCAGTTAGCAAGACATTCCCCACTTTTGTGCTACAGGAAGGGCCTCATTTACTAGGAATATAGTCCCCACTTTGTTTCTTAGAAATGCAGAGTGTGCACTCCAAGTACTTATCTTACTAGCTATCGCACTACTTGCTCTCTCTAAACTTTAATTTGTGAATTGAGGCCTCCAAGTGTTTTCAATCGTATAACCGCTCTTCTGCCTATGTGAAAACAAAAAAAGAAAGAGAAGAAGATCATACAGGACTCTAGCAAAGCCTGCTATTTATCCTACAGTAGAACAACTCAAGAGATCACTTGATAGTTTTTCCAAGCCTGCTGTATCCTACAGTACTCACATCTATGGGTTCAGCTTATAGGTCCTTTGCAATATGCTTGTGGCGTTGAAGCTTTGTGTACAATTGCCTCCGCCCACAGAGTGCACACACTCCCATGGCCTATATGGGCCAACGTCGCTAGCTAGCAGGAGGGTGTTTGCTCCCAGTGATCATGGACGCTCCCATGCCTATTTGCCGAATGTTATAGGGACACGTGGCAGTAAAGTTAAATGTATGGAAAAAAATGAACCAATCAGTTGGCGTAGAGCCACCAACTTTAGGTAATTAGATAAGGATGAGTGAGGTTTCAAGAATTAGATATTTACAGCAGATGTGTGGAAGTTGGCACATGGCACCACCACATTAGGCATGTACTTGTATAAATATAGGATCATCCCTTCGTCCACCATGGACAAACACTGAAAGCCGTAGGAGTAGCCAATAAATACATAGTCATAGAGCCACCAGAAGAAAGGAGTTATAGCAGGATTAATATGGTGTGTCTTGGTGTTAGAGTAAAACATTTGTACAACTATGGGGTAGTGGTAGTGGTAGCTAGCCACTACAAAGAGAGTTGTATCAAGTTCGTCGTGAATACTACAACACGAATAAATATTAGTGGCACATATATTTACTGTTATTTTTAAATAATTGCCTTAGAATGTTTTTCCAAGGCACATATTACGTCTTGGGGAATATGATGTCGAAAATTGCAAAATCCGACATATAGGCATTCCTAGCACATACATTTGCCTTGATCATCTAGAGGATGTGGCACAAACTATGTGCCACAAATAACATTAGACGGCATAGGTATATGTGCCTCCTATTTGAAGATAGCTAGTAGACTTTATGCCATTCTATATTTTCAATGGCAAATGTCATGTGATAGAGTTAATTTTTTATTGCATTTAATATCTATCAAGTTTTCATTTAGGGCACATACTTTTGCCTTTTATTCTGTTTTAGATGCACATATATACTCCAAGTGAAGTTTGTGGATATTTGATTTGTATTGGTTTCCTTTAAATATCACACTATATATAAGAACAATATGACACAAATTATATATAACATTGATTAATTCTATCTCGTGTAAAAATTTGAGCTTAACATCATGTAACATGTTTGCAACTTCACATGATGGAAGGACTATAATATCCTCATGATTATAGATTTTTCTAGGAGGGTTATTAAGTGTCTCTTAAACATATCGCTCTAGTGTAAACAATATATTCCTTCTCCTAGCATAGTGCTTGATAATTTTGAAAATACATGCTTATGAATTATGTATTTTTTATTTGTTTTGTTCTACCATTAAGACATTTTCATTGCATGCATTCCTCATCAAAAAACATATATTTTGGCACCAACTAATAACGTTGTTTTTCTCTACACCAATAATTTATGAGTTTCCCTAACTTCAAAAGTAAGACGCATCAAGACGTGTGCTGCCCTGAGGGTATGTGCAGAGCTATAGTCTTACCGCTGCATTGAAGGAAGAGTTAGACTTATGGCCCGAGCAAAGCAACTATACAATGACCTGGCTGACAGTCCCTGAAGCCATGTCGTAGTGCCGATGTTAGTACATGCAAGAAGCCTTTATTACTGTCTTCTCTGACTGGCATGACAACCGGAGCAAAGACGGTAGCGATGACGCCAACTGCTACTCTCTCTATATGCAGAAGGCATAACAGTCCTTTTGGATTTGTTCTTCATCTTAATTCGCTCTCTAGGCTCCAACCTTGCATAATGCAATAGTACAATGTACACTTTGCACTGATGCCTAGTATGTGGTCGTTGACCCTTCGTTCTAGGATTGCTGTATTTCTAAGGTAGTAATATCTCATCGAAGACAAAAATTCTCACAACTTTTAAGTGTCAATTAGTGTGCTTATTGTTTCTTGCCACTTGTAATAAAATATGGAAAAAATACTAAAATACCGTTGAATAACATACTATTGCATACATATCCTTAGCACCTTTCTAAATGACCATATGTAGCGTGATCTCTTTTTTCTGAGCTCAATAAGCTGCGGTTGGCGAATGTGCATAGAACCATGGGTAGCCTATATATGATAATCATGTTGACATCATCATCGATCAGGTTCTATGTTTGACATTACGCATGGGAGGTATTGGGAAGATTGGGAATTTGGGATATATGTGGCTGCTTAAGATGTCAACCAAAGTTCTACTGTCTCATATTTCCATGTGGTGTGCATCAGGTTCTCTTCAATGTGAATTGTTAGATTATGGTGGACTTTGGGCCTATTTGGTTGGTGCCCTCACGATCATGCCTGAGAAATTTGTGTGCCTGTGAATTTGTGTTTGGAGAGATTGCCTGGTCAGCAACCTGAGAGCTTGCTTGTTTGGCGCTACTGCCTGAGAGGAAACAATGTGGTACGACTCTACATGAGTATTGTTAAGTGTTCATCAAAAATGCAAATCTTTCTAGGCCACAGCGCATCTCCAACTGCTAACCAGTTTTGATAGACGACAAATTAGTGACTTATCTAAAGACATAATAGAAGGAAAAAGGAGAACATAATGCAAATAGATCCCCAAATCCAGCACCAGCAATTAAACATTCAATTACATGAATAATATCTCCAAGCAGCAAGCAAGGAACTTCAACCAACAAGCAAATGGCATTGTCTTCGTACGACATCAGATCCAGCAAGACGGCGGGGGCTTCGCACAACAATGGCGACTCCAATGACTTCTTGCGACGATGGTGGCACCTTCACGTGATGATATGTCTATGGTAATCATGTTTTTGTCAGGGTAGCAACAAAATAGACCCTCCATCAGGTTACATGTTCAACTACTCTATGTGTCTAGCTCATCAGAATAGCTTAGTTCACTTACGATTAATTCTCAAGCGCTCCACCTAGTATTCTAGTTATTGCTACCCAGTAACCTAGCCCACTGCTTTTTTTCATTGGAATGGACAGTCTTCTTCTGCCTTTTTTCAATTTGCAGTTGTCCTATCCAATTTAAATTTAAAAGAGATGATGTTTGCAGTGATGTATGTGCCACACATGCGCACTCATGATAAAGACTATGCAATAGAACATGTTTGAAACTACAACAACACACTAGTACACAACCCTTTATTGGTACCGGTTTCCCAGCCGGTACCAATTTGGTGGTACCAATGCCAAAAGGCATAGGTACCGATTCTAAAATCAGCACCTATAGGTACCAATGCCGAGAGGAGAGGGGGTGGATTGCGAGAGAATGGGGAGAGACGGGAGAGGAGGTGCGTGCTCCAGATAAGGATGTATGGAAAAAAAATGCAGACAGGTATAAGATCGATGCGCATACTCAGCTCGATCCGTGCCTTCGGCTCGGCTCATATAGGTTCCGGTTTTTTAAAAACCGGTACCTATCCTATAATATAGGTGCCGGTTTTAAATTAATCGGTACCTCTAATTTATTATAGTAATTGGTTCTTTTAAAAAAACCAGTACTAATTATATAGGCACAAATTTGTCTTTAGAACCAATACCTATAGTTTCTTAAAGGTATCGGTTTAATATTAACCAGTACCTATAATAGTATAGGTACCGGTTCTAAATAAACTAGTACTTATGAATCGGTCTCTATTAGAAGTTTTGTAGTAGTCACAGTGTGACAATGTTTGAAGAAGACATGAATCTCAAACTATGGATTAGAACAACTTATTCAAGAAGAACCTTAAATGAGGAACCTGAGGTATTGGGACTGAATTAGGTTGTGTAGCATTGTAGGTTTAGAACCAATCTACTCCAAGGGAGCTTATCGCATGCAAAACAAACCATGATGTGAAGTTGTAGAAATAATATCATTCTTTTACTCCACCTTTTCAGTGCTAGTAACTAAAGTTCATGTGTCTACCGCTAATTAGGTATGCATATGAAATTCGTTTTGTAAATAGCAATATGATGTTAGGATGTTCTGACTGAGGGTACAATAATATACATTGTAAAGCTCTCTAGTTCTAGCAATAAAAGGAAATGTTCCAAAATACTACTATAAGGTTTGCGCTCACAACATTCTTGATTTATGCATTCACGTTGACATTGATCACTGTCACTACTACCAAAACAATTTTCACAGACAACCCCTGTGACATACCTAAATTTCAAATTTCGAAATTTGTCTTCAACAAAACTTCAGAACACTTTTTGCGTGTAAAATTTTGAAAATCCTTTTCTATAAAATTTTTAAACCAGGTTTAGCTTTCTAAATAAAAATCTCAGCTTTCTGAAAACAGTCTTGCTTTCTAAAATAAAATCATTGTAAACCCAGAGGAGGAAGTTCAAGACTTAAGAATCTATCCATAATTAAGGCCGATGGAACACTACCTCTTGTCTGGATCTTGTTTGTGAAATACAGGCCGATGGGTAATTGTATCATGCCAAGTTGTCTA
Organism: Oryza punctata; assembly: GCA_000573905.2. Taxonomy (NCBI): domain Eukaryota; kingdom Viridiplantae; phylum Streptophyta; class Magnoliopsida; order Poales; family Poaceae; genus Oryza; species Oryza punctata. The sequence continues at coordinate 8,505,956 of CM002499.2, read as the reverse complement.
GCTGCAATCATAGGATAGTAGAATTCATAAGATGACTAAATATATCGGCCCTGGGAGACACCTGTTGGGAGTATACAAGGGGATATGGCCGATACAAAAATTTCTCTGATCACTGGGAAGTCCTCATTGTTTAGGTCATCAAGTCTGAGATTTGTTGGTAGTTCATAATTGACATAGTCTTCATAAGGGAACCATTCTCGAGACTCATGAGGGAATCCATCGTAGAATCGATTGAACCATTCACAAAGCAGCTCAGCCGATGTTCCTGACCCAAGGTAAGATGATGTTGCTTCTCTAAAAGATAGGCATCGGCGTGTTGCTGTCTCATCATTGGCATCGACCAGAGAAGGGAAAGATAGCTCATCTACAGGTCCAGGATAGGCTCCTTTCGCCTAGCGACACTGGAAGGCGAAGAGTTCGACCATTTGTGGAACGCTGCTTCTCTTAAGTGTTTCTATATCTAGAAGGGGTGGCACCCCATTCGCCAACTTGTAAAAATGTACATACTATTGTATAGGCCTTTCGGCATCTCTCGTTATGTCAGCCTTTCGGCACAAAAATACAAAAAAAGAGAAAAATGAAAAAAAACTGGATGTAGGGCTATTATCCACCCTGGAGGCCCGAACCAGTATAAAATCCTTGTGTCTTTCGCCTTTTTACTTGTATGCATGATAATTCGTGGAAAAACCCCAAGGCAAACGCCTGATCAGCGAAAACGCCTGGGGGGCGAAACGAATCGGCCGAAGCATCGCTCGCCGAAAGTTGAAACCACGACAGCTTGTTTCGGGAAATAACTAATCGAACACCGTTATACTCGATCTATATGAAAACACAAGCGCTTCTTTCAGCGCGGAATACCACAGATCAAAAACGGAAGCCGAAAGCTGAAAAGTCAGCAGACCTATTTCGCTAATATACGCAAAGGGGCCGACACGTTCCGACCTAACGAAAGCACGAAACGTGACAATGCGAAAAATAGCGAAAAGGGAATAAAACGCATCTTTATTAACTTCGAAAAAATAATCGAAGAATACATGCCATACAACATGGTACAGGTGAAAGAATGTAGCAGGCTTTACAGCCTAGTTTACAAATAAATTACATCTTTACCCCCAAAACAGCCTTGTAACATGTATGTGTTGTTGTTAATTTTATTTTTTACAATTTTTTCCTTTCCCGAATGGCGGAGCTATCTTTACTGTTTGACTGGGTCCAAATGAACAGTAATGGGCTTTTGCCTTCCGCAAACGGCGAAGCTATCCTTACTGTTTCACCGGGCCGAAGTGAACAATGATGGGCTTTTTCCCTGAGGGCCCGCCACTATGTGGCCTGGTCCATGGGATTTTACCATTTCGCCTACCCTGCGACACGTGGCAGTTCGTGATTGGTTGGGAAGGCGAAACGTCGCCTGGTAGGCTATATATTTCTCCTTCCCCCTTTTCACCGCCCTTACCCCCGTCATTCTTACCACAGGCGCTCTCTTTTCTCACATTTTTACTCATGGCGCTCTGATTTAACCGAACCATTTCGCCAGTTGACCCCTTTCGCTACTACGCACTCACTTCGCCATGGCCCCACGTAAGCCGAACCCTATCTCCACGACGGGTCCCGACGGCAGCCGGATTGATGAGGACACCACCACGTTCCTAGGGGCATCACTCATAGATGAGGACGAGCTGGCGAAGATGGTCAGCTCTGGCGTGGTGACGGAACGACGGGCCTTCGCCCCGGGGGATGCTGAAGTGCCAAAGCCGGGCGACAACCAGACGGTTGTGTTCGCCATATTTTTCGAGGCCGGGCTTCGATTTCCATGCAACATATTGTTGCCGGAAATCCTTCGCCTTTTTCAGGTGAAGCTTCCCCAGCTAAGCCCTTCGGCGCTCGTCCGCATTGCCATTTTCGACTGGGCATGCCGGACCGCTGGGTTTGAACCAAGCGCCGAACTCTTCGGCGCTATTTTCTCGGCCACCGTGAACTCAAAGACGGTGGTCACCCCTGCCGGGACAAAGAAGACGGCGTTCGGGAGTGTGAATCAACGTTCGCCCCGAGCGCTCCGACCTGTGGCCGGTTAATGACGCCATGTCGAAGTGGGATCGCCACTGGATGGCGAAGTGGTTTTACCACTCGATCCCCTTCGAGGCCAGGTCTGAAGCGGCGAAGGCCCTCCGATGGCAGCGTAGGGTGATCTCGCCAAACCGGAAGCCCAAGGTCACCGTCAGCGGCACGATGGAGGCGCGGTTCACCTTGCTCCGCAAGGTTTGTTCTTGCTTGAGCTGCCACGATCTGGTGGAGGTCGCATATTCCCCCTCTCCCAGTCGTGGCAGGTCGAAGTTGACCTGGACGAAGAGGTCAACGGAGTGCCGAAGCTCTTCACTTTTATACGTTTCGCTCTTTGTTTTTCTTTTGTTCGACACCTGACATAACGACATGTCTTTTTTTCAGTGTTGACCCTCGCCCAGGCCGACACCGAAGCCCGAAAGATGATCGACGATGTGTTGGTCACAGAGTACAGCCAGCTGCTAACGCGGCAAGCGGCTGGCCGGGCGAACCGGGTTCACGTCGGCCAGCTCCCCCCTCGGGCGAAGCCATTTAAAGCTGATGGCGAAGAGGGCCCCTCCCGGAAACGGTTGCGGGGGCATGTGAAGTTGGCCCCCCACAAGCGAAGGGCCCCTGCCTCAACCGACTTCGACGCCGACGATGAGGACGGCGTCGAAGAGTAAGAAGACGTGGGGGAGACGGAGGTCGCGGTCGAAATGGCCGCGGATGAGGCCGCCGACAGCCGCTCCGGGTCACGCGGCTACACGCCGACTCTCAGTCTGAGCGCGTCGAGACCGGGGTGGAGTCGAACTCCTCAACCCTCCGCCGGAAAGATGTGGAGGGGGCGAAAGCCCTGATTGCGATCACTGCGGCTAAGACGGCGAATGGGGAGTCCGTTAAGAAGACCTTCCAGAAAAAGGGGCTCGTCGCTATCGCTCGCGTATTCAGCGACGATGAGTCCTCGGATGAGACGCCTACTTCGCCTGCGGTCGAAGTCTGGGTGGGGCTGGGGCTTCGGCTTCAGCCAAGCAGGTCGTGAAGACGGTGGCCAGGGTTTTCGGCAGCCCTGTTCACTGGCCACTTGCCCTTGATAAGGGCAAGAAGGCGGCCGAGGCGTCCGGTTCGGATTACTCCCAGGCGCCGCCCCGCTTCGCCCCCAGTGACTTCGAGACCTGGGCGGAGCTCATCCCCTTTATCGAGTGGGTGAGTAACATCGTTGCTCCGCCTGGCGGCCCGAGCCTTTTCGCCAAACTGAACGAGTTCGACGAGGGCTGTTCCACCGTCAAAAGCCTGGCATTCCGGGTATGTTAATTTGATGTTGTTTTTATTTATACCGTTGTTTTCGACAACCTGTCTTATTGTTCGCCCTTCCTCTCTTTTTTGCCAGATCCTCGTGGCCCATTGTTCGACGGAGCATGGGCCCGTCTGGATGGCCTGAAGAACCGTCTCCGGGCCAAGGACGACGAGCTGGGCCGCAAGGGCTTGGAAATGGAAGGCCTCGCTCAATCCCGCAGGGAGGTGAAGGCCGAAAACAAACGCCTCCAGGCCAAGCCAGACAAGGGCAGCGAGGTGAAGGCGGAGATCGAGCGCCTCAAGGCCGAACTTGAAAAAGAGCGGGGGCAATCCGCCGCCCTTACAGATTACTATAATCTAACGGAGCCGAAGATGGAGGCTCTTCGCCAGGAAGCTGGCAAGGCGGAGGCGAAGTCCCAGCGACTTGCACGCGAGGTGGCGAGGGCCACCGAGTTCGCCAAGACCGCCTGCCGCACGCTTCACCTCGCCCTTACTGACATGGGGGCGAAGGTGCGGGGTGTGCTGGGCGAACATGCTTCCGCCTTTGAGTTCTCCGAATGGACTCAACAGGCTGGCGGTGCGGTCTCGGACTGTGCCACCGCGTACGGTGATTGCTGTGCATGCGTGTCAGCTGCCTTCGCCATGGGCTTGCTGCAGCAGTCTGGGTGTGAGCACATCACCAAGTTCCCCGACTTCGCGAAGGGGGACTGGAGGTTAGCGTCCAGCATATTTCGCCCGCACTCCGCGCCTGGCGTAAGCAGTTCTGGCAGAAGGATGGCCGATCCACTGCCAAGGCCTATATGCTCGAGCAGCTAGCGAAGATGGAGACGACGGACCAAGGCGAAGAGCCAGCGGGAGGGGGTGGAGGCGATGCCCAAGACCAACCAGAGGTGTCAGGCCCTTCGCCCGCTTTCGTAGATTTTAATAGCTTTTTACTTTTTGGTGTTTGCCGTATAGGGCGAACAATGTAAATATGACCGATGGCCGATCTTATTATAGAACGTTTTAACAAATGGAATATATGACAATTTTCGCCAATTGCGTTTGATGTCTTTTGTGCTCGTGCTTGGATTTCTTTGCTTACTCTTTTCACCCAACTTATGTGTTTTAGCTTCACTTTCTGCGTTTCGCCACTTGATTTTCCATTGTTTACAGGGTCTACACCGAAAACTATGCGTTCGGCCCCCCTTTGGGGATTGGCGAAGTAGGAACGAGAAGTTTATTGCGGTAAAAAATTTGCCGAAGATCCTATATCTGCTTCGACCTATTTACCACGAGATGATAATAAACGGCAACAGTTACAAGGTCGTGAATGTTGCTAACTGGATGCGAACACACCCTGGGCGACCTTGGAAGACTACGATCGTGTCCGCTCGGCGCGCCTGGAGGGCATGGCTCGCTTCTGGCGAAATCATCAAAGGACCGATCGGCAGGAGGCAATCGCCCAACGCCGCTACAGCCTATCTCTTGTTTCGCCCCCTTCTCCCCTTAGGGTAGTTTACAACATTAGCAGTGACAACGAACCTAGTTCCCCAGATTACTCCTTAGGAAGTGGTAGTTGTTTTGGGGGCGAAAATGTAATTTATTTGTAAACTGAGCTGTAAGGCCTGTAGTATTCCTTTCGCCTATACCATGTTGTACGACATGTACTCTTCGATTTTTTTCTTCGAAGTTAATAAAGATCTGCTTTTATTTCCTTTTCGCTATTTTTTGCATTGTCACCTTTCGTACTTTCATTAGGTCGGAATGTATCGTCCCCTTTGCGTGTATTAGCGAAATAGGTCTGCTGACTTTTCAGCTTTCGTCTTCCGTTATCGATCTTTGGTACTCTGCACTGGGAGCGGCACATGTTTTTGTGTAGATTGAGTATAACGGTGTTCGGTTAGTTACTTTCCGAAACAAGCTGTCGCGGTTTCAACGTTCGGCGAGCAATGCTTTGGCCGATTCGTTTCGCCCCCCTGGCGTTTTCGCTGATCAGGCGTTTGCCTTGGGGTTTTTTCCACGAATTATCATGTACACAAGTAAAAAAGGCGAAAGACACAGATTTTATACTGGTTCGGGCCTCTAGAGTGGATAATAGCCCTACGTCCAGTTTTTTTTCTTTTTTCATTTTCTCCTTTTTTGTATTTTTTGTGCCGGAAGGCTTACATAATGGCAGATGCCGAAAGGGCTATGTAACAGTATGTACATTTTTACACTTTGGCGAATAGGGTGCCACCCTTCCTAAACATAGAAACGCTTAAGAGAAGCGGCGTTCCACGAATGATCGAACTCTTCGCCTTCCAGTGTTGCTAGGCGAAAGGAGCCCGTTCTTGACCTGTGCTTGATGAGGTACGGCCCTTCCCACTTTGATTCAAGCTTCCCGACCGCTACTGGGTTCGCCTTCTTCGTTAGGACGAGATGGCTAGGTAATAGCTCTATCGGGCGAACCTTTTTGTTGTAGGTTGTCGAAGTGCTTGTGGCGTATTTGCGCATGTGTTCTAGTGCTTCAACTCATACCCCCTCAAGGAGTTCGAGCGACACTTCGCACCCATCTTTGCCCCAGAGAACATCACCCTTGGTGAGTTAGCCCCTAGCTCTGTTGGGGTCATCGCCTCGTCTCTGTAGAGGAGCATGAACGGGCTAAACTTGGTTGGCCTTGTGGGAGTTGTCCGCAGGGCCCAAAGAACAGAGAGCATTTCGTCTGGCCATCTGCCCTCCACCACCCCCTCAAGCCTTTTCTTGAGCGCCTCCAAGATCTTGCCATTTGTGCATTCGGCGGCCCCATTCAACTGTGGGTGCGTGACCGAAGCGAACCTGGTTTCCAGGTTTAGTCCATCACGCATTTCTCTGAACTTGTCAGAGTCGAACTTCTTGCCGTTGTCCGTGATGAATTCTCTTGGTACTCCGAAACGGCAAACAATGTTTTTCCACACAAACTTTTGTATTGCTACCGAAGTGATCGCGCTGAGTGGTTCGGCCTCGATCCATTGTGAGAAGTATTCAATGGCTACAATTGCGAATTTGTATCCATTTCGTGCCACGGGAAATGGGCCAATGATATCTAGCCCCCACCTAGCGAAGGGCCAGACTGGTGCGATAGGCTGCAGCTCATATTGTGGTGCAGTCTGGCTTCGACCGTGTCGCTGGCAGCTTTCGCACTTTTTGGCTTGCTCGACGCAACCTTTTAGCACAGTGGGCCAATACACTCCTTGGCGAAACACCTTGGAGGCGATTGTTTTTGCAGCTTGGTGTGCACCGCACAGCCCCTGGTGTATTTCCTTCACCATTTCCTTGCCCTCGGTGAAGGAGATGTATCTGAGCAAAGGTTGGAGCACCCAGAGAGATATAGTTGCCCGGAGACCAGCTTGTATTGCTTGGCTCTGATCTGTAAGCGCTTCGCTTCTGCCTCATCCTCTGGGAGCCAGCCGTTCTTGAGGTACTTTACGAACGGAGTTCGCCAGTCCTCTGGGTCTTCGCCCAGGTTCGCATGGTCAACAACCATGATATCCAGGGTTTCTGTGGACACGCTTGGTGCATACAAGACTTCAAAAAATATGCCTGGTGAATGCGGGCCTCCGCAGGCGGTAGATTTCACCAGGGTATCTGCTTCCTCATTCTGACCTCTAGGTAAATGTTCTACCGTTATGCCGGCGAAACACTTTTCCATGGATCGAATAGCCTCTAGGTACCTTTTCATTCCTTCTTCTTTTGCCTCAAAGGACTTGTCAACATGACTTGCCACCAATTTGGAGTCTGTTCGAATGAGCAAACGCCGAACCCCCAATGCTTTCGCCTTTCTTAGACCCTACAATACTGTTTTGTACTCTGCCGTGTTATTGGTCGTGTCGAACTCTAGCCTTGCGGCATACCGAATCGGCACGCCCCCTGGCGAAGTGAGTATTGCCGCGGCGCCTGCCCCCCTGTGTGACTACGAGCCATCGGAGTGCATTATCCAAGGCTGTTCAACGGGCTGAGGTTCAGGGGCGGACGCCGGTGTCCATTCGGCCACGAAGTCGGCTAGGACTTGGGATTTGATAGCAGTGCAGGCAACAAAATGTAGGTCTATGGCACAATGACGTTGTGGGCCTGAAAATAGTGCTTGAGTTTGCACGAAGCCATCACTAGGGCGTAAGCAAGCTTTTCCATTTCAATGTACCTTATCTTCGCCCCTTGCAGAGCCTCAGAGACGAAGTACACTGGTTTCTGTCCTGATTCTGTCTCTTGGACAAGGACTGCACTGACTGCCACTGGCGAAGCCACTAGATATAGCAGCATTTCACTTCCTGGGGTTGGGCTGACCAGGGCGGGTGGGCTTTGCAGATACTGCTTTAGCTCTTCGAACGCGGCCTGGCATTCGGGAGTCCAGCTAAACTTTCCTGCGCCCCGGAGGTTCTTGAAGAATGGCAAGCCCCTTTCGGCTGCCTTTGATAGAAAACGACTGAGCGCTGCAATTCGGCCTGCGAGCTTTTGTACTTCGCGTACGCTCGATGGTGGCTTCATTTGCTGGATGGCGTCGATTTTCTCGGGGTTCGCCTCAACACCCCTTTCAGAAACAAGAAAACCCAACAACTTGCCCGCGCGAACTCCAAAAACACACTTCTCAGGGTTTAGTTTCATCCCGCTGCGTGCAAGTTGCCGAAGGTCTCCTGTAAGTCGGACGAATGATCGAAAGCCTTCGGCTTTTTACGATGATATCATCGACATAGGCTTCCACTTTTTTGCCCCAACTGTTTGCGAAGCACCTTGTACACCAGCCTGGCAAACGTTGCTCCGGTGTTCCTTAGACCGAAAGGCATCCTGAGGTGGTAGAAAGTGCCGAGCGGCGTGATAAAGGCTGTCTTGGGGATGTCGCTTGGATTCATGTGGATGTGGTGGTAACCGGAGTATGCATCCAAGAAGCTCATAAGCTCGCAACCAGCTGTCGAATCAATAAGCTGGTCGATCCACGGTAAGGGGAAGTCATCTTTCGGGTACACCTTGTTGAGGTCTGTGAAATCGACGCACATGCGCCACTTGCCGTTCGACTTCTTCACCAAAACCGGGTTCACCAGCCACTCCGGGTGGTCGATCTCCTGGATCACCCCGGCCTTGGGCAGCTTCTGCACTTCGGCCTTTGCTGCCTCTTGGTGATCGGTGGACATTTTGCGCAGCTTCTGTTTTCTTAGCTTAGCATCCGGCTTGACCGCCATGTGATGCATGATGAGTTTCATCGAAACACCTCCACTTCGTCGGGGCCTCAGGCGAAGATGTCAATGTTTTTCTTGAGGACTTCTAGGATGTTCCCGGCCTCCTCTTCGCCCAGATCGCCCCCCAGCTGGGCGAACTTCGCTGGGTCAGCGTCGTTGACTTTCATCTTGATCACCTTACCGTGAGGGGCTGGCTTTGGCATGCGTTTGGTATGTGGTTCGGCCTCAACATTGTGCACTGCCCTGTTGATTTTGGCCAAGTCGCCTCTTGATGCAGTCGGAGGTTGAAGCCCCCTAACGACGATCACCCCCACTGGACCGGGCATCTTGAGCTTGAGATAGTTGTGGTGGGAGATGGCCTCAAACTTGTTCAAGGTTACACGGCCGAAGATGGCGTTATAGCTGTATGGGATGTCAACCACATCGAACAGTATCTGCTCTTCGCGCCTATTTCCACTCTTGCCGAAAGCTACCACTAACTGTACTTGGCCCAGAACATGAACTGCCTCACCGCCGAAGCCGCGAAGCGAGGCCGGTGCTTGGGTGAGGGCCAGGGTTGGCAGCCCATCTTGGCATATCCTTCGGCGAAGATGACATCAGCTGAGCTTCCACCGTCGACCAGAATTCGCCGAACTTCGAAGCCAGCTACTTCGGCTGAGATCACTAGGGGGTCTTGATGTGGGAACAACACTCCTTCAGCATCTTCCGGCCCAAAAGAAATTTGCTATTTCAAGTACTTCGGAACCCCTTCGCCCGCGGCGGTGATGTTATGCACCATTCGCAGCTGCAACTTTTTCTGCCGCTGCGACGGTTGGACTGGTAGGTCGGCCCTTGTAATCACCTGGATCACTCCGCGCTGCATGTCTTGGCGCTGTTCGGCTGGGGGTGCTTGCTCTTGAACAGCCTCTTGTTGCGGCCTTGATTCTTGAGCGTTGCTTCGCTCACATATGTTTCGGCATTGCTCGGTGGTGTGCGAAGATCGCCCATGATAGGCGCAATAGAGGTCTTTTCTGACCTTTTTGCGAACAGGCTGTTGGTGGCTGCCACCTTGCTGGGTGTCGAACTCCTTGCGGAGGGCTTGTACCTCTTCGATAGCCATCACAGCCTTGGCCGTGCTGTGCTTGAGATGTTGTGAGGTTGATTAAGTTGCTGAAGGAAAGCTTGAAGTTGTGCTTCCAAGGCCGAAGCCCCCTCCGCCATCACTTGCAACATTTGACCAGGTGGTGAGGGGTGCACCTGGACCACAACCGGTAGAACCTGCAGCCACACACCAGGAATCGAGTGCGTTGTAGCTGTCGAAGGTTGCCCGGGGAAGTACATCGGCCCTTGCGCGGCTTGTGATGGAAGGGCTTGAGCCGGCGCTTGCTGGTAGGCTTGAGGCAGCATGTAGCCTGCCGAGTACTGGAGAACTAGGGCCGAAGCGACCTTGGCTTGCCGTGCTGCTTCATATGCTTGCTGTTGCTCTTGCATTTGGCGAAGCATGTCCTGAAGTCGCGTCATGTTCTGCCGCATGGCTTCCATGCTGGCCTCAGCTTGCGCCTCAAGGTTGGGGTCGGCTTGCGCAGTGGCGAGTGTGGTCGAAGTCGTAGCTGGCCGTGACGAAGTATGTTGGGGCACCAACAGCTGACTTGCCGAAGGGATCTGCGGCACTTTCCCCGCCGAAGTGACCAGAGCCGAAGGCGGTGGTTGCGGCGCAGGCGCCGAAGCCGAGGGTGCTCCCTAGCTTCGGTGATGGGCGCCGAAGGTTCTGCTCCTTCTTCGGCGGCCATCGCCTCTTCTGCTACACTCTCCTTTGGGTTAGCAACCCTCTCCTTTGAGACCTTCTTCGGTGGCATTCACTCTCAGGGGTTTCGCTCGGAGGTCCCCACGGTCGGCGCCAGTTGTTGTTGAAACGACAACTGCATACGTCGAAGGACGTGGTTACTCAACATTGTTGGGATAAGTAAAGTGTATTAAATTCAGGATTTTCTTGGGATCCCCCCTTTACATGGCCCGAGGGGGCTATTTATAATCCTATTACAGATCCCCTATTAGGGTTTACGTCTTTTACAGGGGAATTTACATGGTCACCCTTATGAAAGGGACACTTATATGGGTATTCAATGTAATTAAGATACGTGGGCCCTTAACGGGCCACCTGGCGGCTGCTGGCCCATCGGCCAACGGGCCGGAGCGGTTGGGCTGGCCCCCTGGGCCTTCCTGGATGGGGCTCGATATGGCGAAGTCACCCTCCTTGGGCATATGCAATTCGCCATGCAGCCTTCGCCCAGAGCACGCTTAGACTTGCAGGGACCCGGCGCGACTCTTCGTCCTTCGCCGCCTTCGCCTCGTGGTCTTCACCATAGGGCTTCGCCCCGATGGATTTTAGGCGCCTCGAGTCTGAATCCTCGCTGCTTGCTTGGTTTCGGCAGGTCTGGTCGAAGGGTCTCATGACATACTGCCAACAGTTAGCATTGATCCAGTCTCTCCCTAGCAACAACTATAGGAACCCTTCCCATCAATAACAAAGAACGTGGTAGGAATTGTTTTACTGCCGATGGTCAACTCCACATTCAAAACTCCCTTGGTCTCAGTTGGATTCCCGCCAAAATTCTTCAAAATAATATTGGTCTTAATCAAATCCTCTGAATTTTTCCCAAGCTTTCTGAAAGTTGAGTATGGCATTAAATTAACAGTTGCTCCTCCATCGACTAACATCTTTGACATCGGCTTCCCATTGACAAATCCCTTCACATATAGTGGTTTGAGGTGCTGATGATACGTTCCTTCTGGCTTCTCAAAAATAGCTTGTTGTGGAGATAACATCAGCTTAGCCAATGGTAATTCTTCTACTTGCTTGACAACTTGTTCAACTGCATAGTTAGCTGGTAGCATGAAAACCATATTTATTGCAGATGACATCACCTCTTTGCCCTTGTTCTGGAGACTTCTGTTCTGATCGGCTTGGACTTCATCGGCCGACACCACCTTGCTCTTCACGCGCCAGACTGTCTTTGTCCGTTGCCTTAGCCGATGCTCGATTTCTCCTTCAACTTCCTGGATTTCTTCCCTGTTCCTCATCCTCTGAACTCTTCTCTTCTGATTCTTAGTAAAAATCCCAGAAGGGCACCATTGTGTTTGCATATTTTTGGGCTCTCTCTGTGAGTCATCCTCATCATTGTCTTGCTGGATTGGCCCAAGTCTTTCATGAACTGATAATCTTTTCTGAATCGCCGATGCACACTTGCACTCTGTCGGCTTGGTCTTTGAACATATTGAGTGTCAGAATCACTACACCCGGGGTAATCCTCAATGGATGGGAACCTCATACCTTCGTTCCAACAAAATCTGAAGAATTCGCAGCTCCAATGGGGATCAAAATATCTCTCATCATCCTGGTGATATGACTCTTCTTCCCTCTGGCGCCTTATTTGATACTTGTTGATTATAGCAGCCGATTTGATATTTCTGGTGTAATTTTTACCTCCATCGGCTTGACTCCGGTTAAATCCAGAGTGAACCATGTTTACTAGAAAAGGATGTCCATCTATCTTCATCGGCCTCTTGGATTCATCAATCTTGATCTTTCCTTGCTCAATAGCCGATTGGATCTACTGTCTGAAAATTTTGCAGTCATTGGTGCTGTGAGATCCTGTATTGTGCCACTTGCAATATTTCCTTCTCTTCAGCTCTTCAGCCGATGGGATCACATGTCTTGCAGGCAACTGAATTTGCTTCTCTTGAAGACGAAGATCAAATATCTTGTCAGCTTTGGTAATATCAAAATCAAATCTTTCTTCCTTTCCCGCACTCTTGACCCATTGGCAAACTACTGTCTTCTTCTTCCTAGCCCACTCGGCTGCATTGACCTCTAGATCATCATCTTCGGAATCAGAATCATAGCTGTAGATATTGTTGACATTGTTGGTTTTCTTGATGAATTTCCTAGCCTCCTGGAATCTTGTTTCGTGAGCCGATACCTTTTGAGATAAATGAGCTAAGCTTTCAAAGTCCTGAGCCGAAAATCTTTCCCTTATCGGCGCCAGCAACCCCTGGAAGGCCAGATCGGCTAGTTGTGAATCTGTCAAGGCTAGACTGTAGCACCTCTTCCTCACATCTCTAAATCTTTGAATATAATCTGGTACTGATTCCTCTGATTTCTGCCTGGTAGCTATGAGGTCTGATAATTTCATCTCTTGAACACCACTGAAAAAGTATTTATGAAATTGTTTCTCCAGATCGGCCCAACTTCTGATGAAATTATAAGGCAGAGATGAAAACCAGGTAAATGCCGATCCAGATAAAGAAAGTGGAAACAATCTAACTCTGAGGGCTTCTGTAGCTGATGCTTTACCACATTGAGCTAGAAATCGGCTAACATGCTCATAAGTTGACACATTATCTTGCCCTGAAAACTTGGAGAAGTCTGGCACCTTGTATCGGTTTGGGAGTGGTACCCGATCAAAGTACTCTGGATACGGGTGCCGATACATGTTGCCATTATCTTTAGGTTTGAGAGCAAACTGTTCCCTCATGACATCAGCGATCATGTCGGCCCAAGGCTGTTGAGGTGTTGCTCCATATTGCTGTTGAATCGGATTAAACTGGCCGCACTGGATCGGCTGAGGCCGTGGAGAATGGGGCTGATAAATATGATTGAGGTTAACCGATATACCTTGAGGTGGCACATAGGGAAGTTGTTCTGTACCATACTGTTGGCTTATCGGCTGAGTAATTCCAATCGGCTGTTATGCGGTTTCGGATTGAGGATGTTGATCAATTGTTCTGGCGTCAGCTGACTTGAATCTTGCCCCCCAGTGATCGGATGTGGTCTTGTCATTATTGCCGGAATATTTGAACTAGAGTAAGGAGCCGATGGGGTCTGGGTTTGAAGTGTCTGTTGACTCCCGCCAATTTCTGTCTTCACAGTCCTATAGCTTGGGAATGTACCGCCTGGTAGATATACGGGTGCTTTAGCTTTTTCTTCGGCTATAGTTCCATCAACTACTGACTTGATCATATTTGTTAATGTGTTCACAAGTACTCCAGATTGGTTGATAAGGGCGTGGTGCACGGCCGAATCGATGCGATCTTGTATCGTGTGAAGTTCTTCATCACCTAATTCGACCTTGGACTGCTTGTCCTTTTCTTCACTTGTTCCGGATGTACTTGGGTCTGGCTTCACGATCGTCGGCAACTCAACTTTAGTCCTCTGAACAACTGTGCCCTGTCGGGTTACTGTGAACGAGTGCAGATATTGTTTTTGGAGTTGATCTAGCATCTGTCTCATCTCTTCTCTCTGCTCATCGTTCAACTGCTCGATCGTGATCGGCAGGATGTTGTCCTCTGACACTTCAGTGACGTTTGGCGACATGATGACAGATGTCCCATAGGGCGTGCCAAAAGCGCGTCGATGAAAAAAACACACACTGACCTAAGAGATTTGCTTTACTCTAGTGCAGGTCCAAAATTAGTTCTTTAGGTCCCACTGGGCGTACCAAAAGCGTGTTGATGCAAAAAACACACACTGGCCTGAGAGATTTGCTTTACTCTAGTGTAGGTCCAAAATTAGTTCTTTAGGTTCGAGGGCGTGCCAGTTGATTTGATCCTGCAAGAAGAAAAATGCAAATATGTTAGTAAACAATAGTCCATTGGCTAGCTAGCCGATTTCATATCGTATGTATCCTAGCCGATGCAATAAAGCATGAATCGGTTGTAAGGTATAGTCAATGATAGAACTAACCCTAAAACTAGTATATCGGCTGTAAAGATCAGTATCACATAATCAATATATCAATATTACTTTAGAAATAAGCAACTGGGATAGATCGGACTGAACCGAGACAGTATAAATTGCCCAAGTCTAACGTAACATGAAATAATGATTATATAAACTCATGTCATAGCCGATATCTAGATTTAAGCATGTATCGGCTATAGCTCCCATACAACCCTATGCTAGGATATTCTCTAGTAATAAATATATTCAACTATAACCAATTAGATATTAGATCCTGATATAAGGGGCAGATATAGAACATTAAACAAAGCATAAAACAATGTAAAACATCTATACGAGGTTAGATCCGCTGGAACTCCGATACTATCCTTTTTAAAAATCATAAAACAGGCTAGAGATCATGATTCTAAATACGACTTAATAGGTTGGACTTAACCAATGCAGTATTAAGTATAAATAGAAGCATGACATCTAGAAAATCAAGCCGATGGTTGCCTTTACGGGATGGTGGATACATTACATAATCCAAACCACCAAGGTAATCTAGCCGATATCGACGAAACCCTAAATAGAATCCAGCCGATGCAAGTAGATTGCATTGTCGATCTAAATTATACAATGTATATGATAACTAGGAAGTTTACAAGATAGAACTAGAGTGTTATAAAGATGTAAGCACTAGTTCCGATGATGCAAACCGCCATAACAAGACCTACCTATTCGTTGAAGATCAAATTGATGCAGCACGACTCGAAAGCACGAACTTGTCGAAAGTAGAAAATAAAGGTGGCGATGCACCGAGATTGATTGAACGTATGTTCTTATTATTTACAGGACCTCGGTACTATATTTATGCCCGAAAATACAAACATTGTCCATTATGGACATGACTCATATTAACCTAATACAAATCCAACTAACGAACAAGTCCCTAAGGCGGACTCTTACCGTGATTATCTATAAGGAAATTACATAAAATATCCTAATTAATAGATAAAATTACCTCTTCAGGACTCTATCCATGCTTGGCAATCCATACGAAACACCTTAACTCAACACGATGACGTGTACCGAGTAGTATCTCCAAAATCGGCTCAATCGGCTAACCCTGTCTGACTCGAACTCTGTCGATTCTGTCCGCAGCCGATTCGGACTACAGCCGATTCTCACTCTGTTTCCGATACGATCTAATCTCTTGGATATTCCCTGATTCTATCCTTATCTCCGATATTTGAATTATCAAATTTGGTCGTCAACAGCCAGTGTGTGTTTTTTGCATCAACAATGCGATAGTGGAGGATACTTGGGGCTAGGACCACCCTATCGGTCAGGTTATGGAGCAGTCTTTGGATGAGCAGCTTGCAGTGGTGCCCACACAGTCCTCAACCCTGCCTTTTCAGGATAGATAAATTCAGAAATTTTTGGCTAAACTTGATGAGTTGGCCAGAAATGAGAGCCTAAAGGACCCCTATTTTTATCCTGTGGCAGGGCTGAACGAGAAAATTGAGAGTCCTTGCAAGGCTAAGTGAAATATGCAGAATTCAAGACAACCGAGTCCTTGGTCTTACCAAAGATGAAAGATGCCCATGATCATTATCCATGTGTGGTTAAGCAAGCTGCCACCTCAAGCTGGGCCTTATGGCCAATAGAGTCTAGATCATCTCCTCCATGTGCTACTAAAGCCTAATTTGGTTGCTTTCTATATATGGAAGTGATGGATGTGGTGCCTTTGGATATCCAGCCTCCCTCTAGCCCTTTAAGTATTGCTCCAGCAGCTCTGATGCCTCCTAAAGCACCAGTGAAGAAAGAGGATGGCAAAACCATCTTGTTCAACCCTTATCACAGGCAGAGTTCAAGGCTCCAGCTCAACAAGGAGGAACTGCAAATTAATCCACGGATGGGTATTGGAAAGCCAAGAGGAAAGTCAGCAAAAAAGTTGAAGGAATTTGCAGGTATAGCAAAATTTTTGCTCTTGACAGTAATATCAAGGAATCTGATTTTAATTCTTCTACTCATGATTCATCTCCCTCCGATTGTTCCATTTCTTTATTGCAAAAGATGGGAGTGGAGATGTGTAGCCTATTTCCTAAGGAGGTAGCTGAGTCCAGCCTGGATGGAGCAAGAAGGAAGAAACTGCCCAGGCCAGAAATGGAGGAGTAATAATGTTATGATTTTTGGATGCTGAAAAATTATTCTGTAATATGGTGTGTTATGTATGACTGCCAGTTAACTCTGTGACTGATCAGGCTAATTGTATTAGCTCTATTATGTTTCTATATCATTTGGTTTATCTCCATGACTATTAGTTTCAGATCCCGGAATATCTTGTGATGGAATAGAGGCATGAATTCTGATCCTAAGTTGTTATCCTTGAGGCAGAAAATTGAAGATAGTAGTTGCCAAATCTTCTATTTACAGGAAACCAAAAAAGAAAATTTTGATTTGTCAGATATCAAGAATTTTTCCCCAAAGCGCTTTGATGCTTTTGCTTTTGCTCCTTCTAGAGGTGCTTATGGGGGAATTTTGGTGGCTTGGGTCTCAAGGGTTTTTGTTGGGTTTATAAAGGAAATTAACTCCTTTTCAGCTACAGCGGATTTTACCTCAAGGCTTTCTTCTCAGGTTTGGTCCCTAACCTGTGTGTATGGTCCTTGCAATGGGCCAAAGAGGTCTCTTTTTGTTTATTGGCTTAAAGATCTCCACATTGGTACTCTTCAAAATTGGCTTTTCTTGGGGGATTTTAATTCCTACAGAACGGTAGATGACAGGAGTAAAACCGGAGCTGACTTGAATGATACCTTCATTTTTAATGTATTATTAGCTCGGTGGGTCTGCTAGAGATACCTATAAAAGGTAGAATGTTCACCTGGTGTAATATATAGCAAAATCCCCTACTGGAAAGACATGACTTTGACAGATCATGTGCTCTGTGGTATTCAAATTGATACCAATGTGTCCTATGTTATTCAAATTGATACCAGGATTCCAAAATCTCCAAATTTTTGTTTTGAGAACTTTTGGGTAGATTTTGAGGGTTTCTATCATATTGTCAGTATGGTTTGGGCCTTAGATCCTGGTTTTGAAGATCCTGCTAAATGCATCTGCACCTCTTTTAAGATGAAACTGCTGCGGAAAAGACTTTTAAACTAGAGTAAAAACTTGTCCAAGACTTTTGTTGATGCAAAAAAACACACACTGCCCTGAGAGATTTTCTTTACTCTAGTGCAGGTCCAAAAGTTACTTTTAGGTTCGAGGGCGTGCCAGTTGATTTGATCCTGCAATCAACAAGAAGAAATATGTAAAATATTAGTAAACGATTGTCCATCGGCCAGCTAGCTGATTTCATATCGTATAGTTACCTAGCCGATGCAATAAAGCATGAATCGGCTGTAAGGTGTAGTCAATGATAGAATTAACCCTAAAACTAGTATATCGGCTGAAAAGATCAGTATTAGATAATCAATACATCAATATTACTTTAGAAATAAGCAATTGGGATAGATTAGACTGAACCGAGACAGTATAAATTGCCCAAGTCTAATGTAACATGAAATAACGATTATATAGACTCATGTCATAACCGATATCTAGATTTAAGCATGTATCGGCTATAGCTCCGATACAACCATATACTTATACTAGGATATTCTCTTGCAACAAATATACTCAACTAATATCAATCAGATTGATAGTAAGTCTAATATATTTGTATTAGATTATATCCTGATATAAGGGGCAGATATAAAACATTAAACAAAGCATAAAACAATGTAAAACATCTATACCAGGTAAGATCGGCTGAATCCCCGATACTATCCTTATTAACAACCATAAAATAGGCTAGAGATCATGATTATAAATACGACTTAATAGGTTGGACTTAACCAATGCAGCATTAAGTATAAGAAGAAGCATGAGATCTAGACAATCATGCCGATGGTTGCCTTTTCGGGATGGTGGATACATTATATAATCTAAATCGACAAAGTAATCTAGCCGATATGTCGATCTAAATTATACAATGTATATGATAACTCGGAAGTTTACAAGATAGAACTAGAGTGTCATAAAGATGTAAGCAATAGCTCCGATGATGCAAACTGCCATAACAAGACCTACCTTTTCGTCGAAGATCAAACTGATGCAACACGACTCGAAAGCATCAAGTTGTCGAAAAGTAGAAAACAAAGGTTGGCGATGCGCCGAGATTGATTGAACTTGTGTTGTTTATTTACAAGACCTCGGGTCTATATTTATACCCGAAAATACAAACATTGTCCATCATAGACATAACTCATATCAACCTAATACAACTCCAACTAACGAACAAGTCCCTTAGGCGGACTCTTATCGGGAATATCTATAAGGAAATTACATAAAATATCCTAATTAATAGATACAATTGCCTCTCCAGGACTCTATCTGTGCGTGGCAATCCGTATGAAGCACCTTAACTGAACCCGATGACGTGTACCGAGTCATATTACCAAAATTGGCTCAATGGGCTAACCCTGTCCGACCCGATCTCTGCCGATCCTGTCCGCAGCCGATTCGGACTCCAGCCGATTTTTGCCCTGCATCCAATACGATCTAATCTATTGGATCTTCTTCGATCCTATCTTTCTCTCCGATACTTGAATTACCAAATTTGGTCGTCAACACATGCCCCCCAAGTCCGGAATATTTGGTAATGTTTCGGATTTGCCAGATTTTATCTCCGAGAAATTTTCACACTTTTCATTTTTTGACCGTTACCACACCGCTTTAAATACTAACCGTCACCTTCGAGATATTTCACACCATTACTCCGTTTCCACCGCCCTGGCGATCATCGTCTTCTCTCTCTCCGGCGATCCCCTCGGCACAGAAAAGCGATCTCCAGGCGACTTCTCCTCCGACCAACTTCCGCTCACAGCAATGTCGTCCTCTACTGCTCCATCCACCGCTCCGTCGGCTGAGTACGCAGAGGTAAATGTCGATCGGCTAGATCCCTTATTATATGCAATAAATTAGCTCTTTCGTGATCTCAATCCACTTTCTGTTCCCTTTTGCTTTTCTTTTGTTGCATCTTGCAAACTTGATCACAATCCCTAGAATGAACCATGAGCACCATTACTTTCTTGGTCCGATCGACAACTCTGACCCTACTGAATTTATTATCGCTGAGACCAATAGAATCTGTTTCAGATGAGCAAACCCCAACCTAGGGCATTGGAAAAATACTTTCAAGTCTTGGCCATCGCTAGAAAAAAGCTGGCCCGCATGATACAAGTGCATATCGGCTAGCAAAAAGAGCCGCTGGGATGAACTTGGAATCGGCCAGGCCTTATCCCTCACTATAGCAAATTCGGCTAAGGATGAACCATTGATGGCTTCTGCTACTTACTTCTAGTCCAACATCCTAAATACCTTCATGTTTAACCAAGGGCCTATGACCCCAACTCTGCTTGATATAATCATGCTCACTGGTCTAGATATCACCTCCTCGGCTAACCCCATGACCTTAAACTCCAAGAACAGATTTGACTTCAAAACTAAGAGTATAGGAGGATGGTCTGGGTTTATCTTAGCAAATATGAGCCAAGGTTCTGTTACCCCTCGAGAACATACAGCCTTCTTGTTGATGTGGCTTGAAATTTTTTTTTCTGTGGATCAAGCTGCGACCCAACTTCAAACTAGCAGCACATAGCCGAAGCCCTTGAAGAGAAAAGGCAATTCCCCCTAGGAAAAATCCTTCTCGGCTACCTATATCAGATGCTGAGCAATGCATCGGCTAAGATAGCCATCGGCTCTGTGGTCAGCGTAGGTGGCCCTTGGTGGGTATTGCAATCTTGGTTAAACTTGGTGTCCATGAAGGCTGTAGATCGGCCAGCACTGATAGAAGCTGAATTCCCAAGATTATAGCCGATCACAAATGAAGATGGAGAAGAGTTCACCCACCGTAGGTGTACCTCTTACGGGGAATATGCATCCACGCCAGCCGATAGCTTTGCCGATACTGGAGCAAAGCTATTGGCTGAATTGCTGAAGGATTGGTTCTTCAGCTTCTATGATGGCTTCCAGAAAGATGCCAGAATCTGGTTCTTCTATGAAGACTCCATCAATTTTGAGTTGCCATTAGACTTCAGATTTGAAGAAATCAACCATGAAAAATTTCAGAAGTCTAGAGAAGTATTTGCTGCTGCTATCAGTCCATGCATTCTCCCTGTCGGCATCCATCAAGGCAGGAATATCAAGGTGTCTTATGAGTTCTACCACCCAATGAGCTCAGCTAGGTAATTTGGTATGGGTCAGCTGCCAATCGGCTTGTACTTTACCGACAAAATCCAATGCAGAGGAGAAATCTCTTCAACTGTGATGATGGATCGGTTTCTCAATATCCCAGGACCTCCCCTCGGCAGTACTGACAACATTGAGTTAGCCATGTTCAGGAGCAAAATCTTTAATGCATGGTGGGCTGAATGGAAGGAACATCTTTTCCATAAATCGGCTACAATCTATATGACAGATCTGTTTCCTAACATGATCCCTCAAGTAAGTCCTTTTACTTTTTCTATCAATCCTTGCTTTAAATTTGCTTGCCGATTTTATACGAACTTCATATCCTATCTTTGTTTCTACAGACGACAGATTCATCTCCTCCTCATAAGAGCAATAGTGGCAAAGAAATTGAATATGCTGCAGGCCTCTTGCCAAATGGATGTGGCCTAGCTCCTCCAAGTATCAGGTATCATGCCCCCAATACCTCAAGCCTACTTCAAGGACAAATAAGAGAATCAACCGATACTGGAAAAAAGAGAAAACCAGAGCATTGGCTGTTGATCCATCGGCTACCAAAAAGAAGTCCAAGAAACAACCAGCCAAACCAACCGATGATCTGCCAGATATTGAAGAAACCTTTGATGAAGCAGAGATTAAAAAGGCTATTGATGAAGCTGCAGCTGAACTCAGTGATGTAGGAGAAAAAACACCGTCGGTTTCTCCAGCTGCTGATGCAAAAAACACACATTGGCCTGAGAGGTTTGCTTTACTCTAGTGCAGGTCCAAAATTAGGGTTCCAGATTCAAGGGTGCGCCAGTTGATTTGATCCTGCAATCAACAAGAAAAACATGCAAAGAATATCAGTAAACGATAGACAATCGGCCATAGGGCCGATTTCATATCGTATGTGACCTAGCCGATGCAATAAAGCATGAATCGGCTGTAAGGTATAATCAATGATAGAACTAACCCTAAAACTATTATATCGGCTGAAAAGATCAACGTTACATAATCAATAAATCAATATCACTTTAGAAATAAGCAATTGGGATAGATCGGACTGAACCGAGACAGTATAAATTGCCCAAGTCTAAAGGTAACATGACATAATGATTATGCAGATTGATGTCATAGCCGATATCTAGGTTTAAGTATGTATCGGCTATAGCTCCGATACAACCTTATGCTAGGATATTCTCTAGTAATAAATATATTAAACTATAACCAATTAGATTGATATCAAGCTTAATATATCTACATTAGATTAGATCCTGATATAAGGGGCAGATATAGAATATTAAACAAAGCATAACACGATGTAAAACATCTACATCAGGTAAGATCGGCTGAAACCCCGATACTGTCCTTATTAACAACCATGAAGCAGGTTAGATTCCACGATTCTAAATATGACTTAATAGGTTGGACTGAACCAATGCAGCATTAAGTATAAATAGAACCATGAGATCTAAAGAATCAAGCTGATGGTTGCCTTTTCGAGATGGTGAATACATTATATAACCTAGATTAACAAAGCAATGTAGCTGATATCGATGAAACCCTAGAAAGGATTTAGCCGATACAAGTAGATTACATTGTCGATCTAAGTTATATAACATATATGATAACTCGGAGAATCACAACAAAGAACTAGAGTGTCATAGAGATATAAGCACTAGCCCTAATGATGTAACTCGCCATGACAAGATATACCTTTTTGCCGAAGATCAAATTGATGCAGCATGACTCGAAAGCACAAACTTGTCGAAAGTGGAAAATAAAAGGTTTGGCGATGCGCCGAGATTGATTGAACGTGTGTTGTTATTGTTTACAAGACCTCGGGAATATATTTATACCCGAAATTACAAACATTGTCCATCACGGACACGACTCATATTATCCTAATACAAATCCAACTAACAAACAAGTCCCTTAGGCGGACTCTTACCGAGAATATCTATAAGGAAATTACATAAAATATCCTAACTAATAGATATAATTGCCTCCTCAGGACTTTATCCGTGCGTAGCAATCCATATGAAACACGTTAACATAACCTGATGACGTACACCAAGTCATATTACTGAAATCGGCTCAATCAGCTAACCTAGTCCGACTCATGACTCTGCCGATCCAGTCCATAGCCGATTCGGACCACAGCCGATTCTCACTCTGCTTTCCGATACGATCTTATCTCTTTAATCCTCTTCGATTCCATCTTGATTTCCGATATTTGAGTTACCAAATTTGGTCGTCAACACATGCCCCCCAAGTTCGAAATATTTGGTAATGTTTCGGATTTGCCAAATCTTATCTCCGAGATAATCTCGCTCTTTCCGTTTTTTTACCGTTACCACAGCGCTTTAAATACTTTAACCGACGGCCCCGAGAATCTTCACACCGTTATTCACTATTGCCACCGCTTTCGCAATCTCCGTCCCCCTCAACTCCGGCGATCCCCTCGGCGCAAACAGTCAATCTTCAAGCAATCCTTCGCTCATTCAACTTCCGCCGGCGAGAAGATGTCTTCATCTTCCGCTCCATCTGCTGCCCCATCGGCCGAATATGTTGAGGTAAGTCCCATCGGCTAGATCTCCTTTTAATTCATCCAATTTCATTTTCCCGCAATCTTAGCTCGCTTCTCTTCTCTTTTGCCTTGTTGATGTAGCATCTCGCAAACCTAATTGCGGTTCCCAGTCTTAATCATGAAAACAACTACTTCCTTGGACCAATCGGCAATACAGACCCAACTGAGTTCATCACTGCCGAAACCAATAGAATCCCCTTCAGATTATCGAACCCCAACATAGGACACTGGAAAAACACATTTAAGTCCTGGCCATCCCTAGAGAAAAGCTGGCCTGCATGGTTCAAACGCATATCAGCTAGCAAGCAAAGTCATTGGGATGAAATAGGAATCGGCCAAGCCCTAGCCCTCTCTTTGGCAAATTCGGCTAAAGATGAGCCGTTAATGGCTTCTGCAAGTTACTTCTGGTCTAATACCCTCAATGCATTCTTATTCAACCAAGGGCCGATGACACCAACTCTCTTAGATATAACCATGTTAACTGGACTTGATATTACCTCATCTGCCAACCCAATGATCTTGAACTCCAAGAATAGATTTGACTTTAAAACAAAGAGCATAGGAGGATGGTCTGGATTCATTTCGGCTAACATGGGTCAGGGCTCAGTTACCCCAAGAGAGCATACTGCCTTCTTGCTGATGTGGTTGGAAAAATTTCTGTTTTGTGGATCAAGTTGTGGCCCAACCTAAAATTGGCAGCACATAGCCGAAGCCCTTGAAGAGAAAAGACAATTTCCTTTGGGAAAAATCCTACTCGGCTATCTGTATCAGACCTTAACCAATGCATCAGCTAAACTAGCAACCGGCTCAGTAGTCAATGCAGGCGGCCCATGGTGGTTATTGCAGACTTGGTTAAGCTTGGTTGTAATGAAAGCTGTCAGTTGGCCATCTCCAACAGAATCAGAATTCCCAAGATTGGAACCAATCACCGATGATGATGATGATGAAGAAATAACTCATCGGAGGTGTACATCCTTTGGAGAATATGCCAGCACACCAGCCGATGCAGGAGCAAAGTTATCAGCGGAATTGCTCAAGGACTGGTTTTTAGTTTCTATGATGGCTTCCAGAAAGATGCTAGAATCTGGTTCTTCTATGATGAATCAGTCAATTTTGAGCTGCCATCGGACTTCAGATTTGAAGAAATAAACCATGACAAATTTCAGAAGTCCAGAGAAGTTTATACTACAGCCATCAGCCCATGCATTCTCCCTATCGGCATCCACCAGGGTAGGAATATTAAAGTCTCATATGAGTTCTACCATCCCATGAGCTCAGCAAGATAATTTGGTATGGGCCAACTCCCAATCGGCTTGTGGTTTGCTGACAAGATTGAATGCCGAGGAGAGATATCTTCAAGTCTGATGATGGATCGGCTGCTGAACATTCCAGGCCCCTCTCTTGGCAGTATTAATGATATTGAATTAGCTATGTTCAGGAGCAAAGACTTCACCTCATGGTGGGCTGAGTGGAAACAACATCTTTTTCACCAATCGGCTACCATCTACATGACAGACCTCTTCCCTGACATGATCCCCCAGGCAACTTCTCTTTTTATTCCTGTTTTAAACATATCAGACGATTCTATTTATAACTCATGAACTATCTTTGCTCTTTCAGACCACAGACTCATCTCCTCCTCATACCAGCAAAAGTGGCAAAGAAATTGAATATGCTGCAGGGTTATTTCCTAACAGATGTGGCATGACTCCTCCTGTCATCGGTTATCATGCCCCCAAGACATCAAGCCTGCTCCAAGGACAAATGAAAGAAACAGCCGATGCAGGCAGGAAAAGGAGAACTAGAGCATCAACTGCTGTGCCACCAACCACTAAGAAAAAGGCCCAGAAACAACCACCTCCAACAGCCGATGATGCAGATGAAGCCCTAAAAGAAGCATCCATCGAACGGGCAATAGATGAAGCTGCAGCCGAATCCAGTGATGTGGGAAAAGAAACACCTCCAACCTCTCCAAAGCAAACCCCCACAACTCCTATTCCAGCTGTCTTTACTCGGCAACCCAGGGTAAATTCATCTTCCTTGATACAAATTTTCTTTATTCACCCTCAACTTAATCCTCCAACTCTTGCATTTTGTAGAAGAAAAGACCAGCCGAGAGAAAGAAACCAACACAAGCATCGGCTAAACCATCCATTCAAGCTCCTCTGGTAAATCTCAATCTTTTAATCCCCTGAATACTTCATTAGCCGATACTATCTAACACTTGCATAAATATTTTCATCCTCCTTCCCCTCCATCACCTGTAGCACAACCGGTCTCCAGCGAACATACCGCATCGGCTGTAGGCAGCCATCACGTCGAAGAAGAAATCGCTGCTCCTGCAATCCCTGTAAGTCTCATTCTTAAAACCTCTCAAATCGGCTATATAAAAATATCCTCTTACTTGTATTCTTCTCATCTTTCCTACTTGCAGGTCTTAGCCGATTTATTCTCTTTTGATATAAAGGACTACTTTGATGAAGAAGCAGAAGGAGAAATATCAAGCAAATCCTTAGCTCCTCTAGCCGATGACGTGAAGAGGAATCTTGAAGATATTGCACATCGGCTAGAAGCATCTCTAGACAGTCTGGTGGTTGACTGCAGCACTCTCCGAACCAGATTCCAAGAAATCCAAGCTGTTCTGCCAGATGAATTGTCCAATATGGTTACCCCAGCTATGTGTCTTGTGCAGCACCAATTTAAGCTGGAGAAAGCAAAACAAAGGATAGCCGATAGACGAGAGAAAAAAGATATAGAAGCCACCATTCAATCCAATCGGCAATTAGTCCATGATGAGAAAACCAAGCTCGATCAACTAGTCGAAGAGCCAATTAAAGCTTCGATAGATCAATTAGAAGCCGAAAGAATAGATCTGCTAGCCAAGCTTGAAGAGTGTAATGCCAAGATTGCATTGGAAAAGCATAAATTAGCCGATCTCCCTAAAGCCATTGGAGAACAGAAAGCAAAGCTGAAATCGACTATAAAGAATGTGGCCACCATGACTAAGTCCTTGAAGGTAATTCCTGGAACTGACGCCCAAGATGCCCAAGCCATTGCAGAAGTTGAAGAAATCCATCAACGGGCATTGTCAGCAATCCAAAAATATCTTGCGCAATGATTTCTTGTAATAAAGACTTAGAAGAAGTTTGTGATCAATTTTGTAATCAGCTAAAACATTTGTCCTGTAACATAACCTCTTAACTTCCTTAAGCCGATTGATACTGTTGATTCATATAAACCAATTGTATACCTCGCAGACTTGGCTGTATTCCAGACTTGACAACTTATACTAAATTTTGCTCAGAAATTTCCAACTTTTCATCTTCCATGCCCCCCAAGTTTGTAGTAGGGAACACAATGCTGCAACCTTACATATCTAAGGGCGATTAAAATATCGGCCATCTAAAGGCGATGTAAACACATTGGCTATCAACCATCAACCGACAAACCATAGCCGATCATGAACCAATCCAAACACTGGGGTAATATTTCTTTAAGTATTTTCCGTTAAGTGCTCTTCCAAAGATTTCGCCATCAAGTCCTTTTAACATATAAGCCCCTTTAGAAACACATTTATGAACTTGAAACGGTCCTTCCCAATTCGGTGACCACTTGCCGAATTTATTATCTCTGGCCCCTATCGGCAGCACTAATTTCCATACCAGCTCGCCTTCCTCAAAAGATTTGGGTACCACCTTCTTGTTATAATGTCTGGCAACTCTCTCCTTATCTTTCCTAACTTTCTCAAGAGCTCGCAATCTTCCTTGAACCAAATCTTCTGACTCATCAACCATCAAATTATGATAATCATCGGCTGTTAACTCATCCTGTAAAGAAATCCTCCTAGAGCCGATGTTGGTTTCCCATGGTAAGACGGCTTCATGCCCATAAACCAGTTGATAAGGAGGTACCTGAATTGCACCATGGCAAGCCATCCGATAGGACCATAATGACTCAGCCAGAATAGTATGCCACTTCTTGGGGTATTCGGCTATCTTTCTCTTGACCAACTTAATCAAACTCTTGTTAGATCCCTCAGCTTGTCCATTGGCTTGTCCATAATATGGTGATGAATTCAACAACTTAATTCCCATGCTATCAGCAAACTGAACAAACTCGTCTGATACAAATATAGAACCCTGATCAGTTGTAATTGTTTGTGGCAAACCAAATCTGTATATAATATGCTCTTTAACAAAATTAATCGCATCCTGACTGTCAACTTTCTTCAAGGGAACTGCCTCAACCCACTTAGTGAAATAATCAGTCGCAACTAATATGAACTTATGTCCTTTGCTCGATGGTGGATTGATCTGGCCGATCATATCAATACCCCAACCTCTGAACGACCACGGCTTGATAATAGGGTTCATAACCGATGCTGGCGCTCTCTGACTTGCTCCAAACTTCTGACAATCTTGACAACCCTTATAATATCTGAAACAATCCTCCAGCATTGTCGGCCAAAAATATCCAACCCTTCGAAGTAACCACTTCATTTTATGAGCCGATTGATGTGTCCCACAAATACCTTCATGAATCTCACACATAACAACTTTAGCTTCTTCCATACTCAAGCACCTCAAGAGAACTCCATCAATCGTCCGATAATATAAGGAATCATCTAACAAAACGTACTTGAGAGCTTTATACCTTAATCTTCTTGAAACTGGTCTTGAAGGATTCTTTAGATACTCGAAAACATCAAACCTCCAATCATCGGCTGGAATACAGGCCACCTCTACCTCAATCCCTTGTAATATCGGCCTATATCCTGATGCACCTTGAGCTAAATCATTGGCTTCAATATTTTGCTCCCCAGGAAAGTGCTTCAAAGTAACCATCTTGAATGTCTTCATCAGCTCCTGGCATTTCTCATTATAGATTATTAAGGTATCATTCTTGCATTCATATTCCCCAGATAATTGACTTATCACCAACAATGAATCACCCATGATCTCTACAGCATCGGCTTCAACTTCTCTTAATAACTGCAACCCTTTGAGAACAGCTTCATATTCTGCTTGATTATTCGTTGAATACGGTTTAATAGTAAAAGCAAACTGAAAACTTGCCCCCCTAGGTGATATTATCACCAAGCCGATACCACAACCATGAGTGCAAACTGATCCATCAAAGAATAAAATCCATGGCATGATGTCAATATTATCAATACTGGTATCCCTGTGTTCAACTATGAAATCGGCTATCACTTGCCCTGTAACTGCCTTAGCCGATTCATATCTAAGATCAAATTCTGACAAAGCAAATATCCACTTCCCAATTCATCCTTTAGCACTGGAGCCGATAGCATGTATCGTACTACATCGGCCTTGCAAACTATAATGCACTCATTGGATAATAGATAATGCCTCAACTTTGTGCAGGAAAAATATAAACATAAGCATAACTTCTCCACAGGTGAATACCTTGTTTCTGCATCCAATAGGCGTCTACTAAGATAAAATATGACTCTTTCTTTTTCTTCAACCTTTGAATCAAAACTGAGCCGATAGAATTTTGATCGGCTGATAGATAAAGTTTAAACGGAATCCCTTTCTGTGGTGGTATGAGAACTGGAGGGGTACTCAGATATTCCTTGATATTATCCAGAGCCTGCTGCTGCTTCTCTCCCCAGACAAATTCTTGATCGGCTTTCAACCTTAGCAAAGGAGTAAATGGCTCTGTTCGGCCAGACAGATTCGATATAAAACGCCGAACAAAATTAATCTTGCCGATCAATGATTGTAGCTTGGTTTTATCTTCCGGGGGTTTAATATCTTTAATTGCCTCAATGCTCCTCTGAGGAATTTCAATCCCTCTCTCATGAACCAGAAATCCAAGAAACTGACCAGCCGATACACCAAAAGCACACTTAGTAGGATTCATCTTCAACCCATACTTCCTTGCTCTTTCTAAAACCTGTTTCAAATCGGCTATGTGATCATCAACGTCCTTAGACTTAACCACCACATCATCTATATATATCTCCACCAATGCGCCGATGAGATCGTGAAAAATATAGTTCATGGCTCTCTGGTACGTAGCACCAGCACTCCTCAAGCCGAAAGTCATAACTACCCACTCATACAAGCCGATAGCACCAGGACACCTAAAGGCAGTCTTGTGAATGTCCTCCTCAGCCATAAAAATTTGATTATAACCAGCATTGCCATCCATGAAACTGATAATCTTATGTCCAGATGCTGCATCTACCAGTTGATCGGCTACCGGCATTGGGTATTCATCCTTCGGTGTACCTTTGTTTAGATCTCTGAAATCAATACAAACCCTGAGCTTGCCGTTTTTCTTGATAACCGGTACTATATTGGAAATCCACTCAGCATATCGGCATGGTCTGATGAAGCCAGCATCATAGAGTCTTGTAATTTCGGCCTTAATAGCATCATACATCGCAGTTTTACAACGTCTTGGGGGTTGCTTGTACGGCCGATAACCTGGTTTGATAGGGAGCCGATGTTGAACTATCGATCGGCTAAGTCCTGGCATCTCATAGTATTCCCAGGCAAAACAATCTCTATACTCCTTTAAGAGTGCAATTAATTTACATTTAAACTCTTTTGGTAAACCTTTACTAATATATGTCAGCCTAGGCCTATCACCTGGTCCAATGTCAATTTCCTCTAATTCATCGGCCGACATAAAACCTTGCCCAAGCTTGCCGTCGAGATCATCAATGGTATCTTCTGTGTATAAGTTGGAACCCTCCACGGCGCCCTCAAAACAAGAATTGGGGCTCTCCATCTCCTGTTGTCTGTATGGCATCATCAGAAACCTTTAACTAATCTCCTTGCCAAACTTTGCCAGATAAACAATCAATTCCTTCCATCTCCCAAATAGACAAATCGGCACAAGCTACATTGACTGACCTGTCGGCTGGTACGATTTCGATTTGATCTCCTTGCCATTGAATCAAGCTTTGATGCATTGTTGAAGGGATGCAACAGTTGGCATGGATCCAATCTCTTCCCAACAACAGACTATAGGAACCCTTCCCATCAATAACAAAGAACGTGGTTGGAATTGTTTTACTGCCGATGGTTAGCTCCACATTCAAAACTCCCTTTGTCTCAGATGGGTTCCCGCCAAAATCCTTCAGAACCATGTTGGTTTTGATCAAGTCCTCTGAATTCTTCCCAAGCTTTCTGAATGTTGTATAAGGCATTAAATTAACAGCTGCCCCTCCATCGACTAGCATCTTTGACATCGGCTTACCATTGACAAATCCCTTAACATAGAGTGGCTTGAGGTGCCGATGTTCTGTTCCTTCAGGCTTCTCAAAAACAGCTTGTTGTGGAGATAACATCAATTTAGCCGATGGCATATATTCTTCTTGCTCGACAACTTGCTCTACCGCATATTCGGCTGGCAACATAAAGACCATATTTATCTCAGATGACATCACCTCCTTGCCCTTACATTGTTGATTTTTGCTGCGATCGGCTTCAACTTCGTCGGCTGACACCACTTTGCTCTTCACGCGCCATACTTTCTTCTTTTTCTGCCGCAGCCGATGCTTAATTGCACCCTCAACCTCTTGGAATTGCTCTCTGTTCCTCATCCGTTGAACTCTTCTCTTTTGATTTTTGGTGAATATCCCAGAAGGACACCATTGGGGATGCATTGGCTTGGATTCTCTACGTGAGTCATCTTCATCATCATCTTGGTGCATCGGCCCAAGTCTTTCATACACTGACAGCCTTGACTGTCTTGGCCGATGTATAACTGCATGTCGTCGGCTTGGTTCTTGAATGAATTGGACATCAGGATCACTGCAACCAGGGCAATTTTCGATAGATGGTAACCTCATACCTTCATTCCAGCAGAATCTGAAGAATTCACAACTCCAATGGGGATCAAAATATCTTTCTTCTTCATCAGGATATGCCTCCTCTTCCTTTTGGCGTCTGTTTTGACACTTGCTGATCATACCAGCTGATTTGATACTCCTAGTATAGTTTTTATTTCCATCGGTTGTGTTCCTGTTGTATCCAGGATGCACCATGTTCACTGGAAAAGGGTGTCCATCTATCTTCATCGGCCTCTTTACCATGTTGGATCCATCAATCTTAATTTTTCCTTGTTCAATAGCCGACTGGATCTGTTGTCTGAAAATTTTGCAATCATTAGTGTGATGAGACCCTGTGTTGTGCCATTTGCAGTACTTCCTTTTCTTTAACTCTTCAGCCGATGGGATGACATGTCCTGCCGGAAGTTGAATCTATTTTTCTTGAAGAAGGAGATCGAAAATCCTATCGGCCTTGGTAATGTCAAAGTCAAATTTTTCCTCTGCAGCCGAATTCTTAGCCCATTGACAGACCACCGTCTTCTTGTTCCTAGCCCATTCGGCTGCATTGATATCTGGGTCTTCATCTTCAGACTCAGAATCATAATTGTAGACATTGTTGACGTTATTAGCCTTTTTGATAAATTTCCTAGCCTCTTGAAATCTTGTTTCATGAGCCGATACCTTCTGAGCTAAGTGTGCTAAACTATCAAAGTCTTGAGCCGAGAACCTTTCTCTGATCGGCGCCAGCAAACCTTGAAAAGCTAAATTGGCTAGTTGAGAATCTGATAAAGATAGGCTGTAACATCTATTTCTCACGTCTCTGAATCGTTGGATATAATCTGGAACCGATTCGTTTGATTTCTGCCTAATAGCTGTGAGGTCCGATAGCTTCATCTCTTGAACTCCACTGAAAAAGTACTTATGAAATTGCTTCTCCAAATCGGCCCAGCTCCTGATTGAATTACATGGCAATGATGAAAACCAGGTGAATGCTGATCCAGATAGCGAGAGTGGGAATAAGCGAACTCTGAGAGCTTCTATAGCCGATGCCTCACCACACTGAGCTAGAAATCGGCTAATGTGCTCGTAGGTTGATATATTATCTTGTCCTGAGAACTTGGAGAAGTCTGGCACCTTGTATCGGTTTGGCAATGGAACCCGATCAAAGTATTCTGGATACGGATGCCGATACATGTTCCCATTATCTTTCGGTTTAAGTCCAAATTGCTCCCTCATGACGTCAGCGATCATATCGGCCCAGGGTTGATGGGGTGTTGCTCCACCATACTGCTGTTGTACTGGATCCATCTGGCCGTATTGGATCGGCTGAGGCCGTGGTGAGTGAGGCTGATAAAGATTATTGAAGCCAGCCGATATGCCTTGTGGTGGCACATAAGGAAGTTGTTCTGTACTGTACTGCTGGCTTATCGCCTGAGTAATTCCAATCGGCTGTTGTGGAACCGAAGGAATTTGATAAGATGTGTCGACAGCTGGCGGTTTTGGATGAAGAATAGTCATCAATTGTTCTGGTGTTAATTGAGTTGATGCTTGCCCCCCAGTGATCGGCTGTGATCTGGTTAGAATTGATGGAATATTTGAACTTGAGAAAGGAGCCGATGGAGCCTGGGTTTGAAGCACTTGTTGATTTCCTTGATTTCCACCGATCTCTGTCTTCACGGTTCTATATGCTGGGAACGCGCCGTCTGGTAGATAAATAGGTCCTTTAGCCTTTTCCTCAGCTATCGTTCCATCGACCACCGACTTGATCATATTTGTTAAGGTATTGACAAGTACCCCGGACTGGTTGACTAGCGCATGATGTACAGCCGAATAGATGCGATCCTTTAATGTGTGCAATTCTTCGCTACTCGATTCGGTTTTCACCTGTTTATCCTTTTCTTCTCTTGGTCCAGAAGTACTTGGGTCTTGCTTCACGATCGTCGGTATTTGGACTTTAGCTCTTTGGACGACCGTACCTTGCCGGGTGACTGTGAAGGAATGCAAATACTGGTTTTGGAGTTGGTCCAGCAGTTGTCGCAATTCTTCCTTTTGTTCATCATTCAGCTGCTCGGGTGTAACCGCGATGATGTTGTCCTCCGCAACTTCAGTGATGTTTGGAGACATGGTGACACGGGTCCCACTGGGCGTGCCAAAAGCGTGTTGATGCAAAAAACACACACTGGCCTGAGAGGTTTGCTTTACTCTAGTGCAGGTCCAAAATTAGGGTTTCAGATTAAAGGGCGTGCCAGTTGATTTGATCCTGCAATCAACAAGAAAAACATGCAAAGAATATCAGTAAACGATAGACAATCGGCCATAGGGCCGATTTCATATCGTATGTGACCTAGCCGATGCAATAAAGCATGGATCGGCTGTAAGGTATAATCAATGATAAAATTAACCCTAAAACTAGGATATCGGCTGTAAAGATCCGTGTTATATAATCAATATATCAATATTACTTTAGAGATAAGCAATTGGGATAGATCGGACTGAACCGAGACAGTATAAATTGCCCAAGTCTAAAGATAACATAACATAATGATTATGTAGATTGATGTCATAGCCGATATCTAGGTTTAAGTATGTATCGGCTATAGCTCCGATACAACCTTATACTAGGATATTCTCTAGTAATAAATATATTAAACTATAATCAATCAAATTGATATTAAGCTTAATATATTTACATTAGATTAGATCCTGATATAAGGGGCAGATATAGAACATTAAACAAAGCATAACACGATGTAAAACATCTATATCAGGTAAGATCGGCTGAAACCCCGATACTATCCTTATTAGCAACCATGAAGTAAGTTAGATATCATGATTCTAAATACGACTTAATAGGTTGGACTGAACCAATGCAGCATTAAGTATAAATAGAAGCATGAGATCTAAAGAATCAAGCCGATGGTTGCCTTTTCGGGATGGTGGATATATTATATAACCTAGATTAACAAAGTGATCTAGCCGATATCGTTGAAACCCTAGAAAGGATCCAGCCGATACAGGTAGATTGCATTGTCGATCTAAGTTATATAACATATACGATAACTCGGAGAATTACAACAAAGAACTAGAGTGTCGTAGAGATGTAAGCACTAGCCCTAATGATGTAACTCGCCATGACAAGATATACCTTTTCGCTGAAGATCAAAGTGATGCAGCACGACTCGAAAGCACAAACTTGCCGAGAACAGAAAACAAAGGTTTGGCGATGCACCGAGATTGATTGAACGTGTGTTGTTATTATTTACAAGACCTCGGGATTATATTTATACCCGAAATTACAAAACTTGTCCATCATGGACACGACTTATATTAACCTAATACAAATCCAACTAACCAACAAGTCTCTTAGGCGGACTCTTACCGAGGATATCTATAAGGAAATTACATAAAATATCCTAATTAATAGACACAATTGCCTCCTCAGGACCTTATCCGTGCATGGCAATCCATATGAAGCACGCTAACACAACCCGACGACGTATACCGAGTCATATTACCGAAATTGGCTCAATCGGCTAACCTAGTCCGACTCTGACTCTGCCGATCCAGTCCACAGCCGATTCGGACCACAGCCGATTCTCACTCTGCTTTCCGATACGATCTTATCTCTTCAATCCTCTTCGATTCCATCTTGACTTCTGATATTTGAATTACCAAATTTGGTCGTCAACAGGGTCTCGTCTGTGAAAATCATTTTTCTAGTAGTGGAAGCAACATTCTACTGTTTTTTATGGACCACAAATTCACAATTTAGAATGTTTTGATAACATCTTCTCATAATCTTGGGGGATAGGAAACAGAACATAAACTTCTGATGTTCTGTATAATGTTATGAAAGGGTGAGCAGGAGAGCACTCAAGTATATATGCAGGCATCTTAAGGGGTAGGAAAATCTGCCAGACAAAACTCGTCTTTAGAGCTGGAATTGTTAATTTGAGTCCCATATATAACTACAGGTATTTGTTTGTCCAACAGATATGTTACCAGTCCACACATACGCTTCCTCCATAGTGTAAGCAGCTGAAGCTACTACTAGAAAAATGATTTTTCACTGTAAGATTTTAGATTTTCACAGGCGAACCACAATGTATATATATTTCATTTGCATGTACGAAGACAAAGATGAAAAATACTTTTTAACTAAATATTTGATAGAAACTGTGCAACATAACTATTCTAATTTTAAAATAGTAGTGGTTGTAGTATGTGGTTGCCTTTCTATGGTTTCCCATATACTTGATGAACATATAGTTGAGAAATTTGCATATATGCCATTGAAAAAAATAGCTTCGCTAAATTACCATCGTTCAAATGAGATTCGATAAATTGTCATAGTTAAACGGGTGTGGTCACTAGAATACCATCCATGGATGATATTGCCCTTTGATCTTATTCCTCTCTCTCAGTGATGGAAGAGCCTAGCGCCAGCCATGCCGTCGACGGCGACGCTCGATCGACTCATCCCGCGCGCCGACAGTGACCGCATGCCATGGTCGCCGCCAACTACTTGCCTCCGCACAAGCAAACTCCCTCGGCACTGCCACTGTTATACTCTCCCACTCCGCGTCAGCTAGCTGCCATGGCCTGCATGTGGCAAGGGTGGACCTTGACGCGGCAATGGCGGAGCAGCTCTTCGTGTGGACAAAGATGGGCGGGTGGACGGGCTCCTTGGCATCCGCGGGGTCTTCGAGGCTTACAGCCCGATGGCTAACCGAGGCTTAGCAGGAGGCGATGCCACGGCAGCGGGGCGTATTTGGCGAGATTGGCGTAAGAGGGAGGCGATGTGTACGGCAAGGTTCTGATGGTACTTCTGGAGTGGCAGAGGCAGGGAGACGGGGATGTGGAGTGCGTCAGGTGCATCCTGATGGCTTCCATCGATTGCTAGCTAAGCTTCAAGCCATGAGAAGCTGGCTGTGGTTATGGCACACTTTCCGGCGCTGAGCTTTAATCATTTAGGGCGGATGAAGAAGATCCAAGGAAAATATCGTCCGCGAAAGGCATTATAGTAAACACCTCATTTAATCGAGGTATTTTATCAAATTCTATTTTAACGATGGTATTTTATGGAAGTCTGTTTTTTCCCTGGCATATATACAAATTTCTCCATGTAGTCTAGCATCCAAAAGGATAGAAGAAATGTACTCATTTTGAGCTCGTTTCACCGTAACACATTACGTCATCTCCAGTGGACAGAAAATTCGAATCATTCCACTGGAGTGATCAAACAGTGCTGTCTGAAGAAAAATCGAACCGGCTTCTTGGTTCGAACCAATAG
Organism: Oryza punctata; assembly: GCA_000573905.2. NCBI lineage: Eukaryota > Viridiplantae > Streptophyta > Magnoliopsida > Poales > Poaceae > Oryza > Oryza punctata. Next base: position 8,469,791 of record CM002499.2, on the reverse strand, counting down.
ATAAAACATGCATATTCATGGGAACCACTATTTACATCAGCCTGCCGGGGAGCTCTTTGTGATCCAATTTCTTTACAAGATCCTCGTGATCAGTGAGGGCAACATTTATATCAACTGAAGTACGGGTTGTGAACCCAGCTGATCTCACCCTCAAAGTTTCATCTATCTTTATCGATGCTTCTATAACACAACTGAAGAACTGATCTTTACTCGGATAGCGAAAATCACATTTATCCTGGTTCGAACAGGAACCGGTGCTAAAAAATATCTTTAGCACAGGTTCAAAAGGCCAACGTTTATGATCTTTAGTCACGGTTGATACCAACTGGGACTAAAGATTATTTTTAGTTCCGGTTCACTTTTTATCAGGCCGCCAGGGATCATTAGTCCCGGTTGGTGTTACCAACCAGTTCTAAAGATTGTAACTTTAGGCCCGGTTAATTATGATATTTTGTCCTAGTTGGTCGCACCAACCGAGACTAAAGTTCTCTTCCTTTTTTCTTCTTCTTCTTCCTCTAACCTGAGGCATTTGCTGCCAACAAAGTGAAGGAGGAAGAGAGGTGTGCCAAATTTTTTTGTGAAAACATTTTGGTGGTATATTACACAAATCAAAGGGATTGAAAAGGTTAGCAACTTTATCATGGTTAATATATTGCATTTCTAGCTATGTTTCTATATGTCATTCTCTCTTAAAAAATTGTATGATTGAAGACGAGAGAAAAAAAATAGAGAAAATAAGGGTAATTTATAATTCAGAAACATTTGTATAAAAATGTTAAACAGAAGACAAAAGGGAAAAATTCTAGACAATGAAGACAAAAGAATAGAAATGAGAATAATTCATTAAAAATATGTTTATAACTTTTTAGAAAATTTTAAAAATAATTAAAATAAGGATAATACATGAAACAATATATTCCCAATATTGTAAAACTTCTATAATTCATTAAAAATATGTTTAGATGTTTTAAAAAACTTTAAGTGTAAACATATTTAGTTATGATATATGAAATTATTGTATGATTATTGATTTAGCTAGTTTCACTTTCATGAAATTCCATTAATATTTGTGAATTTGTTGTAGATGGATCGTTAATGGTTATACACCGTGGACCAATGGTCGCATGAGTTCACTGATGGCGTGCACTACTTTTTGAATGTGGCCAAAGCCCACAAGCCTAATGGTTTTCTATGTTGTCCTTGCAAAGTTGCAAAATCAGAAGGAGTATTCTACATCAAGAACTTTTCATATCCACTAGTTGGAGTCAGGATTCATGCCTAGCTATAATTGTTGGACCTCGCACGGAGAGTTAGGGGTTGCAATGGAAGAAGACGAAGAAGAAGACGACAACAATCCGGACTGGGCTCAGTACGACGGATTCACAGAAAATACAACATGCGATGCAGACGAAACTGTTGAAGAAAATGATGCTGCGTATGATCTTCGCCATATGTTGTGTGACGCAAAGCAAGACTACAAATGTCGTAAGGAGGTCTAGAAATTGGAGCATATGTTAGCGGACCATAAAACCTCGTTATACCCAAGTTGCAAACAAGGGAAAAAAAGTTAGGTACCACACTGGAATTTTTGCATTGGAAGGCCAAAAATGGTGTGATTGACAAAGCATTTGGCGAGTTATTAAAGCTCGTAAAGAATATTCTTCCAAAAGGAAATAAACTGCCAGAAATAACGTACAAAGCTAATGGTAGTTTTCCGTCTAGGACTGGAAGTCTTGAAGATACATGCATGTCCGAATGATTGTATCCTCTATCACGGTGAGGAGTACGGGAACGTGGAGGCATGCCCGGTTTGTAAGGCTTCACGGTATAAGATTAGACGAGATGACCCTAGTGAAGTTGACGGACAACGCACCAAGAAGAGAGTTCCTGCTGAGGTGATGTTGTATTTCCCTATAATACCACGTCTGAGGCGTTTGCTCAGGAACAAAGCGCATGCAAAAATGATGCGTTGGCACGCAGAAGAACGTAAACAAGACAAGATGTTGAGACATCCCGCCAACGGGTTGTAGTGGTGAAACATCGACAGGACATTTGAGGACTTTGGTAGAGATGTAAGGAAAATAAGGTTTGGTTTAAGTACGGATGATATGAATCCAATTGGAGAGATGAACCGTGGTCATAGCACTTGGTCAGTGACTATGTATCTACAACCTTCCCCCTTGGTTATGCATGAAGCGAAAGTATATCATGATGCCGATTATTATTCAAGGACCAAAGCAACCTAGTAAAGACATTGATGTGTACCTAAGACCACTAGTTGTAGATCTGCAAATGTTGTAGAAGAAAGAAGGTGTCCCTGTGTGGGATGAGGACAAACAGGAGCAATTTAACCTACTTGCGTTGTTGTTCATAACCAGTAGCGATTGGCCTGCACTTGGCAACCGATTAGGAAAATCAAACAAGGGGTATAAGGCATGCACCCACTATATGGATGAAACGGAAAGTATGTATTTCAAACATTGTTGGAATGTTGCGTACATGGGTCATCGTTGATTATTATTACAAGCCACCCTGTACGGAAAAAATGCAAGCATTTTGAATAGAAGGCAGACCACCATACTAAGCCTAAACATCATAATGGAAAAACCATGTTTGCTATGGTGAAAGATCTGAAAGTAGTATTTGGAAAGGGACCTAGCAGCCAACCTATATCAAGTAAAGATGGTCACGCTGCGATGTGGAAGAAGTCTATTTTTTGGGAGTTAACTTACTAGGAAGTATTGGAGATCTGCCACACAATTGACGTGATGCACCTCACTAAGAACCTTTGCGATAACTTGCTAGGCTTCCTAGGTGTATATGGAAAGTCTAAAGATACACTGGAAGCACGTCATGACCTCAAACATATGAAACAGTGTGATGGACTGCATGCATGCCAAACCGAAGGTGAAAGGAAGCCATTATTTAAGTCCAACCAGCTACACTCTGAGCAAGGCAGAGAAGGAAAGTATGTTTGAATGCTTGGACAGTATGAAGGCACCATCTGGATACTCGTCGAATATAAAGGGAATAATAAGCATGAAAGAGAACAAGTTAACAAACCTAAAATCTCATAAGTGCCACGTACTGACGATAGAACTACTTCTTGTTATAATGTGCAGACAACAACAACAAAACTATGTTCGTTTCTGAACGCAATTTCGTAGAAGGTCATCGACCCAGACAGATTAACAGCCCTACAAAATGACGTGGTTCAATGTCCTGTCAGCTTTGAGATGATATTTCCACCATCCTTCTTCAATATAATGACACATCTTCTATATCACCTTGTCAAAAAGATCGGTATTCTTAGTCCTGTGTACCTACACAACATGTTCCCTTTAGAGGTACACGGGCGTTCTGAAGAAGTACGTTTGTATATGTTCTCGGCCTGAAGCTAGCATCGCCAAGGGGTATGGAACATAGAAGATCATTGAGTTTTACATTGAATTTATTGAAGATCTTCGTCCAATCAGGATCCTTGAATCAAGCCATGAAGGGAGACTATGGGGAAAGGGGACTCTTGGAAGGAAAGAAATTATGACCATAGATAATGTTTTATTCCTTAAAGCACATTTCACGGTTTTGCAACAATCTTCGTTGGTGGCACCTAGTGATTGTTCGCTCCAACAACATCGGTAAGTCCAATGGCTGCATTACATATCATCACATTGATAATTTTCCTGTTTGGTTGCGACAACATCTCATGGGTAAAGAGATGATGGGGCCGCCACCAACACCACCACCATCGTTGTCATTTCATCCTTCAAAAAGGTGCCCGCATTGCCGCCGCCTGCTCCCCACCTCCTCTCTCCCCTCCGGCCACCGCATCACCGCTGTCGTCGCCTCGCCGCTGTCGCCGCGCCAATGCCAACGCCACCGCTGCTACAGCCACCATCGCTATCGTCGCCGCTGTTTTCCCGCGAACGAACGTGCGATTGTGCGAATGACCGCATGAACAACGTTCGTTCCCTCGACATTCGTTCCCTGTTTGTTAGTTTGCTCGGGGTTTCATGAACGAACGTGGAAGCGAACGATCGTGCGAATGTCAGAACGAGAGAACTAACGAACGGGTGAGAGAACGAGCGAATGAACTATGTTCGTTCATGTTCATTCGTTCGCTCGGGGTTTCGTGAACGAATAAGGTAGCGAACGAATGAACATGCAAATGGGCTAGCAAACTAACGAACGAACGAACGAACGAAGGTGCGAATAAGCACAAATGACGTTCTCTCGTTCGCTTGATGTTCTTTCGATGGACGTTCGTCCGCTGGACGTTTGAGGTAATGAGTTTAAGGTATTGGTTTAAGGTACTAGCTGGTCACAGACACTCTCTCTTTCACGACTTAACACAAAAGGATAATTTCTAAAACAAATTTTTTCTTAACTCCTATGCACGGTTTTGGCTGTAAACTCATCATCAAAAAGACATCCATAGAAGATATTTCTTTCTCCGACAATTTGGCACATGCGATGAGTGTCGGACGTATAGATGAAAGGGAGATCTTGGATTCTGCATCAAGAATCCCCATTGCCACTATATTCTCCCTCGTTGTGATGACTTCCTTTAGATGAGGAAGAGGAATCCTCATTGTCATCAACCATGGCAATGTTGGAAAACACAGTGGCAATGGAGACTCCTGATGCAGAATACAAGATTTCCATTGCATTTATACATCTGACACTCATCGCATGTGCCAAATTGTCGGAAAAAGAAATATCTTCTGTCGATGTCTATTTGGTGAAGATTTTACGACCATACCCATGCATAGAAGTCAAGACAAAATTTCTTTTCGAAATTATCCATTTGTAGCCATGAAAGAGCGAGGTGTTGTGTTCACCCAGTATCTTGAATCACTATCTCCGGGAATGTTTAGACTAATGAATTTCGGACTTAACGATGTATATGCAAATGTTCTGTATTTAGAAATTTTTGTATATGCATCATTCATTATGACTTAGTAATTTAGATATATTTAGATTGTTTGCACTTAGTAATTTTTCTTTAATATATATTTAGAGGGAAAGATCTATTGTAATCTGAACTTGTTTTGAACTTTTGAACAAAGGTGTAGCTCTTGGACAAGATGGACGATCGCGATGATGAACAATTCCTCTTAGACGAGACTGGTTCGGGAAGCAGCCAGTATTGGGTGGATGAGGGAGGCTATTAACGGTCGTTATAGACCAATTTCGACCATAAATATTCCCAGAAATAATGGAGAACTAGCAATGCTTGCATGCATATTTTATTTAGAAATAATCTAGTTCCACTTCAACATGGCAAAGTAATTGCTTGCAAGAGATGACTATATAAATAAAGGAGAAATGACGGAAATTACATCGGAAGCCGACATACGGATGGATGGGCTCATAAACCCGATTTCGACCGATGCCCACCACGGAGGTGGTGAAACTAACGGAGGAGTGTACCAACGCTATAGTCCACTGGCTGTTGGAGAAGAAGAAGGATCCGGTGTGTCCTATGATCGCGTGTTCGAGTAGGACACAATTCTTCAACCAAGCCCTATGTGACCTTGGCGCAAGCATCAGCGTGATGCTCAAGGAGGTCTTCGACATGCTAAACATCACGGTGTTGTCACCGACATCGATGCGACTTCAATTGGCAGACTCCTTAGTCCAATATCCGGTGTGTATCGTTGAGGACATTCCGGTGAAAATCCTGGATTTCTTTATCCCTATTGATTTCGTAGTACTGGACATGGAAACCAACAAGGAATCACCTCTTATCCTAGGGCGGCTATTCCTAAGTACCGCAGAAGCAAATATTGATGTGGGATCTGGAGAAATCTGGCTCCGCATAACTGGAAGGGAGGAGAAATTTGAGTTTCAGCCAGGAATAGAGCAATGCTCCATGATCAAGATCAAGTACGGGCTGAATCTGCAGAATATCAAGGAGGTCGAAGTGAAACTCCCGAAGACGAATAGCCTCATCGCTTTTATGATGAACTTCATGGAGAAAGAAGCGATGGCCAGGCCCCGTTCAGATCCTAAGATGGCACCAACGAAACCGAGAATACAGGCGAAAAAGCCAGTGACCCTAGTTTCCTAGAAGCCACCGACCACAACGAAGGTGAAGAAGGTGTGGCGTGTGAAGAAAGCGTCACCCGTTCCCACGCCTCTGGGACAGGGTGCCTCATCATCAAGCTAAAACACGACGGAGGATCCCATATTTGATTTTACTCAATTTAATTCTTGCATTAAAACATGTTTACTTTCTTCAAATACTTGGATAAAAAAATTTGGAATTTAAATTTTGGAATAATTTTGAGACAAAAAGTTTTATAAAATGAATTTTTGAGCAAAAATAAAATAATTATTTTTGGCCAATTTCCACGTGGCCCCCCTCGAACCACCAGGGAAGCAACGACTAATTACGCCACTTTGTGGTGTAACGGCTAGTTGGTCCCACAAATCATATTTGACTGTTGGGAGCTCTCTGTAAAATGGAGATGGCTGGGAGAGAGGAGTTCATCCCATTTCAACACAATTTCAACTCCCTCTCACAAGCTCCCTTGCTCTCAAACTTCATTTCAAGCTTTGAAGTATTGTTCTCAAGTTTATTCCCTGAATTTTGCTTTCATTTCAAGCATTTGCCAGTCGCTTTGGTTTGGTGCAAGACTAACCAGCCGGTAGAGTCAATTTTGTTTCACTAGCTTAACCCCTACCCGAGTTTATTTTGTGCTCTTGCTTATTTGTTGCAGCGATGAAGAAAAGGATTACGGGCCTATTCAAGAAGGGATCAAGCTCAAAATCAAGCCATCACCAAGACAAGTCGAGCGTACATTCATCCGCCGATGCAACCATGGAGGAAGGAGACGCTTCACCAAGGCTTCTCAACTACTCCGACCTCGACCTCGTAAGTGATCGGGGAAATGCAAGCTTACCACATGCTCAAGGATCGGACGTTTGCTCATAACCAAGCATACGACCCAAACCTTCTACAGAAGATAGGTATGGACATCGATTTTTATAATGTTTGGCAATCTATAGGATAGGACAGGTAGATGAGCCAGGTTCTCGCTTACTTACCCTGCAATTTTTGTGGACATTGCTAGAAGGTGAGGATGGAATTTCTTTTCGGCTTTTTCGTAAGGAATTTCTCCTTACTTGGAGAGAATTAAGTTCACTTCTAGGCTTTGATAAAACTTGTAAAATTAATCTTTGTAAGGAAACTCGCAAATTTGATAAATAGAAGTTTTGGCAAATTATCACAGGCAAACCATTCTGTAAAAAGCCTAGAACAAACGATATCCATAACCCTACTCTGAGGCTCTTGCATAAGTAACTTGGTTTGATTTTGTTTCCTAGAGCTGACATTAGAGTTGTGCTTGAAGTTGAACTGATGATCTTATATGCCATGATTAAGAAAATAAAAGGTTTTCCTGTATAACGCATGATTCGCCAATGGTTAGAAAATTTTAAGTTTAACAACCAAATTGAGTGTACTTCTTTAGTTTCTCGTACCTTATGAAGTAGGGGTTGTGAGTGATGCCCAAATTGCTTACATTTCAACTCTACGCCCTTATGTTAATGAGACTTTCTTAATACAAGGCCATACACTCAAATCCGGGCTTGATGATTCCCTTATATTTTTCTTTCATGGTTGTGAAAATGAAATCCCGTTTTATTTGTACAACAGCCAAAAGGTAACCATCCCTCTTCAGTCGAAAGGGTAATCTCTTGCATATGTTCTACACAGGATAACTCGAAACATGCCAAGAGAAGCACGTCAAGAAGAATCATCTTCGTCACCACCAGTGCAGATGTATTAGGATGATTGGGTCCCAGCCGGGGATGCCCCTGGTTGGATCCAAGTCAATCAACAACCGGTGGCAAGCTCCCCAAGACATGCACTGGGGATACTCACGCTCTTCCAGCTCAAGTGGTCTACCACTTTTCAACCGATTGAATCTCTCTGTCTCCTCTTGAGGGTATATGGGTGAACTCACTCGGAGGATGGGCAACCTTGAGCTGCAGGCTGGAGAAATTCAGCACACGCTCGAAGGACACATAGTGCAATCTTAGGAGTGGCAGCAAAATATTAACACAAAAATGGAAAACTTCAAGAACATGATGCAGCAACAGCAGGCCGATTAGCAGGCCTACTTTCGCCACCAAGGGTGATTTGTATGATTTCCCTTTCCAAATTGCATATTTCCTTTCACGATGCATTTATAAATTTGAAAACAAAATAAAAGTTTCAAAATATAAAAAGAACAAAAATATAGGTCAGAATTTTATATGCTAGGTAAAACTGCTCTATTTTATATCTCTTATATATTGATTCATAAGTTAAGTACTCTCTCAAGTTTTAAGTTGGGAGGCCAAACATTATCCGGGAACCTGAGAGATGTGAGTAGCAATTTGCATATCCAAGTCTATGTTGTTGTGAGATATGTGATGGTAAAATAGAGTTGCTATAATCTTGTCCTAGGTATTACTGGAATTCTAGAGTTTTATTTTTTCGAGATGATAAACTAAGCAAGTTCCACATTTGATATAAATTACTACCAGATCCATATATTCTTTATAGTGCAAAAACCTTATACTTATGGTTGCTTGTGATTTCATTGAACTCTGTCAAAATTCTTGTGACCTATGTAAGATGCTTCTCATACTTCATTGATCAAGATCACATCCACCACATACACACACTTATGCTAAACTTCTACTATGGGAGCTAACATCCACTTCGTCCATCTCATCCACTCCACCTACAAAATAAATGCTCCATATTATTTATTCCTCTTTTTCAAAAAGTATTATTCAAAATAAAGAGAGGTATGACTATGCAAAAAGAGAAAAATAGAATATTGCTCATACAAAGTATGAGACATGATGAAAAAAAGAGAGAGATAGCCATACACTCTCTCAAGTTTCAAAAGAAAAAAGGGGGGAAGAATAGGTATACAAAAGGAGCCATTTCATTTCATATCGACTACCATCACACACATGCACAATCTTGATCAGAAGTATGTTTTGCTATCTTCTTTGGTCCGAGTTTTGACTTAGTAATATATGTGAATGCAAGTATGCCTCATTTGATCCCTACCAAGCTTTACATTTATGACCTGTAGAATAGGGACAAAAATGCAATATCTTGGTGAGGAATACACATACACATTCTTGAGTGCATGAGAGAATCATTTGAGGAACTTGGTTTTTATTTGCAAAATCATTTGAAAACCTCTGGAATGAAAGTTAGACAAGGGATGAGTGAGTAGTACTCTAACTAACCGTTCTGTTTCTCAACCACCCAAGACAAGGAGACACATGATGCCCCATGGGTATTGGGTGTATGGGTAAGCCACCGTGCCAACTTGCTTAAACTAGAGAGACAATACTCATACTTTGTACCTTGTACATTTGAGATATACAACATTGTGTTGACGATGGAATTTGTTAAGTGTATGAATCGGAATCTAGATTTAATCTGAGCGGATTTGAAGATATGCGGAAATCTCGGAAACAAAGTGCGCATCGGCTAGAAGATTGTATCGGCCAATACCGAGTTTAATACGGTTAGCCGATACAACCGATAGTGGCAAGGTCGTTTACATGATCAATGTCGGATTCGGAAAAAGGGTTTCAATGACATTGCCAGGCAAGGATAGAGTTCAAGATAGGCAATTTTCTCTATTGATTAGGATTTTATGTAATTTTCTTATAGATATTTTCATTAAGCGTCCGCCTAAGGGACTTGTTCGTCGGTTAGATATGTATTAGGAAAATATGAGTCGTGTCCTTTGTGGACAAGTTTGTATGCTCGGTATAAATATAAGCCCGTGGTCTTGTAAATAATTAACATTGGTTCAATACAATCTCGGCGCATCGCCAACCTTTTTGTTATTTTATTTCGACGAGTTCTTGCTTTCGAGTCGGGCTACATCGGTTTCGATCTTCGATAAAAATATAAAACTTATTATGGCGGTTTACATTATCGAGATTAGGGCATACATCTTTATGTCACTCTAATTCTATTTTGTGAATCACCTAGTTATCATATACATATACAATCTAGATTGATAATGCTTTCTACTTGCATCGGCTTATCTCTTTTTAGGGTTCCGTTGATAACGGCTAGATTGACTTATTGACTTAGATTATACAATGTATCTACCATCCCGAAAAGATGACCATCGGCTTGATTGTCTAGATATTATGTTTTTTCTTATACTTAGTGCTGTATTAGTTAAGTTTGATCTACTAAGTCGTATTTAGAACCATAATCTATAGCCTGCTTCCTAGTCACTAATAAGGATAATATCGGGGTTTGAGCCGATCTTACCTGATACAATTGTTTAATATACTGTATTTACCCCTTATATCAGGATCTCAACTAATGTAAATATATTAAGCTTATTATCAAATCAGATTGATATTAGTTTAATATATTATTGCAAGATGATATCCTAGCATAAGGAAGTATCGGAACTATAGCCGATACAAGGTTAAATTTGGACATTGGCTATGACATGAACACATGTAATCGTTATTTCATGTTACTTTGGATCTAAGCAATTTATACTGTCTCGGTTAAGTCCGATCTATCCCAATTGCTGATTTCTAAAGTAATATTTATTCACAGATTATATAATGTTAATTTCTACAGTCGATTAACCAAGTTTAGGGTTTATTCATTGTTATAAATATGCCTTAAAGCCGATTCATTATGAATTGTATCGGCTAGGTTACACTTCGATGTGAAATCGGCTTTCTAGCCGATCGATTATCATTACTAATGATATTTGCATGTTTCATCTTGTTGATTGCAGGATCAAATTAACTGGCGTGCCCATGAACCCGAAGGCAAGCTTTGGACCTGCACTAGAGTAAAGCAAATCTCTTAGGCCACCATGTTTTACGTTAACACATCACAGAAACTCCTGATCAACAACCATGTCTTAACCTTGAAGATTTTTTACTCGAGACGAGCAAATGTTTAATCTTGGGGAGTTTTGTTGACAATCGTTATAGCCCAATTTCGACCATCAATATTTCCATAAATAATGGAGAACTAGCAATGCTTGCATGCATATTTTATTTAGAAATAATCTAGTTCCATTTTTACTTGGCAAAGTATTTGGTTGTAGGAGAAGACTATATAAATACAGGAGAAATGACGAAAAATTACATCGGAAGCCGACATACGGATGGATGGGCTCATAAACCCAATTTAACATTTGTAAATGGGCCCAACCACAATATCATAAGTCTAAAGATGCACAAGAGGGGGCCCAGGAGGAAGTGGAGGCCCAACCAACCTTGGCGCCAATAGGGATATCCTTCCACGTGGATGTCCCAGATGCCTCCCCAATGACGGATGAAGGGTGAATCTGACATTTCCAACTACCAAAACCGTCATTTGAAGTCTATAACAGGACTTTTTATTCTCCATTTCAACACACACCAAGAGGAATGAAGAAAAGCTCTCGTTAGTAGTTTACTTTATTTTTGCACCAGTGGAGCTATAATTAGAATAGTTCTAGAGTTCTTCAAGTCTTCCGGAGAAATTCGGTATGGTTCTAGTAACTATTTCCTCTCTTGTAAGACTTTATGCAATAATGAAATATACTTCTTTTATATAGTTTTGGTCCTTTAATTTACTTGCATATTTATACGAGTACCAACTTTGGTTTATACTTGTATTGTATTAATTATATGACTAGCTTACAAGAGAGATGCATTGGTATTGGCTTAGTGTTTATTTGGTTGATTGCTTTATGCCATCTGTAGAGATATAGAGTAGTACTTAGTAATGTAAGCGCGGTGCTTAGATTATTATATATCATTAAGTGGTGCCATATGCCATGCAACTGTAGAGGTAGGACGCTGATGCTGACAGCTCAGTACGGGTATTCCTCCACATGCGTATATAGCGCTAAGAACTGTTCCTGGCGAGGGTACTCCTCCGTATCCATAACCGGTTGTATAGCCATGATGGATTTTTGTAAGTAAGTCGGCAACCAGGGGTGGATTTTCGATATATCAGGATAGCATCGTTAGGGGGTTTTGGCTATATGATTGTACATTAGCAAGTGTATACTGAAAGGACTATATACTGTCTTACAGAAATAGACTTTTCTCATTTCTTCTCCACTTAGCCTAGATTATTATTTAGAGAGAGTTAGTTTAATAGATCCTTCTATATGTGAACCTACCCTATTCTATATTTGACTAACCCCTGAATTAGACTTTGATATACTTAATGGTGTTGTAAATTAATAACGCAGTGCTCTCTTACCATATCTTTCTTTGGGATTAAATAAATACGATACCTTGGAAATACTTCTAGGTGTAATGCTACAGTAGTATATCCGTGCGCTTGTGGATTATATCTGTGATCGTAAGAAAATACCGACCAATATTTCCAGTGCCAAATCTCGGGATCTAATTCCTAGTAATGTCATTAAGAAATATGAACAGAGGCAATGAGAATCTGGACCAATACTTCAATGAGGGCAACAAGGAGGGGAACGAGGAGGAGGACGAGGAGGAGCAACATGACGACCAACCGAACGTTGGTGTAAATCGTGCGCGCGGACAACGAGGTCTCACAAAGAAGGTGGAGGGGAGGCACATTATAACCGAAGTGATAGCAGACGACTAACCATTCCCCCCCGATGCAGCAAGGAAATTTGTGTCCCACAGCGGATGGGTCGTGAGGGATCACGTACCCATTAGCACACAGAACTGGAAACGAACACTCACAAGCCTCGGGGAAAATGAACAGAGTTATGTCCCAAATACGGATAAGGGGATTTTGTGGGCTACCATGCTTGATACATTCACGATCCCGGAGGAACAAAAGGAGAAGGTGAAGCAGTGGACACTTAAAAAGATGGCCCAACAATTCCAAAACTTCAAGAAAGATTTGTACAAGAAATACATCTCAAAGGGCCAGACACTGAGTTTCGACATTGTTGACGACCAAATTTGGTAATTCAAATATCGGAAATCAAGATGGAATCGAAGAGGGTTGAAGAGATAAGATCGTATCGGAAAGCAGAGTGAAAATCGGCTGTGGTCCGAATCGGCTGTGGACTGATCGGCAGAGTCAGAGTCGGACTGGGTTAGCCGATTCAGCCGATTTCAGTAATATGACTTGGTGTACGTCATCAGGTTATGTTAACGTGTTTCATATGGATTGCCACGCACGGATAAAGTCCTGAGGAGGCAATTGTATCTATTAATTAGGATATTTTATGTAATTTCCGTATAGATATTCTCGGTAAGAGTCCGCCTAAGGGACTTGTTGGTTAGTTGGATTTGTATTAGGTTAATATGAGTCGTGTCCGTGATAGACATTGTTTGTAATTTCCGGTATAAATATAACCCCGAGGTCTTGTAAAGAAGGTCAACACACGTTCAATCAATCTCGGCGCATCGCCAAACCTTATTTTCTATTCTCGACAAGTTTGTGCTTTCGAGTCGTGCTGCATCAATTTGATCTTCGGCGAAAAGGTATATCTTGTCATGGCGAATTACATCATTAGGGCTAGTGCTTACATCTTTATGACACTCTAGTTCTTTGGTGTGATTCTCCGAGTTATCATATATGTTATATAACTTAGATCGACAATGCAATCTGCCTGTATCGGCTAGATCCTTTCTAGGGTTTCATCGGTATCGGCTAGATTACCTTGTTAATCTAGATTATGTAATATATCCACCATCCTGAAAAGGCAACCATCGGCTTGATTCTTTAGATCTTATGCTTCTATTTATACTTAATGCTGCATTGGTTCAGTCCAACCTATTAAGTCGTATTTAGAATCATGGTATCTAACTTGCTTCATGGTTGCTAATAAGGATTGTATCGAGGTTTCAGCCGATCTTACCTGATATAGATGTTTTACATTGTCTTATGCTTTGTTTAATATTCTATATCTACCCCTTATATCAGGATCTAATCTAATATAAATATATTAAGCTTGATATCAATCTAATTGGTAATAGTTTAATATATTTATTAGTAGAGAATATCCTAGCATAAGGTTGTATCGGAGCTATAGCCGATACATACTTAAACCTAGATATCGGCTATGACATCAGTATACTTAATCATTATTTCATGTTATCTTTAGACTTGGGCAATTTATACTGTCTCGGTTCAGTCCGATCTATCCCAATTGCTTACCTCTAAAGTAATATTGATTTAATGATTATGTAACGTTGATCTTTTCAGCCGATATACTAGTTTTAGGGTTAATTTTATCATTGATTATACCTTACAGCCGATTCATGCTTCATTGCATCGGCTAGGTCACATACGATATGAAATCGGCCCTATGGCCGATTGTTTATCGTTTACTGATATTCTTTGCATGTTTTTCTTGTTGATTGCAGGATCAAATCAACTGGCACGCCCTTGAATCTGAAACCCTAATTTTGGACCTGCACTAGAGTAAAGCAAACCTCTCAGGCCAGTATGTGTTTTTTGCATCAACAGACATTCTCCCCAAGCTGAGTGATCACTGGGATGCTTTCGTCGAATATAAGATATGTCACGTCATGATTTTTCGCTTTCCGTTCTTTTCATCTTATTGCAAAAATTCACATTTACTTTGTTCATCTAAAAATAGTTTAATGAAAAATTCATTAAATAAAAAGGTTTTAATGTTATTAATTAATCAGTTACATCGTTGACTTTGTCGTATCTTAATTGGAGTTATATGATTTAATTTGAATTTCGGGTGTAGAGCTCATTTCTAATTCAAATTCCGCCCAAGTCCATTAAATTCCAATTTCAATTCCTAAATGTCCTAAAATCCTAAAAAAATTCCAAATTTTTCATATTTGGAATTTCCAGAAAAGTCCCTATCCTTTTCCCTTTTTCCTTCCTCTCTTCCTCTATTATGTTTCTTTTGCAGTTAGGCCCCTCCGTTTTTTTCGTTTTTCCTTATCCCTCCACCTTCTTCTACCTTCAGCCAACTTCCACTTCTCTCTCTTCCTCTTTCTTTCCCCTAGCTGCAGGACCGGGAGGCCAAGCCCCGGAGCCCACGCACGCGCCCTCGGCCTAGCCGCGCTCTCCTTCCACATCGCTGTCCTACGCCGCCGTCGACCAAGCCCGCACCGGCCCAAGCCGCCACAGCTGCCCCCTCCATCCAAGGCGCCGCCTTTCAAAGAATCTAAGCCGCGCATGTGCCCTAACCCTAGCACCACCCTCCCTCTATAAATACCATCGCCACTACCCTTCTTCCCCTCCTTTTCCACTGCTGCCATCACCGGCCGCGAGAAGCCACCGCCGTCGCCCTTTTTTCTCGCCGTCGCTACTGCTTGGAGCTATGCCGGGAGCCACACCACTGTGGACGTCACTGCTCTCCTTCTTGCACTGTGTCACCACCGGTGAGCTCAAGGCCGAGCCCTTCGAACTTGCCACGCCGTCATCCTCTCTCTCTTCC
Source organism: Oryza punctata (assembly GCA_000573905.2). Lineage (NCBI taxonomy): Eukaryota > Viridiplantae > Streptophyta > Magnoliopsida > Poales > Poaceae > Oryza > Oryza punctata. Next base: position 8,454,363 of record CM002499.2, on the reverse strand, counting down.
CCATCTCCAGCGAGCCCGTGCGCCACCTCCCCTTCCTCCCGGTGCCTTGTGCCGTGCCACCAAGCCCACCTCCACCTCCTCTTTCCGGTGCTGCCGCTCACCGCTGTAGCCGAGCGCCGTCGCACCACCACGGTCCCGCCATGGCCGGAGCTCACCCAGGCTGGGCAATGGGGCTCAGCTCCTCCTTCTCTCTCTATGCCATCGATAACTGGGAGCCCCAGACAACTCCCAAAATCAACCACAACCATCCAAATCGCTAGATTGAATCCTAGCCATTAGATCTACATAACCCTAGATCCATCCCCGTCAGCGCCACATCATCGCCACGTGTCGCCACATCATCCATCTCTGTCCATGTGTTGCCATGTGTTAGTCTACATTAGCAAGTCCATCATACACCGAGTCCACCACCACCTAGCCACTGCTAGTGGGCCCCACCATATTTTCTTATTCAAAAATAATTCAATTCCATAATTATATATCCAGAGTATTCTCGGAATATTCCTTTTTCTTTTATCCTCGGACTTTCTGTGAATTCAAACTTTTGGAGGTCATAACTTTTCCGTTTGAACTCCGATTCGATTCGTTCTTCTTCCTAAATTTCTCTAAAATCGAGCTCTACCTCCTGGTTCAGTTGGTTATTTCATTTGATGTTGTGTAGTTAGTTTTTTGTTTATTTGTTTGTCATTTACGATCGTGTAGACGTTGGAGCAGAGGAACAGTTCATTTCCAAAGACGCAGCGCGAGGACAGTACTGGGAGCAAGGCAAGTGCACTCTTTGAACATATTGATCCTGTTATATAAAATGTTTTATTTTCAATACATGCATTATTTTATTTTTAAACTATCGATGGTGTGACCTGATTGATTTTATATCTTCCCATTGATAATTGTTGATTACCTATGATACCTTGTCACCCTAGTTTTTGTGAATTGAATATTGGGCTCAACTCAAGGTAGAGTAGTTATGCTTAGCACCGCTCAAGGTTATTTGACAAGCAAAATATAATTTTGATTAATCACGTACTTGTAACTGATTTGACGAAAACTGTGTGGTTGTGTGCTAACTTTCTGGTAGCATGTATTGCACCATGTAGTAAACAACGGGTGGATAAAATGATTTGGACTAGGGCGATTGGTGGTTCTGTGTGACCCTAGTTAGGCAGTAATGTATCTGTGTGATCATTATCGGGTATGGTCTGTATGTGAGCCTACTGCTGAGCTGTGTGCTAATGTAGTTTGGTAAGTTGCCCCGGTCAATTAAGGACTTCACTTCATAAGCCATTTATCCGAGCCTAACGTGCAACCACATGTTCTCATGGGAAGAACCTGGCCTAGTAGGATTCCACGTCTTGGCACTGCCGGCCTAGGTGGCTAGATGATAGAAGTTTACGTTAGCCATGGGTACTTTCTTGTCTGTGTGAGGGAAAGGTGTCTCATGGGGGAAGGCAGTGTTGGAGCGGAGTTTCTAAAATGCCTTGTTATAGACTCCTTGACCGCACACAACCTGAATTGTGATACTCGCGCATGGCCATTAAAAGGACAATGTATCTTGTGGGTCAAGCTGTATAACCTCTGCAGAGTGTTAAATTAATCTATTCGAATAGCCGCGTCCTTGGTCAGGGACATGCTTGGTGATATCTCATGAGGGGTAGTTTGCGAAAACTGGAAATGATTTGTGTGCAGGTGTTGACGACGAAATTTGGTACGCCTCGAAGTCATCATCGGCCTAGAGTCAGTATCGGCTTCAGAGTTCTAGAATCGGCCGATGGAAGTTATCAATCGCCAACAGTCGGATTCTTACTAAATTCGGTTAAGGAAATTAATCTATTAAAGAAAGTTTATCTAGAAGAGACCGAGTTCAAGGAGGATGCGGCATGGCAATTTATCTATTAATTAGACAGAGTCGTTAGTTTCCTTTTAATTTTAGGAAAGTGTGTTTAGTGTCTGATAAGGACTTTATGTGTTTCCTTTTATCTTTAGGAAAGTTTGAGTCGTGTCCGATATGGACTACTATCTACCCATGGGTATAAATATGTACACCCGGAGTCTATGTAAATTATCTTTCGATGAATTCAACTTCGGCGCATCGCCACCTTTTACCTTCTACTTTCGACAAGTTCTTCTTTCAAGTTGGGCTGCATCGACTTCGATCTCCGACGAGGAGTAAGGCTTGTTATGGCGGCTTGCGTTATCGGGATAAGTGCTTCCATCGCTTCGACACTCTAATCTTGTTCATGTAAGTCGTCGAGTTATCATATACAGTATATAATCTAGATTGACAATGTTTTCTACTTGCATCGGCCGATCTCCATCTAGAGTTTTGTCGATATCGGCTAGATCACTTTGTTGGCTTAGATTATATAATGTATCCACCACCCTGAAAATCAGTCAAAGGCTTGATTGTCTAGATATTATGTTTATTTTCATACTTAGTGCTGCATCAGTTAAGTTTGATCTACTAAGTCGTACTTAGAACCATAATCTCTAGCCTGCTTCTTGATTGCCAATAAGGGTTTCATCGGGGTTTTAGCTGATGAGTTATCTGGACGTTGTATCGGCTTACAAGGATTACTTACAAAGTTGGTTTTAGCTGATGACAACAAAGGTTTCACTGTTTATATAATCATTTGGATCTATTGACATCGGACCACCAGCCGATAAATGCTTCAACCTTCGGATCAGTGCTTATTTAATCTATCATTACTAGCCGATTGGTTTCTACTGGATTATATTATTTTATTTTCATCAGCCGATTATATTTATGTCATTATTTACTCAAGTATCAAGATATATACTGGATATCGGCTGGTATCGGCATCGGCCGGAATCACTCCATCGGCTTGTCAGCCGATCGGCTATCTTTTGATCTTCAATTTATATATCTTGTCAGTTGCAGGATCAAACTGATTGGCACGCCCGCATCTCATTATTATTTTGGACCTGCACTGGAGCTAAGCAGATCTCCCAGGCCATCGTGTTTTTACGTCAACAGCAGGTTAACGAATATAGCTAAATGGCCCTGTGTGGACAGATCCTGTGTGGATGGTTGGTTGGTAACACCCATTATTTATAACTATTATTTTAAACCTTTATTTCTAAATTGTTTATAACTGCAAATTGTTTTGTTATGCAAAATAGCCATTGCCTTTCTTGTCAACCGTGCATATGCATATTTCCATGTACTTGCTGAGTATTCAATATACTCACATTGCAATTTCCCCAATTCTAGAAGAAAGTTTTCCATTGTTTCCTGAGGAGTTTGCTGCTGAAGATGAGGAATAGACCGCGTGTCCCAGTTGACTGCCTATGGCAAGTTGAATGGAACTACTACGCATTTATCTTATTTTCCGCTGCTATTTTATTACTTTCCTTACGCCCTTCGTGGTATAAATAAATGTAAACTCTAGCTATAAGGCTTATCATAGTCTCTTTATTAATAAATATTAGGCTTCCTGCGTGATGTTGGCTATGATATTATCTTTGTGTCTGTGTGTGCTAGCTTCATCCTGGACTAGCACTTATACACAGGAGGTCCTATTTTGGGTCCTCACAAGATAGAAGAGAAAGGGAAGACAAAGATAGCCAAAAACAAAGCCAATGCCGCTAGGAAGCAGTACCATCACCGGCTAGGGTCAGACGGCTATAAGATGGCAGTGCCCAAATGGTAGAGAATGGAAGAAGTGTTAGAGGCAAGAGGTATCGTTCTGGCCATAGTTAATTGGCCGGAACGATGAAAGAATTGGTACTACGCTCATGGCGGAACACTCAATCTTGTTGATGGCTCCCTGGTGGTCGATGACGTCATAAGCCAAGCAATCAGCCGTCTCAAGAGTGCCGTAGATGCATCTGCTCGGGGAATATTTTGGCCTGACAGAGAGCAGGATGAGCTTACGCTCGCACTGCAGAATACCGAGCACCCAGGACGAACACGCAGAAAAGGCTTGGTTCCATGGAAGTATGGGCTTCAAGAGGACACTACACATACAAAAGTCGCATGAGGAGCAAGCGTGATACGGAGGCGAAGCTCTCTGATCTTGAATATAGGGTGGCCGAATATGAACAAAGGTTGCAAGATGAGGTGGCAAGATAGGTGGATCAACGCTTGAGTGAACAGCGAAGCCAGCCGACCCGCCAGCCGTCAATTCCTCCCGTAACGGTGAGCCCCTCACGCAATCGAAGTAGCTGCGCTTCAACGGGCAAGGTAGGAGAACCAAGCACAGGGGCTATAGTAGAGACAGCTAACGACACCGTGCAAGCTACATATTCCTTTCAAGATAATATCAATCAAGGTATGCTTGTAGTTTTATGATATATGGCTTGTATATTGAAAATATTGATGAATATGCTAATTGCTAACCTCGATTCTCGTGAAGATGGCATCGGGCATGGCGATACAAGTGGAGCAGGGTGGGATGTACCACTGTAGGCCAATTCAACCTGGGAACTCCAAGGTCGAAGTTGAGTTGGTGGTCCTAAGATTTGAGGATCTGGAGCTGGACATCCCTGGAGGAGAGGGGGACACAAAACTAGTAGACACCGCCCACGCTATTATACTATGGTGCAAACGGAACATCGTGTTCCCCAGGCAAGCATCCGCGTTCGTTCCTAGGTCTCTACCGCCTGCACCATCTCCTCTACGGGCACCATTTCCTTAGTGGGCACCAATTCCTCCGAGGTCTCCAGCTGCAAGCACTAGATAGTCTTGCCTACCTTGTCCTGCGCCATCAAAGTCCACACAATTAATGATGAAGCGAAGACTTGACGAGCCAAAACAAGCCGCTCTCAAGAAAAGAGCGTATGATAGGACTGACGAGGAGGTTGATGAGGTCGTGAGAAAAGAAGTGGAAGCCCACTTCAAGCCGCGGATTGTAGAGGAGAAGATTCCAATAGACCTGACTACGACCGATCAATATGCAAATCTTTTCAGAACGCTAAGTCGAAAGCTGTCCCTCAGCGAGCAAGTGTTATGAGGGAGCAAGTGTTGGGTCAAAGAGCTATCGAAAAACCGAAAAAAGAGGAACTTAAAAACAAATTTACCCTCAGCGAACCTCTTGTCAAGCCTGATCAGGTGAATCACCTATCTACAAAGATGTACAAATTCCATCAATGGTACATGGAACATTCAGCCAAAGGTAGATAGATGTTCGCTGCGAGAGTAAAAAATGCGGATTACTTTTTAGGAGATGATAATGTGTGGATCGGTTTAAAAGATGTCTTCGACGTCTACCAGCGAGATGCCCTCGATGTTTGTCTTCTCAGTTTCTGGTTTTTGTAAGTATCGGTTATTTTTATTTCTATCCTTAGCTAATTCTGTGTAGCATCTAATAATTACAGTGTACAGATAGCTGATAAAAATTCCTTCTGTCTGTTGTAGAATGGAGATTCAACTATGCCATAGGCAGGGACCTTTGAAGATTGGAATGATTGACCCCTGCACACTTAGCCAGACCACTGTACGGATTTTGAGGAAGAAACAATGGATAACATTGTACATTTCCTAGTGCAGTAACATTACAAGACCTATATACTATTGCCTTTCAACACAACATGAGATTTTACCGTCTTTTGTACCAATTTCCTTCTCGTATTCATACCGTCACATATATATTATCTCACGTAATTTGCAGATTCCACTGGGTCCTTTTTGGTATACATCTTTCTGTAGGCATAATCCATGTCTACGACTCAATGGATAAACTGGAAAATACTTTCTCCATGTTTTTCGAAGTGCTATACAGGTAATGCCATCCATGCCATTGTCCTTACAATTCTTGCTATTGCTACTAAGCGGATCTCAGATAATTAATCATAGCAACTAAACATAGGGCATGGGAGCGGTTCCGTACAACCGTCCACGGACTTTGGAAAGAAAAACTCTTTGCGGATGAATTTTTCTGTGAGTTCATGCTCCAAAGTTATATTACATCATTTGTTGCAAACTGAAATTATATTAAATCTCTCGTTTCTCCTTTAGTGTGCAAAACAGGAGCAGGGGACCAACTTGTGCGGCTACTGCATCTGTAACTGCATGCACACCATAACATATCAAATCAACAGTGACAAGGATCAGGATGTACGTAAACATCATTCATACATTATATCTCAATTTCTTCTTGATTTCATATATTTATATCTCGTTTTTTTTCAAATGATAGGTGTTGGCGATATGCCATGAGGCCCTTCGACCAAGACTGGCGAAACCAGCTGGGCAAAAGGGATCCGAACTCTAGGCACCCAAGGCCCTAGAGGCACAGCCTGGTGGCAAAGACATCAGGGCGAAAGAGGCAATGGGCGGAGGGTCACACCGGGCTCCCATTGGCTCAGGCGAAGGCTGCCGGGCGAAGGCATGCGCCGAAGGAGGGTGACTTCGCCGGGATGGACCAGATTCAAGGGGGTCCGGTGGGCCGGCCCAATTGCCCCGGCCCGTGGACCAAGGAGCCAGTAGCCGCCAAACGGCCCATTGAGGGCCCATACGCCTTAATTACATTGAATACCCATGTAAGGGCCCCTTTAGGAGGGTGACCATGTAAATTCCCCTGTAATAGCCCAGAAACCCTAAAAGGGAGATCTGTAATGGGGTTATAAATAGCCCCCTCGGGACATGTAAAGGGGATCGGAATTTAATACGAAATTTATTACACTTTACTTTCCCAATAACCGTTGAGTATCCACGTCCTTCGACGTATGCAGTTGTCGTTTCGATAACAATAGGTTATTTGGATGAGGGAGAAACTCTTCCACGAGGAATTTACAAAGGCTGTTGAAGAACAACTGATAGGATTTATCATTTGAAGGCCTATTATTCCACCTCACCCTCGCATGTCCTCTTAGCTTTTGTAATATAAAATAAAACATTACAAATTAACAACGATTGTAATATATATACATACTCGCAATTATGTGTATATATTTACTTAGATGTCTGTATATATTAATCATATGTGTATGTGATAACTTATATGTCTTAATTTAGTTCTATTTATATGTCTTACATAGATATATGCATGTATATATATACTTATTTATAAATATATACGTCTTTATATATGAAGACATATATTTTTACAATTAAGTACATATAATCATGGATATATGTATGTACTTATAAATATTTATGTATTTGTGTAATATAAACAATATCATATATGTGAATGAATATATATAAATATGTATGTATTTGTATATATCTATTGATGAGCAATATATATATACAAACAGTAAGCAACACAAGAAATTAAAAAAAATAGAAAGAAACTTTTAGTCCCGGTTAACACTAGCCATATGGTGCTACCATCTTTAGTCCCGCCTTCGTAGTCCCGGTTGGACAACTGAGACTAAAGGTGGTTACCAACCGGGACTAACGTGGGTATCCCAGTAGTATAAGTTAAATAATAACTTATTTAGGAGCATTGTTCAGGTTGGATCTTTCTTTTGAATTATGCAACAAGAGAAGATCAAATAAGAAGGTCTAGGTGTGAACAGTATTAATTTATTGGTTAGTGTTTGTAGCTAGGCCTTCTAACCTGAACAATGCTCCTACAATAGGTATTATGCAAGCATGCGGAAGCATCCATAGAAATAGATGGATCATTGATGGTCACATCATCAGCCTTATCAGAAAAATAAATTTTGGTACTGGAGATGCCCATATCGTGATGCCTCTCGATCCTATGGAGATGCCCGTAACGGCACACTGTCTTTTGGATCATTCATGTGAGAATTGGTTCAAATTCTGCTATTCAACTTCTTCGGATGCCTTCAACAAGTATATTGGGGCAATGCTTTATACCTCTTCGGTTGATATCTGGAAGATATAAGTCAGTTGATTTTAGTTGGGTTGGTTTTGCCAGAAAACATAAACACCCATTATATATTGCCACATATTACCTACTTAATTATAGGAAAAAATAAATATTTTAAGAAATGGTAGTTTTACCATCTTCCTTGATAAGGTACCAGAAGATACCACTTTTTTATGTAAAACTTGATACCTTCAAGTACCAAAAATTTTTAGAGTAAAATTTAGATACCACGAGATACTTTCTCAGGCACGTTACAAATTCTATTTAAGAAATAAACTTAATAAATGGCATAGACTGGGAAGTCAAAGCTACATATATTAGAAACGTGGATAAATTAATCAGCAACTATAATCCCATGAAAAATATCTTCTATCTCTATCAGCTGATGTGCACCACTGCTGTCCTCTAACTACAAACATTCAATTTATCACCCAAGTGACATGCACATGCATGGTTAATACTGAAGTTAACACCGTAAAATCAAAGTGTGTTTGATTGTCATTTTGTGATAAACAATTAGCACGTGAGATAATTGGTTTTGATATTTGGAGATAATTGACAAAGTGCTTTTGGAGATGATTTTCTGATTATGAACAAGAACTGGTGCTGGCAGGTTTGGACCGGTCAGACTAGTTAGGGTAGGCCGGTTAGACCGGAGTATGGTGAGCGGTCAAATTGGCCAGCCCGCGGTCTGACCGGTCGACACTGTGTCAGTTTCGGTTTCGGATTGTTTCTTTAGATATCTGTGGATAAATCATGTTTATGGCTTCTAGATGGATATTATGCATACGTAAAACAATTGTTTGCTAACAATAAGTCTAGTTGGTGAGACCTTGTGCATGGATATGGTTTCTTGGTTGATGCATGTGTAGGTGATTCTTAATGCCTCGGAAAAGCATTGCCCGTGATGGATCAGGAGTCAACTTGAGAGAAGATGACGTCCGGACGATAGGATATCGGGCAGGATGCTTAAGCTAAAGATCAATGTACGTGATTGGTGAAGATTCCATATGGCATGTGATAGAGATATTGTGTGCGTATGGGATGCGGAGTTGAATTTGGAGGGGGTCAAAATTTGGTACAATTGGAGTTTGTAAAGTTCGTTTCTTGTATGGGAAGGTTTCCTAGGAGATTAGGACTTCTCGGGTACAAATAGAGAGGGAGGGTGTGGCCTCCCGGTATCGTTTTCCAAAGAGTTGGGTTTAGAGAAAAGTTTGGGTTTCAAGTTTAGTTGAGATTTTTGTGTAGTGTTGTTTTTGCACTTTGTAAACATAGGGAAAAGTAAGAAAATTTCAATCTACTTTGAGAGATCTTTGATTTGTGTTTGCATTGGTTCAACGATCCAATCAGCGGTCAGACCGACAACATCTGCGCTATCAAACTAGCGGGAGCATGGTGGTCAGAGTAGCAGCGGCGACAGGCGATAGCATCTCATCTGGTTGTCAGACAGAAGCACATCACCGTTCAGACCGGAGGTCATTGAGCGGTCATACCGATCACTATCAAATTTGAGGGTAACTATTAATTCCGCTAAAAAAGTTTCGATTTTAGGTTACTACAACAATTCTTGTTGTTAGATCCTACAAGTGGTATCAAAGTCTTTTTTTTCTTCTTTGGATTTATACCATCTAGAATTTTAGCCATTTATACTGCTTATGATACTAATTACTCACAATTTGAGCTTTCTCGTTACTTTTTCAATGATCTTGATATGTCTATTTGGGGGATGAAAGTTATATTTATTCAGGATTCTATTGATATGACTACTTTAACTTTGGATTCACTTTATACTAAACTAAAATCTCATGAGATGAATATTCTTTCTCGTAAAATTCACTTTATACTTGTCATGCCCCGATTTTCGTTCGGGATTAAAAATCATTAAATAATGCATTTCTAGAATTTATTTTAAAATTAAAACAAATTAATCAAGTGAAATAATGAGGGAAATTAAAGTTTTCCATTAAAAATCATGGCCGGAAATATTTTTGTAATATTCTCCATGCTCTAAAATACTCTCCAGAATTTTTCGTGAATTTTCGGAGCTCAAGAAATAATTTTACGAGCACAAAATTCACTTAATCAATTTAAATAAAAAGAAAACAAATTAAAACCCTCCTTCTTCACTGTGGGCCACTTTCGGCCCAAAGTCTTTCTCTCTCTCCTGCGGCCCACCTCTCTTTCCCCTCCCATTTCCTCCCCTTGGGCCAGCCTCTTCCCTCTCTGTTCGGCCCACCTCTTTCTCCTCTCCTTCCCCCCCATTTCCTCCCTAGGCCAGGCCGCCCCTCCTCTCCCTCCGGCCCACGGCCTCTCCCCCTCCCCTCACGCTTCCCGGGCCGCGCCCCTTTCCCCTCCCCTTCGCGGGCCAGCCCGTGGCCGCTCTGCGCCCGCCCCGCAAGTCCGTTTCCCCTTCCCTCCTCCCGGGCCGCCGACAGGTGGGGCCCACCTATCGGGCCCGTCCCCTCCGTCACCGGCCGCAACCGCCACCGCCGCCGTTTCCGCCGCCCACCTCGCCAACCTCCTCCGCTTTCCCCGCCGCCTCGCCCACCTCCCCGCCTCTCCCGGCGGCCGCCCCCCTATTTAAGCCGGCCGACCGCTGCCACCCCCCTCTTTCTCCGATTCGCGCGCCGCCGCCGCCACCACGCCAGCGTAGCCGCGCCGCGCCCGCCGCCCGCGCCACCGCAAGCGCGCCACCCCTACCGCCGCATCTCGGCCCGCCGCCCACCGCACCACGCGCGCCACCGCCCCTACCGCTGCCTGCGACCGCCTGCCACCGCTCGCGCGCCTCCGCGCTGACGGCCGCGTACACCACCGCCGCTCACCGCTGTCCCGCGCTGCCACGCGCCCGCGCCGGTCACCACTCGGCCACCGCCGCCGCTCGCGCCGCTAACCCACGTCGCCTGCGCGCGCCGCCCATCGCCGGCCACGGCGCGCTGCCGCCTGCTGGCCACCCGCCCCGCCGCCTCATGTTGACCTAGCTAGAACTATTTTACGCTTAGCCATACTTAACACCACTAGCTCACAATATGGGATAAACACATTATCTATTTCTAGTATCTTGATGAGCTGCGGGGTCGAGACATGTCGGCCAGGTTTCATTGGTCGTAATTAACCAACTAAAATATGGTTTAATGGTGGGCTTTGGGTGTATGGTTTTGCTAGTTGCACCCATGGCAATTAAGGACCGGTTCTCGGGAAACCCTGGAAGACTAACAGTGCTTACCACAAGCAGGCATGGGTAACTGTTGGACTTCTAGTGTAGCTTTTCCCTAGCTGACGCATCCAGGCAAGGGTGGGCGTGATGGAGTTGGGTCGGTGGGGGTTTACCCGTTGATCGACTTCCAGATTCACCAAGGCACGAAAGGGGGCTGCCTACCTTGGCTTAAAGGTGGGGGCGAAATCTGAGATGTGGTGTGCTTGGTTAGGGGGAGTTATGCGAAGGGCCTTGTCTCGATTTCCCCCTTTGCAGTACCATGGTGGTATTTCGGGGCATGGCAACATGTGTGGAATTGTGTCTTGTGGGTACAGTTGCGCACCTCTGATCAGAGTAAAACTATTCGAATAGCCGTGCCTGCGGTTATGGGCGATCAACCAGATTCACCGTGATTTGTCCAACTCTATTAATTAAATTGACTTAATGAACTGGTTTAGTTCAGGTGGAATGGTTGGGCCTGTTCAACGTGGTGTAGCGTTGTTCAGTGGAGATATTCAATCTTGCCTTAATTAATCAACTATTTTACTGTTTACAACTGCAAATGTTTACAACCGCCTTTATGCAAATAGCCACAAACTTTTCCTTGTCTCCCCTTGCACGAATGCATCGTTGGTGTGGCTTGTTGAGTACGGTGGTTGTACTCAGCCTTGCTATCATTTCCCTTTTCAGAAGTGTAGTGCTTCTGAGTTGTAGATGGAGTTAGAAAACCAAGGCTTATACCCTAGTTGAGTTTTGCCTGTGGAGTGGAGCTGAAGCCCCGCTAGGATCGTCGCCTTTTTCCGTTGCTGTTTTCTTTTCGGTGTGAGGACTAAGTGCCTCTCTTGTAAGTATTTACGCTTTATTTATGTTTGGATCTGTATATTGATTTGTCGTTTTGTGTACCCTGGCTTGATTCCTGGACAGGGATTTATACGCAAAATAGTCTGGAAATTTGGGATAAATTTCTGGACGTGACAATACTAAACTCTAATGCTTTGGTTTCTCCCTCGACCCCTTTGGATATTGGTGCTTCTTCATCAATTTCTACCACTCTTCCTTCCATTAATGTTATGTCTGATGATCAAATTGAACAATTTGGGGCTTTGGCTATTAAGTTGTCTCGAGCTGTGAACAATGTCAGGTTCAGGAAAAGAGGAGGTCGAGTTTGTTGTTTCGAGTGTGGAGAGCTGGATCACATCCGTTCGCATTGTCCCAAGCTTGGAAGAGGCAAGAAGGAAGACAATGGAGACAAGAACAATGACAACAAGAGTATGTTCAAGGGAAAGAGATCCAAGCAAACTCTCAAGACGGTGTTGAATCAAGTGTATGCTGCTTTTGAGCCATCAAGTGATGTAGATCTTGAGAGTGATGAAAATGATGACAAGAGATAAAAACATCTCCGGTGTATGCTTCATCGCACGTGGTGAATCGGATCCAGAGTATGAAGACAATGAGGTAAATCACCTAAGAGAATTTCTTGAAGTTATTTTGACATTTAGTTCCAAAAATAAAAGATGTGAGAAGATAACCCAAAAACAAGAATTTAACATTGAATCTCTTAATTCTGAAATTGCTAGATTGAAATCTCTTATTCCTAATGATCATGATTGCAAAAAATTGTGAGATTTTAATGAATGAAGTTTCAAAAATTACAGATGCTAATGTTGCACACGATTTGAAAATTAAATCTTCTCTTGCTCTTGGAGTTGCCATGCACACACGCACTCTGGATGAGTTCTTTTAACTAGAAAATTGTTGAGACAAGCAAACTGTTTTATGCTAGTTCGATGTTTAACATGATTTGTTCTAAAAAGTTAAAACAACAACATGGTGTTTTAGATGCTCAACATGTACAATAAATATGATGAAGCTAAAAGATGCATAAGATCGTGTTGAGTATATGGAAAACATTGTAAAATCTGATAAGGTACTTTCTTGCTCTAAATGTCGTAAAAGCAAAGGTGTTATGGTTGATTGTGAAAATTTTGTTGATTTGTCAAAAGAAGTTTCTGATTTGAAAAGTTCTTTGGAATGATTTTCTGACGGTAAAAAGAAACTTAACATGATTTTGGATCAATCTAAAGTGACTGGTTACAGTAGGGGTATTGGTTTGATGCTCATGATTATTTCACCAAACATCAACTTGATGTTTTGGATATAACTAAACAAGGTGAAATTTTGACAAACCCTGATGATAACAAAACAATTTTTAAATCTGCTGGAATTATGCCCTCTCTTTCAACTACACTAAAAGAAAAAAATTAATCTTTCAAAACCATGTACTTATAGGGAAAAGGGAAAAGTATACTTATTCTTTTAGTGGTAAAGATGGTCATCATGTTGTTTTTTGTTTCATATTATCTCGTAAACAGAAAAGGGAAAAAGAAACTGCTTTTGCAAAATCAAAGTGGCAAAAAACTGGTTTTACACAAGGAGACCGGTTAGACCGCAACAGGTCCCTCGGTCAGGCCGGCGCACGATCAAACCAGCAACTATGCCTCTGTCAGACCAGCCACCGGTCAGACCGATGGTATAGCGGTTGTTAGACCAGCAGTACCTTCTTGGTCAGACTGTCCTCGGAGAGATTTTCTAAAAATTTTAAAATTGTTTTCACGTGTGGATATATACCAATTGGATCTACTAGTCGTGTGTCTCAGTACTGGATTCCTAACTTTCTTTTATCTAACCCAGTACTGAGTCTTCGATGTCTTCTGGTGTGTTGGCTTTGGTGGCGAGGAAGGAGAACATGTGGATGGTGGATTCCGGTTGTTTGCAGCACATGACCGGCGACAAAAATTTGTTCTCCCTCAAACAGGCATCCTAGATGAAATCAATTATCTTTGAAGATGCTACTACTAGTGCCGTTCATGCTACAGGATCTGTCAAGGTAAGTGTCAAGTTTGAATTGAAAGATGTAGCTTTTATTGAGGATTTAAAGTATTATTTGCTTTTAGTTTCAGAAATTGTTGATGAAAATTTTGAGAATTTCTCTTTAGAAGTAAAGTTTTTGATTCTTGTGGAGATTTTGTGTTGAATATTTCTCGCTATGGGAGAGATTTTAAAGCTGACTTTGAAAATCCTGTTTTATTTGAGGTCACATGTTTGGTTGCAAGATTTAATAAATACTTGATGTTTTGACATCGTAGACTTGGACATGTTGGTTTCAATTATCTCACGAGGGTTAGTGGTTTGTATCTTGTTCGTGGTTTGCTTAAACTTAAGAAAGATCTTGATTTGGTTTGTACATCGTGTCGTCATGCTAAGATGGTTGCTTCTTCACATGCTCCTATTAGATCTGTGATGACGGATGCACCGGGACAATTACTACATATGGACACTATTGGTCCAGCTAGAGTGCAATCCATTGGAGGAAAGTGGTTTGTGTTGGTTATTGCTAACAATTTTTCTCGATATTCTTGGGTTTTCTTTATGGCAACTAAGGATGAGGTTTTTGAATACTCTCGGAGTTTGTATCTTTGATTGGATCTTGAACTTCCTGGTTCTTTGAAAACAATTCGAAGTGATAATGGTGGTGAGTTTAACAATGCTTCTTTTGAAAAATTTTGCAATCAAAAAAGTCTTGAACATCAATTTTATTCTCCTCGTGTCCCTCAACAAATGGTGTTGTCGAAAGAAAAAAAATGTTCTTTGATTGAGATGGCTAGAACAATGCTGGATGAGTATCATACTCCTAGAAAATTTTGGACTGAAGTGGTTAACAGTGTATGTTATATTTCCAATCGATTTTTCTTGATATCTACACATGGAAAAACTTCATATGAACTTCGATTTGGACATCAACCCAAAGTTCCATATTTGCGTGTTTTTGGTTGCATGTGCTTTATCTTAAAATCTGGAAATCTGGATAAGTTTGAAGCACGTTCTACCGATGGAGTTTTTTTTGGATGCTGTTGACGATGAAATTTGGTAAGCCAGTGGATTGGAGTCAAGACCTAATTCAAACCAGAGTTGAAGGTATGCGGGAATCTCGGAAACAGAGTGCGCATCGGCTGGAAGTCTGTATCGACCGATACCGAGTTTAATACAGTTGACTAATACTACTGATATTGGTAAGATTTGTTACATGATCAATGTCGGATTCGAAAGGACTTCAATGACATAGCCAAGCGAGGATAGAGTCCAAGATAGGCAATTGTATGTAAATTCCTGATATATATTTTTGGTAAGAGTCCGCCTGAGGGACTTGTTCATCGGTTAGAGTTGTATTAGGAAAGTATGAGTCATGTCCGTTATGGACAAGTTTCTATGTTCGAGTATAAATATATGCCCCAGGTCCTGTAAATAATTAATATCAGTTCAATACAATCTCAGCGCATCGCCAACTTTTTTTGTTATTTCGACGAGTTCTTGCTTTCGAGACAGGCTACATCGGTTTCGATCTTCGACAGGAGGTAAAGCTTGTTATGGCGGTTTGCATTATCGGGATTAGTGCTTACATCATTATGACATTCTAATCTTGTTCTTGCAAACCACCGAGTTATCATATACGTTTTATAATCCAGATTGACAATGCTTTCTACTTACATCGGCTCATCCCTTTCTATGGTTTTGTCAATAAATGCTAGATTGATTTGTTGATTTAGATTATTCAACGTATCCACCATCCCGAAAACATGACCATTAGCTTGATTATCTAGATATTATGCTTCTTCTCACACTTAGTGCTGCATCAGTTATGTTTGATCTAGTAAGTAGTATTTAGAATCATAATCTTTGGCCCGCCTCGTGATCATTAATAAGGATAGTATGGGGGTTCCAGCCGATCTTATCTAGTATAGATGTTTTACTTTGATCTATATATTGTTTAACATATTATATCTTCCCCTTATATCAAGATCTGAACTATTTAAATATATTAAGTTTGTTATCAATTTAGTTCATATTAGTTTAATATATTTACTATAAGATGATATCCTGGTATAAGGTAATATCGGAGCTATTGCCGATACATGCTTAAATTTGGATATCGGTTATGACATGAATACATATAATCCTTATTTCATGTTATTCTAGATCTAGGCAATTTATATTGTCTCGGTTAAGTCTGATCTATCCTAATTGCTGATTTCTATAATATTATTGTTGTATATATTATATAATGTTGATCTTTATAGCCGATGAGCTAAGTTTAGGGTTTATTTATCTTGATGAATATGCCTTACAGTCCATTCACCTTGCAATGCATCGGCTAGGTTACACCACGATACGACATCGGATTTCTAGCCCATCGGCTATCGTTTACTAGTGATATTTGCATGTTTAATGTTGTCGATTGCAGGATGAAATCAACTGGCACGCCCTAGAACCCGAAAGAATGCTTTGGATCTGCACTAGAGTAAAGCAAATCTCTCATGCCGCCATGTTTTATGTGAACAGACACCCCGCACATTCTCGTGGCTATCGTGTACTTGTTTTGGAGACTTTTGATGAGGCTAATCCAGGTACTAGACTAGGCAGGTACATTGCCAAGGTTCGGGGGGAAGATGGTCGTATATTTAAGGACAAGACCGATGATGACGATGAAGACAAGGTCGGCTTGGCTGGTCAGACTGGGTGCTAGGCCGGTCAGAGCGGCACAGGACTTGCGGTCAGACTGGTCAGGGACCTCAGGTTCAGGTTCTTTTAATGCTGGTCAAGATGGACCTCCAGAGGCTACAACTTCGACCAGTGAAGGTACAAAACGTGAAACAACTTCTACAATTGTTGCTCCTTTGCATATTCAACGACGACATCCACAAGAACAAATCATTATTAATCCAGGTGAGCGTACTATAAGGTCTAAGGTAACAACTCTTGTTGTCTGTGCAAATTCTGCGTTTGTTGCTTCTTTTGAACCCAAAGATGTTACTCATGCCTTAACCGATGAATCGTGAATTAATGTCATGCATGAAGAACTTGAAAATTTTGAGAGAAACAAAGTTTGGACTTTAGCTGAACGACCTTCTGGACATAATATTACTTGAACTAAATGGGTTTTAAAAAATAAACAAAATAAAGATGGTTTAATTGTGAAAAATAAAGCTAGATTCATTGCTCAAGGTTTTACTCAGGTGGAGAATTTGGATTTTCATGAAACTTTTGCTCCTATTGCTAGAATTGAGGCAATTAGACTTTTGTTAGACTTTGCTTCTTCAAAAGGTTTCAAATTGTATCAAACGGATTTTAATAGTGCTTTTCTAAATGGCTTTACATAGGAGGAAGTTTATTTAAACAACTACAGGTTTTGAAAATCTTGATTTTTCCCAACCATATTTTGAGATTATCAAAAGCTTTGTATGGTTTGAAACAAGTACCTAGAACATGGTATAATAGACTTAAAAACTTTTTCTTGAAAAAGGTCTTCAAATGGGAAAGAATAACAAAACTCTTTCTGTTCTTAAGCATGGTGATAATCAACTTTCCGTTCAGATTTGTGTGGATGATATGAGTTTTGGTTGTTCAACACATGCTTTGGTTGCGGAGTTTGCTGAGACTGTGCGCAAGGAATTTGAGATCAGCATTATGGTTAAGTTACCATACTTTTGGGATTGCAAATTAAGCAAAAACCTCAAGGTACATCATTTGTGCATCAAACGAAGTACACCAAGGATCTTTTGAGATGTTTCAAGATGGAGAATTGCATGCCAATGTCTAAACAAATTGGTTCTACTGCTATGTTGGATCCTAATGAAGATGGTAAAACTATTGATCAAAAGGAGTATAGAAGTATCATTGGATCTTTGTCGTATCTAAGTGCTTCAAGGAAAGGCATACAATTTGTTGTGTGTTTGTGTGCACGCTTTCAAGGTTCTCCTCGTGCTTCACATCATCAAGCGGTCAAGCGAATAATGAGGTATTTGAATCATACACTTGAGTTTGGAATTTGGTATTTTACTTCATCATCTATATGGTTGAGTGGATATTTCGATGCTGATTTTGCTGGTTGTAAAATTGATAGGAAATGTACTAGTGGAACATGTCATTTTCTTGGTACATTATTGATTTCTTGGTCTTCTAGAAAACAATCTAGTGTTGCTCAATCCAATGCTGAATTAGAATATGTTGCTGTGCTAGTTGTTGTTCTCAGATTCTCTGGCTAATATTAACTTTGAAAGATTATGATCTTGCTTTTGAAAAAGATCATCTCTTTTGTGATAACACAAATGTTATTAACATTGCTAAGAATCCTGTACAATACTCACACACAAAGCACATTGATATTCGGTTTTACTTTTTGAGGGATCAAGTTGAGAAAAGAGATGTCGAATTGAAATTTTTGAACACAAAGTTACAACTTGTTGATATTTTCACTAAACCATTGGATGCTTCTTCTTTTGCTTTTCTTCGTGGAGAATTAGGAATCATTCATCCTTTTCGCATGATTTGACAGGGAGTTTGTGCTCTTGGTTTTATCATGCAAAATCTGAAAATAAAAGAAAGTGAAAAAAGAGAGCTGTGTCTTATGCATATTGTATATTTTCAGCATGCTAGCAATATTATGAAGGTTTATTTATCTCTAGCATATCTTGTATGCACTCTAGTCTTTTCATGAGGCTTAGATATTTCTTTTGAGAGAGATGATGAATGACACTTAAATTTCTATACTTGAATTAAGAGAATATGCAATATTGATGCTAGTGCATAGATTGGATGATAAATACATCTATATATGGTTGACTGGATTGTTATTCCTCAAGTTGCACTTTAGTTTCTCAATGTGCAAGAGAATACAAATAAATCTGTGAGAGAAAAAAATAAATATCGAATCCTTGGAAACAGTGTTGACGATAAGGATATATTCGATGTGAGCAAAAATAATAGGTGCCGAATCCATGCAAAATAGTCTTATCGACAAGAAAGTACCCGAAATAACTAAGAGAAAAAATATGAGCAAAAATAGGTTCAAATAATTTTCTTGGTTATTTTGTGCTAGAGCTAATTTGAGAAAGAGTGTTAAGTGCAATAGGTATATATGTGTAGGGTTTGTTTTTCAGCGTATGTATCTGTAAATATATTGCATTATTGGCGATTATTGGTTTGATATTTGAAGATTAGGTGCGAAGTGGTTTTGGAGATGATTTTCTAGTGATGAACAAGAACCGGTGCTGATAGCTTTGGACCAGTCAGACCAACTAGGGTAGGCCAGTTATACCAAAGTATGGTGTGTGGTTTGACCGGCCAACCCATGGTCTGACCAGCTGACGCTGTGTCGGTTTCGGTTTCGTGTTGTTTCTTTGGATATCCATGGATAATTCATGTTTAAAGCCTCTAGATAGATACTATGCGTACGTAATATTGTTGTTTACTAACAATGAGTCAAGTTAGTGAGAACGTGTGCTCGGATATGGTTGATGCATGTGTAGGTGATTCGTAATGCCTTGGGAGTACGTTACCGGTTATGGATCGGGAGTCAACTTGGGAGAAGATGATGTTCAGACGATCAGAATATCATGCGGGATGCTTAGGCTAAAGATGAATGTACGTGGTTGGTGAAGATTCCATATAGTATACGATGGAGATATTGTGTGCATATGAGATGCAGAATCGAATTTGGAGGGATAAGATGTGACATATCGTATGACTATGAATTTGAATAGCTGTCTATTGATATTCGTAGTTCTAGGATATATCACATATGTACTAGGTTATGTTTATGTTAGAAAGGAGGGAGTAATATTTAGTGTGAGGCTACTAACAAAGAATACAAACTTATTCTTCAAATAGAAAAACATTGCTGTGCGTTAGCCGTAGTTGTGGCGCTGTGGCGCGTTGCTAAAACGACAGTTCGGCACAATGTTGAGGTTTTTTCTAGGGCATTTTGTGGGCCATATGTAAAGCGATATATTTGGGATGCGTCTCCCCTTGTGTTTGAGTTCTTCTACTCCATCGCGTACTGTGGGAATGGTGGACATACCTGTATCATTGTTTTGAAAATTTTCTACAGAAAGGTATACCATCTCTCTTTTATCCATATTGAGAGTATCATCAGTATCACCGTATAGTTCCATTGGATTATCAGGGGAGATTGCGAGTGTTGTTGTTGTGTATCATCGGAGTATCGCAAGTATCATCATGCTATTGTTGATCCTAAGACTATAACGAGAGTATCATACCACTCACAGTGTCAACTTTTGCTATGGTATAGCAAGAGTGTCAATCAAAATGGTAGCCATATCGCACAACAGCCCAGACGATTCCTGAGGCCTTCCAATCCAATCTGTATATATGTCAATCGTAGTTTTGTTTTGAGTTTCAAAATAGACTCTACTAGATAAACCATTTTTCCAGACCTCTCGGAGCTAAATGGCCACCTGCGAAAATAACGACTGTGGAGCGAGATCGTTGTCCACCAGCAAAAATCTATTTTCACAGGCGGATGTCTTAATAGGTCCGCCTGCAAAAAAAACCTTTATTTTTACACGCATAAGATTTTCGTAGGCGGTCCTAAAAAACATAAACATATTAAAACACCACCTACCCACCAAAATCGTTAAGTTGGAGCTCTCGGGCTCTCCGTCCCGCCTCTCCCTCTACCTCACCTCTCCCTCTCCCTCCCCTCCCACTCCCTCTCACCTCTCCTCTCCCGATGCGGATTCTGGCTGGAGCTGCAGCCAGAGGGCGGTGGCGGCGGCTCCCCTCCCTCCTCCTGGATCCGGTAGAGCGGCGGCAGAGGGTGGCAGCGGAGTAGAGGGTGGAGGCGGTGGTGGCTCCTTCGGGAGGGGGGAGGGCGGTGGCAGCGGTGGCTCCTCCCCTCCGGATCTAGCCGCCGGTGGCGGGGGCCCTCCCCTCCCAATCTGGCGCAGCGGCAGTGGTGGCTCCTCCCTTCCGGTGATGACTGTGTGATGCTATGGATTTGTTTTGTTTGTGAATGATGATGCTTCTATGTGAATTTGTGATGCTTCTGTGAATTTGACCTGGTTTGATTGGATTGGATGGGTATGGGAAGTGAATTGGGTTGGGTATGGGAACTGGATTGAATTTGACCTGCATCTGGCCGAAACGGCGGTGGTTGCACATTTTTTTATAGCAGCAAAATCTCTTCGCAGGCAGACCAGTTGTCTGGCTTGGAAAATCATGATTTGTACAGGCGGACCAGTTACCCGCTGATGAAAACTTGTTTAGCCTTCTGCAAAAATACTTTTTCTAGTAGAGAGAGTTGAGTGCCCTGTAAAAGATGCTGAATAGTCACACATTGGTTGTGGAAGGGTAAGAGAGCTAATATATAAATAGAGGAGCTCCTCACCTCTTGGACTAGCTTTTGAGGTGGAAAATACCCTTTACGATCCTACAGAAGATACTTTATGTACCATTCTTTTCTTGGCACTAGTTGAACAACACTATGTTTCCCTTTTAAGTAGTTGAAATCAAGTACTCAACTCGTACATGCATGCCATAGCTCCAAGCATAATACAAGACACTCATGCGTGTTCTCTGTACTTCACTGTTTTTATTGTTGCCCTCGTCCCTTACACAAGAAAGAGTAGAACAAGTCAAGTTCGTTGCTGTCCGCTTGCTCTGGGTAAATTTAAATGTTAATACACTAGTTGATCAACCTCGCACGAACATTAACCATCTTTGGTACTGTAAAAGAATGATTTCTTGATATGAAATATATAGCAATGTCAATAAAAATCAAAGGAGAAGCTAGAATGCAAATACGTCTAGCAGAGTATGCCTTAGTAGACGCCTTATAATTTGCTGTTATTCAAAACCGTCAGTGATAAGTTACCAAGATGTTTTTTCCTTTCTAAAAAAGTTGATGCAACTTAATTCCTGGTGCCCCCTTCTTTAAAAAATAAAAAATTACACAAGTAAACAAGCCTGCTGTAATATATGCGTAATTTCATCTCAGTTCAGACTGGTATCACTGCAGGAGGCCTTTCTCTGTGTGGAGATTATGAGTACCCCATACCCACACGACATGGTTATCCGACTAGTTATAGGGATAGTTTAGATCTATATAATATGTAACGGATCATGACTTGGGTATTACGTTTTCTTATATATTACGGAACGGCCTAAAGTCTTGATTTAATAATATTGTAAAATAGTATTAGGAAACCGATACCGTAATGGTTAAGGTTTCTATCTTGTAATCCTGCCCCCATCTATATAAGGTGGGTAGGAGGCCCTCTAGGGGGCATAATCAACAACTAGATTATCAGATCGATACACAATCCGACGGATACAATCCTCAAAAAGGAGTAGGGTATTACCTCTCATTGAGAGGGCCTGAACCTGTCTAAACCCTTGTCTCTGCATCCATCCACTTTTAGGTCTCGTGCGCTACCCCCTTTTCATATTACCGAAATCTAGTTTCGACAGTTTGCGTGCCAGGTAGGGGTATGCCGAGTTCCCCATCAAGAAATGCGATGGAATCAATTTCAACACAAATGCTGAGATTAATCTCAGCGAGTTTCAATGGCTTGAATCTCCAATCCGGGTTTCTTCCCCTTCTAACTTATTGTTGTTTATTAAATTGATCTGTAAATATCAGATTAATCTCTTTGTATTTTTTGTTGTTCACATGTGATGCCGCGGAACTACTGTTGCCGACTGGTCTCTTCGCCTCCATGGTTGGTGTGCTCCGTCGCCGTTACTCATGGCGACATCATCTTCACCATTGGCCGCCGTCATCACCGCCGACTGGTCTCTCCGCCTACACGGTTGGCTGGTCACACCACCGTTGTTGGGTGTCTACGTCTTCACCACCGGCTCGCCTCCACCGCCGCCGACTGGTGCCCTCCACCTACACGGTTGGTTGGTCGCACCACCGTTGCTGGGCGTTAACGTCTTTACCGCCGGCCATTGTCATCGTCACCGACTGGTGACTCTGCCTACACGGTTGGTTGGTCGCACCACCATTGCTGGGCGTCAACGTCTTCACCGCCGGCCATCGTTATCGTCGCCGACTAGTGCCCTCCGCCTACACGGTTGGTTGGTCACACCACCGTTGTTGGGCGTCTACGTCTTCACCACCGGCTCACCTTTATCGTCGCCGACTGGTGTCCTCGCCTTCACGGGTGGTTGGTCACACCACCGTTGTTGGGCGTCTATGTCTTCACCACCAGTCACCGTCATCACCGCCGACTGGTCTCTTCGCCTTCACGGTTGTTGTGCTCCACCACCGTTACTCATGGTGACATCATCTTCACCACCGGCCACCGTCATTGCCGCCGTCTGGTCTCTTCACCTCCACGGTTGGTGTGCTCCACCGTCGTCACTCATGGCGACATCATCTTCACCACCGGCCATCGTCATCGTCATCGACTGGTCTCTCCGCCTACATGGTTGGTTGGTCACACCACCGTTGTTGGGCGTCTACGTCTTCACCGTCGGCTCGCCCCCACCGCCGCCTATTGGTGCCCTCCGCCTACACGGTTGGTTGGTCGCACCACCGTTGCTGGGTGTCACACACTGATTTTCGTTTCAGAGATTTATAAATTATTAAATAAACTATTTCTAGAATTTATATTAAATGTTCAATAATTTACAAGTGAATTTAATGTGGGAAATAAAATTTTCTAAATAAAACATGGCTGGATTTAAATTTTATTAAATTCTCCATGGTTAATTATACACTCTGGAAGTTTCTCGGATTTTTCAAAGCTCAATTATTAATTTTAAACATACCAAGAACTCTTCAGTAATTATTTAAATAATAAATTAATCATTAAATTGTCCAGTTATAATTTTGATAAATACTTTGATTGTTCAAGTATTTGCAGGATTTTTCTTGGAATTATTTGAGCATCGGAAGTATTTTTGAAAATTCAAAGATCATTTCAGTGATTAATTTAATCAGAAAAGTAATTAAAAATCCTCTTTTTCCAGGTTTGGGCCGAATCTGGAAAAGTCTATTTTGTCTCCCTTTGGTTCCTCTCTGTTGCATGCTGTTTCTTTCCCTCCCCTAAGTCTGCTTTGCCTCCCTTTCTTCCTTTTCTTTTTCTTTTTTGGCTAGCCCTTTTACGAGAAGTCTGTTTTGCCTCCCTCGCGCTAGAGTTCCTTCTTCCTCCTCGAGACAGACAGCCGGCCGAGTCCTGTGCACAGTGCAGCCGCCCCTTCCTCCATCAAATCCGGCCTTCCCATTGCTTCCCTTCCAAAATTAGTTGCAGGAATGGATTCCCCTCAATGTCCTCCACCTTATCCCCAAGAAAGCCCCATCAAATTCGTGCTAAATCTCACGAATTTCGGCCTCGTTCTTATCCGGTGAACTCGGGATAAACCAAATTTTCCGTCACCAAATCCTCTCGTTTTGGGCCCGGATTCTTCCTCCTTTGCCTATAAATATCACCCCCTCGGTCCACTCCTCCGTTTCCCTTCTTTTTCCCGAATTTTCTCGTGCCCTAGCCACCTCCCCGCGAGCTCCTTCTCTCTCCGTCACCGGCCTCACCTCCGGTCGCCTTTTCCCACCGCCTCGGTCGACGCCGTCCAGCGCCGTCACCTTCCCCGGCTTCGCAAGACCGAGCTCTACCCCGGCCACCCCTTCTCCTCCACCAAAACCCGCCGGTTTCCATTGTCACCGTGTAGGCCGAGTTCATCTTTTTTTGATCTCCGGCGAAGCCCTGTTGCTTCTCCCATCGTCGCCTTCAGTCGCCGCTACCTCTGTTGGATTCGTAGCTGCGAGGAGAACACCGTCCACCCCTCCGTTGCCGCCGAAGTTCGCCGGAACGCTGTCGTCACCGTCAACCCGACGTCGTCGCCGCATCTACCTCGCCGCCAGTCGTCGTCCATCGTCTTCCACCGTCGCGCCACCCCTCGGTGAGCTCCTCTCATCGTGCTCTCTCTCCCGGTGTCCCCTGTGTCCGTCATCGCGTTGCCGTCCGCTCTAGGTCAAAATCCGGTCAACCGATCTCCGCCATCCAAATTAGTATAGATTATTTCCTCTCTCTTTTCAATGGTATATTAGTCTTTCTACTATATATCATCTACCAAATTTGATCCAATCTTTTTACCGGAGAATGTTTTTAATCTTTTCTCTCAGTTATAAATCATTTGTAAATTGTTTAATTAATTTGGAATAGTATTTTGTTTAATACGCTTAATTGGATTAAATGTTGTAAAATTCATAACTAATTTATATGAAGTCGGAATGAGGCCGTTCAAGTCTCTAAATTCATCTAAAATCATGGTTTATGTGTTTGTTTACTTTTTATGTACTGTTTATTTGGAGTTTCTTAGTATTTTTTCTCGTTTTGCGTGTTAGCTTGTTGTTTCCGTCGTTTCGAAGGCCCGTGAGTGCGTCGGAAGTGTTCCAGAAGACTAATTGAAGACCGATTATTGTAAGGCAAGTCGCACAGATCCCAAACACAATCCTTTGAGCATGTTGATCCTATATTTAAATTCTCTATTATTTCAAATGTGCATTTATTTTTGAATGTCATTGGGTGGTGTGAACCTATTCCTTTGTTATGGCCAATTTGTATTAATTACCCTATTTCTTGATACCTTGGGTTATAAATTTGACTAGTTGGATTTTATATTGGTTCAACTAGATATTAGATATAATTGATTAGCCATGTTTAGAAACATAAGCTCATTAATGGGATGAATCATACTACATTATTAATTATGGTTATATTTAATGGTAGTTCACGATGGTCAATCGTGTTATGGTAATTGATAACTAAAATTTGACTAATCGTGGGTTGTGAGCACATGGTTTTGATGGTCGTGCTCATGGCAATTAAGGACCGGTTCGCGAGCTACTGTTGTAAAACATTAACCGTGTCAACCACAAGCCAGCGTGGTTCATTATGGGGTGCCACACTGAGAAGCGGCGAGAAGTCCATGGGGGTCGCCGGGAAGTCCATGCCTCTGGTTGTAGAGGGGGTGATTATGATCCGGGAATGGTGCACTGTGGTGAGTTGTGTTGTGCGAGGGGTATTGTCACAGTTCTTTTCCGAGGTACCGTGGTGGTATCGAGGCGCATGGTGACATGTTGTGGAGCTGTGTCCTGTGGGTACAGTGGTACACCTCTGGCCAGAGTAAAACTATTCGAATAGCCGTGCCCGCGGTTATGGGCGGGTCTAACAATGTTTTTAGTGATTAGACTCACACTACTCATTAATAATATAAGGTGATAAATGGTAATAATTGGTTTAACTCCTGGTTTGGAATGATTAATTCCTGGTTTGGAGGTTTGATCTGTACGACCGGGGTTGGTTGTTCAGGTTTGGTTGGGCCTGTGCAGCATTGGTGTGCTGTTCAGTGTTGGTTAATATTGATGATTATAATTACTCTACTGTTTTACAATTCTCAAATATTTGCTAAATGCTGCTTTTGCAAATGAGCCTATATATTACGCCAATCCTTTGGTATCCTTGTGCACTTGCATATTTGCTGTGCGGCTTGCTGAGTATTCCATGTACTCACTCTTGCAATAATCAATCAACCTCAGTTGAAGAAAGTTCCGAAGAAGATGTTTGGCTTATACCACAGTTGAGCTGCCTGTGGGAGTGGAGCTGAAGCCATCGCTAGATTTTGTTTTCCGCTGCAGTTTTCTTTATGGTGAGGACTAAGTGCCTTTTCTGTAAGTATTTACGTTATTATGATGATGGATTTGTATATTAAATTGTCGATTTGTGTACCTCGGTTAATTCCTGGACGAGGATTTAATGCACAAATTAGTTTGGAAATTACTAGTGAATTTCTGGGCGTGACACTGGGCGTCAAAGTCTTCATCGCCGGCTTGCCTCCACCGCCGCCGACTAGTGCCGTCCGCCTACACGGTTGGTTGGTCGCACCACCGTTGCTGGGCGTCATTGTCTTCATCGCCGGCTCGCCTTCGTCGTCACCGACTGGTGTCTCCGCCTACACGGTTGGTTGGACACACCACCGTTATCGGGCACCTACGTCTTCATTACCGGCTCGCCTTCGTCGCCGCCGACTGGTGTGTCCGCCTACATGGTTGGTTGGTCACACCACTGTTGTTGGGCGTCTACGATTTTAGCACCGGTCCTCTTTCATCATCACCGACTAGTATATCCGCCTACACGGTTGGTTAGTCACACCACCGTTGTTGGGCATCTACGTGTTCACCACCGGCTCGCCTGCGTCGTTGCCGACTGGTGTCTTCGCCTTCACGGTTGGTTGGTCACACCACCGTTATTGGGCGTCTACATCTTCACTGCCAGCTCGCCTACGTCGTCGCCGACTGGAGTCCTCGCCTACACGGTTGGTTGGTCACAACACCGTTCTTGGGTGTCTACGTCTTCATCGCCGGCTCGCCTTCGTCGTCGCCGACTGTTGTTCTCGCCTACATGGTTGGTTGGTCACAACACCGTTGTTGGGCGTCTACGTCTTCACCACCGGCTTGCCTTCGCCGTCGCCGACTGGTGTTCTCGCCTACATGGTTGGTTGGTCACAACACCGTTGTTGGGCATCTACACCTTCACCACCGGCTCGCCTTTATCGTTGCCGACTGGTGCCTCCGCCTACATGGTTGGTTGGTCACACCACCGTTGCTGGGCGTTTACTTCTACACCACCGGCTGCATTCGCCGAGTATCCTCGCCTTCACGGTTGGTTGGTTACACCACCATTGATGGGCATCTACAACTTCACCGCCGGCCTGCGTTCGCCGCCGCCGACTGGTGTCTCCGCCTACACGGTTGGTTGGTTACACCAACGTTGTTGGGCGTCTACGTCTTCACCGCCGGCTCACCTCCACCGCCGCCGACTGGTGCCCTCCTCCTACACGGTTGGTTGGTCGCACCACCATTGCTGGGCGTCAACGTCTTCACCGCGGGCCATCGTCATCGTCGCCGACTGGTGCCCTCCGTTTGCACGGTTGGTTGGTCATACCACCGTTGTTGGGCATCTACGTCTTCACCACCGGCTCGCCTTTATCGTCGCCGACTGGTGTCCTCGCCTTCACGGTTGGTTGGTCACACCACCGTTGTTGGGCGTCTAGGTCTTCACCACCGGTCGCCGTCATCGCCGCCGACTGGTCTCTTCGCCTTCACGGTTGTTGTGCTCCGCCACCGTTACTCATGGCGACATCATCTTCACCACCGGCCGCCATCATCACCGCCAACTGGTCTATTCGCCTCCACGGTTGTTGTGCTCCGCCACCGTTACTCATGGCGACATCATCTTCACCACCGGCCGCCATCATCACCGCCAACTGGTCTATTCGCCTCCACGGTTGTTGTGCTCCGCCACCATTACTCATGGCGACATCATCTTCACCACCGGCCGCCATCATCGTCGCCGACTGGTCTCTTCACCTCCATTGTTGGTGTGCTCCGCCGCTGTTACTCATGGTGACATCATCTTTACCACCGGCCGCCGTCATCGCCGCTGACCGGTTGCCTTCGCCGCAGCCGTAACTAATGGCGATATCGTTTTCACCGCTGGCTCGCCTTCCGCCATCGCCGACTGGTGTTTTCGCCGTTATTTATGGACAACCCTATCGTCACCGAGGGGAGTACAACAAAGCTAGGTCATCATTATTTTATTATTTATATGATATTTTCCTTTTCCTTTGACTCACTACATCATTTGATTCTCCGTTGAGTAGTGAGTCGGGGGCTACAGATGTTATATCATATTTTTCAAAAAACATTTCATAATATTTATCTTGATTGCTTGCGAGATAATCCGAGTAAAAAATTACCGATCGAGTTACATAGCTCTATTTCCCTATGCTTTCCATTTCGTCTGTCAATGGATAGTTGCTTTTGGGCCGATTCCTAGTACCCGGGGGCTCGTTGGATGGAGTGTATAACGCAAGGTGCTAAGTATTACTCGGAACAAATCAAAAGCATAGAGATAATATAATTTTCTTTCTACTCTTTACAATTGCAAAAGTACCCGAGTATTAAATTCTCATTCGTGAAACTTTGTTCCATTAATGACGAACTCATGTTAATGGCTAATCGGGCGAAGTGTTTAAACGTAAGGAGTCATCTACTCGGGGAAATCAAAATCAACAAGAGGAGAAATACACACTTATAAATATTTTAAAATGCTTGAATTTTTCTCAAGTATTCTATTTGCATCAGATGCTACTCATCATATTTGTTTATACTGCAGGATCCAAATTCAGATGTGCATACTGGGGATTCATGGCTTTACGCTAATCTCCTACGCTTCGGGAGTGGATCAGTCAGAACATCACCATCGGCTCGCCTTCGCCGCCGACTGGTGCCTTCGCCCACACGGTTCGTTGGTCACACCACCGTTGTCGGGCGTCTACGTCTTCACCGCCGGCTACCGTCATCGTCACCAACTGGTGTCCTCGCCTACACGGTTGGTTGGTCACACCACCGTTGTCGGGCATCTACATCTTCACCACCGGCTACCGTCATGGTCGTCAACTGGTGTCCTCGCCTACACGGTTGGTTGGTCACACCACCGTTGTTGGGCATCTACGTCTTCACCGCCGGCTACCGTCTTCGTTGCCAACTGGTGTCCTCGCCTACACGGTTGGTTGGTCACACCATCGTTGTTGGGCGTCTACGTCTTCACCACCGGCTACCATCATCGTCGCCAACTGGTGTCCTCGCCTACACGGTTGGTTGGTCACACCACCGTTGTTGGGTATCTACGTCTTCAACGCCGGCTTGCCTTCGCCGCCACCGACTGGTGTCCTTGCTTACACGGTTGGTTGGTCACACCACCGTTGTTGGGCGTCTACGTCTTCACCGCCGGCTCGCCTTCATCGTCACCAACTGGTGTTCTCGCCTAAACGGTTGGTTGGTCACACCACCATTATTGGGCATCTACGTCTTCACCGCCAGCTACCGTCATCGTCGCCAACTGGTGTCCTCGCCTACACGGTTGGTTTGCACACCACCGTTGTTGGGCGTCTATGTCTTCACCGCCGGCTTGCTTTCGTCGCAACTAACTGGTTTCCTTGCCTGCACGGTTGGTTGGTTACACCACCGTTGTTGGGCATCTATGTCTTCACCGCCGGCCATCGTCATCGTCACCGACTGGTTTCTCCGCCTACACGGTTGGTTGGTCACACCATCATTGTTGGGCGTCTACGTCTTCACTACAGACCATCGTCATCATCGCCGACTAGTTTCTCCGCCTACACGGTTGGTTGGTCACACCACCGTTGGTGGGCGTCTACGTCTTCACCACCGACTGATTTTATCGCTGCCGACTGGTGTTTTTATCTTCACGACTACGTGTCTTTGCCACTGGTTTGCTTTTGTTGCTGCCGACTCGTGTCCACGTCATCACGGCAGTGCGACCCTATCACCATATTGGGGCGACTTCATCTTCATTATTTCCGTCACCGGCAAATTTTATTGGCACTACTTCGCAAGCTTCATTACTTCATCAACCAAGAAGCCTCCAAGAACCTCGACATCTTGGCATGTGCCACCAAATATGATGCCGTGCCAATCTACTACAACAAGTGGTATCTCAATCTTCAAGATTTCTACTCAGACATCCTCAACGTGTATTTTCACTCAAGTGATGGTTACTCGACGACAAGCTACAGTTCTTGACTCTATGATCTGTTGTTCCCCAACTAAGCATAGAGTCGGGGGCTACACAAATACAAGACTCAAAATTCGACAGACATTATGTCAAGATGAAGCAATTAATTAACCAGCCAATGAGTCAACTCCAGGAAGTCATTATCATCTTCTTCAACTCAGAGCAGGCGTTCTACTTCGGCAACACCAATTATTTTATCAGCAATTTTGGTTTCTGGATGTTGCCACAATTTACTCCA
Source organism: Oryza punctata (assembly GCA_000573905.2). Classification (NCBI taxonomy): domain Eukaryota; kingdom Viridiplantae; phylum Streptophyta; class Magnoliopsida; order Poales; family Poaceae; genus Oryza; species Oryza punctata. The sequence continues at coordinate 8,423,667 of CM002499.2, read as the reverse complement.
AGTTTCTCAAGTATCAAGTTTACGATTTAATCTACTTATCCGGGAGTTTGGAGGTATCAACCAATCAACTCAGATTTGATGAGTTGGACAACAACATTTGCTTTCCTCCAAGTGAAGCATCTGCAACAGTTACAATACAAAGTTCTACTGCCATCGTCATAAATCAGGCATTGCATTAATCTTTGTCATGCAAGTGTTAGCGTTAAGGAAACTACTCGAGCTTCGACATCTTTTCAACAGTTTGATGGATTATTGCTATTGAAATCATCACCAACACTTTCTCCATCGGCATAATCGTGATCTCCGGTCAATTTCCCCAAGCGGTTGGTCCTCTTAAGGGACTTCATGAAAAATAGATTCACATGCAGACCTCTTAAGTGGTGTACGTGAAAAATACACCCTCTTATCCACATATATTTTCTCTTCGTCCTCTCTCCTTTCCCTCTCACTACTTCAATTTTATCACCTTGTCTCCTCCCTCTCTTCCTCTCCTTATGTCTCTTCCCCTCCTCTCCTTTCCTCTCCTCTCTTTCTCTATCTCCTCTCCTCTCTTTTTCTTGCTCTCCATAACGAGTGGAAGCAGCTGGGAGCGGCGCCGCTCCACGTGAAATCTAGCGACGACAGCCTGTCCCCGCGCGGGTCTGGCACCGGGGTCATTCCCTTACGCAGATCTGGAGCCGCCAACAACGGCAGGCGGCACTGATGAGGCAATCGGGAGCGACGGTGGCCCGTCCACGCGCCGATCTAGTGCTGAGGGCCCTCCCTCGCGCAGATCCAGCGCTGGTGACAATGATGAGCGGTGGGGGTAGCGGATCAGACAACAACGACGATGGCTGGTGGTGGATCTGGCGCGATATGGCAGGCATGGGCGGTGGCAACAGCGTCACCCTGCTGGGATCGGACAACGGTGAGCGGTGGGGGCGGCGGATCCGACGGCGACGACGGCGGTGAGGTCAGGTGGTGGCAGGGGCGCCGCCTGGCGCGGATCTGCCGACGATGGTGATGGGCTATGGTTCGGCGGGCAGTGGGCTAGGATTCGGTCAATTTCGATTTTTTACTTTTATGTGTTGCCAAAATTATTTTCGCATGGGAGAGTATAGGTGACCGCATGCAAAAATGTGATTTTCGCATGCGGTTGCACTGAACTCATACAAAAATCTAATTTTCGCAGACCTTTTGGCGCATGCGGTTGCACTGACCACATGCAAAAATCACTTTTGACTGCATGTAAAGAGGGTTTTAATCCTCACCATGCAGTAACTGCATTATCGATCTTTAGTAAACAAAATGTATTGAAAATTTTGTGCCTACTTTCGTTGATCAATCCTCTTTCTCGGAATTTAATTTTAAACACACGACTACTGAAATTCTCCAAATGTAACTTAACCTCATGACACATCAATAGAACTTTGATGGATCAAGTTGGCTATATGAGGTCATGCCACCAGCCACGTGTTGTGAGCTGCAACTTTTTAGTCAGAGCGTCAATAGCTTCTATCAAACAAGCCTTGTCTCTGTAGCATTGCCAATTTACTCAATTTGTCATAGTCGAGGCATCGGATCACTACTAGAGAAGTGATCATTATCCGGATAGCAAAAATCATATTAGTCCCGGTTTGAATATATGAATCGGGACTAAAGACTAAAGATCATGTTTAGTCCCGGTTCATTTTATGTCAGGCCGTTTCAGGCCACCCGGAATCTTTAGTCCCGGTTTGTATTACCAACCGGGAGTAAAGATAATCACTTTAGTCCCGATTGGTGTCACCAACCGGGACTAAAGATCAAAAACCTTTATATATCTCCTTTTTCCTCCTACAGTCCGAGCCATTGCTGCAAAGGTCGGAAGGAGGAAGGGAGGTGCTGTCAAAATTTTTTGTAAAAATTATTTGTGATAATATATAAATCGGAGTGTTCTAAAAGGTTAGTAACTTCATCCTTTAATGATTTATGCTTAGCATATTACATTCATAGCTATCTCTAAAAAGGTTTATGGAAATCATGAGAAAGAAAATTTGTTTAGGGAAAATGAGGTTACTTTCTGTTGGCAGCATGCCATGAGGCCCCTTCGACCGAGCCTGCCGGAACCAACCAGACGGCAAGAATCCAGTCTCCTAACGCCCAAGGACCAGCGGACGAAGCGCCAACGCGAAGCCCGATGGCGGAACCCAGAGGGAAAATCCGATGGTGAGGAGCAACAAAGGGTTCCGGCCAGCCAAGGCGAAGCCTATATGGCGAAGGCATGCGCCGAAGGAGGATGCCTTCACAAGAGCAGACCTGGTCCAAGAAAGGCCAGTAGGCCGGCCCGATCGCCCTGGGTCATGGGCCAATGAACCGGAAGCCGCCAGGCGGCCCATCGAGGGCCCTTGTGCCTGGATTACACTAAATACCCATGTAAGGGCCCCTTTATGAGGGTGACCATGTAAATTCCCCTGTAATAGCCCTATACCCTAATAGGGGGATCTGTAAGGGGTTATAAATAGTCACCTAGGGCTATGTAAAAGGGGGAGATTTTTGATATATACAAAATTTATTATACTTCATCTTCCCGACAATTGTTGAGTATCCACGTCGTTCGACATATGTGGTTGTCGTTTCGAAAACAGCTGGCGCCGACCGTGGGGATCTCTGAGCGAAACCACTGAGAGCGAGTGCCACCGAAAAAGGTCTCGAAAGAGAGGGTTGCTAACCCAAAGGAAGGCACGGCCGAAGGAGGGATGGCCGCCGGCGAAGGCATGGAGCCTCCGGCGCCTGCCGAGGCGGCGGCCGCGCCGGTGGTTTCGGCGCCCGCGCAGCAACCACCGCCCTCGGCCTCGGCCACCCCGGCGGAGCATGTACTGGAAATCCCTTCGTCAACGAAGCCGGCTTTGACAACAATCGCCGCTGCGCAAGTCGATCCTGGCCTTGACGCACAAGCCGAAGCAAACATGGAGGCCATGCGGCAAAACATGGCACGACTCCAGGACATGCTCCGACAAATGCAGGAGCAGCAACAGGCATACAAAGCGGCACGACAGACCAAGATCGCTCCGGCTCCCATCCTCCAGTATTCGGCAAGTTACATTCCGCCTCAAGCCTATCAGCAGGCGCCGGTTCGACCTCCCGCGGTCCAAGCACACCCTTCGCCCGGTCAAGTGTCGCGGGCAATGGCGGAGGGGGCCTCGGCGCTGCAGGCACAACTTCAGGCTTTCCTTCAGCAGCTCAACCAACCCCACATCTCAAGCATAACCCCTTCGGCTCAGCCGGAAGGGGGCTCCGGCCAAGGCGCGCCAGGGTGGCCGCCGACGAACCCACCTGGGCCAGGGGCTTCGCCCTGGAATCGGGGGCAACAATTCGACGTCTACAACACCACCCAAGCGCCACCGTTCGGAAGCGGGCCGCCGAACGTCGCAGCCCAGCCGCTCCCCCAGGCCATCACCTCGCCCTTCGCCACGCCGTATCCACAGTCGAGCGGACCTTCGCTGCAGGGCACAGGGGGCAAGGCCGGGGGTGAAAAGGGGCTGCCACTGAGTAGGGGGATCAAAAATCGTCCGATCCCACCTCAGTTCAAATTCCCACCCGTTCCGCGGTACTCGGGCGAAACAAACCCAAAAGAGTTCCTCTCAATCTACGAGTCCGCGATCGAAGCTGCTCACGGCGATGAAAACACCAAGGCGAAGGTAATCCATCTCGCCCTTGACGGCATCGCCCGTTCTTGGTATTTCAATCTGCCATCCAATACCATTTACTCATGGGAGCAATTGCGTGATGTTTTCATCGTCAACTTCCGAGGCACCTACGAGGAGCCGAAGACGCAGCAGCATTTGCTCGGCATTCGCCAGAGGCCGGGCGAGTCAATACGGGAGTACATGCGTCGGTTCTCGCAGGCACGATGCCAAGTTCAAGACATAACGGAGACATCTGTCATCAACGCCGCTTCGGCAGGGTTGCTCGAGGGCGAACTCACAAGAAAGATCGCAAACAAGGAGCCGCAAACCCTCGAGCACCTGCTTCGCATCATTGATGGGTACGCAAGAGGCGAAGAGGACTCCAAGCGAAGACAGGCGATTCAAGCCGAGTACGACAAAGCCTCCATCGCTGCGGCCCAAGCCCAAATGCAAGCGCAGGTCGTCGAACCGGCTCCCCCCGCGGCTCGCCAGCCCCAGCCGGCGAACCCAGGGCAGCCGTCCCGGCAAGGCCAAGCTCCCATGACCTGGAGGAAATTCAGGACCGACCGAACAGGCAAGGCGATCATGGCTGTCGAAGAAGTACAGGCGCTCCGCAAGGAGTTCGACGCCCAACAGGGCGGCAGCCATCAGCAGCCCATTTGTAAAAAGGTCAGAAAAGATCTCTATTGCGCCTATCATGGGCGGTCTTCGCACACCACCGAGCAGTGCCGAAACATCCGCCAGCGAAACAACGCCCACGAACCAAGGCCACATCAAGGTGTCTCCATCGAAGCACCTCGCGAAGCGGTCCAGGAACAGTCGTCTCCAGCTGAACAGCACCAAGACGTGCAGCGCCGAATTATTCAAGTAATCACAAGGGCCGATCCACCAGTCCCGCTGTCGAAGCGGCAGAAGAAGTCGCAGCTGCGAACGGTGCATAGCATCACCGCCACAGGCGAAGAGGTCCCGAAGTACTTGACCCAGCAAATTTCTTTCGGGCCTGAAGATGCTGAAGGAGTGTTGTTCCCGCACCAAGACCCGTTGGTGATTTCGGCTGAAGTGGCCGGCTTCGAGGTCCGGCACATTCTGGTCGACGGAGGTAGCTCGGCTGATGTCATCTTCGCCGAGGCATATGCCAGGATGGGGCTACCAATCTCGGCCCTCACTCAGGCGCCAGCCTCACTCCGCTGTTTCGGCGGTGAGGCGGCTCAGGTCCTCGGCCAAGCACGGTTGAAGGTTGTCTTCGGCACGGGCGGAAATCGACGCGAAGAGCAGATATTGTTTGACGTCGTCGACATCCCGTACGGCTACAACGCCATCTTCGGCCGCGCAACCCTGAACAAGTTTGAAGCCGTCTCCCACCACAACTACCTCAAGCTCAAGATGCCGGGTCCGGCAGGGGTGATTGTTGTCAACGGGTTTCAGCCTTCGGCCGCACTGAAAGGCGACCTGGCTGTCATCAGCAGGGCGGTGCACAACGTGGAGACCGAACCACATGCTAACCGGGCGCCGAAGCCAGCCCCTCACGGCAAGGTAATCAAGGTGCAAGTGAGCGATGCAGAACCGTCGAAGCTCGTCCAGCTGGGAGGCGATCTAGGCGAAGGAGAAGCCGCAAAAATCCTGGAAGTGCTCAAGAGAAACATCGACATCTTCGCCTGGAACCCCAGCGAAGTGGGAGGCGTTTCGCCAGAGCTCATCACGCATCACCTGGCCATTAAGCCAGACGCCAAGCCAAGGAAGCAGAAGCTGCGCAAGATGTCCGCTGATAGCCAAGAAGCAGCGAAGGCCGAAGTGCAAAAGCTTCTCGGGGCCGGGGTGATCAGGGAAATCGATCACCCGGAGTGGCTGGCGAACCCGGTCCTGGTAAAGAAGTCGAATGGCAAGTGGCGCATGTGCATCGACTTCACAGACCTCAACAAGGTTTGTCCGAAGGACGACTTCCCCTTGCCGCGGATCGATCAGCTTGTCGATTCGACGGCCGGCTGCGAGCTCATGAGCTTCTTGGACGCCGTTCGGCACTTTCTGCCACCTCAGGATGCCTTTCGGCCTGAGGAACGCCGGAGCAACATTCGCCAGGCTGGTGTACAAGGTGCTTCACAAGCAACTGGGGCCAAACGTGGAGGCGTACGTTGATGACATTGTCGTGAAAAGCCGTAAGGCCTCCGACCATGTGTCCGATTTGCAAGAGACCTTCGACAACTTGCGGGCGGCGGGTATGAAGCTAAATCCTGAAAAGTGTGTTTTCGGGGTCCGCGCCGGCAAGTTGTTGGGTTTCCTTGTTTTCGAAAGGGGTATCGAGGTGAACCCCGAGAAAATCGACGCCATTCAGCAAATGAGGCCACCGTCGAGCGTACGCGAAGTACAGAAGCTCGCAGGCCGAATTGCGGCACTCAGTCGTTTTCTCTCAAAAGCAGCCGAAAGGGGCCTGCCGTTTTTCAAGACCCTCCGGGGCGCAAGCAAGTTTAACTGGACTCCCGAATGCCAGGCCGCATTCGAAGAGCGAAATGCTGTTATATCTAGCGGCTTCGCCAATGGCGGTCAGCGCAGTCTTGGTCCAAGAGACAGAATCAGGGCAGAAACCGGTGTACTTCGTCTCCGAAGCGTTACAGGGGGTGAAAACGCGGTACATTGAAATGGAAAAGCTCGCTTACGCCCTAGTGATGGCTTCGTGCAAGCTCAAGCACTACTTCCAAGCCCACAAGATCACAGTGCCCTCGCAATACCCCCTGGGCGAAGTACTACGGGGTAAAGAAATCTCTGGCAGACTCAGCAAGTGGGCGGCGGAGCTATCCCCCTTCGACCTGCACTTCGTGGCGCGCACCGCCATCAAATCACAAGTCCTCGCCGATTTTGTGGTCGAATGGACTCCAGCGTTCACCCCTGAACCCCAACCAGTCGAACAGCCTTGGACGATGTATTCCGATGGCTCGTGGTCACATCGGGGGGCGGGAGCCGCGGCCATACTCATTTCGCCGGGGGGCGTGCCGATCCGGTATGCTGCAAGGCTGCAATTCGACACAACCAACAACACGGCGGAATACGAGGCGGTGCTGCTAGGCCTAAGGAAGGCAAAGGCAATGGGGGTTCGGCGCTTACTCATCCGAACTGACTCCAAACTGGTGGCTTGTCATGTTGATAATTCTTTTGAAGCAAAAGATGAAGGGATGAAGCGATACTTGGAGGCCGTTCGGTCAATGGAAAAGTGCTTCGCCGACATAACGGTCGAACACCTGCCCAGAGGGCAGAATGAGGAGGCTGACGCCCTGGCGAAATCTGCCGCTTGCGGAGGACCGCATTCGCCAGGCATCTTCTTCGAAATCCTGTATGCACCAGGTGTGCCCAAAGGAATCGAAGATGTCATGGCCGTAAACCAGACTGCCACGAGAGAAGACCCGGAGGATTGGCGAACACCGTTCGTGAAGTACCTAAAGGACGGCTGGCTTCCGGATGACGAAGCAGAGGCGAAACGCCTGCAAATCAGGGCCAGGCGGTACAAACTGGTTGCAGGGCAATTGTACCGCTCTTGAGTGCTCCAACCTCTACTTCGCTGCGTTTCCTTCGCCGAGGGCGAAGAGATGGTGAAGGAAATTCATCAGGGGCTTTGTGGGGCACACCAAGCTGCCAGAACTGTCACCTCCAAGGTGTTTCGACAAGGGGTATATTGGCCAACCGTGCTGAAAGTTTGCGTGGCACACGCCAAAAGGTGCGAAGGCTGCCAACGGCATGGCCGAAGCCAAACCGCCCCACAGTATGAGTTGCAGCCGATCGCTCCAGTATGGCCCTTCGCCAGGTGGGGGCTGGACATTATTGGCCCATTCCCAACAGCGCGAAATGGTTGCAAGTTTGCGATTGTGGCCATCGAGTACTTTTCTCGCTGGATCGAGGCCGAACCACTCGGCACAATCACTTCGGCGGCAGTGCAGAGGTTTGTGTGGAAAAACATTGTTTGCCGTTTTGGAGTTCCAAGGGAATTCATCACAGACAATGGCAAACAATTCGATTCTGACAAGTTCAGAGAAATGTGCGAAGGGCTAAGCCTGGAAATTAAGTTCGCATCGGTCGCACACCCGTAGTCGAACGGGGCGGCCGAACGCGCAAATGGCAAAATCTTGGAGGCGCTCAAGAAAAGGCTCGAGGGGGCGGCGAAGGGCAAATGGCCAGACGAAATGCTGTCTGTCCTTTGGGCTCTCCGAACAACTCCCACGAGGCCAACCAAGTGTAGCCCATTCATGCTCCTTTACGGAGACGAAGCAATGACCCCAACAGAGCTAGGGGCTAACTCACCAAGGGTGATGTTCTCGGGGGGCGAAGATGGGCGCGAAGTGTCGCTCGAACTCCTTGAGGGGGTGCGAGTTGAAGCACTGGAACACATGCGCAAATACGCCACAAGAACTTCGGCAACCTACAACAAGAAGGTTCGCCCTACAGAGCTCCTACCGGGCCACCTCATTCTGAGGAGAAAGGCAAACCCAGTAGCGGTTGGGAAGCTCGAGTCAAAATGGGAGGGGCCGTATCTCATCAAGCACAAGTCAAGGACGGGCTCTTTCCGCCTAGCAACACTGGAGGGCGAAGAGTTCGATCACTCGTGGAACGCCGCTTCACTCAAGCGTTTTATGTTTAGAGGGTGGCACCCTGTTCGCCAACATGTAAAAATGTACATAGTGCCATGTAGCCTTTCGGCACCCGCCATTTTGTAAGCCGTTCGGCACAAAAATACCAAAAAAAAGAGGACAAAATGGAAAAAGAAAAAAAACTGGATGTAGGGCAGTTATCCACTCTGGAGGCCCGAACCAGTGTAAAATTTCTGTGTTTTTCGCCTCTTTTACTTATGTGCATGATAATTCGTGGAAAAAACCCCAAGGCAAACGCCTGATCAGCGAAAAAGCCAGGGAGGCGAAACGAATCAGTCGAAGCATCGCTCGCTGAACGTTGAAACCGCGACAGCTTGTTTCGGGAGAAAAAGGAAAAAAAAAAAGAGCCCGAGCACCGTTATAATCGATCCACGCAAAATCAAGCCACTAAACGCAAAGTGCAAGAGATCGACAACGGAAGTCGAAAGCTGAAAAGTCAGTGTCCCTATTTCGCCAATACACGCAAAGGGGTCGATACGTCACGACCCAACAAAAGCACGAAATGTGACAATGCAGAAAATGGCGAAAAGGAAACGAAAGCACATCTTTATTAAACGTTGAAAATACACTCAATAGCTTACATTGGGTAATGCGATACAAGCGAAACGATCTAAGCGTTTGCTTACAAGAAAATTACATCTTCGTCCCCAAAGCAACTACTAAAGGAGTGATCCGGCGAACACGGTTCGTCATCACTACTGATATTGTACACTACCCTAAGAGGAGAGGGGGGCGAAGCTACAGTAAGAGCGTAGCGCCGCTGGGCGATCGCCTCCTGCAATCGGTCCGCCGATGGTTTCGCCAGAAACGGGCCATGCACTCCAGGCGTGCCACATGGACACGATCGTAGTCCTCCAGTGTTCGCCCAGGATGGGATCACATCCAGTTAGCGACGCTTACAACCCTGTAGTTGTTCCCATTGATTGTCATTTCGCGGTAGATAGGCCGAAGCTGGTATCGAGCCTTCGGCAAATTCTTCACCGCAATGAACTTTTCGTTTTTGCTTCGCCAATCCCCAAGGGGAGGCCGAACGCAAAGCTTTCGGCACCAACCCTACAAAAAGGCGAGCGGAATAAGAGAAAAGCGAACGCGAAAGAACTAGGCAAGTCAATCGCAAAAACATCTCAAACGGTTCGCGCGTCGCACAACAACGATACAAATGGCGAAAGGAGTCATATATTTCCACAAGTTCAAGGCCTCAGCCGTATTTACATAATTCGCCCCTAAAAACGGCGAAGAACAAAAGGAAAAATTTACAAAAATAGACGGGCGGAGGGCCTCACACCTCGGGTGGTCTTCGGCTCCTCCTCTGCCCCTCGCTGCCGGCTCCTCGTCCTGGTTCGCCGCCTCTGACTTCGCCAGCTGCTCAAGGAGGCGGGTCTTAGCTGCGGAATGGCCCTCCTTCAGCCAAACCTGCCTCCGCCAGGCACGAAGGGTGGGCGTCACGTCTTGGGAGCTAACCTCCCAATCCCCCTTCGCCAGCTCGGGGAATCGGGCGACGTGTTCGCACCCGTTCGGCTGAAGTAACCCCAGGGCGAAGGCGGCCGACACGCGCGCACAGCAATCGCCATATGCGGTGGCGCAATCAGAGACAGCGCAGCCGGCCTCCTGGCTCCAATCACAGAAGTCCAGGACGGAAGCGTCTTCGCCCGGAAAGCTACTCGCCTTCACCCCCATATCCGTAAGGGCAAGGCGAAGGGTGCAGCAGGACGCCTTCGCTGCTTCGGTCGACCGGGCCGCCTCTTGAGCAAGGTGCTTGTTTTTCTCTTCCGCCTTGCGCGCCCTCTGGCGAAGGGTTTCCATCTGGGGCTCCGTCGTGTCATAGTAGACAGTCAATATGGCGGTATGCTCCCGCTCTTTCGCCAGCTCGGTCGAAAGGCGATCGATCTCAGCCTTCGCCTCGCTGCCTTTGTCGAGCTCGGCCTGAAGGCGCCTATTCTCCGCTTTCGCCTCTCGAAGGGATCGGGCAAGCCCGTCCATTTCAAGGCCTTTTCGGCCAAGTTCGTCGTCCTTCGCCCGGAGCCAGTTTTTTAGGCCGTCCAGGCGGGCCCGCATTGTCCGCTCAGTGGAACAATGGGCCGCCAAAAGCTGGCGAAGAAGAAAAAAGGGGGGCACAACGTAAGCCAAGTGTAGAAAGGGGAGGTCGAAAAACAAAAGAAATTCGGAGGACACCGAAACTTACCTGTACGGCCAAACTCTTCATGGCGGAGCACCCCTTGTCAAACTCATTGAGTTCGGCGAAGAGGCTGGGACCGCCAGCCGGCGAAACAATGTTGCTCAGCCCCTCCACGAAGGGGATGAGCTCAGCCCGGGTCTCGAAGTCCCCGGGGACGAAGCGGGCCGACCCCTGAGAGAACTCGGAGCCAGATCCCTCGGCGGCTTTTTTGCCCTTATCCGGGGCGAGCGGCGAAAGCGGCCGGCGTATGGGGCTGCCGAAGACGCGAGTGGCCACCCTACCACCCATTCAGCCGACGGCGACGCACCAGCCCCGTCGGTCGCCCCCAGGGACGTCGAAGGCCCCTGACTCCTCATCGCTGAAGGCGTTGGCGATGGCGATGACCCCCCTTTTCCGGGGGGCTGCTTTCGTCACGCTGCCTCCTACCGCCTTGGCCGCGGCGATAGAGACTAGGGCCTTGGCGCCCTCCACGTCTTTTCGCCGCAGGGGCGAAGAGGCGGACTCTGCCCCGGTGTCGGCATGTTCCGGACTGGGAGTCGGCGTATAACCGCGCGTCCCGGAGCGGCTATCGCCCGCCTCGTCAGTAGCCTCTTCGGCCCGTCCCGCTCCCTCCTCGTTGACATCCTCGTCTTCGACATCATCCTCTGAAGAGACGGGAGCCTTCTGTTTGCAGGGGGCAAATCTAACCTGCCCCCATGGGCGCTTCCGAGAGGGGCCGGCTTCGCCATCCGCCTTAGATGGCTTCGCCCTCGGAGGAAGCTCGCCGACATGGACGCGGTTCGCCCGGCCAGCTGCTTGCCAAGTCAGCAGCTAGCTATATTCGGTCAACGAGATATCGCCAACAAGCCGTCTGGCTTCGGCGTCGGCTTGGGCCAGCGTCAACACTGGAAAAAGGCAAGACACAAAGTTAGGAGACTTACCATTCGCCCCTGGGGGCAAAACAAGTCTGGGCAGGCCGTCGACCACTTCGCCTTGATCGACTTCGACCTGCCATGCCTGCGAAAGCGGATGAATCCGCAGCATGCAGAACTCTTCTACTAAATCCCGGCAACTTAGCCGGGAACACACCCTGCGAAGCAGGGCAAAGCGGGACTCTAGGGTGCCGGTAACGGTAACCCTAGGTCTCCGTGCTGGCAAAATTGCGCGCCGCCGCCAACACAGCGCCCTCGCCGCTTCGGAGTCCGACTCGAAGGGGATGGAGTTGTAGAACCACTTCGCCATCCAGTGGCGGTCCCATTTCGACATGGCGGCATTGACCGGCCACAAGTCGGCGCGTTCGGGGCGAACGTTGAAGTTCACACTCCCGAACGCTGTCTTCCGGGTCCTAGCGGGCGTGATCACTGTCTTCGTGTTGACGGCGGCGGAGAAGATGGCGCCGAAAAGATCGGCGCTGGGCTCGAACCCCGCAGTCCGGCACGCCCAGTCGAAAATCGCGATCCGCACCAGGGCCAAAGGGCTTAACTGGGGCAGTTCGACTTGGAAGAGGTGAAGGATCTCCGGCAACAGGATGTTGCACGGAAATCGGAGGCCGGCCTCAAAGAAAACGGCAAACACCACCGTCTGGTGTTCGCCAGGTTGAGGCACTTCGGCTTCTCCGGGGACGAACGCCTGCCCCTCCACCACCATGCCCGCGTCAACCATCCTGGCCAACTCGTCATCGTCGACGAGCGAAGCCCCCAGGAAGGCGGAGGTGTCGTCATCGATCCGGCCAGGATCGGGACCGGTCGTGAGGACTGGGCTCGGCTTGCGGCGAGCCATGGGCGAAGAGGAAGTTTGTTAGCGAAAAAGGTTACTTGGGCGAAGTAGGTCGCTCAGAGATTAGCCGAGAGCAAGTGGAGAGGAAAGTAACCGCGGTGAAAATGACAAGGGTGGCGACGGTGAAAAGCGGGGGTGAGAATATATATCTCACCGAACGACGCTTCGCCTTCCCGGCCAATCAGGGGTGGCCACGTGTCACGGGGTGGGCGAAACGGTAAAATCCCATGGATCAGGCCGTGCAGTAATGGGCTCCCAAAAAGAAAGCCCACTACTGTTCGCCGTGGCCCAACGGCCCATCACTGGTTCGCTAAAACCTAACAAAGTGACATAGGCCACCCCACTGTTCATAAAAAGCGAAGGCCCAACACTGCTTACACTAGGACCATTGAAAAAAAAATCAATCAAAATCAAATCCCCACGACTGCTCGAGAAGGGTGAAGACCACACACGATAATCCTCTTTCGCATGCCACGAGTTTTTTGCAGGATCCCAAAAGAGGGGCTTCGGCAGGAGTGTCGGTCGAAAGGGGGCGCCTCATACCATACTACATGGTTTGCACGGTCTCGGCCGAAGCTCCTATCTCACCCTTGCCCGTGAGGGGCTTGTTGGCAGTATGCCATGAGGCCCCTTCGACCGAGCCTGCCGGAACCAACCAGACGGCAAGAATCTAGTCTCCTAACGCCCAAGGACCAGGGGGCGAAGCGCCAACGCGAATCCCGATGGCGAGGAGCTACAAAGGGTTCCGGCCAGCCAAGGCGAAGCCTATATGGCGAAGGCATACGCCGAAGGAGGATGGCTTCGCTAGAGCAGACCTGGTCCGAGAAAGGCCAGCAGGCCGGCCCGATCGCCCCGGGTCATGGGCCAATGAACCGGAAGCCGCCAGGCGGCCCATCGAGGGCCCATGTGCCTGGATTACACTAAATACCCATGTAAGGGCCCCTTTATGAGGGTGACCATGTAAATTCCCCTGTAATAGCCCTATACCCTAATAGGGGGATCTGTAAGGGGGTTATAAATAGTCACCTAGGGCCATGTAACAGGGGGAGATTTTTGATATATACAAAATTTATTACACTTCACCTTCCCGACAATTGTTGAGTATCCACGTCGTTCGACATATGTGGTTGTCGTTTCGACAACACTTTCTAAAATTAGAAACAAGTGGATAAAAATGTTATAAAATAGATGACAGAGGAAAAAATATAGAAAATTACGATAACAAAATAGAAAACCAAATTAATTTAAAAATCGTTAAAATAGTTAGAAATAAGTACGACGCATTAATGATTTGTTTAAAACATTAAAAATAAATAAAATATTCGTAACACATGGGATTATTATGAACTGTTGTATGATTACTTATATATAACGTAGGTTTCATATTTCTTAGGTAAGATTATTTAGTTAGTTTGACTTTCGTGGATTTTCTTTGTACGGTTTTTGTGCATTTCAGGTAGATGGATAGGCAATGGATGTACGCCGCGGACCAATGGTCGTTAGAGTTTATTGAAGGCGTGCGTTTATTTTTGAGTGTTGCCAATGCCAACAAGCATAAGGGTTTTATATGTTATCCGTGCAAAAAGTGCAAAACCAGAAGGAGTATTTTACATCAAGAACTACTCATGTCCACTTGTTTGAGTTGGGATTCATGCCTAGCTATAATTGTTGGACGTCGCACGGAGAGTTAGGGGTTGAAATGGAAGATGATTCAGAAGAAGACGCGAGCATTCCGAACTGGGCTCAATGCGGTGGATTTGAAGGAAATACAATAGGCGAGGTGGATGGGGCTGATGAAGATAATGATGGTGTGGATGATCTTGGTCAGATGTTGTGCGACGTAAAGAAGGACCGTGAAAGTGAAAAGGAGGTCCAGAATTTGGAGCGTATGTTAGCAGACCACAAAACGTCCATGTACCCAGGTTGCGAACAGGGGCACAAAAAGTTGGGTACTACGTTGGAATTCTTGCAATGAAAGGCAAAAAATGGTGTGAGTGACAAGGCATTTGGCGAGTTACAGAAACTCGTATAGAACATTCTTCCGGAGGGAAACGAATTGCTCGAAACAACGCACGAAGCTAAGAAGTTAGTCTACCTTCTAGGTCTGGAAGTACATAAGATACACACATGTCCGAATGATTGTATCCTCTATCATGGTGAGGAGTACGAGAATCTAGAAGCATGCCCGATGTGTAAGGCACTACGATACAAGATTAGATGAGATGACCAGATGATGTTGATGGATATCCTTCGAAGACGAGAGTTCCTACTAAGGTGATGTGGTATTTCTCTATAATACCACGACTGAGACGTTTGTTCAAGAACAAAGCGCGTGCAAGAATGATGCGCTGGCACGCAGAAGAACGTCAACAAGACGGGATGCTGAGACACCCCACCGGTAGGTCGCAGTGACGGAACATCGTCAGAGTATATCAAGACTTTGGAGAGATGAGCAGCAGCCATAGCACTTGGCTGGTGACCATGTGTATCTACAACCTCCCCCCTTGGCTATGCGTGAAGCGGAAGTGCATCATGATGCCGATTATTATTCAAGGCCCAAATCAACATGGTACTGACATTGATGTGTACCTAAGACCACTGGTTGAAGATCTTAAACTTCTATTGAAGAAAGAAGGTGTAACCGTGTGGGATGAGGACAAACAGGACCAATTTAACCTACGAGCGTTGCTGTTCGTAACCATTAACGATTGGCCTGCACTAAGCAACCTAACTGGACAGTCAAACAAGGGGTACATGGCTGTGTACATGGGTCATCGTCGATTTTCTTGTTGCAAGCCACCCTGTCCGAACGAAAGGCAAACATTTTGAGTAGAAGGCCAACCACCGTACTAAGCCTAAACATCGTAACGGGAAAGTCGCGTTTACTATGGTGAAAGATCTGAAAGTAGTATTTGGAAAGGGACCAAGCAGCAAACCTATAGCAAGTGAACATGGTCACGCGGCGATGTGGAATAACTCTACTTTTTGGGTGTTACCCTATTGGGAAATCTTAGACGTCCGGCACGCAATCGATGTCATGCACCTCACAAAGAACCTTTCGTCAACCTGCTGGGCTTCCTAGGTGTATATGGGAAGTCGAAAGATACACTTTAAGCATGTAATGATCTAAAGCATATGAAACAATGCAATGGCCTTCATTCGGAACCAAAGGAGAAAGGAAGCCATTTCTTAGGTCCCACAGTTACACTCTGAGTAAGGTAGAGAAGGAATGTATGTTTGAATGTTTCGAGAACATCAAGGTACCATTTGCATACTCCTCGAATATAAAGGGAATAGTAAGCATGAAGGAGAAGAAGTTCACAAACCTAAAGTCTCATGGCTGCCATGTGTTGATAACACAACTACTTCCTGTTATAATTTAAGGTATCCTTCCTGATAATGTCCGAACAACAATAACAAAGCTATGTGCTTTCCTCAACACAATTTTGCAGTAGATCATCGATCTAGATAGTTCAATATCCCTTGAAAATGATGTGGTACATTGTCTGCTTTGAGATGATCTTTCCACCATCCTTCTTCAATATAATGACGCATCTTCTATGCCATCTTGTTAAAAAGATCCATATTCTCAGTACTGTGTACGTACACAACATGTTCTCTTTTGAGAGGTACATGGGCGTTCTGAAGAAGTACGTTTGTAACCGTTCTCGTTTGGAGGCAAGCATCGCCAAGGGGTATGGAACAGAGGAGGTCATTGATTTTTGCATAGAATTTATTGAAGACCATCCAATCAGGGTGCCCGAATCAAGCCACGAAGGAAGACTACGGGGAAAGTGGACTCTTGCAAGGAAAGCAATAATGACTGTAGATAAAAATTTATTTCGTAAAGCACATTTCACGGTTTTGCAACAATCTTCGTTGGTGGCTCCTTACATCGAGGAGCACTTGGTGATTGTTCGCTCCAAAAATGTTGGAAGTCCGATGTCTGGATTGCACACCATCACATTGATACTTTCGCCGCTTGGCTACGACAACATCTGATGGGCAACGAGACGATTGATCAACAACTAGCCTTCTTGGTGAGGAGACCATCTTGATCGATCTTGACATTCTAAGGATATGAAATCAGTGGGTATACATTTTACACAAGAGTCCAAGACACAAAAAGCACGAACCAAAACAGTGAAGCTCGTATCGATGCCATGAGATACGATGGGACAACCAGCACGTATTACGGTGGCATTGACGAGATATGGGAACTCGACTATGGAGCTCTGAAGGTGCCTCTGTTTCGGTGCCAATGGGTTAGGCTAACTGGTGGAGGCGTAATGATTGATGACAGTGGGATAACAACGGTTGACCTCAACAGGTTGGATACTCAGACGAACCATTCATCCTAGCCAACGATGTAACGCAAGTTTTCTATGTGAAGGACATGTCTAGCAAACCAAAGAAGGGGAAAGGGCACGATGAGCCAAAGCACCACGTGGTTCTCCCAAGCAAAAGGAAAATCGTTGGAGTCGATGACAAGACAGACGAAGATTACGATCAGTTTGATGGGAAACCACCGTTGACGGTGATGATTGATGCGAGCATGCTCCGATCAAATTATCAAATGTGGACACCCCTTACTCATGTAACGATCAGAGCAAAGGAATATTCGTAACGAGAAAGTACGTGAGGTCAACCATCACGCTGTAAATTATTTTTAATGTAATGACCTAGGTTGTTGTACGGGCGATGTAAATTATTTTGAATCTATTGAATGTATGATTTTTAAAATGTAATAGGATAACTATTTAAGTCAGCCATGAGTTATTTATCTATGATTATTTAAAATGTTGTAAAAATTTTAAACTATTTATATCGAGCATGAGTTATTTATGTATGATTTTTAAAATGTAATAACAATTTTAACTATTTAAATCGGGCATGTGTTATTTATATCTGATTATTTCAAATTTAATAAAAATTTTAAACTATTCATATCGGACATGAGTTATTGCTATAGGATTTTTAAAATGTAATAATAATTTTAACTAATTAAATCGGCCATATGTTATTTATATATGAATATTTCAAATTTAATAACAATTTTAAACTATTTATATTGGACATGAGTTATTTATGTAGGATTTTTCAAATGTAATAACAATTTTAACTATTTAAATTGGGCGTAAGTTATTTATATATTTAATATTTAGTCCCAGCTGTGAACCCTAGCTTGGACAAAAAAAATTAGAAATAGAAGGAAAATATCTTTAGTCCCGGTTGGTGCTACCAACCGGGACTAAAGATCCCGGGGTATATATATAGTAATGCACATCGTCTTCTTCGCGCCGATCCAACACTTCCGTCGTTGTCATCGACGACACAGTGGCGCGCCCTACCGCGCGCTGCCACCGTCGCGGCCGCTACCACCACCGCCACTGCTGCCATGCCACCACCACCAATGCCGACGCCACCGCCGCCGCTGCATTTGCCACTACCGCCGCCACCACCGCTGCGCACGCAACTGCCGCCACCGCTGACCTCTGCCACCGCACGTGAACGTGAATGACCGAACGAGTTTGTTTATGCAAAAAACACATGGTCTGAGAGATTTGCTTTACTCTAGTATAGGTCCAAAACTTGTTCTTAGGTTCAAGGGCGTGGCAGTTGATTTGATCCTGCAATCAACAAGAAGAAACATGTAAATTTATTAGTAGACGATAGTCAATCGGCCAGCTAGCCGATATCGTATCGTGATGTGACCTAGCCGATGCAATAAAGCATGAATCGGCTGTAAGGTATTTATCAATGATAAGCTAACTCTAAACTTGGTACATCGGCTGAAAAGATCAGTATTACATAATCAATATATCAATATCACTTTAGAAATAAGCAATTGGGATAGATCGGACTGAATCGAGACAGTATAAATTGCCCAAGTCTAAAATAACATGAAATAACGTTTATATATACTTATGTCATAGCCGATATCCAGATTTAAGCATGTATCGGCTATAGCTCCGATACAACCTTATACTATGATATTTTCTTCCAACAAATATATTCAACTAATATCAATTAGCTTGATAGTAAGTTCAATATATTTGTATTAGATTAGATCTTAATATAAAGGGCAGATATAGCATATTAAACAAAGCATAAAACTATGTAAAACATCTATACCAGGTAAGATCGGCTGAAATCCCGATACTATCCCTATTAACAACCATAAAACAGGCTAGAGATCATGATTCAGAACACGACTTAGTAGATCAAACTTAACTGATGCAGCACTAAGTATGAAAAGAAGTATAATATCTAGACAACCAAGCCGATGGTTGCCTTTTCAGGATGGTGGATACGTTATATAATTCAAACCAACAAGACAATCTATTTATTACCAACAAAATCCTAGATAAAGATCGGCCAATACGAATAGATTGCATTGTCAATCTAAATTATATAATGTATATGATAATTCGGAGGTTTACAAGATAGAATTAGAGAGTCATAAAGATGTATGCACTAATTCCGATGATGCAAACCGCCATAACAAGACCTACCTTGTCACCGAAGATCAAACTGATGCAGCTCGACTCGAAAGCATGACTTGTTGAAAGTAGAAAACAAAAGTTGGCGATGCGCCGAGATTGATTGAACTTGGTTGTTGTTTATTTACAAGACCTCGGGTCTATATTTATTCCTAAAAATACAAACATTATCCATCACGGACACACTCATATTAACCTAAAACAAATCCAACTAGCGAACAAGTCCCTTAGGCAGACTTTTACCGAGATTATCTATAAGGAAATTATACATATTCCTAATTAATAGATACAATTGCCAATCCTGGACTCTATCCTTGCCCGGCAACATCATTGTAAGCTCTCGGTCGAATCTGATATTGACTTCACATGCAATAACGGCTACATCGGCTATCCCAATCGGACTCGGTTTCCAACCGATACGGACTCCAGCTGATGCACACTCTATCTCCAAGATTTCTGCATATCTTTGAATCCGCTTCGGATTGGATCTTGTTTCCGATTCACTAGCTTGCCAAATTTCATCATCGACACATGCCCCCCAATTCCGAAGTATTATATAATGCAACGGAATTATCTCCTTGTAACCGCAAAAATCTAGGGTTTCCTCTGTGACCGTTACGCACCTAATTTCATAAATACCAACCGCCACTACTAGGAAAAGCATTATCGCAAGCGGCCGAAAACGGTCTTCGCAGGGCGGGGCAGCCGTCCGCCTGTAAGCAAACGACTGTGAAGATTGCCGATCTTCGCAGGTGGGGTGGCTGTCCGCCTGCGAAGATAATTTTCGCAGGCGGATGTTGGCTAATCCGGTTTGCCTGCGAAAATAGGAAGGCGTCGCCTGCAAAAAAAATGCGCCTACGAAGATAGGTGGAAATTTTTGAAATTTAATAATAATTTGCCCGTAAATTTAATAATAATTTGCCCGTTAATAGAAATTCTTGAAGGGAGATTATTATGTACATATATTGGAAGATTGTCAAGCATTCGGCACTGAGAAATTTACATATATTGCATAACTCAAAAGTGTTGCCAAAATATATGTATTACAATATTTTTTTACATTGTAACTTCAAATACGCCATCTAGTTACATTACAGCATAGCAGTGTTCCAGTCCCGAAGATCCTGGAATTCCTCCCTTGTCGCTAGGGCACCCTCTGGGTCAAACAAATCTCCTTTCACATGA
Source organism: Oryza punctata (assembly GCA_000573905.2). Lineage (NCBI taxonomy): Eukaryota > Viridiplantae > Streptophyta > Magnoliopsida > Poales > Poaceae > Oryza > Oryza punctata. Next base: position 8,403,770 of record CM002499.2, on the reverse strand, counting down.
CAGCACTCATTGTGGATGAAATGGCACATATCACGCTGCACATTTGTGATGCCTGTATCGTCAAAGCTTGTTCGATGTTCTAATCTTGGCAACTGCATGCATTGAAGATAAACAATATATTAGTACCATAAATATGTGAAGTTGTCTAGTACATAATATAGAGACTTACATCCTCTGCGTTAGTCCTGTACCTCCCATTAACCCTAAGGAATTCACACGCGTAATACCCGCAAAGGACAGTTCCTCTAGGTTGCTTGTGACACTTCAGGGCATATCATAGGAAAAAATAGTTAAATATTTCAATTAGTGAAATAATTGAAATACATTAAGTGAGTGGAGTATTACCGGCCAATAGGTACGTACTAGCAGCTTCTCCCTTGTTTTGGTCTGTTCTTCACCTTTGAACTTGTAGTATTGGTACGCACTGTATAGATGTCGTACCATTTCACAGTAAGGAGGATATTATAATACATTCATATAAAAATGCAAGTGTCATAATCACTTACTACTGTAAGATTGTTAGAAATTCTTTGTATTGCTGGTGTCTGTAATCGAGAGGGTCGAAGACTATCACGGTTCCGTCTTTAGGATGGATGAGTAAACAGATATAATGATCGCTACATATTAACAACAGTATAGCTAGTTAGGAACAGCTAAAATAAGACATATGTGTAGAAGATAAATGTGCCAGACTTACTTAAAATTATAAGCGGCCATGACGTCTCTCTTATTTTGAAAGTGCAAGAAGGCTGTACTGTGCGACAGTAATCAATTTCTCCTTGTGCAAGCCCTTCTTGTATTTAGCTATCTCTTTTGGAGTCTTGCCCTTTAGCTGGTCTGACCCTGGTGCTAGCCTCACGGTATGCTGTGTTTGACAGATCCGAGTTGGATCCAAGAAGCCGATAAGTTCTTTTTTCTTCTTAGCATGTATGTATTGCATCCTACAGAAGAAGTTTGTTAGTAACAATCACATGGATTTGTATTGTACATAATTTTCATGTAATTAATTGAAACTCATACTCACATGCACCAAAAACCGATAGTTGATGTCCATCTTATCCTGACGATATATGGCGTGGAGATCTGAGAAATCTAGCCATACGTAACCTTCGGCGCCAAAACAATCTGCCGGTGATCGAACTGTTATACTGCCCAAGCCTTTCTTGCTGGCTTCCATGTAGAAGGTATGTAATCTTCTCATCTCCCATGGTCCTTCGTTTATGTAAGCCCCTGGTTTTGTATACCGAAAACCCCATGTGTATTACAATACCATTCCCTGGATCAGTAGATGGTACACACATGGCACAGTTGTGTATCACAAGCTGGCATCGTCATACAGGTCTTACAATATATTGATAATACAAGGGTAGCCCAAATAGGACCCGAATAGGCCAAGCATGGTCGTCAACAATACAAAATACCAAATGAAGTGAATGCGGTAGCGGAAGCGAAGCAACGGTGGTCCATCTTATCCCACACGCATCGACTAGTGAACCTAGGTCCCTGTTCCACCGTCCTCGGTAACTCCTTGCCAGCATAGCACATGTACAGAGCGACACCAACACCTTTCTAAAAGATTTAAATAAGCAAGAGTGAGTACCAACCGTACTCAGCAAGCCACCACTGTAGAATGCATATAATGTTCATAGGGGTTCCAGGATGGCTTGGTTTATTTGCATAAAGCTAGTTTTCACAAATTATTTCACAAGCCTATGAAGTAGCAATTTTAATTGAAAACAATCGTTAGATTGAAGTTGTCCTTAACCTGCGAGAGTTCATCCACCTTTCCCAAGCCTCACTTGGTCCGGTTTACCCTCGCATCCAATTTCCACATTTTTCACCATTACAACCTTCCTACACATCGGGCCAGGTCACACCATCATTTCCAATCATATTTTAAGCAATATTAAAAATTGATGAGGCTAGTCAAGAGTAATACAAGTCCCGGCGCTCATATCCGTGAGCACGGCTATTCGAATAGTTTAGTTTACTCACACTGGCGTGGATGTACGCTTTTTAATCCCACACTTCATCACGCACCCAACACATGAGACTTGTCACGGCCCGGTTTTTCAGTTACCCTCGCATGGCAGCACCCGCTCCAAGGACTATGAATCCCCATTGCACCCCCGGCGCCACATTCCTACCTTGAGCCGGTTGTGAGAGGAGTCCTGGCGCTCCCGAGATCTTAGGGGGGATTACATAATTTATACTTAGGGTGCGTTTTAAGTTTTTGCCGGTGTTCAACAGATCGACCCAAGCGATCTAAACCACAACACTTCATCAACACAACAACGATTGTCCAGAACCTACCATGTCTGGGGTGCCACCCCACGAGAATTTCCTAGTCCACCGGGTCATACCCCACTCGAGAAATGCGGTCGTACTGTGTTCGTTTCTCGCATAGCTTCTTGACTCGGTCCTTAATTGACCAGGGTCGGTGGCTTACCGTTTCCAGAACCACCCATATCCTATCCATGCCGCCCAGTCGAAATAGTTTTGTTTTATTAATTTTTTGGTTTTCACAAAGGTTTTAAGGCTGCGAGTGGCGCTTATGTCTCCACCCGTATCCGACAATAGACTCAGGTAACAAAGGTGTATATGTACATAAAGGTAAACAATATCAAAGGTAAGGCTTAAACAAATGTAGGTACGCGTTTTCTAATTAGCATGCAATTTTATTTGCAATGAACACATTTATAAAATAGGATCAATATCATCGAGGCAGGGGGCGCAGTGACTTGCCTTGCTTTAGGTTCGCATAATCTTCGAGAAATCCGCAGTAGTTAGAATAACCATAAAATCCATGCTCAAAGAATAACCAGAACATCCGGCAAACGATCCAAGAAAATCACACACAATCCTAACAATAAAATAAAATAAAAGTAATATTCAATACAAACTAATGGATCTTGATGTTAGAGAGATGATGGAAGTTGAATGGAGTTAATTGGAGTTACAGTTAGAGAGATATGAATTTTCGAGTGTTCAAAAGAATTAACAACCGCGGACCGAGGGTTGCTCGGGGAGGTTATTTGAGATTTTCGGAGATGGCTGTAGTTTGCAGAGGGACGTAACATGGATTTTAGTGAACAAGGAGGCTGATGATGGACTTTGCCTGAAGGCTAGACGAAGGATATTATATAGACTTTATATAAGGAGTCGATCTCTCGGGCTTGTAGACTTTAGAGAATTCAGAGAAATATCTAGAGTGTGGGCCCCACTTCTCTTTACTTCTTTTCTTCTTTTCTTCCTTCTTCTCTCTCCTCCTTATCCCTTCTTCTCCTTTCCTTTTTCTCTTTCTTCTTTCCTGCTTCTTCTTCTTCCTCTCCTTCCCTGTCTCTCTTTCACACACACCGCCGGTAGAGGGGAGGAGGGGTGCGGCTGGTGGTGGAGGCTGGCGGTGGCCGGCTGGGGGGGTGGTGCAGGCAGCCGGCTGGTGGGTGGAGGGGGTCAGGGCGGCGTGCGGCGACGCTGCGAGTGGGGCGGCCAGCAACCGGACCACGCGGTGCGAGGTGGCGGCTGAGCAGCGGCCTGGCGTGACGCTGCCGCAGCGACATGGGGAGCAGGACGGCGGCATCGTCACAGCGAAAAAGGAAGGCAGTGAGGAGGGAAAAACAAAGGGAGGAGGAAATGCTCACCTCACGGCAGCTGGGTAGCGGCACATCGAGGACGGGCGTCGGGGTGCGGCTTGGCTCGCGGTTCATCCTTGCATGCCAGGCACTCGAACACAGTTAGAGAGGTTTGTTCTTTTCGATTTTAGTTTCAATTTCAGTTGATTACGTCCAAGGTTTGAGTTATAGCGTTCTAATCGTTTGTTCGCTTGTTCGTGCAAGGAAGTTCACTGATCGGCACGACAGCCAACTCCAATCCCCCTTGCCCAACCGAGGCTCGGCTTGTGCCAGCCGCAGCGGAGCAAGCAGTGGAGCGGCTGCTAATGCGCAAGGTGGAGGATGGCAATGGTAGAGCAAGAGCAGGGAGAGAAGGAATGAATTGGAGAGGCAGGGTGGTGCTTAGCTTTGGCGGTGGTTTATAGGCTTGGCTGTGGTTGCATGATATCTTGTTAAACTGTTGGTGAGGGCGTACCAGGCATTTGATAGCCAGCAAAATTTGGTTCAGTTCAAAGCTGTGGCTTGTAGGCATTTCATCGAACACGTTCTGTGCATGCGTGGTGACTGCTTTGGTGCAGAGGGAAGCAATGCAGACTTCGGCTGAGAAAGCTAGATGCAGTGGGATGACAGTGAGAGAGAGAGGCCCATGTAACAGGAGCTTTTATATTTTACATGGGTTTGTATTTTGTATTTGAACAGGGACTGTATTATAACTTGTATAATCGGACTGTATAATTGGGACTGTATAAATTGAGACGTTTGAGTTTGGTATACTTGGATGTAATTGGTTCGTATAACTGGACTGTTATTTGGGATATTTAAATTTGAATTTGTAGGTGGTCTGTACATATGGACTTATGAATTAAATTTGGATGTCGGGGTGGGATTGTATAAATGGTGCAGTCGATTTTGGGATTGAGCTATGTAAATGGGCTATTCACTAGTTGTTGGGTTTTTAGTTTGAATCCAGGTGAAATAATTCGGTCGCTCAGTCACTTGAGAATTAAATTTAGGATTTTATTGCGAGCGCTCTGACTGTATAAAAAATTTTCTAGGATGACGTATGGCATTCAAATCCAACCGTCGTGGTAGAAATAAAATTGTGGTATTCGAATCGACGCGCGGTAGATAAATGCGTCGTTCGATTTTAATTATACAAGGGCACCATCGGGGTCGACTCAATAGGGCAGTTAAAATTTAGCCGTAGGATAAGAGTTTGCGAGAGGGATAATATTGCGGCAGAAGAGAAGGACTTCGGGACTTTAATTAATTAGCAGCGAAGTGCTAAAAGAAACAGACGGATAGGATGGTTGATGGGAGGGTATCTTTTCGGGAGATAGGATTTAATCGAGACCTTTGGCACGCAATCTACCTACACCAATAAATAATAAATATTAACAACGAAGCTAAAATTATGCCTGAGTACTAGACTTTGTTTGAGGAGGTCATATCTTTGAAAATAGCTCTTTAGGAATTATGTTGCGCAAATAAGGTTTTTAGTAAATACATTACTAAAAGATATTATTTTGCAATTAGTTTTCCGAATGCAGACTCTGCAAGGTTCATAGAAAATAATCAAGCTATATTTGTTTAGTAAAATAGTATTTGTTTTAATACGCTACCCCCATATAGAGTTTTATCAACCCGGTGTTACATATATATACATATATAGCTTTATTCATAAAGTAAGTATGCTCGAGGGTTTATAATATATCGAGAAGGGTTTTTTCAAAAATAGTTGGCATATGCAACGATTAGGATATCTCGTAATCATAATTCCTTGAATAAATAATATCTGAAATTAAATATCGACATATTCTCAGACGTTCCTCTATTAGCCCACGCATAAAAGAAAAACGACAGATCGAAATAAATTAATCCCGGCATGAATGTATTTTGAAAAAGATTTTTGATTATTCTGAACTTTTAATTTCGTATTTCAAAGTCGAAATTTTCAGGGTGTTACAGTTTAGTGCCCAATCCGGCAAGAGTGCTTTCCCGTGTTCGTACTTTTCCGGGCACTCATCAGTTTACTTTTCCGGGCAATCATCAGTTGGCCAGTATGTTGGCCCGGCTAGTTCAGCGGTCTTCTGGGGGTCATCATCTCTGAGTTTAGCATGTTCCTTACCCCCTCTGAAGACGGTTACCATGAACTTCTCTTTGTTCTCATCTTTGGACTTGGAGACGAGGCTCTTAAGCACTCTAGGAACCTCAGAACTAGTAGTGGCCTTCTCAGAGACCGGGGTCTCTTGCACCTCGGGGTCTTTCACAGGAGAAGGGTCTTCAAATATTTCTGGCTCTGTACCGTCCCATTCCAATCCTGGTACTTCTTCTATATCTGTCCCGACTGATGCCACAAATTGCACCGCTGGTTCTGCCACTATAATCTCCTTTTGGACATCCGGCACTACAATCTCCATGGGCACCTCCGGCACTTCAATCTCCGATGGCACTTCCGGCACTGGATTTTCGTTATGCATCTCAGGCTCCTCCGCCTAATCAGTCACCTTCCTCTTAGGAGGTCTCGGAGATTTTCCCAACCCCGATTTTCACGTGGCGTCGGTGTCCAATCCAAAGTATATGTCATTCTTGTGCCAGAGAATTACAACATCGACCGCATCCCCAAGTACGGATACACCATCTGCAGTAGGGAAGTCCATGTCGTAGGATTCAAACCCTTCGTGGACCACTTGTGGCTGCACTTTGGCATACGCATCGGGTATTAACTCTTCATTATATGTTCTCCCAGGGATAGCAATGGCTGTATCAGCCTCAAGAATTTTCCCGGAGCGTCCAATGGGAACGTGCAATCTGCAGGGTGTATCTCCTTGAGGTCATCGAAGGGGTAATCTGGCTCAGGTTCTTTGGTTTCGGGGGGAGGCAAAAGCATGTGGTTGACGCAGAAATCCATCATTTGCCTTTCAAAATCCGCAGTCCCTTCGTCTCTAAGTTTATCCTTGTACGCTTTATGCTTCTCGTGGGGTCATGTTTAAACCCTTCCTTCCAACTCATCTTGGATGACACACCTCGAACCCTACCCCCATGATCAGGAGTACCCAGCGCTTGAAAAATCCTTTCTTCTCTGAACTGGATAAATTCTCTATTTTATTGACAATGCCTTGCAGCTCCGGATCTTCAAACGATACTATGCCTTCATCCGTGATCTTCAGAGTTCTAGCTCTTACCCAGTTCCTTGATCTCTGTGTCCATTCCTCCATTGGTACCGGAAGCCCCACCTTCCTCAATTCCTCCTCCTCTTTTGTCCACTGCTCCACCTTTGGTGCGTATCCCGCGGAGCCTAAGCGATGAGGAAATTTGTTCTTCTGGGCCAACTCTGAAAACTTTTTGCTCCTTTCAATTTCTTCCGGGGAGTTCTTCAATGTCAGAACATCGTCCCACTGATTCGGGGTTATGTTGGCATACGTCGAAAATGGTGTACGTCCCGTCTTCACAAATTTCTTGTTCAAGGTGGTTTTCCAACCACGCCAAGACTTGGCCATTGTTTGCAGTGCACAATTCCTCACTACTGCCTCTGATCCATCCGGGAACTGGAAGATTTTCTTCAATTCTTTCCATAGTACTTCCTTATCCCCATTCGTTACATGATCCCAGTCCTTGACCGTGATTGGGATCGTTTCCCTTACTATTATGCCACACAGTGAATTGAATTTCGCACGTGCCATCTTAGGGGCGAGCGGCTCTCCTTTTGGCGAAACATGGGTAACAACATGGAACCCTTCATCCTTTCTATTCACGCTTCTCTCGCCCTTCCTTTTCTTCGCCTTTGCTGACCGTTCGCTTTTCTTTAAGCCGGTTGTGTTAGCTGAGACCTCATCGTCTTTCGACGGATCTTTTTTCTTCGGCTGCTGTTTTGATCACCGTGGCGCCGTTTCCTACGATAAGGTATATATCAAAGTTTCGAATTAGCTCGGGCTAATAGTTATCACGGTGAACAGTTTACACATTAAGTTTACTTACCCCTTCTTTAGGGGTAGTGTAGTCCTTGTCGCCTTTTTCACCGTCGCCCTCTCTCCTTCTCTTCGGACTTGGACAAGGATCGCTTGGCGACGAGTACTCATCGTCAGCTACGTCGTTGTCGGAACTATCTTCTGGTGGGACCGTTGGTTCCGGAGCAACCACAATAGGAAGGGACAGCTCTTCCTCCCCTAAACCCTTCTCTTCCATCCCTTTAGTACTATCGGCCATCGTTTCAAACTTCTAACATAAAAAATAAACTATATATAAACACTCTGCGAAACTGTGTATTAAAAACTTGTGTACATAATTGCAAAAGGTTATAATAAAGGCTTGTGTTCATAATTGTAGAATGTTTTAATAAAAACTTCTGTACATGATTGTAAATTGTTATAAATTATTACAAACTAAACCTGATAGCATGCTCAGCAAAAAATGGAGCAACTAAAACTGAAGTATTTTTTTCTAAAGCAACATAAAATATAATTTCCTGCCAAAAAATAGTACATAAATCTAGTACGCACAATTAAAGTTTAAGAGAAAATTAAAGTTTGTTTTACTTTGTGCACAATTTAGTATGTACAAGATCATATTTTAAGAGAAAATTAAAGTTTGTTTTACTTTGTGCACAATTTAGTATGCAAAGTTCTAATTTGTACAATTTGTCACTAGTAGCTGGAAATGACTAACCAGCGACGGTCTCATCTTAGTTATGTCCAAATAGAATTTAAGTAATGTATATCGATCTAATTTTAATTTGCGGGAGATAGTCCCCTAGTTTATGTTGTCTTTGCAACAACTCTCGTGTGGGATGAGCCAAGAAAAATTCGACTATTACGCACATTGTGCATTTGCATGGTGAGAATAATATAGATCTTATCCGTAGATTGGTGCCCGTGATGTTCTCTAGCAGCCTGCCTAAGGTTTTGGCCTGTTGCTTCAGTTTACAGAAAAAATCATATCCATAAATTATTAATAATACATGGAAGACGGCATGTTGTATTTGTTAGTATGGGGCCATGCATACATGGTCAGTAAATTATACAATATACAATGAAAAATTCACTACTACATAAACTACATTGCTGCCGGTTTGAGAACACGACAAAGGTGTACCGGATTTCCTATCCAACAACTAGAAGGCGACACTTTTTTAAGATTTTTAATTCAGTTACTAATTTTTTAAATTCATGTACATAACTCATGCCAATTAAAAAAATAAATGGCATTTTAAAAATTGCATTTCAATTTTTAAAATGCCATTTAACAAAAAAAAATTTCAGTACTTTCTGTCGGCGGCTGGTGGTGCAGCGTCGGCGGCGGTGTTGGAGGGGCCGACGGTAGCGGTCGACGACCTCGGCGGTGGTGCGGTCGGTGGACGCGGCCGCGTCGAGCTCGGTGGTGAAGCGATTCGGCCGGTGGCGGTGGAGCGCCGGTGGCGGTGGCCGGTGGAGGGGCCGACGGTGACGGTCGACCTCGGCGGCGACGATGCGGCCGGCGGCGGTGGACCGATGGTCACAGGCGGGCGGCGGCAGAGGACGGCAGAGGCGTGTGGCGCGCGGCGAAAAAATTTCGCAGCCTGACGTCGCCAAAATTTCTAGGGTTCCCGCCTGCACTTAGAAATTTTGGCGCCGCAGGCGGGCCCTCATATAGGGAAACTATCTTCGCAGGCGGGCGGTTCGCCTGCGAATATGATCTTCGCAAGCAGGCCGCCCGCGTGCGAAGATCGTTTTTACTATCTTCGCAGGCGGGCGGTCCGCCTGAGAAGATGTAAACCCTACTCGGCATAATAATCTTCGCAAGCGGTCCGTCCGCCTGTGAAGATTGGTACAGGGGTGAATATATTTATTTCAAAATACCCTTTAATTTATTTTTGTAATTTGAAAATGTCTACAGTAGTTTTAATAAAAATAGTAATTGTACATACAAATATACAAACCTTAATATTATTACTTTCCAAATGTAAATCTTACTTAAATGTTTGAAGCATTAATATTACTACTTTAAATTTTTTAAATTTTTTCAAACAATGGTAAGTGCAAATAAAAAATTGCTACTAAATTTTGAAACCTCTTTTAAAAAAACTTTTAATATATAAAAAATGTAAATTTTACCCTACAAATGGTAATTGCACATAAAAATTAGTACAATCTAATATCATCGACATATTACAAACTAATATAATTATTTTTTGATTGCACCAAATAAATAGGCATTAAAAATTTTATTCTAGATCTAGATCTAGAACTAAGACGTGGATGTGATAGCAAAATAAAAAAAATTGAGAATTTATGTTACCACATTAAACCACTACAACAAGAGGCATCAAGTATTACACATACATCTAACATCACCATATCAAAAGAAAGTAAACTAAAAAACATGGAGCTTTTCCTTCACAATTTTGTATGCATAAATCCATCACACATTGAGGTCTAAAAGCTTAAAAAACTGCATACCATTTAGGGGCATCTTTGCAGTCGGGTCATATAAGCGGTGTCTGCGAAGATCGATATTCGCAGGCGCACGTCGCCTGCCGCCTGCGAAGATAGATTTTCGCAGGCGACGCTTATATGGTCCACATGCAAAGATCGATCTTCGCAGGTGGACCGCCATCTCCACCCCGGCTATCGTCTTCACCGGTGGGATTTCAGCTCCGAAGACTATACCCGCCTGCGAAAATGGAACCCCTGCGACACCGAAAATGAGTTTTCTAGTAGTGCGCTTTTCCAGAGATTTCACGGTGTTAACTTCGTTTTCACTGCTCAAGCCAACAAACTCCTCCGTGAACTCTAGCGATTGTTCTCCTCCTCTCCGGTGACCACAACAGCAAATCCATCCCTGGCGATGACCTTCACGCATCAATGGCGGCATCATCGAGCCCATCCAGCACCGCGGCCAAGGAATTTCGTGAGGTAAGTCCCCATTGGCTCAAAACTTACTTTGCATTCTTTGTTTGTTCTTCTATCCTCAATCTATCTCTTTCAACCTGTAGCACTTAGTCCATCAAATTGCTATCGCACGACTCAACGAGCCCAATCACTTCTATTTGGGTCTGATAGGCGACATAGATCCTACTTTCATCATCAACGCAAAAACAGAGAGGACTCCCTTTAGGCAGTCAAATCCATCCCTCTCTCATTGGACCGCAACCTTTAGATCATGGCCTTCCCAAGTAGATAAATGGACAAATTGGTACTAGAGGGTTGCTGCCAGCAAACAGGATCACTGGGACGAGATGGGAATAGCCCAATGCCTATCTCTGTCCATAGCCGACATGAAGAAGGATGAGCCGATGCTGTCTTTGGCTGCATATTTCTAGTCCGACACCTTAAACGCTTTCTTGTTTAACCATGGGCCGATGACCCCCACTCTACCGGACATAACCATGATAACTGGTCTAGATGTCACTACATCGGCCAATCCCATTAGCCTGAAGACCAAATGTACTTATAAGTTCAAAACCAAAATATTGGGGGCTGGTCTGGCTTTTTCACAGAAAATATAGGAACAGGTCTTGTATCGGCTAGGGAGCATGCTGCTTTTCTGATGATGTGGATAGATAAGTTCTTATTCTGTGGCTCCACCTGTAGCCCAACAGCTAACTGGCAGCATCTAGCCGAAGCCATCGTCTCTAAGAAACAATTTCCTTTGGGAAAATACCTACTTGGTGCAGCATACCAAACTCTGAGCCAGTCATCGGCCAAATTAATTATGGATTCAAGTGTTAGCACTGGTGGCCCATGGTGGTTCGTTCAACTTTGGCTAACTCTGCACACTTTATAAGTTGCACTAAGACCATCACTCCTTGAAGCAGAATTCTCATCTTTAGCCGATCCTGATAGTGATGATGAAATAACTCCAGTGCACCGATGTATATCTTATGTTGAAGCAGCCACTGGTTATGCTGGTTCTGGACCATCGGCTGAGCATTTTCAGAATTGGTTTGGCAATTTTTACGATGGATTTCCAAGAGATAGCCGAATCTGGTTTGCTTATAAGTCCTTTGACAAGTTTGAACTGCCAGCCGATTTCAGATTGGACGGGACAAATGATGACGGATTTAAAAAACCCAGAGAGGTCCTTCCCGCTACAATTTCTCCATGCATACTCCCAACTGGCATATCTCAAGGCAGAAACGTCCAACCGTCTTATGAGTTCTATTATCCAATGGTGGTAGCAAGACAGCTTGGCATGGGACAACTGCGTACTATTCGAACAAGATTCAGACCAGAGGTGACATAGTATCGGCTCTGATGATGGAAAAGCTACTCAATATCCCTGGTCCCCAACTCGGCAGTATAGACAGATTCAACATCACCTTGATGAAAAGCACACAATTTGATAGATGGTGGTCCGAAATAAAAGCTCATATATTCCATCTGCCAGCCGAAGCATACCTCACCAAGATCATACCAGACTTGGTCCCTCAAGTAAGTTACCTCTCCTTATACTTTGTAATTTTATTCCATCTTTTTTTAATACTCAATATATTTCATATTCCTTTGCAGACATCAGATTCTCCTCCTCCACTTATCAGCCGAAGTGGAAAGCCGATAGAGTATGCTGCGGCTAAACTCCCTAACGGCTGTGGCCCAGCTCCCTCAATCATCGACTTCAATGCTCCCAAGACAACCTCCCTGCTCCAGGGACAACTCAGAGAGTCGATACAGACTGGTGACAAGCGCAAAAGAACCAAACAAGCTGCTGTCAAGCCGTCCATCTTGAAGAAACCAATTAAAAAGCAAAAGAAGGCAGCCGATGCAGAAATCCCCCTAGATCAAGAGGTGGATGAAATTTTACAGGAAATTGAAATGGAAGAGGCCATTGATGAGGCTGCTGCTCAAGTCAGTGAAACTGCCGATGTTGCAACACCCAAAGCCGATACTCCTCCTGCAATCCAGTCTCAAGCTAACAAAACTCCAAGTCCTCCAAAACAACCTTAAAGAGCACAAGTAAGATCATTCGGACATTCATCTTCTTCTTTTTATGCTTCATACATGCTTTAACTCAATTATCTCTTTTCAGCCTAAAAAGAAACAAATTGCTGCAAGAAAGAAACCAACTCCACCACCAATATCGGTAACTCTAACCCCTCTTAATTTTAACTCTATTTCCAACCGATACTGATCAATACTTAATATTATTCCAGCCTCCTCATGCTTCATCTCCTCAAGAAATCTCAAGTGAGCGCACTCCATCGCCACAGCCAGCCGACATTATGAAGAGATTGCTGCCACAGCTCCAACTCCTCAATTCCCTGTATGTATCTTTCCAAACTTATATCTATGGGCTAACTTTATCATTATCACTTAATAATATTCTTTCTGTTTTCAGCTTTTAGCTAATATGTTCTCATTTGACATCAAGCAGTTTCTGGATCAAGAGGAAGAAGAAACAACTAGCAAAGCCATCTCTCCCATATCAGAGGACCTAAAACAGAAGTTAGCCGAGATTGCAGATCAGCTTAACGCCTCCTTGGATGCGCTGGTAGTAAACTGTGGGCCGATCAGGGCGAGATTTGAAGAAATCCAAGATCAAATACCTGACGAGCTCATTGAGATGATTTCACCAGCAGTCTTCCTCCGAACAGCATCGTTTCAAATTAAAAAGAGCAAGACAAAGGATTGCTGATCGGCTGGAGTCTCTGCTCTTGAGGCTAATATTCAATCTAGCCGACAGCAGGTGAACGACGAGAAGACTAAGCTGGATGAACTAGAAGCTGGCCCAAGTTCAACTCAACAAAGAATTGAGGCATTAAAGAAGAAAGAAGCCGATATGCTGCAACAACTTGAAGCTTGCAAGGCTGAGATCAGATCTGAAGAGCAGAAACTGGCCAATCTACCTGAGGCAATTGAAGCTCAAAAATCAAAACTAAAGAAATCGGTGAAGCTCCTCTCTTCTCTGAGCAAATCACTTAAACCGATTCCTGGCACAGATGCAGCCGATGCTCAAGCCATTGACGAAGTAGAGTAGATTAGGCAAAAAGCAGTATCGACTATTCAAAAGTATCTGTCTTAATGTAATGGTCAAACAATCCTGAAACAATATTTTTGCTATAATATATATATATCGGCCATCGAGTCAACTTATACTTAAGTGTGATATGCTATTGGCCATCGAGCCGATATACGATATCAATCGATCTTGCCTTGTCTTGTCTTGTGTAATTTTGCTCAAAAAATTTGCAAAACATTTTCGAACTTTATCCTCCATGCCCCCAAGTTTGTAGTAGGGAACACACTGTTGCAAACTTATCTGTCTAAGGGCGATAAAAATATCGGCCATCTGAAGACGATGTAACCACATCGGCTGAAAATCATATATCGGCATAATTCAGCCGATTATGAACCAATCCAAACACTTGGGTAGTATTTCTTTAAATATTTTCCATTAAGAACCCGACCAAAAATTTCTCCATTAAGTCCTTTGAACATATAAGCCCCATTTGAAACACACTTATGAATCCGAAAAGGTCCTTCCCAATTCGGTGACCACTTCCCAAATTTGCTATCACTTGCTTCTATCGGCAACACCAATTTCCAGACCAATTCATCCTCCTCAAAAGACTTTGGAACAACCTTTTTATTGTAATGTCTAGCAATTCTTTCTTTGTCCTTTCTAACCATTTCAAGAGCATGAAATCTAGATTGAACCAAATCTTCTGACTCATCAACCATCAAACTATGATAGTCATCGGCTGTCAACTCATCCTGTAAAGAAATCCTTCTGGAGCCGATATTGGTTTCCCTAGGTAATACAGCTTCATGCCCATAAACCAACTGATATGGAGGAACTTGGATTGCACCATGACAAGCCTTCCGATAGGACCACAATGCTTCTGCCAATATAGTATGTCACTTCTTAGGATATTCTGCAATCTTCCTCTTGACCAACTTAATCAAGCTCTTGTTAGATGTCTCAGCCTGCCCATTAGCTTGTGTATAATATGGTGAAGAATTCAACAATTTAATCCCCATGCTATCGGCAAACTGAACAAACTCATCAGACACAAAAATAGAACCTTGATCAGTTGTAATTGTCTGTGGTAAACCAAACCTTTATATGATGTGCTCCTTAACAAATTCAATGGCATCTTTACTATCAACTTTTTTCAAAGGAATAGTCTCAACCCACTTGGTAAAATAATCAGTAGCAACCAATATGAATTTATGCCCTTTGCTCAATGGTGGATTGATCTGGCCGATCATATCAATACTCCAACCTCTGAACGACCATGGCTTAATAATGGGATTCATAGCCGATGCTGGTGCTCTTTGAATAGCTCCAAATTTCTAGCAATCTTGATATCCCTTATAATATCTAAAACAGTCTTCCAGCATTATCGGCCAAAAATATCCAACTCTTCTAATCAGCCAGTTCATCTTGTGAGCCGATTGATGAGTTCCATATATGCCTTCATGGACTTCACACATGACTACCTTTGCTTCTTCCAGACTTAAACATCTCAGTAAAATTCCATCAATAGTCCGATAGTACAATGTATCATCCAACAAAACATACTTGAGAGCTTTATATCTTAATTTCCTGGAAACCGATTTAGAAGGATTCTTTAAATATTCAAATATCTCAAACCTCCAATCATCGGTTGGTACACATGCAACTTCTACGACATCGGCTTGTAGCCTGATGCACCGTGAGCTAAATCCTTGGCCTCAACATTCTGCTCTCTAGGGATATGTTTCAAAGTAACCATCTTGAAAGTCTTCGTCAACTCTTGACACTTCTCATTATAAACCATCCAGACATCATTCTTGCACTCATATTCCCCAGATAATTGACTAATTACCAATAAAGAATCACTCATGATTTCAACAGCATCGGCTTCAACCTCCTTCAACAGTTGTAACCCTTTTAAAACAGCTTCATATTTGGCTTGATTATTTGTAGAATAAGAATTGATAGTAAAAGCAAACTGAAAACTTGCCCCCTAGGCGATATGATCACCAAGCCGATACCACATCCATGAGTGCAAACTGATCCATCAAAAAACAAAGTCTATGGCATGATTTCAACATGATCAATAGCAGTATCCCTGTGCTCAACTATGAAATCGGCTATCACCTGCCCTTTAACTGCCTTAGCCGATTCATACCTTAAGTCAAATTCTGACAAAGCAAAAATCCACTTCCCAATTCTCTCTTTCAGAACTGGAGCCGATAGCATGTAAGATACTACATCGGCCTTATATACTATAGTACACTCATTGGAAAGCAAATAATGCTTCAATTTTGTACAAGAGAAATATAAGCATAGACATAATTTCTCCACAGACGAATACCTTGTTTCAGCATCCAAAAGTCTCCTGCTCAGATAAAATAGAACTCTCTCTTTACCTTCAATCTCTTGGATTAAAACTGAGCCAATAGAGTTCTGATTGGCTGACAAATATAACTTAAAAGGAAGCCCTTTTTGAGGTGACATGAGAACTGGAGGAGTACTCAAATATTCCTTGATTTCATCCAAAGCTTTTTGTTGTTTCTCTCCCTAGATAAACTCTTAATCAGCTTTCAGTAATGGTGTGAATGTTCTATTCGGCCAGACAAGTTTGATATGAACCGCCGAACAAAATTAATCTTGCTGATCAAGGATTGTAACTTAGTCTTATCGGCTGGAGGTTTTATATCTTTGATTGCTTCAATACTCCTCTGAGGTATCTCAATCCCTCGCTCATGTACCAAAAATCCAAGGAACTGTCCAGCCAATACACCAAAAGCACACTTAGTTGGATTCATCTTCAACCCATATTTCCATGCTCTTTCTAATACTTTTCCCAAATCGGCTATATGTTCGTGAATTTCCATGGACTTGACCACCACATCATCAATGTAGATTTCTACCAACAAGCCGATAAGATTATGAAATATGTAATTCATTGCTCTTTGGTATGTAGCACCAGCACTTCGCAACCCAAAAGTCATGATAACCCACCCATACAGGCCGATTGCACCAGGACATCCAAAAGCAGTCTTATGAATATCTTCCTCAGCCATAAAAATTTGATTATAACCTGCATTGCCATCCATGAAGCTGATAATTTTGTGTCCAGATGCTGCATCAACCAATTGATCGGCAATCGGCATTGGATAGTCATCTTTTGGTCTAGCTTTATTTAAATCCTGAAAATCAATACAAACCCTCAGCTTGCCATTTTTCTTAATGACTGGTACTATATTTGAAATCCACTCAGCAAATCGGCATGGTCTAATAAAGTTAGCATTATAGAGTCTTGTAATTTCGGTCTTGATAGCATCATACATTTCAGCCTTACAACGTCTTGGAGGTTGCTTGTATCGCCGATAGCCTGGTTTGATAGGCAGCCGATGTTCAACAATCGATTGGCTAAGTCCTGGCATTTCATAATATTCCCAGGCAAAACAATCTCTATATTCTTTTAAAAGTGCTATTAATTTACATTTAAACTCCTTTGACAAACCTTTACTAATATATGTCGGCCTAAGCCTATCACCTGGTCCAATGTCAATTTCTTCCAGTTCATCGGCCAACATAATTCCTTGTCCCAGCTTGCCGTCGAGATCATCTACAGTACCCTTTGTATAGAAATTGGAACCCTCCACGGTGCCCTCAAAATAACAATTGGGGCTCTCCATCTCCTGTTGGCTGTATATCATAATCAGAAATTTTTAAGTAATCTCCTTGCCAAACTTTTCTAGATAAGCAATCAATCCCTTCCATCTGCCAAACAAATAAATCGGCACTAGCTACATTGACTGACCTGTCGGCTGGTACGATTTCAATTTGGTCTCCTTGCCATTGAATCAGGCTTTGATGCATAGTTTAGGGAATACAACAGTTAGCATGGATCCAATCTCTTCCTAGCAACAGACTGTAGGAACCCTTCCCATCAATAACAAAGAATGTAGTAGGAATCGTCTTGCTGCCGATGGTAAACTCCACATTCAAAACTCCCTAGGTGTCAGATGGATTCCCGCCAAAATCTTTCAAAATCATGTTAGTCTTGATCAAATCTTCTGAACTCTTCCCAAGCTTTCTGAAAGTTGAATATGGCATCAGATTAACAGCTGCTCCTCCATCGACCAACAATTTTGACATCAGCTTCCCATTAACAAATCCCTTGACATATAATGGCTTGAGATGCCGATGATCAGTTCCTTCAGGTTTCTCAAAAATAGCTTGTTGTGGAGACAATATCAACTTAGCCGATGGCGACTCATCTGCTTGTTCAACGATTTGTTCCACTGCATACTCAGCTGAGAGCATGAAAACCATGTTTATTGAAGATGACATCACCTCTTTGCCCTTGTTCTAAAGATTTTTGTTTCGATCGGCTTGAACCTCATCGGTTGATACCAATTTGCTCTTCACGCGCCAAACTTTCTTTGTTCACCTCAACTGATGTTCGATTTCACCTTCAACTTCTTGGAATTGTTCCCTGTTTCTTATCCTCTGAACACGCCTTTTTTGGTTCTTGGTAAAAATTCCAGAAGGGCACCACTGTGGTTGTACATTTTTACTATCCCTTTGTGAATCATCCTCATGTTGGTCTTGTCTGATCGGGCCAAGTCTCTCATGAACTGACAATCTTTTTTGAACTGGCCGATGCATACCTGCACTTTGTCGGCTTGGTCTTTGAATATATTGGGCATCAGAATCACTACATCCAGGGCAATCTTCAATAGATGGTAACTTCATGCCTTTATTCCAACAGAATTTAAAAAATTTACAGCTCCAATGGGGATCATAATATTTCTCATTATTGTGGTAATATGACTCCTCCTCCCCTGACGCCTTTTCTAGTACTTAGTGATCATACCAGCCGATTTGATGTTTCTGATGTGATTTTTGCCTCCATCGGCCTGGTTCCTGCTAAATCCAGAGTGAACCATATTTACTGGAAAAGGATGTTCATCTATCTTTATCGACCGCTTGGACAAATCAATCTTGATCTTTCCTTGTTCGGTAGCCGATTGGATTTGTTGTCTAAAAATCTTACAGTCATTAGTGCTGTGAGATCCTGTATTATGCCACTTGCAATATTTCCTCCAGTTCAATTCTTCAGCCGATGGAATCACATGTCCTGCCGGCAGCTGAATCTGTTTTTCTTGAAGAAGAAGATCAAATATCTTGTCAGCTTTGGTGATGTCAAAATGTCTTTTCCTGAATTCTTGACCCATTAGCACATTACTGTCTTCTTGTTCCTTACCTACTCGGCTGCATTAACTTATGAATCATCATCTTCGGAATTAGAATCATAGCTGTAGATATTATTAACATTGTTGGCTTTTTTGATAAACTTTCTGGCCTCCTGGAATCGTGTTTCATGAGCCGATACCTTCTGAGCTAAATGAGCTAAACTATCGAAGTCTTGAGCTGAAAACATCTCCCTTATCGGCGCCAACAACCCTTGGAAGGCCAGATCGGCTAGTTCTGAATCTATTAGAGCCAAACTATAACATCTGTTTCTCACATCTCTGAATCTTTGGATACAGTCCGGCACTGTTTCGTCTGATTTCTGCCTGATAGATGTGAGGTCTGACAATTTCATCTCTTGGATGCCACTCAAAAAATATTTGTGAAATTGTTTCTCTAGATCGGCCCAACTTCTGATAAAATTGTAAGGCAAAAATAAAAATCATGTGAATGCCGATCCAGATAAAGAAAGTGGAAATAATCTGACTGTGAGGGCTTTTGTAGCCGATGCTTCCCCACATTGAGCTATAAATCGGCTAACATGCTCATAAGTTGACACATTATCTTGCCCTGAGAATTTGGAGAAATCTAGCACCTTGTACCGGTTTGGGGGTGGTACTCGATCAAAATACTTTGGATACGGATGCCGATACATGTTGCCATTGTCTTTAGGCTCGAGCCCAAATTGTTCCCTCATTACATCGGCAATCATATTGGCCCATGACTGTTGTGGTGTTACCCCGCCATACTGTTGTTGGATCTGGTCATACTGGCTGTACTGCACCGGTTGAGGCCATGGGGAATGAGGTTGATAATGTTGATTCAAATTAGCCGATAGACCTTGAGAGGATACATAGGGAAGTTGGCCTATCGGCTGAGTAATTCCAATCGGTTGTTGTGTAACCGAAGGAATATGATATGAAGTATCAACGACTAGCGGCTTTGCATTGAGTATATTCATCAACTGTTCTGGTGTTAATTGATTTGAAGTCTGCCCCCCAGTGATCGGCTGTTGTCTTGTCATTATTGCTAGGATATTTGTACTGGACGGAGGAGCCGATGGAGCCTGGGTTTGGAAAGCCTGTTGCTTCCCGCCAATTTCCGTCTTCACAGCCCTGTAGCCTGGAAACGTGTCACCTGGTAGATATACTGGTCTTTTTCCCTTTTCCTCAGCTATAGTTCCATCAACTACGGACTTGATCATATTTTTTAATGTGTTCACAAGTACTCCGGATTGATTGATGAGAGCATGATGTACTGCCGAATCAATGCGATCTTGTAATGTGTGAAGCTCTTCATTGCTTGACTCGGTCATGGGTATCTTGCCTTTCTCCTCAGCAACTCCAGAAGTACTTGGATCTAATTCCACGATCGACGGCAACTCGACTTTAGTTCTCTGGATAACCGTACCCTGTCGGGTTACCGTGAGTGAATGCAGATATCGATTTTAGAGTTGATCTAGCAATTTCTTTACCTCTTCTCTCTCCTCTTCAATCAGCTACTCGAACGTGACAGGTAGGACATTATCCTCTGAGACATCAGTTACGTTAGGCATCATGATGACACAATGGTCCCACTGGGCGTGCTAAAAGCGTGTTGATGGAAAAAAACACACACTGGCCTGAGAGATTTGCTTTACTCTAGTGCAAGTCCAAAACATGTTCTTAGGTTCGAAGCGTGCTGTCACACCCGAAATATAGAACACTATATTTCATTTGTGAGTGCATAAATCCTTGTCCCAGGAGGCAAGGTACACATTACAAAGTTGGTAAATAACAGAGTATATATAAGCGGAAGCGTGAAACGAGTATTTTATTACATGGGCGGTCAAAGGCCCAGCACTGAAAGATAAACAAATAAAAACAGGAAACTATGACGGGCCACCACAGGCACTTGACGGCAGGCACGAGTTAGACAACAAAACCTTCATCTTCAAAGAACTCCTCAGCTGGAAGGGGGAAAAAGGAGCAAGGCTGAGTACAACCACCGTACTCAGCAAGCCAGGCCGACAAAATGCAAATATAATGCAAGGAGTACAAAGAATTCATTATAGGGCTATTTTGCAGGAAACTAGCATTTTCGAAGCATTTAAATATTTAAAAGCATTTAAATAAAATACGAACCTATCTCTAGTTAAATTATAATCAAGCCACGCACCAACGTGATCTTGCCTTAACCTAGGCAACAAATCCTCACTCCAGTTATTCCAGTTTTAGTAGAATTAAACTCTAACTTGGGTACATTGCTCAGCTTGCCCATAACCGAGGGCGCGGCTATTCGAATAGATTATACTCTGATCAGAGGGGTACATCTTTACCCACAAGACACGTCTTCCTCACGCGTTACCACGTGCCACATACCACCACGGTATATAGACAGAAGCCATGACATAACCCATCGCTTAGTACCGCCCTAAACAAAGAAGACCGACATAGACTTCCCCCGCCAGGCGCCCTGGGTCGAGCAGACAGTCTATGCCCCCGGGCGTACTGCCAGAGACGTCGACCCCACCAAGGGTTTCATCCATCCCTATCCGTGCCTTCCTCGTTCATGACCGTTCTAGGCGATGTGTTAAGCCTTACCCATTAGACATGTGGTTGTACGGAATATGCTTTGCAACAGAGGCCCGAAGACCGGTCCTTATGACGGCCGAGGTGCGACTAGCGAAACCAAGCACCCCGAGCCCAGCCGAAAATCATGTTTGGGGAATTTTGAAGGGGAAACATTGCGTCATGGCTAAACAGCCACTAAGCCAAAATTACCATTATTTACAAGTTATGTCCAAGTCTAATTATTGGAAAAATATCTAATTGTTTCTATTTAAGCAGGGCTAAGCATATTCCTAAATTTACTAGTAAGCACCACATATATAAAGTTCTCACTAGTTTTATTTTTCCTAAGGTTAAACAAGGATAATAATAATACAAATAATAAGGCTATAACAAGGAGAATCGGTAGGGCTAAAGAAAACAGTGATAAGCGCGGGGATTTAATAAAGCGAAATGCAATAATTTAAATAAACATAAGTTCGTAAATTGGGATAGCAATATGATCAAAATGGCATGACTTGCCTTGCTCGCTACCAAAATCTTCAACGTCAACCTCGAGGTAGAGCGGCTCTTCCGGGACTGCAGCGTCTACACGACAATCGCCAAAAAAAAGGGCCAAACAAAAATAAGAACCATATAAAATGCATAAAGAAAGCATAAAATGGGTTAAATACTGTTTAAGGGCAAAATTAGCAATTTGAACATATCAATTCCGAGTTCAAATAGTCAAGATATGGCTATTTGAATTTTAGGTGCTGTTTAATTGTCTTTTTGCAAATTTGTGAATTGGTTTTTCTAAGGAAAATTAGGTGTACAGAGAAAAGAGAAAGAAACAGAGGGGAGGGAGAGAGATGGCAGCGGCAATGCTCACCGGTATAGCAACGAGACAACGACGACAAGCTTGACGACGCGGAACAGTGGAGGCTGGCTATCGGTGGATGTCGGGAACGGAGCTCCGGGGCTTTCCGAGGGAGGAGAAGGCGTGGCCGAGGGGAAGGAGGAGATGGCGCAGCCGGCAACGGCCTTGCCAAGGCTCGGCGACGTCCAGGCCGATGCCAACGGGTGGCTGGAGCGCACGACGGCGGCGGTACGAGAAAAAAAATGGCGCAGCGGCCAGGGAGAGAGGAGGGGGTGGACAGCGGTGTGTGGGGAGAGAGCAGGGGGTCGGGGCTGCCTTTTATAGGCCGGAGGGGAGGGAGAGGGTCGCCGGGGATGGAGATCGACGCCGGCCATGGTGGAGCTCGCCATTGATGAACGCCATCAAAATCCGCTGCGAAATAAAGCGGGATTGAGTGGGATTTGTTGGGGGAATTGATGAGGAAGAGGAGACGAACCCATTTTTGCAGTTTAATTCGGAGGAAAACCGTCGAGGAGGGAGATCGGGATGGGCGGCGGCGCTTGTGTTTTCACGGGAGAGAGAGAGGCGGCCGGCTGGAGGTTGAAGACGCTCCTGACAGATGGGCCCCACGGTGGAGCGCCCTCCCCAGCGCACGTGCGTGGCGCACAGGGCTGCTGCTCGGCTGGGCTGGGGGCGGCTTGGGCCGGGAAGGAGTGCAAGGCCCAAGGAAGAAAGAAAGAGAGGAAGGGAGAGCAGGCCAGGCCGGGCCAGAGGGAGAGAGAGAGGAAGAGATGGGCCAAAAGTGGCCCAAGGAAAGGGAGAGAGTTGTTTTAGGTTTTTCTTTTTATAAAATTCTTTTAATTGTTTTTGTTGCTATAAAATTATGTAGGGTGCTCTGAAAATTAAAGTAAAAATTGGTTACGCATTTTGAAGCATGGGAAATTTATTAAAAATACCCACAAGCCAAATTGACATCAATCTTGGTGAGTTTTAATTGTTGAAGGCTATTTTATTGGTTTTACAATTTCTAGAAATAATTTAGACGATACAATTTTAGAGTGATTTCAGGGCGCAACAAACCTACCCCCCTTACAGAGAATCTCGACCCCGAGATTCGGAAGCACTGACGAAGAGATGGGGATGGGCCGACTTCAACTCGTCTTCGTGCTCCCAAGTGGCTTCTTCTTCTGAGTGGTTGCTCCATTGAACCTTGCAAAAGCGGATGACACGGCTACGCGTATGTCTCTCTGAGGTGTCTAGAATTTTGATAGGTTTCTCCACATAAGTTAAATCTTCTTGGATCTCGATCTGTGCATGATCTGCTTGCTCTGTCGGCACTCGCAGGCATTTCTTGAGTTGGGAGACATGGAAAACATCGTGGACACTGCCTAAAGAAGCTGGCAAGTCGAGCTGATAGGCAACTTCTCCTTTTCGGCTCAGGATCTTGTACGGTCCAACATATCTTGGTGCAAGCTTCCCTTTCGTCTTTAATCTTCTTACTCCCCTTAGCGGAGTGACTCGCAAATACACATAATCTCCGACTTCGAAAGCAAGATCTCGGCGCCGATTGTCTGCATAGCTCTTCTGCCTAGACTGGGCCACTTTCAAGTTCTTTTGTATAACCTTAACTTTTTCGTCTGCTTCTTTAAGAATATCAGTCCCAAAAACCTGTCGTTCCCCTGTCTGATCCCAAAGGAGCGGGGTTCTGCACTTTCGGCCATACAAAGCCTCGTATGGTGCCATCTGTAGACTAGACTGATAACTGTTGTTGTATGAGAATTCCGCATAAGGGAGACTTTTATCCCAAGATTTCCCAAAATCAAGAACACAAGCCCGAAGCATGTCTTCAAGAATCTGATTGATTCGTTCTGTCTGGCCATCTGTTTGCGGGTGATAAGCAGCACTGAAATTCAGGCGCGTTCCCAACTCCTCTTGCAATTTTTGCCAAAACTTGGAGGTGAATTGGCTGCCTCGGTCGGATACAATCTTCTTGGGAACACCATGAAGGCAGACGATGCGAGCAAAATATAGTTCCGCCAACTTGTTGCCTGAATATGTGGTTTTGACGGGAATGAAATGTGCCACTTTAGTTAGTCTATCAACGACAACCCAAATTGAGTCGTAACCACCTTGAGTTCGAGGAAGACCGGTAATAAAATCCATTCCAATCTCCTCCCATTTCCATTCCGGAATTTGGAGTGGCTGAAGCAATCCTGCTGGTCTCTGATGTTCTGCTTTGATTCTTTGGCATACATCACACAAAGCCACAAATTCAGCTATCTCACGCTTCATGCTGACCCACCAGTACTTGGCTTTTAAGTCCAAATACATCTTGGTACTTCCTGGATGGATGGAGTACTGGCTTTCATGTGCTTCCTGTAGGATGAGCTTCTTTATTTCTGGAACATTCGGGACGCAGATACGATCTCCATTCCAAACTGCTCCATACTCGTCTTCAACAAAACCAATTGTTTTTCCCTTCCGCATATTCTTCCTGAGTTCTCGAATGTCAGCATCATTCTTCTGGGCTTCCCGAATTTGATCAAGAAGCAAAGGCTTAGCTTCTATAGTCGCTAGAAAACCTTGATTGATGATACCAAGATTCAGATATTCTAACTCCTTACAAAGAACAGAAGAACACTGATCGAGATGAACTGCGTTACAATAGCTTTTTCTGCTCAAGGCATCAGCCACAACATTTGCTTTCCCGGGGTGATAGTGGATTCCCACATCGTAGTCCTTGATTAATTCCAACCATCTCCTTTGGCGAAGGTTCAGATCCGGCTGAGTGAAAATGTACTTCAAGCTCTTATGATCGGTGTATATCTCACAACGATTTCCAATGAGATAATGGCGCCAGATTTTTAGAGCATGCACTACGGCTGCCAACTCAAGATCATGAGTGGGGTAATTATTTTCATGTGGACGTAATTGCCGGGATGCATAAGCCACCACGTGTCCTTCTTGCATGAGAACACAACCCAAACCTTGACGGGATGCATCGCAGTATACTTGGAAGTCTTTGGTAATATCCGGTAGAACCAAAACTGGAGAGGATACCAGTTTCTTTTTGAGCAATTGAAATGCCTTCTCGCACTGTGGGGTCCACACAAACTTTTATTCCTTCTTCAACAGTTGGGTCATTGGTCTAGCTATCTTTGAGAAGTTTTCAATGAACCGACGATAATATCCTGCTAGTCCGAGGAAACTGCGGATTTGAGTGACGGACTTGGGTTGATTCCACTTGGTAACTGATTCAACAGTGGTGGGGTCAACTGCCACTCCTTTCGCTGAAATGACATGGCCAAGAAACTTTACTTCTGACAACCAAAATTCACATTTACTGAACTTGGCATACAATTGATGCTCCCTGAGTTTCTCTAGGGTTAAACGCAAATGTTTTTCATGCTCTTCTTCCGTCTTGGAATAAATCAAAATGTCATCAATGAAGACAACCACGAACTTATCCAAATATTCCATGAATACTTTGTTCATCAGGTTCATGAAAAAGGCAGGAGCATTCGTCAACCCGAATGACATTACTGTACATTCATATAAACCATATCTGGTGGTGAAGGCTGTTTTGGGGATATCTTCTTCGCGGATCCGCAATTGGTGATAGCCGGATCGGAGATCAATCTTAGAGAATACAGCGGTTTCCTTCAATTGATCGAACAAATCATCAATCCGTGGTAAAGGGTATTTGTTCTTGATGGTGACTTCATTGAGGCCACGATAATCGACGCACATTCGCTTGGTCTTGTCTTTCTTCTCAACAAAGATCACCGGTGCTCCCCATGGAGATGCGCTGGGACGAATGTACCCTTTCTCCTTCAATTCTTCTACTTGCTTCTTTACTTCGGCCAATTCATTGGCGCCCATCCGATACGGTCTTTTGGAGATAGGTACGGCACCAGGTACCAGATCAATCCGAAATTCGATCTCTCTTTTGGGAGGCATTCCTGGCAAGTCTTCAGGAAAAACATCGGGGTATTCTTTGACTATTGGGATTTCTTCAAGACGAATATGATGCAGAACTTGTTGGCAAGATAGGGTGGGATGAGCATAAAAGATAACTGGCTGATCCGGACCGTTGTGCAACATGACAGTTCTGCGGGCACAATCGAAGACCACTTGATGGCGAGTGAGAAAGTTCATTCCGAGGATGACATCCAGATCTTTGGAGTCCAGAAGGATGAGATTGGCCAGAAAAGGAATCCCTTGGATTTCTATGGACACTGATGGACTATACTGCCGAGCTAGCATCTGACCACCAGGGGTAGTAATAATCATAGCATTGCTAAGGCTTTCTATCCTCAAGTTATGTTTCCCCACAAATTTTCTTGATATGAATGAGTGTGTAGCTCCAGAATCAAATAAGACTGATGCAGGAACAAAATTAACCAGGAACGTACCGATGATAACTTCGGGAGCTGCCTGCAATTCCTCCGCAGTGATGTGGTTTACATGTCCCCTGATCATGTTGTTATTGCCACCATTGTTGCGAACCAGTGCTTGACCTTGTGGGCGCTTCGGCTTTGGGCATTTATTGGCAAAATGCCCCGGCTCCTAGCAGTTGAAGCAGAGAATGACCTTTCCACTGCCATCCTTGCTAGCCGATCCACCTGGTGCTGTTGTTGGAGTGGGGCGAGGTGCACGGTTTGCCATCTGATTCTGCTGCTGCTGCGAGGGGGGCCTATTGACATACTGCATGTGGGGTGCTGGGCGGAACTGTGAGTTGGAGGAAGAACCACCATGATGAAGAGTGGTATAACGAAGCTTCTGACTTGGACCCTGTTGCGCCTTGAAATTCATCATGCGACGCTTGAGAGTGTCGAGCTCCTTGTTCTTGGCCTCCTGGCGGATAGACTTGTCCACCAAACGCTGAAAATCGACATAGTCGTTAGAGATCAATTGTACTGACAGCTCGGGGTTGAGTCCTGAGAGGAACTTCTCCTGTTTCTCCTCATCTTCACGCACTTCCTCTGGAGCATATCTGGCAAGACGGTTGAATTCATGCAGATATTCTGTCACTGAGCGGTTGCCTTGCTTTAGTTCCCGGAATTCCCGCTTCTTCAAGGCCATGATACCAGTTGGCACGTGAGACTTCTTGAATGCGGCCGTGAAGTGAGCCCAAGTGATAGCATGATCTGCGGGTTGGGTGGCTTGGAACTGGTCCCACCATTCAGAAGCAGGTCCTTGGAGCTGGTGAGCGGTAAAGGCAACTCTTTCGGCATCGGTGCATTGGATTAGATCAAGCTTCTTGTTGATAGTGTGCAGCCAATCTATAGCATCTACGGGGTTGGCGGTGCTAGAGAAAGTGGGTGGTCAAACACGCAAGAATTCTGCAAGCTTGGACTGCGGTGGGGGAGGTGGTGGAGCATTAGCGCCTACAGCAGGCTGATTCTGGATATGATGGAGTAGGGCAGCCATCATATTGGTTTGCTGGGCTAGAATCTGTGTGAGGATCTCATGGTTAGGTGGTGGTGGTGGTGCATTCCCATGACCTTGTCCACTGCCCTCTGTCCTGTTCTCATTACCAGCTGATCTCCTAGTGTTCACCATCTGACGGAGACAAGGAAAGGATGATAAGAATACAGAAAGAAAGGCACACTAAAGACAGATTAATAACCCAACTTATTTAAATTTTTATTGGACTGATGTTGGTCAGTTACTTCAAGTTTTTAAGACACCCGGGCGGAGCTATACCACAACGAACCGGTATAGTCCACGCCCACACACACCACAAGAGCCAAAAGACAAACAAGGAAAAACACTCGCGCCCTAAGGCTACTCGTCTGCTGCCGGGCTGCTATCGCTACCGGAGGCGGGGCCGGGAGGAGGCTTCGGAGCCATAACCTTGCCTTCTGCTAGAGCCTTGCGGATGAGAGACGGGCGGGAGGTACTCTTGCGGGCGGTGATCTTCAAGCTGTGACAGACGCGGCGACGCTTGGGAGGAGCATCCTGGCCCTGGGTGAGCTTGAGCTGGCGTAGCTCCTCCTCCAAGTTGTCAAGCTCCTTCTTGAGACTCAGGTTCTCCTGGCGCAGACTCACGATCCTCAAGTTGTTCTCCACCAGTCCACGCTTCACGAGCCGGTGGAAGTCGACGCGGGCGACGTTGTAGGCCTCCACCATTCGCGCGAGATGGCGAAGGGTGGTGTCGTCCTCCAAGCTAGTCCCCCGGAAGCTGGCGTAGTCGTTTGGGTCCATGCGGCGAGGGTGGTAGCGGTACGGGGTGTGCTGCAGCTCGTTGTTGTACGTCATCCCCAGCATACCGATGAAGAAGAGTGCCGCGCTCTGGCATGCGTCCACGAACGTGTCTCCCCCAGCCGAGGCTGTCATGGAGGAGCGGCTGGGGTGGCTGGAGAGGAGCGTGGCGGTGACCTCCCATGCTGCCTGGGGAGCGTCATCGTCACCGGTGGCCGGTAGCTTCACCCCTGTGTACTCCACCTCCTCAGAGTAGCCGAGGGCGAGGCAAAGGTGTCGCAGCTCCAAGACGAAGCCCAACTGTCCATGTCCATGACGAGTCAACGGGAGGGCCATCTACAACATTTTAAACAACAAAGCAAATAAGATCAGAAAATGAGTTTTTAAATGGAAGAGCAGGGAAAGACAGAGTATAAACTTTCACAAATAGGAATTTTTTTTTATCAAATTAGCTCCTAAAGGTTCAGGGTTAACTGGCTCTGATACCAACTTGTCACACCCGGAATATAGAACACTATATTTCGTTTGTGAGTGCATAAATCCTTGTCCCAGGAGGCAAGGTACACATTACAAAGTTGGTAAATAACAGAGTATATATAAGCGGAAGCGTGAAACGAGTATTTTATTACATGGGCGGTCAAAGGCCCAGCACTGAAAGATAAACAAATAAAAACAGGAAACTATGACGGGCCACCACAGGCACTTGACGGCAGGCACGAGTTAGACAACAAAACCTTCATCTTCAAAGAACTCCTCAGCTGGAAGGGGGAAAAAGGAGCAAGGCTGAGTACAACCACCGTACTCAGCAAGCCAGGCCGACAAAATGCAAATATAATGCAAGGAGTACAAAGAATTCATTATAGGGCTATTTTGCAGGAAACTAGCATTTTCGAAGCATTTAAATATTTAAAAGCATTTAAATAAAATACGAACCTATCTCTAGTTAAATTATAATCAAGCCACGCACCAACGTGATCTTGCCTTAACCTAGGCAACAAATCCTCACTCCAGTTATTCCAGTTTTAGTAGAATTAAACTCTAACTTGGGTACATTGCTCAGCTTGCCCATAACCGAGGGCGCGGCTATTCGAATAGATTATACTCTGATCAGAGGGGTACATCTTTACCCACAAGACACGTCTTCCTCACGCGTTACCACGTGCCACATACCACCACGGTATATAGACAGAAGCCATGACATAACCCATCGCTTAGTACCGCCCTAAACAAAGAAGACCGACATAGACTTCCCCCGCCAGGCGCCCTGGGTCGAGCAGACAGTCTATGCCCCCGGGCGTACTGCCAGAGACGTCGACCCCACCAAGGGTTTCATCCATCCCTATCCGTGCCTTCCTCGTTCATGACCGTTCTAGGCGATGTGTTAAGCCTTACCCATTAGACATGTGGTTGTACGGAATATGCTTTGCAACAGAGGCCCGAAGACCGGTCCTTATGACGGCCGAGGTGCGACTAGCGAAACCAAGCACCCCGAGCCCAGCCGAAAATCATGTTTGGGGAATTTTGAAGGGGAAACATTGCGTCATGGCTAAACAGCCACTAAGCCAAAATTACCATTATTTACAAGTTATGTCCAAGTCTAATTATTGGAAAAATATCTAATTGTTTCTATTTAAGCAGGGCTAAGCATATTCCTAAATTTACTAGTAAGCACCACATATATAAAGTTCTCACTAGTTTTATTTTTCCTAAGGTTAAACAAGGATAATAATAATACAAATAATAAGGCTATAACAAGGAGAATCGGTAGGGCTAAAGAAAACAGTGATAAGCGCGGGGATTTAATAAAGCGAAATGCAATAATTTAAATAAACATAAGTTCGTAAATTGGGATAGCAATATGATCAAAATGGCATGACTTGCCTTGCTCGCTACCAAAATCTTCAACGTCAACCTCGAGGTAGAGCGGCTCTTCCGGGACTGCAGCGTCTACACGACAATCGCCAAAAAAAAGGGCCAAACAAAAATAAGAACCATATAAAATGCATAAAGAAAGCATAAAATGGGTTAAATACTGTTTAAGGGCAAAATTAGCAATTTGAACATATCAATTCCGAGTTCAAATAGTCAAGATATGGCTATTTGAATTTTAGGTGCTGTTTAATTGTCTTTTTGCAAATTTGTGAATTGGTTTTTCTAAGGAAAATTAGGTGTACAGAGAAAAGAGAAAGAAACAGAGGGGAGGGAGAGAGATGGCAGCGGCAATGCTCACCGGTATAGCAACGAGACAACGACGACAAGCTTGACGACGCGGAACAGTGGAGGCTGGCTATCGGTGGATGTCGGGAACGGAGCTCCGGGGCTTTCCGAGGGAGGAGAAGGCGTGGCCGAGGGGAAGGAGGAGATGGCGCAGCCGGCAACGGCCTTGCCAAGGCTCGGCGACGTCCAGGCCGACGCCAACGGGTGGCTGGAGCGCACGACGGCGGCGGTACGAGAAAAAAAATGGCGCAGCGGCCAGGGAGAGAGGAGGGGGTGGACAGCGGTGTGTGGGGAGAGAGCAGGGGGTCGGGGCTGCCTTTTATAGGCCGGAGGGGAGGGAGAGGGTCGCCGGGGATGGAGATCGACGCCGGCCATGGTGGAGCTCGCCATTGATGAACGCCATCAAAATCCGCTGCAAAATAAAGCGGGATTGAGTGGGATTTGTTGGGGGAATTGATGAGGAAGAGGAGACG
Source organism: Oryza punctata (assembly GCA_000573905.2). Classification (NCBI taxonomy): domain Eukaryota; kingdom Viridiplantae; phylum Streptophyta; class Magnoliopsida; order Poales; family Poaceae; genus Oryza; species Oryza punctata. The sequence continues at coordinate 8,372,707 of CM002499.2, read as the reverse complement.
AACCCATTTTTGCAGTTTAATTCGGAGGAAAACCGTCGAGGAGGGAGATCGGGATGGGTGGCGGCGCTTGTGTTTTCACGGGAGAGAGAGAGGCGGCCGGCTGGAGGTTGAAGACGCTCCTGACAGATGGGCCCCACGGTGGAGCGCGCTCCCCAGCGCACGTGCGTGGCGCACAGGGCTGCTGCTCGGCTGGGCTGGGGGCGGCTTGGGCCGGGAAGAAGTGCAAGGCCCAAGGAAGAAAGAAAGAGAGGGAGGGAGAGCAGGCCAGGCCGGGCCAGAGGGAGAGAGAGAGAGGAAGAGATGGGCCAAAAGTGGCCCAAGGAAAGGGAGAGAGTTGTTTTAGGTTTTTCTTTTTATAAAATTCTTTTAATTGTTTTTGTTGCTATAAAATTATGTAGAGTGCTCTGAAAATTAAAGTAAAAATTGTTTACGCATTTTGAAGCATGGGGAATTTATTAAAAATACCCACAAGCCAAATTGACATCAATCTTGGTGAGTTTTAATTGTTGAAGGCTATTTTATTGGTTTTACAATTTCTAGAAATAATTTAGACGATACAATTTTAGAGTGATTTCAGGGCGCGACACGTGCCAGTTGATTTGATGCTGCAATCAACAAGAAGAAACATGCAAATTTATTAGTAGACGATAGTCAATCGGCCAGCTAGCCGATATCGTATCGTGATGTGACCTAGCCGATGCAATAAAGCATGAATCGGCTGTAAGGTATTTATCGATGATAAGCTAACCCTAAACTTGGTTCATCGGCTGAAAAGATCATTATTACATAATCAATATATCAATATCACTTTAGAAATAAGCAATTGAGATAGATCGGATTGAACCGAGATAGTATAAATAACATGAAATAACGATTATATATACTTATGTCATAGCCGATATCAATATTTAAACATGTATCGGCTATAGCTCCGATACAACCTTATACTAAGATATTTTCTTGCAACAAATATATTCAACTAATATCAATTAGATTGATAGTAAGTTCAATATATTTGTATTAGATTAGATCTTAATATAAAGGGTAGATATAGCATATTAAACAAAGCATAAAACTATGTAAAACATCTATAGCAGGTAAGATCGGCTGAAACCTCGATACTATCCCTATTAACAACCATAAAACAGGCTAGGGATCATGATTCAGAACACGACTTAGTACATCAAACTTAACTGATACAGCACTAAGTATGAAAAGAAGCATTATATCTAGACAATCAACCCGATGGTTGCCTTTTTTCAGGATGGTGGATACATTATATAATTCAAACCAACAAGACAATCTATTTATTACCAGCAAAACCCTAGATAAAAATCGGCCGATACGAATAGATTGCATTGTCAATCTAAATTATATAATGTATATGATAACTCGGAGGTTTACAAGATAGAATTAGAGTGTCATAAAGATGTAAGCATTAATTCCGATGATTCAAACCGCCATAACAAGACCTACCTCTTCATCGAAGATCAGATTGATGCAGCTCGACATGAAAGCATGAACTTGTCGAAAAGTAGAAAACAAAAGGTTGGCGATGTGCCGAGATTGATTGAACTTGGTTGTTGTTTATTTACAAGACCTCGGGTCTGTATTTATTCCCGAAAATACAAACATTTTCCATCACGGACACGACTCATATTAACCTAATACAAATCCAACTAGCGAACAAGTCCCTTAGGCAGACTCTTACCGAGATTATCTATAAGGAAATTATACATATTCCTAATTAATAGATACAATTGCCAATCCTGGACTCTATCCTTGCCCAGCAACATCATCGTAAGCTCTCTATCGAATCCGATATTGACTTCACATGCGATAACAGCTACATCGGCTATCTCAATCGGACTTGGTCTCCAGCCGATACGGACCCCAGCCGTTGCGCATCTGTCTCCGACATTTCTGCATATCTTCGAATCCGCTTCGGATTGGATCTTGTTTCCGATTCACAAGCTTGCCAAATTTGAGTTTAACGTGAATGACCGAACGTGAACGAACGAATGACTGAACGACCGAACGTGATCGAACGAACGAGTTAACGTGAACGACCGAACGGGAACGAATGATTTTAACGAGTTGAGCGACTTTCACTGCCCCACAAGTTTAACGACTTTAACGACTTTAGTGACTTCCACGACCAAATGAGTTTAACGAATTTAACCCCTCAAGCGACTTTCACGACCGAACACCTTTGACGGTTTTCAGCATTTTCACGACTTCACGACTCTAACGAGTATAAGGACCAAACGACTTTCACGACCTTCACGACACAGAAGTACCAATGTATATGCAATGTACATGTTTTAACTAATTATTTTTTAATTGTCAGAGTTACCTGGTCCAGCTGCTCACCGCCGACGTCACTCAAGCTTATGTGGTCCCAATGTCTCCAAGCAAAACTAAGGAAAGTTACATGAAACTATAAAATTACACATGTAGGTTCCATATTTCTTAAATAGGTGAATTTTAACGTAGGTTTCATATGTCTTAGGTAGGTTGAAATTAGCTTGTCATCGTAGGTCTCGAGAATGTCAATATATATATAACAATATACCTTGTTATTATTCGAACAGATGGCCGATCACGACGACGAACATAACATCTACGACCAGTTCGCATAGGGTAGTAGTGAATACTGGGTGGACGAGGATGGGAACGAGGACCCCAACCAGTACCTGAACGAAGAGGGTAACAATGATGGTAATGAGGAGGGGCACGAGGAGAATAGTGACAGCCAACGGGTCGTTGGAGAGAAGAGGGGACACAGACAACGAGACACATTATTGCTGAAGTGAATCCAGACAGACGACCAGTTGCCCTTTCTGATGCAGCAACGAAGTATGTATCACACAGTGGATGGGTCGTTAGGGATCACGTGCCCATCAGCATAGTAAACTGGCGCTAAACAAGGGCACATGGGGATGAGGAGGAACAACCTTACCTCCCTGATACAGAGAAAGAAATGTTGTGGACCACGATGCTTGAGAAATTCACGGTCCCTGAGGCAGAAAAGCCAAAAGTGAAGGATTGGACTTTAAAGAAGATGGTCGAACAGTTCCAGCAGTTCAAGAAAGATTTGTACAAGAAATATGTAATGAGGGGCCTGACACCTGACTTGGACAAACTGACCAAGTTGAAGGATCATTGAGATGTGTGTTGTCGCATTCAAGATAGGGGAGCAAGGGCAACGACAAATAGAAAAGAATAAAGCCAATGTCCCTAAAAAGAAGTACCATCACCGACTAGGGTCAAGCGCTATAAGAATGCAGTGTCGAAGTGGGAGAAAATGGAAGCAGGGTTGCTAGAAAATGCAGCCAATTGGTCGGAATGCTTAAAGCATTGGTACTATGCTCACGGTGGAACGCAGGATCTCGGTGATGGCTCCCTAATATTCGGCGACTGACGGAAGTAGTAGAGGCCTCTGCTCAGGGAACATTCTGGCCTGACAGAGAGAAGGATGAGCTTACCCTCGCATTGCAGAATGCCAAGCATCCAGGCCAAACGCGAGGAAAAGGTCTGGTTCCATGGAAATTTGGATTTCAAGAGGACATCCACACGTAAAAGAGTCGCATGAGGAGCAAAAGAGATATTGAGGCAAAGTTAACAAACCTTGAGTATAGGGTCACGACACAAGAGTTAAGGATGCAAGAGGAGGTGGAAAGACGGGTGGACCAACGACTAGCAGAACAGAAGAGGCAACATACCCAACATTGTTACTCCCGTCATGGTGAGCCCCTTAGGCAATCGTAGCAGCTGTGCTTCTACGGAGCAAGTAGGAGAACATGGCATTGAAGTTGCAGCAGGGCCAGCTCACGATGAGCCACCGTGCCCTATTGATGAAATCATGCAACGAACACCGTGTGAGTTGCATAGTCCGTTCAAGAACATATCACTCAAGGTATGCTCATAGTTTTATGATATATGTCTTGTACATTGAGAAAGTTGGTGCACATGTCGACCCTTCAGGGACATACCATTGCAGACCAATTCCACCTGGATACTCAAGGGTCGAAGTAGAACTGGTGGAACGAGGGTTGGAGGACAACGAGCTAGACATCTCCAGAGGAGACGGGAAAACGAAACTAGGAGACACAGCCCACGCTATTATGCTATGGTGCAAGTGGTGCATAGTGTTTCACGTGCAAGAAGCGACGTCCGTTCCTACATCTCCCCCGCCAGCACCGTCTCCTCCGCCTCCTTAGCATCCTCCGCCTGCACCATCTCCTCCACCTCCTCCGCCTCCTTTGCGTGCACCGTCTCCTCGGCGAGCACCAACTCCTCCGAGGTCTCCACCGCAGGCATCGTTTGCTCCATCTTCAACACCGCAACAAGCTACAAGTACAAGAAAGACTTGCCTACCTCATCCCACACCGTCAAAGTCAAGCGTACAAACGAAGAAGCCAAGACTTGACGAGCCTAAGCTCACCGCTCTCAAGACTAGGGCGTATAACCGCACTCCAAGGAGACTGACAAGATCGTAAGAGCGCAAGTGAAGGCGTACTTCAAGCCACGAAGTCCAGTACAGAAGATTCCTATAGACCTGACATCAAAGGAGTTTTTTAAGAACATCAGCGCATCGATAAAAAAGACTTTACTATTTAACTATGACCGATCAATATCGAAGTCCTTTGAGAAGCCAAAAGGAATGTCCAAAGAGGTCCCTCAGCTCGGAAAGCAACCAAAACAATCGATTGATCCGTTGCTTCCGCCTGGTGAATTGGAGATAAGACACCTTATGGTGGAGACGGGACTAAAGAGGGAACAATTACTGGCCGATGAACCAACATAAAAGCAACAGCAGAGGATCTGAAATACAAATTTACCCTCAGTAAACCACTTGTCAAGCCTGATTAGGTTAAAACACTCTCTACACAGATGTACCTATTTCATCAATACTACATGGAAAAATCAACCGTTGGTAGAGTGATGTTCGGTGCGAGGGTAAAAAACTCAGATTACTTCCAAGAACATGATGAGTTGTTGTAACACCCTAAAAATTTCGACTTTGAAATACGAAATTAAAAATTCGAAATCAAAAATCTTTTTCAAAATACATTCATGCCGGGATTAATTTATTTCGATCTGTCGTTTTTCTTTTATGCGTAGGCTAATAGACGAACGTATGAGAATATGTCGGTATTTAATTTCAAATATTATTTATTCAAGGAACTATGATTATGAGATATCCTAATCTTTGCATATGCCATCTATTTTCGAAAAACCCTTCTCTATATATTAAAAACCCTCGGGCATATTTACTTTAGGAATAAAGCTATATATATATATATATGTGTGTGTAACACCATTTTGATAAAAACCTATATGGGATAGCTTATTAAAACAAATCCTATTTTACTAAAGAAATATAGCATGATTATTTTCTATGAACCTTGCAGAGTCTGCCTTCCGAAAACTAATTGCAAAGTAATATCTACTGGTAAAGTATTTACTAGAAACCTTAATTGCGAAATATAAATTCCTAATAGGCTATTTTTAAAGTTATGACCTCCTCAGACAAAGTCTAGTCCTCCGGCATAATTCTAGTTTGCTTGTTAATATTTATTAGTTATTTGTGTGTGTTTAGGTTTTGTGCTAAAGATCTCGGTTTAATCTCTTATCCTAAAAAGAGGCCTTCCATTCATCATCCCTTTCTTATCCTCTCTGTCTAATCTCTTCAGATGTCTCGGTGCTAATTTAATAAAATTCCAGTCTTTTCCTTCGGTCGCGATGCGATCCATTTCTCTTGCCCTACGGTTATTTTAAAACCACTCTATCGATTCAAACTTGATAATTCCCGCGAATATTTATGATCGATCGACGTATTTATCTATCGCGCGTCGATTCGAATATCCCCAGTTTTATTCTACCGCGACGGTTGGATTTGAATACCATACGTTGTCCTAGAAATTCCTTTCTCGGTACCGTCAGAGCGCTCACAATAAAATCCCAAAATCAATTGTCCCATTTATACAACCCAACCACGACATCCAAATTTAATTCAAAAGTCTATACAGTCCATCTACAAATTCAAATTCAAATATCCCAAATAACAGTCCAATTATACGAACCCATTTACATCCAAGTGTACCAAATTCAAATGTCCCAATTTATACAGTCCTATATTATACAGCCCATAATTACAGTCCCATTAATTAATAAAGCCGAATAAATTTACAAATCCCAGGGAAATATAAAAGCCCCTAACACAATTGGGCCACCCCTGTCACAACCAGCCCATTTCCTCTCTTATTCTCAGCCCAACCAGCAAAAGTCCAATTTGCCTCCCCCTGTTTCAGCTAGCACAGCATGCATGCAAGGTGTTCGATGGAATGTCTGTAAGCCACCTGCATGAGTTAAATGTTACAGCCACCTCCCCTGCACCCATACTCCTAATTCACAAAACCCTTCCCAGAACACAAGAGACACAGTGAGCAGAGACCACACCAAAAAACAACGCCATGTCCAGGGAGCCCTGCCTACCTTGCCTCCTACATTCCTACATTCCGGCCAGCACAACATATAAAGCCGCTGCCGAAGCCCAAACACCCCTGCACCATTTCCATTCTTCTCCTTCTCCTACCTTAGCTCTGCCACTGCCCTCTCCCTCTGAGCACTGGCTGCTGCCTCTCCGTTTGCCCCGCCTCGGCTGGCTTGGGCTAAGCTTTGGTTGGGCAAAGGGATGGGTAGGCCGCCGCGCCATCGATCGAACCTGTGAACCTTCGTACATTTGAATGTGAGAACGATTGAACGCTCAAACCTCGGACATAATCAAACTAAAAATGAAATTAAAATTGAAAAACGAACCTCTGTGAATGTGTTCGAGCACTTAGCGCGCGAGGACGAATCGCAAGCCAAGGATGAACCGCGAGCCGATCGTCGACGCCGTCGGCCACTCTCGGCGTGCCGCTGCACGGCTGCCGCGAGGTGAGCATCTCCTCCTTCCTCCTTCCTTTGTTTTCCTTCCTCCTCTCTGCATCTCTCTGCTCGCTGAGCCCGTTTTGGCGCGGTACTGCCATGGCACGCATCGCTGCCACTGCCATCCTACCGCGGCCGCCTTCACGCCATCGCCGCGGCAACCCTCACCTCCGCCCGCGTGGGCACCTGTAGGCCGGCCGCCTCTCCTCCACCCCAAACTCCCATGGCCACCGCCCTCACACCGACGGGCCAAGCACCATCGTCATGTCCTTCCTCCCCCACCTGACCGAGCCACTCGGCCGAGCCGACGCCACCCCTGCGCGTGCGACGTCCCGGCCGCCTCCCAGTGCGCAGCCAAGGCGCAGCGCCGCGTGGCCAAGTCGTGCGCCGAGCCGCTTCGGCCGGCAGCACCACGGCCACCGACGCCACCGCGAGCCCCGGCCACGCTGGCCGCGAGCCTCGCCCCCGCACCAGGGCGCCACCCTGCGCGTCGTCCAGCCAGCGCCACCCCAGCCATCAGCCGCCGCCTCCACTTGCCGCCGGCCCTGGCCAAGCCGCGCCGCAGCCGGCCACCGCGGCATGCGCAGCCTCCCGGCCACGCTCGCCACCACCATGCCCCAGCCGGTTGCCGCCCCCACTTGTCGCCCCTGCCACCCGGCCACCGCCAGCCGCCACCGCCATGCGCCCCTCCTCGTCCTTCCGCCACCGCCATGAGAGAGGGAGAACGAGAGGAAGAGAAGAGAGAAGAAGCAGAAAAGAAAAGGAAGAGAAGCAGCAGTAGAGAAGAAGGGATAAGGAGAGAGGAGGAACAGATGAAAAGCAAAAAAAGAAAAAGAAGGTGGGACCCGCAGGTTGGACCCCCACTCTTAATCCCCTCCGCCAAAGTCCAAATCCGGTCCCTCTACCTCCCGGGCCCCCTTCCTTCCTAAAAGTCTATATGGCTCCCTTTTCTTTGTCAGGCCAAGCCCAAAAATCCTCTACAAAAGTCTACCAAACATCCTTCTCCATTCATTGGGCCACCCGACTACAAGTCTATATAGCATCCTCCATCTAACCTTCAGGCAGAGCCCATCATCAGCCTCCTTGTTCACTAAAGTCTATGTTTTACCCCTCTAAATCCTAAAGCCATATCTGAAAGTCTAAATAGCCTCCCCGCCGCGAAACCCTCGGTCTGCGGTTGATAATTCTTTTGAACACTCGAAAATTCATATCTCTCTAACCGTAACTCCGATTAACTCCGTTCAACTTCCATCATCTCTCTAAAATCGAGATCTATTTATTGGCACCATTAGTTTGTATTGAATATTCTTTTATTTTATTTTTAAGATTATGTGTGGTTTTCTTCGGTCTTTTGTCGGACGTTCTGGATGTTCGGGATAATCTTTGAGCGTGGATATTCCGGTTATTCTAACTGACACGGATTTCTCGAAGATTATGCGAACCTAAAGCAAGGCAAGTCACTACACCCCCTTCCTCGAACATGTTGATCCTATTTTTATAAATGTGTTGATTACAAATAAAATTGCATGCTAATTATAAAATGCGTACCTACATTTGTTTAAGCCTTACCTTTGATATTGTTTATCCTTATATACTTACAACCCTTCGTTACCTGAGTCTACTATTTATGCGTGGTTATTTATCGATACTGCTTAGTGTTGCTATGTGTAGACGTTTATACACTTCATACTTGTGATATACGGTTATGGATGTGGATGTGGCGATCACTCGGTGGGAGTGATTGTCGGAAGACGGGTGGAGACATGAGCGCCACCTGCAACATTAAAACCTTTGCGAAAACCAAAAACTTAATAAAACAAAATTATTTCGATTGGGGCAACGTGAATAGAATATGGGTGGTTCTGGAAACGGTAAGCCGCCGACCCTGGTCAATTAAGGACCGATTCAAGAAGCTATGCGAGAAACGAACAGAGTACGACCGCATTTCTCGAGTGGGGTATGACCCGGTGGACTAGGAAATTCTCGTGGGGTGGCACCCTAGACATGGTAGGTTCTGGACATTCGTTGTTGTGTTGATGAAGTGTTGTGGTTTAGATCACTTGGGTCGATCTGTTGAACGCTGGCAAAAACTTAAAATGCACCTTAAATATATATTATGTAACCCCCCATAAGATCTCGGGAGCGCCATGACTCCTCTCACAACCGGCTCGAGGTAGGAATGTGGCGCCGGGGGTGCAATGGGGATTCATGGTCCTTGGAGCGGGTGCTGCCATGCGAGGGTAACTGAAAAACCGGGCCGTGACAAGTCTCATGCGTTGGGTGCGTCACAGAGTGCGGGATTAAAAGCATACATCTGCTGCAGTGTGAGTAAACTAAACTATTCGAATAGCCATGCTCGCGGATATGAGCGCCGGGACTTGTACTACTCTTGACTAGCATCATAAATTTTAAATACTACTAAAAATATGATGGGTATGGAAGGTGTGACCTTGCCCGATGTGCGGGAAGGTCGTAATAGTTAAAACTGTGGAAATTGGATGCGAGGGTAAACCGGACCAAGCGAGGCTTGGGGAAGGTGGATGAACCCTCGCTGGTTAATGGCAACTTCAACCTAATGATTGTTTTTAGTTAAAACTGTTACGTCATAGGCTTATGAAATAATTTGTGAAAACTAGTTTTATGCAAATAAACCAAGCCATCCTTGAACCCCTATGAACATTATGTGCATTATGTAGTGGTGGCTTACTGAGTGTGGTTGGTACTCACTTTTGCTTATTTAAATCTTTTAGAAAGGTGTTGGTGTCGACCTGTACATGTGCTATGCTGGCAAGGAGTTATCGAGGACGGTGGAATAGGGACCTAGGTTCACCAGTCGATGCGTGTGGGATAAGATGGACCGCCGCTGCTTCGCTTCCGCTACTTCATTTATTTGTTTTGGTATTTTGTGTTGCTGTCGACCATGCTTGGTCTATTCGGGTTCCATTTAGGCTACCCTTGTATTATTAATATATTGTAAGACATGTATGATGATGTCAGCTTGAGATATACAACTGTGCCATGTGTGTACCATCTACTGCTCCAGGAAATGGTATTGTAATACACATGGGGTTCCCGGTGTACAAAACCGGGGGCTCACAGTTGTGGGTCCGTTTCCAAGAAATGTTCAACATGTACTATTGAGACGCCCTCGACATCTCTATTCTCAGTCTATGGGTTCTGTTTAATTAATTTTATTTCGTTCCTTAGCTCCTTGTATGTAGCATCGAATGATTGCAGTGTGCAGATAGCTGATGAAAACGTCTTTTTTTTCCCGTTGTAGAATGGAGATTGAAATATGCTATAAGCAGGGAGCTTTCAGGGTTGGATTCATGGACCCCCACAAAGTTAACACTACGGTCATAAAGGATTTTGAGCAAGAAACCGAGGATAATATTCTCCATTCCTGGTGCAATAACATTTCAAGACCATCGTACTATTGTCGTACAACACATCGTGAGTTTTTACCTCCTTTCATAGCAATTTCCTTCTCGTACTCATACGGTGACATATATATCATCTCACGCAATTTGCAGATTCCACTAGGTCTTTTTTGTTATAGACCTTACTGCAAGCAAACTCCATGTCTATGACTCAATAGATAAACCGGTAGAAACTATCACCAAAATATTTTGAGTATTTGTTGTTGCTACTATATATGCGGATCTTGTATAATTAATCATAGTTGCAACTGTACATACGGCGTGGACACGGTTCTGTACACTCGTCCGCGGGAATTTCAAAGAAAAACTACATGTCATGATGAACTTTTCGGTGAGTACATGCTCCAAAATTATATTGAATCATTTAATTTGTTCTAAAATAAAAATATATATTATTAAATCTATCGTTTCATCTCCTTTAGTGTCCAAAACAGAATCATGGGACGAACTTATGCGGCTACTACGTTTGCAACTATATTCGTACCATAACACATGGAATCAATAGTGACAAGCATCTCGATATACGTAAACATCATTCATCCATTATGTCTCAATTTCTTACTGATTTCATATATTTATATATCATTTTTTGAAATGATATGTTCTTTGGATGATGGAGCAACTCGACTACGATGCATTTAAATAGGCTGTTCAAGAACAACTAATGAGATTTATCATGGATCAGCTTATTGATCCTGCAGGAGAATTCCACCACGATGGAAAACCTATTCGTCAACCCCATCCACGATTAGAATAGGATTGAAATATATATACGCATAACATATACACATAACACAGATGTAATTATTTATATGACTGTATATATTTTTGGTAATCTATATATGTATATATTTACTTATTTGTCTCTACATAATTGGTTGTACATATACATACGTAATATATATATATTTATTTATACATATATATATATGCAATATGTATGTATAAATACATTTAATACATATAAATATTATATAAATATATTATGCATATATATGTATTAAATACATATATAAATGCATAATATATAAACAAGTAGCAAGGAGCATATGCAAATAAAAAAGTGTAAAAATATCTTTAGCCCCGGTTGATGTTACCAACCAGCGCTAAAGATCCATCTTTAGTCCCAGTTAGTATTACCAACCGGGGCTACAGTGTCCATCTTTAGTCCCAGTTAGTAATACTAATCGGGACTAAAGATGGATCTTTAGCCCTAACTATTTCAACCGAGACTAAAGATAGACATCTTTAGTCTTGGATTGGGCGTCCCGGTTTGCAACCCGGAACTAAAGGGGATGTAAACCGGGACTAAAGATGCATTCCCTAGTAGTGGATTTTAAGATAATAATTTGCCTATAACAACTCTGTAACTAGATGCATGTGGTGTCCCATTATTGGCCAACGTATTTTGTTATCTAGGCATATAAGAAATTGCAAAGTGATATAAAGAAACTGGTATGTCTAGACATATTATTCAAGTGGCTATTTACAGTCATCATCAAAGCATCAACACTCACAGCCACTTGTTGCGTGACCAATATTGGATCATTCAAAAGCATATCTCACCCGTAAGGATTCTAACAATTGCAAACATAAGTATTCTTCTCCACCATTGGTGCAAACATACTATAATAGAGCCAATGTTGCAAAAATAACATCCATAGGTAATCCTAAAGAAAAACCAATACCTTGGCCATTAATACAAGCCGAATTACAAAGAAGCTAAACATTGATGGTGCAATATTGACGATATTGGATCCATAGACAAAAAAGTGATTTGGTCTATCACGTTTGTCAAAGACTCATATGCAAAATCATATTTAGTTAAAGTATATTCTCACTTGCCAATTCAGCAAGAGTGAGATTTTTTGCAACATGTATTGATAATATAATTTTTGACAAACAAAAATATCTAGATAATTAATACGTGATGCCTTAACTTGGTATAAGCATAATGAATACAACTTTCTAAAACACACATACATTGTTTCAACATTCAACGAATGGGCATCCCAAAAAACGTGATGATGTACTCCCCGCTGTCTATTTTTCTCGATCTCTTGGCTAACAAGTTGATATCTTGCCTAGAACAAAATGGGCTTTCTTATTGCGCAATTTTGAAGATAATGAAGCTTCTATGTTGACATCCTTATCACTGTGTGGAGAATAACCATGTCTAAAGACCGGTGATAACTCTTCAGTCAAGAAATCAGATCTACCACTAAATGGAGAAACCACTGCCCTTTCAATGTATACTACCTTGAATCTCCAGTCTTGCTAAAGTACTATTCGAGGCTTCAAGATATCGAGCAATCTAACTCCCCCCTCCCCACCCCCCATACACAAGTCTTCGGTCTCCTTTCCCCTTTGCTCATTGGCCCGGAGACTTGTAACCACTTCTTTTGAGAGTAAGAAAAGCCGGAAGGTACCCACTTCAGTTGTGGTTGACCTACAGAACCTAGAACCAAACTTGTATTACCTTTATTCATTGTTGAAGCTCCTACATTCGACTCCATGTTCTCATCAAATTGTCTGCCTGTCAGACCGACTATGTTAGATGTTAGACCGCTCCTAATGTTGGTAAGACCGACCCTAGTCAAGGGCAGACCACTAGTGGCTGATTCCATATACACGTAACATCTGACAATTTCAATCTGCTCCCGACCCGAGTCTGTACCAAGCCCGCACCATTTTCGACATGCAAAACTATATGCTCCGCATCTGCATCCGCACCTACTTGGAGTTCACTTGAAAAATTTGTTGTAGGATATGGTATGACCCTATCCCAAACAATCTGCTCCATTTTCACTCATAATTTACAAATTTTTCCAGTGATAGGTAATCGGAAGTTTCTATCAACAAACGTGAGTTCTACGAAATACCATTGCACAACTGTTTTTCTCATCCTTTTGCCATCACCTTCGGTGCATCATTAGTTGTGGCGTTTGTTCACCCCATGCAAAAAGTTAATTTTACCCTAAAAATATCGGGAGTACTCCTTAGGCAGATATTGCAATAAAATTGATTTTCTTCATAAGGTTAATGCTGGTCAGCTGATGGCGATGGTAAAACACAGAGAAGCTTAAATGCATGCATTTTCAAATTTTGGTGGTACCCTTCTGCCATATTATATGAACTTCTCAGTGATACCGAAGTTTAGGGAATATACTATATTATTGGACCATTAACATTCTTTCCAGAAGTGTAGTTTTTCATCACAGTGACGTTGCAAGATTAACTGTCCATGAACGCAATACCGGTAGTCAGAGCGAGAGTGGACGCTCTCTTGTCGAGTTGGAATTGCTTATTCTAGTCAGTAGTTACTCTTTTCTGTAATGTTGCTTCACAATACTTCATTTTTCTTTTATGGATGGCGCAATTATTTTTTTACATTCTATTTAACCATTCATCTGCAATTAAAAAAATATAGAAGTATCATTTTTTTACATATTTTATCATTAAAATTTTTTAAATATGACTTATATTTTAGCTTATTTATACTAATTTTGAATAAAATGACTGATCAAATTTTATTTCAAAAGAGTCCATGATGTCATCTATTAAAAATTAAATTAAATAAAATGAAAGGAGTACTTTGTTGGCATGGCCTATGGTCAAATGGCTTTGGTGTGTGTTATATCGGTCGAGCCCACTGAGTTGAAATCATTGATTTGACATTAATTAATGTCTGCCAATTTTTTACAGTACACAATTATAACATGCATGTGCGCTTTTTCAATCGATATGTGTGTTCCCATGCTATGAGCTGAAGGCGTTTGATGGCCTGCCACGATGTTTCCGGCATGTGTAGAGGATACACTTGTGACTTCGTGAGTGTGGTGTGTGTTGGTACTCTCTTATAAGTAAACAATAATAATAAGTTGGCTATTATAGAGTATTAAAGGTTTATTTGACTCCAATGCCGTGACGTTGCCAATTTAAAGAAAGTACAATGATTTACCTTATTTAGAACAATTTTCATGGAACTTTCCATCGAATTTTCAAAATTCTGTGGATCAGTTTTATTTTGAGAATTAGTTTTTTAATTATTTATTAATTTTTTTTCTGGCTGCTTGCCTTCTTAAGGAGGCTCCTACTGCCCTGTGTTACCCACCTGAGGTCGCCTAGATTCTTCTCTACATTTGCTAATAAGGCAATATCTCGTTGTAGAACTTGTTCTAGCTTTAGCCTTTAGCCGTATAATTTCTTTTTTAATCAGGATGTTCAGAGTAACACAACTCCTCAGGTATTGTATACACTAATTACCGGTGTGTACTTGACTGCTAATTACAAATATAGCTCAAAGAATTGTTCTGATCTTGTGTTGCAGAGAGACTACCATGAGAGTTACTGGAACAAAAACAACTTCGCGTGCAGGTTTAACATTCAGTTGCATCTCCATGGCGTCCAATTTACACAGGTTGATTTCATCTTCCTTCCATTTTAGTTGCAACATGTACGTTGTTTCTAATGAGATTGAGATATATGGATGCATATTCAATCGTGTGAACAGGTTGGCTGGTAAAGTGGCTGTCATCACCGGCGCGGCGAGCGGCATCGGCAAGGCGACGGCAGCGGAGTTCATCAAGAATGGCGCCAAGGTCATCATCGCCGACATCCAGGACGACCTCGGCCACTCGGTGGCCTCCGAGCTCGGCCCGGACGCCGCCTACACGCGCTGCGACGTCGCCCACGAGGCGCAGGTCGCCGCGGCCGTGGAGCTCGCCGTGAGGCGGCACGGCCACCTCGACGTGTTCTACAGCAACGCCGGCATCCCGGGGCGGCTACCGCAGGACGACGTGCTGTCCGTGGACCTCGACGGTTTCGACCGCGTGATGGCGGTGAATGCCCGGCCGGCGCTCGCGGCCATCAAGCACGCCGCGCGCGTCATGGCGCCTCGCCGCAGTGGCTGCATCCTCTGCACGGCGAGCGGCGCGGGCGTCGTCCCTATGCCGGCGCTCGCCATGTACTCCGTCTCCAAGGCCACCGTCATCGCCGTGGTGCGCGCCATGGCGGAGCCGATGGCGCGCCACGGCCTGCGGGTGAACGCCATCTCGCCGGGGGCGACCAGGACGCCGATGATGCTGAACGAGATCCCGCGCCTCGCCGAGGTGTCCCCCGGCTTGAGCGGGGAGCTGAAGAGGATGGTGGAGGAGGACTCGAGTGGCGGCGGCGCCGTCGAGGTGCTCGAGCCCGAGGACATCGCGAGGGCGGCGGTGTACCTGGCCTCCGACGAGGCCAAGTACGTGAACGGGCACAACATGGTCGTCGACGCCGGCTACTCGGTGCACAAAGGAGCGGAGAGCACGCCGGCGCGTTGAAGTTGGCTTGGCTGGTGACATGCATATGCATCATGTGCGTGTGTCGTGGTTGTCAGCGCCGTACTTAATTCTGTTGTTCACGTCGTTCAAATAAAGATGCCGTGGCGGTGTGTTCTTGTCGGTGCTGTGATGCGACCATAGTTGAACTGTACTACTAGCTTTATTCCATAATAAAAAAGTCTAGAATCGAATCGGATATTTTTTTTAATTTTACGAATCTGAACATGTATTATTTCGTAGTAGAAGAAATGTTTTCAACTTTGTGGAAGTGTGCTCTGATCTCTTCCTCTAATAATTTAATTTTTCTAGTCTGTCCTATGATATGGGAAATTATTATGATACTTCAAGAAAATGTCTATCACACTATGTGTAAAGGAAAATTTTGCTACAGGACACTCAAAATTTGGATAATTTACTGATAGACATCATAAAAACGTATCACAACTGAAATACACCTTAAAAACTGGTAATTTGTTAGAGGATACTTAAGCCTCAATTGATTTAAGAAAAATGAGAATGCCCATGTAATCACATGCTTCAAACATAACCACTAGTACAAATCCTCTTATCTGTAACGACTTCTCACATGCCTGGGTTTTACGGGCTGTTACAACTAAGTCGTCTCAAACGGATATAAAAAGAGACCGATGAAGATAAACTCCCACAGACATATTAGATGTGCATAAAACTCGAGCCCGTCACGGATGATACCTATCCGTGACGGGCTCACATCATGACCCGATAAAGATAACATATGATATCTTTTGTCGGGCCCTAACAGAAGCCCATCACCGATGCTCATCGTCGGTGACGGGCTCCAACTTGAGCCCTGACGGAGTGTGAGACCTCAATGGGGGACAGTGAGGACCCCCCTGTGTGAGTTCGGTCAGGGACGCAGGGCGAAATCCGCACTCCGAGATCAGAGGGATCAAGAGAGAGAGGTCCCTTGAGAGAATCGTGACGCAGGGAATTATACAGGTTCAGGCCGCCAGCGAGGCGTAACACCCTACTCCTGTGTGTGGTTGATCAGAGTTGATTTTTTCAGGGATCGGACCTGCCTGAAAGAAGGCAGTCCCGAGAAAAGCCAACCAAAAAAATCCTCCATTTATACTTTAAGGGGCTACCACATGGGCCAACAGGCTATTTTTTAGAGAAAGGAAAACATTCTTTTACATTTAAGAGTGGTCTTATCTCTTGGCATAGAAGTCGCACACATAGTAGCCACCGCGTGACTCCTGTCTGATCGGCCGTTTGATACGGGTGACGCCCATGTCATTCCCTATTAAACGGGCCGAGACTTGTGTGCTCCGTCCGCACCGTATGATCGGAACTGACCCACCAACTCCGGTGGGATTAAGAGGCAGAAAAGCTCTCATCATTTTG
The DNA here is from genome assembly GCA_000573905.2 of Oryza punctata. Classification (NCBI taxonomy): domain Eukaryota; kingdom Viridiplantae; phylum Streptophyta; class Magnoliopsida; order Poales; family Poaceae; genus Oryza; species Oryza punctata. Next base: position 8,355,627 of record CM002499.2, on the reverse strand, counting down.
ATGGGACCAGATGGGGCGTGCCACGCTCCGACTGACGTGCAGCCAGTGCACTGGCGCTGCGCCGCCATCCCATCGATCATTCTGACCGGTCATAGGCCGGTCACGCGCGCTCCATGCCGCATTAAATGCGGTGTGGCGCGCGGTGAGGCGCGCTCGTCTGAGCCGTCATTAATGCAATTAGGTGAGTGTTGGAACCGCTCACCTGACCACGCACATGTGGCGGAAGCGCGGAGGGGTCGGGGCGGCCCGACCCCTGCGATAGCAAAGTGCGAGGGGAGCGGACATTTGAGAGGGCGGCCGCCACCTCACCCTCGGGCCCGACCCCCCTCTCGGGGGAGGGCCGCGTGGGTGCAGGGGGCCGCCTCAAGCTCTTAGTCTCTATACCCCCGGGCCCGCATCACCGATAAGCCCCGATTGAGTTAACTATTAGACCCGTCACCGATGAATGTCATTTTTATCCCACTATTCACTATAAATACCCCAATCACCTAGTGTAATTTTTATCCCACTATTCACTTTTTTTTGGGAGGGTGTGGGGGTGATTTTTGTCTCTTTTTTCCAAGAAAATCAAAAAGCGCAAAAGTAGTTGAAAAATAGTAGTCAATTCTCATAAATTTAGTAAATACTTACCTACAAAATGTTTATCTAATATTTTTCCACTTTTTTGCAGCTCAGCGATGGATCGAAATTGGATGTATGGAAAAACTGTGCGACATCATAGCAAAAAGTATAGAAATGGCGTATTAAATTTATAAACGCCACGGAGGAGGAGAGGAAAAGAAGAAATAGTGATTACATGTGTTGTCCATGTGCATATTGCAAAAATGAGAATATGTTTGACAGCAGAGTGGAAGTACACGCTCATCTAATACAACGAGGATTCATGGAGGGATACATATGTTGTGCGAATCGTGGAGAGCAAGAATCAGGAAGTGGTGCAGCTGCAGACAGAAGTGGTGCACAAAACCATGAAGATGAAGATGAGCATGACATGTTTGTACCTTCTCCATTGGGCGGTGAAATGGTTGATGTGGATCACAATCTGTTGCAAAACATGTTACGTGACGTTGAGAACCCAGCTTAGAACGGGATAGATTCCATGAAGTTCAGCAGGTTGATTAGTGACTCGGAGACACCTCTATACTCCCGATGCAAGGCAAAACACACCAAATTGTTAGGTACCTTGGACCTAATAAAGCTGAAGGCAAGTAGTGGATGGAAAGGCAAGAATTTCACAGATCATTTGGCAATTTTGAAGGCCATGCTTCCTGGTGAGAACACATTGCCCGAGACAACATATGAAGCAAAGCAGGTTTTGTGTCCCCTGGGGTTAGCGGTCCGTAGAAATCACGCTTGTCCAAACGACTACATATTGTACCACAAACAATATACGGACTTAGATGTTTGTCCTATCTGCAAGGTTTCTCGATACAAGCAAAAGAAAAGTGCTGACGAAAAAAAGAAGTCAAAGCGGGGTGGTCCATTGAAGGTTGTGTGGTATCTACCTATTATTGACCATTTCAAGAGAATCTTTGCCAACCCCAAGGAAGTAGAGTTAGTACATTGGCATGCCACAAAGAGAAGGAACGATGATATGCTAAGACACCCTGCAGATCGAAGACACCTAGAATTCGCAGCCAACCCTAGAAACATGAGAATATGTTTGTGTACAGATGGCATGAATCCTTTCGGAGACTTTTGCAGTTCTCATAGCACTTGGCCAGTTTTGATTGCAAACTATAACCTACCGCTATGGTTGTGCTTCAAAAGAAAATACATTATGTTGTGCTTGTTAATCCAAGGTCCGAAACAACCCGACAATGATATTGATGTGTTCTTGGAGCCTGTTATCGATGACCTTGAAATTCTCTAGACACAAGATGTGGAAATTTGGGATGCGTATGGTCAAGTTCTATTGTTCTGCACCATTAATGACTATTCCACACTTGGTAATCTTTCTGGACAAACTGTTAAAGGAAAGAAGGCGTTGCTCTGATTGTATGGAACATACACATAGTAGGTGGCTGAAGAAATCAAGAAAGATGGCTTACATGGGTCATAGGAGATGGCTCCCGCTACGTCACGTATTTAGAAGAAAGAAGAAAATTTTCAACGGTAAGATAGAACTTCAGCCTGCTCCCAAGGATTTGTCCGAAGATGAGGTCCACAACATGGTGAAGGACATAACTAATGAGTTTGGGAAGAAAATAAACGTAGTAAGGCAAAAGATAAGGGTATGTGGAAGAAAAATCCATATTTTGGCGACTGCCTTACTGGAAAGATATTAAGGTCCGTCATTGCATTGATCTGATGCACATAAAAAAGAATGTGTGTGAGAGTTTGGTTGGCCTACTGCTGAATACTCCCGGGAAGACAAATGATGGGCAACGCTTGCAAGGAGCTTCACCGATATAATAGGCCATCATGATCGACAACCATTTCTTGGGCCAGAAAATTAATGTAGCTTCCTCATCATCAACTTTCTTCCTCTTTGCTGTCTTCTTCTTTCCCTTGCCAAATACAACCTTAATCTTCTTTGTTATCTCATACACGTAAGTACCACTTCGTGTTTCTGGGGCAGTCTCGTTCTCCACTGTCTTGTCGAACAATCTGGCCATCTTACGATACTTGTGCTTTTGTGGTAAGAACCGTTGATGTCGCATGTACACTGTCTTCTTAGACGACGTCAGGTATTTGTATGAAGTTTTATCCAAACATATCAGACATCCAGTCTTCCCTTTAATCTGCCCGGATAATGAAAAGTTTGCAGGTAGATCATTGATGGTAATGAATATGATCGCACGTAGATTGAAGTGCTCCCGCTTAAACTCATCCCACAATCGTAACCCCTCTTTCCATAGCTTCTCCATGTCCTCCATCAAAGGCTCTAGAAAAACATCTATATCGATTCCAGGTTGCTTCGGACCTTGTATGAGGATAGTGAGAAGAATATACTTTCGTTTCTGACATATCCACGTCGGAAGATTATACATTGTGAGAAGAACTGGCCATGTGTTGTGTGAGCTACTTAAATCACCAAACGGGTTCATTCCATCAGTGCTCAACGCGAACCTTACATTTCTTGGATCCTTAGCAAATTATGGGTGTTTTGCATCGAATGTCTTCCACTGGCGAGCGTGGGCAGGATGTCGAATCATACCATCTGTCTTCCGACTCTCTTGATGCCATCTCATCAACTCAGCATCACTAGGGTTTGAATTCAGACGCTTCATACGGTCCTTAATTGGTAGGTACCACATCACCATTGATAGAATCTTTCTTTGCTTACGCTCCGATGAATCTGGGTCGATAAATTCTATATCAACGGGCTCATTTCCTGTTTTATACCAACCTATGCCACATGTTGGGTAGCTCTCCAAGTCCGCATATTCTTTACGGTATAATATACAATGATTCTCACAAGCACGAATCTTTTCAACACCAAGAGTTAAAGGACATATGAGTTTCTTCGCTTGATATGTGTTCGATGGTATAAAGTTAGGCTTAGGAAGCAACACACTCAACGAACTCATAAGATCATTAAAACATGTGTCCGACCATCCGTTTTTAGCCTTCAATCTCAGAAGTTCATGCACTGAACGCAATACTGTGAAATCCTTATCACATCCCTTCACTTCATCATAAAGAAGATCCTTCGATGCCTTCTCCAATGCCTGCCAATGGTCTAACCCGCGTGATCTGCCCGCTAGATCCTCTGCTTCAACATGGCGTAGTATATCCTCTAGATCAAAACCACCCTCAAAGTCATCACTATTTGTGCAAACATCTACATTCATACTTTCACGGGACATGTCTTCGATTACAAAATTCTCGGCTTCATTCATCTCGAAACATAAATCTTCTTCATCATCTTGGGGATCAGCGATTTCCCCGTGATATGTCCAAACCTTGTAATTGGCGGTGAATCCATGCTGCATTATGTGTCCCAATATTTCACCAGGATCTACCACCAATTTCTGATTCTTGCAGTGATGGCACGGACAAGTTTTTTTGTCATATTCTCTCTCAAAGCGTGTGCCTTAGCCTGATTAATAAATTTAGATGCTTCCTTCATAAATATTGGGTGAGTTCTCCGCATCTCATACATCCATGACGACCGATCCATCTATATGTAAAGACAAAAAAAATTAGAAATACAAATAATAGACCGTAGCTATTTTATAAAAATGTGTAAATACATTTATATCGCTCAAAAAAATACAGCAATACAAGTAACTAGTATGTACACAAATTTATATATTATAAAGCTACATTTTGCAAAAACTAGCTAAAACAAACCTTGTCACAATTTTTAAAAAACTCCAATTTCCACCAACGAAATTTAATAAAAAATGGAGCCAAATGAAGGATAGAGAGTTCTACACCTTTCATATAGACTTCAAGCAAAGATTTCGAGTTGAAAACATCCCCCCTATTTGTTGCTTGCAATAGGAGAGAGAAAACTTCGGATTCAAATGCTCAATGTCGGGTCTCTGCTGCAAGATATATGGACCCATCATCGCATGCGGTCACTTATGACAGCCGCATGCGAAGATGTATTATCGCATGCGGCTGCTTAAGACAGCCGCATGAGATAATAGGCATATTTTTGCATGCGACCGTCTTACGGGACCGCATGGGATAATGCATGCGGCTGCTTAAGACCGTCGCATGCGAAAATATGCCTATTATCGCATGCGGTTGTCTTAAGCAGCCTCATGCGATAATACATCTTTGCATGCGGCTGGTTGACCGGCCCCTGGGGGGCGATTTTTGCAGGCGCGGTCACAAGTGGCCCGCATGCAACCTAAAGCCCCCCTCGTACAGAAAAACCATTTCTGTAGTAGTGATTGTTGAACATTTTAAAATTAATATCAAAGACATGTGATTATGTAACACTTATGTACAATCCGGTCACACTTATGTACATTTTAAAATTTGATCGAATTTACAACTCGATTTTGCAGGTTTTGATACTTAGCACTTGGAGATGCTATTGTGAAATATGTGAATAATTGATATGTATGTGAATGGATGTGTGAAATATGTGAATGACATATGTGATTTCTGAATGCGGTTTCCTGTGAATGATTGTATATGCTGTGAAAGGGAATATATATATTTGTTTCTGTTATTTTGCAGCAGGTATGTCTAGTAAATACCTGAGGCTACCCAAAATTTATAATTTTTTTTAGGCGAACACTCATCGGTGATGGGCTTTAACGTAACCCCGATGGAGATAACATCATCCGTCACGAGCTTAAGTTAAATCATGATTGAGTTGTTAGTCATCCGTGACGGGCTTTAGTTGTGGCCCGATTGAGATTGTTTGTCATCCGTGACGGTCTTAGTTGTGGCCCGATTGAGATTAGGTCATCGGTGACGGGCCCTTGTTTGACTGGTCTTCTGGGTCAAACCTATCGGTGATGGACTTTAGTTTAGGCCTGAGAAAGATAAATGTATCTGTGATGGCAGTTTGCCCGATAGAGATGACTTTTTACATCAGTGACCTTTGCGATGTGACGGGCATCATACCCGACACAGATGAGGGGTGCCGCCCGATTGAGATGAGGGTGGCCGTTGTAGTGAACGCTAGAGTGAAAATTTAAAAATTATGTAACTCTAAATTCGTCATCACCCAAGTATATCACTAGCATACGTCATATTCCATTTTCACTCCAGTCTTAGCACAAAATACTATCCAAATGGTTATGTAAAATTATTGAAAAATTACTTCATAAAATATAAATTGATCTATATATACTCAACTACCTGATCGAGATATAGAAATGAAAAATCCAGCCAATAAACAGTACGATTACTATCACTCGTACTGTTCACACTTCAATTTTTTTCCTTCCTCTAGAGAAATTATGTTAGGTTCATTGAAAGGGCACCAACTAGCATATCTGATAGTGCTATTAAATACAATACAGCTGTATGTGAGAGCATGGTCGATAACGTATTTAGCAACATGACTGTTGGACAACATATCAATTTTTACGTCACGCCTATTACAAAATCAATATGGCCATCGGCAAAACCTGTAGCTGGCGTAGTGGTAGTAGTTAGGGTCAAAACCATGATTAATGATCAGGCAGCATCACCCACAACGGGAGTAATATAATTGTATGTACAAGCTGTGTGACTGCACCGAATAGTTGTTTATAGCACGTTGCTGCAGAACGAAATCCTCGTGCTTGAACACCCTAAAATCCGATTAACATTTATGCATGTCTCTACGAAATTGGATGGATGACGGTTTATCCATTTTACAATATGTAGATGATATTCTTATTTTTCTTAACCATGACTTAGAGAAAGCAAAGAATATGAAATTATTATCAGCTTTTGAAAAATTTTCTGGTCTAAAGACAAATTTTCACAACAGTGAATTATTTTGCTTTGGCTAGGAACAACAAATGTCATGAACAATATTCAAACATTTTTGGCTATAGACTAGGGGATTTTCCTTCCAGATATCTCGGGTGTTTATATGTGTTTTAAAAAACTTGGTAATAAAGACTAAAAAATAATTAAGCAAAGAATTGGAAAAAAACTTAGTAATCGGAAAAGTAAACATATATCTATAGGGGAAGATTGGTTTTGATTAATTCTATACTCTAGAGTCTAGTTATGTTTATGATATATTTTTTGAGTTCCCAAAGGAGTTCTTAAAAAAATTAATTATTACAGATCACGTTTCTTTTAGCAAGGTGATGACCACACAAAAGAAATATAGACCGAAAATATAGGACATTATTTGTCAGCCGATCAGAGTAGACTTGTAGTTCAAAATTTAGAAATTCAAAATTAATGTTTATTGAGAAAATGGTTGTTAAAGTTAATAAATGAATAAGGTGTTTGATAAGATTTATGAAAAGAAAATACCTTAATAACCAATCAATAACTCAACTTGAGAGAAAATAATGGGATTCCCATTTTTATCGGATCTGGTGAAAGTAAAAAAGTGCTTTATTAAATATGTGTTCCTGGATGATTCATAGTGGTAAACAAGTAGATTTTAGGAGGATAACTGAATAGGTAAGACTTTCTTTCAGGACATATATCCACTATAGTTCGTACAAGAAATTCTTCGATTACAAATGTTACGAGTTCTTTTCCGTTTAATGTTTCTTTTAGAAGAGCATTAGTAGGTCAGAATTTGATCAATTGCATAATTTATGTGCTTCAATTGTGCATATTCATTTGACAGAAAGAAAATGACATTCTTAAATGGATTTTTCATGAAAATGATCCATTCTCGGTTCGATCTATGTATTTAGCTTTAACTAATATGGGTATATTGAGAGGAATAAGATTATTTGGAAACACAAGATGTCTCTTAAGATCAATATTTTTATGTGGTATTTGCTTAAAGGGGTGGTGTTAACGAAATATAATTTGACTAGGAGAAATTGGAATAGTAATATGAGGTGTTGTTTTTTATGAAAATGAGACATTATATCACTTATTCTTGGATTGCCGTTTGGCCATATTTCTCTGTAGAGCAATACAGATTTGTTTTAGGTTATATCCACTACATAATATATATCACATTTTTAGGAATTGGCTTGTGGGAATTGATTCAAAATCAAAGAAACTTATCCTTGTAGAATTATCTGCTATATGTTGTACTCTATGACTTAGTAGAAATGATATGACTTTAAACAACTCAACATCAAAATATTATATGCAGTACTTTTCAGGGCAACATATTGACTCTGGTATTGGACTCAACTACAAAGATGTGATGATAACATCAAGCTAATAAAGAATTAAAGCATGTCGCAAACTTGAGTTATTAGTCATGCATATTTTCACCAACTTTTGGTAGAGATTCACAAATAGGATTCAATAATTATGGTTTCTTTATCATGTGTTGGTACCTTATTAGTTTGTGTTTGAGTTTTGTTAAATTCAGCCAAAGTCCTCACCTTATCTTTGCACAAAAGGTGCAAGTTGTGGCACACATGGAATCCGCATTGGTTGTATATTTGTTGTTTTAACGGGAAGTCTTTTTTGTGGATAAGTGTGCCATATCCCGTCTTACGAAGACCTCCTTTTTCCACATATCGACCCCACGCTTCATCTATCACTAGTTGTATCAGGGTCCAATCGTATGCTCTATTCTCAATTCTGGAGTTTAGGTGGTGGCATGTACTCCACTTAGGAGTTATGACCAGAAGAATCCAATGAGCACTGCGGCATTAAAATAGTGAAAGTTAAATACTAATACTATATGTGTCATGCAATTGCATATATTTAGGGAACACACTTACTATTTATTATAGAGGCACATAATATACTCCTTATTTTGTCAGGCCCTGAAGGTGTCAAAGATGTAGTTTACCATTCCTTGATAGTCGCCTTCGAGATTGACAGTGACTACTTGTGGATCAACGAAGGCAATTTCCGTTGCATTCTTCATACACCACTTCCAACTATACCTACACGGAAGACAAACGCTCTAATAAGCATGTTATACGGATTGAGATGACTAATTTTCATGAGCAACAATACTTACAAGGAGTAGCACTTAAGGAGGGTTATGTCCACCGATCGGAGCTTGTAGAGGTCAAATAGATCCTTGAAATCTATCACGATATAATCTGGTGGCTCAAGGAATGGCGCTCGGTCATGTTCGCCTATTATATCGTTCTCTCTATTCTTCCTCCTCACGTTGCATCTCTCGATGTAGTATACGTGAAGCTCCTTGCAAGTAGTGCCCATCGTGCCTAGCATGTCGTCTCCAACCAATCGCATGCCTAGTTGGAAGGACGATGGAGAAATGATCTTCTTCTTTACTACCTGCACCTTTCCCATATCTCGCTTCATTGGAGCCAGAAGTGATCCCTGCAACTTTCCTTTTCCTCGCCCCCTTGCAGTAGGTTTTTCGATAGTTAATCTCTGAGGGGAAGATTCTGCCTTCCTGCTCTTTTTCATGGGTGGAGGTTTAGGGATCGCCATGCTGTCGGCCTCCATATGCTCATTCCCAAAATCCGTGTCATACTGTAACTCCACATCGTAAGATTGTTCATAACGAGCGGGAGCTGGAGGGGCTGAAGGAGCAGGGGCAGGTCTTACTGACGGACGACCGCTTGGTGCAGTGGTTGGACTTGGAATCACCCTCATCTCAATGAGGTCCTTGGGCCATTGGATTTCCTAGGGTTAGGACCTCGTCGTTCGGTGGATGCTTCAGTGGGAAACGATCGAATTCGGGCTTCACCGAGTCAACTTGCACTTTCGCATAGTCAGCCCTAAGTTAAACCCCATGCACTCTTGTCTCTGGGGTCGGCTTGAACACAAGTCCCTCGGCTGCCGGAACCGTGAACGTTGGCATCACCCTAACTGTCAGCGTGCAGTTCATTGGTTCTTGCGATAGATTCATCCATATTTTTAGAATATTATGTAACATATGGTTTTGTTAAGACTTTTATGCATTATGGACGAGAGTTTTACCGTTATGTGGTTGATGGCGGAGTGGGACCGATGGTGGAATTTCCCCCACCTCAGTTGATGCGCAACTGCTACGCCTTTGCATGGGACTTGCTAAATCTTGTTGCGTAGCAGCAGCGGCAGCCTCCGGGTTCTGTTGCTCTTCTCGGATCTCTTGCCTAATACGGGCCCTCATCGGTTCGAGCTTCTCGTTGAATTCATAGCTTAATTCGGCTCTGACCTAATCCCAGATCTGGGTGGCAAGGCGTGCATCTTCCTACGCCTTCGTGGCAATCCGCTTCTTGTACTGCCACGCGTAGTCTGGAAATCCAACTTTCCATGGAACGTTGGAGCCAAGGCCCCTTGTCCGTCCACGGTGTTCCTTGGTGCCTAATGCTTTAGTGAGGATGTCGTCCTCACGTCTTTGAGAGCAGGCCTCTTGTGAGGCTTGTTGCTCGGCAAACAACTCCTTCTGTAGTACAATTGAGTTTGGGTTAAATCAAGAATCCATTGGAAACAATGCGAACAAATATTGAGACGAGGCACTTACAATATTATCGTACACTCGTTGATCTTGGGGATCTGGCAACGAAATTGTCCCATCTTCATTCTTCTCATACCTTGCCCGGGCCCAGTTCCTTGCCCGTGGGTGTGGGATATCACCAAACACCGGCGACGTGTTCGATGCCGCTGCCGCTTCATCCTCTTGCCATTTCTCTTCCTTCCCAACATGTCCTGCGATGCCAAGCCGGTGTGGGTGCAAGTTCCTAGCCTGGAGTGCTCGATAAGCCTCGCTTTTGGCTCGGGACGCGGGGGTTGACTTCTTCTCGTAGAATGTCTCCTAGACGTTTGCCGTGATGAAAGGCCATTTCTTAGTTGGATCCGTAGTCATCGGGTTGAAGACGTGCTTGGTGACTATCCTGTTCTTAAAGTTCTTCCAAGCATTGCCCATAGTCTTGAAAGCAGTCTGCTTGAGCCTAGCCTCGTCGGCTGCAGGATACTCGAAGCTTTTTTTTAACCAAGCAGCGTTCTTCTCTGCTTCGGGCACTTGCTTGATGTCATCCACCAGATTTGTGAAGTTCTCCCTCCATATGACCCCGCAGATCAACCTAAACCGGCTCAAAACATTCTGGGGACGTGTCAGCAATCCAACCTGGTTCACCTCTGTTATGGTGTACCGTTCCTTAGGGATTTTGTTCCATGTCCTAGGAGTCCGTGCCCTTGAGGACCCATTAGTTGTCGTCGACATTTGTTCACCTTGCTGAGACATCGTCTAAATAACTTACAAAATAACAAAATTAATGAATTTCCTAAACCACATCACAAATTTCCTCTTCTACGTACGTATTTCCTACTAAAGTTTGTTGGCACTCGGAAAATAATTTATCCATACCTTAAGTCCTAAAATCACTAAGTCCTAAAATCACTAAGTCCTAAAATGGCTAAGAACACTAAGTCCTAAAATCACTCGCTCAAAATGAATGAATTATTGTACTTTAGTTGATTCCTCGCTCGACGTCGCTTCTTTTCATACGTTTTCATAAGCCCCTACAAACCGTAAACATACATATTTTCTATAAAAGTTTCTTAATTATGAAAAAAAATGACAGATTACGAAGTGCTCTGGTTGCCAAGGTATCTTGGTTGGTTCCGTACATGTACTAACCCAACCAAACCAACTTCATACCCGGAGCACCTCGTATTCTGTGATGACTTGATAACCAAGGAACTAAATCCATACAGAAAAGACTAATTATTAAAAAATGATAGAATACGAGGTGCGCTGGGGTCCGAAGGTGTCTTAATCGGTTCTGTGAATGCACTGACTCGATCAAACCAACTTCGAACCCTCCGCACCTCGTATTCTGTGATGATTTGATAACGTACTCACTATCTACACTAAAATCAATCATCCATCATCACTAAAATAACCCTAAGTCCTAAAACCTTTTCATCCACATATCACTAAAATCACTAATTAAATCCTATTCATCCACATGTGTACCTCACACCCCCTAATGTCTCGCATAATAAACAGCGCAAGTACACTTTGAGCTTACAACAAAGCAAAAATCTAAAAATAGTGTGAATTTATAGAACCTGCATCCATTATTATATGAATTTATAATAGTCCGACAACAACAACCCCATTAATTAAAGGAGAGGGTACGACATCCGCTAAAAAAAGTCCGATTATACTTCCATATGCATAATTGTCCGATTTTTCCAGCCCTTGATTAAAGCTATTCTTTTACAATTATACTTCCATATGCAAAATCCGACTTTATTAAAGGTGTGCATTGGATCTTGAAAAAATTGTTATCCACATAAATTCTATACTTAGCGGGAAAATCCAATCCTTAGGGAAGAATAATATATAGTTTCCTTTATGCGCAAAATAAAGAACTAGCATTTACATATAAACATGTGAGTGCAGATTAAAAAAATCCCCTTCTCAAGGAAAAATTGGCAGCACAAAATAAATAGCTAAATTACCTGGCTCGGGAGGGCGCGAGGGAGGGTGGCGGCGATAGTGGTGGAGCAGAGGATGGCGGGGGACGGCGTGGAGGAGGTCGGTGGAGGACGGCGGTGCTCTGTGGCTGGGCTCGGGGACGGCGGCGCTCGATGGCGGCGAGGGAGGACGATGGCTCCGGGCTAGGGAGGGTACCAGGGAGGATGACGGCGGGCTCCCAGATGGTGGACGGTGGCCGACGGCGGTGGTACTAGGGTTCTTGGAGTGGCGGAACAGAGTGGTGGGACTAAGAAAATTTTTCGATGTAGATCTGACGGAGGGAACCCTAGTCTTAGAATCCTCAAACAAAATCTCAATCGGGCCTACTGTAGAGCCCGTCACGGATGACTCATCTGTGATGGGCTGTAGTTTAAGCCTGATTGAGATTACTCGATCTCTATCGGGCCTTGTTTAAGGCCCGTCACCGATAGTATTTTTCCAATATTAAACTACTGCCCGTCATAGATGAGTCATCCGTGACGGGCTCTAGTTTAAGCCTGATTGAGATTACTCGATCTCTATGGGGCCTTATTTAAGGCCGGTCACCGATAGTATTTTTCCATTTAATTGATGTGAAATAAATAATGTTTATATTTGTTTGCTATTTCTGAATGACCATTGTTGACTTGTAGTCAAATAATTAACTAAAGTAAAGTAATTCATTTATTTCACCAAATAATTAACTAAAGTACAATAATTCACTAAATTAACTAAATAATTCACCAAATTAACTAAATTAAAAATAAAAATTATTATTTTCATAAACTGCACAAAATAATTTACTATTTTCATAGAACAAAAAGACGTGTTCAATGTTGCATCACAAATTCGTAGGATTTAAGTACTTCGTTCGTACAAAAGGCTGTTTACTAATACAAAATACTTCATTCGTTACAAGAAATAACAGAATAAATAAATATAACGGGATCGGTCACAGGGTTATGCCTTCCGTATGATCTGATCAAGTATATACCACAGGCTCTTAGGGATCATCATCATGGTCGATAAGAGGTCTTACATGAAGATTCTGGTTGTATTCTTCTTCATCGATGATGTTGTCAACACAAACAATTCGGTGCTTGCCATCCCTCATGATGTGCATCTTCTTGTTTGTAGGGTCTTTTATGTAGAAAATCTGCTTAACCTGTTTTGCAAGCACAAATGGTTCATCGGCGTATCCAACCTTGGATAGATCTACTAAAGTGAAACCTTCCTTATTGACTTTGACACCAGTGCGTATATTCACCAAACGGTAACAAAACAAAGGAACCTTGTACTTCTTGTAGTTCAGCTCCCGGATCTGCTCAATGCGGCCATAGTATCCAACTTGATCCTAGAATGCATCTATACGGACTCCGCCATTTTTCACTGTGCTTTGTCATCTTGTTTGATGATGCAAAATGTGTATCCATTAATATCGTATCCTTGCCATGTATCTGTGGTCCAACACGGTCCCATCCCAAAACCTGTACTATCTCATTTGGGATATCCGTCGACATTGTAACACGATTCTTGAACCATTCATTGAACCGAGAGTTATGTTCTCTGTTAATCCACGTATTCGATCGCCCTAAGTTCTCCTGTCGGATCTATAACTTTCTATCTGATTGGATTGAAGAAGGTACACAAACGTTGGATCGTGTGACAGATTTTGGGTGGAAGAATGCCTCTGATGGCAACTGCCAAGATCTGTGTGATTAGCACGTGGCAATCGTGAGACTTCATTCCAACCAGTTTTAGATCGTCCAATTTAACGTACTTACTTATCCTAGCTGAATAGCCTGATGGAACTTTAATATCTTTCATGCATGATAACACTGCGATCATCTCATCCTTCTACAGTGTATTGCAGGCTGGAGGGCGGTATACTCTACCTGTCTCTGCATCTGTTAAGGGTTAGAGTTCACTCCGGAGATTCATTTCCTATAGATCAAGGCGCGCGTTCAACCCGTCCTTTATTTTCCAGGAATATTCAGCAGCAGGCTAACCAAACTCTCACACACATTCTTTTCTACATGCATGAGATCAATGTAATTGATGAGGACATCAACACCATCGATACATCCACGTCCCCACAAGTACAGCTTCATGGTCCTATCACCCGCGCTCGTGCACGTCAACTCAATTATCAGGTGAGTTCATTCTTGAGTTCATATTCCTCTTCTTTATACCCCGGAGATGCGTGCACTCTTGTTTTACTCAGGAACGATGGAGAGGATCCAAAGGGGAGAGGATTCGCGCGGGGTGAATTCGGACTACAGGACAGCACCAACTTCTGACGGCCGCCACAATTTCATGCGAGCTCCGATTTGGGCGTGCAAGTACTTCATGGAAAGCTATTCAAGTCTACTTTCAAATGCATCCAACCTCATGTCCATATCTGTTCTGGAGCGGCCGCAATTGTCATTTTACTACCGAGTGTTTTCTGTCCACGGTGCTGCATCACCTCTTTTTCGGCCCAATGGGCTGTGTATCAAGTTGGGCCCATTAGGGGCGCGTCCTAGGGTTAGAGCACGACCTGTGGTCGTTCTCCTCCTCTTTTTATACCTTTAGCCGCCGCCAAGAACACTCGGGTTTTGATGATTAGAGTTAGCTACTTGCTACCTGCTCGCAGCGCGCGTGTTGGCTAAACCGTCCGTCTGCTTGTAATCGGAACCCCACCGTATTGTGTCTTTCATAGCGAAGCTTTCATCTTCATCTAGCAATTCAGTGCTTGTTCTACTTGTTCTTGCTTGTTCTTCGATTGCCTGCAGGACAAGTGCCCTCGTGGCCGGGTGTTGCGCATCACAAGTTCGCGACAACCATTGAAGACGGTGTATCGGTTGCTAAGGCGCAGTGTCCTTGGACAGTTGTAGTCGGACCGTGAACGTCGTCTTCATCCAATCGAGTTATCACCTCTCATCGAAAGATCGGGACGCAAACCCTAACGGGTTCACATCAGGTGGTATCAGAGCGTGGTTGATCGGTGAGAGATTTTGTTACCCTTCGTTGTTTATTTTTTTCCTAAAGTCAAAAAAAAGCCATTAAAAAAGGAATAGTAGATTAGTTCTCCATAATCCTAAAAACCCTTGAGCCTTTTTTTTACTAGTACTGCTTAGTTAGGGCTTTTGAGTTTTCGATTGCATCGGTTTGTGCTAATTTGCTGGTCTTAGTGTTTAGTCGATTAGAGTTTCGAGTTCTTGCCACCACCCATCGCCATCTTCACCACCGCTGCCATCACCACTTTTGCCATCATCACCACTATCGAAGCCATCCACCAAATCCCTTTCCTTTTGTGTTAGATCGGTTCCCTTCCTTGAATCTGATTGCCTTTGAGCCTGCTGCCACCAAAAAAACAAAACCTGATTCGAGTAACCTTCCTTAAAACAGCCATATCTTTTTCATACGGACTCGAAATTAGGCTTATAATATATCCACGGACATCTACAGAAAAAGTTACATCTGATTTTCCCCCGCTTTGCCGGGTTCGCCAAATTCCACTTGCAAAATTCTGTTTTCGTGGCGAGAAGCTTCGGGACCTATTCGGATAGAACCTTGAAAAATTTCTATATGCTTCATATTGTGTCCGTTTGAGCTAAGAATTTCTGTGGTTGGTTCTAGTGTGCTCCTGGTTCAAAAAAAATATCAAAAAAAATAAAAAAAAAGTCGCATCTCTCTCCTCAGCACTAGAGAGAGAAAGAAAAAAAAAAGGACCGTACCTATGTGAGCACTCCACCACCAATCCCTGTTGTCACCCCCCTCTACTTTGGTGTTATCGTTCCTGTTTGGGTTTGTCTTGTGGCGTCCTTTGTGGTTAGGCTCGCGTCTCTACTTCGGCTAGCCTAGGACCAGCACTGTACAACCCTTGAGCGATTATTCAACTTGTTTTGGCTAACGTGGTTTCTAGATTCTCTTGAGCATTACTTTCAGCCCACCGATAGCTCCACTATAAACCCGACTACAGCTTGCCAGGTCTTGTTGCTACGGCACCGATACACCCCGTTCCACGGTTGCATACTTGTGGATTGCCGTCCCCTCCTGTGGGCAAGGTAAGAATTGGTAAGAGCTTGTGAGACAGGTTGCGAGTGAGCTGTGTGTGAGCGCCTTGAAAAAGCTACATCCCACTAGTCATAGGGCTTAAATTACCTCATCTGTTGTTTTGTTGCCCTTGTTTTATTAACCATGGCAGGTCCAGAGGATAAAGATGAAGAGGGTGCGTCTCATTCCCCACGCACCAAAGGAATCATACAATATTTTACAAGGCAAGTAAAGCAGCGTACAGAAGGATTTGATGCAGATTTGCAGGTGACAAATGAGAAGATTGGACAACTGGAGTCCACGCAGATCGCCACCAACACCAAGCTTACAGGGTTGGAGACATCGGTCGCCCGCATTGACACTAGTCTTGCTGCTCTTGTGAGGCATTTTGATGCTCTCAATGCTAGAGGGGGTGTTGGGCATAACGAAGATGACATTGACGATGAGTACGTCGAGGATAATTTGGAGGATGAATATACTGCTGACACTGAACAAGATGATCCAGATGCTCGTGATCGTCGACGGCTACGTCATAATCGTCAAGGTATGAGTGGTCACCGCCGACGCGAGGTACGCAACAATAATGATGCTTTTTCTAAAATTAAATTTAAGATACCTCCTTTTGATGGAAAATATGATCCTGATGCGTACCTTTCTTGGGAGATTGCTGTTGACCAAAAATTTGCATGCCATGAATTTCCTGAGAACACTAGAGTTAGAGCTGCTACTAGTGAGTTCACTGATTTTGCTTCGGTTTGGTGGATAGAACATGGCAAGAAAAATCCTAATAACATGCCACAAACTTGGGATGCTTTGAAACGGGTCATGCGGGCAAGATTTGTTCCTTCTTACTATGCACGTGATTTGCTGAATAGGTTGCAACAATTGAGACAGGGTGCAAAAAGTGTAGAGGAATATTATCAGGAGTTACAAATGGGTTTGCTTCGTTGTAATTTAGAGGAAACTGAGGACGCTGCTATGGCTAGATTTTTGGGTGGTTTAAACCGCGAGATTTATGACATCGTAGACTACAAAGATTACACTAATATGACCCGATTGTTTCATCTTGCTTGTAAAGCTGAAAGGGAAGTGCAGGGACGACGTGCTAGTACCAAGGCTAATTTTCTGCAGGTAAAACTACATCATGGTAGACACGCACCACTCCTCCGGTCGATCGTACTGCTTCCCCATCTTCCACACCCACACCCAGTCGAGCAGCACCTCCTCCATCTAGTGACAAGACACGTGGCCCTCCAGTTAGCTCAGCGACGAAGGCTGCTCAAACAGCCGCGAGTGCTTCTTCCATGGCATCCACGGGTAGAACAAGAGATGTTCAGTGCCACCGTTGCAAGGGCTTTGGGCATGTGCAGCGTGACTGCCCTAGCAAGCGAGTCTTGGTAGTCAAAAATGATGGTGACTACTCGTCCGCTAGTGATTTCGATGAGGATACTCTTGCTTTGCTTGCGACTGACCATGCAGATAATGAGCCACCTGAAGAGCATATTGGGGCTGAAGATGCAGATCGCTATGAGAGCCTCATTGTGCAGCATGTCCTCAGCGCACAAATGGAGAAGGTGGAGCAAAATCAGCGACACACGTTCCAAACAAAGTGTGTCATCAAAGAGCGTTCTTGCCGCATGATCATTGATGGAGGTAGTTGCAACAACTTGGCTAGTAGCGAGATGGTGGAGAAGCTTGCACTCAGCACCAAACCGCACCCGCATCCATACTACATCCAATGGCTGAACAACAGTGGTAAGGCAAAGGTAACAAGACTGGTGCACGTTAATTTTACAATTGGAACTTACCATGATGTTGTTGAATGTGATGTTGTGTCCATGCAAGCATGCAATATTCTGCTAGGTAGACCTTGGCAATTTGATAGGGATTCTATGCATCATGGTAGGTCAAACCAGTATTCTTTTCTGTACCATGATAAGAAACTTGTGTTGCATCCCATGTCTCCTGAAGATATTTTGAATGATGAGGTTGCTAAAGCTGCCAAATCCAAAGGTGAAAGCCATAACAATGCCCAATCTGCTGGCAAGAAAACAGAGAAAAATGAGATCAATTTGAAAACAAAATGCTTACTTGCTACTAAATCTGATATTAATGAATTGATTGCATCACCTTCCGTTGCCTATGCTTTGGTATGCAAAGATGCTTTGATTTCACTTCCCGATATGCAGCATTCTTTGCCCCCTGCTGTTGCTAACATTTTGCAGGAGTACTCTGATGTGTTTCCCAAGGAAGTACCACCGGGGTTGCCACCGGTGCGTGGAATTGAGCATCAAATCGACTTGATCCCAGGTGCTTCACTACCTAACCGTGCGCCATACCGAACCAACCCCGAGGAAACCAAGGAGATTCAGCGTTAAGTTCAGGAATTGCTTGATAAAGGGTACGTACGCGAGTCTCTTAGTCCTTGTGCGGTTCCGGTGATTTTGGTACCAAAGAAAGATGGCTCATGGCGTATGTGTGTTGATTGTAGAGCTATTAATAACATTACCATTAGATATCGTCATCCTATTCCTAGGTTAGATGATATGCTTGATGAATTGAGTGGCTCTACTGTGTTCTCTAAAGTTGATTTGCGTAGTGGTTACCACCAGATTCGTATGAAGTTGGGAGATGAATGGAAAACAGCACTTAAAACGAAGTTTGGGTTATATGAGTGGTTAGTGATGCCTTTTGGTTTAACTAATGCACCAAGCACTTTCATGCGATTGATGCATGAGGTTTTGCGTCCCTTCATTGGAAAATTTGTGGTGGTCTACTTTGATGATATTCTGATTTATAGCAAATCTTTAGAGGACCATCTTGATCATTTACGTGTTGTTTTTAATGCTTTGCGTGATGCACATTTGTTTGGTAACCTTGCGAAGTGCTGTTTTTGCACCGCTCGAGTCTCGTTTCTTGGCTATGTTGTTACTCCACAGGGGATCGAGGTTGATCAAGCGAAGGTTGAGGCAATTCAGAGTTGGCCGACTCCTAAAACGGTCTCACAGGTGCGGAGCTTTCTAGGACTCGCGGGGTTCTATCGTCGCTTTGTGCGGGATTTCAGCACCATTGCTGCACCACTGAATGAGCTTACAAAGAAGGGAGTGCCTTTCACTTGGGGCACATCACAAGAGAACGCCTTCCACATGTTGAAAGATAAGTTGACCCATGCACCTCTCCTCCAACTTCCCGATTTTAATAAGACTTTCGAACTTGAATGTGATGCTAGTGGGATTGGATTGGGCGGTGTTTTGCTACAAGAAGGCAAACCTGTTGCATACTTTAGTGAAAAGTTGAGTGGACCTGTTCTGAATTATTCTACTTATGATAAGGAATTGTATGCTCTTGTGCGAACTTTAGAAACATGGCAGCACTATTTGTGGCCCAAGGAATTTGTCATACATTCTGATCATGAGTCTTTGAAGCATATTCGTAGCCAAGAAAAACTGAACCGTAGACATGCTAAGTGGGTTGAATTTATTGAATCTTTTCCTTATGTTATCAAACACAAGAAAGGGAAGGACAATATCATTGCTGATGCATTGTCTAGGAGATATACTTTGTTGACACAACTTGACTACAAGATTTTTGGTCTCGAAACAATTAAAAACCAATATGCGCATGATGCTGATTTTAAAGATGTGTTGCTGCATTGTACGGATGGAAGAACATGGAACAAATTCGTCTTCAATGATGGGTTTGTTTTTAGAGCTAACAGGCTATGCATTCCAGCTAGCTCTGTTCGCTTGTTGTTGTTGCAGGAAGCGCATGGAGGTGGTTTGATGGGACACTTTGGTGCCAAGAAGACGGAGGACATCCTTGCTGGCCATTTCTTTTGGCCAAAGATGAGAAGAGATGTGGAGAGATTCGTTGCTCGCTGCCCTACATGTCAAAAGGCTAAGTCACGCTTGAATCCACATGGTTTGTATATGCCTCTCCCTGTTCCTACTGTTCCTTGGGAAGATATTTCAATGGATTTTGTGTTGGGATTGCCTAGGACCAAGAGGGGGCGTGATAGCATTTTTGTGGTTGTGGATAGATTTTCTAAAATGGCACATTTTATACCATGTCATAAAACTGATGATGCTACTCATACCGCTGATTTGTTCTTTCGAGAAATTGTTCGCTTGCATGGTGTGCCAAACACAATTGTTTCTGATCGTGACACTAAATTTCTTAGCCATTTTTGGAGAACTTTGTGGGCTAAATTGGGGACTAAGCTTTTGTTTTCTACTACTTGTCATCCCCAAACTGATGGACAAACTGAGGTTGTGAATAGAACCTTGTCTACTATGCTCAGGGCTATTTTGAAGAAAAATATTAAGGTGTGGGAAGAGTGCTTGCCTCATATTGAATTTGCTTATAATCGTTCCTTGCATTCTACTACAAAGATGTGCCCATTTCAAATTGTGTATGGTTTGTTGCCTCGTGCTCCAATTGATTTGATGCCTTTGCCATCTTCTGAAAAGCTGAATTTTGATGCTAAGCAACGTGCTGAGTTCATGTTAAAACTGCATGAGACAACTAAAGAAAACATAGAGCGTATGAATGCTAAGTATAAGTCTGCTGGTGACAAAGGTAGAAGGGACTTGAATTTTGAACCTGGAGATTTGGTTTGGTTGCATCTGCGAAAAGAACGGTTTCCTGATCTGAGGAAATCAAAATTGATGCCTAAAGCTGATGGACCATTTAAAGTGTTAGCAAAGATTAATGAGAATGCATATAAGCTTGATTTGCCTGCAGATTTTGGGGTTAGTCCCACATTTAACATTGCAAATTTGAAGCCATATTTTGGAGAAGAAGTTGAGCTTGAGTCGAGGACGACTCAAATGCAAGAAAGGGAGGATGATAAGGACATCAACACCATCGATACATCCACGTCCCTACAAGTACAGCTTCATGGTCCTATCACCCGCGCTCGTGCACGTCAACTCAACTATCAGCTGAGTTCATTCTTGAGTTCATATTCCTCTTCTTTATACCCCGGAGATGCGTGCACTCTTGTTTTACTCAGGAACGATGGAGAGGATCCAAAGGGGAGAGGATTCGCGCGGGTGAATTCGGACTGCAGGACAGCACCAACTTCTGACGGCCGCCACGATTTCATGCGAGCTCCGATTTGGGCGTGCAAGTACTTCATGGAAAGCTATTCAAGTCTACTTTCAAATGCATCCAACCTCATCTCCATATCTGTTCTGGAGCGGCCGCAATTGTCGTTTTACTACCGAGTGTTTTCTGTCCACGGTGCTGCGTCACCTCTTTTTCGGCCCAATGGGCTGTGTATCAAGTTGGGCCCATTAGGGGCGCGTCCTAGGGTTAGAGCACGACCTGTGGTCGTTCTCCTCCTCTTTTTATACGTTTAGCCGCCGCCAAGAACACTCGGGTTTTGATGATTAGAGTTAGCTACTTGCTACCTGCTCGCAGCGCGCGTGTTGGCTAAACCGTCCGTCTGCTTGTAATCGGAACCCCACCGTATTGTGTCTTTCATAGTGAAGCTTTCATCTTCATCTAGCAATTCAGTGCTTGTTCTACTTGTTCTTACTTGTTCTTCGATTGCCTGCAGGACGAGTGCCCTCGTGGCCGGGTGTCGCGCATCACAAGTTCGCGACAACCATTGGAGACGGTGTATCGGTTGCTAAGGCGCAGTGTCCTTGGACAGTTGTAGTCGGACCGTGAACGTTGTCTTCATCCAATCGAGTTATCACCTCTCATCGAAAGATCGGGACACAAACCCTAACGGGTTCACATCAGTAATGATGGACCCCAAGATCTTTCCAGTAAGGTAGTCGCCAAAATATGGATTTTTTCTTCCACATACCCTTGTCCTTTGCCTGACTACGTTTTCTTTTCTTCCCAAACTCATTCGTTATGTCATTTACTAAGTTGTGGTGTACCTCATCTCCAGACAAATCCTTGTGAGCAGGTTGAAGTTATCTTTTACCATTGAAAATTTTCTTCTTCCTTCTAAATGCGTGACGTAGCGGGAGCCACCTCCTATGACCCATATAAACCATCTTTTGTGATTTCTTCAGCCACCGGCTGCGTGTATGTTCCATACAGTCGGAGTAAGCCTTCTTTCCGTCCGGAAAGATTACCGAAGAACTCGTAGGTTAAAGTTCTCCTGACCATATGCATCCCATGTTTCCACACCTTCTTTCTAGAGAATGTCAAGATCATCGATAACAGGCTCCAAGAACACATCGATATCATTGCCCGGTTATTTCGGTCCTTGGATTAGCAAGCATAGCAAAATGTATTTCTTTTTTAAGCACAACCATGGCGGTAGGTTAAAGTATGAAATAAGAACTGGCCAAGTGCACAACCATACCATCCGTACACAAACATATCCTCATGTTTCTGGGGTCGGCAGCAAAGTCTTTGTGTTTTCGATCGATATTCCTCCATTGAATCGAATCCACTGGGGTCTTAGCATACCGTCATTCCTTCTTTTCGTGGCATGCCAACGTACTAACTTCGCTTCCTTGGGGTTGGTAAAGATTCTTTTGAAACGATCAATGATAGTTAGATACCACACAACCTTCGTCGGACCATCCCGCTTTGACTTCTTTCCTTCGTCAACACTTTTCTTTCACCTGTATCGAGAAGCCTTGCAGACAGGAGAAGCATCTAAGTCCGCATATTGTTTGTGGTACAATATGTAGTCGTTTGGACAAGTGTGAATTCTACGGACCTCTAACCCTAGGGGACACAAAACCTGCTTTGCTTCATATGTCATCTCGGGCACTGTGTACTCATCAGGCAGCATGGCTTTCAAAATTCCCAAAAGATCTGTGAAACTCTTGTCTGTCCATCCACTACTTGCATTCAGCTTCATTAGGTCCATGGTAGCTAACAGTTTGGTCTGCTTTGCTTTGCATCCGGCGTATAAAGGTGTCTCCGAGTCACTGACCAACCAGCTGAACTTCATGGAATCTCTCTCGTTGTAAGTTGGGTACTCAACGTCACGTAACATATGTTGCAGCAGATCATGATCCACATCAACCATTTCACCGCCCAATAGAGAAGGTACAAACATGTCATGCTTATCTTTATCTTCCTGATTTTGTGCACCACTTCTCTCTGCGGCTGCACCACTTCCTGATTCTTGCTCTCCATGCTTCACCAAACATGTGTAGCCCTCCATGAATCCTCGTTGTATCAGATGAGCGTGTACGTCCACTCGGCTATTAAACATATTCTCATTCTTACAATCTGCACATAGATAACACATGTAATCGTTGTTTCTTTTTTCCTATCCTCCTCTCGGCGTTTATAAAATTTAATACGCCATTTATATACTCTTGACTATGACGTTTCACAGTTTTCACCTACATCCAACTTCGATCCATCGCTAAAAAATGAAAAAAAATTAGAGAAACATCTTATAAGATAAGTATTGCTAAATTAATGAGAATGGATGAATTTTCTGAATTAATGATTAGTATTTCTCACTTACTTTTATGAATTTTCTATTTTCCATGAAAAAAATAGAAATTCATCCCCTTCAACCTCCTACCAAAATAGTTAATAGTGGGATACAGTTACACTAACGGTTAGGGATATTTATAGTGTGCAATAAATGAATGTAACGGTCCAAAAACTAACAACGGTGACAGGCATATAAGTTATCTTTATCGGGTCTAGATAAAAGCGTGTCACCGATAAATCATTTGTGACGGATGTTATTGTTATGTCAATCGAGTCTCAAGTTGGACCCCGTCATAGATGACGATTATCAGTGACGGGCCTCTTTTAGGGTCCGATTGAGATATTGAAGATTATCTCAATCGGATCTAAGTTAGAGCCCATCACTAATAGGTGTCATCTGTGATGGGATTGAGTTTTATGCACACTTAACATGTCTGTGCGACCATATGTCAATCGATCTCTTTTTAGACCCGTTTGAGATGTATTCGTTGTGACGGCCCGTAAAATCCAGTTAAATTATAGGTCGTCACGGATGATAGGATCTGTACTAGTGGTAGACGGTGGCTGATAGGATCTGTAGTAGTGGTAGACGGTGGCGAGAGGAGGCTCCATGAGTTGACTTCACTAATTCCCTTGCGAAAATCTATTAACGTGATCCTCTGATATCTTTGGGCCAGCCCATGCGGCCCACCCTAACCCAGCCCATTATCGTTCCCGTTCACATCGTAGAACGTGAAAACAATAACCGGTACTTCTGACAAAGATAAATATACCACTAAACAAACTAGACTAGTACTGAGTGTTTTCCATATAGGCATAATTAATTTACTTATCCTTTTTACTCAGTCAAATCTATTATATACTAAACATCCATTATACTTTTGATAAACGCTTTTAAACTGCCACATGTCACTCTACGAACACTCCTGAGCTGTCACGTGATATTCTAATAAATTAGAAAAATTCCTAGAAATTACGGAAAAAGTAAAAATATCTCACCATTGGTTTCCACTTAAATCGATAGATTTTACGAATAGATAATTCAAACTAACCAGTGGACCTATTATATCTATCAAAGATTTTGTACTCTCTCCCTCCCCTGTCGTAAGTAAGTATGTACGCACGTATGTGCTCACGTATTACCCGCTCTCCCCTTTTCTCCAATTTTCTAACAACTCATTGTAAAATAATTTTAATTTTAAATATCTAATCATGATTATCAATTTATATACAGTTTTAAATGCATTTGTACTGTTTTTATTTGTAATTAAATTAATACTTCATGATCCATATTGCATATATTTTGCTAGGTAAAAAAAACTAAAATACGTTTGGAAGCAGTAATAAACCGTTATAAAAAATTTGACAATAATTATGCCATTTTAAATCATTTTACCTATAAATGTGTACACTAATATCCTCTATGCATGGCACAAGCTGTCACCCGTTATCCCCTAAAAATTAAGAAATGTCCTTCAAGTTCTATGGATAAAAGAGAAAAACATCTTACCATCATTTTGCACTCAAATTGGCGTACTAATTATTTTTAGACATTAGATGTACTATTCTACACTCGTAAGCCACTGCGTATCACATCTGAAATATTAATAAAAATCATAGAGCATCCGACCTTGGTAAAACCATTCTTTCAGCCACTAGATCTATCTTTAAAAAAACTATAAAAAATAAAGTACCATCCCTCTCCTCCTCCCCCTCATATGGATTAATAGGCACCATCTTTATATTCCGAAATTAAAAATATACAGTAAATACATAAAGATATCTTTAGAATATATAAACTTACTAACAAAAGAAGGAGGAGGTTGGGCAATCCTCATTAATTAACTCAGGGGTCACGCATTAGATTTTTAACTGCAGCCCGAGTTACTTTGTCCTAGATTGGGAAGTGCAAAGCTTACATGAAGATCAAAGTCTTTTGGCTTCTCTTTACAGACAGCGTAAACACCAGAGACCTAGAAAGGAAGCATTACAGATCACCCCATGTTCCTTAGAATTGCGAACTCTGTTCATCAGGCCAAAGAGAAACTTCTCAAGAGAGCATTTATTCTTTCAATGCTCATTTGCATTTGCAATCTGTCTAACTGTTGGAACCATTCTCAGGAATAATCTAGTCAGCCACAAAATCTACAAGAATCTAGGACTTGATGGCTGTTCTCAGCACGAAGTTGACATCAAATTGGTCGAGCTCGATAAACCACTGAGCGATGCGCCTCACACCATCTTTGTTCCTGACTACTTCTAACGGAAACGAAGAGACAACTGTGACCTTGTGGGTTTGAAAATAGTGGCGCAACTTTCTTGATATCATGATCACATCGTAGAGCAGTTTTTGTATTTGGGGATATTGGGCCTTGGCATCGTGGAGGGCCTCGATGACGTAGTACACGGGATGTTGTACTTTTTCACTCTCGACGATGATAACAATGCTATTGGAATATGGTGTGGCAACAATATAAAGAAACAACTGTTCCATTGGTTGTGGGGCAACGAGTACATGGGGATTGGATAAGTGCTATTTGAGCATGATGAATGTGTTCTCGACCTTCGGAATCCATTCGATTTTACTTGCTTCTTGAGTAAAGCAAAATAAAAGTTGTCCTCATTCTTCCATCCTGACCAGGAAGCGACTGAGTGCTGCCATGCATCCTGTTAGCTTTTGTACATTTGTTTCGTTGGGTAATAATACTATTTTCTAAAGAACCGATGATATTACATGACGAAAGTTTCTTGCGTCTGTTTCCATGTAGACACTACTATGGGCAAGATCATGCACTACACGGAGAGCACCATATGGAAAAAATGAGGACGGTTTTCTGTGAAGAAGGGGAGAATGATGTGACCATGACTACCATTAATACAACCATTGCTCACATCAAGATCAAGTTGCCCAAGTACTGGAATCTAATTTGGTCACCTGCTATAGTGCTGACTTGAAACGGCCGCCAAATGTGCATACGAGCTCCATTTTGGCTCCATGAGTACTTGATGGAAAGCTCTCGGAGTTCTCTTTCCAATAGATCCAGCCTCATCTCCAAATTCCATTTGAGTCATCCGCAATTGAAAAAACAAGGTGATATGTCACCTATAATGGGCCTATGGGCTTGTAACTTCATCTGGGACCCTGACCCAGGTGGGGCCCATGTGGGGTGAGCCCCAACCAGGTGGAGCACGACCCTAGGGACCCCTTGGTCAGCCTCCCACCTCCTTACTTTCGGGTTTCTCTGATTTTGTTTAGATTAAAGTTTAGCTTCGCTACTTTGCTGTGTAATCCTGTAATCGGATAGATCGCCGGTTTGCTCATTTACGGAACCGCAACTTATCATTAGTATTCAATTCCTATTTGCAATTCAGGTTGTTTTTATCTTGTTCTTACTTGTTTCATCGATTTGCTTGCAGGAATAAGGTTGATGTACGCTGACAAGATAATTAACCCACGAAGAGGTGTATCGATTGCTAAGGCGCAACACAACAACGTCTCATACGGTTGTAGTCAGGTCGTCAATGTTTCTCCCAAATCATAGTTATCACCAACTCACCGAAAGATTGGGAAAACCAAATCCCTGAGCGTATCGAGTGGAGTTCAGGATTTATCAAGTGGTACCAGGGCATTGTTCCTTTTAGTTTTTGCATTGTGGAGTTTTGCGTTACATCGTGATGTCGTGTTGTTGGTCCTAGCGTCTAGTCCGCTTAGAGTTTCTGAGTTCTGGTCACGTCTAGTACCATTGTCGCTGCCACCACCGTGTCTTCGTTATCATCGAGATCTTTGAAAACGGAATCGTGTCCCCACTAGGGTTCCATTTTTCTTGTTTCGGGCAATTTCTGTCATTCGGTTTTGGAGTTGTTATCTTGCATCTAGGGTTTGCCTAGAGCAACCACGGTTGTTTCTCTTGCACGAGGAAGAAGAAGAGAAGATAGTCCTTTTTGGAGGAAATTTTGTAGATTATATTGGATTAGTTTCGTGCCGGACGAAGAAGAGATAAAAAGGGAAGTGCGGATTTGTTTCTATTTTCGCGTGGGCCTTTCGAAACCAAGGCCGAGTGGGAGTTCTCCTCTCATTTTGGTATGCCACCTCCACCCCCACTCCTCTAAGTCCGACTCCCTCCCTCTCCTGTCGGGTTCAATTTATATCGTGACTTCTCATACACTTTGGTGAAAATTTTTCGAGTGTCAGATTAAAGATCTGTTTGCAAAAACGGAACCTATGGGATGAGAGACTTCCATTTTTGTATAATTTTAATTTTAAGGGTTTGGACTTTGACATTCGAGTCCCTGTAATTTTGTTATTTACATTTGAGTCCCTATAATTTTACATTGAGGTCCTTAAGTTGGTGTTTGCTGAAAAAAAGGAAAAAAGAAGGCAGAAAGGTTCTTAAAAAAGAAAAGAAAAGCCTCAGAAAAAAAGAAGAGAAGAAATGAGCAAAAAAAGAAAGAAAGAAAAAGAAGGAAGGAAAAGAGAAAAACACTTCTTATCTTTGATATCGCTTTCATGTATCAGAGTTGTGCTTGCATTGTGCTATCTTATGATACCGTTTCTATCTAGGCTCGTGTCTCTAGTGCGTTCAAACCTAGGACCACCACGGTACTTGACTTTGAACTATTATTCAACTTTGCATTATCTGATTTGATCATTTGCTCTTCCTTTGCTACATATTTAAGCCACCCAGAGCTCCAGAGATTCGATTGCAGCCGTACAGCAAGTGTTTGCCAAGGCATCGATGCATTTAACCTCTATTGGGTCTAGGTTGAGTCAGTGTGGTCACCATTCCGCTTGCTTTGTTAAGATCTTGTAAAAACTTGGTTAAAAGCTTGACTGTGTGTGATATTTGAGTCTCCACTACCTAGTAATTGTAGGAGCATGCATATTCCTATATATGTTTCTTGTTTCCTACTAACCATAACAGGGTTATGCAAAGGGATAAAGGATGGTTTTGATCAACATCAATTTCTTCACCTTCGACAAGATATGACCACTTGTCCAGATGATGTATATGAGGTACATGACAATTCTTTTACACGAGTTGAATCCAGGTTACCATTCTATGATGGTAAGTATGAGTCTGTTGCTTATATTGATTGGGAGCTAGCAGTAGACAATGAATTTGATAAGTATGAATTTTTGGATGCTCAAATGGTTAAGGCTGCTAGTAATAAGTTTACCTATTCTGCTTTATTTTGGTGGAGTCATGTTAGTAATAAACCTGAAACTTGGGATGAATGCAAAACCATGATGAGAAAATGTTTTGTGAGTTCTTATTATAAATGTACTCTTCTTGAGAAATTAGAACATCTGAAACAAGATGATCGAACTGTTAGAGAGTACATCTATGAATTTAAAGTTTGTATCGTCTACAGTGGTCCAAAAGAATGCAATGAGAATACAATGTATAGAAATTTCTAGGGGCTTAAGCCTGAAATTGAGGTTGTGCTTGCTAATGTGACATATAATCATATTGGATATGTATTCATGCTTGCTCGTAGCATTGAGAGTCAAAGGGTATCGGCTCATGAGACACGATTCCAGGAGGCCAGAAAATTTACCAAGAAAGCCAACAATATCAACAATGTCTATGACTATGCTTCTGATTCTGAAGGTGAAGACCCAGAAGTCAATGCGGTCGAGTAGGCCAGAATAGGAAAACAGTGGTGTGTCAGTGGGAGGAAATATTGTAAATGGCACAACACAGGATCACATAGCACAATGACTGCAAAATATTCAGGCAGAAAATTCAATTGGCCATAGAGCAAGGCAGGATCAAGTTTGATAAAGCCATGAAGCCGATGAAAATTGATGGGCACCCTTTCCCAGTAAACATGGTACATACTGGAGCCGATAGGAGTCAAGCCTATAGAAGCAGATATCAGGCAAAAAGATTTAACTCGGTCAGTATGATCAACAAATACCGAACCAAACGCCACAAAGAAGAACAAACGAGTGAATACGATGATGGAGACTGCTTTGATCCTCACTGGAGCTGTGAGTTTTTCAAATTTTACTGGAACGAAGGGATGAGGTTGCCGTCTATTGAGGATTGCCCTGGTGTTGACGTAAAAACAGGACAACCTAGGAGATTTTCTTAGCTCCAGTGCAGGACCAAAATAATGATGAGATGTGGGTGTCCCAATCAGTTTGATCCTGCAACTGACAAGATATGTAAACATCAGATAAAATAGTCAATCGGCTGACAAGCCGATAGAGTGATTTCAGCCGGTGCCGATAAGTAATATGATAGAATAAGCGTTGATCCGAAGGTTAAAGCATTCGTCAGCTGGAGATCCGATGTCAATAAATCCAAACGATTAGATAAATAGTCAAACCTTTGTTGTCGTCGGCTAAATGAACTTGTAAGTAATCCATGTAAGCTGATGCAATATCCAGATAACTCATCGGCTGAAACCTCGATGAAACCATTATTGGCGATCAAGAAGCATGCTAGAGATTATGGTTCTAAGCACGACTTAGTAGATGAAACTTAACTGATGCAGCACTAAGTATGAGAAGAAACATAATATCTAGATAATCAAGCTTTTGACTGATTTTTAAGGTGGTGGATACATTATATAATTTAAGCCAACAAAGTAATCTAGCCGATATCAACAAAACCCTTGATGGAGATCAGCCGATGAAAGTAGAAAACCTTATCAATCTAGATTATATAATATATATGATAACTCATCAGCTAGCACTCTGATAAAACATTAGCATGAACCTATCGGCTTAACAAAATTTATATTATCAACAATAATCTAGTAGGTCGAACCTAACCGATGCAGCACGAGATTGTATATGATAATCTAATACTTAATGAGGTGATAAATATGTCTAATGTTATGGATATAACAAATCTATTTAACACAACATTGTGATTGTAGAGATATATCGACTAAGACAGAAGATCAGACCTAACCGAGATAGTCTCAACTAAACCAATGCGTCTCCAAATACAATGCAATTAAAATAGAATTGAGATATCAGGTAAATATATCAACCAAACCAGCGCGATCCAAGAGATTGAAGCGATGCAGCCTTGAACAATACCAATGTAGACGATAAATTCACCAGTACCCGATGGAACGTAGAGCTTACACCTTCGCTGGAGATCGAAAGCCGATGCAGCCCCGCGTCAGGTGTCGTATTCCGTCAGTTGATAAGTAAAAACCTCAGAAAGAGGGTGGCGATGCGCCGAGAGTAATTATATTGATCGAGAGATAATTTACATGGACCCCGGGTGTACATATTTATACCCATGGATAGATACTAGTCCATATCAGAAACGATTCAAACATTCATAAAGATAAAAGGAAAAATATAAAGTCCTTATTGGACACTAAACACATTTTTCTAAAGATAAAAGGAAACTAATAGACTCTTCCTAATTAATAGATAAACTGTCATGCCGCATCCTCCTTGAACTCGGTCTTTTTTGATAAGCTTTATCTAATAGAATAATTTCGTTAATCGAATTTGGTAAGAATCTGACTGTTGGCGATTGATAGCTTCCATCAGCCGATTCCAGAACTCTGAAGCTGATACTGACTCTAGGGCGATGATGACTTCGAGGCTTACCAAATTTCGTTGTCAACACCTGGGTGTAGCGATCCTGATGTAAGATACATTGGAAGATCAAGCAGACGAAACAGTAATGAGCATCGGCCAGTTCAGAAAAAATACCTATTCATCAGAGGCTTGGGCCGATCCATCACGATTATTTTGAAGATGATGAATCAAGGACCATGAAACCACAATGGTATCCATTCGGTATCTTCGCAAAAAAACCAGAAAAGATTGTTGACGATAGAATTTGGTAAGCATATGAATCGGGATCTAGATCCAATCCGAAGTCAATTTGAAGATATGTGGAAATCTCAGAAACAGAGTATGCATCAGCTAGAAGTCTGTATCGGGTGGTACTGAGTTTGATATGGTTAGCTGATAGAACCGATGATCGCAAGATCGGTTACGTGATCAATGTCGGATTTAAGGAGAGCGGTTTCAATGACATTGCCAGGCGAAGATAGAGTCCAAGATAGGCAATTGTATCTATTAGTTAGGATTTTATATAATTTTCTTATAGATATTTTCGGTAAGAGTCCGCCTAAGGGACTTATTTATTAGTTGGAGTTGTATTAGGAAAGTATGAGTCATGTCCTTTATGGACAAGTTTGTATATTCGGGTATAAATAGATGCCCGAGGTCTTGTAAATAATTAAAATCAGTTCAATACAATCTCGGCACATCACCAACCTTTTCATTACTTTGTTTCGACGAGTTCTTTCTTTCGAGTCGAGCTGCATCGGTTTCGATCTTCGACAAACAGGTAAAACTTGTTATGGCGGTTTGCATTATTGGGATTAGTGCTTACATATTTATGACACCCTAGTCTTATTCTTGCAAATCACCAAGTTGTCATATACATTATATAATCTAGATTGACAATGTGTTCTACTTGTATCGGCTTGTCTCTATTTAAGATTTTGTTGATAACGGCTAGATCATATTGTTGGCTGAAATTATATATTGTATCTATCATCCCGAAAAAATGACCATCGGCTTGATTGTCTAGACATTATGCTTGTTCTCATACTTAGTGCTGCACAGTTGGGTTCGACCTACTAGATCGTATTTGGAATCATGATCTCTAGCTTGTTTTATGGCTATTAATAAGGATAGTTTAGGGGTTTCAGCCGATCTTACCTGATATAGTTGTTTTGCATAGATTTATGTTTTGTTTTATATAATGTATTTGCCCGTTACATTAGGGTCTCAATTAATATAAATATATTAAGCATATTATCAATCTAATTGATATTAGTTCAATATATTTACTCTAAGATGGTATCCTAGTATAAGGTAGTATCGGACCTATAGCTATTACACGCTTAAATTTGGATATCGGCTATGACATGAGCACACGTAATCGTTAATTCATATTTTATATTGGATTTGGGCATTTTTTACTATCTCGATTAATTTCGTTCTATCCCAATTGCTAGATTCCAAAGTAATACTGATTTATAGATTATGTAATATTGATATCTACGGACGATGGACCAAATTTAGGATTTATTTATTGTTACATATAAGCCTTACAGCCGATTCACCCAACATTGCATCGGCTAGGTTACAGCACGATACGACATTGGCTTTCTAGCCGATCGCCTATCGTTTACTAACACTACGTGCATGTTTCATCTTATTGATTGTAGGACCAAATCAACTGGCATGCCCTTGAACCCAAAGCACGCTTTGGACCTGCACTATAGTAAAACAAATCTCTCAGGCTGCCGTATTTTACGTCAACACGCTTTTGGCACGCCCAGTGGGTCTTCATCATCATGACGCCCAACATCATTGAAGTCACGGAGGATAATGTTATGCCCATAACAATCGAACAACTGAATGAGGAGCAAAACGAAGAGATGAAGAAATTACTGGATCAACTCCAAAGCCAATATTTGCACTCATTCACAGTAACCCAGCATACCACGGTGATTCAACAAACAAAACTTGAGTTACCACCAATTGGGAGCATGGAGCCAAGCACATCTGAAGTGAATGATGAAAAAGGAAAAGGGGTTAAAACCGAGTCAAGCAATGAGGAACTCCATACATAACAAGATCGCATCGACTCGGCAGTACATCATGCTTTGATCAATCAATCCAGTGTACTTCTTAATACGTTAACTAACATGATCAAAACGGTGGTAGATGGCACTATAGCCGAGGAGAAGGCAAAAGAACATATTTATGTTCCAGGAGATACCTGCCTAGGTTATAGAGCTATGAAGACCAAAATTGGCGGGAAACAACAGACAATCTCAACATCAACCCAGATCTCATCGGCTCCCACATCCAGTGGGCCTATTCCAACAATACTGACAATGCATCAGCCGATGCTTGGGGGGATGGGCTCAGCTCAGCTTACACCAGAGCAGTTGATCAATATGTTGAAAATGAAGCCACCAATTACTGAGCTGACCTCTCACATCCCTTCAGCGTCACAACCCATGGCATCGCAACCACCGTTGCAGCAGCCAATAGGATTGACTCAACCGATCGGCCAGCAAAACATACCTGAACTGCCTCTGCACATACCACGGCAAGGTCTGGGGGTAATTTTTATCAATATCAACCTCACTCTCCACAAGTCCAGTATCGGCCAGAAGGATCACCACAGTTTTAGTACCCAACTCAACTTAATCAATATGAACAATTAGAACATCAATATGAAGGAGGGGCACAGGAGCAACCTTGGGCCGATATGATCGCTGATGTGATGAGAGAACAGTTTGGACTCAAGCCTAAAGATAATGACAACATGTATCGGTAACCATATCATGATACTTTGATCGAGTGTCACTGCCAAACCGATACAAAGTGCCAGATTTTTCAAAGTTCTTAGGACAAGATAATGTGTCAACCTACGAGCATATTAGTCGATTCCTAGCACAATGTGGAGAGGCATCGGCTATAGAGGCACTCAGGTTCAGGTTGTTTCCATTATCACTCTCTGGATCGGTGTTTACGTGGTTCTCTTCTTTACCTTACAATTCTATCAAGAGTTGGGCCGATCTAGAGAAGCAGTTCCATAAATATTTCTTCAGTGGAATTAAAGAGATTAAGCTATCAGATCTTACATCTATCAAGTAGAAATCGAACGAGTCAGTTCCAGAATACATCCAAAGATTTAGAGATACAAGGAATAGGTGTTATAGCTTGGCATTGACCGATTCACAGTTAGCCTATTTAGCTTCCCAAGGGTTGTTGGCACCGATAAGAGAAATATTTCTTTTCAAGACTTTGAGAGCTTAGCACACCTAGCTCAAAAGGTATCGGCTCATGAATTGCGGTTCTAGGAAGCCGGGGAATTTGCCAAGAAAGCCAACAATGTTAATAATAAATACAGTTATGAGTCTGACTCCGAGAATGAAGACCCAGAAATCAATGCGGCTGAGTGGGCTAGAAATAAAAAACGGTTGTGTGCCAATGGGTTAAGAATTGTGGAAAGGAGGAAACATATGACTTTAACATTACCAAGGTCGACAAGATATTTGATTTACTTCTCCAAGAAAACAGATTCAACTGCCGGTAAGATATGTGATACCATCGGCTGAAGATTTGAAGAGAAGAAAGTATTGCAAATGGCACAATACAGGATCACACAGCACTAATGACTGCAAGATATTCAGGCAACAAATTTAATCAGCTATAAACCAAGGCATAATCATGTTTGATGAAGCTAAAAAATCGATGAAAATTGATGGTCATCCTTTTCTGGTAAACCTGGTTCATGCTGGAGCCGATAGGAACCAAGCCGATAGAAGTAGATATCAGGCGAGGAGATTCAACTCGACTAGTATGGTTAACAAATATCAAACTAGATGCCAAAAGGAGGAGGACACATATCAATACAACGATGGAGAATTCTTCGATCCACATTGGGGTTGTGAGTTCTTTAGATTTTTCTGGAATGAAGGGATGAGGCTGTGATCTATCGAAGATTGCCCTAGTTGTAGTGATCCTGACATAAGATACATTGGAAGGTCAAGCCAACAAGTTAATAATGAGCATTGGATGATTCAGAGAAGATTACCTGTTCATCTGTGACTTGGGCCGATTCATCAAGATTACATCGAGGGCGAGTCTGGGGAAGAATCAAGGACCATGAAACCACAATGTGTCCATCTAGCATCTTTACTAAGAACCAGAAAAGACGTGTCCAGAGGATGAGGAATAGAGAGCAGTTGCAAGAAGTAGAAGAAGAAATCGAGCATTGGCTGAAACGCATAAGAAAGAAGTGGCATATCGAGAGCAAGGTTGTGTCAGCCGATGAGGTCAAAGCAGAGAAGAACAAGAATCCTACTGCAGGCGAAGGAAAAGCAATTGTGTCATCTTCAATAAACATGATCTTTGTACTACCAGCCGAGTATGGTGCAGAGCAAGCTGTGGAAGAAGTATGTGAGGAGCCATCAGCATAATTAATGTTATCACAACAGCAAGCTATCTTTGAAAAGCAAGAGGGAACTGGACATCGACACCTTAAACCATTATATGTGAAGGGATTCGTCAATGTCAAGCCGATGTCAAAAATGTTGGTCGATAGAGGAGCAACTATTAATTTGATGCCATATGCTACCTTTAGAAAGTTTGGCAAGACTACTGATGACTTCATCAAGACCAACATGGTTCTGAAAGATTTTGGAGAGAATCCATCAAAATCGAAAGGAGTTTTAAATGTCAAGTTACCATCGGCAGTAAAACAATTCTTACTATGTTCTTTGTCATCTATGGGAAGGGTTCCTATAGTATGTTGCTAGGAAGAGATTGGATCCATGATAACTGTTGTATTCCTTTGACTATGCGTCAGAGTTTGATCTAGTGGCCGGGAAACCAAATAGAAATAGTGCCAACCGACAAGTCAGTTAATGTAGCTAGTGTCGATTTATCTATTTGGGAGATGGAAGGAGTTGCTTGTTTATCTAACAAGGTTTGGCAAGGATATTATCTAAAAGTGTCTGATTATGATATATAGACAACAGGAGATGGATAGCCTAGATTGTTGCTTTGAAGGCGACGTGGAGGGTGCAAATTTCTATAGAAAGGACACTGTAGACGATCTCTATGGTAAGTTAGGGCAGAGATTAATGTCAGCCGATCAGTTGGAAGAAGTTGATATTGGACCAGGAGATAACCCTAGGCCGATATATATTAGTAACGATTTGTCAGTAGAATTTAAATATAAATTAATAGAGCTAGGAGATCTGCTTAGCTCCAGTGCAGGTCCAAAATAATAATGAGATGAGGGTGTGCCAGTCAGTTTGATCCTGCAACTGACAAGATATATAAATATGTTGATCACCAGATAGCCGATCGGCTGACAAGCCAATATAGTAATTCCAGCCGATGCCGATACCAGCCGATATCCAGTGTAGATCTTGATACTTGAGTAAATAATGACATAAAGATAATCGGTTGAGTAAATCATGACATAAAGATAATCGGCTGATGATAAGGATATATACCAATAATATAATCCAGTAGCAACAAATCGGCTAGTAATGATAGATTGAATAAGAACTTATCCGAAGGTTGAAGCACTCATCGGCTGGAGGTCCGATGTCAATAAATCCAAATGATTAGATAAACAGAGAAACCTTGTTGCGATCGGCTAAATCCAACTTATATATAATCTTTATAAGCCGATGCAACGTCCAGATAACTCATCGGCTGAAACACCGATGAAACCTCTTATTGGCAATCAAGAAGCAGGCTAAAGATTATGGTTCTAAGCACGGCTTAGTAGATCAAATTTAATTGATGCAGCACAAAGTATGAAAAGAAACATAATATCTAGACAATCAAGCCTTTCACTAATTTTATGGTGGTGGATAGATTATATAATTTAAACCAACAAAGTAATCTAGTCGATATCGATAAAACCCTAGATGGAGATCAGCCGATGCAAGTAGAAAACATTGTCAATCTAGATTATATAACGTATAAGATAACTCATCGGCTAGCACTCCGATAAGACATTAGCATGAACCAATCGGCTTAACAAGATTTATATTATCAACAATAATCTAGTAGGTCGAACCTAACCGATGCACCACGAGATTGTATATGATAATCTAATACTTAATGAGCCGATAGATCTATCTAATGTGATGGATATAACAAATCTATTTAAAACAACATTGTGATTGTAGAGATATATCGGCCAAGACAGAAGATAAAACTTAACTAAGACAGTCCCAACTAAACTGATGCGTCTCTAAACACAATGCAATTAAGATATAGTTGAGATATCAGGTATATATATCAACCGAACCAGAGCGATCTAAGAGATCGAAGTGATGCAGCCTTGAACAATACCAATGTAGCCAATAAATTCACCAGGACCCGACGAAACGTAGGGCTTACCCCATCGCCGGAGATCGAAAGCCGATGCAGCCCCGCGTTAGGTGCCAAATTCTGACGGTTGATAATTAAAAACCTCAAAAAGAGGGTGGCGATGCACCGAGAGTAGTTGTATTGATCGAGAGATAATTTAGGTGGACCCCGGGTGTACATATTTATACCCATGGGTGGATACTAGTCCATATCGGACATGACTCAAACTTTCCAAAAGATAAAACGAAAAGCATAAAGTCCTTATTAGACACTAAACACACTTTACTAAAGATAAAAGGAAACTAATCAACTCTTCCTAATTAATAGATAAACAGCCATGCCGCATCCTCCTTGAACTCGGTTTCTTTTGGATAAGCTTCCTTTAATAGATTAATTTCCTTAACCGAATTTGGTAAGAATCCGACTGTTGGCGATTGATAGCTTCTATCGGCTAATTCCAGAACTCTGAAGCCGATCCTAACTCTAGGCCGATGATGACTTCGAGGCTTACCAAATTTCATCGTCAACATAGGAATATAGAGATTGTTTGGCCTGGGAATATTATGAAATGTCAGGACTGAACCGATCGATTATTGAACATCGGCTTCCTATTAAACCAGGCTATCGGCCTTATAAGCAGCCTCCAAGACGATGTAAAGCTAAGATATATGATGCTATCAAGGCCGAGATTACAAGACTCTATGATGCTAATTTCATCAGACCATGCCGCTATACTGAGTGGATTTCAAACATAGTACCGGTGATCAAGAAAAACAGCAAGCTTAGAGTGTGCATTGATTTCAGAGATTTGAATAAAGCTACTCCTAAAGATGAATACCTAATGCCGATTGCTGATTTATTAGTTGATACAACATTTGGACATAAGATTATCAGTTTCATGGGTGGCAATGCAGTATATAATCAGAATTTTATGGCTGAAGAGGATATTCATAAGACTGCTTTTAGATGTCCTGGTGCAATCAGTTTGTATGAGTGGGTTGTTATGACTTTTGGATTAAGGAGTGCTGGTGCTACATATCAAAGAGCAATAAATTATATTTTTCATGATCTCCTTGGCTTATTGGTTGAAATTTATATTGATGATGTAGTTGTCAAGTCAAAGGAAGTCGATGAGCACATAGCCGATTTGAGAAGAGTTTTGGAAAGGGCAAGGAAATATGGATTAAGGATGAACCTTACCAAATGTGCTTTTGCGATTTCTGGTACATGAAAGGGGAATTGAGATACCTCAGCAAAGTATTAATGCTATAAAAAATAATAAGCCTCTAGAAGACAAGATAAAATTATAATCCTTGATCGGCAAAATCAATTTTGTAAGGCGATTTATTTCTAACTTGTCTAGTAGAATAGAGTCGTTTACTACATTACTCAGACTGAAAGCCAATCAAGAATTTATCTAGGGGAGAGGCAGCAAAAGGCTCTGGATAGTATAAAGTAATACTTAACTACCCCTCCAGTTCTGATTCCACCACAAAAAGGGATTCCTTTCTACTGTATTTATCAGTCGATCAAAAAACAATCGGTTCAATCTTAATTCAGGGAGTTGATGGTAAGGAGAGAGTTATATTTTATCTGAGTAGAAAACTTTTGGATGCTGAAACTAGATATACACCAGTGGAGAAATTGTGTTTGTGTTTATATTTTTCATGTACAAAGTTAAGGCATTATTTACTATATAATGAGTGCACGATAGTTTGCAAAGCCGATGTGGGGAAATATATGCTATCGGCTCCTGTTCTGGAAGCAAGAATTGGGAAGTGGATTCTTGCCATGACAGAGTTTGATTCGAGGTATGAATCGGCTAAGACAGTCAAAGGGCAAGCGATAGCTTATTTTATTGTTGAACATCGGGATCATTCAATTGATCATGTTGACATCGTACCATGTACAATGTTTCTTGATGGATCAGTTTGTACCCACGGATGTGGTATCGGCTTAGTGATTATATCGCCTAGGGGGGCAAGTTTTGAGTTTGAGGCTGACTATCAAGCCATATTATACCAATAATTAGGCTGAGTATGAGGCAGTTTTGAAAGGATTGCAATTACTAATAGAGGTTGAAGCCGATGCTAGGAAATTATATGGGATTCATTATTAGTGATCAATCAGCTATCTGGAGAATATGAGTGCAAGAATGATATCTTGATGTTTTACAATGAGAAGTGTCTAGAATTGATGAAAAGCTTTAGGATGGTTACTTTGAAACATATTCCCCGAGAACAAAATATTGATGCCAATGATTTAGCTCAGGGTGCATCGGGATATAAGCTGATGTTAAAAGATGTGGAAATAGAGGTTGCATATTTACAAGCTGACGATTGGAGATTTACAATTGTTGAATATTTAAAAGATCCTTCTGGATCGGCATCAAGTAAGTTAAAGTGGGTTGAAGCTATTCCTCTCAAGAAGGTGGATTCTAAAGATGCAATTGAATTTGTCAAGGAACATATCATATATAGATTCGGTTTGCCACAGATGATAAGAACTGATCAAGTGTCTATTTTTGTGTCTGATGTGTTTGTTCAGTTTGTTGATAGAATTGGGATTAAATTGTTAAATTATTCACCATATTATGCACAAGCTAATGGGCAGGCTGAGGCATCTAAGAAGAGTTTGATCAAGTTGGTTAAGAGAAAGATTGCTGAATATCGAAAAAAGTGGTAACTATATTGGCCGAAGCATTATGATCCTATCGGATGGCACGCTATGGTGCTATACAAATTCCACCATATCAACTAGTTTATGGGCATGAAGTTGTTTTGCCATGAGAAACTAACATTGGCTCAAGGAGGATTTCTTTACAAGATGAGTTGACAGCCGATGATTATCATAATCTGATGGTTGATGAATCAGAAGATTTGGTTCAATCAAGGTTGCGAGCATTAGAAATGGTCAAGAGAGATAAGGAAAGGATTGCTAGGCATTATAATAAAAAGTTTCAAGCAAAATCTTTTGAGGAAGAAGAACTTTTGTGAAGTTGGTATTCCGATAGGAACAAGGGCTAATAAATTTGGTAAATGGTCACCAAATTGGGAAAGACCTTTTCGGATTTACAAATGTGTTTCAAAAGGAGCCCTTAATAGGAAGTATTTAGAGAAATATTTAAAGAAATATTAAAAGGACTTGATGGAGAAGTTTTTGGGAGAGCCTTTAATGAGAAGTATTTAAAGAAATATTACCCAAGTGTTTGGATTGGTTCATAATCGGCTGGATTGTGCCGATGTATGGTTGATAGCTGATGTTGATTGCATCGCCTTTAGATGTCCGATATGAATTATTGCACTTAGGTATATTATAAGTTCCCAGCACGATGTTCCCTACTACAAACTTGGGGGCATGTAGGATAAATTTGGGATTTAAAATTTGAATTTTAAAATATCTTGTGTGAGATTAAATCAGATCGATGGCCGACAGCGATATATAATTGCAAAATAAAGAGTTGATGTTTTCAAGTTCTGATCGATTTGTTGATGCAAAAAAAACACACACTGGCCTAAGAGATTTGCTTCACTCTAGTGCAAGTCCAAAACATACTTTCGGGTTGAAAGGGCGTGCCAGTTGATTTGATCCTGCAATCAAGAAGATAGAACGTGCAAGTTTATTAGAAAACGATAGTCAATCGGCTAGTTAGCCGATTGACTATTGTGATGTAACCTAGCCGATGCAAATATAACATGGATCAGCTGTAAGGCATATTCAATGATAAGCTAACTCTAAATTTGATACATCGGCTGAAAATATCAGTGTTACGTAATCTATATATCAATATTACTTTAGAAATTAGCAATTGGGATAGATCGGACTTAACCGAGATAGTATAAATTGCCCATGTCTAAAATAGCATGAAATAATGATTATGTGTACTCATGTCATAGCCGATATCCAGATTTAAGCATGAATCGGCTATAGCTCCGATACAACCCTATACTAGGATATTTTCTCGCAACAAATATATCTAACTAATACTAATCAGATTGGTAATGAGTCCAACATATTTATATTAGATTAGATCCTGATATAAAGGGCAGATATAGCATATTAAACAAAGCATGAAACTATGTAAAACATCTATACTAGAAAAGATCGGCTGAAACCTCGATGGTATCCTTATTAACAACCATAAAGCAAGCTAGAGATCATGATTCTAAACATGACTTAATAGATCAAAGTTAACCGATGCAGCATTAAGTATGAAAAGAAACATAATATCTAGACAATCAAGCCGATGGTTGCCTTTTCGGGATGGTGGATACATTATACAATTCAAACCAACAAGACAATCTAGCCGTTATCGACAAAACCCTAAATAGAGATCAGCCGATATGAATAGATAGCAATGTCAATCTAAATTATATAACGTATATGACAACTCGAAGATTTACAATACAGAATTAGAGTGTCATAAAGAAGTAAGCACTAATTCCGATACTGCAAACCACCATAACAAGACTTACCTCTTCGCCGAAGATCAAACTGATGCAGCTCGACTCGAAAGCAAGAACTCGTCGAGAATAAAAGAATAAAAGGTTGGCGATGCGCTGAGATTGATTGAACTGTTGTTGTTTTATTCATAAAGCCTCGGGTCTATATTTATACCCGAAAATACAACATTGTCCAAGATGGACATGACTCATACTGTCCTAATACAAATCCGACTAACAAACAAGTCCCTTAGGCGGACTCTTACCGAAAAT
The DNA here is from genome assembly GCA_000573905.2 of Oryza punctata. Classification (NCBI taxonomy): domain Eukaryota; kingdom Viridiplantae; phylum Streptophyta; class Magnoliopsida; order Poales; family Poaceae; genus Oryza; species Oryza punctata. Next base: position 8,313,605 of record CM002499.2, on the reverse strand, counting down.
ATCTATAAAAAGTTACAGATAATCCTAATTAATAGATACATTTGCAAATTATGGACTCTATCCTTGTATAGCAATATCATCTGAAACTCTTCCTCGAACCCGATATTGACCATGCATGCAATACCGGCCATATCGGCTATCCAGATCAAACTCGGTTCCAGCTGATACGGTCTTCCAGCTGATGCGTACTCTGTTTCCGAGAATGCCGCATATCTTCAATTCCGCTTCGAATTGGACTTTGTTTTCGATTCATATGCTTGCCAAATTTCATCGCCAACACTATTACATCAATCCAGATAAGTTTGGATTGCCGATATAGCACGCAGGCGAATTTGTTCAACTTCATCTATAACTTGAGCATCGGTAGTATCAGTTGCTGGAATTTGTTTGAGGGATTTATTTAGAGAGGCTAGATGTTTGGCCGATGACTTGAGTCTTGCTTTTTGATTTTCGATGGCCATCGAGATATCAACAAGCTGTTGTTTTGTTTCTCCAATCTTGATACAACATTGTTCTAGTCGATTTAGGAGATCAGCTTCTTGCTTCAATGCTTGGAGTTCTTTTTGAATTCATTCCAGGCCATCAGTTAGCTCATCTAGATTGATTTTTTCATCATTAACTTGTTGTTGGCTAACATGGATTGTTTCTTCCAGACCTTGGTGTTCCAGCTGATCAGCCATTCTTTGCTTAGCTATTTGGAGTTTAAATCCATGTTACTCAAGATAAACTGCTAGGGAGATGACATCTACAAGTTCTTTAGAAAGTTGACCTTGAATCTCTTGAAAACGAGTCCGGATTGATCCACAGTCGGCTACCAAAACATCCAAGGAATCTTCTAGCTGATTGGAGATGTCAATTAAAGTTGTTTTTATATCCTCTGGAATAGAAGATTTGATCTTGCTTCAGATATCTTTATCATCTTCATATAAAAACTGCCTTATGTCAAAGGAGAACATACCGAAATGAGTAATAATGATAAGTGATGTATTCAAGTATGGCCGATATGAGTAATAATTAAGTATGTTCTTACCGGAATTGGGGGAACTGTTACTATGGCAGTTATTTCCTCTCCATGGTGACTCCTAGCAGCCGATGGAGTGTGTTCGCTGGAACCTGGCTGATGGGGAGGGCATTGATGAATTGTGGGCAGAAAGAGGTTGAAAGGATAATAGTTAAGTTTATACTTCAATCGGCTAGAACAAATATAGAGGGAAGAAATATGAACTAGGAGAATTGGTGAAGGTGGTAGAGTTGGAATTTGTGCTGTACGTTTGCTGTATTTAATTATAGCCGATGGTTTCTTCGGCTGAGAGACATAAAGGAAGAATTGTAATGAGATTATATGAGAAATTAGTGTAATGAAAAATTAGATAAATACCTTGGTATTGGCAGCAGCTTTGCGTGGACTTGGGGGAGTTGGAGTAGGAGAAGTTGGTTTGACAACTTGAGAGGTATCAGTTGGAATTTCTTCTGTTTCACTAACATTTGTGTCGCCTTCGTCAACTTCATCTTCCATTTCTGCCTCCTTGAGATATTTCTTCCACGTCAGGATCAATGAGAGGGAGATCTTTATCGGCTGATGTTTTCTTTTTCTTAGCCACAGTAGATTTGCTTGCAGCTTTCTTCACTACTTTGCGTTTGCCTATGATCGGCTCTCTGATTTGCCCTTGAAGGAGTGAAGTGATCTTGGGAGCATGATGGCCGATGACAGATCCTGCATTGTTCGGAAGGAGGGCAGGAGCATACTGTATTGATTGACCACTTCGGCTGATGCGAGGGGGAGAAGAAGCAGAAGCCTGAACATATAATAAGGGTTTTGAGAATATATTGGTATCAGAATTTGCTGAAAGAAAGTAAGAAAGTAACTTACTTTAAGGTTCATATCAGGTAATATCTTCATCAGGTACAATTGAGTTGATAGGTGGAAAATGTGTCTTCTTCCACTCTTACCACCACCGATCAAAAAGAATACTCCTGATAAGGATAAGGTTGAAGCGATCGATAGTGCCGAGTGGTGGGCCCTCGATGTTCAGGAATTTTTCCATAAAGAGAGCCGATGGAACAATACACCTTGGTTGGATTTTGTCAGCAAAATATAGACCGATGGGAAGTTAGCCCATACCCAGTTGTCTAGCTGCAAGCATCGGCTCGTAGAATTCATATGAGACTTGGATATTTCTACCTTGAGATATGCCAGCAGGAAGGATACATGGTGAGATGGCTGTTGTGAAGATTTCTCTGGGTTTTTCAAATATCTCATCATTGATTTAATCAAGCCTGAAATTGGTTGGTAACTCCTACATGGGGAAGTCTTCATAAGCAAATCAAATCCTGGTGTCTGTTCAAAAGCCATCATAAAAGTTACAAAACCAATTTAGGAAATGATCGGCTGATGGTCCTGAACCAAGGTATGCAGAAGCTGCCTCTCCATAGGACATGCATCGGTTTCTTTCAGGTTCTTCATTGTCAGAATCGACTAAAGATGGAAAGCTTGACTCTGAGAGGGCAGGTTTGTGAGCAGCTTTGAACGTGTAAAGGTTGAGCCAGAGCTGTCCTAGCCACCAAGGGCCACCAAGATCGACATTGCTATTTGTCAAGAGCCTGGCCAATGTTTGGCTGATCATTTGATAAAGTGCCCCTAGAAGGTATTTGCCCAAAGGGATTAGTCTTTTAGAGGCAAGGGCTTCAGCTAGGCGTTGCAAGTTGGTTATGGGACCGCATGTTGAACCACATCATGAGAAAAGCTACATGTTCTCTCTAGGTTACAGGGCCTGTTCCCATATTTGCAGAAAAATATCCTGACCATCCAACGTTCGTGGTTCTAAATTTGTGATCACGTTTGACCTTGAGACTGATGCGATTAGCCGATGGGGTGATGTCTAGACCAGTGATCATAACTATATCCAAGAGAGTGGGTGTCATTGGCCTAGGATTGAACGTAAAAGCGTTCAGTGAATCTAACCAAAAGTAGCTGGCAGCCGATAACATGGGTTCGTCTTTCTTCATATCATCTAAAGAAAGAGAAAGGCATTGGAAGATCCCTAATTTATCCAGTGAGTTTGTTTGTTGGTTGATATTATCTTATACTAATCTTTCCATCCATCAACCTAAGAGGGCCATGATCTGAAGGCTCCTGTCCAATGAGCTAGATCTGGGTTGGTTTGGCAAAAAGGAACTCTGTTTGTTTCGGTGTTAATGAGCCATGTTGGAACTATGTCACTCATCGGACCTAAGAAATAGTGGTTTGGTTTCTTGGAGAGGGGGTGGCTATTTGGTGTGATAAATGCTACAGATAATGGGGGAAGAAATGAAAATCAGGGATAGGAAGAAGGAAAAAGAAACATAAAGATCTGGGCATGAGCTGGTATGGTAAAGAAAAAGTTTATCTCGGGGAACTTGGTTGAGGCCGTTTGGCTTGGAGAGGTTCGTTCCGAAGAGGTCGTCATGGAGTAGAACAGAGGAGTTTGTTGCTACAGATCGGAGTTGCCGCTGGGGATCAACGGAGCACCGAGGAAGTCGTCGGAGCTTCGAGAGCAAGATTGCGTGGCTAAAGCAGTTAAATTCGAAGTTAACACTGTGAAACTTCCGGGAGAGTGGTTACTATTTAAAGCGAGAGCGGTTAACGGTCAAGTGAAGAAAGCCCTAGATTTTTGCGGGATTGACGAGATAATTCTGTTGCATTATATAATACATCCGAATTGGGGGGCATGCGTTGACGATGAAATTTGGCAAGCATATGAATCGGAATCAAGATCGAATCTGAAGTAGATTTAAACATATGCGGAAATCTCGGAAGCAGAGTGCGCATCGGCTGGAAGTCCGTATCGGCCGATACCGAGTTCGATACGATTGGACGATACCGAGTTCGATACGATTGGCCGATACAACCGATATTGGCAAGATTGGTTACATGATCGATGTCGGATCTGAAAGGATTTCAATAATATTGCCAGGGAACACTAGAGTCCAATATAGGTAATTGTATCTATTAATTAGGATTTTATGTAATTTCCTTATAGATATTTTCGGTAAGAGTCAGCCTAAGGAAAGTGTGAGTCGTGTCGGTTATGGAAAAGATTGTATGTTCGGGTATAAATATAAGCCCGAGGTCTTGTAAATAATTAACACCAATTCAATATAATCTTGGCGCATCGCTAACCTTTCCGTTATTTTATATGACGACGAGTTCTTGCTTTCGAGTCGGTTTGCATCGGTTTCGATCTTCGATAAGAGGTAAAGCTTGTTATGGTGGTTTGCATTATCGGGATTAGTGTTTACATCATTATGACAATCTAATCTTGTTCTTGTAAATCACTGACTTATCATATATGTTTTATAATCTAGATTGATAATGCTTTTTACTTGCATCGGCTTATCTCTTTCTAGGGTTCTGTCGATAACGAGTAGATTGACTTGTTGACTTAGATTATTTAATGTATCCACCATCCTGAAAAGATAACCATTGGCTTGATTGTCTAGATATCATTCTTCTCCTCATACTTAGTGCTACAACAGTTAGGTTTGACCTAGTAAGTTGTGTTTAGAATCAAGATCTCTAGTTTTCCTCATGGTTATTAATAAGGATAATATCGGGGTTTCAACCGATCATCTTATCTGATATAGTTGTTTACCTAGATTTATGTCTTGCTTAATATATTGTATCTGCCCCTTAAACCAGGATCTCAATTATTTAAATATATTAAACTTAATTGATATTAATTTAATATATTTATCATAAGATGATATCCTTGTATAAGGTAGTATCGGAGCTATAGCTGATACATGCTTAAATTTGGACATCGGCTATGACATAAACACATATAACCATTATTTCATGTTATTTTGGATCTAGGCAATTTATATTGTCTTGGTTAAGTCCGATCTATTCTCTTTGCTAATTTCTAAAGTAATATTGATTTATAGATTATGTGGTGTTAATTTTTACAGCCGATGAACCAAGTTTAGGATTTATTTATTATTATAATTATGCCTTACAGCCGATTCACCATGTATTGCATTGTCTATGTTACATTACGATACAACATCGGCTTTCTAGCCGATCGACTATCGTTTACTAACAGTATTTGCATGGTTCATCTTGTTGATTGCTGGATCAAATCAACTGGCACGCCCTAGAAACACGAAAGCAAGCTTTGGACCTGCACTAGAGTAAAGCAAATCTCTTAGGCCGCTGTGTTTTACGTCAACAGGCGATGTTCTCGATTACCATCATCATTGCTTTGTCCAAGTGGAGAACGTCGCTGGTGGTGACGGATGTCATCCTCATCCCGTCATTCCCGCCTACGCCCATTCAAGTGGTCACGAAGGTCGCGATCATCTCGGGGCGGTTGGGTTTGCCGTCAGGCTCTTCTCGGTGAACCGTTCCGGGGGTTCTGGGGGCTCAGGTGCTTAGTGGGTGAGGAACAGAGAGCAGTTTGAAGAAGTCAAAGATGAGATTGAGTATCGGCTGAAGCACACAAGGAAGGTATGGTGTGTTAAAAGTAAGGTCGTTCCAGCCGATGAAGTCAGAGCTGATAAGGATAAAATTCTTGCTGAGAGTAAGGAAAAAGCAGTTGTCTCATCTTCGATAAACATGGTTTTTATGTTACCAGCTGAATATGGTGTAGAACAAGTCATGGAAGAAGTATGTGAACCACCATTGGCTATGTTAATATTGTCTCCATAGCAAGCTGTCTTTGAGAAGCTAGAAGTGACTACGCATCGACACCTCAAGCCTTTATATGTCAAGAGGTTTGTCAATGGGTAGCCGATGTTAAAAATGTTGATCGATGGAGGAGCAGCTGTTAATTTGATATCATATGCTACTTTCGGAAAATTGGGCAACAATTCAGAGGATTTGATCAAGACTAACATGATTCTCAAGGACTTTGGAGGAAATCCATCTGAAACAAAGGGAGTTTTGAATGTGGAGTTAACTATTGGCACCAAGACAATTCCGACTACGATCTTTGTCATTGATGGGAAGGGTTCCTACAGTCTATTGCTGGGAAAAGATTGGGTCCATGCCAATTGTTGTATTCCTTCAACTATGCATCAAAGTTTGATCCAGTGGCAAGGAGACCAGATAGAAATCGTGCAAGCCGACAGGTCAGTTAATATAGCTAGTGCCGATTTGTCTGTTTGGGAGATGGAAGGAATTGATTGTTTGTCTAGTAAAGTTTGGAAAGGAGATTATCTAAGAGTTTCTAATTATGATATACAACCAACAGAAGATGGAGAGCCCCAGTTATTACTTTGAGGGTGGCGTGGAGGGTTCAAATTTTTACACAAAAGATACTGTGGATGATCTCGACAGCAAGCTGGACAAGGGTTTATCTCGGCCGTTGAACTAGAAGAGGTGGACATTGGACGAGGAGATAGACCTAGGCTGACATATATTAGTAAAGGTTTGTCAGAAGAATTTAAATGTAAATTAATAGAGCTGTTAAAGGATTACAGAGATTGTTTTGCCTGGGAATACTATGAGATGCTAGGACTTAGCCAATCGATTGTGGAACATCGGCTCCCTATTAAACCTAGCTATCGGCCATATAAGCAACCTCCAAGACATTGTAAAGCTTAGATGTATGATGCTATTAAGGCCGGGATTACAAGACTTTCTGATGCTAATTTTATTAGACCATGTTGGTATGCTGAGTGAATTTCGAACATAGTACCGGTGATCAAGAAAAATGGCAAGATTAGAGTTTGCATTGATTTTAGAGATTTGAACAAAGCTACTCCTAAAGATAAATGCCCAATGTCGATTGACGATCAATTGGTTGATGCACCATCTGGACACAAGATCATCAGTTTCATGGATGGCAATGCAGGATATAATCAAATATTTATGGCCGAAGAAGATATTCATAAGACTTCTTTCGATGCCCTAGTGTAATTGGCTTATATGAGTTGGTTGTTATGACTTTTGGGTTAAAGAGTGCTAGCGCTACGTATCAACGAGCGATGAATTATGTATTTCATGATCTTATCGGCTTATTAGTTGAGATCTACATTGATGACGTAGTGGTCAAATCAAAGGAGATGGATGAACACATAGCCGATCCGACAAGAGTCTTGGAAAGGGCAAGAAAGTATGGATTAAGGATGAACCCAACCAAGTGTGCTTTTGGTGTATCGGCTGGGCAGTTCCTTGGACTTTAAGTGCATGAAAGGGGAATTGAGATAACTCAAAGGAGTATTAATGCTATCAAAGATATAGAACCTCCAGAAGACAAGACCAAATTGCAACAATTGATCAGCAAGATTAATTTTGTAAGAAGGTTTATATCTAATTTATCCGGTAGGATAGAGCCATTCACTCCATTGCTCAAATTAAAGGCTGATCAGGAGTTTATTTGGAGGGATAGACAACAACAAGCTTTGGACAATATATAGGAATATTTGAGTACGCCTCTAGTTCTTATTGCACCACAAAAGGGGTTCCTTTTAAGATGTATCTATTAGCCGATCAGAACACTATCGGATCTGTCCTTATCCAGGAGGATGAAGGTAAAGAACGAGTTATATTTTTTCTAAGTAGAAGACTTTTGGATGTAGAGACTAGATATTCCCCTGTGGAATAGTTGTGTTTGTGTTTATATTTGTGTTGCAAAAAGTTAAGACATTATTTGCTTTCCAATGAATGTATGACATTTTGTAAGGCCGATGTGGTGAGTTATATGCTATCAGCTCCAGTTCTGAAAGGGAGGATTGGGAAGTGAATTTTTGGTCTAACAGAGTTTGACCTTACATAACCCAACATAACCCAACTCAATGTAGTGCACCGCTCCCGGATCATAGTCACCCCCTTTTAGCCAAGGTATGGACTCCCCAGCGAACCCCCATGGGCTTATCTCCGCCACTTCATAGTCTGGCACTCCACATTGAATCGTGCTACATCAAATATCAAGCTGTTGCCCACGCTAGCTTGTGGTTGGTACGGTTAATGTTTCACAACAGTAGCTCGCGAACCTGTCCTTAATTGTCATGAGCACAACTATCCAATTATCATCTTCAACCATGTGCTCACAACCCACCATTGGTCAAGTTTTAGTTGACAAATTAATTAATTTATCAATCACGATTGACCATCGTGAGCTACCATTAAATAGCCATCATTAAGATATAAATGAAACATTAATTATCCCATATATAATGATACTGAAGTTTCTAAGCATGGCTAAGCAATTATATCTAATATCTAGTTAAACCATTATATAAGTTCCACTAGTCAAATTATAACCCAATGTACCAAGGAATAGGGTAATCAATACAAAATGGTCATAAACAAAGGAATAGGTTCACACCACCCGGTGACATTCGAAAATAAATGCACATTTGAAATAAATAGAGAATTTAAATATAGGATCAACATGCTCAAAGGATTGTGTTCGGGATCTGTGTGACTTGCCTTGCAATAATCGGTCTTCAATTAGTCTTCTGGAACACTTCCGACGCTCACACGAACCTTCGAAACAACAGAAACAACAAGCTAACATGCAAAACAAGGAAAAAGACTAAGAAACTCCAAATAAATAGTACATAAAAATTAAACCAACATGTAGATCATGATATTAGATGAATTTAGAGACTTGAACGGCCTCATTCCGAGTTACGGTGAATTAGTTATGAATTTTATAAGATTAAATAACAATTAAGATTTATTTTAGAAAGGAAAAGAGACATTATGACATCATCGATGACATCATCACCAGTGTAGCTTAAGCTCCTATGGTTACCGGCGAACGAAGGCGAAACGGCGCAAACCGAGGGCACTGCTACGACGAGGACGATGAGAGGAACTCACCGGTGGTGACGGCGACGAAAACCGGTGACGGGAAACGGCCGGCGACGAAGTGCTTGCGGCGGCGGCATCGGGTCGACGGCGGCGGCGACGCTAGAGGCGAAGGCAGCGGCTAGGACTTGAGGGGAACGGTAGAGGGGAGCTAGGGGTCCTTTATATAGGCACGGGAGAGAGAGATCGGGCTTGGAACGCAAGAAATCGCGTCGAGAAAAACTAGGTTTCAGTTTGTAGTGATAAACTCAAATCGAGCTCAAATTCGCGTCGAATTCAAAGGGATAAAGCCCGATTTTTGGGGGAGAATATAGAGGAGGATAAGGGGTACAAATCCCCTCAACTAATTTTGGAAATAAACGAGAGAGGAGGCCGGATTCAAAGGGATTTGGCTATGGAACGAGGCCGAAATTCACAGGATTTAGCACGAATTTGATGGGGATTTCTTGGGGGAAAGGTAGAGGAGATTGAGGGGAATCCATTCCCGCAACTAATTTTGGAAGGGGAGCAACGGGGAAGCCGGATTTGACGGAGGAAGTGGCAGCGGCACTGTGCACAGGGGCACATAGTCGGCTGGCTGTCTGGAGGAAAAAGAAGGTACTATAGCGCGAGGGAAGACAAACAGACTTTCTGGGTAAAAGGCCAGCCCAAAAAGTAAAAGAAAAGGATAGAAGGGAGGCAAAGCAGACTTAGGGGAGGGAAAGAAATAGGCTGCAATAGAGAAGAACCAAAGGGAGACAAAGCAGACTTTCCATATTCAGCCAAAACCTGGAATGGAGGATTTTTAATTACTTTTCTAATTAAATTAATCACTAAAATGATCTTTAAATTTTAAAAAATACTTCCGATGCTCTAATAATTCCATGAAAAATCTTGCAAATACTAAACACCCAAAGTATTTAACAAAATTATAACTGGACCATTTAATGATTAATTTATTATTTAAATAATTACTGCAATGTTATTTGTATGTTTAAAATTAGTAATTGAGTTCTGAAGAATCCGAGAAAATTCCAGAGAGTAGAATTAACCATGGAGAATTTAATAAAAATTAAATCCAGCCATGTTTTATTTAGAAAATTTTATTTCCCACATTAACTTCACTTGTAAATTAATTAGCATTTAATATAAATTCTAGGAATAATTTATTAAATAATTTATAAATCCCTGAAACGATAATCAGGGTGTGACAATTCTACCAATAATCAAGCTAAGTATGATGCAGTTCTGAAAGGTCTACAATTGTTGAAAGGGGTTGAAGCCGATGTTATTGAGATCATAGGTGATTCATTATTAGTTGATTAGCCAATTGTTTGGAGAGAATGAATGTAAGAATGATATCTTGATGGTGTACAATGAGAAGTGTCAATACTTGATGAAAACTTTTAGGATAGTTACTTTGAAGCATATTCCTTGAGAACAAAATATTGAGGCTAATGATTTGGCCCAAGAAGCATCAGGTTATAAGCCGATGTTGAATGATATAGAGGTAGAAGTTGCATGCTTGCAAGCCGATGACTGGAGATTTGAGATAATTGAGTATTTAAGGATCCTGCTAGATCGGCATCTAGGACATTGAGGTATAAAGCTCTTAAATATGTTTTGTTGGACGATGCATTGTACCATCGGACAATTGATAGGATTTTGTTAAGATGTTTGAGTTTAGAAGAAGCAAAAGTTGTCATGTGTGAAGTGTATGAGGGGATATGTGGCACTCATAAATCGGCTCATAAGATGAAGTGGCTGATTAGGAGAGTGGGGTATTTTTGACCGACAATGCTGGAAGATTGCTTTAGATATTATAAAGGATGTCAAGATTATCAGAAGTTTGGAGCTATTCAAGGAGCACCAGCATTGGCTATGAATCCAATTATCAAACCATGGACGTTCAGAGGTTGGGGAATTGATATGATCGACCAGATCAATCCACCATCGAGTAAAGGTCATAAGTTTATATTGGTTGCTACCGATTATTTTACTAAGTGGGTTGAAGCTATTCCTTTTAAGAAAGTCCATACTAAAGATGCAATAGAATTTATTAAGGAGCACAACAAATATAGATTTGGTTTGCCACAGACCATTACAACTGATCAGGGATCTATCTTTGTGTCCGATGAGTTTGTTCAGTTTACTGATAATATGGGGATTAAGTTGTTGAGTTATTCACCATATTATGCATAGGCTAATGGGAGGCTGAGGCATCTAACAAGAGTTTGATCAAGTTGGTTAAGAGGAAGATTGTTGAATATCCCAAAAAGTGGCATACTTTATTAGCTGAGGCATTATGGTCCTATCGAATGGCTTCTCATGGTGCTATTCAAGTTCCACCATATCAGTTGTTTTATGGTCATGAAGCTGTATTGCCATGAGAAACCAACATCGACTCAAGGAGGATTTCTTTAGAAGATGATTTGATAACCGATGATTATCATAATTTGATGGTTGATGAATCAGAAGGATTGGGTCAATCCAGATTACGTGTTCTCGAGAAGGTTAGACGAGATAAAGAGAGGATTGCTCGGCATTATAATAAGAAGGTTGTACCAAAATCTTTTGAGGAGGAAGAACTTATCTGGAAATTAGTGTTGTCGATAGGAACAAGAGAAAATAAGTTTGGGAAGTGGTCACCAAAATTGGAAGGACATTTTCGGATCCCTAAGTGTGTTTCCAAGGGAGATTACATGTTAAAAGGACTCGATGGAGAAGTTTTTGGGAGAGCTCTTAATGGAAAATATTTGAAGAAGTATTATCCAAGTGTTTTGATTAGTTCATAATCGGCTGCGTTGTGCCGATGTATGGTTGACAGCTGATGTTGTTTACATCGCCTTTAGATGGCCGATATTTCTTATCGCCCTTAGACAATTTGTAATTTTGCAGCATGATGTTCCCTACTACAAACTTGGGAGGCATGGACATAAAATTTGGGGTTTTAAAAATAAATTCGAAGGTTGATGCATATATATAAGTTCAAATCGGCTCGATGGAAGATAGCAGTATTTACATAAGTAAGAATTAGCTCGATGGCCGATGCAGGTATATTACAGCAAAAGTTGTAGTATGAGACAAATTTTAGTTTGTTACATCAACCCAAGTAGTTTTGAATTGCTAAGATTGCACGCAGGCGAATTTGTTCTATTTCATCTATAATTTGCACATCTGCAGCGTTTTTCCCTGGGATGGATTTGAACGATTTGTTGAGAGAAGCTAAGTGCTTGATTGAAGATTTAAGTTTGGACTTTTGTTCTTCAATAGCTTGAGGGAGATCGGCTAATTTCTTTTCTACTTCAGAAATCTTAACTCGGCATTGTCTTAATTGGACCAAGAGATCAGATTCTTCTTGTTTTAGTCTGTCTAATTCTTGCCGGGTTGATTCTGGGCCAACTAATAACTCATCCAACTTGAATTTTTCTGCATTAACTTGTTGACGGCTGGATTGAATTGTTGCTTCAAGAGCTGCATGCTCTAGCCGATCTGCAAGTCTTTATTTGCTCTCTCAAGTTTGAATTTGTGTTGCTCAAGGAATACTGCAGTCGATATGGCATCAATGAAGTCTTCTGGAAGTTGATCTTGGATTTATTGGAATCTTGACCTGATCGAGCCACAGTCTGTAACCAAGGTGTCCAGTGAAGCTTTGAGCCGATCAGCGATATCGGCTAATCTTGTTTTTAATTCGTCAGGTACTGGAAATTTGGTCTTGCTGGTTATATCTTCTTCTTACTCATCCAAGAACATATCGGCTAAGGTCTGCAAGGAGAAATTGTCATAAGTAATAACTTTAAGTTTGGCCGATATAAGGGGTAGTTGGATTATATTCTTACAGGGACTGGGGAAGCTGGGATTATAGTAGCCGTTTCTTCTATCTGATGGCTACCCGTAGCCGATGGTGTGGGTTCACTTGAAGCTGGCAGCTGAAGAGGTGATGAGGCTCGAGAAGGCTATGAATTTGTTGAATATTAGAAGAATATTGATAAAGTCAAAAGGAACAGGTCGAAAGAATGAGTACCTGAAGTTTGCGAGGATGATTTTTAGGAGGGCTTGGAGTTTTGGCTGGGCTTGATGGATCAACTTGAGGTGTATCAGCTCGTGATCCTAGGCTAGCAACCTGTTCAGTTTCGCTGATCTGCGCAGCACCTTCATCAATTTCTTCTTCCATCACTGCCCCTTTGAGACATTATTCTACATCAAGATCAATAGGAGGGAGATCATCGGCTGAAGAATTTTGTTTTTTGATAGGCATTTTCTCCTTGGTTGCAATGGGCTTGGTAGCAGCTTTCTTAGTTCTTTTGCGTTTGCCAGCAATGGTGATCGGCTGCCTGATTTGACCTTGAAGCACATCTTTCATGGAAGGAGCATAGAAGCCGATGGATCAAGGTGCTAGATCTTTGCCTGATGGTATGTTGGCTGATGCGTAATGGATGTCTTTGCTACTTTTGCTTTTGGTTGGAGGAGGAGAGTTGCTAGCCTGAAATATGTTTCGAAAAGTGTTAAACATCATAATAATACTTAGAAGAAAAACGATTTTATGCTTATAAGTTTACCTGAGAGCTGATAGAGGGATCCATGATGGTCGAGTAGAAATCAGCTGATTGATTGAGGAAGAGATGAGTTTTCCATTCATCCCACCATTTGTCAAAAAGCTAACTTCGCTTCCTAATCAAGGAGATTTGGCCAATGGTGCCTAGAGGAGTATTCTCAAGATTCAAGATCCTGTCCATTATAAGGGCTGATGGAAGAACACCCCTTGTTTGGATTTTCTCTGTGAAATATAAGCCGATGAGTAGTTGTCCCATACTAAGCTGTGACCATAGGATGATAACACACATAAGACGTTTGGATGTATCGTCCTTGGGAAACACCAGTATGGATGGGGATATGGCCGATACAAATATGTCTCTCATCCCTGGGAAATCATCATTGTTTAACTCATCCAATCTGAGGTTTCTTGGCAGTTCATATTCAATGAAGTGCTCATATGGAAATCAGACCCGGGAATCATCAGAGAATCCATTGTAGAAACAATTGAACCATTGACAAAATGACTTAGCTGATGTTCCTGATCCAAGGTAGGTTGAGACTGCCTCTCCAAACGACATACATTAGCGTGTTGCTTCTTCATTGCCAATATCGGCAAAGGATGGGGCTTCTAACTCACTCAGTGGAGTCCTATTTGCAACTTTGATGGTGTACAAGTTTGGCCATATCTAGACAAACCACCAATGACCTCCATAATTGGCCAATGTATTCAGGAGCAGTTTGACTGATATTTGACTCATGGTTTGGTATACTGCCCCTAGAAGGTATCTACCCAGGGGGAGTGTTTTCTTGGATACTAAAGCTTCAGCCGAGTGTTGCCAGTTAGCAGTTGGACCACAGGTGGAACCACAAAAGAGGAATTTGTCCATCCACATCATCAAGAAGGCAACATGTTCTCTAGGAGAAACAGAACCTGTGCACATGTTATCAGCTATGAATCCTGACCAAACTCCAATATTTTCAGTTTTGAACTTATGTTCGCACTTTATCTACAGACTAATGGGATTGGCCGATGAAGTGATATCTAAACCTGTCAGCATCTGGATGTCTAACAGGGTAGGAGTCATGGGTCCATGGCTGAATAAGAAAGCATTGAGTGTATTGGACCAGAAGTAGGAGGCAGCCAATAGCATTGGTTCGTCTTTCTTAATATCGGCTAGGGAGAGAGAGAGGCATTGAGAGATACATTCTTCATCCCAATGAGCTTGCTTGCTTGCAACCATCCGTTTGTACCATGTTTTCCATCCATCTACAGAAGACGGCAAGGATCTAAAGATGTTCAGCCAGTGAGTTGAATTGGGTTTGGCTTCCCTGATTGGGATACGGTTGGTCTCGGCGTTGATAAAAGGGGTTGGGTCTTCATCACCCATCGGTCCAAGGAAGTAATGGGATGGTTCTTCATTAATCGGGATGGCGATCTGATTCCTCAAGTGCTGTAAAGATATACGAAGGAGAATCAAATCAATCAGGATTGGTCAAGATAGATAAATTCGATAGAGAAGGGTGGTAGCCGATATGAACAGAGATGGAAACAATGGAAATTACCTGGGGACATCAGCGATTGTTGCCATCGAATAGGGAGGATTGCTGCTATCGGGGATGATGTTCGCCGGGGTGGTCACCGCTGGGGTCGAGGAAGTCACCGGAGTTGATGAGGACGGTTTGGTTGCTTAAGCGGTGAAAATGGAATTAACGCTGTGAAATTTCCGGTAAAGCAGTTGCTATTTATGAAAGGGATAACCCTAGATTCTTACGGGCTTGACGAGATAATTCTATTCCATTATATAATACTTCGGAATTAGGGGAAATGTGTTGACGATGAAATTTGGTAGCATATGAATCGGAAACGGGATCCAATTCAAAGCGGATTTGAAGATATGCGGGATTCTCGGAAACAGAGTGCGCATTGGCTCGAAGACTGTATCGGTTGATACAAGGTTTTATATGGTTAGCCGATACAACCGATATTGGTTACATGATTAATGTCGGATTCGAAAGAAGGGTTTCAATGATATTGTTAGGTGAGGATACAGTCCAAGATTGGCAATTGTATCTATTAATTAGGATTTTATGTAATTTCCTTATAGATATTTTCGGTAAGAGTCCGCCTAAGGGGCTTGTTTGTTAGTTAGAGTTGTATTAGGACAATATGAGTCGTGTCCATAACAGACAATTTTGTACTTTCCGGTATAAATATAAGCCCAAGATCTTGTAAATAATTAACATCAGTTCAATCAATCTCGGCGCATCGCCAGCCTTTTTCATTACTTTGTTTCGACAAGTTCTTGCTTTCGACTCGAGCTGCATCGGTTTCGATCTTTGGCGAAGAGGTAAAACTTGTTATGGCGGTTTGCATTATTGGAATTAGTAATTACATCTTTATAACACTCTAATTCTATCTTGTGAATCTCCGAGTTATCATATATACTATATAATCTAGATTAACAATGTTTTCTACTTGCATCGGCTGATCTTTATCTAGGGTTTTATCGATAACGGCTAGATTGACTTGTTGGTTTAAATTACATAATATATCGACTATCCCGAAAAGGCAACCATCGGTTTGATTGTCTAGATATGGTGCCTCTTTTTATACTTAATGCTGATCAGTTAGATTTGATCTATTAAGTCGTACTTAGAATCACAATCTCCAGCCTGCTTTATGGTTGTTAATAAGGATGTATCGGAGCTGTAGCTGATACACACTTAAATCTGGACATCGGCTATGACATGAGTACATATAATCGTTATTTTATATTATTTTAGACATGGGCAATTTATATTGCCTCGGTTAAGTCCGTTTATCCCAATTGCTGATTTCTAAAGTAATATTATTGATTTATAGATTATATAATACTGATATTTACAGCCAATGGATCAAGTTTAGGGTTGATTCGTCATTGAATGTGCCTTACAGCCGATTCACACTTTACTGCATCGGCTAGGTTACATCATGATATGATATCGGTTTCCTAGCCGATCGATTATCGTGTACTAATAAAACTTGCATGGTTCATCTTGTTAATTGCAGGATAAAATCAACTAGCACGCCCTTGAACCCGAAAGCAAGCTTTGGATCTTCACTGGAGCTAAGCAGATCTCCCAGGTCAGTGTGTGTTTTTTGCATCAACAGGCCCGCTTGCCGGCGCCGCCGCCCCTTCCCTCGCTGACATCAGCCCTGGGTTTATTGCACAATAAACTAAGGACTTTTCCGGTAATAGTAAAAACACTGTAAACTTCCAAAAATCATAACTAATTCATCCGAGCTCCGTTTAAGTCCATTCAAATGGTAATAAACTCATAAAAAATGCCAAGAATCTATTAAAATGGTTTTGTTCTCTGTTTTAGTAGACTTATAGCTGTTTTGGTTGTGTGATTTGTTTGTCGTTAGATTCCAGTATTTTCGATGCTCTCGTTTACTTCGAGGTTATCGTAGAGGTTGCACCTGCGTCGGAGCAATGGAAGTCATGCTTTTCATTTGAACATATTGTACCTATTTTGCAAGTGTCCTGTTTTCCTTAAATATTGCATTGTTTTACAATATCACTTTATGTGTTTATTTACCTATTGTACTCAGCCATATACTTTGATTATCATGTTTGTTGGATAGCTTGGGAAATAATATGATTAGTTCCCGGTATAGGGAATGCTTAACCATGCTTAGATCAAATAGCACATTAAAAGGATCACCTCACTTAATTGCTTACTGTAGATTTGTTGATGATAATTGTTAATTATTGCCACCATGGTACTAGTTAAACTAAAACATGCTTAACTGGTGGGCTGTGGGTGCATGGTTCTATGGTTTTGCTAGCTGCACACATGGCAATTAAGGACCAGTTCAAGGAAAACCCTGAAAGAATTACCATGCTTTCCACAAGCCAGTGTGGCAACGGTTAGGCTTGTAGTGTAGCTTTTCCTAGCTGACGCATCCAGGCAAGGGTGGGCGTGATGGGGTTGGGTTGGTAGGGGTTTACTCGTTGATCGGCTTCCGGATTCACCTAGGCACGAAAGGGGTTGCCTGCCTTGGTTAAAAGGTGGCGGTGAAACCTGAGGTGTGGTGCGCTTGGTTCTGCGAAGGGTCCTATCACAGTCTCTTTCCGGTGTACCGTGGTGGTATGCCAGTACACGGAAACGTGTTGTGGGGCTGTGTCTTGTGGGTACAGTTGTACACCTCTGATCAGAGTAAAACTATTTGAATAATCGTGCTCACGGTTATGGGCGATCAACTAGATTCACCATGATTAGTCTAAACATTAATAATTTGACTTAATGCGACTGGTATAGTTCAGGTGGATGGTTGGGCCTGTCGCAACGTGGTGTAGTGTTGGGCAGTGATGATTTAATTCTGATAATTTACTTCTACAGTTTTATTGTTTTCAACTACTATCTTTAAATACATGCTTTATGCAAATGGACCCCTGCCCTCCTTTGGAATTATTTGCATCATACCTCCTATCTTCCCCCACACCAAAGAAGGAGTACGTTTCAGATGGAGGTTGCTCGGAGAAGTAGACTTCGTTGTTGCCGTCAAGGATTCCCTGTGGAGTGGAGTCGCCACACTGCGAGTGTTTAGTTTAGAATAATATCGCTTTACTTTCCGCTACATTTATGTAAGACTTTTATGTGTTTGTAACACGTGGATCTGTGTATCAACTTTATCGTTTGTCTACCCTGGTAGGTCCTGGACAGGGGTTTTAGTACACATTCTACTTGGAACCCTGTTTGGGAATTTCTGAGCGTGACAGGGCGGCGGTCTAGAGGAAGCGGCAATTGCCGGGCAGCGCCCTCCTCCTCTCCATCATCTGCTGGCTGTGGCTGATTTGTTTTTAGATTTTGTTGTAGATTTTTTTAGATTCGGGGATGATTTTGTGGGTGATTTGTGGATGGTGGATGATTTTCTGGATGAGCTTGTGAATTGCGGATGATTTGTGGGGATTTGGGGTGACGGCGTTGATGATTTCGACTCGAAATCAATAGACGCAAGCAGCAAAAAACCATCGAAAAAAAGGAAAAAAACTTTAGTCCCAGTTGATAACACAAACCGGAACTAAAGATGGAGCGCTAGCCACGTGGTGCTACCATACTTAGTCCAGGTTATTTCAACCGGGACTAAAGATACCAATCGTTAGTCCCGGATTCGGGGTCCCAGTTTGTAATCCGGACTAAAGGGGTTGCAAACTGGGATTAAAGATGGGTTCCCAGCAGTGAGACAATGAATGGGTTGAGAAGAAATAAGAGGGACCTCCGGGCGTGCGTGGCATTAGTGCGGGGAGATCGTAGACCGGAGGGTGTGGCGCGGCACTATTGACTCATCTAATATTTTTTTTACACTCCAACAATTAATAAACTCTATATACTTCATGCTAGAGGGAAAGTAGACTTTTCGTATGAATTTATCAGTCAACGAATGATCAATTGAAAAGTATGGAAGCAATCCAAACTAAATTTTGGGATTATATAAAGGAATGAGCAAAACTCAGGGATATTTAAGGATTGGGCCTGGTAAATTATTAGAGGGACATACGCAATTTTCTATCATTTAAGAGAGAACCAAGCAATTAAAATCTGCTCGTACGTTGCATCCGGGTAAATTGTTATGGTGCTGCTTAATCCATGCTATCTATAAAGTTACAACCCACTGCATCCAATATCTTAACGTGCAAAAATATCACATCATCATCCATTAGAAATATTACATCTTAATTCTCATGCAAACATGCTATATCATCTATATTTTGTTATATTTTCAGGTTTCAAAATACAAACATCTTAAATTATCATCCCACATAGTTTACATAATATTACAACATATATCTCTCCATCATTTTCTACAATATCCTAGATACATCATCCACACTTAGTTAATGTTTTCTATTTTTCTCTCATTAAACCACATTATCTCAATTATCTCTAGCCTTGAAATTATTAATCTACAGTTCAAATTATTTACCTCATTTTCTTCTCTCGTAAAACCACATCACATTACTTTTGCTTTGTAATTATCAATGTATATACTATTTAAATTATCATAAACCACACCAACTTAAGTGGTTTATAGTATTTTCCAATGATCGGTAAAAAATAAAAATTTTATAAGCTTACATCATCTAAATATATTACACATTATTTCTACTATTATCATACTAAAATCCTGCAGTAACGTGCGGGATTTCATCTAGTTAGTAAGAATCACAATAAGTAAGTACACTTCATATAACCTAGCCTAGCCTCGGCAGGTAAAGAGGAAATTGCAAGGGTTGGTACCAACAATAAAAAGAATGGATTCTTCACAGGCTATGGGCAAAGTAGGTCATATAGCCCGATGAATGCAAGTACAAGTCTCTAGGAATAAAGTCTATTTTATATCCTTTATCTCTTACCCGGGATCCAATTGTATCCCTCAACGGTAAAACCGGGTACAACATTACATTACTTTTCTGTTTTAATAAGTTTATACACCTAAAACTTATACATCTTAAGTTTACACATCTAAAATTCACTACTACGGAATCAGTTTTTCATAGCGTTTGGAAAAACTTTTCTCTGGCGGCTACGAGGTGAAACCGCCATCTCAAATAATACGGGGGTGGGGGGTCACGGGCCGCCAGCGAAAACATATCTTCGTTGGCGGCCTCCTAAAGCTGGCCGCCAGCGAAGATGTGATATTTTCTCTGGCGGCGTCTTAAGATAGCCGCCAGAGAAAATGTCACATCTTCGCTGGCGGTAAGGTGACGTGGCCCGCTAGCGAAGATCCCTACATTTTCACTGGCGGGCCACATAAGCCATCGTCACCCCTAAATATTTTCTATGGCGGTTCTACTCAACCGACATATGTTGACCGTCAGGAAAAATACCATCACCTATATCACCTGTACAGCTAGCATATATCACCTGTACAGCTAGCAGCCATGGCATTTGAGCACGATTTTCTCTCTCTTATGAACAAATACATAGGGGGAAGGTTTTGATCTTCAATCTTTTGAAAGATCTACTATACCAGAGGTTACATATACTTTCTCCTACTCTATTTGTCAAGTTTTTTATCATTTTTATTGGTTGTTTATTGAGATTTTGCAAAGCAAAAAATATGTGACACGGGGGAAGAAAAGTATTATTTATTTGTTATTAGGAGCTTAAAATGGGCAAACTTTGTAAGAAATATTGTGCATGATCGATGTTCCATATATATATCTAGTTTTGATATGTTTATTTGTAACAGATCTATATATTAGTTAACTGCAGACAACGAAGAGAAGAAGAGAAAAAGAGCTAGTTTTTTTATTTTTTCTAGTTATTTGTAGTTTGTAGATTTTTGGCTAGCTTTAAATATCTTTTCTAGATTATAGTGGTTATAAATATTAATTAGAATAATTTTAATGTGACATATTATCAAAAATATATAAAGTGACGAAGTTGTACATATTTTTTCACAAATAATGTATAGATAGCGGACAGAGCATGGATGTATAGAGAGAGATATCGTGCCTCATACATTGAAGGAGTTGACATATTCATGAAAGCTGCTAAGAAGAATGTTGCATCTAAGAAGATGAAGGAAATTAGATGTCCATGCTTACACTGCAAAAATCAGAAAATTTGGATCGATCCATCTATCATCGAACAACACTTGGTGATGCACGCTACACTAATTGGTCACATCATGAAGAGATCCCAAGCAAACAAGTTCCCAACCGGGTGATAGTACAGGATGAAGTGTTCAACTGGGGCGAGGATTTGATGGTAGTAGCAGAAGGAGGAGAGGAAGTAGAGCCCATTAATGTTGATGATGATATTGGTGGCGACGATTGTCAGCACCGTATAGTTGATGAGGTCGATGATGGTAATGTCTGCATAGATGATGGTAATTTTGATTTGGAAGAGATGTTGCGTCATGCTAAACCTGAGGTTGTAGCTGGGTCCGCTCGTGGGTTGGAGAACTTCGAATCATTACAAAAGGCAATGAAGAATCTTTTGTACGATGAGGCAAATGGTTGCAAGAAGGATTTCACATTGTTGCAGACGGTGCTTGAACTTATGAGATTGAAGGCCAGAAACGGTTGGTCGGATAGTAGTTTCAACGATTTGTTGGTTCTGTTGAAGAAACTGTTTCCGCAACCCAACTCCCTGCCAACCAGCACATATGAAGCGAAGAAGCTTATTTGCCCTTTATCTCTGGGTGTGCGAAAGATACACACGTGTGTTAACCACTACATACTATTTCGTAAAGAGTACGAGGATTTGGACAGATACCCAACGTGCAACACTAGTTGATACAAAACAAGCCGTAGCCAGTCCGAGGGTCAGGATGTTACCCAAGACGAGGCAGAAGACAACAACAACAAGAAGATCCCCCAAGACGAGGTAGAAGACAACAACAAGAAGAAGATCCCCCAGTTGGTCATGTGGTACCTTCCGGTGAAAGATCGATTGAAGCGTTTGTTCTCGAACCCGAGGGATGCTGAACTGAAGCGGAAAATGGATGGGATGATTCGACATCCGGCAGATGCTTGACAGTGGAAGGAATTTGACACAAAGTACCATGAGTTTGCAGAGGACCCAAGAAATGTAAGGTTTGCATTGAGCACGGATGGAATGAATCCATTTGGTGACTTGAGCAGCTCACACAGCACGTGGCCAGTACTCCTAACCATGTACAACCTCCCTACGTGGCTGTGTCAGAAAAGGAAGTATATTTTGTTGACCATGCTTGTACAGGGACCACGACAACCTGGCAATGACATGGATGTGTTTCTGGAGCCTTTGCTGGAGAATATGGCTGATCTGTGGAATCACGGGGTCGGGTTTGGGACGAATTCATGCAGAATTACTTCACGCTTCATGCAATTATCTTTGTCACCGTCAACGACTTGCCCGCACTGTTTTCACTATCAGGACAGCTCAAGGGGAAGACAGGCTGCGTTATTTGTGTTGATGGTATAGTGTACAGGTATCTTCAGGGATCGAAGAAGCTAGTGTACATGCGGCACCGACATTACTTAGAATCACCTGTACCGCTCCAAAGCAGAATATTTCGACAACACTGTTGAGGATGGTGATCCACCAGAACCATGGAAGGGTGATAAAGTGTTCTCAATAATGAAAAAGCTCAAGGTTGTTTTTGGGAAGGCCAAAAAGAAGGAAACAAACAAGCGGAAGAGAAATGAGACCCAAGAGACAGCAAGCGCTAGCAGGCCATTCAAGAAGCACTCCATTTTCTTTAAGTACCTTCCGTACTAGCAAGATCTAGAGATACGTCATTCTATCGATGTCTTCAACCTAGAGAAAAATTTCTTCGATAGCACCATGGGTACTTTACTAGACATACCAAGCAAGACAAAGGATGGGCTGAAGTCCCGTAAGGACCTCGTGAATATGCACATAAGGAAAGAGCTTCACCCTGTAGATGAGGGTAACGGAAAAGTGTATCTTCCGCCGGCCTGCTACACCTTGACAAATGATGAGAAAAAGGCAATGTGCAAATGCCTACGTGGGGTGAGAGTGCCTACTGGTTTCTCCTCAAACATTAAGCAACTGGTGTCGATGAAGGATTCGTCATTTTCAGGCTACAATTCTCATGATTGCCATGTAATGCTCACAGTATTCCTCACTATCGCCATCAGAGCAATCGAACCATTATACGTGAAGGTGGTCATCACAAAGGTGCATTACTTCTTCAATGCAATCTCACAGAAAGTAATTGATCTTGACGAGTTAGGTCCTCTCCGCACTTTCGCTATAGAGACCATGTGCGAGCTTGAGATGTGTTTCCCTCCATCATTTTTCAATATGATCGAACACCTCATAGTTCATATTGTGCCTCAGATTATTGCACTTGGTCCCCTGTACCTGCATCAGATGTGGCCATTCGAACAGTACATGTCCATTCTAAAAGACTACGTCTGGAACTGTGTCCACCCAGAGGGATCGATGATAGAGGGATATACTACCGAGTAAGTCGTTGAGTGTTGCATTGATTACCTAAAAGAGGGGAAAGCAATTGGTTTAGCGGTACCTCGACATGAAGGTAGATTATCTAGAAAAGGGACAAAAGGGCAGAAAAGAATCCACGACGATGATTACAAGAAACTGAAAGAAGCTCATTTCACTGTGTTGCAACAGCTCGCGATAGTGGAGCCGTACATAGATCAGGACCTAAAGGAACTACAAGCAATGAATGTGGGGCGTTCTGATGCATGGATCATGAAGCGACACAAGGCTGCCTTTACTGAATGGTTCAAGAATCTCGGCCTACCAGATGGCGATACTACGGAGGAAAAAACTATTAAGAGGTTGGCTGACGGGCCATCAAGTGTTTACACTCATGGCAAGCATATGATCTGAATGGGTACACATTTTATACCAAAGCAAAAGTCCAAAGAAGTGCATGCCAAAAAAGTGACCTTCGAGTAGAGGCAATCGACACAACTGGGCAAAAGAGCACATACTATGGATTCATAGAAGAAATCTTTGAACTGGACTATGGATCCAACATGCAGATCCCACTGTTCTGGTGCCAATGGGTGAAACACCCATCTGGCGTGGTTGTCGATAATTTTGGGCTGACAATCGTCGACCTTGTCAACATAGGGCACAAGAATGACCCATGGGTACTTGCCGATCGGGCCGCTCAAGTTTTCTATGTGACTGATCCATCTCAGTTAAAGAAAGACATAGTTGTCTCGGGAAAACAAATGATTTTGGGAGTTGATGATGTCCAAGATGTTGAGGCATATAATCAGTATGAGAACATGACACTCTTCACGGACTTTACAAACAACATTAAGGTCGCAGAAGCAATGATTGATGAACCGCCGAAGCCATACATGAGGAATAAGGGAGTAGGGAAGAATGTGAAAGGCTAATCTATATATGTAATCTATATATGATGGTTGATGAATTTTATATTATTTGATGGACGAGGAATTTTATGTGAAAGGCTGGCTTTTAAAAAAGTAGTACAATTACTTATAGTGCTTGACCTTGACTTGTTTATGCCAAGGCTTTTAGAAAAGAAATACAATTAGTCATGTTAACTGCTTGTCATTCATTTTCTTAAAATAAATCAGGTCTGAATGTCTGAAATTTGTATATATATGGGATGGTGTATATGCAGTGCGCACATAACTCCTACATATACTTAGTGTATATATATACGTACATATATATATGTATATATATACATATACACATACATACATATATATAAACTCACTTTGCAGTGGAGTACTGTCTCCTTTTATAATTAGTTCTATGGATATTTTTACATTTAGTTGTGGAAAGAAATAAATATTGAAATGTGTGGGCCAAACGTTTTTCCTGGCGGTCGATGACACTTCTCCGCTAGCGAAAACCATTTTCGCTGGCGGCCGGCTAACCTGGCCGCCAGCGAAAATGGTTTTCCCTGGCGGCCGTCCTAGTTGGCCGCGAGCGAAAATTGTTTTCGCTAGCGGCCGCCCAAGCTGGCCGCCAGCGAAATTTTTTTTCGCTAGCGGCCAACTAAGACGGCCGCCAGCGAAAATGTCTTTGCTATAAGAGTAGGCGTGCCCCTGTCTCAATTTTTCCTAAGTCCCGAAGGTGCGAAAACCCTAGAGCCGCCGCCAGGCTACCGAAATTTTCAACCGCCACCGCCAGCAAAAACCTAGGGCCGCCGCCTCCTTTTCGCGCCAGGATCTCTCTAGCCACCGCCACCTCACCGCCACCGCTACCTCCTCACCGCCACCGGCCACCTCCTCACCCCCGCCGCCGGCCGCCTACTTACCGCCGCCGCTGGCCGCCTACTCACCGCCGCCGGCTGCCTCCTCACCACCACCCTCCTCACCGCTGCCGACTCTTCTTCCTCTGCTCGCCGCCGCCGGCAGGTACCCCTCTCGCACGCGTGTGTTCTTTTTTCCGATGATTGGATTGGATGAATAAATGATGAAAGAATGATGGATGATTGATGCAGTGGAAAATTTAGTAGCAGCAGCAGTAGATGGAATTTTGGATGAAATTTTTGATGAAATTTTGTATGACGGAATTTTGTATGAAGTTTGTTATTTTGATTGGATGGGTGGATGGATTGATTGTCTGCAGTTTTGTGGGGGGCAGCAGCAGCAAAATTTTCTCTGAAATTCTCTGAAATTTTTGATATGGCAGCAGCAAAATATGGTAGCTAGCATGCATATTTGGCTCATTGATGAATGCAGTCTGAAATGAATTTGAATATGCATATATTGATTAATGCAGTCTGATTATGTCAAATATATTTTTTCAATTATTCCTATGAACAATATTTGTAGTATGTACATGCTTTGTGAGTGTTGTGAGCATAACTCCTATGAATAGTATTATGAACAATTATTATGAACATAACTTTGTGAGTGTTGTGTATTTTTTTCTATTTGAGCGAATATTTACGTATTTTGCATCGTATACATTGGAGATGAGCAGGAAGGAAGATATTACCTTTTATAAATATATGTATGTAACATTATACGTGTGTACATGCTTTTAGAATCCAAATTGCTCCTCTCTCTAAAAAAAGATCCAAACTGCTTGGTGTATAATATCGATGTGTAGATAATAACTCAATTTCGCGAGCTAGTATTTGTTGGACGAGACATTCAATCCAATATTTTTACTTAAGTGTTGGTTAATTGGTAATGAGGGCTTAAAATTACTTCATATCCTTATCTATTTAATTAATGTTTTACCATTTAGTGTGTACCAATTTTTATAATATTTTAGGATGAGCCATTTGTACTTCTGCTTTTAAAGTTGGGTGACTAAAATGAAGATATTCATATATCAATTTTAAAAATAATTTCTAAAATTCTAGTTTGCCACAAAAACCTCGTTATTCATGTTTCATTTTTTATTTTACTTTTACATCTACATTAAGAACTTATGAGTCAAACGTGTACGCTAGTCAAGTACATTCGAGGTCATTTAATTACACCATACCATCCTCTATGCACTCCTCTACTCCATCTTATGCATATTTGAAATCCTCTTCCCATTGTAGTGAAATTTGACAAATATTTGGAGGGACCAAAAATCTGAGCTAGTCAGTAGTATATGCACTTAGTACATTAAAATGATTCCATTCCGCATCTAACTCACCTTAAAAGGATATCAATGGAAAAACCGACCGAAGCGCAACCCTCGGGTGACAAGGGCAAGCAAACTCCACCGATGGTCGAGGAGGATATTTGCACATAAGTAGTCGCGGAGGAATCGTCGCTGTCAAGATCCGGTGAGGAAGGGAGTGGATCGTATCACTCGCCGAGTGACCCCCATCCTTCTCTTGCAAGGAAGAGAAAGGGTGGGAGCGACAATGAAGAAGTCGACTCCGACTACATCCCCCGCGAACCGGTGGTACATAACATATTATATATGATTAGTTCCGAGCCTATTAAGTACATTATGGATTATAACCGATGTCACGTGAAATGCAAATATAGAAGAATGCTCCACGCCGATCTAAAAGGAAAGCCCAAGCCGCGCCCGAAGCAGAAGCCAAAGTTGGAGCTGTCGTGCGCATCTCAGATTCAAGTAAACCCAAGAAAAGAAGGGGCGAGCGAGGGAATAACATGCTGTTGAAAGAAGTCAGCGTGCTGACGAGGATCAGTGAGAAAGGGGAACCCCTATCAGCCGAAGATTCATGTTCCAAGTACAGCAACCAATGCGGGGTGATAGTTAGGGATATCACGGAGATCACATGGAAGGGTTGGAAGAAAGTTCCTGACACTAGAAAGAAGAGCTGTTGGACATCGCTGCAAAGCAAGTTTGAGTATCCGCAAGGGACAGACGACTCCGCAGCGAAGGACTATGCACTCAAGGCCATAGGCAAGCTGTGGCGAAACTGGAAAATAGACCTTAACAAGAAATATGTTCAGAAGGGATGCACGCCGTTTACGGAGTACGGAAAGATAACTCCAGCCCAGTGGGATGAGTTCGTTGCCCTGAAGACATCGACGGAGGAAAAGGAGAAGAGCTAGAGGATGTCTGAACTAGCAAGAAGGAATGAATATCCTCATCGTTTGGGATCGAACGGTTACCGTCAAGCGGTTACGAAATGGACAAAACAAGATGAAGAGATGGAAAAGGCTCGGAAACCGGTTCCTATGAAAAATCACAACCCACGAACCAGGAACTGGGTGCGTGCAAGAACACCGGCCTTCACCCCGGAGAGGGATGTAGTCTTCAAGGATCCAAAGCTCCAGGAGGTAGCTGTCAAGATGAAGAGCATCGTCACGCTGCAAGAGGTCGGGATGTTCGTGCCAGATAGAGACCGCGACGAGCTGACCTATGCGTTGGGCAACCCGGAGCACTCTGGCCGTGTACGGGAGTATCCTCAAAGACTAGCTGGAAGGATGGATTCAAAGAGGATGCTCATACCTACAAGAAGCGTGATCGCTATAAGGAAGAGATAGAATCCCAGGCTAGGGCTGCAGCTTGTGAGGAATGCCATAGATATTGGAGCCAGAATATGATGCACGGTGGTGCCGTTTCGCAGCCTGATCCGAGCTATCCGATGGACGATGTAACGGAGGATACTCCTTGCAAGCTCTTTATTCCGGTCGGTAGGGCAGGAAGGAAAATACAGGTTGCAACTGGGAGGTTCATACCGGGCCGCAGATTCCATTGCCGAGACATTCCGGACGACTATGCCAAGGTAGAGGTCCGGACGGTTAATGAGGCTCACCGGATGCACGAGATCGACATTCCAACACCCGAGGGGATTGTGTACCTTGGAGATGCCTTTGACCAGTTTATACTGTGGCACAAGAATGATATTCAACTAGGGTCAACGGATGGAACGGATCGTCCACCAAGGATACCGGTGTCACCGTCTCGTCCACCAAGGGACCAAGAACCGAGGGATCCTCCAGTTTCATCACCTCCGCAATCAGATCATCTAGTTGCATCACCTCCAAGATCAGAACCTGCTGTTGCGTCACCTCCAATTGAAAAGCAGATAGAAGTACAATCAGGGCTTGAAAAGGATCAATCAGAAGTACAAAATCAGGAAGTGACTCCGGCACAGCAATCAGAGCCTGCACAATCAGAGCCTGAACGGAAAATGCCCGATGAACTAGACCCATCGCCACCACAGCCATCGCAACCAGAGGAACCTAAGGGTGCCGATGTGCCAGTGATGGTAAGGACACACAAGCACAAAGAGAAAAGTGAATCGAAGAAAAGATATATGAAAACGGCATTCCGAGGAGGGGACAAAGATATCAAAGATGCCGATTTTGATGATAGAAAATTAACAGGCCTCAAGCAAACCATGGAAGATTATCTCAATTATATCAACTGCCCAGATGTACCGCATGAGTTTCAGAATGGCCAACCATTCATCCATGCCTGGCAACTAACAGAAGGACCGTGGCAACTAAGGAGGTGGCATGAATGGTACATCAGGGCAAGCACCATAAAAGGCCTTTCCTCGTTCACAGTTGCCGTGCAGGAGAACATCTTCTGGAGCGGGCCATGCCTATTCCAAGTCCATTTCTCCGATATGCATGCCCTCTACCGTCGGAAGAGGCTCGACGCCAATTTGATCGGCATCTGGTGTCTGTAAGTGCATGACTGGAACGTGTCAATAAATCATTGTACCTATGTGCGTACCTAATTTGACCTAAGCTTATATTTTGGTAGGATGAATTACGTGGAAGCCGAAGCGATGCGAAAGCCTATCGGCTACCTAAACCCGTGCCAAATAAGCCAGCCGAACCACACCTACGTGCTAGATGAGAAGAAGCTACCGGCACATGTTCAGGCAATGACGCGGCAAGAGAGGGACGCATATATAGAACAAAGGCATCAGGAAAAGATTCTCGATGTTGCTACTTATGTAGCTATAGCACTTGAATCTACACAGGAATGCGTTTACGCGCCATACGCCTTTGAGTAAGTTTACATATCAACTACGAGTATATACATATAATCATGGCTGGACTAACCATTTCTTTTGCAACGACCATTGGATAGTTTTTCTTCTCTATCCAAAGTACAATGAAGTCGTCGTTGTCTTGGATTCTCTTGATAAAGACAGCAATACATATCAAGAAATGCTCAGAATTATCGATCTACTTACATGGAAGTTTCTTATTCTTATATATTCTCATAACGTGTTGTTATCTTTGACGAATCTAAATTAATTATCTATGCAAACATTTCATATAAAAGGTATTACCAGCAAGGCAGACAATGGAAAAACTCCAGACAACGCATACTCATCCGAAATAAGTGGCCGGTAAGTAAATTTGGATGCCAAAGAATACTACTTAATTTTTATAAATGCATGTGTTTTTCCATTTATTTAACTAATATACTTTATAATTGATGTTGAAAGTGTCATAAGCAACTGGTGGGAACCGTACTATGCGGATATTACACCTGCGAATACCTTAGGGTGAATGGGAGATACTGCACGAATTACGATGATGTAAGTACAAACCGTTAATACTCTTGTTAGTCAATACTCTTGTTAAGTTAATCGCTAACTTGCATTACTGTGAACAATTTCCTTAATTTGTCATGATCCCGATGCAGCTTCCAAAAATTCTCAAGTCTGAAAGGGAGCTCGATGATAAATCCATTGAGAACATGCAACGGACATGTGCTACTTCATCCACCGTGAGTACGCACATCAACTTAGGAGGTTTTTCGACCACGATGGAGTTTTGGCCCTGCCGGAGAACGAATGTCTATCTAATTGGAGCAGGACTGTAATATAGATAGGTTTCACGCGTATGTATATCGGTCGGGTTGTAAGATATTGAACTACTTGTATATGTGGTGTCGGTCGAATTCTATCTATATAGGTGCTTCGAAATTGTATATATATATGTATATATTAATTTTCATATATTATTTCCGCGTGCATGTATATTAATTATCAATAGCAGCTACACGAAAGAGAACATACTGTATCGATAGCTCGATTAGTTATATCATCCACGTGTGACTCTAAAATATATGAACAAAGGTAAGAAAAAAATAATATATATTGTTTCAATTTTTTTATAAATATTGCATCTTCGCAGGCGGGCCACGTGTCAAAAATAGGACGGTGTCCTATTTTGCCACGTCGCTTTTTTCCTAGCGGGCCACGTGTCCTAAAAGAGAGTAAGCCGCCAGCGAAGATATGGCTTTGCTGGCGGCCGACATAAAACAGCCGACATAACAGCCGCCAGAGAAAATGTGGCTTTGCTGGCGGCTGACATAATACGACCGCCAGCGAAGATATTTCTTTGCTGGCGGTCTGTAACCGCTAGCGAAGATCTTGAGCTTCACTAGCCTTTGCTTTGTGGCGGCGCCAAATACCGCCAACGAAGATCCAAAATAGCTGCCACGAAAGACTGTTTTTTAGTAGTGATTTGTATATCGGAAGTTTATACACATAAACCCAAAATTTATAAGTCAAAAGTTTATATACCCGATTCAAATTTGAATTCGGATTCAAATATTTTTTATATAGAAAATTTCTATACATAAAGTTTATACGTGTGAAGTTTTACTGTATAAAGTAGTATAAAGTCTATGCATATGAATAAATGTATTAGATTTTTTTCTATTTTTTTATCTTTTTCCTAACTTTTTTTTAAAAAAATTTATGGTGCAGTAGGAAAGGAAGAAAGAGGAGTGTGCGTGTTAGCCTGTTAGGCGTGTTAGGGGAGGACAGGGGTGTAGCTGTAGGTGATCACTCACCCATTAGCACCACCCAAAGCACATGTTGGGGTTTATTGCTCATTTGGCGTAAATTTAAATGATTCGAGTCGGTGTTATCAGAGCTAGGGATATAAGCCTCATAAACATGTCAAGCTCCTACATACGCTTCCGTGTGATTATTCACGTTACTGTATACTCCCTCCTTTTCTAAATATTTAACACCGTTGACTTTTTTAAATATGTTTAACCGTTCATCTTATTTATAAACTTTTGTGAAATATGTAAAACTATATGTATACATAAAAGTA
This sequence comes from Oryza punctata, assembly GCA_000573905.2. Taxonomy (NCBI): domain Eukaryota; kingdom Viridiplantae; phylum Streptophyta; class Magnoliopsida; order Poales; family Poaceae; genus Oryza; species Oryza punctata. The sequence goes on along the minus strand of CM002499.2, from coordinate 8,282,303 downwards.
TACTTAACAATGAATCAAATAATAAAAAAAATTAATAATTACTTAAATTTTTTAAATAAGATGAACGGTCAAACATATTTAAAAAAGTTAACAGCCGTCAAATATTTAGCGAAGGAGGGAGTATGATCGATCTACTTCGTTCGTTCCAAATTAAATCAAACCTTCTGCTATGCGATTATCCACGTTAATATGATACATATCATGTTGATATGCGACGGAGTATATGTATGTAGTATAAAGGTAGTTATATTTGGAAGATAGCTAGCCGGTTACTCTTAATACCTTCTTCTAAAATTAAGATTGTTGGGATGTACACATATATAGATACTCCTAGCTTAGTTCTGAACGTTTAGAATGACATATCTCTGCAGAAAGTTTTATTAAGAGTGAAGTGCACGAGAGGTACCTAAACATGTATGGGAGTCATCTAGGTCTCTGAATACTCAAAATGCATTTCCGGATCTCTGAACTTGTATTTGGTGTCATATAGTTCCAAACGGATTCCGACCCGCTCTATCCGCTAACAAGGCATACCATGGTGGCGTATACGTGTTAGTCGGACTCACATTCCACTCACATAGAAAAAATAAAATAAAATAATTATTTTCTCCTATCTACCTTAGAATTATTTTTTAGGTTTTTTTCCTCTCTCCGTAAGAGGAGAAAATATGGTTTTTAATTTTATTTTTATATATACGACTGACATGTGGGTCCCACTGACACGTAGACATTATCATAGCATACGACAACAGCACAAGGAGTGGGTTAGAATTCATTTGAACCTATATGATATCCAAGACAAGTTTGATGATTCAAAAATACATTTTGAGACGGATCTAAGTGACACACTTAGTGACCATCCACTCTACTCTTTTATTAACATGACTGCAAAAAGGAATTGGAATATACAAAGGAGCCTAACCTAATAATATAGGTTGTCCACCAACCACACAAATGCATGTCATTCCAATAATTAACTTTTTGGCAGGACAAATAATTCTCAAATCATACCGTATAATCAATTTATGCAAATTGTATGTTGTAATAAACAAATATATAATTCATCTGCTTCGCTGATCATTGATCTCTTGCAAGCACATACACCTGGCTATATATGCACAATATTATAAATATACGAAAATTCGCCGCCGGCGTGGTATCATGAGCACCGTGGAAGGTCCGCCGGCGGTGGCGGCACGGATGTCTCCGGCGTCGGCCCGTCCAAAACCTCGAACACCATGGCCAGCCCAAGGCTAATATGAGCGTCGAAGTGGCAGTGCATGTACCACATCCCTGCAGCCAAATAATTAACTTAATTAATTATCTCACACCAAACCAGAGCCAAATAATGCGTGCTTGCTGCCAAATACACAAGGACTAGGGATGTCAATATTTGGCCCCGTATATAATGGATAGATTAAGGTGTATTAGTTTTAGCAGAAAATTTGTCCCTGTTGGAGTCCATCAGTTTTTTCTTATACTCTACAATAATACAATATGCTTGAATGCACTGATGAATACTAGTTCGTATTTAGAATTTAGGTTTACACAACTTCATATATATATATCAGGTAAATCTATAATGTTCAAATTATTAAATTCAGAAAAATCCAGAATTGAGACTTCCTACCATACAACGACTTATTAATTATTTGCTGATTCCAAACATTAATATTACTAAATAAATAAATTTATTTATTTTTGCTTCAAACTAAGTAAGACTTACGTTTGTCAAATATCTAATTTTAAAATCATATGCATAGAAATTAAAACTTAATTTGAGACTCCGGACTGGGAGCATATCATTTAATTCTAAATTTCCGTTGTTATATAATCAAGGGCACTGTAGCATATAACGAGAGAACATCATAGGTGGACACTAGCTAGTCATCTATATAATTCAGAAGACCGCTGCAACATTTCTGGAATTTGTTTTCTAAGACTAAATAGGCTACTAAATTAAGTTAATTGAACTTCAAGTTTTTAATTGATCACATAGTAAATTTATTTGCATATGCCACTTAATATATATTTCATACTCCGTAATTTTCTTTAATGGAAGTAACATCGGGAGCTGAACTAGAACAAAATGGAGAGGAGTATCACTCGCTTGATTTGCTCTACTTTAGATCAAGTTTAGGTTGATACAAGTGACTGAGTTTGTATCGAGGGATGCACATATGGTAAAAATAGATAAAATACAGCTAAAAAAATTTTTTAACCAGGTTTCTGGGTACCCCTCCCCCTATGTAGCTCCGCCCATGAGTAACATCCATCATTTGTACCTCACAATTTTATTTATGTGAGGTCCACAATTTCTACTCAAACTGTGGAAACCTCACTAGTTGACATAATTATTTTTATAAAATATATAATTGATGACAAAATATCCAACCAAAGTTCAGTGTATATTAATCGTAAAAATGTATATAATATTTATAAATCGCACATTCAGATATAATGATTATTCTTTGGAGGATTATACAGCCAGCTTCAAATTAATGTTCAAAACCTAGCTATGGAATTGCCTAGGTATTTTAATGAACTGTATTTATCATGTCACTTTCGTACATGGGGACGCATATTGCCATTCTCACCAAAACACATTTTGTCCCAACTGGAAGAAGGTTCTATGCTTCCAGGCCGACAGAGCCAAAATATTGTGATTGTAATTTATTTTCCTAAAATAATTGATGTAACAATGGTAGTATTAGTATTTACCAGGATTGTCGGCGACGAAGCGGATGACAGCCCAGCCGCCGGTGGGCACGGCGATGGTGTTGCGCTCCTGCGGGTCGACGAGGTTGAACCTCCTCACCGCCGTGTTCTTGTCGTAGTTGCCGAACCCTTGCGCGAGGATGAAGAAGTTGAAGCCATGGATGTGCATCGGGTGGCTCTCCTTGGCAATCAGCCTCGTGTTCTGCAGCACCATCTCCACCGTCTCGTTGTACCGCAGCGTCTTCACCTTGGTCGACTTTGTCGTGAACTGCATCGTCGCGTTGTCGCTCTCGTCGCCGGTGTAGTCGAACACCACCGGCGGCGTGTCGGGGAAGTCGCGGGTGTAGACGCCGTCGGGCTTCCGGTTGAAGTGGGCCTCAAGGAGGGAGGTGGACTTGGGGACGACGAAGGAGGCGTTGTTCATGCTCGACGAGAACACCGGCGGCGCGCTCCGGTTGCAGAGAAGCTGCTCCGGCTGGCATTCGGAGACGCCAAGCCCGACGGTTACGAACATGTTGGTGTCGACGCAGAGAGGCACCGTCGGCTTGCCCGGGCGCAGCAGCGCCGTCATGCCGGAGAAGAACCGATGCGCGGTGGCCGTGTCGTTGACGGCCGGCCGGCGCGGGAGCACCGGCAGCGCCGTCTTGTGCCGAACGCCGGCGTACTGCAGGATGGCCGTGGCGGTCGTGTCGCTGAACGGCGGGCCCTGTGGGATGGCGCTGTCGTAGGGCGACGCCGCCATGTAGTACCGTCCCACGGCGGCGCTCGCCACCATGAGCGCGTCCACCGTCTGCCCCGGCGAGACCACCACCACGTCGGTCTTGTACGGCTTGGTGTAGCACGCGTCGGCCCCGACGACGGTGAGCCGGTGCTTCGCCACCTTGAAGAACAGCGGCGTGTTCATCCCGGCGTTGATGATCCGGAGCAAGTACGTCCTGTTCTGCCTCACCTCGAAGTTGGCCGTCTCTGCAAACACAATCACCATGTCACACACCATGGCTGATCATGCCAAGCTTCTGACCAACAACGATGTCGACGTACGGTTAGCAGCGGAGCAGTTGTAGAAGTCGCCGGGCTTGCCGTTGATGGTGTAGGCGTCGGCGTGGGGAGCCGGGATGCCGGTGAGGAAGGCCATGCGCTCCATGTCGTAGACGTTGGTGTTCCACCACTCGCCGAGGATGACGACATGCTCGGCGTCAGGCTTGGGGAACGGGTAGGCATTGACGCCGCCACGGGGCCTTATGACGAGCGCGCCATAGACGGTGGCGCGGTGGAAGGAGATGTGGGCGTGCCACCACAGCGTGCCTTCCTGTCCGTCGACGTTGAACCGGTATGTGTAGTTGCCGCCGGGCTGCACCGGGCACTGAGTCACCATCGCCGGACCGTCTGCCCACGGCGTTCCACGTTGAAGCACACCGTGCCTGCATTTACGTAATAATTAAGTTTCACCTAACCATAGGTATTACGGTGTAAGTTAAACATAACTTCAGGTATTATAGCTATCAAGTTTCATAAAACTATACTATTGATTATTTTGACTTCAATCTACCGTATTTTTAAGTTCTACAATTACATCTCAAATATATAAGTTCTATATCCATCATGAATATCACATCCGTGTAAGTATAGCCTTTTTAAATTTTAACATGGGAGTGTGCCAAGTTAGTTTTGTGAAACTTTACAACAATAATACCTTGTGTTAGGTGTCAAAATTACCGTGGTATTATGTAACTTCGATAATAATAAGAACGTATTGTAAAACCATTGATAAAGTCACCAGTATATTATAAAAAGAGATAATATAGATGGCAAATCGTTCAACTCGAACCAGCTCGGTGATATAGAATAGGTTTTCTCTTAAATATTACCAGTGGAGGGTCATGCTGTACGGCGAGGTGTTGACGAGGTGTACGACCACCGTATCGCCCTCGCTAGCGTAGATCGTCGGGCCGGGGAGCTGGCCATTGACGGCGGTGATGATCCTCGGCGGCTGGCAAAGCTGGCTGATGGAGAAGTTGCCAACCTGTAGATGAAATGGAGAATTGAAAAAACTTTACTAACTAGCATTATTACTGATTAGTTGAGTAATTAACAGTTAGGATTTTTCAGTTGCTCGTAAACAAAATATGACCTTTTAACTACTGATGTGTCAGTGCAAATGAAAATATGAAAGAGTGATACACCACTGTATAGTATTCTGTACTAGTATGAAAATGAAAAAAGAACGGTTGGCACGTACCTCAATGGACAGAGAGTAATTAATTAAACAACAAGTAGATATAAACTAAAGTATAGGTTAGTGTAACGACAAGATATTATCACATGCATGAACTAATGTTAACATCCTAATATCACATGAATACATTTAACGAATGACATGAAATTAAATATATACATATATGTCTGCATGGAACAAAATGACAAACTGAAGGAAGGAATTGCGTGCACATATACGAGTAATGTGAGTACGTCAGCTTAATTACATTGAAGGTGTGCTCCACAACAGCAGCCTGAGCAACTGAAGAAACCAAAGCGATGGCAATGAACAGCAGAAGAGACCATAGAAGACTCATGGTATAATGTGTATCAATTGGCTAATTGTAACCGGAGATTATTAGGAGAGGCGCACAAGAGATATTATTTGTGGTCTAATTAATGGGGAATTGAGACTATGAACAATGGTAGCAATTGTGTGAGCTTTACGAGTCCAAAGTGGAGTTATATAGAGAGAAGTTCGACCTGACCCAACTCAATCAGTGGTGGTAGCTATAAAAGACATTTAGTACATAAACAAACATTCCTATACAATGATTGACAAAGAGACGTGCTTACTGTAACATATACGTATCTATACATATTGTTTATTTTCAACTAGCAGAAAAACAATCCAGCGTAATCGTATTTAAAACATACTACAATTTGTTAAAATGTCATGCTTGTAACAGTAGAGTAGCTTATATACAATGTAGGTTTGATTTTCTGTAACCAAAAAATAATAAATGATGGAGATGCAGTATCCTGATTACCTGCAGATGATGTGCGCCTGCTAGGCATGGCCCATATATAGACCATAGTGTTGCTTAGCCACGGTACATTTTAATTAGTAAAATATATCGTTACTTCAAGATTACGTTTTAGTTAGTAGAATAATGTCGTTACGTAAAGATGGAATCTAATCAAATCTGTAGTCATGTACTAATCCTAAATGTAGGATGCTTCATCTTGTCCTTCGTATATTTAGGGCTAATTAAGGAATTTGTCAAGAACTTTTGCATGCCCAAATCTAATAATTCTTAGTAGTACATTGTTTATTCATTTGATACGATATAAATAGTGTGCAGAAACTCCACCCTCCATGGTTATCCACCCAATTTTTCTTCCTTAAGCTTTTTTCACAAATGGATGTCAGTTCAGCCTTTGTGTATATATAAGATATATCTGGCCAGACTGATTACTCATTTTGTCTTCCAAAAATAAGTTTCTACCATTTCCATGCTTAATACACGTACTGTCTGTAACTCTGTGTCTAGGGTTTGCAACGAAGCAGGCCGACGTTGGTTGGACAGGAACTACCTCGTCGAGTCCCCTTAATGTTGTCGATCAGGACCCGTGACGTGGTGGCGAGTGGTGACAAGCAAGATGAGAGGAGCGCGACATCGGGCAGCCGTTTGAAAAAAATTCTGATGGGATATTCTACCGGCCCAAAGTTACTTTTTAAAAATTTAACAAAAAAAAGTTCATATTTAGCAAAAAAAAATATTGTCTAAGTTCTGAAGAATTTCTTATGATTTTTTTTAAAAAAGAAAATTGTGATTTCAGAAATCTCGGAATTTCATTGACCACTAGCATAAATATAACGATGTGCATTTATAGGGGAGAGTGTGCACGTATTGATTAGAAACTAGGTCTCGATCTTTCGATAGGTATTGATAACTCTCGATTTAGTGGAAACTTGATACACACGATCCGACTTCCGATCAACACGATCTGAACCCCGCAATCGCAGCACCACGTCTCCTCTGGTTATCAACCATGCGCTGCCCGGTTGACCATGCCGAGAAGGCTGATCCCTGCATACGAATCGAAGAACACAAGCAAGAACAAGGTGATAGCAACTCAATTGCATATAAATGATTAAGTACTCAAATTTGGGGTTGAACGAACTAAACTATCGGCGATACTACAATGGCATAAATAATCTAAGCAAAACTCTACTCTAAACAATAACGGCTACTAAATAAATATGATTAGGGATGTCCTAGGATTTCCCTAGGGTGCACATCCCTTTGGGTTTAGCCCACAACACAATTACAAGACCCAAGGCTCAAATCAGACTCGGATCGGATAAGTACGTGCCTTATTTTGCAGATTGCCGATAGCTCGGTTGAAATTTGTATGTGGGACCAAAACCATCTGAAATTAGACTCGATAATATTTCCATCAAGTACTCATGGACTCTGAAATTCTTTCTAGATCAGTGGCTAGGTCTGTTTGAAATTGATGTTGTCAGGAGGCCCGAATCCGAATTCATAATGTTCCGAACATTATCTCTTTCCTTCTGTGCAGCAATAGTGGCGCGGTGAGGTAGGATTAGACTTGGAGAAGAACTTGTTTGGTGCCCAATCAACTTCTTTGATCATTCATGGATTCCTTGCGCTCGGTCTCTTTTCCTTCACCTATGGAAGCACCTCTGCAAACGAAAACACACAAAACTCATGGTGTTGTATCGTTTGTTTAAATATATAACATGTAAATCGTACATAAAAAGAATGCACCTTTGGTTGTTGAATACATAAGGTATGCATGGTCATATCCGACCTAGTGATGTCATCATTATCCTCCCCTCCTTAATCAGAAATTGTATTCGGTTTCACCTTGTCGTTGAACTTATCTTTATGTATCACAACATAGGGTGAGGTAGACTTCTTGATGGCCATATGGTTGGATTATGTAATTTTTACAATCGGAAAACCACTACACTCCCCTTCTTGCAAACCAACTTGTAACTCATTTAAACAACTAGAGGAACCAGCTAGAGAATCACTTATACGAATGCGTTCCTCTATACAATACATCTCATCATAAAAAGGAGGTATATTTAAATTCGAACAAATATATATCCTATACACATTATACTCACCTTTATTATAATAATTAGCAATGACATGAAAAACTACATGAGAAGGACATGGCAATTCCAATCTAGCAAATAATTTGTTCTCTAAACAGTTTAGTGGACAAAGACCATCAAATTGAGTATAACCCCAAGTATCTAAAGAAGATAGTAATCTAAGCTTTTCATTCTCGCTAGGCATGGATATAACTGAAACATTGCACAACTCTTCTTCATCACAAGAAACATCAAGCAAATTGTGCTGTGACAAAGGTATTTCAATAATTGTTTCCACTATGGGTTGCTCTAATATAGTATAAGTAGTGGACATATTTAGCACAACATAACTATGCATACCTTGAGTAAATTTGTCATCATTATCATTACCGTTGTTCTCATCTTCAGAAATTATAGGCGCTTGATCAATTAAACATTCTTCAAACATGCATCGAGCAATGTGTAGACCTTCTTTCTTTACGCCTTTTTTCTCTTCCACATTACCTTGGTCATTAGCATATACCTGCAAAAAGTTTGTAAAAAATCCAAAACTCGTGTAGTCAATGACGGTGATGGCACTGCTGTAGCGGCAGAGGAAGGTCGTGTGCTCACTGGTGGAGGTGCAGTACTAAAGCTCGGTGGTAGCTTAGCTTGTCTAGCCGTGATCGATGTTCTTGACGTGAGGAAGTTGCTAATGTTGCTCTGGTTCTTTTGTTGGCGTACTTGCAATTCTTTCTCTGCAAGCATAGAAAGCTGGAATAAACGGTTGACAACAGTATATTCTTTATAATCAACAATATCCTGAATTTCAAGCCTCAACCCACGATAAAAACGACAAATTGTATCCTCCACTTCCTCTGCTATCTCGCAACATATCATACCCTTTTGAAGCTCTGCATAGTATTCCTGAACAGTCATATTACCTTGTTGTAAACATTGTAATTTCTTATGCCAATCATGCTGGTAGGAAAGAGGAACAAATTAACTACGCATGACTTTTTTCAATCTATCCCATGTACCAGGTTGTAAGCAGGTGTTACCTATTTCATTCCACCATATTAATACAAAGTCCTTGAACATACTAGCAGCTTGTCTAACACTATGTACCTGAGGAACTATGTGCGAGTTAAACTTTTGTTCTATTGTCATCTCCAATCAAAGTATGCCTCAGCATTGTAAGCATCAAAAAATGATGAAATACAAAACTTGGCATGGTGCTACTTGTTAAAATCATTATCTCCCATACCTTGACGATGGAGGCGAAGGTGTTGATATAGTCTTTCATCTTCATCAAAGTCTCGGTTATCATTTCAATGGGGTGGCAGATGACCCTTGATATTGTTAAGTCTATCGGCTATAGTGGCTACCCTTTTTTTGATACGCTCAATTGAATTGGTTATGTTCAGATTGTTAAGTACTCCTTCTGCCCTTTTCATCGCTTGGTCTATTGTACCCTGCTTCTAAGTGAAACTGACACACTCGTTAAAATCCTTCAGGCTGCTATCTCTTCCTATCATTGTTAGCAAAAACACAGAAGAGGAACAAAAACACAAATGATTAGTCCCTAACAACAACTAGGCAAGGGTGATGGAATATCTATCAAATGGAAGCCCTACCACTTGATGCAACTCCATGATTGACCAACGAAAACTTGTGGAAACCACAAAAATGGAAATCCTATGATGATAGGATTCGGTTTTTCAAGGTCCCAGTAACAACAGATGAGATGCAAAACTGGACCCAAAACTGATGTACAACTCATAACGACTTGTTGATGAACACTAGACCCGAAGTGATGAACAAATGCAATATCCAAAACTAAAAATTAAATCTAAAACTAAACCAACACTCGATGCAATGATGCAACCTAAAATTTAATGAAGCAAAATCTAACATAACAATGCAATGACTCAAATTGTCTTGGTAAAGGATAAATACTTTTGTGTGGCAATTTTCTAGTTATAGATAGATAAATTACCTAACGGTCAATTTGGCGCTGATACCAACTGATGAGGAACTAGGTCTTGATCTTCCGATAGGTATTGACAACTCTTGATTTGGCGGAAACTTGACACGCACGATCCGGCTTCCGATCAACACGATTGAAGCCCTACAATTGCAACACCACATCTACTCTGGTTATCAACCGTGCGCTGCCCAGTTGACCTCACCAAGAAGGCTAATCTCTGCATGCAAACCAAAAAACACAAGCAAGAACAAGGGTGATAGCAACTGAACTGCATATAAATGATTAAGCACTCAAATTTGGGGTTCCACGAACCGAACTAGGGGCAAAACTGCAAGGGTAGAAATAATCTAAGCAAAACCCCACTCCAAACTATGACGGCTACTGAATAAATATGATTAGAGACGTCCTAGGGTTGCCCTAGGGCACACATCCCCTTGGGTTTAGCCCACGACACAATTACAAGGTCCAAGGCTCAAATCAGACTCGGACTGGATGTGGTACGTGGCATATTTTGCCGATTCTTGACAGCTTGGTTGGAATTTTTACGTGGGACCAAAGCCATCTAAAAGTAGACTCCACAATATTTCCGTCAAGTACTCATGGACCCCGCAATTCTTTCTAGATCAGCGGCTAGAGCCATTTGAAGTTGATGCTGTCAGGAGGCCCGAGTCCAAATCCAAAACATTCCGAAGTTTATCTTTTGCCTTATATGGACCAAAACTGACATGGTAAGGTAGTAGTATACATGGAGAAGGCCTTATTTGGTCCCAATCAACTTCTTTGATTATCCATGCATTCCTTGCACTCGTTCTCTTTTCCTTCACCCTAGCAAGTATCTCTGCGAACAAAAACACACAAAACTTATGGTGTAGTAACGTTTGTTTAAATATATTACATGTAAATCGTAAATAGAAAGTATGTACCTTTGGTTGTTCAATACATAAGGTCTCCATGGTCATATCCGAGCTAATGATGTTCTCATCACATATTATGAACAAACATGCGTTTCTATTGTATTCCTAACAAGAAAAGGTGAGTAAGGAGGGACGAGCTCACAACGTTGTGGGAGATTGAGGAATGTAGGGAAGCTTTGAGGTGGCTGCTAGGGTTTCCGATATAAATATAGCACTGATATTATTGGGCCTTTTAATGCGCTAACTTATATCTTAGTATGCCACTAGGTCATTGTGGGTTAATTTTTGGCTAAGCACGTATACATTGGGGTGGTTTTTTTAACATAGCCGAGTAGATGGTGCATTTGCAAAAAAGTAATTAACTTATGGGGTGAAATGTTAAATTTGAAGTAACTTCTGGGGTGGATTTTTTAATTTAGCGTAATTTTTAGCATATGTATATCAGAAATTCATTTATTGTTAATGTTTGTATTAATTCATCTTGTATATATTTGATGCAAAATTGATCCTAAGTGTTTATTGATGTATGTTGTAATAAATCTCTCCTCAAATAAAGGATTTTTTGTTACCCAAGATTCTTATATTTGTCGATGGATCTAATATATATAAATGTGCAGTGTTTCTTCAATGCATGAACACTTAAACTTATCGTCTCACCACAAGTAGTCTAACTACTTGGTGTGTGCTTTGTGTTTGGATTATATTTTCTTGTTTTATCATATCGCGGATTATAGAGATTTAAATAGAATTTAATTGAAACTAAATGTATGAATTACCAGCATCTGCACAATACATAAATTAATGTAATGGATGGTTAGGATTGGTAGGATGAGTGATAAATCTACCGCCATCCTGGCCGCCACCAACTGTATATACTACCTACTTTTTTAAAGAAAAAAAAGTGTGGATCAAAGGGCCCACCTATTAGTTAAACTATATACATAAATTTTAAAATGATGAGATATATAGGAAGAGATGGCAAAAAATATTTACTGATAATGTGATGAGACCATGACTCATCAGGTTATTCCTTCAAGACATGATAAAAATCATTCAGTGAATATAAATATTTTTCATATGCAGTTTGGCTCCCTAGTTATTCATAGTAGCCAAAATATTATGATGGAAGTAGTTTTAGCTAATACTGCTACAATGCCAAATAAGCTTGTAATTACTGGGTCAATTTTTCATTAAGAATAAAGAAGAGAATGCCATGGTGAAAAATAAGCAGAGGAGATATTTTGTGACTCAGTTGGGTCAGTGCACATGCAAAAATCCTCTACAGGAGACACGGAGATATTATTGCAGCGCTGGTTTAGTTAAGTCAGAGATATTATTTTTCTTAATCATATGTTAGCTTACATAGTTAATTATGTTCTTAATTAAGTTGTAGCTGTCACGTTTGAGTTTTGGCAAGGACTGGCTGGTTCCTGCGTGCACTTTATTTAGACCAAGCCGGCCATGTAATAGATTAGATTGGTTTTATTCAGGATTGTTTTGTCCAGGGTTTCCTCTCTACCAGTGAGAAAGATAGCGATTCCATCTTCCATATGGTGAAAATATACTGCCGCTGCTAGGGTTTGGTGAAGGGCGAGAGCAGGATTCCGTTTTCTGGGCGCGGCTTTTGATCTGTAGAAGATCTCTTCATCTGTTCGTGTGAAAGACACGGGTGGATTGAGTTCTGCTACTTAATTTTGGTTGCAGTCGCTATAAATTCTGTAAGCTTCACTAGCTGAATCGTCGTTGTTGCTGAATTTTTCATTATTATTCAGATTCCAGATGATCAATTAACTGCTGTTGAGATCAATTAATCCGGTTGGTCTTGGATATATGCATGAGACACTCGTACGCTACACATATATTTGCTGGTTATTGAAGTTTGCTCAGTTGGACTTGTCGTGTCTCTTCTCTTGATTAATCTTGGTAGCCTGAGTTGAAGTGCTATGCAACTTCATATATATACACTACTGATTGATTTTGCTCAATTTGTCTAGCCGAGTTATTTACAGCGATATATATTATTAGCTGTTATTTGGTACCGTGAAAAATCGGGATAAAATCCAGGCACTGTAGCCGTGTCCTTATCATAATGTTTAATTTTTTAAAAAATCTCTCTTGCAACACACTGCGATGTATGATAGTTAATGTAAAATTTTCTAGGTGTGATCTAATTAATGTATGATTTTTTAGCATATTTTCTAGGAAGTTTCTAATTGGTACATAGAAGGATATAGAATCGAGTTTGAGAGACAGTTACAGAATAAAGTTGGACAGCAAGATTGAGTTGATGTTAAAAAAACGCATACAAGGAGAGAAACCAGCACTATTATAAAACACTTTGGAGTTCATTTACAAGTACAGGGTCACTAGTGATGGGTAGCGCAAGGGCAGCTATCAGATGACATATGTAAACTGAAAGTGTAAAGTTCTTGCTTAGATGTATACTTACCATCCAAAAGAAAAGGAAATCTAGCATGCTACAACAAAAGGAACAGTTGGCAGGACAAACTGATATGTTTTCAAATTAGCGTCTTCCACAATTTCCTATATTTCCACCCACCACATTGTGGCCTATTATACTCGTCGTGCCATTTAATTAAGTCTGCTTTTTATTTAAACCTGGAATTTGTAACACCTTTTCTTGTCAAAATCGATTGATGCCTTTGTGCAGAAAGCTACATTTGGCACTTTTATTAGAAAAACGTTGTTCTTCCGAAAAAACTGCCAGAGAAAATGTTTATATATACCACCAAAACTTAGAGAGCTGCAGAATTCTAGTGTATGTGATGCAGAGTTGAGTTCTTAGAGGAACTTTGCTTTTTTTTTTTTCAAACTAATGCACCCTCCACGGCTCCACCGACTTAATGTCGGCGAGGACGTTTCAGAGACTATGGCATAGAGCCTTATAAAAAATACTTCTTGTCCCAAAACTTAGCTACTAGAAAACTAATCTGGATAGTCTAGGTAGCTATATTTTTATCTTGGGATAGAGAGAGAGGGAGTACATTCTAAGGTAACTCAGTTCCATATTTCTCTTTTTCCTCAAATAATTGAACGAATTTAGCTCAGTTCTTGCAATATGTTTTGTAACAAGGGCTGGAGACTAAGTAGCAGTAAGAAGTCAAATTCCCATTAATTATGACCAAATACATGTGTGTACTTATATACTCCCAGCTCTTTCTTTTAAAAATGCTTAAGATTCTTTTTGGCACAACAATGTTGGGGATATTGATTAAATGAGATGGTTGTTGGAGGTATGTCACGAGGAACTTCGACTGAGGCTGTCAAAACCGCTTCAGCTTGGGCGAAGCAACCAGTTGAGGAACACGGCGTTCACCCTGGGCGAAACAAGGATGCGAAGCATGGGTGTTGCACCACTGTCGGAGGCGTCTTCGCCAAGGAGCAAAGGGGGCCATATGGCCTAGAAAGGCCACTCGCTGGAAACGGCCCAAGTTAGGGCCCATTAAGGGGCCCTAGATAAAATATACACTAGTTACCCTCCTAGATGTCCTTGTCACGAGGGTAGTCATGGAAATTCCCTAGTACACATTAATTGTAGGGTGCATGAGCTTGTACTAGACTATAAAATAGCCCCTTAGGGACATGTAATGGGGGGATCCCAAAAAATTCCATGATTAATACATATTGCTTTACTTTTCCACTGTGTAAACCACGTCCTTCGACGTACCCAATTATCGTTCGACAACAGCTGGCGCCGACCGTGGGGAACCCAGGGTGAAACCACTTATGCCACCCAAGAAATTGGCGAGAGAGAGAGTTGCGCCGAGGAGAAAAGAGGGTGAGGCGAAGCGGAGATGGTCGGTGAAAAACATGCAAGGATTGAAGCAGAGTTGGAGCAGCCAACAAGCGAAGGGGGCGGAGAACAACTAGGGGCGAAGCCGAGTAGACAGCCGAAGCCATGACCCAAGCAGCGACTTCGACCATCCCCACAACTCAACCCATCTCAACCCAAGCAAGCACGGAAGCCGAAGCATCTGCGGCATAAAGGGTGGAGATGTAAGCCATGCGACAAGACATGATGAGGCTGCAGGACACGCTTCGCCAAATGCAAGAGCAACATCAAGTGTATGAAGTAGCCCTGCAGGCCAAGTCAACCTCTTCGGCAAGACCCACCCCATCTTCGACACCCACAACGACCACAATGGCAGTCCAAACTTCACCTCATACGGTGCAGCCGACATCAACTGTCCAAGTGACTCAAGCTTGGACCTATATGGTGCAGCTGACTTCGGGCGTTCAAGTGTGCCCTAGCGCTCAGGCAACAAGGGCACCAGTACGCCCGACGGCTGCAGCGATCCCGCCCGTGAGGCCGATTCGAGTTTCAACACCACAAGCTTCGACGGAAGTTGCTTCGGCTCTCCAGCTGCAATTACAAGCCTTCCTTCAACAACTGGGTTAGCCCCACATGATCCCAAGGCGCAATGATGTGGTAGCCACCATACCAGCATGACGCCCATTTCTCCGCTCATGCAGCTTCGGCGAACCATCAAGGTGTGAGAGCTGGTCCAGATAGAGCTTCGCAAGTTGTTCAGCTGAACGTCTTGGCTCCAATTCAAGTGCAAGCAATAGCTTCGCCATTTGCACAGCCATACCTAGGGCTTTCGCCACAGTACTTGCTAGGCACGACGTTAAGGGCAGGAGGCAAAAAGAGGTTATCTTTGAGCTGGAGGTTGAAAAATCATCCATTCCCCCTAGTTCAAGTATACACCAATGACAAGGTATTCAGGCGAAACCGATCCAAGTGAGTTCCTGTCGATCTATGAATCGGCAATCGAAGCAACTCATGGCGACCAAAACACCAAGGGCAACACAAGAATAAGATAACCCAACGGAAAAGAAGATAAATGTGTAGAAGCTCCATGCAACATGTCACAAGCAGTCAACTAGGGCACACGATGTAGTCCTCAACTTCAGCAACAAACTTCTCAAAGAACAGCAGAAACCTTTCTTCTGGAGTTGAGGGAATTGCAAGGTGAGTACATGGAATACTCAGCAAGTACATAAGCATTGCTGACAAAGAAAGGCTATGAATATTTTGCTTAACACAACATTTGCGATTATAAACAATTTATACAAATATATTTTAAAACAACATTTATAAATAACGGGTGTTACCAACCAACCGTCCACAAAGGGCCACATAGCTACATTCGTTAATCTACACACAACTCATTCCTATTCCATGTTTTCGCAAACTACCCCTCATGAGATGTCACCGAGCATGTCCATGACCACGGACGCGGCTATTCAAATAGATTAGTTAACACTCTGCAGAGGTTGCACAGCTTGACCCACAAGATACATCGTCCTTTAAACGGTAAACTAGTAATGTCACACTTCAGGTTGTGTGCGGCCAAGTAGTCTGTAACAACGCTTTTTGGTACCAATAGCTAACCTGTTAAGGACGAAATTTGGTAAGCCTCGAAGTCATCATCAGCCTAGAGTCAGTATCGGCTTCAGAGTCCTGAAATCGGTCGATGGAAGCTATTAATCGCCAACAGTCGGATTCTTGCCAAATTCGGTTAAGGAAATTAATCTATGAAGGAAGTTTATCCAAAAGAGACCGAGTTCAAGGAGGATGCGGCATGGCAGTTTATCTATTAATTAGGAAGAGTCTATTGGTTTCCTTTTATATTTAGGAAATTGTGTTTAGTGTCCAATAAGGACTTTATCTTTTTCCTTTTATCTTTAGGAAAGTTTGAGTCGTGTCCGATATGGACTAATATCTATCCATGGGTATAAATATGTACACCCGGGGTCCATGACTCGATCAATTCAACTTCGGGGCATCGCCACCTTTACCTTTTTACTGTCGACAAGTTCTTGTTTCAAGTTGTGCTGCATCGACTTCGATCTCCGACGAGGGGTAAGGCTTGGTATGGCGGCTTGAGTTCTCGGGATTAGTGCTTCCATCGCTTCGACTCTCTAATCTTAGTCATGTAAGTCATCGAGCTATCACATACTCATATACATTATATAATCCCGATTGACAATGTTTTCTACTTGCATCGGCTGATCTCCATCTAGGGTTTTGTCGATATCGGCTAGATTACTTTGTTGGCTTAGATTATATAATGTATCCACCACCCTGAAAATCAGTCAAAAGCTTGATTGTCTAGATATTATGTTTCTTTTCATACTTAGTGCTGCATTAGTTAAGTTTGATCTACTAAGTCGTGCTTAGAACCATAATCTCTAGCCTGCTTCTTGATTGCCAATAAGGGTTTCATTGGGGTTTCAGCCGATGAGTCATCTGGACGTTGTATCGGCTCACGAGGACTACATATAATTTGGATTTAGCCGATCGCAACAAAGGTTTCACTGTTTATCTAATCATTTAGATTTATTGACATCGGACCTCCAGCTGATTAATGATTCAACCTTCGGATTAGTACTTATTCAATCTATCATTACTAGCCGATTGGTTTCTAGTGGATTAAATTATTGTTTTATTATATTATCATCAGCCGATTATCTTTATGTCATTATTTACTCAAGTATCAAGATCTATACTGGATATCGGCTGGTATCGGCATCAGCTAGAATTACTATATCAGCTTGCCAACCGATCGGCTCTTTGATATTCAATTTATATATCTTGTCAGTTGCAGGTTCAAACTAACTGGCACGCCCGCATCTCATCATTATTTTGGATCTTCGCTGGAGCTAAGCAGATCTCCCAGGCCGTCATGTTTTTACGTCAACATAACCTTAACACCTATCATCTAGCCACCTAGGCCAACAGTGCCAAGACTCAGAATCCTACTGGGCCAGGTTCTTCCCATGAGCACATGTAGTTGCACGTTAAGCTCGGATCAATGACTTCTGAAGTGAAGTCCTTAATTGATCAGTGTGACTTGCTAAACTACAATAGCAGACAACATAGGGTGGCAGCTTAAGGACACGAGGTTGATCCTATGAGCAACTAAATAGCACAAAGCTTGACAGTATGCTCACATAGAGACCATACCTGATAATGATCACACAGATACATTATCACCTAACTAGGTTCACAAAGAACCATCCAACACCCTAGTCCAAATCATTTTATCCACCCGTTGTTTACTACACGGTGTAACACATGCTATCAAAAGATAGCACACAGCCACACAGTTCACGTAAAAATATTTATAAGTATATGATTAATCAAGATTATATTTTGCTTGTGAAAACAACCTTGAGTGGGGCTAAGCATAAGTACTCTACCTTAAGTTGAGCCAAATGTTCAACTAATAAAGACTAAGGTGATAAGGTATCATAGGGAATCAATATTAATCAAAGGCGGAATATGATAATAATTAGGTCACACTACCCATCGATAATTTATAAATGAAATTATGCATGTTCAAAACAAAAAAATTTATAAAATAGGTTCAATGTGTTCAAAGAGTGCACTTGCCTCGCATCCAAATGCTATCCTTACACTGCGTCTTCTGCAGCGAACATCACCTTGCTCCAATGTCTACACGATCGCAAATAAGAAACAAATAAACAAAAAAGCTAGCTAAATAACATGAAATGAAATAACCAACTGAACCAGGAGGTAGAGCTCGATTTTAGAGAAACTTAGGAGGAAGAACGGATCGAATCGGAGTTCAAACCGAAAAGTTACGACGTTCGGAAGTTTGAATTTAGAGAAAATCGAAGGATAAAAGAAAAAGAATATTCTGAGAATATTCTCTGAATATTTATGTGAAGGAAAATATGGTGGGGTCCACTGGTCAGTGGCATGGCTCACAGTGGACTCGGTGTACAGTTGATTCGCTGACGTGGATGCCCTGTTGAGACACGTGTACAAAAGCGGATGATGTGACAATGACTTGGTGATGACTGGGTTGGATCTAGGGCTAATGTGGCGATGGAAGGAGTTATGGAAACCTGACGGCTGAGATTTGATGAAGGGAATCCAACGGTGTGATTGTTTAGGGACTTTTTGGGATCAGGACCTACGTCATAATCAAAAGAGAAGACATTGGCGGGGCCCACATGTCGACTTCATATGGAGGGAAGAAACAGAGCCGACCATGGCCAGCTTGCTCCGGTGCGGCGACGTTGGAGGCGTAACTGGCGTTCACCGGCGACGGTGCACGGCAGTAGCTGCAAGAGGTGGCGTCGGTAGAGGAGGCGGAGGCGAAGCCAGTGGCGTGGCACAAGACTCCACGGTGGACCGGCAGCGGCGCACGAGATGGGGAAGAGAGAGAGGAGCAGAGAGGTGGAGAGGCTTTGCCTCGGGGCTCGCCGGCGGCGGCTAGAAAGCAGCAGAGGCAGCAGCGTTGCTCGTTGTGGATAAAGCAGCGACGGTGACAATGGCGGCAGCAAATTCGGGAAAAGAGGGGAAGGAGGGTGGCGGCATCGGCTATTTATAGAGGAGGAAGTAGCTAGGGTTAGGGTGACACACAGTTTCGATTTAATGAAAGATGGCGCCAATTTTGGAAGGACGACGCCATGGATGGAAGGTGGCGGTGGCACGGCCTGCAGCGCCTGTGGTGTGGGCTTGCAGCGCGGAGGCGTGGGCCGGTGTGGGTTGGGCGACGCGGAGGAGAGGGTTGCCGGGCCGAGGACGTCTCGTGGGCTCGGGGCTTGGTGTCCCCGGCCCTGCTTCTCAAGAGGGAGAGAGGGAGAGGGAGAGCTGGAGGTAGAAGAAGCTGGTGGGAGAAGGAAAAAGAAAGAAGAAGAAGGGCTAAACTGCAAAAAGAGAGGAAGGACAAAAGGGAAAAAGGCATGCAGTTTTCTTGAAAATTCCAAATAGGGACTATTTGGAATTTTTGGAGGATTTGGAGATTTTTGAATTGAATAGGAACATTTTTGGATTTGGATAGAATTTGCTTTGGACTTTGAACTCCACAAGTAAAATACAAGTCAAATCCAAATAACTTCAATTAAGAAACGACAAAGCAATGGCGTAATTAATTAATTAATCAAATCCTTTTGATTGACGAAATTTTTATTAAGCTATTTTAGACAAACAAATCAAAGGTGAATTTTCGAAATTCGACAAAAAGAACTTAAGATGGAAAAGTTAGGGCGTGACAACTATGTGATGTTTTTATCTTGAACTTTCGATGGACCTACGAGGAGCCAAAAACTCAGCAAGATCTGTTTGGTATTCAGGAAAAGTTGGGCAAATCTACAAGGGAGTATGCAAGGCGCTTTTCACAAGCAAGATGTCAAGTACAAGACATCACGGAACCCTATGTGATCAATACCGCATCGGTAGGCCTTCGCCCTAGCGACCTGACATGAAAAATTGCAAGGAAAGAGCCCCGGATCATCGAACATCTTTTCTGCATCATCAACGGCTATGCCCGCGGTGAAGAAGACACCAAACAAAGTCTTGAGATTCAAGACGATTACAACAAGGTTGCCACCGCTCAAGCAAGTTCAGAAGAGTCTGATGCTGTAACAGCGGCGAATCGCCCTGTGCAGCCCGCGAACCTAGCCCGACCCTCAAGGCAAGGCCCCATCCCCATGACATGGAAGAGATTTCGTACTGAAGAGGGCAAGCCGGTGATGGCGGTCGAAGAAGTTCAGAACCTTCGTAAGGACTTCGACGCAAGTCAGGCGGGCAACCAAGAGCAATTGCCGCGAAGAAAAGTCAAGAAACACAAGAATTGTATGTACCATGGAAAGTCGTCACACACCACTGAGCAGTGCCGAAACATACAACACCGTGGTCATCCTCAAGCCCCATGACCCACTAATGCAAGGGGCGAAGAGAAGTCGCACGAAGTAGAACAAGAAAGACCACCACAATGAGAACAATGTCATGAGGGGACAAGAAGAGTAATACATGTTATCACAAGGGCTGATCCCGAGCCACAGCCATCGAAGCGCTAGAAAAAAATGCAGATTCGTGCTGTGCAAAATATAGCTACGACTTTGGTGGCAGATGGAGCCCCAAGATTCTTGGCTCAAGAAATCTTTTTCGGTCCCACAGATGTAGAGGGAGTGCATTTTCCCCATCAAGATCCCCTGGTGGTGTCGGCTCTGATTGCTGGTTGTGAATTTCGGCGCATTCTGGTGTATGGTGGCAGTTCGGCAGACATCACCTTCACCGATGCTTACTCCAGGATGGGGCTGCTGGCAATAGCACTTTCGCCAGCACCCGCTTCGCTTCTCGGTTTCGGAGGTGAAGCTGTCCAAGTTTGGGATAGGCAAAGCTGGTAGTTGCCTTCGGTCATGTAGAGAACAGGCGTGAAGAATTGATTCTCTTCGACGTTGTCGATATCCTGTACAACTACAGTGCCATCTTTGGTTGTGTCGTAAACAAGTTTGAAGCTACTACCTACCACAACTTCTTCAAGATCAAAATGTCAGGCCCAGCCAAAGTGATCGTGGTCAAGAGGCTACAGCCTTCAACCGTGCAAGGGGGCGGAACAATGGCAGTTGACTGAGAGATCAATACTATGCAATTACAAGGTGGTGAAAAAGTAGGACTTGTGTTGAAGCCATCCCCGCATGGCAAGGTGATCAAAGTCCAAATTGATGATTCTAATCCTATCAAAGTGGTCTCCATTGGAGACGATCTTTGCGAAACAGAGAAAAACATTATTCTAGCCATGATCAAGAACAACATGGATATTTTCGCCTGGGGCCCTAACGAAGTGGGTGGAGTTTCGCCAAGCCTAATCATGCACCATCTAGCAGTTAAACCAGATGCCAAGCCAATGAAGCAAAGCTTCGCAAGATGTTAGTGGATCACCAAGAAACCGCCAAGGCCGAAGTGCAAAAATTACTCAAGGCCGGTGTGATTGAAGAAATCGATCACCCAGAATGGTTGGCGAATCCCATACTCGTCAAGAAGTCGAATGGCAAGTGGCGAATGTGCATTGACTTTACCGACCTGAACAAGGCATGCCCCAAGGATGATTTCCCGCTTCCAAGGATCGACGAGCTGGTTGATTCGAAAGTCAGTTGGGAACTCATGAGCTTCCTGGGTGCGTATTCCGGGTAGCACCAGTTCTTCATGAATCCGGAGGATAAGGCCAAAGACTGCATTCATAACTCCTTTTGGGCACCTTCTGCCACCTCAGAATGCTTTTCAGCCTGAGAAATACAAGAGAAACCTTCGCTAGGTTGATATGCAAGGTTCTTTTCTCGTAGCTCGGGAGAAATATCGAAACTTATGTTGATGATATCGATGTCAAAAGTCGAAAGGCTTTCGACCATGCGTCTGACTTACAAGAAACTTTCGGCAACATGTGTTTGGCAGGCATCAAGCTAAATCCGGATAAGTGTGTTTTCGGTGTTCAGGCTGGCAAACTTTCAGGATTCTTAGACTCCGAAAGAGACATAGAAGCCAACCTAGAAAATATTGATGTTATACAGCAGATACGACCACCAAAGAGCGTACGCTAAGTACAAAAGCTCACGGGGCGAATTGCGGCTCTTAGCCAATTCTTGTCAAGAGCAGCCAAAAGAGGTTTGCCATTTTTGAAAACCTTGCGAGGGGTTGGCAAATTCAGTTAGATGACCGAATGCCAAGACACCTTCGAAGAGCTCAAGCAATATCTCCAAAGTCCACCAGTTGGTCAACCAAGCGGCGGGATGCGAGCTGTTACTATATTTAGCAGCTTCGCCCATCGCTGTTAGTGCGGCCTTAGTGCAAGAAAAAGAGTTTGGCTAGAAACCAGTTTACTTCGTCTCAGAAGCTCTACAAGGAGCAAAGACAAGATACATGGAGATGGAGAAATTGGCGTATGCCTTTGTGATGGCCTCAAGGAAGTTGAAACACTATTTTCAAGCCCAAAAAATCATTGTGCCTTCACAATATCCCATTGGCAAAGTGCTCAGAGGCAAAGAAATTACTGGTCGATTGAGCAAGTGTGCAGCAGAATTATCCCCTTTTGACCTTCATTTTGTAGCCTAAACTGCTATCAAGTCTCAGATAAGAATCTGACTTTCTGGCTAAATGGACACCAGCTTTCACCCTAAAGCCTGAGTCGATTGAGCAACCATGGACCATGTTTTCAGATGGACATGATCTCACAAAGGGGCAGGAGCTGAAGTGATCCTCATTTCGCCAGGGGGCGTGCCGATCTGCTATGCTGCCAGACTTCAATTTGACACAACAAACAATAATAGTGAGTATGAGGCTATGCTGATGGGTTTGAGAAAGACGAATGCCTTGGGTGTTCGGCGGTTGTTGATCCGCGCAGACTCTAGGCTTGTAGCCGATCAGGTGGACATGTCTTTTGAGGCGAAGGAAGAAACCATGAAAAAATACCTAGAGGCAGTTCAGTCAATGGAAAAATGCTTCGCCGGAGTAATGGTTGAACATTTACCAAGGAGAAAGAATGAGGAGGCAGACACCCTAGCAAAAGCAGCCGCTTCGGGAGGGCCACGTTCGCTAGGGGTTTTCTTTGAAGTCATCTATGTACCAAGTATGCCAAGCTCCACAGAAGAGATAATGGCTATTGACCATGAAGTGTTGGGTGAAGACCCAGAGGACTGGCGAACGCAATTCGTCAAGTACTTGAAAACTAGTTGGCTACCAGATGATGGGGCTGAAGCAAGGTGATTGCAACTCCGAGCTGCTAAGTACAGGCTGGTCTCCGGACAGTTGTACATATCGGGAGTGCTACAGCTTATGATTCGATGCGTCTTTTTGGTCGAAGGAGAAGAAGTGGCAAAGGAAATTCACCAAGGTTTGTGCGGGGCACATCAAGCAGCAAGGACTGTCGCGTCTAACGTCTTTTGACAAGGCGTGTACTGGCCATCTATTTTGCGCGCGTGTGTTGAGCAAATCAAGAAATGTGAAGGCTGTCAACGGCATGGCCGAAGTCAGACCTCACAACAGTATGAGTTGCACCCAATAGCTATAGTGTGGCCCTTCGCCAGATGGGGGTTAGACATAATTGACCCATTTCCCACAACCCAAAATGAGTACCGCTTCGCCATCGTGCCAATAGAGTATTTCTCTAGATGGATCGAAGCTGAACCACTTGGGGCAATCACTTCGGTAGTAGTGCAGAAATTTATCTGAAAAAACATTGTTTATCGGTTTCGTGTGCCAAAAGAGTTTATTACTCACAATGGCAAATAGTTTGACTTTGAAAAATTTTAAAAATTATGTGAGGGTCTAAAACTTGAGGTCAAATTTGCTTTCGGTAGCACACCCTCAGGCGAATGGGGCAGCCGATAGAGCTAATGGTAAAATCTTAGAAGCTTTGAAAAAGAAGCTTTAAGGGGCGCCGAAGGGTAAATGGCTAGACGAAATGCTTTCAATTCTCTAGGCCCTTCAGACAACTCCCACAAGACCTACTAATTTAGTCCGTTCATGCTCTTATACGGCGACAAAGCCATGACACCAATTGAGCTAGGGGCTAATTCGCCAAGAGTGATTTTCCCCGGGGGCAAAGATGGGCGTGAAGTGTCGCTCGAACTCCTGGAAGGGGTAAGGGTCGAAGCAGTAGAGCATATGGTGAAATATGCCAAGTCCACTTCGGCAACATACAACAAGAGGGTTCGACCGATAGAAATACTCCCAGGCCAACTTGTGTGGAAGAAAAGGGCAAACCTAGTCGCTGTTGGCAAGCTGGAATCGAAGTGGGAAGGGTCGTACCTTGTAAAACACAGGTCCAGAATAGTCTTGTTTCGGTTGGCAACCCTAGAAGGTGAAGAGCTAAGCCATTCCTAGAACACAACTTCAGTCAAACACTACCTTGTTTAGAGATGGGTGGCCCCCGTTCACCAATTGTACATATGTAGATACAATATTGTAAGCCTTCGGCACAAAAAAGCAAAAAAAGAGGAAAATGAGAAAAGGAAAAAATAAAACTGGATGTAGGGTTATTATCCGTATAGGAGGCCTGAACCAATATAAAAATCTTGTGTCTTGTCTCTTGTGTTTGACGCATCATGAAAAAACTGTAAGGCAAACGCTTGATAAGCGAAAACGTCAAGTAGGCGAAGTGAATTGGTTGAAGCAACGCTCACCGAACACCGAAATTGTGACAACTCGTTATCGGTCACGTGTTGATCATCGTGGCATTCGGCTCACCAAAAAGCATTTGGCACACGAACGCTCGCAAAAATGGGACCGAAGCGAATGGAGAGAGTTGAGAAGTCGAACACTTGTCTCTAGGAAAGTCGGGGCCGAAACATCTTGTCAAAAATCTGAAGCGACAATTGTAACAAGAAAATCGATGGCTAAAACAACCGATCAAAAACATTAACACAACAAATTCCTTTTACGAATATATTACATCGTCTGTTTCAGGACATCCTCGTTCCACCCCAAATAAACTAGGCGAACTAGTTTCGTCATCACTATCAACATTATACACAACGCTAAGGGGGATTAGGAGGTGGAATACAGGACTTTATCAACGCTGAGCAATCGCAGCTTAGCGTTCTGACGTGACGATGTTTTGCCAAAATTTGGCCGTCTCTTCGCGTCTTCGAGCATGATATCAGTCGTAATCCTCCCAGGTTCGACCAGGGTGTTTTCGCATCCATTAATCATTATTTCACGGTATACAAGCCTGCACAAATATCTAATTTTTGGCAAGCCTTTAACCACGATAGTCTTTAGACTTGCACTTCGCCAATACTTGAATGGGGGCCAGGCGCATCTCTTGCGAAGCACATATAAATAACAAAGCGATCGCCTTCAAAATAACTTCAAACTTCATAAGTTGAGGCATATTTTTGGCGAAGCATCATATTTCCACTAGTATAAATACAATGCCGAGACCTGGCTTGCATCGCTTGGCTTGTATTGATGAATATCGCCGTCCCATCAGGTCCCTAGTAGCTCCGCTGAGACCTAGATTGCATCCCTTGGCCATGGCCCCTTGACGTAGAGAGGAAAGTCGGTGACATGTTCGTAGCCGTGCTCTCGGAGCAAGGACATCACAAAGCTGGTGGCTACCCGAGCGCAGCAGTCGCCATAGTTCCCAGCGCCTTCGGCCACAGCACCGCTAGCCTACTGAGTCCACTCAGAGAAGTCCAGCGCTGAGGGACCTTCGCCCGGCACACCATCAACAGTTGATGAGGCCCTCGGTTTGAGTCTTCAACTTCTCATTTGCAGCCTTTAAGGTCTTATTTTTGGCCTTCGTCTTCTTAAGAGCCTTAGCGACGACATCGTGCACCCACCTGCTCCAGCGCCCGAAGACGGTTTTTGTAACCATCTAAACGGGTGTGAACGGATTGCTCCGTGCTGCTATAGGCCGAGAGAGCCTACAAAAAAGGGGGAGGGCGAAGGCATTCGAAGAAAAAATAAGCTTCGGAAATGCCAAAAGCACTTAATAAAAAGCGTGCGTAAAACAACATACTCGAAAGAGAAAACTTTTGGCAGCAGTACTACTCTCGTCGAACTCGTTAAACTCAGTGAATAGGCAAGCCCTGCAAGCTAGCGAAACTAGTTGTGTCACCCCCGTACGATGTGGATGAGTTCCTCCCGTGTTTCGAAGTCCACAAGGACGAAGCGTGGGGCGGTGAGGGTGTTCTCACAGTTGGAGGTGTCGATAGCGGGCTGCTTGCCGGCCCTCTATCGAAACGGAGACAGAATGGCCCCAGTGCGAGGTGCGCCGAAAGTGTCTTCGGCCTCCCCCGTACCATCTCCAACGAAGCAGTCGCCATGGCGGTTCCGCTCCCTCGAGCGGAAGGATGTGCGTCCTCCAAACGTGTCACAACCGTCATGTTAGGTGTAGGACCACAGCGCGAAGTTAATGCATGGGGTGCTGGCGAAGTTGGGGTGCTAGGCGAAGAGGATTCTCTATCGCTGAAAGCACTTACCAGTTTCACCCCTCCCCCTGGTAATAATGCGGAAGGGCTTCGTCTTAACAAAAGCCGAAGCCCTTTTCTTCGACACCGCACTAGCTGAAGGGCGATTGGCGATGGCAGCCAAAGTCTTGACCCCTCTAGTTCTTGTTGGTGTAAATGTGAGGAGGCTGACACCGTGTCCGCGCTGGGGTGATCAGGGCTTGGAGTATAACCCCGGAGAGTTCCTGTTCATCATCCGCATCCTTCTCCTCTTCTTCATCATCTTCGTCATCCGTGTCTGATCCTGTGGGCGAAGAATCGGCAGACATTGCCGATTTCCAGGACTTGACCCGGCTGGTCGAAGCACCTTTGGCGACCGCCGTTTTCTGCTTCTTTGAGGGCTCGGTGCCATCATCTATGATGGCATCCATGGTAGGGTTCACCGGGGATGGCAGTTCGCCACTGTAAACCCGGTTCGCCCATCTCTCAGTCTGCCGCAAGAGCAACAAGCCATATTCACGAGGGATCAAATCCTCCATCATGTTTTTCGCCTCAGCCTCCACTTCCTTCAGCGAGCGAACTAACAAAAAGAACATACACAAAATACGCGTTTCATTTCAAAATTTCAAAGAAGGAGAAAAACAAACAAAAACACAAACGACTTACGATTAGCGCCCTCAGGAAGACGAGGCACAGAAGGCCGAAAACTTCCTCGTCCGAATTCAGTAAAACAACCCAGTCCTATAACAAGGGGTGAATCCGAAGCATACCAAATTCCTTGACAAGATCACGGCAGTTGAGCCGAAGAGCGATCTGGCGAAGGACACTGAAACACAACTCCATCGTCCCATCCACCTTCACGTTCGGCTTGCACTCAATTGAGATGGCTCGGCGACATGAGCGAAGGGCCTTCACTCGGTTAGAACCTGCCTCGTACGGGATGTTGTGGTTGAACCACTTCTCCATCCAGTGGCGGTCCCACTTCGGCATGGAAGCGTGAACCGGCCACACGACGGACCTTTCCAGGCGAAGGATAAAATTAACACTCCCAAAGACTGTTTTCTTCGGCCCGGCGGGCATCTTTACTATCTTGGAGTGAATTGCAGCGGTGAAGATTGTGTCGAAAAGCAGAGCGGCGGGGGCAAACCCTGTGGTTCGACACATCTAGTCAAAAACCGCGATCCATACAAGGGTGGAAGGGCTCGGCTGGGGAAGTTCAATCTCGTACAAGCGGAGGATGTCCGACAGGAGGTCATCGCAGGGGAAGTGAAGTCCGACGTCGAAAAACACAAAGAATACCACCGTCTGCCCTTCACCCGGACGAGGGACGACAATATCACCAGGCGGGGTAGCTTGCCCTTCGACGACCACCCATGACGCCACCAGTGAAGCCAGTTCGCCTTCCTTGACCAACGACGTGCCAAGGAAGCACGTAAGGTCATCACCCAATCGCTCGGGATCGGGGCTAGTCACGGCAGCCGAAGCTAGTTTACGGGGTGCCATCGGCCCAAGGGCGAAAGAGCACAACAAGAGAGAAGTTAATGTGGTGAACAGGCTAGCGCGAGAGCGAAAAGTGGGAGCGTTGAAAGCGAGAAACAACGGTGAAAGTGAAAAGTGAACCGAGGGGTTATATAACCCTGGCTTCGCGACGGTTCGGCTTCTAACCAATGGGAGCTAGCCACGTGGTGCCCGGCTGAAAAAGCAACGGTAACTCCCGCTTCGGGCCGGTGGGCCGAATAGTAAAAGGCCGAACAGAGGAATAAAACGGGAAAGCGGCCCAAATCTTTTTGTTTCTCGGAAAAGTTTTTTATTAAAAAAAGTGGGCCATAATCATCTCGAAGATGCGAAGGCGAAATCAAACAATTCGCAACATTCGGAATAATGAGTTATGTTTCGTAAATAAAGACAAGTTTCGGTAGGAACATCGGCCGAATGGGGGCACCTCATGCCGTACCATAGATTTTGCACAATCTCAGCCGAAGCTCCCTACTCACCCTTGTAAGTGAGGGGCTTGTTGGAGACATGTCACGAGAACTTTCGACCGAGGCTGCCGAAACCGCTTTGGCTTGGACGAAGCAACCAGTTGAGTACCACGGTGTTCACCCTAGGCAAAACAAGGATGCGAAGCATGTGTGCTGCACCACTGTCGGAGGCATCTTCGCCAAGGAGCCAAGCGGGCCGTAAGGCCAGGAAAGGCCATTCTCCGGAAATGGCCCAAGTTAGGGCCCACTAAGGGGCCTTAGATGAAATAGACACTAGTTACCCTCCTAAATATTCTTGTCATAATGGTACCCATGTAAATTCCCTAGTGCACATTAAATGTAGGGTGCGTGAGCTTCTACTAAGGCTATAAATAGCCCTCTAGTGATATGTAATGGAGGGATAAAAAAATTCCATTATTAATACATATTGCTTTACTTTTTCACTGTGTGAATCATATCCTTCGACTACGCGGTTGTCATTTGACAACAATGGTAAATGACAATGATACCCATATTTTAATATCAATTAGTTATCTAGTGACTTGCATCTTACTCCACAATTAATGCAAGACAGAAACCATGTGATGAATCAAATGAGCTCAAGGGGATATAGCCAATAAATTCACACGTATATATAACTTACATCTTAAATAACATCTTAAGAGGGATTGAAGAATTATGTAGGGATACACGCAGGCTACGATAGCATAAAACAAAATTTTTCTACCGCGTAAACCAGGAACCATGCAAGTATGAGATCATAGATCGTTACCACTCGACGCGCTGCGCAGCGGAAGTATGCGCTAAGGAGCCGAAGGAATCCTCGCGATGTAGCGCGCGCCGATCTAGAGGAAGTAGTCGATCACAGTGGCTCGACCTTCTCCTCCTCGTGCGTTCTCCTCGCCGTGCTCCCACGCCGATCAGAACCGCAAGATAGCGACACCTCCCCCAGTATCCACACGTCTAGGGAAGGAACACCACGCGCAGATGTGCTAGCACCCGCGTGTGGCTAGGGTTTGCTCGTGGAGGGGAGTGGCGGCTAGGGTTTCACGTGGCATGACGTGTTAATACCGTCGGCCACACCCCCTCACGTATATATAGGAACCACGTCCGGGCCTCCAAGGTCCAAAGGACTCCTACTCGGATCCCTATCCAAATTGAGTGCATATTGGATCTCCATCCAATCCCTTTATTCCGGCCCTTTAAGCGTGCGACCCTGTAGGTTCATGCACACTTGGGTGCAACCCGAGAACTCCTTTTCGTTCCACGTGTCAACAGCGGCTCCTAACAGAACGTATTGACCCACCGAGCATACATAAAGGTCATATCGGCTGAACCTTTAGTGTTTACTTGTATGAACCCCTTTGCCTCACGATATCGATTAAGCTCAAGGCTAGATATGTGCCATCCTCTAATAGCTCAATCATTCATTCGATCCTGGGATAGATTATATAACCTGCGATTGACTCCTTAATCAATTTTGGCATGGCCATGCACTCCCATAATCTATAATGTCGAGGGGTTCAGAGATATCTCTCCATAGGAGGGACAAATTCCATCTTGATTATTCATATCCCACTACATGTTTCATAACACACCCGAAGACTACTTTTATAACTACCCAGTTACGGAATAGCGTTTAGCAGTCCCTAAGTAAGTTACTACAAATGTTGGAAACCATAATAATCTCAGGTCTAAGAATTCTGTACCAATACTAATCGAGACCACTGATGGCACTACACAAATAGTTCATTGCAGTGTCTCATGTTGGGTCTATCCAACAACATGTTCCTCAATATGTGTCCACATTATCAATTTGATATCTTCATACCATGATCCATGAGACATGATCATCAATTAATACATGTGCTGGTCATTTAACCATATTTGTTCCACATATGATATTTGATCAGGGATTTTTTAGAAATAGCAACATATAACATAAAGAGTCTCAAAAATGAATCACATATTCATTATACAATAATGAGCTATCTATTTCAAGAAACAATATCAGATAAATATATAAATACAGTATGTGATACAATATTGTCTCTAGTATGGGAAGTGCAGAGAGCTCTCATTGTTGGGCTTCGGCTGTGGACGTGGTCATGGCTGGGCGAACGACTGGTTTACATCTTGGTGACCCTTCAATATTATCTTCTGCTTCGGTTAGATGTCAATTGCCAACGATAATGTGCGTGAAATTTGATCACCACAACGATCGGTCCTGAATTCGGATATTCTACTTCTCGATTTAAGGACAACAAAGTACTGCATACAACTTACAAGCCGTAGCCCAAAAGCAACGGATATGCAGATTTTCACTAACCATCCTTTGAATTAGCCAGATTAGAAATTAATTACCATGATTCTAGACCAACGTTTAGTTATACGTGTGTTATCTATCTTTAGGCTTGTGCCCTAGGTAGCTTTTTTTTTTAATTTTCACCAAGCTATGATTTATAATTTATAGGCGCTTGAACTGTAATTTCTGTAATAATTGTCTGCAGCTTTTTTTAAGCAAATGCCAGAATAAATTCTATTATCTAAAAGATGGAAAGAGTGTGGGTATGTACATCGGTGTGAATATTGCTTACAAACTCTATGAGCACTGATGGAGTCAGTATTTCAAAGACAACAATAGAGAATGGTCTCTGCGTGTTTGTTATTGCCGCCACGGACGAGAATGCCAAATAGTAAGAGTCGTGCACGCGGCACGCCTTGCACAGTTGTACGCATCCTATATATAAGCAGCATTAAATCGGCTAGACTATACCCAAAATAGTCTTTTTTTTTTTTTGGGACACTCGGAAAGCATATTGACAAACACGATAATTTGTAGTTATTTTGTCAAGAACACGTAAGCCCATTGTATTAAGATATCTGGCTGATTTCAAGAGCAAAAAGCTCCAAATGGAAGCGTAACGATTACTGCTAACCAAATCTGTCTGTAGCAGAGGTGATGGGATTTGGACGGAAGGGGAGAGAGAGACGGGCAATTACATGTCGG
This sequence comes from Oryza punctata, assembly GCA_000573905.2. NCBI lineage: Eukaryota > Viridiplantae > Streptophyta > Magnoliopsida > Poales > Poaceae > Oryza > Oryza punctata. The sequence goes on along the minus strand of CM002499.2, from coordinate 8,250,871 downwards.
AAGAGAAGTTAGTCCCCTGGAATTTAATGCTGTTAATGATAACAGCGACGGATCACAGAAGTTATCAAAATTCAAAGAATCAATACGTGTACGGAGATAGAATCCTCTGTTCTTATTTTCTCGTAATGAGTCGATACTAATGGCAATCAAAAACCTTATTTTTAGGTTAAAAAGAGACCTTAGACTAATGATGGAATAAAGGATTACAGTTCAATATGCCGATAATAGCAGCGGGAACCCACAATCTTCACTCCGCATGATACAGATCCTCGAACTCATTGTCAACAGCGTGAGCTACCCTATTTACCTCTGTGTTTATTTTGTGCACTCGACAATCTATAAACATTGTATTATTCCCTTTGTTTCATACCATTGCCGCCTTCCATGATGATTTAGACGGTCACTCTGCAATCTTGCCGCAACCTCAGCGTCGTCTATCTCCAATATTATCGACATATGCGCCTACTCTAATGGTAATAAATTGTAAAATCAAGGAATTGATTTATATTTTATATGATAAAAACATTGGTGGTTTACGATATTTTATATGTGAAAGGTTAGTTTCTTATGATGAGTTTAAGAGTTTAATAGATGATCAGTTTTCTACAGTAATGGTTGTTGTTAGCCTGGGCGGTCAGACCGATCGTGTGTCGCCGATCAGTCCGCAGGGCATGCGGTGGTCAGACCAGCCAGCCCAACGGTCTGACCGGCAGAATTTTGTTCGATGTCGGATTCGGGTTGTTCTGTCCGTTTTGGATGCTTTTTCGTGGATTTGACTTCTAGATGGTTTCTATATGTATGGATATAGTTGTCATGGTAATGTGAGTCAAGTTGGGACGAACTTATGCTCGGGAGATGGTTTCTTGGTTATTACATGTGCTGGTGTTGCTGGAGGTTTCAGGAGAGTATTGCTAGTGATAGATCGGAGTCGACTTGGGAGAAGTAGACGTTCAGGATCCAGAGATCATGCGGGATACTAAAGGCTAGAGAATAACGCACGTGGTGTAGAAGAATCCATATGGCATATAAGAGGGATTGTGTGCGTATGGAAAGAGGTGTCGAATTTGGAAAGCAGTCCGAATTTGGGAAGAATGATAGAAATAAGGAAAGAGATAAGTTTGGTAGTTGTAGGAGAGGGTTTCCCACGTGGTTAGGAGTCATAATTTGTGTTAGATTTGTGGGCTTTGCACACTTACCTCGTGTATAAATAGAGAGGGAGGGTGTGGTCTCCCGGTATCGATTTTAAAGAGAGTTGAGTTGAGAGAAAAGTTAAGGTTTCGAGATTAGTCGAGATTTTGGTGAGGAGTGTTGTTGGTGCAGTTTGTAAATACTAGTTGATGCAATAAATTCGAGATAGATTAATCTACATCTTCGAGTTTTCATCTACCGGTTTTTTTAGATCCCGACGGTCTGACCAAAGGCAAGGCGTTGGACTGACCAGTGGGAGTACAGCGGTGGTCTGACCAATGGGTGTGCAGCGGTGGTCTGATCGGTGGGAGTGCAGCGGTGGTCTGATCGGTGGGAGTGCAACGGTCTAACCGCAGGCGTGCGTGCAATCTGACTGGCCAAACAATGGCGGTCTGACCGGTGGCTTAGGAGCGGTGTGACCGCCGGTGATAGGGCTTTGTCCTCTACTCCATTTGAGGTAATCTTTTATTCTGCAAAAGATTTTGGGTTTTTGGTTTAGCCTACCATTCATCCCCCTATGGTAGGTTTGTTTGATCTTGTTCGATCCTACATATTTTTTTTGTCAAACATTTACAAAGGGTTTGCTGCCTTACTAGTTGGCACCTGATTGTCCAAACAACAAAGAACTCCACGAGCGAAACCCAGCTAAGAAATGAAACCTAGCAAGGAATAAGTTCACCCCAGCCGTCCCTCAATTTTACACTGAGTTTGCTTGATATCCCTTATCGTTAATACCAGAAATCTTTACCCTGAACTATACAAAACCGTGCAATTTAGGTCCCATAGCAGTATAGATGTCTGGTTTCACTGACATGTCATCCTATTTAGCAAAAAATAGAAAAATAAAAAATAAATATGTGGGGTCCACATGTAAGTAAGAAGGAAAAATTTGGGGCCCGCGTGTCAGCATCATATTCCTCCTTTCTCTTTTCTTCCCAAGCTTGGGAGGGAGGGGGACGTTGCTGGCGGGATGGGGAAGCGGTTGGCGGAGAGGGAAGGGTAGGTAACATCAGGCACTGCCATCGCCGTTCGCATGCCGCACGCTCGACCCCGTGCGGGGTTAGCGGCAACGGCACGGACTGAGGTTGGTGGTGCCAGTGTAGAGCGGGGGCGGCAGCGGGTGGAGCGGGCGACCGCTGGGCGAAGAAGCTGGGCGGCGGCACCGGCACGGCGCTGCACGTCGTCTGCGTCATGGTGGTGTTGTTGCTTGTGCTGCTGGTGTGCGGCGGATGAGCCAGCGCGCCCGCTCTGTGCCGGCCGCAAGTTGGAGTTCTGGAGAGACAGGTTGGGAGGGGAGGTGTCCGATGAGCCCATCAGATCTTGCACAGCCTCCATGCGAGGGAGACAGAGGTGGGAGGAGGGGCTGGGGAGGCGGCATCTGCCACTGCCACCATTATTCTTCTGTCGTGCTCTCAAGCTAGACTTGTCACGGCGGCGCCTCTTGTCGCCACTATGTCTGGCGACACCATCCTTGATGCTGTGGTGCACCAGCTTCAGCCAATCCCACCACCAGTGAGGCAACTCCGGTGGGGTGACACAAGCCCGTAACCGTATTGATGCCAAAAACACACAATGGCCTGGGAGATTTGCTTTACTCTAGTACAGGTCCAAAACTTGCTTTCGGGTTCAAAGGGCGTGCCAGTTGATTTGATATTGCAATCAACAAGATAGAACATGCAAGTTTATTAGTAAACGATAATCAATCGGTCAGTCAGCCGATATCATATCATGATGTAACCTAGCCAATGCGATATAGCATGGATCGGCTGTAAGGCATACTCAATGATAAGCTAACCCTAAATTTGATACATCAGCTGAAAATATCAGTGTTACATAATCTATATATCATACTTTAGAAATTAGCAATTGGGATAGATCGGACTGAACCGAGATAATATAAATTCCCCAAGTCTAAAGTAACATGAAATAACGATTATATGTACTCATGTCATAGCCGATGTTCAGATCTAAGTATGTATCTGCTATAGCTCCGATACAACCTTATAATGGGATATTCCCTTGCAATAAATATATTCAATTATTACCAATCAAATTGGTAGTAAATCAAATATATTTATATTAGATTAGATCCTAATATAAGGGGCATATATAGCATATTAAAAAAAGCATAAAATTATGTGAAACATCTATCCCAGATAAGATTGGCTGAAACCCCGATATTATCGTTATTAACAACAGTAGAACATGCTAGAGATCATGATTCTAAACACGACTTAATAGATCAAACTTAACTGATGTAGCATTAAGTATGAAAAGAAACATAACATCTAGGCAATCAAGCCGATGGTCGCCTTTTCAGGATGGTAGATACATTATATAATTCAAACCAACAAGACAATCTAGTCGTTACCAGCGAAACCCTAAATAGAGATTGGCCGATACGAATAGATAGCATTGTCAACCTAAATTATATAATGTATATGATAACTCGGAGATTTACAAGATAGAATTAGAGTGTCATAAAGATGTAAGCACTAATACCGATAATGCAAACCGCCATCACAAGACCTACCTCTTCATCGAATATCAAACTGATGCAGCTCGACTCGAAAGCAGGAACTCATCGAAAGTAAAAAGAATAAAGGGTTGGCGATGCGCTGAGATTGATTGAACTGTTGTTGTCTTTATTCATAAAGCCTCGGTTCTATATTTATACCCGAAAATACAAACATTGTCCAAGATGAACACGACTCATATTGTCCTAATACAAATCTAAGTAGCAAATAAGTCCCTGAGGCTGACTCTTACCGAAAATATCTATAAGGAAATTATAGATAATCCTAATTAATATATACGTTTGCCAATTCTGGACTCTATCCTTGTCTAGAAACATCGTCTCAAACTCTTCTTCGAACCCGATATTGACCATGCATGCAATATCGGCTATATCGGCTATCCAGATTTCATCGTCAACAGACCGCCAGCCCCCTCCCGCGTGCCTACAGACTCCCGTCAATGACCTCCCCCTCCCTCCCAAGCTTGTGAAGAAGAGAGAAGAAAGAAGATGATGCTGACATGTGGGCCCACTTTTTTCACTTACATGTGAGCCCCACATATTGTTTTTTTGCTGACTAGGATGCCACGTCAGTGAAACCAGACATTTAAACTGCTATAGGACCTAAATTCACGGTTTTGTATAGTTTAGGGGTGAAGATTTCTGGTATCGACTATAAGGGATGTCAAATAAACTCGGTGTAAGGTTGAGGGATGGCAGGTGAACTTATTCGAACGAAAAAGAAAATCTTAAAAAGCCCATATGTTTCCCGACAATAGGAGCCCAACAGTGTTCACAGTCGTTACAGACCAATTTCGACCATGAATATTCCAACAAACGATAGAGAACTAGCAATGCTTGCATGCATATTTAGTTAGAAATAATCTATTTACACTTGTACTTTACATTATATTTGCTTACAGGAGATTACTATATAAATGGAGTAGAAATCGCGGAAAACACCTGTCCAATCAGTTAGAGATCAACAAGTGGCGTAAATGTACAGAAGGGGTCACAAACCTAATGAAACACTTGCAATTGGGCACAACCGACATACTACTGGACCTTGGACCCACCATACAGGAGCTTGGAGAAACCTCTGGGCCACAGGGACCAGCCAGGGTTCGGCCAACCCATGGGGTCGGCCGACCCAGGCCTAGCCCACCCGGTCCAAAAATTCCACATGTCGGTAATTACCGACCTCCTAAGGCGGTTGAGATCATTTCCTACGCTCCAGCAGCCATTAGGAGGACACATGGCAAGAAGAGGATCAAGATGCCCTTTGGATTCCACGGAGCACCTCCACCCTTCCAAGTTTTCTCCCCCTATAAATAACCCTCTTCTCCTTCATTCACAACACACACCAAGAAGGACAACAGGAAGAAGCTCTCCATAGTTCATTTTCTTTGTTCTAGTGCAAGTGGAGTTAGAAATAGAATAACTCTTAAGTTCTTCAAGTCTTCTGGGAGAATCCATGTACGGTTCCAGTAGCTTATATCCCTCTTGTAAGTCCTTATTCTATAATGAAATTCTCTTCTTTATATAGTCATGGTACTTTACTCTATTTACATAATTATTCGAGTACCAACTTTAGTCTAAACTTGTGTTGTATTAATTATATGGCAAGCTTACTGGAGATATGCAGTGGTATTGACTTAGTGTTCATTCGTATGATTGTTCTGAGTCATCTGCAGACATGTAGAGTAATATTTAGTAATGTAAGCGAGGTGCTTAGATTATTGCATATCATTAGGTGGGGCAATAAGCCACGGAACTGTAGAGGTAGGCCACTCGTGGTGACAGCTTAGTATGGGTATTCCTCCACGTGCGTATATAGGGCTAAGAAAGGTTCCTGGTGCTAGTACTCCTCCGTATCCATAACCGGTTGAATAACCATGACGGATTGTCATAAGGAACTCGATAATCAAGGGTTGTTTCTCGATGTACCAGGAGGGCATAATTAGGGGGTTATGGCTAATTGCCCGGTGTCGTTATAGCATAGTTCCAGTTTCGGATCCTTCGCCGCTTAGGGCGTTTATCGATCTTACAAGTGACAGCGAACTATATTCTTTTGGGAACAGTCCTTCACTGGTAGGTACTAGGCCTTTTGACGAGGGGGGTTTGAACCCGAGTGCCTTTGGCACGCGATGTAATATACTTACAAAAAAATTTCTGAGTTTTGTGAATATAAAAAAATTGCGTTTGAGGCATATTTCGTATGTAAGCCTCGACTAGAGATCACCTTCGCTCACTCTAGCTACTGCCGGTTTTCGTTTGTGGCTTTTGGTGTGTAGTGTGTGCTCTTCGCAACCTATATCATTTGCTACGTACTTTTTATGCAAAACATTTCTTCTAAGTAAACTTTTTTTCGAAATCTTAAGTTGAATGTTGCGACGATCAAAGTGTATCGATAAAACAAAAGGTTGTCATGATTTTAGCGTTCGGTGAGCAATGCTTCAATCGATTCGCTTCACCACTTGTGTTTTCACTGATCAATTGTTTCCAGTTGTAATGTTCCTGTTTTTGAAATGTGCTTGACAAGTGTTGGCAGTATGTCATGAGGCCCTTCGACCAAGCCTGCCGAAACCGGCCAAGCAGCGAGGATCCGAACTCTAGGCGCCCAAGACCTCTTGAGGCGAAGCCCTGTGGCGAAGACATCAGGGCGAAAGGGACGATGGGCAAATAGTTACACCGGGCTCCTGCCAGTGTGGGCGAAAGCTGCAGGGGGAAGGCATGCGCCGAAGGAGGATGACTTCGCCAAGACGGACCTGATCCAAGGAGATCCAGTGGGCCGGCCCAATCGCCCCGGCCCATGGACCAATAAGCCAGTAGTCGCCAAACGGCCCATTGAGGGCCCATACACCTTAATTACATTGAATACCCATATAGGGGCCCCTTTATGAGGGTGACCATGTAAATTCCCCTGTAATAGCCCTAAACCCTAATAGGGGATCTGTAATGGGGTTATAAATAGCCCCATAGGGCCATGTAAAGGGGGACCCCAATTTCAATGGAAAATATATTACACTTTACTTTCCCAACAACTGTTGAGTATCCACGTCCTTCGACGTATGCAGTTATCGTTTCGACAACAGCTGGCGCCGACCGTGGGGACCTCTGAGCGAAACCACTGAGAGCAAATGCCACCGAAGAAGGTCTCAAAAAAGAGGGTTGCGAACCCAAAGGAGAGCGTAGCAGAAGAGGTGACGGCCGCTGACGAAGGCGCGGAGCCTTCGGCGCCCGCCGAAGTGGCGGCAGCGCCGTCGGCTTCGGCGTCCGCGCCGCAACCATCAACTTCGGCTCCGGCCACTTCAGCGGAGCAGGTACCAGAGGTCCCTTCGGCAACTCAGCCGCTTCGATTACGTTCGCCGCTGCGCAAGCCGACCCCAGTCTCGGCGCGACAGCCGGAGCAAGCATGGAGGCCATGCGGCAGAACATGGCGCGACTCCAAGACATGCTTCGCCAGATGCAAGAGCACCAGCAGGCGTACGAAGCAGCGCGACAAGCCAAGATCGATCCGGCCCCCATCCTCCAGTATTCGGCAGGCTACATCCCGCCTCAAGCCTATCAGCAAGCGCCGATACAAGCCCCTCCACCACAGGCCGCACAAGGACCATTGTGCTTTCCCAGCCAGCCTTCGGCCGCAGTAGTGCCCCCATTTCCCGGTGCACGGTCGCAGGTTCAGCCGGCTGCGATCCAAGTACACTCTTCGCCACCTGGTCAAATGTCACAACCAATGGCGGAGGGGGCTTCGGCACTGCAGGTGCAGCTTCAAGCTTTCCTTCAGTAGCTCAATCAACCCCACAACATCTCAAGCACAACCCCTTCAGCCCAGCCGGAGGGAGGCTCCGGCCAGGGCGCACCAGGGTGGTTGCCGTTGAACCAGACTGGGCCGGGGGCTTCGCCATGGGGCCAGGGGCCACAGTTCAACTTCTACAACACCACTCAGGTGCACCGTTCGGAAGTGGGCCACCGAATGTCGCAGCCCAGCCGCACGCGCAGGCCATGACTTCGCCCTTCGCCACGGCGTATCCACAGCCGAGCGGGCCCTCGCTGCAGGGCATCATGGGTAAGGCCGGGGGCGAAAAGGGGCTACCACTAAGCGGGGGAATCAAAAATCGTCGAATCCCACCTCAGTTCAAATTCCCACCCGTTCCGTGGTACTCAGGCGAAACAGACCTAAAAGAGTTTCTCTCCATCTACGAGTCCGCGATCGAAGCTGCTCACGGCGACGAAAATACCAAGGCGAAGGTAATCCATCTCGCTCTAGACGGCATTCCCTTTTTTTGGTATTTCAATCTACCATCCAATAGCATTTACTCATGGGAGCAATTGCGCGATGTGTTTATCCTTAACTTTCGAGGCACCTACGAGGAGCCAAAGACGCAGCAGCATTTGCTCGGCATTTGCGAGATGCTGGGCGAATTGATACGGGAGTACATGCGTCGCTTCTCGCAAGCCCGATGCCAAGTTCAGGACATAACGGAGGCATCCGTCATCAATGCCGCTTCGGCTGGGCTGCTGGAAGGCGAACTCACAAGGAAGATCGCCAACAAAGAGCCGCAAACCCTCGAGCACCTGCTTCGCATCATCGATGGGTATGCAAGGGGCGAAGAGGACTCCAAGCGGAGACAGGCGATTCAGGCTGAGTACGACAAAGCCTCCATCGCCGCGGCCCAGGCCCAGATGCAAGCGCAGGTCGCCGAACCGGCTCCCCCCACCGTCCGCCAGCCCCAGCCGGCGAACCAGCGGCAGCTGACCAGACAGGGCCAAGCTCCCATGACCTGGAGGAAATTCCGGACCGACCGAACAGGCAAGGCGGTGATGGCTGTCGAAGAAGTACAAGCCCTACGCAAGGAGTTCGACGCCCAGCAAGGCGGCAGCCATCAGCAGCCCGTTCGCAAGAAGGTCAGAAAGGACCTCTATTGCGCCTATCATGGGCGGTCTTCGCACACCACCGAGCAATGCCGCAACATCCGTCAGCGGAGCAACGCTCAGGAACCAAGGCCGCATCAGGGTACCGCTGTCGAAGCGCCTCGTGAGGTGGCCTGGGAACAGTCGCCTCCAGCCGAAGAACACCAAGACATGCAGCGCAGAATCATCCAGGTGATCACGAGGGCTGATCCACCGATCCAGCCGTCGAAGCGGTAGAAAAAGTTGCAGTTGCGAACGGTGCATAACATCATTGCCATGGGCGAAGGGGTCCCAAAGTACTTGGGCCAGCAAATTTCTTTCGGGCTAGAAGATGCCGAAGGAGTGTTGTTTCCGCATCAAGACCCTATGGTGATTTTGGCTGAGGTGGCCGGCTTTGAAGTCCGGAGCATGCTGGTAGATGGGGGCAGCTCAGCCGATGTCATCTTCGCCGAAGCATACGCCAGGATGGGGCTACCAACTTCGGCCCTCACTCAAGCGCCGGCTGCCCTTCGCGGCTTCGGCGGTGAGGCGGTTCAAGTTCTTGGCCAGGCACGGTTGAAGGTTGTTTTCGGCTCGGGCGAAAACAGGCGAGAAGAGCAGATACTGTTCGACGTCGTCGACATCCCGTACAGCTACAACGCCATCTTCGGCTGTGCCACTCTGAACAAGTTTGAAGCCATCTCCTACCACAACTACCTCAAGCTCAAGATGCCAGGTCCGGCGGGGGTGATTGTTGTCAAGGGGCTTCAACCTCCTGCTGCACCGAAAGGCGACTTGGCCGTGATTAGCAGGACGGTGCATAGTGTGGAGGCCGAACCGCGTGTTAACCGCGTGCCGAAGCCAGCCCCCCATGGCAGGGTGGTCAAAGTGCAGGTAAGCGCGGCGGACCCGGCGAAGTTTGTCCGGCTAGGGGGCGATCTAGGCGAATAGGAAACTAGGAAAATCCTAGAAGTACTCAAAGGAAACATTGACATCTTCGCCTGGAGCCCCAGCGAAGTGGGAGGCGTTTTGCCAGAACTCATCACGCATCGCCTGGAGGTCAAGCCAGATGCAAAGCCAAGGAAGCAGAAGCTGCGCAAGATGTCCGCTGATCGCCAAGAAGCAGCGAAGGCCGAGGTGCGGAAGCTTCTCAAGGCCGGGGTGATCAGGGAGATCGACCATCCGAAGTGGCTGGCGAACCCGGTCCTGGTGAAAAAGTCGAACGACAAATGGCGCATGTGCGTCGACTTCACGGACCTCAACAAGGTTTGCCCGAAGGACGACTTCCCCTTGCCGCCGATCGACCAGCTGGTCGATTCGACGGCTGGCTGCGAGCTTATGAGCTTCTTGGATGCCTACTCCAGCTACCACCAGATCCACATGAATCCGGACGACATCGCCAAGATAGCCGTCATCACGCCGTTCGGCACTTTCTACCACCTCAGGATGCCTTTCGGCCTGAGGAACGCCGGAGCGACGTTCGCCAGGCTGGTGTACAAGGTGCTTCGCAAGAAGCTGGGGTGAAACGTGGAGGCATATGTCGATGACATCGTCGTAAAGAGTCGCAAGGCTTTCGACCATGCGTCTGATTTACAAGAGACCTTCGACAACTTGCACGCGGCGGGTTTGAAGCTAACCCCAGAGAAATGTGTTTTCGGAGTTCGCGCTGGCAAGTTGTTGGGTTTTCTTGTTTCTGAGAGGGGTATCGAGGCGAACCCCGAGAAAATCGACGTCATTCAGCAAATGAGGCCACCATCGAGCGTACGCGAAGTACAAAAGCTCGCGGGCCGAATTGCGGCACTCAGTCGTTTTCTCTCGAAAGCGGCCAAAAGGGGCCTGCCATTTTTCAAAACCCTCCGGAGCACAGGGAAGTTTAGGTGGACTCCCGAATGACAGGCTGCATTCGAAGAGCTAAAGCAATATTTGCAAAGCCCACCCGCCCTGGTTAGCCCAACACCAGGAAGCGAAATGCTGTTATACCTAGCGGCTTCGCCGGTGGCGGTCAGTGCAGCCCTAGTCCCAGAGACAGAATCAGGGCAGAAACCGGTATACTTTGTCTCTGAAGCCTTGCAAGGAGCGAAGACAAGGTATATCGAAATGGAAAAGCTCGCTTATGCCTTGGTGATTGCTTCGCGCAAGCTCAAGCACTACTTCCAGGCCCACAAAATCACAGTACCTTCGCAGTACCCTCTGGGCGAAGTACTTCGGGGCAAGGAAATCTCTGGCAGACTCAGCAAGTGGGCAGCAGAGTTATCCCCCTTCGACCTGCATTTCGTGGCACGCACCGCCATCAAATCCCAAGTCCTGGCCGATTTCGTGGCCGAATGGACACCAGCGTCCGCTCCCGAACCTGAGCCCGTCAAACAGCCTTGGACAATACACTCCGATGGCTCGTGGTCGCACAGGGGGGCGGGCGCCGCGGCCGTGCTCATTTCACTGGGGGCGTGCCGATTCGGTATGCCGCAAGGCTGCAGTTCGACACAACCAACAACACGGCGGAGTACGAAGCGGTACTGGTGGGCTTGAGAAAGGCGAAAGCGCTAGGGGTTCGGCGCTTGCTCATCCGAACAGACTCCAAATTGGTGGCCTGTCATGTTGATAAATCTTTCGAAGCAAAAGATGAAGGAATGAAAAGATATTTGGAGGCTGTTCGGTCGATGAATGAAAAGACCACATTCGCCAGGCATCCTTTTCGAGATACTGTATGCACCAAGCGTGCCCGAGGAAACCAAGGATGTCATGGTCATAGACCAGAAAAACCTGGGCGAAGACCCAGAGGACTGGCGAACACCATTCGTCAAGTACCTCAAAGACGACTGGCTTCCAGATGACGAAGCGGAGGCGAAACGCCTGCAAATCAGGGCCAGACAGTACAAGCTGGTCTCAGGGCAGTTGTATCGCTCTGGAGTACTCCAACCCTTGCTTCGCTGCGTCTCCTTCGCCGAAGGCGCAGAGATGGTGAAGGAAATACACCAGGGACTCTGCGGCGCACATCAAGCTGCAAGAATTGTTGCCTCCAAGGTGTTTCGCCAAGGAGTATATTGGCCCACTGTGCTAAAAGTTTGTGTTGCGCAGGCCAAAAAGTGCGAAAGCTGCCAGCGACACGGCTGAAGCCAGACTGCACCACAATATGAGCTGCAGCCGATCGCACCAATCTGGCCCTTCGCCAGGTGGGGGCTTGACGTCATTGGCCCGTTCCCCATAGCATGAAATGGATACAAGTTTGCAATTGTGGCCATTGAATATTTTTCGCGTTGGATCGAGGCCGAACCACTCAGCGCGATCACTTCGGCGGTAGTGCAGAAGTTTGTCTGGAAAAACATCGTTTGTCGTTTCGGAATTCCAAGGGAATTCATCACGGACAATGGCAAGCAGTTCGACTCTAACAAGTTCAGAGAAATGTGCGAAGGGATAAACCTGGAAATCAGGTTCGCCTCGGTCGCGCACCCACAGTCAAATGGGGCGGCCGAACACGCAAATGGCAAGATCTTGGAGGCACTCAAGAAAAGGCTTGAGGGGGCAGCGAAAGGCAGATGGCCAGACGAAATGCTGTCTGTCCTTTGGGCCCTCCGAACAACTCCCACAGGACCAACCAAGTTCAGCCCGTTCATGCTCCTCTACGGAGACGAGGCGATGACCCCAACAGAGCTAGGGGCTAACTCACCAAGGGTGATGCTCTCGGGGGACGAAGATGGGCGCGAAGTGTCGCTCGAACTCTTGGAGGGGGTACGAGTCGAAGCACTAGAACACATGCGCAAGTACGCCACAAGCACAAGAAGGTTCGCCCAACAGAGCTCCTGCCCGGCCACCTCGTCCTGAGGAAAAAGGCGAACCAAGTGGCGGTCGGGAAGCTCGAATCAAAATGGGAGGGGCCATACATCATTAAGCACAAGTCAAGGACGGGCTCTTTCCGCCTAGCAACACTGGGGGTCGAAGAGTTCGATTACTCATGGAACACCGCTTCACTCAATCGTTTATATGTCTAGAGGGTGGCACCCTATTCGCCAGAATGTAAAAATGTACATATTAGCTCTTTCGGCATCCCCCGTTTTGTAAGCCTTTCGGCACAAAAATACAAAAAAAAGGAGAAAATGGAAAAAGAAAAAACTGGACGTAGGGCTATTATCCACTCCGGAGGCCCGAACCAGTATAAAATTCCTGTGCCTTTCGCCTTTTTTACTTATGTGCATGATAATTCGTGGAAAAACCCCAAGGCAAACGCCTGATCAGCGAAAGCACCAGGGGGCGAAACGAATCGGCCGAAGCATCGCTCGTCGAACGTCAAAACCACGACAGCTTGTTTCGGGAGATACAAAGAAAACCCGAACACCGTTGTGGCCGATCTACACAAAATCGCGCCGCTGCTAGCGCAAGGCGCCAACGATCAACAACGGAAGTCAAAAGCTGAAAAGTCAGCGTACCTATTTCGCCAATGCACGCAAAGGGGTCGATACATTCCGACCCAATGAAATCACAAGTTGTGATAATGCAGAAAATGGCGAAAAGGAAACAAAAGCACACCTTTATTAACTCTGAAAAACAAACAGTACATATCGTAGAGCATGATACAGGCGAAACGATTTACACGTTTGCTTACAAGTAAATTACATCTTTGCCCCCAAAACAGCTACCAAAAGTGTGATCTAACGAGCATGGTTCGTCGTCACTGCTGATGTTGTACACTACCCTAAGGGGAGAGGGGGCGCAACCAAAGCAAACTTGATTTCAAGATTTAGCCCCTCGCACATTTCTTTGAACTTTTCAGAATCAAATTGCTTCCTGTTGTCAGTGATGAACCCCTTCAGCACACCGAATTGGTCGATGAACCCCTGGCGAAATGAGGATTGCCACAGCACTCATCCCCTTGTGAGACCGCGAATCGTCGGAATACATTATCTATGGCTGTTCGATAGGTCCGGGTTCGGGGGATGAAGCTGGGGTCCATTCGACCACGAAGTCACCAAGGACTTGGGACTTGATCGCAGTTTCGTGCTTGAAAACTGATGTCGAAAGGAGACAACTCATCCACTGTCACACCCAGATATTTATCCCCAAATTTCTAGACCATTTTGTGTATAAATCCCTATCCAGGAATCAAGCCAGGGTACACAAAACGAAAAATTAATAAGCAGATCCAAACGTAAATAAAGCGTAAATACTTACAGAAGAGGCACTTAGTCCTCACACCGAAAAGAAAACAGCAGCGGAGAAAGGCGACAATCCTAGCAGGGTTTCAGCTCCACTCCATAGGCAAAACTCAACTGGGGTATAAGCCTTGGTCTTCTAACTTCATCTTCAGCTCAAAAGCACTACACTTCTGAAAGGGGGAAAAATAGCAAGGCTGAGTACAACCACCATACTCTACAAGCCACACCAACGATGCATTCATGCAAGGGGAGACAAAGGAGGGTTTGTGGCTATTTGCATAAAGGCGGTTGTAAACATTTATAGTTGAAAAAAGTAACACAGTTGATTAATTAAGGCAAGATTAAATATCTCCACTGAACAACGCTACACCACGTTGAACAGGCCCAACCATTCCACCTGAACTAAACCAGTTCATGAAATCAAACTATTTTAGAGTGAGACTAATCACGGTGAGCTGGTCGATCGCCCATAACCGCGGGCACGGCTATTCGAATAGTTTTACTCTAGCCAGAGGTGTACATCTGTACCCACAAGACACAGCCCCACGACACGTTACCGTGTGCCGGTATACCACCACGGTACCCCGGAAAGGGACTGTGACAGGACCAATCGCATAACCCCCTCTAACCAATCGTACCACCGTAGGTTTCCCCCCCGCTCCTCAACAGGCAACGGGCAGCCCCCTCTCGTGCCACAGTGAATCCGGAAGCCGCATAGGCCATCACAGGGCCCATCCAAACTCCATCACGCTCACCCTAGCCAGCGTAAGTCATCTAGAGGAAAGCTACAATACAAGTCCAGCCGTTGCCCACGCTGCCTTGTGGTACGCACGGTGTTTCTTCCAGGGATTCCCACGAACCGATCCTTAATTGCCATGGGTACGACTAGCAAAACCATATACCCACAGCCCATCATTAATCCATATTTTAGTTGGATAATTACGAGGAACGAAATGTGGCTGACAAGTCTCAAGCTCGCAGGTAAACCCTATCCCCATGTAATTAGCAAAACATGCAATTTATTTGTAAACGGTAAAACATTTTATAAATTGGGATCAAAATTCTTAAGGGGAATGTGTGACTTGCCTTGCTTCTTCGATTGATCTTTTGAACTCTTTTCCGTGCGAACGCGATCGTCCGAAACGGCGGAATCTACACGCTGGCACGCAAAACGAGGAAAAACACTAATAAAACCAAATAAACAGTACATAAAAAGTAAAAAACATGTAGAGCTCAATTTTAGATGAATTTTGCAAGCTGAATGACCCAATTTGGAGTTCGTATGAATTAGTTTTGAATTTTAGAAGTTTTCAGCCTTTTAAATGAATTTCTGGAATTAAATACAATTTACTGCGCAATTAATATTTATTTTCTGAATAAAAAGGAAGGCGCTGACATCAGCGAGAGGAGGCCGGCACTTACACGTCAGCCCCAGCGCGGGGCGGCCGAGCGCGGGCAGGGGCGTGGTGGCGCGGTGATCGCGGGCACAGCAGCGGCGGGTGCGGGGCGGCCGCCGGCGCCGGTGCGCGAGCTGCGGTGGCGGTGGCAAGCGCGATGGCGCGGTGCGCCCAGGGGCATGGCGGCATGGCGCTCGGGGCAGGCGGTGACTGCGGCGCTTAGGCGGGGCGCATGGGCGGCTTGGCGGTGGCAGGCGGCGCTCGCGGTCGGTGCGGGAGCAGCGGTGCGGCGGCGGCAGCCGCGCGACGGGTGCGGGTGACGGCGGCGTGCAGGCGGCGGCTGCGGGCAGCGGGCGAGGTTTTAAAGGGCACGGGGAGGCGGAGTAGCGGCCAGATAGGGCGGGGAGGAGTGGGGAGGTGGGCGTGAAGAAGGCGGCGATGGCAGCAGCGGCCGTTGCTGGCTTGACCGGAGGAAGGTGATGACAGGTGGGGCCCACGGGTCCCACCTGTCAAAGAGGGAGAGAAGGCCGGTTGGGGGAGGTGTTGCAGACTTCGGTGAAGGGGGCCAACCGGGCCGAGCAGAGATGGAAGAGGCCGGCTCGAGAGAGGTATGGGAAGGAGAGAGAGAGGGGAGGTGGGTCGCCAGGGAGGGCAGGGGACTTGGGCCGGAAGTGGCCCAAGTGCAAGGGAGAGGGTTTTTAACTGTTTTCTTTTTATTTAATTGATTAAATGATCTTTGTGTGATTAAAATTATTTCTTGAGCTCTGAAAATTCACGAAAAATTTTAGAGAGTAATTTAGGGCATGGAAAATATTACAAAAATATTTCCGGCCATGATTTCTAAAGGAAAATTTTTAATTCCCCCATTATTTCACTTGATTAATTTGCTTTAATTTTAATATAATTTCCAGAAATACATTATTTAATAATTTTTAATCCTGATCAAAAATCGGGGCTTGACAAATTTACCCCCCCTACAGGAATCTCGTCCCGAGATTCGGGGATGGCTAGAAAAGAAACTGGGGCGTGGGGAAGGTGCTGGACTGGTCTGCTGACTTCTGCGGTCTCAAACTGTCCCACACCGACTGGTTGGCCCAATCTGCCCACTGACCTGACTGACATCAAACTGAACGCTCTGTTGCTTTCTCTAAATGTGGAGACCCAAAATAGGACCTCCTGTGTATAAGTGCTAGTCCAGGATCAAGCTAGCACACACAGACATAAAGATAATATCACAGCCAACATCACGCAGGAAACCTAACATTTATTAATAAAGTGACTGTAATAAGCCTTATGGCTAGAGCTTACATTTAATTATGCCACGAAGGGCCTAAAGGAAAATAATAATAAAGTAGCAGCGGAAAAATAAGATAAATGCGCAGTAGTTCCATTCAACTTGCCACAGGCAGTCAACTGGGACACGCGGCCTATTCCTCGTCTTCTCCAGCAAACTCCTCAGGAAACAGCGGGAACCTTTCTTCTGGAATTGGGGGAATTGCAAGGTGAGTACATAGAATACTCAGCAAGTACACGGAAATATGCATATGCACAGCTGTCAATAAAGGCTATGGCTATTTTGCATAAAACAGCAGTTGCGGTTATAAACAATTTAGAAATAGACATTTAAAATAGCATTTATAAATAACGGGTGTTACCAACCAACCATCCACACAGGATCTGTCCACACAGGACCACATAGCTATATTCATCAACCTGCACATAGATCGTTCCCAGTTTTCGCAAACTACCCCTCATGAGATGTCACTGAGCATGTCCATGACCGAGGACGCGGCTATTCGAATAGATTAGTTTAACACTCTGCAGAGGTTGTACAGTTTGACTCACAAGATACATCGTCCTTTTAGCGGCCATGCGCAAATGTCACACTTCAGGTTGTGTGCGGCAAGGAGTCTGTAACAAGGCTTTTTAGAAACTCCGCCCCAACACTGCCTTCCCCCATGAGTCATCTTTCCCTTACACAGACAAGAAAGTACCCATGGCCAACCTGAACACCTATCATCTAGCCACCTGGGCCGATAGTGCCGAGACTCGGAATCCTACTAGGCCAGGTTCTTCCCATGAGAACATGTGGTTGCACGTTAGGCTCAGATCTATGACTTATGAAGTGAAGTCCTTAATTGACCGGGGTAACTTACCAACTATATTAGCACACAGCTCAGCAGTAGGCTCACACAAAGACCATACCCGATAATGATCACACAGATACATCACCGCCTAACTAGGTTCACATAGAACCACCCATCACCCCAGTCCAAATCATTTTATCCGCCCGTTGTTTACTACACGGTGCAACACATGCTACCGGAAAGATAGCACACAGCCACACAGTTCTTATTAAATCAATTATAAGTATAAGATTAATCAAAATTATATTTTGCTTGTAAAACAACCTTGAGCGGGGCTAAGCATAACTACTCTACCTTGAGTTGAGCCCAATATTCAACTCACCAAGACTAGGGTGACAAGGTATCATAGATAATCAACAATTATCAAAGGTAGGATATAAAAACAATTAGGTCACACTACCCATCGATAGTTTATAAATAAAAATAATGCATGAATTGAAAATAAAACATTTTATAAAATAGGATCAATATGTTCAAAGAGTGCACTTGCCTTGCTCCCAGTACTGTCCCTGCACTGCGTCTTCGGAAACGAACTGCTCCTCTGCTCCGACGTCTACACGATCGCAAACGAGAAACAAATAAACAAAAGAAAAGGCTAACTAAATAAAATCAAATAAATAATCAACTGAACCAGGAGGTAGAGCTCGATTTTAGAGAAATTTAGGAAGAAGAACGGGTCGAATCGGAGTTCAAACGGAAAAGTTATGACCCCCGGAAGTTTGAATTTATGGAAAATTCGAGGATAAAAGAAAAAGGAATATTCCGAGAATATTCTCTGAATATTTAATTTCGAAAATTGAATTATTTTTATATGATTGGGCCCACTGTAAGTGGCATGGAATATTTGGTGGACTCGGTATATGTGGACTCGATGACATAGACTGCCACGTGGCGACAAATAGGCAAAAGAGGATTATGTGGCGATGACGTGGATAGATCTAGGGCTGATGTGGCATGGGTTAGGTTTACGTAGATCCAAGGGTGGAGATTGGATCTAACAATTTGGATGGCTGTGATTTGTTGGGGCTTTTGGATTGAGGGGCCCACATGGCATTGACACAAGGGAACAAAAGGAGGAGCAGCAGCACACGGCACAAAAGAAAAAGAAAGAAAAGGAGTTGCTGCTCCTCTGCCTAGCGTACAGCAGGACCACGGCCATGGCCATGGCCGGCGGCGTGGCGGCGTTCATCGGCTCCGGCGAGCGGCTGCAGCGGCGAGCGGCGGTGCTAGAAGGAGGAGGCCGAGGCAAGCTTGGTGGCGCGGCACCGAGCTCCGGGACAGCAAGGATGTGGCGCACGAGCTCGCCGGACTAGGGAGAGGAGAGAGAAAAAGAGGGGGACGGTGACGCACGGCAGCGCAAGGAAAGGGGCGTTCGGCCTCGGGGCTCACCGGCAGCGGCGCGGCGACGCGAGGGAGGATGAGGCGACGACGGCGGCGCGGCTTCCGGGGGCGGCAGCGGCGGCGACGACGACGGCGGTGCTAGAAGAGCGGCGCAATGGCGACAATGGCGGCGCAGCTTGCGGCATGGCGATGCGGCGCGTCGCGGCGCGAGCGTGGGCCTGCGCGGGCTCGATGGGCGGCGGCATTGGCCGAGGGCAGCGCAAGGGGGAAGGGGGTGGCCGGGCCGAGGGCGGCATGGGCCGGCGGCGTCGCCTCCCCGACCTGCTGCACAAGACAGAGAGAGAGAAAGAGAGGTAGCTAGAGGTAGAAGAAGATGGAGGGAGAAGGAAAAAGAAAGAAAGGGAGGGACTTTCCTGCAAAAGCGACATAATAGAGAAAGAGAGGAAGAAAAAAAAAGGAAATAGATAGGGTCTTTTCTGGAAAATTCCAAATGTAAAATACTTGGAATTTTGGAGGATTTAGGATAATCGGAATTGAATAGGAATTTGAATTTGGGCGGAAATTAACTAAAGAAATGAGCTCCACTTCTGAAACTCCAGTTAAATCCAAATAAACTAAAATTAAAATACGACAAAACCAACGATGTAATTAATTAATTAATTACATTAAAACCTTTTTATTTAGCGAAATTTTCATTAAGCTATTTTAGAGGGTTAAATCAACGTGAATTTTCGCAATTCGACGAAAAGAACGGAAAGCGAAAAATCAGGACGTGACACTAAAACTGCACTCACTGGTTGCTTCATGGGTTGGTAGTGGCTTGGATGTACTTGTCTGCTGGGGACTTGGCCGTATACAAGCTTCGACTCTGACTCTGACTATGAGCTTGCATCCGAACTTACATCTATCATTGCTGGAGTCACTTCCGCTGCAGTTAGCCTTGCGTTGAGCTTTACATCTCCTGCACTAATACACTCATCATCCGATCTTGGACACCAAAAACTAACCACAAGCGGAGGTTCATATGGTATCGAGGGTACATTGTTGCCTCCAACAGAAACATTGATCGGTGACTCTAACACACTGATGTTGATGTTGCTCTTTTCACCTCTGACACTAACCATCTCTTGCCGAGACACTGAGAGAAGGAAGGGAGGGGTTGCTAAAGATAAGGCCTTAAATGTCACACCCTGATTTTCGTTTCAGGGATTTATAAATTATTAAATAAATTATTCCTAGAATTTATATTAAATATTCATTAATTTACAAGTGAATTTAAAAGTGGGAAATAAAATTTTCTAAATAAAACATGCTTGGATTTAATTTTAATTAAATTATCCATGGTTAGTTCTACTCTTTGGAATTTTCTCGGATTTTTCAGAGCTCAATTACTAATTTTTAAACATACAAAGAACATTTCAGTAATTATTTAAATAATAAGTTAATCATTAAATGGTCCAGTTATAGTTTTGTTAAATACTTTGAGTGATCAAGTATTTGCAGGATTTTTCTTTCAATTATTTGAACATTAGAAGTATTTTTAACAATTCAAAGATCATTTCAGTGATTAATTTAATTAGAAAAGTAATTAAAAATCTCTCTTTCCCTTTTGGGCCCAAATAGGAAAAGCCCTCACTCTCTCGGCCCACCGCCCCTACCTTCCTTCTCTCGGTAAACTCTGTTTCGCATCCCTCTTTTTTCTCTCTTCTTTCTCTCTGCCCGGCCTGACAGAAAGTCTGTTTCTCCTCCCTCATGCTATAGTGTCGTCTTCCTTCTCCAGCCAGCCTGCTCCGTGTCTGTGCACTATAGCAGCTGCCGCAACCTCCACAAAATCCGGCCTCCCTATTGCTCCCCTTCCAAAATTAGTTGCGGGAACGGATTCCCCTCAATCTCCTCCACCTTATCCCCAAGAAATCCCCATCAAATTCGTGCTAAATCCCACGAATTTCAGCCTCGTTCTTATCCGGTGAACTCGGGATAAACCGTATTTTCCATCACCAAATCCTCTCGTTTTGGACCCGGATTCTTCCTCCCGTTCCTATAAATAGAGAACCCTCTCTCTCCTCTTTCGGCAGCCCCCCTCCCTATCTCCGCCGTGCCCTAGCTGACTCTCCTCGCGAGTTCCTTCTCTCTCCGTCTCCGGCCTCGCCCCCGATCGCCTTTTCCCATCTTCTTGGCCAACGCCGTCCTGCGCCACCACCTCCTCCGGCTTCGCAAGGCCGAGCTCTACCCCGGCCACCACCTCCCTCCACCGAAACCCGCCGGTTTCCATTGTCACCGTGTAGGCCCAGTTCGCCGTCGTTTTTTTGATCTCCGGCGAAGCCCTGTTACTTCTCCCGTCATCACCTTCAGTCGCCGCCACCTCCGTTGGATTGACAGCTGCGAGGTGAACACCGTCCATCCCTCCGTTGCTGCCGAAGATCGCTGGAACATCGTCGTCACCATCAACCCGACGTTGTCGCCGCGTCAACCTCATCGTCGGTCGTCGTCCGTCATCGCGCCACCCCTTGGTGAGCTTCTCTCATCGTCCTCTCTCTCCCAGTGTCCCCTATATCCGTCGTTGCATTGCCATCCGCTCTAGGTCAAAATCCGGTCAACCGATCTCCGCCATCCAAATCAGTATAGATTATTTCCCCTCTCTTTTCAATGATATATTAGTCTTTCTACTATATATCATCTACCAAATTTGATCCAATCTTTTTACCGGAGGATGTTTTTAATCTTTTCTCTCAGTTATAAACCATTTGTAAATTGTTTAATTTACTTGGAGTAGTCTCTTCTGTAATAGGTTTAATTGGATTAAATGTTGTAAAATTCATAACTAATTCATATGAAGTCGGAATGAGGCCGTTTAAGTCTCTAAATTCATCTAAAATCATGATTTACATGTTTGTTTCCTTTTTATGCACTGTTTATTTGGAGTTTCTTAGTCTTTTTCCTCGTTTTGCGTCTTAGCTTGTCGTTTCCGTCATTCCGAAGGTTCGTGTGAGCGTCGGAAGTGTCCCAGAAGACTAATTGAAGACCGATTATTGCAAGGCAAGTCACACAGATCCTAAACACGATCCTTTGAGCATGTTGATTGTTGGCAGTATGTCATGAGACCTTTCGACCAGACCTGCCGAAACCAAGCAAGCAGCGCGGATCCAGACTCAAGGCACCCAAGACCCGTCGGGGCGAAGCCCCATGGTGAAGACAACGGGGCGAAGGCGGCAAAGAGCGAAGAGTCGCGCCGGGTCCCTACAAGTCTAAGCGCGCTCTGGGCGAAGGCTGCATGGCGAAGGCGGACACCGAAGGAGGATGAATTCGCCAGACTGGGCCCAATCCAAGAAGGCCCAGTGGGCCAGCCCAATCGCCCCGGCCTACTGGCCAATGGGCCAGTAGTCACCAGATGGCCCATTGAAGGCCCATGTATCTCAATTACGTTGAATACCCGTTTGGGTGTCCCTTTCATAAGGGCGACCATGTAAACTCCCCTGTAAAAGGCCTAAACCCTAATAGGGGGACATGTAATAGGATTATAAATAGCCCCCTAGGGCCATGTAAAGGAGGGATCCCAAGAAAATCCTGAATACAATACACTTTACTTTCCCAACAACCGTTGAGTGACCACGTCCTGCGACGTATGCAGTTGTCGCTTCGACAACAGCTGACGCTGACCGTGGGGACCTCCGAGCGAAACCACTGAGAGCGAATGCCACCGAAGAAGGTCTCAAAGGAGAGGGTTGCGAACCCAAAGGAAAGTGTAGCAGAAGAGGCGATGGCCGCCGAAGAAGGAGCAGAACCTTCGGCGCCTATCGCCGAAGGTGGGGTAATGCCGTCGGCTTCGGCACCCGCACCGCAACAACCACCTTCGGCTCCGGTCGCTTTGGCGGAGCAGGTGCCGGACATCCCTTCGGCAAGTCAGCTAACTTCGACTACACTCGCCGCTGTGCAAGCCGACCCCAACCTTGAGGCGCAAGCCGAGGCCAGCATGGAAGCCATGCAGCAGAACATGACGCGACTCCAACATGCTTCGCCAAATGCAAGAGCAACAGCAAGCATACGAATCAGCATGGCAAGCCAAGGTTGCTTCGGCCCCAGTCCTCAAGTACTCGGCGGGCTACATCCCGCCTCAAGCCTACCAGCAAGCGCCGGCTCAGGCCCCTCTGTCACAAGCCGCGCAAGGGCCGATGTACTTCCTCGGGCAACCTTCGGCCGCAACAGCGCACTCGGTTCCTGGTGTGCGGCCGCAGGTTCGACCGGCTGGTCAAATGTCGCAAGTAATGGCGGAAGGGGCTTCGGCCTTAGAAGCACAGCTTCAAGCTTTCCTTCAGCAACTCACTCAACACCACAACATCTCAATCACAACCCCTTCGGCCCAGCCGGAGGGGGGCACCGGCCAAGGCGCACCCAGTTGGCTACTGTCGAACCAACATGGGCCGGGGGCTTTGCCATGGAGTCAAGGACCACAGTACGACTTCAGCAACGCCACCCAAGCGCCACCGTTCGGGACCGGCCTGCCGAACACCGTGGCCCAGCCACACACGCAAGCCATGACTTCACCCTTTTGCCACGCCCTATCCACAGCCGGGCGGGCCCTCGCTACAGGGCACCATAGGCAAGGCAGGGGGCACCGCAATATGAGTTGCAGCCTATCGCACCAGTCTGGCCTTTCACCAGGTGGGGGCTCGACATCATTGGCCCATTCCCTTTGGCATGAAACGGATACAAGTTCGTAATTGTAGCCATCGAATCCTTCTCGCGTTGGATCGAGGCCGAACCACTCGGCGCGATCACTTCAGCAGCAGTATAGAAGTTTGTCTGGAAAAACATTGTTTGTCGTTTCGGAGTGCCGAAGGAGTTCATCACGGACAACGGCAAGCAGTTCGACTCTGACAAGTTCGGAGAAATGTGTGACGGGCTAAACCTGGAAATCAGGTTCGCGTCGATCGTGCACCCACAGTCGAACGGGGCGGCCGAACGCACAAATGACAAGATCTTAGTGGCGCTCAAGAAAAGGCTTGAGGGGGCGGCGAAGGGCAGATGGCCAGACGAAATGCTATCTGTTCTTTAGGCCCTCCGGACAACTCCCACCAGGCCAACCAAGTTTAGCCCGTTCATGCTCCTCTATGGAGACGAGACGATGACCCCAACAGAGCTAGGGGCTAACTCACCATGGGTGATGTTCTCTGGGGGCGAAGAGGGGCGCGAAGTGTCGCTAGAACTCCTCGAGGGGGTACGAGTCGAAGCGCTAGAACACATGCGCAAGTACGCCACAAGCACTTCGGCGACCTACAACAAAAAGGTTCGCCCAACAGAGCTATTACCTGGCCATCTCGTCCTAAGGAAGAAGTCAAACCCAGTAGCGGTCGGGAAGCTTGAATCAAAGTGGGAAGGGCCGTACCTTATCAAGCACAAGTCAAGGACGGGCTCCTTTTGCCTGGCAACATTGGAAGGCGAAGAGTTCGATCACTGCTGGAACGCTGCTTCTCTTAAGCGTTTCTATGTTTAGGAAGGGTGGCACCCTATTCGCCAAAGTGTAAAAATGTACATACTGTTATATAGCTCTTTCGGCATATGCCATTATGTAAGCTTTCCGGCACAAAAATACAAAAAAAGGGAGAAAATGAAAAAAGAAAAAAAACTGGATGCAGGGCTATTATCCACCCTAGAGGCCCGAACCAATATAAAATCTTTGTGTCTTTTGCCTTTTTTACATGTGTACATGATAATTCCTGGAAAAACCCCAAGGCAAACGTCTGATCCGTGAAAACACCAGGGGGCGAAACGAATCGACCGAAGCATCGCTCGCCGAACGTTGAAACCGCGACAGCTTGTTTTGGAAAGAAAATAACCGAACACCGTTGTAATCGATCTACGTAAAAAACATGTGCTGCTCCCAGGGTGGAGTACCAAAGATCGATAACGGAAGATGAAAGCTGAAAAGTCAGCAGACCTATTTCGCTAGTGCACGCAAAGGGGCCGATATATTCCGACCTAACGAAAGCACGAAAAGTGACAATGCAAAAATAGCGAAAAGGAAATAAAAGCACATCTCTATTAACTTCGGAAGAAATAATCGAAGAGTAAATGTCATACAACACGACACAGGCGAAAGGAATACAGCAGGCTTTACAGCTTAGTTTACAAATAAATTACATCTTCGCCCCCAAAACAACTACCACTTTCAAAGGAGTGATCTGGCGAACTAGGTTCATCGTCACTACTAATGTTGTAAATTACCCTAAGGGGAGAAGGGGGCGAAACAAGAGAAAGACTGTAACAGCGTCGGGCGATCGCCTCCTGCAGATCAGTCCTTTGATGATTTTGCCAGAAGCGAGCCATGCCCTCCAAGCGCGCCGTGCGGACACGATCGTAGTCCTCCAATGTTTGCCTAGGGTGTGTTCGCATCCAATTAGCAACGTTAACAACTTTGTAACTGTTGCCGTTAATCATCATCTCGCGGTAAATAGGTCGAAGCAGGTACCGGGCTTTTGGTAAATTTTTACCGCAACAAACTTCTCCTTCCTGCTTCGCTAATCCCCAAAGGGGGCCGAACGCATAGTTTTCGGCGTAGACCCTGCAAACAGTGGGAAGTCATGTGGCGAAACGCAGAAAGCGAAGCTGGAACACATAAATCGGGCGAAAAGATTATGTGAAGCAATGCAAGCACGAGTACAAAAGACATCAAACACAGTTGGGGAAAATCGTCATATATTCCAAATATTAAAACATTCTACAATAAGGTGGGCCATCGGCCATATTTACATTGTTCGCCCTATACGGCAAAAATCGAAATAAAAACTATTAAAATTTACAAAAACGGGCGGAGGGCCTCACACCTCTGGGTGGTCTTAGGCATCGCCTCCACCCTCTTCCGCCGGCTCTTCGCCTTCGTCCGCCGCCTCCGTTTTCGCCAGCTGCTCGAGCAGCCGGGCCTTGGCAGCAGATCGGCCGTCCTTCTGCTACAACAGCTTACGCCAGGCGCAGAGTGCAGGCGAAATGTCCTGGGTGCTCACCTCCCAATCCCCCTTCACGAAGTCGGGGAATTTTGCGATGTGCTCGCAGCCAGACTGCTGCAACAGGCCCATGGCGAAGGCCGCTGACACGCGCGCACAGCAATCACCGTACGTGGTGGCACAATCTGAGACTGCGCAGCCAGCTTGCTGAGTCCACTCGGAGAACTCAAGGGCAGAGGCGTTTTCGCCTAGGACACCCCGCGCCTTCGCCCCCATGTCGGTAAGGGCGAGGCAAAGTGTGCGGTAGGCAGTCTTAGCGGATTCAGTGGCCCTCGCCACCTCTCGTGCAAGTCGTTGGGACTTCGCCTCCGCCCTGTTAGCCTCCTTATGAAGGGCCTCTATCTTCGGCTCCGTCAGGTTGTAGTAGTCAGTGAGGGCGGTGGAGTGCCCCCGCTCTTTCTCCAGCTCGGCCTTGAGGTGATCGATTTCCGCCCTCGCCTCACTGCCCTTGTCCAGCTCAGCTTGGAGGCGTTTGTTTTCCGCCTTCGCCTCCCTGAGGGACCGAGCGAGGCCCTCCATCTCCAGGCTTTTGCGGCCCAGCTCGTCGTCCTTAGCCCCAAGACGGTTCTTCAGGCCATCAACACGAGCCCGCATAGTTTGCTCCATCGAAAAGTGGGCCGCATGGATCTGGCGAAACAGAGAAAAAGGGCGAACGATAAGTCGGGTTGTCGAAAACGATGACGCAAAAACAAACAAAAAAGGAGAAGTCAACATACCCGAATCGCCAGGCTCTTGACGGTGGAGCAGCCCTCGTCGAACTCGTTAAGCTCGGAAAAGGCTAGGGCCGCCGGCCGGAGCAACGACATTGCTCACCCCCTCAATAAAGGGGATGAGCTCTGCCCGGGTCTCGAACTCCCGCGGGCGAAGCGGGGCGGCGCGTGGGAATAATCCGAGTCGGACGTCTCGGCCGCCTTCTTACCCTTATCAAGGGCAAGTGGCGAAATGAGCGGCCGGCGAACGGGGCTATTGAAAACCCGGGCCGCCATCTTCACTACTTGTTCGGCTGAAGCCGAAGCTCCAGCCCCGCCCGCTGCGCCAACGGCGGTCGACAAATCCCGGCTTCGCCCGGCGGGCGAAGTATGTGTCTCGTCTGAGGACTCATCATCGCTAAAGACGCTAGCGATGGCCACGACCCCTTTTTTCTAGGGCGTCCTCTTAGCAGACTCCCCCTTCGCCGTCTTAGCCACAGCAATCGCGACCAGGGCTTTCGCCCCCTCCACGTCTTTTCGGTGAAGAGGGGAGGAGATCGACTCCGCCCCGGTCTCGACACGCTCCGGGCTGGGAGTCGGAGTGTAGCCGCGTGTCCCGGAGCGGCTGTCGCCGGCCTCATCCGCGACCACTTCGGCCGCGAACTCTGTCTCCCCCGCGTCCTCCTGCTCTTCGACACCGTCCTCATCATCGGCGTCGGAGTCAGTGGAGGTAGGGGCCTTTCGCTTGCGAGGGGCAAACTTCACTTGCCCCCGCAAACGTTTCCGGGAGGGGCCCGCTTCGCCATCAGCTTTGAATGGCTTCGCCCAAGGAGGAGTTCGCCGATGTAAACCCGGTTCGCCCAGCCAGCTGCTTGTCGGGTTAACAGCTGGCTGTATTCCGTGACCGACACATCACCGATCAGCTTTCGGGCTTCGGTTGTTGCCTGGGCAAGGGTCAACACTGAAAAAAGACATATTGTTATGCAAGGGGTCGAACAAAAGAAAGAAACAAAGAGCGAAACATAAAGATGAGGAAAATACAAACTTACCATTCGCCCCAGCGGGCATAACAAGCTTCGGCAGGCCGTTGACCTCTTCGTCTTGGTCAACCTCGACCTGCCACAATTGAGAGAGGGGGCATACGCGAAGCATGCAGAATTCCTCCACCAGGTCACGGCAGCTCAGCCGAGAGCAAATCTTGCGGAGCAAGGCGAACCGTGCCTCCAGAGCGTCGTTGACGGTGACTTTCGATTTCCGGACTGGCGAGATCGCCCTGCGCCGCCATCGAAGGACCTTCGCCGCTTTGGACCCAGCCTTGAAGGGGATAGAGTGATAAAACCACTTCGCCATCCAATGGCGATCCCACTTCGACATGGTGGCGTTAACCGGCCACGTGTTGCCGAGTAGGCGAGACGGTAAAATCCCATGGACCAGGCCGCGTAGTGGCGGGCCCTCAGGGGAAAAGCCCATCACTATTCACTCCGGCCCAGTGGAACGGTAAGGGATAACTTTGTCGTTTGCAGAAGGCGAAAGCCAGTCACTGTTCAGTTGGGCCCAGTCAAATAGTAAAGGTAGCTTCGCCATTCGTGAGAGGTGAAAGCTATATGCAAAAAAAATTTTCAAATCAAATCACAACACATACAATACACACTTTCTTTGCAGCAGCACGAGACAGGTTTCGGCAGGAGCATCGGTCGAAAGGGGGCACCTCATACCATACTACATGGTTTGCACGGTCTCGGCCGAACCTCCTATCTCACCCTTGCCCATGAGGGGCTTGTTGGCAGTATGTCATGAGACCTTTCGACCAGACCTGCCGAAACCAAGCAAGCAGCGAGGATCCAGACTCAAGGCACCCAAGACCCGTCGGGGCGAAGCCCCATGGCGAAGACAACGGGGCGAAGGCGGGCGAAGAGTCGCGCTGGGTCCCTACAAGTCTAAGCGCGCTCAGGGCGAATGCTGCATGGCGAAGGCGGACACCGAGGGAGGATGACTTCGCCAGACTGGGCCCGATCCAAGAAGGCCCAGTAGGCCAGCCCAATCGCCCCGGCCTACTGGCCGATGGGCCAGTAGTCACCAGATGGCCCATTGAAGGCCCATGTATCTCAATTATGTTGAATACCCGTATGGGTGTCCCTTTCATAAGGGCGACCATGTAAATTCCCCTGTAAAAGGCCTATACCCTAATAGGGGGACCTGTAATGGGATTATAAATAGCCCCCTAGGGCCATGTAAAGGGGATCCCTAGAAAATCCTGAATTCAATACACTTTACTTTTCCCAACAACCGTTGAGTGACCACGTCCTTCAACGTATGCAGTTGTCGCTTCGACAACATTGATCCTATATTTAAATTCTCTATTTATTTCAAATGTGCATTTATTTTCGAATGTCACCGGGTAGTGTGAACCTGATGAGTCCGGCCCAGGTGGGGTTGGACGAAAGCCCGACACACCGATCCGGATTCCCCGAATCCCGCAATCTTAGCACCATACGCCCGAAGCACGACACACTGATCCGGATTTTACCAAACCCCGCAATCTTAGCACCGCAACTCCGATGCACCCACTCGAGGAAAGGCCCAATCACCCTAAAAGACTAGTCCGATAGGGGAAGGGTGGCTCTCCCTTTTAAGGTGGCTTCCTCCTCCCAAGTTAAGCAAGGTGGGATTATTCAGAGGCTCACACGGTCGCCGCCCGACTACAACTGGGTCACTCGGCCCATCTTGTTGCGTCTTTGCCAGCGAGTAATAATGGAGGATGTCATCATCATTCTCCCCTTCTTAACAAGGGCCCAGCTCTGATACCAAATGATGAGTCCGGCCCAGGTGGGGTTGGACGAAAGCCCGACACACCGATCCGGATTCCCCGAATCCCACAATCTTAGCACCATACGCCCGAAGCACGACACACTGATCTGGATTTTACCAAACCCCGCAATCTTAGCACCGCAACTCTGACGCACCCACTCGGGGAAAGGCCCAATCACCCTAAAAGACTAGTCTGATAGGGGAAGGGTGGCTCTCCCTTTTAAGGTGGCTTCCTCCTCCCAAGCTAAGCAAGGTGGGATTATTCGGAGGCTCACAGGGTCGCCGCCCGACTACAACTGGGCCACTCGGCCCATCTTGTTGCATCTTTGCCAGCGGGTAATAATAGAGTGCAGATTTGACCTTAGCTAGAACATCAGCACTTACCTCATAATGGTCATGTTGATCACTTCTCATGTCTCGACGAAGATATCGATGTTGAGCACACTTATTCCCAATCGTCTTTCATACCGCTGCCATTGTTAGTAGAAAACAAGAAACATACAAAATTATGCACATTCCTATTAACTACTAGGTAATGGAGGCTCAAATATCACACACACTCAAACTTTTAACCGAGCTCTTACAAGTTCTTACCAATGCAAGCGGAATGGTGATATACACTGACTCAACCAAGACCCAATGGAGGTTGTATGTATCGATGCCTTGGCAAACACTTGTTGTACGGCTGCAATCAAATCTATGGAGCTCTGGGTAGGCTTAAATATGTAGCAAAGGAGTAGCAAATGCTCAAATCAGAGAATGCAAAGTTGAATAATTGTTCAAAGTCAGTACCTTGCTGGTCCTAGGCTAGAACGTACTAGAGACGCGAGCCTAGACACAAACGGTACCACAAGATAGCACTAGAACAACTCAAGCACAACTCTGATATATGAAAGCAAACTTAAAGATAACAGTTGATTTTGTCTTTTCTTTCTTTCTTTCTTCCTTCTTTTTTTTCTTTCTTCTTTTTTTCTTTTGGTGCGGCTTTTGTTTTCTTTTTTAGCACCTTTCTACCTTTTTTCTTTTTTTTGATCTTTTTTAGCAAAAAAAACGACTCAAGGACCTGAATGTAAGATTATAGGGACTCAAATGTAAATATAAAAATTATAGGGACTCAAATGCAAAAGTGCAATCCCTAAAATTAAAATTATACAAAAATGGAATGCTCTTGTCCCATAGGTTCCGTTTCTGCAAACAGATCTCAAATCCAACACCAAAATATTTTTTTGCAAGGTGTAGGAACTCACGGTATGGGAGTGGAAACAACTGTACGTGGGAGGTGGAGTGGGAGGCGTGCGGTGGAGAGGTGGAGGGGAAACCGGTTCGGATTTGACGTGTAGATAAAAAAGGAAAGTAATCCAATCTACTATTCTTTCCCGAACCAAACAGATATCAATCTAATCTAATCTAATCTAATCCAATCTCATTCGCAACACCATAACCAAACCATGGGATAAGAGACAAACTGACAAACCACATGACAGAAACCCTAATGCAACTACAAAACTGACCAACAGAAACTTCTGAATACTAGAAAAATGGAACCCTGGCGTCAAGATGCTTTCATTTTCATTGGTCCCGACGACAACAAACACTCGGGAGCGGCGACGACAGTGGTACTAACTGTGACAAGAACTCGAAACTCTAAACGGACTAGACGCTAAGACCAGTAACACGATGCGACGATGCAACGCAAAACTCAACAAAGCAAAAACTAAAAAGAACAATGCAATGGCACAAATATGGCTAGGTAAAGCATGCAAATTTTTTTTATGGCTATTTTCTGGTTATAGGTAGATATAAACTCACCGAGCAACGAAAACTGTGATACCACTTGATAAACCCTGAGCGCTCTACTCGATACACTCACGGCTGATGTTTGGCCCGATCTTTCGGTGAATTTGTGATAACTACAATTTGAGAGAAACGTCGATGATCCGACTAAAACCGTACGAGACGTTATGTTGCGCCTTAGGGACCGATACACCTCTCCGTGGGTTGTTGATCTTATCGATGCAGCACATTATTTCAGTAATTGCGGCCAACGGAGATGGAATTTGGAGATGAGGCTGGATCCATTGGAAAGAGGACTCCGAGAGTTTCTTAGTCTTTTTCCTCGTTTTGCTTGTTAGCTTGTCGTTTCCGTCGTTCCTAAGGTTCGTGTGAGCGTCGGAAGTATCCTAGAAGACTAATTGAAGACCGATTATTGCACGGCAAGTCACACAGATCCTAAACACGATCCTTTGAGCATGTTGATCCTATATTTAAATTCTCTATTTATTTCAAATGTGCATTTATTTTCGAATGTCACCGGGTAGTGTGAACCTATTCCTTTGTTATGGCCAATTTGCATTGATTACCCTATTTCTTAATACCTTGGGTTATAAATTTGACTAGTTGGATTTTATATATTGGTTCAACTAGATATTAGATATAATTGCTTAGCTATGCTTAGAAACTTTAGTATCATTTCATATGGGATAATTAATATTTCACTTATATCTTAATTATGGCTAATTAATGGTAGCTCATGATGGTCAATCGTGATTGATAAATTAATTAACTTGCCAACTAAAACTTGATTAATGGTGGGTTGTGAGCACATGGTTGGAGATGATATTTGGATAGTCGTGCTCATGGCAATTAAGGACCGGTTCGCGAGCTACTGTTGTGAAACATTAACTGTACTAACCACAAGCCAGCGTGGGCAACGGCTTGACATTTGATGTAGCACGATTCAATGTGGAGTGCCAAACTGTGAAGTGGCGGAGATAAGCCCACGGGGGATCGCTGGGGAGTCCATACCTTGGCTAAAAGGGGGTGACTATGATCCGGGAGCGGTGCACTGCATTGAGTTGGGTTATGTTGGGTGTCCTGTCACAGTCCCGTTTCGAGATACCGTGGTGGTACTGAGGGCATGGTAACATGTTATGGGGCTGTGTCTTGTGAGTATGGTGATACATCTCTGGCTAGAGTAAAACTATTCGAATAGCCGTGCTCGCGGTCATGGGCGGGTCTAACAATGTTTTTCGTGATTAGTCCCACACTACTCATTAATAATAATAATGTGATAAGTGATGATACTTCAGTTTAACTCCTGGTTTGGAATGGTTAATTCCTGGTTTGGAGGTTTGATCTGTACGACCGGGGTTGGTTGTTCAGGTTTGGTTGGGCCTGTGCAGCATTGGTCTGCTGTTCAGTGTTAATTAATATTAATGATTATAACTACTCGACTATTTTACAATTCTCAAATGTTTGCTAAATGCTGCTTTTGCAAATGAGCCTATTATTGCCATCCTTGGTATCTTTGTGCACTTGCATATTTGTTGTGTGGCTTGCTGAGTATTCCATGTACTCACTCTTGCAATAATCAATCAAACCTCAGTTAAAGAATGTTTCTGAAGAAGAAGACGTTTGGCTTATACCCCAGTTGAGCTGCCTGTGGGAGTGGAGCTAGAGCCTTCGCTAGATCGTTTATCCGCTGCTGTTTTCATTTCTTTTGTAAGTATGTAACGTTGTATTATGATGAATTTGTTTATTAAATTGTCGATTTGTGTACCTCGGCTGATTCCTGGACGAGGATTTAATGCACAAATTAGTTCGGAAATTACTAGTGAATTTCCGGGCGTGACATTAAACCACTTGTTTACTGATCTGTTGTAAGTAGACCTTTCTTGTTCAAGTTGATTAAGCAAACAACCTAGTATCGTCACATCCCCACCACTGATGCAAACCATACCCCTACACTCAAGCAAACACCAAACGTACTAGCAGCTAACGGAACTACTCTTTGGGAGGGATTGGGTCTAGGAAAGCTTCGGGAAGGCTTCACTTGATCTTCGCGAAACGATGACTCTGAACTGATCTTCCCGCTCCTTCCAACTTGAAGCTTGAGGGCTTGACTTGACTTTCGGGAGTAGACGTGAAACCATCGGTTTGCCCTGCAGGTTCAACAACTAGAGAGTTGGGGGGGAAGGAGAGACATTTGATAAACCATTTTGCAAAGAAATGCCGAAAGGTGAGAGGAGACAATTTCGCAATTAGGGTTTTCGGAAAACTTGTCCTTAGGGTTTGACCATTTGGCTCAACCTATAGTCGAGTTGGCTCTGATACCACTTTGTCATGCCCAGAAATTTATCCCCAAATTTCCAGACCATTTTGTGTATAAATCCCTATCCAGTAATCAAGCCAGGATACACAAAACGATAAATTAATAAGCAGATCCAAATGTAAATAAAGCGTAAATACTTACAGAAGAGGCACTTAACCCTCACACCGAAAAGAAAATAGCAGCGGAAAAAGGCGACGATCCTAGCGGGGCTTCAGCTCAACTCCACAGATAAAACTCAACTGGGGTATAAGCCTTGGTCTTCTAACTTCGTCTTCAGCTCAGAAGCACTACACTTCTGAAAGGGGGAAAAATAGCAAGGCTGAGACAACCACCGTACTCAACAAGCCACACCAACGATGCATTCGTGCAAGGGGAGACAAAGGAGGGTTTGTTGCTATTTGCATAAAGGCGGTTGTAAACATTAATAGTTGAAAACAGTAACACAGTTGATTAATTAAGGTAAGATTAAATATCTCCACTGAACAACGCTACACCACGTTGAACAGGCCCAACCATTCCACCTGAAATAAACCAGTTCATTAAATCAAACTATTTTAGAGTGAGACTAATCACGGTGAGCTGGTCGATCGACCATAACCGCGGGTACGGCTATTCGAATAGTTTTACTCTAGCCAGAGGTGTACATCTGTACCCACAAGACATAGCCCCACGACACGTTACCGTGTGCCGGTATACCACCACGGTACCCCGGAAAGGGACAGTGACAGGACCATTCACATAACCCCCTCTAACCAATCGTACCACCGCTGGTTTCGCCCCCACTCCTCAACAGGCAACGGACAACCCCCTGTGTCATGCCCCGATTTTCGATCGGGATTAAAATTATTAAATAATGCATCTCTAGAAATTATATTAAAAGTTAAAGCAAATTAATCAAGTGAAATAATGGGGGAATTAAAATTTTTCCTTTAAAAATCATGGCCGGAAATATTTTTGTAATATTTTTCGTGCCCTAAATTACTCTCTTTAATTTTTCGTGAATTTTCCGAGCTCAGGAAATAATTTTAATCACACAAAGATCATTTAATCAATTAAATAAAAAGAAAACAATTAAAAACCCTCTCTCTTGCACTTGGGCCGCTTCCGGCCCAAGTCCCCCTCCCCTCCCTGGCGGCCCACCTCCCCTCTCTCCCTCCTTCCCCTACCTCTCCCGGGCCGGCCTCTTCCATCTCTGCTCGGCCCGCTTGGCCCCCTTCACCGAAGTCTGCAACACATCCCCCAACCGGCCTTCTCTCTCCCTTTTTGACAGGTGGGACCCGTGGGCCCCACCTGTCATCACCTTCCTCCGATCAAGCCGGCAACGGCCGCCGCTGCCATCGCCGCCTTCTTCGTGCCCACTCCTCCCCGCCTTATCCAGCCATCACTCCGCCTCCCCGCGCCCTTTAAAACCCCTGCGCGCACCGCGCCACCTCGCCCGGCCGCGCGCCACCGCGCTTGCCACCGCCACCGCCGCTCGCGCGCCCGTGTCGGCCGCCGCCCCGCGCCGCCGCTGCCATGCCCGCGAGCGCCGCGCCACCACCCGCCCGCCGCGCCACCACCCGCGCTGCCACCGCCTACGCCGTCGCGACCGCCCACCGGCCGCCACCGCGCCAGCGCCGGCTACCGCCCGCCGCCCCCGCTCGGTCGCCCCGCGCTGGCCCGCGCCGCCTGCACCGTCGCTGCCGCCTGTGGGCGCCTGTGGACTTGGTCCACGGTGCCAGCCCGGCCACGGTGGACCGAGTCCACCACGGACCGTGGACCCCGCCCTTTGACCATTGACCCATGGGGCCCACGTGTAAGTGCCGGCCTCCCCTCGCTGATGTCAGCGCCTTCCTTTTTCTTCAGAAAATAAATATTAATTGCGCAGTAAATCGTATTTAATTCCAGAAATTCATTTAAATGGCTCAAAACTTCTAAAATTCATAACTAATTCATACGAACTCCAAATTGGGTCATTGAACTTGCAAAATTCATCCAAAATTGAGCTCTACATGTTTGTTTACTTTTTGTGTACTGTTTATTTGGTTTCATTAGTGTTTTTCCTCGTTTTACGTGCCAACGTGTAGATTCCACCGTTTCGGATGATCAATCGAAAAGAAGCAAGGCAAGGCAAGTCACACATTCCCCTTGAGCATTTTGATCCCAATTTATAAAATGTTTTATTGTTTACAAATAAATTGCATGTTTTGCTAAGTACATGGGATAGGGTTTACCTATCTACTCGCTTCAGTCATATTTACTTGATGTCCTTTCTTTGTCAAACTGGGTGATAATTCGACTAGCTTGTGTCTCATGTGGACCTCGCTAGAATTATATTAAGCCATGCTTAATACCACTAGCTCACAATATGGGACAATTACATTATCTATTTCTAGTATCTTGATGAGTTGCGAGCCTGAGACTTGTCAGACACGTTTCGTTGGTCGTAATTATCCAACTAAAATATGGATTAATGGTGGGCTGTGGGTGTATGGTTTTGCTAGTCGCACCCATGGCAATTAAGGACTGGTTCGCGGGAATCCCTGGAAGAAACACCGTGCGTACCACAAGCCAGCGTGGGCAACAGCTGGACTTGTAGTGTAGTTTTCCTCTAGCTGACGTACGCTGGCTAGGGTGAGCGTGATGGAGTTCGGATGGGCCCTGCGACGGCCTATGCGGCTTCCGGATTCACTGTGGCACGAGAGGGGCTGCCCGTTGCCTGTTGAGGAGCCGGGGCGAAACCTGCGATGGTACGATTGGTTAGAGGGGGTTATGCGAAGGGTCCTGTCACAGTCCCTTTCCGGGGTACCGTGGTGGTATACCGGCACACGGTAACGTGTCGAGGGCTGTGTCTTGTGGGTACAGATGTACACCTCTAGCCATAGTAAAACTATTCGAATAACCGTGCCCGCGGTTATGGGCGATCGACCAGCTCACCGTGATTAGTCTCACTCTAAAATAATTTGATTTAATGAACTGGTTTAGTTCAGGTGGAATGGTTGGGCCTGTTCAACGTGGTGTAGCGTTGTTCAGTGGAGATATTTAATCTTGCCTTAATTAATCAACTGTGTTACTGTTTTCAACTTTAAATGTTTACAACCGCCTTTATGCAAATAGCCACAAACCCTCCTTTGTCTCCCCTTACACGAATGCATCGTTGGTGTGGCTTGTTGAGTACGGTGGCTGTACTCAGCCTTGCTTTTTTCCCCCTTTCAGAAGTGTAGTGCTTCTGAGCTGAAGACGAAGTTAGAAGACCAAGGCTTATACCCAGTTGAGTTTTGCCTGTGGAGTGGAGCTGAAGCCCCGCTAGGATCGTCGCCTTTTTCCGCTGTTGTTTTCTTTTCGGTGTGAGGACTAGGTGCCTCTTCTGTAAGTATTTACACTTTATTTACGTTTGGATCTGCTTATTAATTTATCGTTTTGTGTACCCTGGCTTGATTCCTGGACAGGGATTTATACACAAAATGGTCTGGAAATTTGGGGATAAATTTCTGGGTGTGACAGCCACCCACTTGCTCAATCGCCGTGTGATCTCTTTGTCATCCAATACTTCGCCAATTGGGTACTGCGAAGGCACAATGATTTTGTGGGCTTGGAAGTAATGCTTTAGCTTTCTTGAGGCCATAACCAGAGCGTATGCCATTTTCTCCATTTCCATGTAATGTGTCTTCGGAGATGAAGTAGACATGTTTATTACTGAACTCAATCTCTTGGACCAACACTGCATTGACCGCGACTAGTGAAGCTGCTAAGTACAGGAGTAGTTCGCCAACCGCTGGGCTGGCCAATGCTAGTGGGCTCTGAAAATATTGCTTTAGCTCGTCGAAGGCAGCCTAGCGGTCCAGCTGAACTTTTCAGCCCCTCGCAATGTTTTGAAGAAAGGTAAACCCCTTTCGGCTACTTGTGACAAAAAACGGCTGAGTGCTACAATGTGCCCTGTGAGCTTTTGTACTTCACGTATGCTCTTTGGCGGCTGCATTTGTTGTATTGCATCAATTTTCTCTAGGTTCGCCTCTATGCCTCTCCTGGAGACGAGGAATCCCAATAGCTTGCCTGCGCGGACATCGAAGACACATTTTTCTGGGTTCAGATTGATGCCAACCGCCCTCAGGTTGTCAAAAGTTTATTGCAAATCGGCAGCATGGTCAGATATCTTTCAGCTCTTGATGATGATATCATCAACATATGCTTCGATATTCCTCCCGATTTGCGTGCTAAGGACCATGTAAACTAGCCTAGTGAAGGTGGCCCACACATTCTTGAGGTCGAAGGGCATTCTGAGGTGGCAACAGGTGCCGAAAGGAGTGATGAATACCGTCTCCGCCTAGTCTGCAGGGTTCATGAAGATCTGATCGTACCCAGAGTAGGCGTCCATGAAGCTTAAGAGGTCGCATCTTGTGGTCTAATCAATCAGCTGGTTGATCCGTGGAAGCGGGAAATCGTCCTTCGGGCAGGCCATGTTTAGGTCGGTGAAGTCAATACACATGCGCCACTTGCCATTCGACTTTTTCACCAGAACTGGGTTTTCCAGCCATTCCGGGTGATCGATTTCCTCGATCACCCTATCCTTGAGCAACTTCTACACTTCGGCCATGCCTGCCTCTTGGTGATCTACAAACATCTTGCGAAGCTTTTGCTTCCTTGGCTTTGCGTCTAACTTGACCGCCAATTGGTGCATGATGAGATCTGGTG
Source organism: Oryza punctata (assembly GCA_000573905.2). Taxonomy (NCBI): domain Eukaryota; kingdom Viridiplantae; phylum Streptophyta; class Magnoliopsida; order Poales; family Poaceae; genus Oryza; species Oryza punctata. The sequence goes on along the minus strand of CM002499.2, from coordinate 8,212,966 downwards.
AAACACCACTGACTTCATTGGGGCCCAAGCAATGATATCCAGATTGCTTGTTATAACTTGCAATATTGTTTGCTTTTCTTCTTCGCCTAGGTTGCCCCCAAGCGAAACCATCTTGCTTGGGTCGAATTCAGCAACTTGAATCTTGATCACTTTGCTAGGTGGAGATGGCTTCAGCATCATTCGAGCCATTTCGCTAGCTTTGTCCTGCGAGACACTGACCTCTCTATTGCTTGTATATGGTTCGCCAGGTGAGAGAGCCGAAGGCTGAACTCCCTTGACCACAATCGCAGTGGCTGGTCCTCGCATCTTGTGTTTGAGGTAGTTGTGGTGAGCTATCGCTTCAAATTGTTGAATGCAACGCGACCAAAGATGGAGTTGTAATGGTACGGGATGTCGATGATATCGAACAGGATCAATTCTTGCCACCTATTTACCTCAATGCCGAATTGCACCCATAGCTAGGATTCACCCAGGACCTGCACCGCGTTCCCTCCGAAGCCCTAAAGCGAAGCGGGATCTTGAGATAGGGCCTGGATCGACAAGTCCATTTGCTTGTATGCACTAGTGAAGATGACATCTGCCGAACTCCCTCCATCCACCAAAATACGCCAAACCTCACAACCAGCTATCACTGCGGAGATTACAGGGGAGTCTTGATGGGGAAAGATGACACCTTCGGCATCTACCGGGCCGAAAGAGATTTCAACAGCTAGAAATTGCGGGCCCGCACTACCTGCCGAAGCTACCATGATATTTTAGTGTTGTGCATTGTTCGGCATTTCGACGAATGCCCCATCGGCTACATTATTGTGATAACTTGGATCACCCTCCTTTGGCCCGTCGTGATGCTGTTCGCCCAGCGGCGGTCGATCGTGATCTGGCCCTCACGGTGCTTCTTCGCCGTTTGCAGGGTTCAGCTTCGGTATTCGGTGATGGCCATGACATTGAATGTTTCGGCATTTCTCTGTCTTGCGTGATGACATGTTGTGGTACTCGCATTACCTGTATTTCTTGTTCTTTTTCCTTGACGGTAGCCCATGGCCGACTCGCTAACTTGAATCGAAGTCTTTGCGAAGGTTTTGGACCTCTTCAACCGCCATTACTGACTTGCCCCTTTCGGTGCGAAATTTCTTCCATGTCATGGGACTTGGGCCTTGTCTTTGAGGTGGTGCTGGGGGGCTTGGTTCACCGTTGGCAAGGCGTTTGACTCTTGTAGATTTGCTTGGGCCGTCGCCTTGTCGTAATTAGCTTCTATCTCGAGCTGCCACTTGGTGTCTTCTTTACCTTGGGCATAGCCATCGATGATGCAAAAGAGATGATCAACCGTTTGCGGTTCTTTCCTAGAATTTTTCTTGTTAAGTCACTTGTGACGAGGCCCACCGAAGCGGCATTGATCACTGATGCTTTAGTAATGTCTTGTACTTGGCATCTTGCTTGTGAGAATCACCTTGCGTACTCCCTTGTAGATTCACCCGGCTTGTGGCAAATGCCAAACATATCTTATTGGGTTTTTGGTTCTTCGTAAGTTCCTAGGAAATTCATGATGAAGACATCGCGTAGCTGCTCTCATGAGTAGATGGTGCTTGGCGGAAGGTGGATCACCTGGCAATATCATCGAGGGCTAGGTGGATCACCTTAGCCTTGGTATTTTCATCGCCATGTGCCGCTTCGATTGTTGACTCGTATATCGACCAGAATTCGCTTGGATCAGTTTCGCCCGAATACCTCGCGATAGCTGGGTACTTGAACTGGTGAGGAATTGGGTGGTTTCGCAACCCCCAGCTCAGAGGTAGCTTCTTTTTGTCCCCTGCCCTTAACACCGCACCTTGCTCGTATTGTGGTGAAAAGCCCGGGTATGGCGGTGCGAATGGAGAGATCATTCTAGGGCCTTGGGGTGGGATGGGAGCGTTCGGCTGAACCTCTTGCAATGCTCCACTTGGTTCGACCATGGCACCCTGAGGGGCTAGCGAATGCAAGTCTTGCTGGTTCAACAGCTACCATGCCATTGCGCATTGACTTGGTCCACCAACGGCTTGAGCCGAAGGGACTGTGGTTGTTGGAAGATCGTTGGGTTGACTCAGCTGCTGGAGAAAAACTTGGAATTTCGCCTGGAGGGCCGATGCAGCAAGGGTTGAAGCGTGAAGCATGGGAGCTTGAATCGGCCACATCGACTGAGTTGGGGCAATGAGGGCACGTGTGGGAACCACCACTGCTTGGTTGGTGGTTGACAGGGGCCGTGGATGAGGTGCCGAAGATGGTTGCACCACTTGGGTCAAAGCTTGAGCGGCCGAAGTAGCTTGCGCTGCAGTCGTCACGGCCGTCGAGCGGCTGCTTGCTTGGCCGAAGCAATGTTCTTGGCATGTACGGCTGCTTCGTATGCCCGGTGCTGCTCTTGCAATTGGCGAAGCATCTCTTGTAGCCTTCTCATGTCTTGCCTCATTGCCTCCATCTCCGCCCTTTGTTCCGACAAAGCATCGCCTTCTGTGCCTGCAGCGGTTGCAGTTGTAGTCGAAGCTTGAACTTGGGTCGTTGCGGCTTCGACTTGACATACCACTTCGCCCCCTACGGGCTTCGTGGCTTCGCCTCCAGGTCTTGATGGCTCCATCCCAGTTTCGCCCCTCGCGGGCTCTTTGAATTCGCCTGCTGCCTCGACTTCTCCTTCGCCTTCCTTCCTCTTCGTCACCACTCTCTCACGCACTATCTTCTTTGATGGCATTTGGTGGCATCAGTGGATTCGACTTGGGTTCCCCACGGTGGGTGCCAGCTGTTGTCGAATGAAACTATGTCCATCGAAGGACGGTGTTCACCCTCAATGGAAAAGTAAAGCAGTGCATTAATATTGTGTTCAAATTCTTGGGATCCCCCGTTACATGCTTTATCGGGCCTATTTATAGGCTTAGTACAAACCGATGCACCCTAGGGTTGCTAAATACATGGGAATTTACATGACTACCCTCATGATAGTGACATTTATAAGGGTAATTACAGATAATGAAGCCCAAGGCCCTTTGTTGGGCCGCCAGGCGGGCCTTAATGGGCCGTTCGACCTGTTTAAGTCTTGAGCCCGCTGTCCTGGGGGCGAAGGGACTCAACCCTATGGTGAAGGGACTTGTTCCCGGGGGTGAAGATCACAGTCTTCGGCCTTGGTTCCTTCGCCTTTGCGATCATTGGGCTTTTTCGGCGCCTGCAGTTCGCCCAGGCAGCTATGAGTAGGTTTCGGTGGCTGGGTCGAAGGTCCTCGTGGCATACCTCCAACAATGACTACAGCCCAACCAAGGTAACAATAGCTGATTTCCCATTGATTCACGCCGGTCTGAATATTAGCGGCAAACCAACTTTTACCAAACAGACAAATCGACCCGCAAATATAAACTTGGACAGATAATTTGTCTTTATGGGTAAATTTTGTTACCGACAGAACATTTGTACATGTATAAAGAATTACCGCTAGATTGTCTGTCAAAAAAGCATTGCCGAAAGAACATTTGACATTAAATGTCTTTTTTTCCCGACGGACATATAACATAAATTTTAGGACATGGACACATGCTGTACATAGTGATATACAATATGTCTGAAATTAGGTCGCAGCCGGTGTAGGGGGTGCCTAATGGGTGGGTGGTCACCGTGCGATTGGGCACGCCCCTAAAGCGCACATGGCAACCACTCGTTTCCAGTTCCCACAACAGCTTCATAGTTTCAATCCAATTCAAAAAATTAGTTTAAAAAATAGAAATAAAATAGTGAAAAATATAATGTGCTGAAGAAATATATGTGCATATAGATTTCATATGTAGAAATATATACATTATAAACTTTGTACATCTAAAGTCATTTATGTATAGAAACATTATGGATAAAAAAATATTTGAATCCAAATTCAAATTTGAATCTATTATATAAACTTTTTTGACTTATAAACATAAAAAGATTTGAATCTGAATTGAAATTTAAATTGGGTATATAAAATTTCAATGTATAAAATTTTGATTTAAATCGGGTATATAAAACTTACCTATAATGAAAAAAAATATGGTGCCAAAAAGATAGAAAAATAAAAAAACAATCGTGTGGGGAGACTGGCCACTCCTTAGCACTTTTAGAAGGTGTGGGCTGAATTGTAGGTCTTCCTCACTCTAGTTTAAGGTTGGTCCACGCCCAATGCCCATCTCTATGCAAAATGATTTAGGTGAATGAAACATAAACACATGGAGTATATTCTATTGTAATTTTTAGAAAAATATCTACTTTACATGCATTAAAAAAGTAGTACTGATATTGAATCTGGTTTTTTTTTTATGCAAAACAATTGTGAATATGGTTCAATGGGTTTATTACCAATAATTTTCATTCCTTCTCTAACAAAGAAGAGTTTATTTGACCTTATACACGGAATCCTTTTTTCATGAATTTTATCCGTTATTGTTCAAGATCCAACAATCATGATTAAGTCGCACAATTAATGTGAGGCAGATTGTCAGTGACTGCATCCACGACTTCCACACAGAAAGAATGGCATCGCGATTTCACCCCTCCTCCATGGCATAAATAAGCCTACCTTCTTTCCGAAGTCCTTGCTTGTAAATCAACTGTTACCACCCACCGCTACCTCATAGCAGGCCGCAATGATTTTCCTTCTACGAATTCAAATCTAGAAGGAAGAAGCGTGGAAAAGAAGAAAGTACAAAGTAAGGCGAAAAGCAATAAGGGAGATTGAAATTAGAGTTTTGGAATTGGTTCAATACAATTTTCATGTCTCCAGCTCTCTCCATCATGTCTGCTATATAGCAACGCACCATCTAGCCTCACTCACTGATAATGGCCTAGCCTTTCACTACTAGGTCCACGCACTCTATGGGAAGCTCTGGTTGGCTGCTTCATTCGTGTGGGCCATCCTGAAAGTTGGGCTGCTGTCGCCGAGTCCGCTTGAGTGGCATCTCCAGTTGGCGCCATGACATTCCCCCCACTTTGAGTTGAAGCTTGTCCCCAAGCTTCTGCTCCCGAAAAACGATGACAAAGCTCCTGATCGTTCCCCAAGTAACAACAGCAGGTTCGGCGCCGGACCACATGATCTGCACTTGTTCCACCATCTTGTAGCCTTTGAGCACAAAGTGCTGATGCAGCAGCTGCCTTGGAATCGGTGACTCGTCTGTCATCGGATAAAGTACAGGAAGGGGTGAAGAAACTGATTCACCTGGTGCCAAAGCCTTCTTCAGTTGTGAGACATGGACCATAGGGTGAATGAGGCTTGAAGATGGCAACGCCAAACGATAAGCAGCTTCACTCACACCAGCCAACACTTGAAAAGGATAACATGCAATTAGCTCGAGTTACCATGACTGTTGCATGAAGGGCTGAAGTTTCTCATAAGCCCAACCGCTCACAGTAAGAGAGCGTTCAGAACTACTGTGATCCGCATGAAACTTCATGCAAGCGTGCACTCTGAAGAGATGATCTCGAATCAGCACTTGAACCTTTTCCCTTTCATGTAACCAATTAGATGGATCAGCTGATTGACACGTTGCAGCAGCTGATTGTTAACGCTAAAATTTAGTAAGATTCTTAGTGGATTCGGTCAAGGAATAAAGTCAGTCATCCGATAGAAGTTTATCCAGAAAAGATCAAGTTCAATATGGAATCATGAAGACCATGACATGGTAGTTTAATCTATCTATTAATTAGGCAGAGTTTAATAAGTTTTCTTTATCTTTAGTAAGTTTTATCTAGTGTCCGATCAGGATTTGTATCTTTCCTTTTGTCTTTAGGAAACATGTGTCCTGTTCGTTATGGACTAGTTTCCACCAATGGGTATAAATATATACACCTAGGATCCCTATAATGGATCTCCCGATCAATACAACAACTCTCGGTGTATCGCCACCCTCTTCTTAAGGTTTTACTTATCAACCGGCGGAACATGGCACCTTACGCGGAGCTTCATCGGTTTTCGATCTCCGGTGAAGGGGTTAGTCATACGTTCCACCGACCATGGTGAATATATCAGCTACATTGGTGTTGTTCAACGCTGCATCGCTTCGATCTCTTGGATCGCTCTGATATGGTTGATATATTTGCCTACCTGATATTTCAATTCTATTTTAATTGCATTGTGTTTAGAGACGCACAATTTAGTTGGGACTATCTCGATTAGGTCTGATCTTCTGTCTTAGCCAATATATCTCTATAATCACTATGTTGTTTTAAATTATTTGTTATATCCATCACATTAGAAAGATCTATCGGCTCATTGAGTATTAGATTATTATATACAATCTTGTGCTGCATCGGTTAGGTTTGACCTATTAGATTATTGATAATATAAATCTTGTTAAGCTGGTAGATTCATGCTAATGTTTTGCTTAGGTTTGACCTACTTTGCTGATTCGATGTTTTGCTTTTCCATAGCTTCTACTTGCAGATGCAAACGAGAGGTGTGGCGTGGTTTCTCCAGGATTGATGCTCTGATACCAAATGTCACGAACTCTGATTTTCCTTTCACGAATTCGAATCCGGAAGGAACAAGCGTGGAAAGGAATAAAGAATAGAGTAAGGAGAAAAGAAGAGTGGGAAGGGAGATTGGAATTAGGGCACCTTCAACGCAAAGCTTATTTGGGCGCTTAAGGGAAAAAACCGGGTTTTTTTGTCACGTAGGATGCGTGCTATGCTTCATGCAGGGAGTCGCTGCTTCTTGCGGCATCGACGCCTAACGGGCGCTAGGATCACGTAACGAACCCAATTTCAAACATTCCCTAGCATCACTGAAATGGGTGCCTGCCGTAGTCACTGTGGCAAACAGAAAAATCCAGCGGCAAAGCAACAGCTATGCCATCCGAGTGAAATCAGCAACACAAGATAATTGAAAATCTATTGCAAAGCTGCGTCAAAACACCAACAACCAAGTTCAAATCAACTTAGGAAAGCAAAAAAACTTGCAAATCTACCAGAAGCTACAGATCACGTGTAGGCTATTCGAAAAGCAGTCCAGCAGATTAGATCAAAACAAATGTTATAGATCTTAACACACCAACAAACCTGTGAACTTGATCCATACTAGGTCAAATCAACTGAGTTTAACATTACAGAAGACCATATAAATGCAGTTGTTATGGAGGGCAGCTGCACACAATACTCTTCACCATTAAAAACACAATACCTCTGTCATCCCCATGGAGTCCCTCATAAACACCAGCAGCTTCCTAGATTTGATGAGCTTCACAAACATCTTGCAATCGGACTACCAGGACAAAAAACAAAAAAACATGTACCACTGTCTATTACCTACATGGGATGAGAGCGAGCAGATGAGGTGGCCTACGAGTATGGCGATGAGACTGTCTCGAGGCCTGGCCAAGCTCCGCGTGCCGCCGTCAAGCCCCAGCCACGTTGAAGCTTCGCACCCCCATCGGGATCCATATGCCCCGAAGTAGAAATTCCCATTAAGCTCATTCCAGGTTTAGCAATCTCCAAGCTCTGCCTCCTGATTCCCCACTTGCACTCACAAACCTCGTGCACCCCTGCTGCTCGCTTGTGAACTCACAAATCCGGCGGATTCGGTGAAGGACCTGGGAAAGGGACATCTAGGGGAGGAAGAAGCAAGGATGTAGGTTCTGAGGAGGAGGATGATAGGGGAAGGGCGGATCAGCAGGAGAAGCGGCGGTAACAACACAGAGCAGATCGCCCTGAGTTGCTTGGGAAGCACCGACGACCCAGAGCTGATTGTCCAAGCTGCTGTGGACCTCTCTTTCTGGATATTTCCACCCAAAAGAAGAGCCTAGCGTTGGAATATTTTAGTGCTTACACGGACGCTACAGTTAGAGTCCAATATTTTAAGCGCCTGTCCAACTCCCTGGCGTTGGAGCATCACACTCTTAATTGTGGTGCTTAGCCCTAATAATCATTTTAAGCACCTTCCCAAGCACTTAGCGTTGAAGGTGCCCTTAGAGTTTTGGAATTGGTTCAATACAATTTTCATGTCTCCCACTCTCTCTATCCTGCTGGCTATATAGCAATGCGCCTTCTAGTCTCTCTCACTGACAGTGACCCAGCCTTTCGCTGCTGGGACATGGACTCGATGGGAAGCGTTGGATGGGCTGCTTCATTCGTGTTGGCCGTCCTGAAGGTTGGGCTGCTGTCGCTGAGCCCACTTGAGCGGCATCTCCAGTTGGCACCGTGACACTTCCCTGGTCCTACAGCTCGAGCAGCATTGTTGCCTCCTAGCCTCGTATAGACCTCCCCATTGTCACTCGCACCCAAACCCTGGATACTAACTTAGAGGCTTCCAAGAGCTCAGCGGAGCTAGAGATGGAGCTCCCTAGGAACAAATCATTGAGCGGGGTAGAGCAGACAAGGTGGAGAATAAATTGTAAAATTTTAACCCCTATTTTCTGTCAAAGGTCATCATCAGGCAAATCCAATCCTTTTATTTTGGAAACCTCACACAAAAGACCTACTAGACAAGCACACAATATTCATCGTACACTTGAATAAACTTATTACAAATCCTGAAAAATACTGCATGGAACTAATCAATGAACAAACAACTTTTTCCTTTTGAAATATATAAGATGTCTTGATCGTTGAACTAAACCCAAAGCTATGAGTCGTAACATTAGTAATTGATCATCTAGCACTGCGGCAGGTCCGAAGGTGGTGGCGGCAACGATGTTTCCGGCGTTGGACCATTCTGAACCTCAAACACCATGCCAAGCCCAAAATCAAGATGAGCGTCGAAGTGGCAGTGCATGAACCACAGTCCTGCATCAAACACAAATGGCAAATTTCATTTCACAACTATAGTCAACAAAATGATCAGAAAAATATTCAAGGTGGTAGTTACGGGTCGTCGCCTTTCCTATGATTATGATCACTAAAACGTGCCATTTTACATATCGACAGAGTCATTAAAATTCAACTTTGACTATTATCAAATAAAATTCGAATAAAGTTGTAAATTATGTGATGTACGTTTCAAAATAAATTTTACAGGCATGTTTTTTTGTATGCATCCGATCTAAACTGTTGGTGTCGAAACAAAAATATTGGTATTGAAAGTTTTAACGAGATATTTGGCACTACCATTGGAGAGACAGACGTATCGACTAGTACATGATTTTGTGTATACTAGCTAAATACCCGTGCTTTGTTACATACATGTGCTCGTGCTTTGTTACATACATGTGCTAATTTTGCTTGGAACAAATTAATTGTGAGTTTTAATTTGGCAATTTCGTCCTTTAGTAGATATCTTTGCGTAGTAAACTTATATTCGGGAGATGAAATAAGAATGAATCATATGTGTAGAAGGACTATTTCGTACTAATATTAAAGCGCATCGAGGAGGACCAAGTAAAAATACGGAGGAGTAGATGGTAAAAATAATACACCATACAACAGAATTGGCGGGGTGACGGTAAAAAAGCGTCACCACTATTTTCTTCCTTTGAAAGCAGTAAGTATATAGATACCTGGGTTGTCAGCGACGAAGCGAATGACGGCCTAGCCACCGGTAGGGACGGCGACGGTGTTGCGCTCCTGCGGGTCGACGAGGTTGAACTTGGCCGGGTCCGTCGTCTCGTCGTAGTTGCCGAAGCCCTGTGCGAGGACGAAGAAGTTGAAGCCATGGAGGTGCATCGGGTGGCTCTCCTTGGACACCAGCCTCGTGTTCTGCAGCACCATCTGCACCGTCGAGTTGTACGGCAGCGTCTTGACCTTGGTCGACTTGAACGTGTGCTTCAGCGTCTCGTTCAAATCCGGCGCTTCTCCGGTGTAGTCGAAGACGATCGGCGGTGTGTCCGGGAAGTCCCGTGTGTAGACGCCGTCGGTGCTGTTGCGGTAGAGGGCGTCGAGCATGGAGATTGTCTTTGGGAGCTCGAAGGAGGCGTTGTTCATGCTTGACGCGAAGATGGTCCCGTTGATCGGAGGGTTGGGCATGCACCGCGTCTGATCCGGACCGCAGAAGGTGTCGCCCATGCCGACGGTAACGAACATTTGGGTGTCGACGGCGAGCGGCACCCGGTTCGGCACAAGCGCCGTCATGTTGGAGAGGAACCGGTGCGCGGTGGCCGTGTCGTTGTATACCGGCAGATCCGGCAGCACTGGCGGCGAGGTCTCGCTGCCGCCGGCGTACTCCACGACGGCCGTGCCCTTGGTTAGGCTGTACAGCCGATCCGGAGGGGCAGAAATGGCACTGTTGTACGGGATCACCGCCATGTAGTAGCGCCCACCGACGGCGGCGGCGACGCCGGTATCCGGCAGCATGATAGCGTCCACCGTCTGCCCGGGCGAGATGACGACCACGTCGGTGTTGTACGGTTTGGTGTAGCACGCGTCGGCGGCCACCACGGTGAAGCTGTGGTTGGCCACCTTGAAGAACAAGGGTGTGTTGAGCGCAGCGTTGATGATCCGGAGCATGTACGTCTTGTTCTGCTTCAACTCGAACTTGTGCGTTTCTGCCAGAAAAAAAAAAGCATCCAAAATCATCCAAGACATCTCGATTGCCATGAATATAGTCTATTGTAATCTATCGATCTGCAAGAACATACGGTTGGGGCGGAGCAGTTGTAGAAGTCGCCGGGCTTGTCGTTGATGGTGTACGCATCGGCATGGTTCGCCGGCTTGCCAGTTTGCAAGGCTTCCTGCTGCAGGTCATACACGTTCAGCTTCCACCACTCACCGAGGATGACCACCTCCTCCTCATCAGGCTCGGGGAAAGGGTAAGCTTTGGCGCCACCACGGGGTTTGATGATGAGCGTGCCATAGACTGTTGCACGGAGGAAGGAGAAATGAGAGTGCCACCATAGCGTGCCCTCCTGCACGGTAACATTGAACCGGTAAGTGTAGTTGCCATCGGGACGGATCGGACACTGAGTGACCATAGCTGGTCCGTCTGCCCACGGTGTGCCGCGCTGGAAGATACCGTGCCTACATCCATAACACGACTTATTGTCATTTGGTGATATTTGATAAAAGACTTTTTATGATTGTTGAGGAGAAAAATATATATTAATTACCAGTGGATGGTCATATTGTAAGGTGACTCATTGACCATGTGTACAACCACCGTGTCACCCTCGCTGGCCATGATAGTGGGACCAGGGAGCTGGCCGTTCACTGCAGTGATGATCGTTTCCTTCTCGCATAGCCGACTAATCGAGAGATTACCTACCTGCTCAGATCAAAACATGGACGATGAAAATATCGTATATAGCTCCATCACCTTGACAAGTAACCCTGTAAACCGTCCTCGAAAGAATACTTTAATTTTACTATGTGTGCTTTTGACCATAATCTTTTTACTAAAACACAAGTTTATATTTTTTTTTGGGGCCGGGTCACGTGTACGGCTGAAGCGAAAAAACAGTAATTCATGGATTAACCACTCATACGTGGTTCTCCTCCCCTCTACAGCATGTCATGTTGCATCAGTCTTGCTCTAAAACTTAAAAATGAAATTCAAATTAAATAACCGTGTTCATGCATGATCTCACATCTATTTATATGTACAGATAAAATGGAAGAAACAACAGCATGCACGCAGAAATTCATGAAAGTATATGAAACTAGCTAGGTCGAATATATTACATTAAAAGTGTACTCGACAATAGCAGCTTGAGCAACGGAAGCAACCAAAGCAAGAGCAAATGGAAGAAGAAGCGACCATGATCTCGCCATATATTGTCCTTGACTATTTATCTAGGAAAGCTAGCAATAATGGATGTCCGAGCTGGACAGGAGATCGATCGACTTCGTTGATTTGGGACGAAGTAAACATAAGGTTCAAGAGATGAACTATATGTAGAGAGATTTTCAAGCTGACCAGTGCAACCATTTGGGAAGACAATTAACCAGACTTCGAAATTTCATGCTTAATTAAAGATAAGGCGTGCTTAGATTCTTCTTTTGTGGCTGCAGAAGTCTCGTTTCTGCAAGTAATTTTATTATGGAGATTATCCAAAACAAACAGTCAGCCAGTTAAATGTTTAAATATTAATCCTTCCCAAGCAAGCTTTACTTATATAGCTAGCTAGTTACGCACATGCTTATGTTGATGTTCTTTGGAAATTTTTTGACGAATCAGTGCTTCTACTAAGTAGAAGCGGGTTTCATACTTCTCTCATGTATGATGACAGGGTGGAAATTATTAGAAACTTTTTTTGACAGTTTCAACCTAGGTTAGCAAGTTTTGTGTGGTGCAGCTTTCCATGTCGATCGTACTCTTGTTATGACGTAGTGCCAATTCTTGGAAATCTCAAACAACTTCAACACGAGCCATTTTTATGCAGGAGGCACGAGGCATTCTTTTAGATAGATTCAGTACCTTGAGCAGAGTCGGCGAGAGCTCTCCCTGAGGAAAAGAAGGTGTTCTATCTGCCGCACCAACCGACCCCCTTCCCCTTCATTTCCAACGGCTTCGGTTGCCGGTAACTGGAGGTGGTAGTTGAGTACATCTCGTAGTAGGGTTTATCCCTTTCTTCTTTAGTTTTTGGTTCCTGTGTGGTGCAAGAGATCGTCGGCGTCGTGTTCTTTCGTCCCATCATCAAGCCATAGAATTCCAGCTATTTCCTTTCGTGGCTTTTGCGCTCTAGGTTGCTCACGTCATCTTCAACGCCAAGAGTGGCAATTCTACATCACAGCTGGTCACACCGACCATCGTCTTTTTTTCTCCTATTTTTTTCTCCCCTCCTCTCCCTCCCCACTAAGTCCTCTCTCCTGTGCACTCCTCACACCCTCTCTCTCCTCACTCCTCACCCTCCCTCTCCAACTCTCCCACTCCTCTCCCTAATCTCTCCCATCCAAACTCCCTTGCGATGGCGGTGGGCTAGGGCTCCAGTGGTGCTAGGCTCGTGATAGGGCAGCGCACTCGGGCTCTGGCGACGGCGGCGGGCTCGGGTGACGGTGAAAGTGGCGGCGACGGCGGGTGGGAATGAGTGGGATCCCATCAGCGGTGGTGACGGAAGGACGGATCCGACGCCACCTCCCCCTCCCGCATGGATTCGACCAGCGCTGAGCCCCCCACGGGCACTGATCCACCGACGACGACGATAAGAGTGGAGGATCAGGCGCTCCCTCCCTCACCCTCCCCTCCCCACCCTCCTCCCCCGCGTGGATCCCTCCATCTCTCCAACACCTACACGTGCGGGTCCGTCGATGGCGGCGATGGGAGGGGTGGATTCAGCGCCCCCTTCCCCTCCCGCGCGGATCCACCGGCGGTAGTGATGAGAGCACGAGGACGACGACAACAGGTGTGGCAGCGGTGATGGGAGGACGACACCAACAACGGCAGAGGCTTCTAGATTCTAGGGTTAGGGTTTCAGGGTAGGCTTTCGATTTTCGTATTCTTTTTGGCGATTTTTCCCTTTCGCAATTGGATGGCTTAAGTGCCCGCATGCGAATATCAGACTTTTGCATGCGGTTGCTCTAGTCGCATGCAAAAATCCAATTTTCATAGATACTTGGGTGCAAATAGGCCACCCACCTGTGAAAATTGATTTTGGTTGCATGAAAAGATCAAATATGTAGTAGTGTCAACAACATAGATCTTCTTGGAGCAACTAATGTTTCAGTATGTTGCGAAAGAAGCCTCAACCTCCAACCGCGGAGGCCCAGTTTAGATTTGCTTGGCGTTCTTTTGCAGCTGCTCATGGTCTTTTTCTCGCCACCATCATCACCATAGTTTAGGTCATCATCCAGACAGAGTAACAAAGGATTCATTTGCCTTGAGGTTATTTGGCCATATATTTGAGGGTCGTACTTACGTTGTTCACCTATAATATGTCCTGGACCTTAGCCTCGGTGATTAGTCTTAAAAAAATACATGAAAATATATACAACAAAGTTGAACATAAACAAACCACTAGCCATAAGATGTACTCTTTGTGGGTCGAGACAAGCCTAGGGCAAATAGGCCTTGAGGCCTAGGCTTGTGATGAGGATATCACTAGCTTGGATATGACCATGGTTATCTTATGTACACATTAATCAAAGGTGTTAATATATGTAAGATTTATGTGTTATATATTTGACCAGATGTTGCACCATGAAGTTTCTGTTTTCTCGTTTGTAGAGGTATTTGTTCGGGTGAAAGGAAAGAGACCGAGCGCAAAGAATGCATGGATAATTAAAGAAGTTGATTGTGAACCAAACCAAGATCCTCCCCAAGTCTACTCCCACATCACCACATCACTTTTCGTCCACATAAGGGAAGTGATAAAGTTCTGCGCGTTTTGGATTCGGATTCGAGCGTCCTGATAGCATCAAGTTCAAACAAACCTAGCCACTGATCCAGAAGGACCCTCAGGGCCTATGAGTACTTGTTGGAAAGCTTTTAGAATCTACTCTTAGATGGTTATGGTCTCACATCAATATTCCTCCTAAACTATCGGTAATTTGTAGAACGAGTCACGTACTTTTTCCTGTCCAAATCTGATTGGGCCTTGAGCCTTGTATTTATGTCGTGTGCTAAGTTCAAGGGGGTGTGCACCCTAGGGCTAACCCTAGGACATCCTTAATCAAATTTTTTAATTATTCATCTGTTAGTATTTCATATGAGCACAGATAAATCTGCAAGCGCACGGATACCGCTGTAGCATTCCACTCGGGAGTATTCCATGGGTATCATTATTTGTTTTTCTGCAAGGGAAGTGATACAGTAAAAGGTGGGTTCATATATTCATAATCATGCTATAATTAATATATTATAGTCTAAACAGGGGTAAACGATAATAATAATCATTGAGTAGTAAGACAGATAGGAGATAAATCTCTAATAAGAAACACTAGACATTGGAAAATTACTAAAGGGAGCTAAGGATCATATGTATTTCTATATTTATAGTGTTTAGATCATACTTAACCAATACATGCTTACAAGGCTAATACTTAGTTCTAGGCACTCAAGCACTACCGAGAGACTATTCTCTGCTGGTCTACCAGCATGCTTATGACATTTTATGAACTCTTACGTCATACCCGGATATGGAGGAATACAAAAGATGGACATGGTTCACATTAATAAATAATGACACTAATTTCCTCGGGACTCCCACTCTTTAGATGGACAAGCTAGAACTAGTACAACCCATTAAGATCATTGGACCGATACAATGGCATAGGTTGACTGGACTGATCAAGTGAAGCATATGTTGAAGTATAAACTATTCATAGAACACATAACTAATAAAGGAGTATATGAACTATGAACACTAATAAGTGAAGAAGATAATTCCTTTATTAAACCCATAGTCTTACAAGAAGAGTAAAGTACTAAAATCGTATCCGAATCTTCGAGAAGACTATGGAATCCAAGACTACTCTAAGCCTAAATCCACTACTAGTAGACAAAATACAACTATAAGAATAAGAGAATTGCTCCTTAAGTGTGTTTTGTGAAGTGAGAAGCTCTTCTTCTTTTATAGCCCTCAATGACGGTGCGCCTGTAATCATCATTAGGGAGCGCTGAGGAGTCACCACGTGTAAGGTGGAGATGAGGCGTGCTCGGGTTGGTTCGGCCGAACCAGGACCACCACCTTTTACCAGGGGCTGCCATGTGGGCCCATAAGTTGGTACACAGTGCTTTGGCCCTACTTTAAGTTGGTTTGAGCTGACATGTGGGCCCATTGATCTGTTTGCTCTCACGTGATTCGCCAGAGGTGTGTTTCTTTGCATATCGGCTCATTTCTCCTTCACTTTATTGTATATTTTCTGCATGCATAGTAATTCTCCAATACAACTGGAACTATGTTATTTGTAATTAATATATTTGCAAGAAATGTTAGTTCTCCCATTATTTGTTAAGGTAATTAATGGCCTAAATTAGTACTTAACGACCATCAACATTGTCGTTGTTTAGAGTTGGGTTTTTCTTATATTATTATGCTAAATGTAGTTTCGTTGCTAGTTCGGTTTGTAGAACCCAACGATGAGTGCTTAATCATTCATATGCAATTCAAAGAGTTTCTTCGATTGCTTGTAGGTAGAAAACCTTGGTGGTGAAGTTGATTACATGAGAGCTTAGTTGATAATAACTACAATAGTTGTGTGGGTGTAGCGGTTGTGAGTTAACAATCGCTGATGTGAAGCCCAAAATGTGAACGTCTTTATGTCGGCAAATCGAACCATCAGAATATCGGGCACCTGGGCGCATCAGCTTATCTCCAAAATTTCTATTAGATTCTCTCAAAATTTATTAGATTCTATCAAAGTTTAGTTGAAATCTTAAAAATACATGATGTATAATCATGTTCGGGCCTACTTTTTTAAAATTTCGTAGCTCCAGCACTGTCTATGGGCCTCACAACAGCGTCCACTACACCCCTGTTGATGCTCATTAAGTGTAAACTTTAACTGTCAACTCCTGCATAGAAGATACCAAATATACTATCAAAACGTAGTGGTAGGGGTTTACTACTAACCATTTTCACTAGTTTTGGTAAGTAAATGCATGCATATCATTTAAGGAGAAAATACACCCACCATGCGACGAAAATGAACCTCCAACGAATCACGCACGAGTACAAGGATTGGAGGCCCACCTAACAGTTGAAACCAACCTAAAGTGAGACCAAACCACCTTTAACCGTCATAGGGACCCACCTGTAACCACTAGAGAAAGTTGGTGTGGAGTGGTGGGGCCTAGGGTTAGGCCGAACCACCAGAGCCACCACTCATCCCCACTTTCCACATGGAGGTCTTGCATTGCTCCCCAATGACGGTTGTCAGTTAACCAACCTCCCCAACCGTCATTCCAACTGCCATTTCAAGCTATAAAAGGAGGAGCTCATACACACTTCAACTTGCACAACAAAGTAGAGTACAACTCACTTTGAGAATCTTAGCTCTATTTTAGTATGTTAGCTTGACTAGAGAGTGTGGGGAAGCTCCGGAAGGAGTGCCCCTAATATCGTAGTTTTCCCCGAGACATTTACAGAGGAGTGCCAGGAGTGTCGGCACTCCTCCAACGGAGTTCTGGAGAAACACCAGGATTGTCGGCCTTGTTCTCGCTTGTACCTCCGTGGATGCTTCTTTTTATAAAGTCTTCTTATGTTCTTTAATTAGTTTATTTAAGTGAGATATGTTCCCATCGATGTGGGTTTGTCGCTTAGTGCGTAGCTAAGAGCTCTAGTACCAGGACGATAAAGAAAAAATTTATGCGCAAGGCTAGAGTAGTAATTAATAACTTAGACGTGGTGTCTAGGTTAGAAATTACCTTCGTTTGTTGTGTGCTCCACGGAAAGTGAGGTAGGCGGTAGGTGGTGACAGCCCTTTCCATCCTTTGCATCCCTCCATATTCGGGTACATAATAGAGCTCAAGGTCGGACTCAGCCTGGCAAACCAGAGGAGGGCAGGTGCCCGAAGCATTCGACAGAGTCTTACCTTCAACTTAAGTCACTCAAGTCAACTAGTTAAGTTCATAGTAGCCAAAATCTTCATTTGTTGTTGTCCTTGGATAAAATCCTGATCGTAGATAGTACACACATGTTCCTTGTGTTCGATACCCCTTGTAATACTCTAAGGTGAAGTGCTACAGCGGTATCCGTGCGCTTTCGGATTTATCTGCGATCATATCAAATACCAACAACCCCTTCATTAAAATAAGAGATAATTCATTCTATGCCATTAACAAAGCATGGATTCTACAATATACCACTGACAAAGCTCACTTCTATAATATACCATCGAACAACTAGATTTCTTCCTTACATGCCATCGCTGTCAGTCAACAGTTAGTCAAATTCCGTTAAGAGCAAGAAAATGTCCATTTTACACCTATGGTATCACGCATCCTCATCGATTTCACTGGTCATGATCCACTATTTATTCTCATTGATGAAACATACAAATCGCTTGTCTTTTTATCATCTATGATTTTTTAGTGCGACATGGCATTGTGCAAAATCTCAATTTTATCCTAGGGGTAAAATGGTCATTTTTCCTCTCTTAACGGTGTTTGACTAATGGTTGACTAACGGTAATGGCATATAAGGAAGAAAATGAGTTATTCGATGGTATATTATAGAACTGAGTTTTGTCAGTGGCGTAGAAGCTGCACTTTGTCGATGGCATAAAATGGATTGACTCTTAAAAAAGATCCATAATAATGGTCCATATATAAATTTGGCCTTAGGACATGAGAAGTATTATATATAAACTCTTAGTGCTAAAATTTGAAGTAGATACAATAATTTGAATTCCAAATGGCCTTAAATACTTATGTACCTCTCCAAAGTTACAAACAAAATTTTCATGTAAATTCAATTTGATTACAAATTCTTTTCTAGTAAATCTTGATTTTGGTTTAATTCATTCCGTGGTATTTTGCGTTTCCGTGTCCATTGATGTGGAGTTTTAGGAGGTCTCTTAGTCTTAGTGGTAAAGGATGCCAAGGTGAAGCATGCAGAGGATGCGTTGGTTCTTCCAGACATGAAAGGCACGAGATGGCATCACATGTCCCTTTATTGGACGAAGCATTAACATACCTATGACTATATCTAATTAGGACATCACTAGCTCAGATATAACCATGCTTATATTGCACATTAACAAGCTAAAGGTGCATATGTTCTATATTAGATTTACTTATTATATGTTTGAACAAACGTTACAACACCATGAGTTTTGTATCTTTTCGTTTTAGAAATACTTGCGTGGATGAAGGAAAAGAGTGCCGAATCATATTTATTAAGTACCCATGATAGTTTAGAGTCGGGTTTTTGCTGAGATTTTTTCTGTCATTGCAGTTTCACCGCTACTTTGGTTTGTGGAACCCCAACTTTGAAATCTTAATCATTCATCTACAAATTGAGTTGTAAACTACCTTGTTCTTACTTGTGTTCTTCGATTCGCATGTTGGGATTAGCCTTCTCGGGGAGGTCAATCAGACCGCGTATGGTTGATAACTAGAAGTGACATGGTGCTGTGATTGCAGGGTTCGGATCGTGTTGATCGGAAGCTGGATCGTGTGTATAAGTTTCAACCAAATCGAGAGTTATCAATAACTATCGAAAGATCGGGGCCTAGATCCTCATCAATATCCTTTTTGTGTCGTAGTACTACCTGGTCGACCTCGGCGGTTGGAATGTCTATCTCATATCCTTAATGATCATCATTTACCTTCCGGACCTCTATCTTGGCATATCTCTTTAGAAAATCATTGATGGGAAATCTCTATCTTGGTATAGCACTTCCATCACAACTTGGTGCGTCCATCTTGCCCTTCTGATCGGGACAAACTATACGCAGGTTGTATCTTCTTTTATATTGTGGGCTAGATATCTCAATCTCGGTGCATATCTAGATGCAGGGTCCCTTTCAAGCATTTTTTATGAGGCCCTGATTCCTTTGCTTTCTAGCCAAAATCTCATGCATTCGTCCTACACCTGCACCCTTACACCGTTTGCTATCTACTCTCTGTATTAGTCACGTTTCTTGTAATTGGTTGCATCTTTTCTGACGTCCTCTTTCCAGCTAAGCTTTGATGATACTCCTCGAACGCAACCTGAGTGCTCTGGGGTGCTCAATGCACATGATAGCTGGTCCACTTCCCTGTCTGAGTTAAATATCCTAGCCTTTTTCTCATTAGCGATCTACTATTTCTTGTTGGCTACCTGCCACGACTATGGTTCATTAAACAATACGTCATCCTCCTAGGAAAAAGATGGGGTTCATGCATGCAACCAGTTCTTGCTCCATTCGTCATGATCTTCCATAGGGTCTAGTTTTCCTGCCTTTCTTAACTCTTTCTCCAATAGGCCGGGGCTTATGCTTTCCTCTCGCAAAAATATACACACACCCATTCCTCCCCGGATTGGTGGTAGATGCTACTAAGAACCAATGAAGAAAGGGGTGGCACCATTAAAAATCGTTTTTCATAGTGTCAGGTTGGTTATTGTATGGATGGACAACATGATTCGCATTTCTTTAACCAACTTACAAGCATATCGAAGGGTTATGGTTTACTTCATGCATTTTGTCGAAAATGTCTCCCCGGTTACATTGATTGTTTTCCAATTATGCCTCCATTAACGGGCTATGGCACATCATGTGGTGCCACTTTTTGAGTTTTCTGCCTGTATTATCATCGTAGGCTGAGTTCGGAAGTGATGGTTGGTAACCTTCACTCTCAGCACGCAAAACGGAGCGACGTTAGTGCATGATTAATTAAATATTAGTTAAAATAAACTTTAAAATAGGTTAATACGAACCAACTATTCTATAAATTTTTTTATAAAAACATATATATCGTTTAAAAGTTTGGGAAGTAAACGTGTGAAAAACGAGAAGGTAGAAGAGTTGGGGAAGGACAGTTTAGAACGTAGCCTTAGATGTCATGGGCAGTGCCTCAGGCCCTCCATTTATAAACGGACACTAGCACAAAAACCCCTATAGGTGCCGGTTGGGAATCGACGATAGGTGTCAGTTTCCCAGCCGGCACCAATTTGTTGGCACCTATGCCCGGGGGCATAGGTGCCGGTTCTTGTCCCAAAATCGGCACCTATAGTATTCAATGAATCAAAAACAAAAGATCTGATGTGCTGCCAATCGCCTCATTCCCCGCCGCCTGCCACCACCTCGCCCCTCCCGGCCAATCTTCTCCAGCTCTACCACTTGCAGCACAGATAGCCAAGATCGAAGAAGGCAATAAGTTAGTGGTGGTAGAGGAGGAGGACGACGAAGAAGAAGCAATTGGAATTGGATATGGACGTACGAGGACGAACACACCTTGCAGCATTCGATGTAGGTGGAAAGGAGAAAAGGGTAGCTCGGCATTCGATCTGCGCCTTCATCAGCTCCATCAGATCCGTTGTTACCGGCGGTGGGGGAGGCGGGTAGCAAGTTTTCCCCTCTAGCGACCCCAGACGCCTTGCTGGCCACACCTTCTCCCCCGCCACCGCGCGAGATTCCCGGGTGTATCTGGGCGCTGCTGCCACGCGTGGTGGCTAGATCTAGCGGGCCCCGACCTCCAGGTGGCCGGATCTGCCGCGACGCGGTGAGGAGGGGGCGAGGAGGAGGATGGGCGCCGCCAGGGTGAGGAGTGGTGGCAGCATAGGGAGAGGGAGGAGGGGCAGCATGGCTCAGAGGGGATGGAGAGGAGGAGGAGAGGCAACAGAGATTGAGGACGAGAGGCGTGTGTTGTGTGATAGGAGGAGGATGGAGAGGAGCGGTGGATGGAGGGGGTAACGTGCGAGAGAGAGAAAGAGAGAGAATGGGGCGATGGCATGGGGTGCGGCGAGGGGAGTGGCCGATAAGGTCAGTTAATTAGCTCGGCTCGGTTTTCATGGGGTGCCGATTTTTTTAATAATTATAATATATTATAAGTGTTGGTTACTTAGAAAACTAACACCTATCCAAAGGGAAGTATAGGTACCGGTGTGTTCCAAATAACGGCCGGCACCTATTCTCAATTATAGGTGTTGGTTTTTGTGCAAGCCAGCACCTATAAATAGATTAGGTGTCAGTTCCAATTAAACCAGCACCTACGAGGCAATACCTATAGGGGGTTCTGTAGTAGTGGGAGCAACTCGTTCGTCCACTTATCAATCTATCAGCTGGTCAGTTCCTACTGTCAATGTGGATGACGTGGACAAATTACCAATTAAATCTAACATCCACCTCCCACCAGATGTTGAGAATTCGCTTCTAAGACCATCTCCCAACCCTGCCTGCATGCTTAATAAAAGGCTTGGTGGAGTTTGATGGAACTAGAGATGGAGTATATAGGGGTGCACAAATCATGAAGTTGGACGAGCAGGTGGTGAATAACTTAAATTTTACCCCAATTTTTCCGTCGAATGACATTAAGGAAATCCAATCATATGAAAACCTCCCAATTAATATGACAAGATGACCTACTTAGAGAAACACGCAACATCCATCACACACTTGAATGAACTTTAATTATTACAGTACTGAAATATATACGGCATGGAACTAATAAATGAACAAATAATATTTCCTTTTTGAGAACTAAACCAGAAGCTATGGACTCTCGACAATGATCATCTAGCACTGCGGCAGGTCTGATGGTGGTGGCGGCAACGATGTTTCCGGCGTTGGACCATTCTGAACCTCAAACACCATGCCAAGCCCAAAATCAAGATGAGCGTCGAAGTGGCAGTGCATGAACCACATCCCTGCATCAAACAGACGAATGTCAATTTTAATTTCACAACTGTAGTCAACGAAATGATCAGAAGAAAAGAAATTCTGGGTGGTAGTTACGGGTCATCTTCCCTATGATCACTAAAAACGTGCAATTTTAGATATCGACAGTCTTTAGAATTCATCGTTGAATATTATCAAAAACAAAACTGTGATCAAATTGTATATTATGACATATTTTTTTAAAAAAATACGGCTATCATTTGTATATGCATATAATTTAAACTGTTTAAATATATAGTCATCCAAAGTTTTAACGAGATTTTAATTTGGCGTTAACACATGTATAGTAGTACTCTCTCCATTCCGTAACATAAGATGAGGTCAAACTCGATACGGTCTCAAAAACTAATCTTTTTTTATAATTTGTCATATAAACTTATAAAATTATTAGTAAATTTAAAATTTAAATGCCAATCCAATGGTACCATTTTCAGCAAATAAAATCAATTTAGATTATACTAATCATTGGTCAAATGTTTTAAAAGTTAAATTTTGGAATACGTGTGCGTGTTATACAATGGGATAAAGGGAGTATGTGATTTTGTGTAAATAACTAAATATATACCTGGGTTGTCGGCCACGAAGCGGATGACGGCCCAGCCGCCGGTGGGGACGGCGACGGTGTTGCGCTCCTGCGGGTCAACGAGGTTGAACTTGGCCGTGTCCGTCGTCTCGTCGTAGTTGCCGAAGCCCTGTGCGAGGACGAAGAAGTTGAAGCCATGGAGGTGCATCGGGTGGCTCTCCTTAGACACGAACCGCGTGTTCTGCAGCACCATCTGCACCGTCTGGTTGTACTTGAGCGTCTTCACCTTGGTCGACTTGAGCGTGTGCTTCAGCGTCTTGTTCATCTCGATCTCGTCGGCGGTGTAGTCGAAGACGATCGGCGGCGTGTCGGGGAAGTCGCGGGTGTAGACGCCGGCGATGGAGCCCCTGTACATGGCCTCGAGCATGGAGGTGGTCTTGGGGAGGATGAAGGAGGCGTTGTTCATGCTCGACGCGAAGATGGTTCCGTTGATCGGAGGGTTGGGCATGCACCGCGTCTGCTCCGGACCGCAGAAGGTGTCGCCCATGCCGGCGGTGACGAACATGTGGGTGTCGACGGCGAGCGGCACCCGGTTCGGCACCAGCGCCGTCAGGTTGGAGAGGAACCGGTGCGCGGTGGCCGTGTCGTTGTACTTGGGCATATCGGGCAGCATGGGTGTCGAGGTCGCCTCGCCGCCGGTGTAGTCGACGATGGCAGTGCCGTTCGTCAGGCTGTACAGCCGGTCTGGCTGGTCATTATTGACAGCGCTGTCGTAGGGGATCACCGCCATGTAGTAGCGCCCGCCCATGGCGGCAACGCCGGTGTCCGGTACCAGGAGAGCGTCCACCGTCTGCCCCGGCGAGATGACGACCACGTCCGTGTTGTACGGCTTGGTGTAGCACGCGTCGGCGGCCACCACGGTGAAGCTGTGGTTGGCCACCTTGAAGAAGAGAGGCGTGTTGAGCGCAGCGTTGATGATCCGGAGCATGTAGGTCTTGTTCTGCTTCAGCTCGAACTTGTGCGTTTCTGCAAGGAAGAAGAAGAGCTCAAGTCTCTGATCGCTTGATCTATTGCTGATAACCTGTGCTAGAACGAACTAAACAACCTATGAATAATTTATGAATAAAACTTTTATATTTCTATCATTAGCGGTTTAAAAAGTTAATATTAAAATATAAACTACGATAAAATTCTAAAATCACTTAAATTTTGGTTACAGTTGATGAGCCATAAGCAAACGATGAAAGAAGCCAGAGACATGATTGTAATTACGGTTTGGGTCAGAACAACCGTAGAAGTCTCCTGGCTTGCCGTTGAAAGTTCATGTTGGAAAATAAATAAACTATGATAAAATCTCAAAATCATTTTGGTTACAGTTTATAAGCTAATGAAAAAACGTTATTAGCTTATGATTGTAACTAATCCACGGAAAACTTACGGTTTGGATCGGAACAGCCGTAGAAGTCACCCGGCTTGCCGTTGATGGTGTAGGCATCAGCGTGGCGCGCCGGAACGCCGGTTTCGGTGGCATTCACATGCAGCTCATTGACGTTGTCTTTCCACCACTCACCGAGGACGACGACCTCCTCCTCATCGGGCTTGGGGAATGGATAGGCTTTGGTGCCACCGCGGGGTTTAATGATGAGCGCACCATAGACGGTGGCGCGGAGAAAGGAGATGTGGGAGTGCCACCACAGCGTGCCCTCCTGCCCTGTAACATTGTATCGGTATGTGTAGTTGCCACCAGGATGGACCGGACATTGCGTGACCATGGCTGGTCCATCCGCCCATGGCGTACCGCGCTGGAAGATACCATGCCTACATCCAAGATATAATTGATAATCATTCCGTGACCGTGGATGAACAAGATATATATTATTTTTACTGTCCTTGAGGAGATCGATCGGCAGATAAAATATTACCAGTGGATTGTCATATTGTATGGTGACTCATTGACCATATGAACAACCACCGTGTCGCCCTCAGTGGCAACGATTGTCGGGCCGGGGAGCTGGCCATTCACTGCAGTTATGATCATTTCCTGCTGGCATAGCTGACTAATGGAGAGATTACCTACCTGCTCAGATCAAAACTGGAATATTAAGACATGCTTTAGCTCGATCACCTATTCACCTTTGACAAGTAAACCGTCCTTGAACACAGATGAAGTTCTATTCCCTCCGGTCAAAAGTATTTTTTTGTTGAGATTTTGCACCCATTTTATATTAGAACAAGTAAATAAAATCTAATATGTTAATGTGAAGAATCTTGCTACACCAGTCTTACAGTTTCAAAGTAAAATTCTTAAATATATTAATAATAGTCTATTTTGGAAACTGCAGGAAAAAGAAGTAAAATTTATGTATTTTGATTCCATGAGAGTTCTTTTCTTCGCCACGTCTACGGCTTGAGCCAAAAGCCCTATCTCATGAATTAAAGATAACAGTGTTACGTTCATGCATATTGCGACATCTGTGTATATATGCAGGCAAAATGGAAGAAAAAACTGCATGTAGAAATGGAAGTATATGAAAACTAGCTGGAATATTACATTGAAAGTGTACTCCACAACAGCAGCTTGAGCAACGGAAGCAACCAAAGCAAGCGCAAGTGGAAGAAGAAGCGACCATGATCTCGCCATATTATCCTTAACTATTTGTGTAGCAAATGGATGTTCGAGATGGACAGGTGACTTCGTTTGATTTGGGATGAAGTAAATTATGGTTCAAGCTGAACTATTTATAGAGATGTTGGAGCTGACTGGTTCAATCATCAGGGAAGACAATTAAACAGACTTTGAAATATCACGCTTAACTACGGAGAAAGAAGACGTGCTTAGATTATATTCTTTTCTGCGGCTTCAGAAGTCTTTTTTCTCAGCAAGTAATTATGGAGATTATATATTCAGACAGACAGGCAGTTAAATGTTCAGATATTCCTTCCAAGCTTAGCTTTACTAGCCAGCTAGTTACGCACACGCTTATGTTGTTTTTCTTTGGAAAAGGTTGACGAACCAATGCTAGTTTAGTAATCTCATGTACTATTCCATCTTAAAAAAATTAATTCTATCTATGAACCTGGACACACAAGTGTACAGTTTCATATTTAAGAACTTAGGATTGGTTTTTAATGGGACGGTGGGTACGATGATAGGCTGGAAATTAGTAGAAAATATTTGACAGTTTCATGGTTGGTTTGGTGTGGTGCAGATAGCATATGGTGTTCATGTGATGACGCAGTTATAGAAAAGCAGGTGCAAACCTTTTGGCCGTTCAATTGAGCATATGTCTGATTATTCAATTAATATGTCCCTGACAGTTCTTGGACATCTCAAACATCTTCAATATGGGGAGATTTATGCAGGAGCCAACCCATTCCCTTTTAGATACATACTCCCTCCAATTTTATAAATAAGGATATGGTCTCCAAAACATATATATATTAATTTAATAACGATTTTTATAATACATAATAAATGTAAAATTTAATAATTTAATTTTATGATAGTACACTGAATCTACTCCCTTCGGTTCCAAAATTACCGATATTTTAGATATAGTTAAGAGGTGAAACAATTAGAACTTTAGAAATCTGTAACATCAAAATTATTTACTCTTAGGTGTGTATTTAACATGAAACTTGAGTGGCTCCGTGTATAGATTTATAGTACAATGTGTGATATTTTTTGGGGTTTTTTGGTGCCCAGAAAAAACAACTCATGGACACGGCTGAAACCAATGTGTGTGATCATCCACATCATAGAGGCTTATTATCTGTGTTAGTGATAACCCACACGAGAGACATGCACTACTACAATAATACTCATTAGTGCCGGTTCGGAAGGCTGCATAGGTGTCGGTTTTGGGCCAGACTCCTATTGGTCAGCACCAATGATCAAAGTCATTGGTGTCGGTTCCAAAACCGGCACCTATAATCCTATAGGTACCGGTTTTACTCTTAGAACCGACACCTATGTGGTATTATAGGTGTCGGTTCCTATAAATAACCGATACCTACCATGCTTTTAAGGACGCGCTTGACATCACATAGGTGTCGGTTCTTTACAAGAACTGGCACCTATAGTCTTGAAGCCCCAAAAAAATAAGTTGTAGGATACATAATATTTCCTAAAAAACAGAAATCACAGAATATTACATTCACATCCTCAGAAATCACAAAAATCACAAAATATTACATTCACATCCTCCACATACATATCCTCAGAAATCACAAAAATCACAGAATATTACATTCACATCCACATCCACATCCTCCATATTCACAAGGAGATTCATTTTATAACTCAGAAATCACAAAAATCAAAGAATCTTGTTTCGTTTTCCCCCTTTTAAATCGTCTAAACTTTTTGGTCTAGGATTTAGGTGGAAATTAGAAGGTGTGGAATTTATTTTTTCATGAGAAGAGTGTTATGAAAATCAATAGAGTATAAATGGTGTATCAAAAGCTACATGCAAGCTTACAGAAAACCTTTTAGCTAGTTTATGGGCAATACTGAGTTCTGAATAAAAGGGGAAGTTTCTTTGAACTTCTTGTAAGTACTGATCTTCCAATGGATTATGGAACACATTTCACCATCTTAGTTAAACAATTCAGAGTAAACTTTGATGTTTAGCGAAAGATAATTGGTTTCCAAACAAATGTGAGTCAAGTTCAACTAAGAGAGTAGGGTAATTCATCCTAGCCCAGGATTGCCAGGATCTATTAGGTGAATCCTGATAGCGGTCGTTTCTAGGACATATTTTTAAACCTGGACTGCATGACATTGCAGGAGATATATATATAACAAACTTTACAAGACACTGGGTAGAGAAGTATCTATAAGACTACAATGCAACATCAAAATTTGAAGTGTCCAATCAGCTAGACATGAACAAGTAAAATAAATATGCTGACCATGAGCTAGAAAGGTTTAGAAAGAAGAACTTACTCTTCAGTGGCCAGTGAAAACTGAAACAATTCAGATTTAGTCAAATGTTTTGCGTACTGGGCAGCTATTTCTGCGCGGGTTTGCTGATCCGATAAGTCAAAACAAATGATTGAATCGAAACGGCTGCAAATTAACAACAGAAAAGGGGAGAAATTAGAAAGACGATAAGCACAGCATTTAAAAGTTCAAGTGACACCTGATTTAGCTCAAATAGACATACCATCCAAGCAGCCATTAATATCCTATAGGCCAAAAAGAGATTCAAGCAAACCATGCCTAACATTCCTAGGGCGGGAATTCTCCCTGTACTGAATGCAGGTTTCTCAACATTGATGACCGAAAATAATCAAGATAGGATGGCATTCACTTTTTTATACTTCAAGAAAGAATCAACAATTAAATGACAGTAAACCACGGTTGTTAAGGTATCAAGCATGTATAGATCCCTTCAGATTGATAACTGCAGCTTTCTAATTAAGCTGCTATGATCCTAATTATTCCTGCATTAGTCTAGGAACACTACCAGTAAATCTTAAAGCTGGTATAATAAGCAATCACTGATTCCCTCCTCCACTGGTCAGAGTCTTGTGTTATTTTTGACAAAGCCACTTTAAGCCGAACTGAATACATCACAAGCGTCACAAAGATTATTTAAGACTCAAAAGTATTATTGCGTTTGTGCAGTAATAGAAAGGAATCATGAGTAAAACAACTGCAACCGCGAGATCAGGTGACCGCGCCGCCACCTCGCCGTGCCGGCCACCACGCCACGCCGTGTTAGAGGAGGAGAAGGGAATGGGGGAGGTCCCCCGGGAGAGAGGAGGCCGGCGAGATCCAGGCCTCCTCCACCGCCGCCGTCGTCACCATCTCGTCGCGCCGGCCACCACCGCCACCTCACCCCGGCCGGCCGCTAGCTTGCCCGTGCCGGCTGGCCTTCTCCACCGCCGTGCCACCCTGGAAGGGGAGAGAAGGGGGAGGGCCCCCGTGAGAGGGCCGCGACCCATCCTCCGTCGGCCGCCGCCGCCGCTCCAGCCGTCGGAAGGCAAAGGGAGAGGAGGGGCGAGAGATGCGAGAGAGAGATGTGGCGAGAGAGAGAGATGAGGATAAGGATTGGTCGGTAAAAAAGGATAAGGCGCCCGGTTCTTTTAAATAGGTGCCGGTTTTTATAAAAAACCGGCACCTATACTAATTTTATAGGTGTCGGTTCTGTTAAAAAACCGACACCTATATTTATATTATTGGTGTCGGTTCTATAGAAAAACCGGCACCTATAGTATAGGTGCTGGTTCTATATTTTTTCATCCTACGGAGAGGTGGGAAAAAGCTTATAGGTGCCGGTTTTAAATGAACCGGCACCTATAAAGTTGGTCCCTATGAGGGTTTTTGTAGTAGTGATGGATACAGACATGCGGTCTCTCACGTTTGTGCTATCTGCCCGTAATATTAATTGGGGCATGTTGAATGTGATTGGTGTGGTTGTTGCTTAGGGCCGGTTTGGTTTAATGCCATTAATTTGTAGCCTAGCTATTTTTTGGCAATGGCATATTGTGAATGTTTAGATTGTTACCAATATTTTTATAAGAGTTGCTAGGTTAGTGGTTTGCTACTGAAGAGTATTTACTCAGTGGACTTGCCAAAATCAATCAAACCAAAAGATTTACAATGCCAAAATTTTAGCTACAAATTAAACTAAATAAGCCATAAAATTTTCATCAGCAACACCAATATTTTCGTATGGTTGAGTTTGGCATAGAACCAAACAAACTAGATCTTAATGTGGTGTGATTTGGGTAAAGCAATAATATGACACTACCTATATAACGTTGGACGTGCATATATATTGATAGTTCTTCTCACGTTATTGTAAAAGAAGGGCGATCGTGATGTATGAAAAGTGGTCACCATGTTACATGTTGTTCAAGTGGAACTAAAACTAAAGAATACTACTGGAGAAATGATCTTTGCTCGGTCAGCCCAAATCACAAATCTCTCGGTTCTCATACGAACCGGTACAGATGATCTTTCGTACCGGTTGGTAACACCAACCAGTATTAAAGATCATATTTAATCCCGATTCACTTTCTGTCAGGGGTTATCAGGTTGCCAAGGATCTTTAGTACCGGTTGGTATTACCAACCGGTACAGATCATCACTTTAGTACCGATTGGTAACACCAATTGGCAGTGAAGATCCTATCCTTTATATTGTCTTCTTCTTCCTCCAGCCCGAGCCATTACTGCGAAAATCTGCAAGGAGGAGGAGGAGAGGTGATGCCAAAATTTTTTGTGGAAATATTTCGGTGATATTATACAAATCAAAGGGATCTAAAAGGTTAGCAACTTCATGAACTATTAATGTATGGTTAACATATTACATTTGTAGCTATATTTGTATACATCATTATGTATCAAACAAGTATATGGAAAAAGATATGAGAGAAAATTGATATAGAGAATTAAAAGAAGGGTATTTTATAATATCAGAAACATCTGGATAAAATGTTAAAAAAGATAAAAAGGAGAAATATAGGTAATGAGGACAAAAGAATAGAAAACTAAATCCATTTAAATATCATTAAAATAGTTAGAAATAGGTAGAATGCATTAAAAATTTGTTTAGAACTTTAAAAAACTTAAATATAATTAAAATAAGGATAACACATGGACAAATAAATTTACAGTTTTTTTAAAATGATAGGATTTATATATAATTAACCATGACTCCGGTTACGTTGATTTGAAACTCCATAAAATCGTTAGAAATAAGAAAGATTCATTAAAAAGTGTTAGTTTAATTATGGTGTTTTAAATTATTATATGATTATTTAATTAGTTTCACTTTCATGGACTTCCTCTACATTTGTTTATTTCATGTAGATGGATCGGTAATAGATGTACACCACGGACCAACGGTCAAAGGAGTTTATTGATGGCGTGTATTACTTTTTGAGTGTGGCCAATGCCAACAAGCATAAGGGTTTTATATGTTATCCATGCAAAAAGTGCAAAAATCAGAAGGAGTATTCTACATCAAGAACTATTCATGCCCACTTATTTGAGTCGGGATTCATGTCTAGCTATAATTGTTGGACCTCACACAGAGAGTTAGGGGTTGCAATGGAAGAAGATGAAGAAAAAGATGACAACATTCTGGAATACTATGGATATGAAGAAAATACCACAGGCGAGGTGGACGGGGCTGTTCCAGATAAAGACGGTGCAGATGATCTTGGTCAGATGTTGTGCAACGTAAAGAAGGATTGCGCAAGTGAAAAGGAGGTCCAGAATTTAGAGCGTACGTTAGTGGACCACAAAACATCCTTGTACCCAGGTTGCGAGCAGAGCACAAAATGTTGGGTACCACACGCAATGGAAGGCAAAAAATGGTGTGAGTGACAAGGCATTTGGCGAGTTACTGAAACTCGTAAAGAATATTCTTTCGGAGGGAAACGAATTGCCCGAAACAACGTACGAAGCTAAGAAGGCAGTCAGCCCTCCAGGACTGGAAGTACAGAAGATATACGTATGTTCGAACGATTGTATCCTCTATCACGGTGAGGAGTACGAGAACCTAGAAGCATGCCCAGTTTGTAGGGAACTACGATACAAGATTACACGAGATGACCCAGGTGATGTTGACGGACAACCTTCGAAGAAGAGAGTTCCTGCTAAAGTGATGTGGTATTTCCCTATAATACAACGACTGACACGTTTGTTCAGGAACAGAGCGCATGCTAAAATGATGCGCTGGCACGTAGAAGAACGTCAACAAGATGAGATGCTGGGACACCCCGCCGATGGGTCGCATTGGCGAAAGTCCAACATAACATCTCAAGACTTCAGAGATGATGCACGAAACATAAGGTTCAGTTTAAGTACGGATGGTATGAATTCATTTGGTGAGATGAGCAACACTCATAACACTTGGCCTGTGACCATGTGTATCTACAACCTCCCCCCTTGGTTATGCGTGAAGCAAAAGTACATCATGATGCCGATTATTATTCAAGGCCCAAAACAACCTGGTAACGATATTGATGTGTACCTAAGACCATTGGTTGAAGATCTGAAATTGTTGTGGAAGAAAGGAGGTGTCCCCGTGTGGGATGAGGACAAACAGGCGCAATTTAACTTACGAGCGTTGCTGTTCATAACTATTAATGATTGGACTGCACTTAGCAACCTATCCGGACAATCAAATAAGAGGTATAAGGCTTGCACCCACTATATGGATGATACTGATAGTATGTACTTGAAGCATTGTAGGAAGGTTGTATACATGGGTCATCGTCGATTTCTTTTTGCAAATCAACCTGTCCGAAAGAAAAGCAAACATTTTGAACAGAAGACAGATCACCGTTTGAAGTCTAAACATCATAACGGAAAAATCGTGCTTGCGTAAAAGATCTAAAAGTAGTATTTGGAAAGAGATCTGACAACCAACCTATAGCAAGTGAAGATGGTCACCTGCCGCGATGTGGAAGAAGAAGTCTATTTTCTGGGAGTTACCCTATTGGGAATTCTTAGACGTCCACCACTCAATTGATGTGATGCACCTAACTAAGAACCTTTGCGTCAAACTATTGTCCTTCCTTCTTGGGTCTGATTTAGGATATTCGCTGAACATAAGCACTCGTTCTTTCATGACTGAACACAAACAAGTAATTTCCAAAACAAATCTTGGCTTGACTCCTATGCATGGGGAGTCAAAACAAGATTTGTTTTGGAAATTATCCGTGTTCATCCATGAAAGAACGAGATATTGTGTTCACCCAATATCTTGAGTCACTATCTCTCATTCAATGGTGTATATGCAAATGTTTTGATTTTAGACTTAGAACCAATTATCTTGTGTTGACTCCTATGCAATGTACATGGTTTAACTAATTATTTTTTATCTTGTCAGAATTACGTGGTCCAGTTGTTGATGGGGTCGTCGCTCGAGCTTACGTGGTCCCAAGGCCACCAAGCAAAAGTAAGGCAAGTTACATCAAACTATAAAAATTATAATATTATATGCAACTATTTTCGTACATACCTAATTTAGTTAATTATTGCATACACAATGCATTACAACATACATGTAGGTTAAATCTAATTAGCTGATCTTCGTAGTTCTCAATAATGTCACAATATATATATATAACAATATACACGTAGGTTTCATATTTCTTAAATAGATTAAATTTAACTAGTTGTTCATCGTAGTTCTTGACAACATCGGTATATAACTCGCTCTAAAGATGAGAAAAATTTATGTAGATTATTTAGTTGTATTATTTAATGGTATTATTTAGTTTTTTGATAATGTGGATGTGTATTATTTAATGGTAATATTTAGTTATAACAATGTGGATGTGTATTATTTAATGGTACGAACAGATGGCAAATCGCGATGACGAGTAGATCCTCCTGGACACGATCGCAAAGGGCAACAGCCAATATTGGGCGGATGAGGAGGGGAACGAGGACACCAACCAATACTTGAATGAGGAGGGGAACGCGGACGGGAACAAGGAGGGGAATGAGGAGCATCACAGTGACAGCCAACCGAGTGTTGGTGAGAAGAGAGCACACGGACAACGAGGTGCCGCGAGGAAGTTGGAGGGGAGGCATATTATAACCGAAGTGAAACTAGATGGCCAACCAGTTGCCCATGCCGATGCTGCAAGAAAGTTTGTGTCACACAGCGATTAGGTTGTCATGCCCCGATTTTAGTTCAGAATTAAAAAACATTAAATAATGCAATTATAGAAATTATATTAAAAGTCAAAGTAATTTAATCAAGTGAATTAATGAGGGAATTAAAAATTTCCTATAAAAATCATACCCGGAAATATTTTTGTAATATTCTCCGTGCTCTAAAATACTCTTCGGATTTTTCCCGTGAATTATCAGAGCTCAAGAAATAATTTTAATAGCATAAAGTTCATTTAACCAATTAAATAAATAGAAAAAAATAAAATCTCCCTCTTGGTGCATGGGCCATTTTCGACCCAACTCTCCTTCGCATCCCTACGCCCCGAGCGCCCCCTCCTCTCTCCCCGGGCTGGCCCCTTCCCCTCCTCGGTCTGGTCTGCTCGGCTCGGCCCGTTTGCCTCCTTCTCCCGCAAGTCCATCCCGCCTCCCACCTCCCTTGGGCCGCTGACAGGTGGGGCCCACCTATCGTGTCCTCCCCCAACCTCCGGCCACTATCCCCAAACCGCTGCGCCGCTTGTCCCGCGCCACCCCGTGCCCCTCCCCGGACGCGCCAACGTCTCCGCAACCGCTGCCCACTCCTCCGCCCTTCCCGCCCGCGCCTGTGCTGTTTGGAGGCTAAGATTCAATTTTTGATCCCGCCTCCCTCTGTCTCTCTCCACCTCCCACATCGGCGAGGAATCCGGCCACATCCGCCCCTCTCAAGCCCCTATAAAGCTACCCAGCGTCCTCCTCTCCCTTTTTCCCATTTTATCGATCCACTCCCATTCCCCACACCGCCCTCATGCCGCCTCCCTCTCTAAATCCTCTCTCCCCTTATTCTCTAGGTTCCCCGGACCTCGTCCACCTGCTCGTCTCGCCGTCCACCACTCGCCGTCACCGTTCACCGTCGTTCTCTCCCTGCACGGCCAAACCCCATGGTGAGAAACCTCCTCCCTCTTCCTCTCCTCTCCCGTGCGCGCCGCCGCTCTACGCGTGGGCATTGTTGCCTCCCGTGCGCGTGTCGTCGCACTGCGTCGTCGGCCGCCACCGTGTGCCACGGTCAGGCCGATTTTGGCCGTACCCTGTGCCGCCCAATCTGCCTCTCAGCAGATCGTGGCCATCTATCCATCGCCCGCATGGCCGTCCGCGTGGTGCTATGTCGGCGCCACGTGACACACCACCCTCGGTCCCGTGGACTTGGTCCACCGCGGACCAAAATCCCCTTGACTCACTGACAGGTGGGGCCCGCTTGCCGGTGCCACCTATCCCCTCGGCTAATGTCATAAATTGGATTAATTACGCAATAAATCATAAATAATTCCAGAAATTTATCTAAATAGCTCAAAACTTCTAAAATCCATAACTAATTCATACGAACTCTAAATCGAGCTATTCAACTTGCAACATTCTTCTAAAATTGAGCTCTACATGTTTGTTTATTTTTTATGTACTATTTAATTGGTTTATTAGAGTTTTTCCTTGTTTTGCGTGCCAACTTGTAGAATTCATTGTTTCGGAAGATCGTGTTCGCGAGGAAAAGAGTTTGGAAGATCAAATCGAAGAAGCAAGGCAAGTCACACATTCCCCTTGAGCATGTTGATCCCAATTTGTAAAATGTTTTACCGTTTGCAAATAAATTGCTTGTTATGCTAATTACATCGGAATAGGGTTTACTTATCTGCTCGCTTGTGCCCTATTTACTTGTTATCCGTCCTTTCTCAAACTGGGTGATAATTTGACTAGCTTTTGTCACTTATGTTGATATTGCTAGAACTATGTTACGCTTAGCCATGCTTAATTACCACTAGCTCACAATATGGGATAATCACACTATCTACTTTTAGTATCTTGATGAGCTGCAAGCTCGTGACATCTGGCCATGTTTCATTGGTCGTAATTATCCAACTAAAATATGGCTTAATGGTGGGTTGTGTGTGCATGGTTCTGCTAATCGCACCCATGGCAATTAAGGACTGGTTCGCGGGAAATCCCTAGAAGACTTACCGCGCTTACCACAAGCAAGAATGGGCAACTGCTAGACTTGTAGTATAGCTTTTCCCTTTCTGACGTACCGTGGCAAGGGTGAGCATGATGGAGTTTGGATGGGTCTTGTGACGGCCTTTGCTGCTTCCGGATTCACCTAAGCACAAGGGGGGCTACCTACCTTGGATATAAAGGTAGGGGCTAAACCTGAGGTGGGTACGATTGGTTAGGGGGAGTTATGCGAAGGGTCTTGTCACAATCACTCACCATGGTGACGTGTCTGGCCGGATACGGTGACATGACGGTGGGTTATGTCTTGCGAGTACAGTTGTGCACCTCTGGCCAGAGTAAAACTGTTCGAATAGCCGTGCCCACGGTTATGTGCGATCAACCAGCTTCACCGTGATTAGTATCATATCATTAATTAATTAATTTGACTTAATGAACTGGTTTAGTTCAGGTGGTTTGGTTGGGCCTGTTCAACGTGGGGTAGCATTATTTAGTGAAGATTTAATCTTACCTTAATTAATCAACTATTTTACTGTTTTCAACTATAAATGTTTACAACCGCCTTTATGCAAATAGCCACAAACCTCCCTTGTCTCCCTTTGCATGTCTGCATCACTGGTGTGACTTGCTGAGTACAGTGGCTGTACTCAGCCTTACTATTATTTCCCCTTTTTTAGAAGTGTAGTGCTTCTGTGCTGAAGACGAAATTAGAGAACCAAGACTTATACCTCAGTTGAGTTTTGCCTGTGGAGTGGAGCTGAAGCCTCGCTAGGATCGCCTTTTCCGTTGCTGCTGCATTCTTTTCAGTGTGAGGACTAAGTGCCTCTTCTGTAAGTATTTGCGTTTTATGTATGTTTGGATCTTCATATTAATTTGTCATTTTGTGTACCCTCGCTTGATTCCTGGATAGGAATTTTTACAAAAAGACTGTATGGAAATTTGGCTAAATTTATGGGCGTGCCATGGGTCGTGAGGGATCACATGACCATCAGCATACAGAACTAGCGCCAAACAATGTCACGCGGGGATGAGGAACAATCTTATCTCCCCAATAGAGAGAAAGACATGTTGTGGACCACCATGCTCAAGACCTTCACGGTCCCTCAGGGAGAAGAGGCTAAAGTGAAGGAATGGACTCTAATGATGATGGCTTAACAATTCCAGAACTATAAGAAAGATCTGTACAACAAATATGTAGTGAAGGGTCTAACACCGGGCTTTGACAATTTCACCAAACTAAAGGATCAATTGGATGTGTTTGTCGCCTACAAGACATGAGAGGTAGGGCAAGCGAAAATATCCAAGAACAAAGGCAATGCCGCTAAAAAGAAATATTTTCACCGGCTAGGGTCGGGCGGCTACAAGAAGGCAATGCCCACCTAGCAGAGAATAGAAGCAGCGTTAGAAGAATTGGGTATCATTCCGGCCAAAGTTGATTGGCATGAACGCTCGAAACATTGATATTACGATCATGGGTTAACACTGAATCCCAGTGATGGCTCCCTAATATTTAGCAATGAAATACGCCAAGCAGCACACCGTCTTGTCGAAGCCCTAGAGGACTCTAATCAGGGAAGTTTCCATCCCGACAGAGAGAAGGATGAGCTAAAGCTCGCACTGCAGAATCCCGAATACCCAGGACGAACGCGCGAAAAAGGCGTGGTTCGATGGAAGTTTGGGTTTAAAAAGGACATCCACACGTACCGGTGTTGCATGAGAAGCAAGAGTGGTCAAGATGAGAAATTGACAGATCCCGAATTGAAGGTCGAGACTACCACGCACGGATGCAAGAGGAGGTGGAACGACGGGTAGACGAATGCTTAAGTGAGTCACACTAGCATACACAGCCATCCATTTCTCCCTTCATGGTGTACCCCTCAGGGAAAGGAAGCAGTTGTGCTTCTACAGGGCAAGTAGGAGATCAGAGTATAGAAGCTATAGTTGGGCCAGATGTCAATGAACCACCCTGCCCCGTGGATGAAATCATGCAGCGAACACCGTGTGAGCTGCATATTCCCTTCAGGAACATAACAACCAAGGTTTGTTTGTAGTTTTATGATATATGAATCGTTACATTGCAAAAATTGGTGCATATGTTAATTACTAACCTTGATTCTCGTGAAGCTAGTGGATGGAATGACCATACCAGTGCAGCAAGACGAGACATACTATTGTAGGCCGATTCCATCTCGGTACTCAAAGGTTGAAGTTGAGCGGGTGGTCTCAGGCTTCGAGGACCTCGAGTTGGACATCCCTAGAGGAGATGGGGAGACGAAAATAGAACACACAGCCCACGCCATTGTACTGTGGTGGAAGCACTACATCATGTTTCCCGGGTGAGCAACGGCGTCCGTCCCTACATCTCCTATGCCTGCACCGTCTCCTCGGTGAGCACCGACTCCTCCGCGGGCACCGACTCCTCCGAGGTCTCCACCGCCTGCATTGCCTCCTCCGTCTTCCACGCCGTAACCAGCTGCAAGTACCAGGAAGTTTTGCCCATCTCGTCCTTCGCCGTCAAAGTTCACACAACAAATAAAGAAGCCAAGACTTGACGAGCCAAAACAAGCCACTCAAGAAAAGAGTGTATGAGAGAAATGACGAGGTCGTGAGAACAGAAGTACAAGACCACTTCAAGCCACGGATTCCACAGAAGAAGACTCCAATAGACCCGTCAACTAAGGCCTTCTTTACCAAGATGAGTGAACCGGCCAAAACGACCTTACCATCAGACTACAACCGATCATTAATCAAGTCTTTTCAGAAGTCCAAAGGAAAGAAAAAAGAAGTCCCTCAGCTCGGAAAGCAAGCAAAATAAGACATTGCACCGATGCCATCTGAGAATGAAATTAATTTTGAAGGGTTTATCAGAGATACAAAACTAACTAAGGTGCAACTGCTGGGTCTAGAGCCTATCAAGACAGCGACATCGGAGGATCTCAAGTACAAATTTACCTTGGGCGAACCACTCGTCAAGCCTGAGCAGTTGAATAGCATCTGTACACAGATGTACCAATTCAATCAATGGTACATAGAAAAAGCAGCCAAATGTAGAGAGATATTCGGTGTGAGGATTAAACACGCCGATTACTTTAATGGAGATGAAACTATGTGGGTCCGTTACAATGACGTCTTCGATGTATCCCACCTATACGCCCTCGACATCTCTCTTAACAGTATAGGGGTTTTGTAAGTGTCATTCAATTTTATTTCGTTACTTAGCTCATCGTAGGCTCCTTACAATATTTATCGTGTTTGCATATCTGATCACATCTTTTCTTTCCCCTGTAGAATGGAGATTCAATGATGTCGTAAGCAGGGATCTTGCAGGGTTAGTTTCATGGACCCCTACAGAGTTAATTGCAAGAATCTGAAGAAATTTGAAAAAGAAACAGAGGACAACATCTTAAAATTCCTGGTGCAGCAACACTACAAGCCCTTTATATTATTGCCTTACAACACAAGGTGAGTTTTTACCGTCTTTTGTAACAATTTCCTTCTCCTATTCATACCATCACAGGTAAATCATCTCACGCAATTTGCAGCTTCCATTGGGTCCTTTTTGCCATAGACCTTTCTATAAGTAAGATCCATGTCTTCGACTCCATGTCCAAACCCAAGGAAACCTTTACCCACATTTTTGACGTGCTCAACAGGTACTGCCATCCATTCTACTGTCATTACGATTGTTGCTTTCGCTACTATTCGGATCTCAGATAATTAATCATATGTTGCAACTACAGGGCATGGGCACGATTCCGTACAACCGTCCGCGGAGCGTTCAAAGAAAAACTGGAACCGAGGATGAACTTTCCCGTAAGAACATGGTCTAAAATTATATATTTCATTTATCCTACAGAAGTAATATATATTTCATAAGTTTGTTTCTCTTTAAATTGTGCACAATAGGGACAGGGGAATAACTTGTGTGGCTATTATATTTGTCAGTACATGCACACTGTAGCGCATAGCATCACCAGTGATAAGGATCCGGATGTACGTAAACATCATTCATACATTATTTACTATATTTCTTATTGACTTAATATATTTTATATCGAAATGTTTTTCAAAATGATAGTTTGTTTGCATGACGTTCCAACTCCCCCACACGGACTTCGTAAAAGTTGTTCAAGAACAAACGATGGGATTTATCATGGATAAGATTGTTAGTCCGGCGGGAGAATTCCACAAAGATGGAAAACCTATTCGTCAACTCACCCTACAATAGAAAAGTAGAAATTAACAACGATTGCAATATTACATATATTTATTAACATATCTATGTATATTAATCATGTATAGGTCACAACTTATAACTTATAAGTTTTTAGTTCTATTTTTATGTCTCACATTGATATATGCATGTATCTAATTATAAATGTATATGTCTTTATATATGAAGACATATATATTTATAATTAATTACATATATATATATGCATATATCTTTGTACTTATAAATATATATTTACAAATATAAATATATATTATATATATGCATATATATATATGTATATGTATGTATTTATGCGTATGTATGCATGTATGTAAAAATCAGCAAGCAATAAAAAGCATTTGGTAGAAAAAAAGAAAAAAATATATTTAGTACCGGTTGGTAACCGGTACTAAAGACATGAGGTTACCAATTTTTTAAGTAAAGATGTATTTTTAGTCCGGTTCTATCTTTAGTCTCGAATTGAAAATCCCGGTTGCATATATGGGATTAAAGGGGATTGCATAGATGGGTTCCCGATAGTGGAAAGACAAATTTTGTCTATCTTATTCCGGGCTTCTGAGAAAAGCCTGAACTATGAATGGCATAACTTTCTCATATAAACGACACCTACGATGGCAAGAGTTATCCAGATGTGACAGATTGAAGCCTAATCATGAAAACCATCTTCGGCACAATCATTGAGTTTCAAAGAGATTACTTTTTATTTGGTCTTAAAAGAATAACATCCTTGGTGTCAAACAGCGAACTCCTAAACCATTAATTAATTATTCAAAATTAGGACTTCATATGTGAAAATAATATTAGTGAAAAATGCTTTCAAATAATTATATTGAAATATTTTTAATAAATATATAATTAGACAAAAGTAAAAAAGGAATGGAGGACTTATGAGTTACGAGTATTTGTTAATTTCAGATAATATGAATTCATTGATGAATGTTCGATCTGATCTGGGGAAGAAATGCAATTTTTTCTTTGGAACCCAACATTTGAATGTGTGAATTAGAAGAAGCACTAGTCAGCCATCAACCTTTTGTTCGGTGTGCTCAGCTGTCATTATATCACTTGTGCATACTTAGCAAACGTCATTTTATTCTATAGTAGCATATATCATTCTCAATTTGATAAAAATAAAAGTAAAGTTCATGTCTAAATCAAGATTAACGTGTGAGTTAACTCCTTAGAATTTAATCACACGCTTAGCTGACATTTTACCGGAAGCATATTAATATAAATAAGATTGATATTAATTCGTTAGAGTTTACGTCAGCTAGCATATACGCACCTCCAATTACCAAATAATGTATATGTGTGCGTACTGTTTGACTTGTATTTTTCAAGAGTTTGACAGAGAAAAATATTAATGGATCGATTTGGACAAATATACTACAGCTATTTTCCTTAGAGAGGCTGCAGCAACACAGCTCATGGCTGTCATTACGTCTCTGTGGTCAACCTAATCCTTATCCTTTACCGAATGAATTTCTTCTTTGGTGTACAGTGTACGGGCTTGAAATATTCAACGCATTCTCCATGTGATTGTCGCATGTTAAAATGGAAAAAAAAAGAATGACTACATGATGCGTTATTTCGTAAGCACAAATCATTAACTGTGGAAATAGAAAATTATAAATGTCAAAATATAAGAATATGACAAGCAATTAATCTAATTGCCCAAACACATAAAAGTCAAACTGATTTTCATCGTAAGAAAAGTCAATCTGATATATACTACTTATTTCATATTCCCTCTCTTTAAAATATATAGTTTGATATTTTTATATATGGTCTTTGATTTTGATCATAACTTTTACTAAAATAATTTTATAAAATGTAATAAGTTTATGAGCATATGAACGTACTTTTCAATACAAAGATCCACATACACCATTTATATGTTCAAAGTAGTCTACTCCATCCAACCCAAAACATAAGCATTTTTTATTTTGTTCTAAGTCGAACTATCTTAAGTTTTACCAAATTTATAGAAAAATATTATTTACGTACGATATCAATTCATCATCATTACATATATTAGGAAACATATTTGCATAGTTTACTTGTTTGATGTGATAGTAAATGTTAATACTCCTCTATAAACTCTCTCAAATTTAGGATAGTTGACTCAGGAAAAAAATCGAAATATTTTATTTTGGGACCGAAGGGGTAAAATTCATTGATAGTCAAAATCTTGGAAGTTTCAGTAGCAGGTGTTCTCCAAAAGTAACATATTTATGACTGGATTATATATTTGGTATCCTTCCTTAGGAGATAAGATTCATTTGCATGTGTATAGGCAGTTCTGAAAATTGAATTATACATCTAAAAGAAATCAAAAATACATTTATGGAGATGTCAATTGAGCTGTGTGAAATTGACAAGTGAAGTCCTAAAGTAATGTATATATAAGTAGTACAAGTGAGATGTATGAGCAATTGACAAACGAAGTCACATAGTACAAACTCAAACGTTAGTAACGCGCGCACACTCATCCTATATACGCACATATGAACATTTTTATGAGAAACCTCTCAATAATTATTTTGTTATTTCCCATGTGCACTATAGTTACTTGCATAACTTTGCATGCTGTACCTTTTTCTCGTCTGAGTCAGCATGCATGCTTCAGAAGAAAGCCTCCATTGCTTGTAGTAACAAGATAC
This sequence comes from Oryza punctata, assembly GCA_000573905.2. Taxonomy (NCBI): domain Eukaryota; kingdom Viridiplantae; phylum Streptophyta; class Magnoliopsida; order Poales; family Poaceae; genus Oryza; species Oryza punctata. The sequence goes on along the minus strand of CM002499.2, from coordinate 8,170,767 downwards.
ATGAAGGTAATGCTTGACGGTCATCCTGTTACTACAGTAGTTCATGCTGACCAAAAGACGATATTCCTTGTCGGCAGTCAAAACCTTAATTCTCTTTTTCTTTTTTTTAATCCGAACGGCAGGAGTTCTGCAGGTTATTGAGAAGAGCAAACAAACATGTTAAGAGATTACGTATGGAAAAGATAATCGACTATACCCACCCCGACACAAAACTATAAATTTAATATAAGGCCGGTTCCTCTGATTAATCTCCCAACAATTTTGAAGGCAACTGTTGATTTCTCTTCCGGGAACGATTTTGGAACAGTCTTCTGTTTCGTTCTAGTCATATGTTCCACCAGATATTTTCAATGGTTGATATTGTCCGGCTTGTTTCGGCGTGATGTTGCTCAGAGATTGTAAACAGAGAAACGCTGATCCAATGTTCTCTACTATAGTACAGATTAGAAATTTAAACCACTTATTCTTAAGGGCAAACTAGTACAGATTAGGGGTAACTTTATCATTTCCTTATTTTCCGTCTCGGACGGTCTGTACTCATCGATCCGCCTGTCACTTGCATCGCTCATCCATTGAAAAAGCAGAAAGGAGAAAACATCGCTCGCTTGTGGATCACGCGAGTCCTCCGGCCGGCGGCGAAACACTCCGGCGGCCCCTCTGTGTGTTCCCCTTCACCTCGTCCATATTCATCTGCCAGCAACCCGCTTCGCCGCCGTGCGTGCGCGCGGGAGCGCCCTCCGATCCATTCCAGCGTCGGCTGTGTGTGGCCATCCGCGTGCATCTGACTGGGGCGGCGGTGCGCAGTTCGGAGGCCGCTCCGACGACTTCCAGCGCTGGTCCGGCGGGAGTTGGCTGCTGCTGAATCATACTGTTGGTGATGAAAAATCCTGGTGTTGCGGGCGCTGACTTGTGCAGTTGGTGACGAAAAATTCTGATGCTGGATGTCCCCTGAATTCTACTGTTGGTGATGATTTATGTAACTAGTTTGTACAGCAGCAAGATACCATTACTGAGTAGCAGTTAAGCTCTTGGTGTTGTGCCATTTTCGTTGCAGTTCTGCGCTGTTATGCTTGGTGTAGAATGCATTGGCCAGACTCAGATGCTAGAGGTTAATGCCTGCTGCTTTTCAAATGTTATGTGGATCTATTTGTGCCAGAATTTTGTTTCATATAACTCTTGTTTGCGCTTTGTTTGCTGAATTTAATTGTCCCAGAAACAGCATGAGCACAAAAATACTCCTGTCAAACCAGGCAATTTTAGAGTTGGAGCACTTTAAGGTTAGCAGGCGTGCCGCCGCTGATGGGGACACTAGGCGGGGGATGCTCGGCGTCAGCGACGGCTGTGGTGGATGCGAGTTGTGGAGCGGCGGCAACTGAGACAATCGTACCCGTGCGCACCTGCTCTGCTAGGTTTACTCACGGCAAAATAACAAAAATACTCCTCCAAATTTATTTTTTTGAGTAAATTTCACAGAACTACAGGTACTTCGACCGAATTATTGCAAAACTATAGATTTAAGGTGTTTTATCACAAAACTACAAATTTAATAAAAAACTACAGATTTAAGGTCAAACATCGTAAAACTATAGATTTAATACTTAAATTATCACAAACTTACATATTTTACAGTTAAAATTCCTACCACTACTATTATGTAGAGTTATAAAACATGTAGTAGTTTTGTAATAATTTTATTACTAAATATGTAGTTTTATGATACTTTATCTTCAATATGTAGTTCTTCGATAAATTTAATCTTAAATCTGTAGTTTTGTGATATATCATCTTAAATCTGTAGTTTTGTGATAGTTTGGATAAAGTACATGTAGTTTTGTGAAATTTACTCTTATTTTTTTAGACCATAATACCTCCTCCATATTTTTACTACTACTATCTAATAAGGTGGTAGTAGAAATAAATCTAAACTGTTCGATCAAATAAGATTAACGGTTCAGATTGGTTTCTACTACCTGTAGACTGTAGAGAGTATTGTAGTTGGGGAGGCACATGGTTACACTTTTTCATGTCAAAACCAATGTCCAAACCTTGGCCATGTAAGAATAATCCTTTGCCATGTGACTTTGATATGATGTCTCAGAAGACCACAAATCCACACATTTAAAGTCAGCAAACCAGCCCAAATTACCTATTGGGTGTGTTTTTTCAAGCTGGCCTTCAAGGTAATTCTTATACTCAGTGTACTTTGAAAGGATTATTTCTGTTTCAGATGGCTCTGGGGGAACATAATCTACCTTTTTCAATTTCTTCTGTTTTAAAGGATTATTTCTTGTTCTTCTCTTTTGCAATTATATGGATGCTTGCTCTTTCAGTTTGTGCAACTTCAGTTACAAAACTGAGCAACTATTGATTTTTTGAATCTGTAACTTTGTTATGTGTGTCCAGGCTTTGGTAAAAAAAAAAGAAATCCACAAGGCTTCTACATGTATCAACTATCAAAAGCCCACCAGGTTTGAGAAGCATTTTCCTTTTCAGTGTACCATCTTTTTTACATGTGGAATCAGATGTCCAAACCAAAAAATCAAGGTAAACAAAGATCGCCTTTTGTTTCTGAGCAAAAGAAGGGTTCGGAGAGCTGAAAAGTTTTCAACTACAATACATGACCCACACAAAAAGCCCAAAGCGCACAAAACAGAACTCACCCGGCCTGTTAGATTCAAATATTTCAGCCCGCCCGATGCATATATGCCCGCACAAAAACGCAAAACCCGGCCCAAAATATAGATCCAAAAGGCACACATGCAAACCAATCCAAAAACACATATTTTAACTGACGTTGCATTTTGTTTTTTCAGACGTTGAACAGAATTGGCAAATGCATTTTTTTGCAGTCTAGTCGGGCCCTTTATTCAGTTATATGTATCCCAATAAAAAAACTATAGTGACTACTATATCCGTCCTAAAATAATTTTAATTTTTACTCACCCTACATATGGCAATAAAAAGAAAAATACTAGAGTATTCCCCATTTTATCAATCTCAATGAACCTTGCTTTCACAAATTACAACACGATTATTGCTTAGAGATAAACTTATTTCGAAACAAAGAGGTAAAGATGATCCAATAATTTTAGGATGGACGCAGTATTTTTTTTTGCATGTCCAATTACTGATGTTTATAATCCGAACTTACAAATATAGCCGATTGATGAACATATATGAATCATTATTGCACTGTTACAACTTACAACGGGCTAGAAAAGGAGCACTGTGACACATGACAGAATGACCACACACCATGAAGCACTAGCCTTCATGTACTCAATGTAACCAATCAAGGTATAACGAATAATTAATTAATTAACTATAGCAAACCTTAATTACGTCGTCCCTTCGTCGATCCGAAGTGACGTACAATACATTTATGTAACAACACAAACAAATCAATCTCTTATCGACAGAATGAGATTTTCCGTAGTTTAATTAGCACTGCGGCAGATCGGCCGGCGGCGGCGGCAACGACGTCTCCGGCGTCGGCCCATCCTGAACCTCGAACACCATGGCCAAACCCAAATCTAGATGAGCTTCAAAGTGACAATGCATGTACCACATCCCTGCAACACACAAAACATTTTCATAAATTTCGTCAGATTTCAAACATTTCACAATCATATTCAACCTGAATTAATTTTGCTATCATAAGTCTATTTAGCAAGACTCCAACTTATAAATTTAAACTTCATGAGTTGAATCTAGAGTAGATTTGTGGAACAATCTGAACTAGCTCCATATATCTAATTTATTTTATGAGGGCAGTTTAGTCCATTTTAAAAAGGTGAAACATAACCTATTTGGTTCGGCTTCAACTTAAAAGAGAGATGGAGTCAGACTCTACGTTTAATTTAAATTAGTATCTGTTGTGTCGTACCAGGGTTGTTAGCGACGAAGCGAATGACGGCCCAGCCGCCGGTTGGGACGGCGATGGTGTTGCGCTCCTGCGGGTTGACGAGGTTGAACATCGGCGTCGCCGTGGCCTCGTCGTAGTTGCCGAAGCCCTGCGCGACGACGAAGAAGTTGAGGCCATGGATATGCATCGGATGGCTTTCTTTCGCGATCAGCCGCGTGTTCTGCAGCACCATCTCCACCGTCTCGTTGTACCGCAGCGTCTTCACCTTGGTCGACTTTGTCGTGAACTGCATCGTCGCGTTGTTGCTCTCGTCGCCGGTGTAGTCGAACACCACCGGCGGCGTGTCCGGGAAGTCGCGGGTGTAGACGCCCGCCGACGCGTTGTTGAAGTGCGCCTCGAGCATGGAGATGGAGGTGGGCGGCACGAAGGAGGCGTTGTTCATGCTCGACGAGAACACCGGCGGCGCGCTCCGGTTGCAGAGCAGCTGCGCCGGCTGGCATTCGGAGACGCCGAGCCCGACGGTGACGAACATGTGCGTGTCGACGGCGAGAGGCACCGTCGGTTTCCCCGGGAGCACCAGCGCGGTGAGGTTGGACCAGAACCGGTGCGCCGTGGGCGTGTCATTGTAGTCCGGCCGCGTCGGGAGCACCGGCGGCACGGTGTCGTCCACCTCGCCAACGTACTCCACCACGGCCGTCGCCGTGGTCTGGCTGAACGCCGGGCCATTCGGGACGGCGCTGTCGTATGGCGTCGCCGCCATGTAGAACCTTCCCCCCGGCGACGCGGTGGCGTTGGCATCAGCCACCATGAGCGCGTCCACCGTCTGCCCGGGCGCGATCACCACCACGTCGGTGGCGTACGGCGTGGCGTAGCTCGCATCCACGGCCACCACCGTGAACCCATGTCCCGCCACCTTGACGAACAGCGGCGTGTTGAGCGCGGCGTTGATGATCCGGAGCAGGTGCGTCTCGTTCCGCCGCACCTGGAACACCTCCGTCTGGTTCGCCGCCGAGCAGTTGTACAGATCACCGGGCTTGCCGTTGATGGTGTAGGCGTCGGCGTTCCTGGCGGGGATGCCGGTGAGGAACGCCATGCGCTCGAGGTCGACGACGTTGGCGTTCCACCACTCGCCGAGGAGTACGACGTGCTCGGCATCGGGCTTGGCCGGGAACGGGTAGGCGTCGGCGCCGGCGCGGGGGTTGAGGACGATGGCGCCGTAGACGGTGGCGCGGAGGAAGGAGATGTGGGCGTGCCACCACAGGGTGCCCTCTTGGTCGGTGACGTTGAAGCGGTATGTATAGTTGCCGCTGGGGCCCACGGGACACTGCGTGATCATTGATGGGCCATCGGCCCACTGCGACCCACGCTGGAACACGCCGTGCCTATACGTCGTGGCCCAAAAGAAGAGTGTTAACCAGTGTACTGATAAGGAGGGTTCACAAGTTCATAATTCAAAAAAAAAAAGGTCTTCAAAGAAAGTTCCGAATAAAAGACAATTGGAGCTGGAATTCAATAAGTTTTTTTTCTAAATTTTGAAAACTGAAATATGAAAAAATTTATGTAAACTTAAATTTTTCGGCCAGAAGTATACCGGGATGCACTAGTAGGGGCTAGGGACTCTCAAAATTACAAACCAAAATTGTGAACCCTACCAAATGAAAAATGAAGACGGTAGGTTTAGCTGTTTTAGAGATGAAAAATCAGTAGGATGAACGAATATCTTCGCTCTTCGGTTTTTGATTGCTTACGAACTTTATAATTCCGAGTTTTTCAGTTTTCTTTGTAAATATTTTTATGATAATATATGCCGGTAGTATTTCCAGTGAAAAAAAGTGGACCCTGGTGTGAAGAGATGGTATTGAAAAACGGGGCTAGCTTGGTTCATTTTTTAAAAGCGGGAATTTTATAGAATTTTCATATATATATATATATATATATATATATATATATATATAATTCCTATGTTGTAAACATCCATGATTTAAATATATGTTCATAATTAATGTTTTTTTATACATCGAATTAAATAAAAATCAAGTAGTAATGTGTTTGTGAGAGTGATTACCAGTGAATGGTCATATTGTAGGGTGACTCGTTGACGAGGTGAACCACTACGGTGTCGCCCTCGCTGGCGTTGATGGTCGGGCCGGGGAGCTGCCCGTTCACCGCCGTGATGATCATCTCCGGCTGGCACAGCCGGCTTATGGATAGGTTACCCACCTGGACGATGCAGACCACCAGTAAAGCAATTAGCAAAAAAATCAGTGCAGTATATTGTTCTTGTTGCTTAAATGCCAGATGGTGACAGGGTAAAAAAAAAGAGTGCTACTAACTACTGAGCAAATAATTGTAGAACTTTTCATATATAAGTGGGTTAAACCGGGTTAAACCGGCTTTTGAATATTTTCTCTATCCTAATATAAACTAATTTTTTTTTCACGAATCTATCGTAGGGACGAAGGAAGTACATGCTGGAGTAGTTATATTCGTTAGCATCTCATTCCTATGTATGAAAAACTAATCTAGTTTTGCTACGATTTTAGGTATAAAAGGTTTTATTTCACTATCCTTACCTTCTCCTATAAGATCTATTTTTTTACTCATTTTAATTAACCCTCCCCCCCCCCAACTACTCAAAAACCTCTTATCTTATTCCCATGTGATATTTTTATATTTGATTTCTCCTTATACATGCCTTATTATATTTCAAATTTCAATTTTGTAGGGTGCTAGCTCACATTATATCTTAGCTCCTCAACTCTTTATTTTTTTTTTGATATGTTAATCAATGTCTTCATAGATTGGAAGCACCTAAGACTAATTTAATGTACATGATTTTAAATTTCATCCTTCTGAAAAAATTTCAAAATATTTGTGACATGGATATTTTCATATACCACTCTACAAAATTTAACTCAAAACATATTTCCTATAGAAACAAACAAAAAGGGAGAATATAATTGGGGAGTAAATTAATAAGTGCAAAGTGCTGCGACAATATATTTGAGTTAATAAATGAATACACATTTTCTTCCTTTAAAAATTAGTGTATGAGCCTAAAAAAAGGAATGAATAATTTCTAATCAAACGTTAATTCCGAAACTATTTCCTACCATCAACATCGCAAACAATCTAGTTATCAACCGAAGATCCAACCAACGGGTGCAGTGGTATACAATGAAGCACTAGCACCACCACCACTAGCTTCTTGTTTACCGTAGAAGAAGAAATGAAAATCATGTATCTACTTGAGCTAAATCGCAAGAAGATGATGAAACAATATATATACATGGACACTTACATTGAAAGTGTGCTCCACAACGGCGCCATGAGCAACCGAAGAGATGACCAAGACAGCAAAAGCAACCGGCAGAATCATCAGCCGGAGGAGAGAGGAAGAACAAGCCATGTCTCCCTTGTGCGTGTGTAGTGTAGCAAACACAGGTTCATGCACAGAGACAATTTAATTAGCTCTTGTGAATTGTGATCATAGGAAACGGAAGATTTGTTGTAGAGAGTTATCAATGAGTCGTGGTATTTATAGCCCTCGAGAGTTGCAGGACCACTGTCATTACTAGTTGTAACTGGTTGACCAATCATGCCAATTAATTTAGTTAGAAACATAGAACAACACACACGCAAGTAATCATCCAATTTGATGTGGTTTCCTTGAGTTGAACCTCACTAGTGACACACGTTTTTTTGTTATCTCTTCATGTTTGAAAATTTTCAAGTGGTTTATCAAAGTTCAACTTCTTTGTCCCTCGTGAAAAAGTCTCATTTTTGCTAGCTACATCATCCGCATATAAAAAGTCAATTTTGCTTCGCATTTAAGATTCGTTTTATTAAGTTTTCAGATTTACTCATAGTCTATGTTTGACTATATGTGCTGCTGTAGATTAGTTAATTGATGACGGTTCATATATTGCATAGAAGTATTCAACAATGTGAAGCTCGTTGTACTTTCAACAGTATGGGCAAGGAGTTAGGGAAGATAACATTTTTATGGACCATGAAATTGGATAATGTATGGTGTCTGATTGACTAAATACTATGATGTACGTCTCTCAGTTTTTAAATTATTTATTGTTCTAGTTTTATCGTAAATCAAATGTGTTTATCTTTTGCTATCAATTTTTACAGATTCGTATCAGTTAACATGATAAGATTTATATTTTTAGATTCACAATGAGAAATGCATTTATAATATATAATTCGTATATTATTAAACTATACGGATTTTGAAAAATTAATAGTTAAAAATAGATATATTTAACTTAATATAAAACTAAAACGATGAGTAATTTAAAACAGAGGAGTACTACATGTCAAACATATTTCCAAGTGTTTAATTAATATGCTCATGGAACCTATGATCAGCAAGGGAGACATTAATATTCTCTCTTTCGCATATTCTTCACGAAGACACGGAAAAAAAAGTTATATTACGTGTCGAAATAAACAGCTAGAATTACAAACATTCAGAAAAGTGTGTAATATATATGCATGATAGGCTAAACGTCACAACTGAAGGTATGATTTTCTTAAGGGGCTCCTTTCACTACTGACTCGCTGTCATTTACTGGCAAACACAACTTTTGCCACTATTTCAAGATTGAACAGTTGACAGAAAGCAACAAATCATATTCTCTCTTTTACTCTCCAGCCAGAGAGTAGAGATCGATGTCTGAAACAAGACTAGACTTTTTCACAAAGTTGAATGGAAATAACACAGTAGGCACAAACACAAAAGCAAGATAAACAGAACAACTCTGCAAGGTAGCTATAATCGACAGCATTTCGTCAGTCAAGGGGGTGGTCGGTTTTTGCAAGCAAAACACGTAATTGCTACGTTGTGTCAGTCCCCTAACTAAAGTTTACCTTTGCATAGTTCTGCAAGTTTTACCTGCCTCTCGCATACGTCTTGTTCTTCAGAACTGTCGTTCAACAGTGCAAAGACAAAGTTATAACTCAAAGTGTACTACCAAATTTGGAAAAAAAAATTAGCATTTTTTAAACCAATATACAAAGGCTTCTAGACAAATTATTTCAAGAATGGATAATTTTCTCATCGCCAGTGACCTGAAGTCAAGATATTGAACCTTGGTGCCAACAACCTTAGTGTACTGGAATAAGTATTTCTGAACATTTATTTGTAAAATAAGTTTTAAAAAGGTTTAAAATGTAAATATTCCAGACCGCCGGATGGTGTCTAAAAAGGAACGAACAAATTATGGGTTCGTTATAAAGTTGGTTCAGTAGTACACCAGTTACAAAGTTATAGTAGTATACCAGTTTATTCAGGATTCGTTATGTTTCTCCCACAAGTTGGTGTCTAAAACGGAAGAAACAAGTTGCCGTCGGCGACCAACAAAATTATCAGGTAAAATGTCTGTTTCTCCTCGTCTCAATAGCAAAAAAAAAACACGTTGGCCGAGATGCATGCGTCCCTGTCATACATATCTCTATCAGATCAGATAGATGCATGAAACTGCACGTATGTGTCACATTCAGAGATGAGCAGAATATGTTGTGTGTATCAGCTGATATATGTAGTGTGTGTGTGTGTGTGTGTGTGTGTGTGTGTGTGTGTGTGTGTGTCTGTTTTGTTAAGATTGCCACTGATGACCACGGATTGAGATAAGCCGCCTTGGGGAAGGAATTAATAGTAGGTTACGTTTGGTCTCAATCAGCTTAATTTGCAGGCCGGGTATCCTATAGGATTTTTATTTCGGTATCAAACCCTAAAAGATATTGATCTTTAAAATCTTCTAATCCTATAAACCTTATTTGTAATTATTGTTGTTCTCTCTTTTTTCAGATCAGAGTACATGCATGCCGACGGGTTGTATTATGTCAAACTAATCAACAAAAATTTACTACATGATACTTAAAGAAGGTCTTTGTTGCTAGACACCTTAAAAACGTGATATGGTTGTACTACACTCCAAAAAGTGATAATTTGTTAAAATACAATACATCCATTATTTTATTATTTTTAGGAAATAGAGAGAGGAATAAATTGAAATGTCAAGTTTGCCTCTAGCCAATAGCTTGTAATGGCCATCGTCACCACCAGCTCCAATTTTATGTTTTGGAGAGGAGATTGGGGTAAAGAATATGTCTTGGGTCTGGTTTGAACCAAACCCATACTCGTTACAACATGTATGGCCCAAGGGGAAAAATCCATAAAATCTTTGATTATTATTTGATGATGAATAATTGGTATTTGAGATTATTGGTTTTGATATTTGAATATTATTAGCGAAGTGGTTATGGAAATGATTGGATTTTCATATGGTGAACAGAGACTGTTGTTTTATTGGGTCCGGTCAGACCAGCGGTATATGCACGGTCAGACCGGCTAGCCCGCGGTCTGACCGGTCTACGCTGTGTCGGTTTCGGTTTCAGGTTGTTATTTTGGATATCTGTGATTATGGTTTCTAGATGGATACTAAGCGTATGTAATATTGTCGTTTGCTAACAATGAGTCAAGTTGGAGAGAACTTGTACTCGGATATGGTTTTTTGGTTAATGTATGTGTAGGTGAGTCTTAATACCTCGAGAGAGCATTTGTCGGTGATGGATCGGGAGTCAACTTGGAAGAAGATGATGTCCGGATGACCAGGATATCATGCGGGATGCTTAAGCTAGCAAGAGATCAATGCACGTGGTTGGTGAAGATTCCATATGGTATACGATGGAGATATTGTATGCGTATGGGATGTGGAGTCGAATTTGGACAGAGTCCAAATTTGGTAAAATTGGAGTTCGTAAAATTTGTTTCTTGTACGGGAAGGTTTCTTAGGAGATTAGAATGACTTGTACAAGATTGGCTTGTGACTTTAGGCTACCTACCTCAGGTATAAATAGAGAGGGAGGGTGTAGCATCCCGGTATCGATTTTGAGAGAGTTGAGTTGAGAGAAAATTTAGGGTTTCAAGTTTAGTCGAGATTTTCGTGAGAGTGTTATTATTGCACTTTGTAAACACAGATTAGAAGTAATAAAGTTCAATCTACTTTGAGAATTCTTCGATTTGTGATTGCTCAGGTTTCGGCGGTCACACCTACGAGTGCACAGCGGTCAGACCGACAGCGGCAACAGGCGACAGCAGCGCGATTGGATGGTTCGACCGGAGTGACTACACCGGTCAGACCAGAGGTGTTCACGCGGTCAGACCGGTGCATCTAATCCGGTCAGACCGATCATTCCGGTCAGACCGATCATCATCGAAATTTGACGGTAACTTTTAATTTTACTAAAAGTTTGATCGAAATTTGAGGGTAATTTTTAATTTCGCTAAAAGTTTGGTTTTTGGATAATACAACCATTCACCCTCTCTGGTTGACTTAGTTCTTGATATTCGGTCGTACAAAATCATGTTTTTCACTAGGTTTCTCTTTTTTTATTTGGTTCGGATATGATAAAATAATTGCTACGGTGCTCCTTAGTAAATTATCAGTTTTTAGGTTGTCCTACAGTTGTGTTACATTTTTTAGGTGTGTCTTATAACAAATTATACCAAGTAATAAATGATGCCACGTACTGGTCAAAATCGGATTGGGCTCCAAGAGCAAGTGCTATAAGGATATAAGCGTAAAAGTACTAACCCTAAGATGCCACGAAAAAGAGTTAGATAATGAGTGGAGAACAGAAGTAAAAGGAGAAAAAGGAAAGAGTAGTGTGGATTATATGTAAGTGGTTAAAATAAATAGTTACTATAATGTATTAGAGGCACGTATTATATAGTAATCACGCCTACTATAAAACTTAACTTGCTCTGAGACCGTAGTTCCAATGATAGACATCATCTATCATTTAGCCCTATTGGTTGCTTGGCTGTACTAGAAAATAAGGATCATGATAGTGCAACAACAAGCCTAGCTAGCTATATGGTAATTGTCATATGACCATAAGATGGAATATGGATTACACAGCATATCTATGTAAGGAATAAAAATTATATCTACTACTTAATCTCGATTTTTATATAGTTCATGCACGGTTTTGGACTTTCTTAAACACATTATACCCAGAATCCTAGGGGATATTAAAACAAATGGAAAAACCTTGTTTCTTTTTATATAAAAAATGCACTCTCAAAATTAAATATAAGGTTATGTGAAATTTACTCTTTGTCAACGTTGCTTTACATTATATTAAAAATTAGAGCTTGTTTAAGGCAGCGTTCGCGAGCAGCGTTCGGAACCCCGCACAGTAAACACGGAAAACGGAGCGATCCATTAGCACGTGATTAATTAAGTTTTTGCTAATTTTTTTTCAAAAATGGATTAATTTGATTTTTTTAAACAACTTTTGTGTAGAAACTTTTTACAAAATACACACCGTTTAGTAGTTTGAAAAGCGTGCGTGCGGAAAACGAGGGAGATGAGTTGGGAAGAGGGGGAGAAGAACGGGGCCTAAATAGTGAAACATGACTGAAAACCTTAGGTGTACCCACAAGTCTGATCAAATTAACTAAACTATACTCCCTCATTTTTTTAAATATCAGACTCCGTTAACTTTATTATGTTTGTCGACTATTCATCTTATTATTAAATAATCTATGTAAATATCATTTAACTTTAGTGACTTGTTTTATCAATAAAGTATTTTAAGTATAACTTATTTTTCATATTTTCACTAAATTTTCTAATAAGATGAATGGTTAAATATATATTGAAAACTTAATAGCATCATATATTTATAAACGGAGGGGACAATTCAAAAGCCTATCATTGGATTAATTAATTATTTTCCAGATTACATTTCCAAGCTTGATCTGAGAAATAATATACATAAACTTAATTTCATTGAGTGGTCTTCCTTTCGTTCTAAAATAAACAAATCCGAATAGATATCTTTTCTAAATTCATAGCACAGATATCATATCTTGTACTACATTGGTTTATTATAGAACGCAGGAGGTAGGGCAGTTGTAGCTAGCTAGACCCTTATATAGCTCTGCAAGTACATATCATGCATCCATGTGCAGTTAACCTTGCGCGCTCGATCATTTGTCAAAATCTATATGTTTATGATGATCGGCAATAATGCAAGCATATCTTGGCAATAATGCAATAATGCAAGCATATCAAATTTGATGCTGGACTTGACAGTGTTGTCAAATCTGAGTTAATTTCTATACATCACTATTTGACCGATCATCCTCAAAGGTGCATGCGGTGCTGATAACTACAATAATTTTGTTGCGTGAACCGTCTATATATGTCACACGGTTTAGAGAATAGTATTTGGTTATATTTGGAGAAGTTTAGAGTACTTTTGTTTTTTCCTCTTCTAGTTTGAGCAAGTTTTGTCATGTCAAGAGCTAGTTATAGCTAGGATGGTGATGCTGATGCATCTGCGTCCACAGGTTTCGTTATCTCTAACCTATATTAGGATTGGGTTGTCCGTACCTAGCAGCGTATGGACACTTCTTTCATGCTTGTGGTTGGCCAAAGGAATACTTTCAGCGTTTGGAAGTAACTTGGTTGCATATATGCTTCGATAACTGTTTTAGACACGTAACAGATCACTTTACAGGTTACAAACATTGCATATATACATACAGGACTCTTACTGTTCATTAGCACGCACGTGTCAATTTATGTATAGAGTATTTTCTCCGCTTTAAAATATAAGTCGATATCATTCATGTGACAGAAAATTAAATGTATTACTCACAAGAATTATTTCATAATAAAGAAATTGTTGTTGGAACCTTCTCTTCTACTAAAACAAAATACACATTATATTCTGAAATGGGAAAAAAATCTATTTTACTCCCTAAGCTATTTTATTGGATCACCTAACACTCTAAACTAAGTCGATTTTAATAGTTTGGGTTATAAAATAAACCAAAAAATATTAAGGGTGTTAACTACGTGAGTTCAAGTTTGTAAAATGGATTTTATTTTTTTGAATGAAGGGACTACTGGAGAGCGCTGCAATTTCTTTTTTTTAATTGAAAACTTCGTGGTGGAAGAATAGTTTTTAAATTAAAAAAAGAAAGAGATGTCATCTTCTCCCATTTGTAATTTCAAAAACGGAAACATAGATCTCCTCAAGATAAGATGCATTAACGTCAACTACTTAAATACAAAAACGACTTAACAAGATGCCATTGAAGTTAGATATATATATATATATAGATCGATGCATGACAATCGAAGTATTAGGACAAGTTGGTCTCAAAATACTTTGTACATGTCCTTCAGCTTTCACCCAATCCATTTCATCATTGTACTGATTATATCTACGTGTTAATTTTCCCTATATATACTTGCGCCCATTCCATCAAGCGACCATAAGGGTACCTTTTTTTCTTGAAAATGACCGTATGCTCTTAAATTATATGATCCAATGGACAATGGTGCATATGATCAGGAAAATAATTAACACCACTTGGTAACTAATAGATTTGTTTTCATAAACAAAATTTGCCCTGCTAATATATTTCAGATCGATATTATCGGAGAGGGTTCTAACATATGCGTTATGGGACGGACAAGGGCATTATGTTCATTTTAAAAATATTTAACAAAAATAAACTAACATAATGGCCTAATGAAAGTGAGAGAAATGAAAGGAATTTTCTGAATGGTGTATACAAAGAACTAATACTACATTCATCCCATTTTAAGCGCAGCCACGAGTTTCCATGTCTAACTTTAATCGTCCGTTAAAATTTTTTAAAAAAATTAAAAAATATAAGTTACGTATAAAGTATTATTCATGTTTTATCATCTAGTAACAATAAAAATACTAATCATAAAAATTTTAAATAAGACAGATGATCAAAGTTGGACACAGAAACTTATAGCTGCACGGTAGAGGGAGTATTATTTCATTGACATTGGTACGGTACTGTTAGAAAAGCTGAGAAGAAAATTTCCAACCTTACATACTTTTCCATAAAAAGGAAAAAAAAAAGGCTAGAACTGAAACTGAGTATAAGTTCATCTGAGGTCCCTTAACTTGTCAACGAATCCGATTTTTATCCTTCAACCAGAAAACCATAAACAACGGATCCCTCAACTATCAAAACCATTGAATGTAGATCCTATAGCAGTTTGGACAGCGGTTTTAGCTAACATAGCACCTACGTGGCTAATTTGACTCGGTCTTTATCTGACGTGGCATTGACATGGTGCTTACGTGGCAATTTCATTTGGAAAATAATAAAAACTGTGGCCCCACATGTCTGTTAAAAAATTAATTAAAAATGGTGGGCCCCACATGACATTCTCATCCTCTCTCTCCATCTCCCCTCTTCATCTCTCTCCAGGCGCAACGGGGGGCAGCAGCGCGCTGCGGCCGATGGGAAGGGAGCGGCATACGACGGCCGATGGTAGAGGAGGGAGCGGTGCGTAGTAGCCGGCGGGAGAGGAGCTGCACGACCTTAGCCCTGCCGCCGCCGACTCCTCCTACTGTGTTGTGGCACGTCGGGCAGGAGCCATGCGAGACAAGCTAGGCGTCGGCGCACCGCATGTGGAACCCGTGACCGCACCGCAGCAACACGCGCATCATCTCACCATCCGCGAACTCGCCAAGGCAGATGGCGCACACGTCGGTCTCCACCGTCTCCTCCCCGCCACAGTACACCTCCACTGGGATGCTCCTCAACGCGCACTTCTTGGGGCTATGAACGGCGGTGTAGGAAGACAGTTGTCGCGGCTGCACAATCCAGCGACTCAGCAGCGGTCTCCACCATGGGAGACCATGGCCGGCGGCGGGAGGAGGACCGACGTCGCGGCCGCGCAAATCCGGCAGCTCACAGCGGTCTCCACCGCGGGAGGCCATGGCCAGCGGCGGGAGGAGGACCATCGCTGCGGCTTCACAAATCCAACAGCTCAGCCACGGACGCCGTGGCCGGTGGTGGGAGGACGACCGTCACCGTGACCGCGCAAATCTAACAAGCTCACCGGCGGTCTCCGTCGCAGGAGGCTGTGGTCGACTGTGGGAGGAGGAGGTGGGGGAGGTAGCTGGGTGAAGTGCGCAAGATCGCTAGCACGACACCTTCCTTAGCTAGCAGTGGGATCCATATGACGGAGGAGATGGGAAGATTGGGGAGGAGGAGAGGCTTGGAGAGAGAGATGAAGATGGGAGATCGAGAAGGAGGAGGGGATGAGAATGACATGATATGGGCCCCACCATTTTTGATTTATTGTTTTGTAACTAACATGTGTGGCTACAGTTTTTATTATTTTTCAAATTAAATTGCCACGTAAGTGCTATGTCAAATGAAGACCGAGTCAAATTAGCTATGTAGGCATCACGTCAGCTAAAACCACCGTTCAAACCGCCATGAGTCCTATATTGCACCGGTTCTGATAGTTGAGCAACTAGTTGAATCTATTTTTTCAGTTGAAGAACGAAAATCGTATTTATCGATAAGTTAAGAGACCTCGGATAAACTTATTCTAAACTGAGCCCATGCTTACCCCCCATGAGGCTTTATGCAACCTAGGCCAAGGCCTATAAGGCCACAAACGATCAACCAGACGACACAGGTCCACTAAGCAAGCTAGGTGCCTGGCTTGGCTAATTGAGAGTGGCCATCTCAAGTTGAGATTCTCAACAACCAACACGCAACTAGTGCCTATCATTCATGTGATCACGTCAGGTTTATTACAAAATTGGTTTGGTATATTACCATTCTTTTAAAATAAAGTACAAACGCAATTATTCATATATACGTGTGCTTGCTTACCCTAAGAACGTATATACATGTACCCTAAATGTATGAGCATCTCTGAGAGCTTGGATCGATAAATCTTGAGATTAAAGTTGGCGTAGGCGCCTCGTTATCTATCACTAAAAAGTAGTTAGTCATAAATGTAAGCATCAATTTCAAGTCCAAAATTTAAATTCGAGTGGGTAAGTTCCACAACGAGGAATGTAAACATATGCAGGGATATGTTTGGTGCAAAACTAGGTTTTTAATAAATTTTGGTGTAGTTTTAAGAGTGAAACCTTCAGGATCTACAAATATTTTTTCGTTCTGAGGTTTAAAGTATGTCAGATTTATTGATTTATTGTCTTCCTAAATTTTGGTGTGATTAAAAATGACAACCAAACTTTGCTATGCTGGGGAGATGATTGGCATCGGCAGAACTGCAGAACTGAGAAACAAAAACATATTTTAATAAATCAATATTAAATATAGGATGAGTTATTTTATATGAGTTTCATCCAATGCGACATCCAAGTTCGGTCTTGCACCATGATGCACCGTAAGTGGTTTCGTCCTATTTTCATTTGGGGATTAACAGTTTGGGGATTCTGATTAGTCACAGGCCCAAAGTGCACAAGTAAAGCCACAGCATTCTATTTCCGCAGTGCTGCACAATGTACATCCTATTTTCACAAGACAGTATACAGTACAATTTACTTCCTCCATTTCTCTGTACTGTCACTATTGAATAGTACTATGTAAGCATTAACAATTAATAAGTTCAAAATATCATAATACAGTGAATGTAAGTTAGGTAGCTGTATTTTTTGTGCAACATAATTTGATACAGCAGCATAAATGTTTTTTCAAAAATTATTTATAAGAAAAGAGTGATAAATGTTTGAATAGGAATAGTAGCAAGCAACGAGTACTATAAAGAAATAAAACCCTTTTATCCCAGAAATATCATGAAACGAAGGAAGCATATACACATGAGCACATAGATGCACAGGGTCAGCATGGCCAAACTGATCTTAGATTTTTCTTCTTTGCACAAGTCATGACTGTATATATAGCAAAAATAAACATGTTCGTTGGTCATTTCAGTAAAGTTGTCCAAGAGTATATGAAAATTTAATCTAAGTGTACTCATTTTTTTATACAGCAATAATTGAATCCATGCTTACTTCTTGATCAGAAAAATTGCAGTTATGTTTTTGGTAAACAGGTATCAATCTTCAGGTCAAAACAAACCAAAACCATCTTGAAGCATGCTGAGTTTTACACTAGGAAGACACAATTCCTATGCAAGAATGCAACTGTGCAAAACAGAAATGCAATATAAAAAACGGTGAACCATCAGCTCTTTCAGCTGCCTAGGCGCCCAGCCATGGCAAATGTTGGGCTAACCATTAACATCAGCTTCATCTGTGACCATCCAAACGCATAAGGCCATCTCAGAAACTCGCATTGGGTAATATTATGGAAAATCCCAGCTGATCTCTCTATTTTGAAGAAAGAAACGTCAATAAACCAATAATTCGTCATACACATCCTTTGACAGGTTAGGACAAAAAAATATTGTTTTTTTCTTCCTTGACAAAATACTGTACTATTATCTTCCATGGTTTGATGTGAATTAATGTACCTATAGAAACTGAGGGTTTTCCAAAGAAAAATAAAAATACAGAAAGTGAGTTTTAGAATTTCAGTCTTTGCAAATATTGCAAAACCATTAATCTCTATCAGCATTTCTGATAGAGATATACCTGTTGTACAGATATTGGAGAGTGTCAGTACTTAGTGCTTACAATGAATGGTTGTACTTCTAAGGCAATGCTAAGGATGACAATAGGCATGTCTTCAGGTGAAGAAAGCTAGTAAAGAATAGGTTAGTAAATCAGTAGGCACAATAGAAGTAGTTAGTCTACTGCTGACAATATTTCTTCAAAGGTCATATGTGTATTATATACAAGCGACAGATAATCCAACAGAAAAAAAATGGTGGACTAATTTCATAAAAAAAAGTAGCTCCTTCCTAGCACTGGAATTATGAATATTTTTCCAGCAGTAATCAAGTGCATGACAAACACATTAATGAATACAACCATCTTTGAGACTCCACCGATAAAACAGAAGCAGAAAGGGCACTCTATCTCAGCCCCTTTCAACAAAAGAACATTTTCCTGCATCTCATCTCAAATGAAGTCTAGCATCACCACTATTATGTATGAATCTGATCTATATCCATGTTATCCCAAAATAGCACAAGAACTATTTTATTATTCAGTGCATACTGAACAATATTGTACATACGAAAGATACTACGTTACCTGAACAAAATTATATATTCCAGCGCTAAGGCGGTAAAGGCCTAAGGCTAATAGCAGAGTATTTGATCCAAACATTTGCACAATTGAAGAGACACCTATGAACAAAAGAACAGAGATGCCCACACAGTTATACATGATGTGGTCAAAACTGCTCTTGGGATTCACAAACTCATCACCACGGCGATAGTCAATCATGGCCACACTGTGACCACTGACACTACATGCCGATCCTTGCCCTCGTCGAACGGCAGGAAGACATACGAGTTGGCGAATTCATTGTAGATCTCCCCCGTGAGCTCCCCGTGAAGCGCACGGCAATGCATATAGAGCACAACGTTGGTCACCATTCCATAAAGCATTAGAACCACCAGCACCGCCGTTCCGACGACCGCCTTCACCACCACCGGCGCCATGCCAGCCCACCCTGCGCTGGCATCATACGTCTCCGCGGCCACCCCACCAAACCCCCATAGCGTAACCCCTATCCCGGCACCGAACACCAAGAACGCTGAGAGCGCGGCGAGGCGCGCGCCATTGAGCAGCCGGCAACTCTGCCGCAGCGGAGGCAGACAGGCACTGGACTCGACGACGGCGGCGGCGCCGGCGAGGGACCAGAAGGGGACTAACAGGAGAAGGCCAAGAACGGCGAGGCCGGCGGTAAGCGGGAACGGGAGCGGGAGGAGCGGGAGAAGCAACAGCGGCGCTGCCGGGAGCGCCGTGACGAGGAGTCGGAGGAGGGACGCGGGAGCGGAGAGCAGCGAGGCGAGCAGCTTGACGGGGCGGCCGAAGAACCCGGCGTGCGCGCTGGCGGCGGCGGCGGCGAAGGCGGCGAGGTAAAGGAGGGCAGCCGCGGCGGCCAGGGCAAGTAGCGGGATGGGTGCCGCCGACGGCGTAGACCGGAGCGAGACGGAGGGGGAGACGGCGGGGAGGAAGGGAGCCGGGAGGGAGAGGAGGAGGAGGGAGAGCGGGAGGAGGAGGAGAGACGAGAGGGCGAGGAAGTGGCGGGAGTGGGCGGCGATGAGGCGGCGCGTGGCGGCGGCCGCGCCGGCGAGGAGGTCCGGCCATGGGAGGACGGCCGGCGTCGGATCCGAGCGCCACAGCGGGAGCGGCGGCGGCGAGTCCATGAGTGGATTGGAAGGAAGTGAAAGCGTGTACGGAAGAGGATGTGATGAGGCTGGGAATGTTTGTGTTGATTTGGGGGCAGGGTGGTCCAGTGCGACTGTAACTGTTCTTTTGGGGGTTATTTTGGGCCTGTTTCGAAAAGGGACTTATTCCAAATTCCTATCCCATCGGATATTTGATACTAATTTAAAGTATTAAATATACACTAATTAGAAAACCTATTCCATAACCTTGGACTAATTCGCGAGATGAATCTTTTGAGTCTAATTACGTCATGATTTAACAATGTGATGCTATAGTAAACTTTTCATAATTATGGATTAATTAGGTTTAAAAAATTCGTCTCGCAGATTAGCTCTCATTTATGAAATTAGTTTTTATTAGT
The DNA here is from genome assembly GCA_000573905.2 of Oryza punctata. NCBI lineage: Eukaryota > Viridiplantae > Streptophyta > Magnoliopsida > Poales > Poaceae > Oryza > Oryza punctata. The sequence continues at coordinate 8,150,383 of CM002499.2, read as the reverse complement.
TTATGTTTAATACTCCAAATTAGCGTTCAAACTTCCGATGTGATACGAGCTAAAAAGTTTTAGCCCCATCTAAACACCCCCTTTGACGATTTCAATTATTTGAGCTGCTCATCAAACTCGAGCTTAGGTTATCCCCATTGAGAAAATTATGTTTTGATAGCATTTTCAATGGACTAGCTATCAGCTTAGCCATCTCAAAAAAATAACTTAAAAAAAGGACTAAGCCATAAGAACCGATATATTAGTACTGATTTAGCCTACTACAATAATAACTATATAGTATTATCTTACTCCCTCCGTAAATTTTAGGTAGATATATAATATTAGAATGTGTTATATTTATCTAAAATTTATTATATTTTAGAATGGAGAGAGTATATGAAAAGAGAAGTATAAGAGAGCGCAGCGTGATAGCATACTAAATTAGGTGGTATGAAATTTTTTTCTGTGCTTTCTAGGTCTCTGGCTCTGTTTGTTCGGTCCTATGCGTATGGCGTGTGGGCTGTAAATATTAGTTTTAGGCTCAACCACGATAGAACATAGCAATGAAGTTTATTTCTAATCACTTATGCATTCAACAACAACAACTAAGAACATCTACAACAGATTCTCTAAATTAGATTCTCTAAATACCCACGTAGCTAACTCTCAATCTGATTTAGCAAGTCGAACTTGTTATCCATTCCAACGATCTCTCCATCTACACTTTCCATTTTAAGTCTATAACAGTAGGTCCCATATGTCAGTCTCCCTACCCTTCTTCACCCCTCCTCTATGTTTTTCTCTTCTCCTCTCTCTATCCACTCCCTCCCTACCACCGCCGCTCCCCCTTTCTCCATGCTACCGGCATGGTGGCTGGGGAACCGCCGGGTGATGGCTGGGTGGCTCGGCCACCTCGGGCGCCCCCCAGCGGATCCGACGCTAGGGGCTCTCCTGTGGGCCCCCAGTTTTATACACCGGAAACCCCACGTGATTACAACACAATTCCCTAAATCAGTAGATGGTACACACATGGTAAAGTTGTATATCACAAAACTAACATCGTTATACATGTTTTACAATACAGTAATAATACATGGGTTGCCCGGGTGGGTCCCACATAGACCAAGCATGGTCACATACAATACCAAAAATCGAAGAAGTAGATAAGGTAGCGGAAGCGAAGCAGCGGCGGTCCAACTTATTCCATAGGCAGCGACTGGTGAACCTAGGTGTTGATGCAAAAACACACACCGACCTTAAAGATTTGCTTTACTCTAGTGCAGGTCCAAAACTTGTTCTTTAGGTTCGAGGACGTGCCAGTTGATTTGATCCTGCAATCAACAAGAAGAAATATGCAAATATGTTAGTAAACGATAGTCCATCAGCCAGCTAGCCGATTTCATATCGTATTGAGACCTAGCCGATGCAATAAAGCATGAATCGATTGTAAGGTATAGTCAATGATAAAGCTAACCCTAAAACTAGTACATCAGCTAAAAAGATTAGTGTTATGCAATATATAAATCATTATTACTTTAGAAATAAGCAATTGTGATAGATCGAACTGAACCGAGACAGTATAAATTGTTCAAGTCTAAAGTAACATGAAATAATGATTACATGTACTTATGTTAAAGTCGATGTCTAGATTTAAGCATATATCGGCTATAGCTCCGATACAACCCTATACTAGGATATTCTCTGGCAACAAATATATTCAACTATAACCAATTAGATTGGTAGCAAGTCCAATATATTTGTATTGGATTAGATCCTGATATAAGGGGCAGGTATAGAACATTGAACAAAGTATGAAACTATGTAAAACATCTATATCAGATAAGATCGGCTGAAACCCCGATACTATCCTTATTAACAACCATAAAACAGGCTAGAGATCATAATTCAGAACATGACTTAGGCTGCGTTCGCACCTGGGTGCTCCCAACACGAACAGTGTTTGCGGAAAACGAAGCGATCCATTAGCGCGTGATTAATTAGGTTTTGTAAGGACCCCCGTTTTGCAACAGGAATCACTCGTAATCTGTGCCAATTCCCTGGATCAAGTAGTTTGGCACACACGATACATAGTTGATTTACCAAAAGCGCATACATACGCGTCGAGTACGGATTATTACATCATAAGCCCGAAGGCGTAGTCTTAGAACAAAGGACCAAGCGGTCCGGAATACAGTTCAAAAGCAGAATAAAGATAAGTAGCGGAGCGAAGGCAGCGGCATTGTCATTGCCACAGGCAACGACCATATCTAGACCTAGTGGGCACCCTCCTCTTCCGCATCCTCTTCGTAGTAGGCATATGGATCTTCAGCGGTATCATCTTCGGCTTCTGATGAAGTTTATAATTGCAAGGGTGAGTACCAACCGTACTCAGCAAGTCACCACGACAACGATGCATATGAAGGATTTTTATTCAAGGCAAGGCAAAGGCTCAGTTGCATAAAGCTAGTTTTGCAATCATTTTCACAAACCTAAGACCTAGCATAACTGGTCAAGTTTTAATACCAGAGTTTAATTTAAACAACGACGGTTCTGTCTACCATCCATTGTGATCCCAAGGATGGCTTCCCGCCGTTAGTCGTCATGGTTTTCTGTGGACGCCCACCTTCCCTACTCTCAGGGAGTGGCTCCAACAGCATAAAATTCATCATGCAATAACCCATCTCACACAGGTTAAAAGTTTAGAGTCTAGCCAAGTGTAATACATGTCCCGGTGCTCAATATCCGCGAGCACGGCTATTCGAATAGATTTGGTTTGCTCACACTGCAGTGGATGTACACTTTACCCGCACTCCGCGACTGCCCAACACATGAGCCTCGTCCCAACACATGAGACGCGTCGCGGCAAAGCCTTTCGATAACCTTGCATTGGCAGTACCCGCTCCATGAACTATCATCCTCATGCACTCTAGGCGTATCTGTTTCTAGCAGTGAGAGGAGTTCTGGCGCTCCCGGGAAGGAAAGTCTCACACGCACGTAAGGTTTATAGTTTATAGTTTAAGTTTAGATTCTCACTCTCACACACGTGGCAGCCCTACAAATGGCGACACCGACGTAGGGCACGCATCGCGGCCCTACCTCAACGGCTGCCCCACCGTAGCGCACCTGCCTCACACACGGGGGTGAACCATCTATGCAAGGATACTGCCTCTGCTCGGCTATCTAGTCCGCTAGGTCTATACCCATCTGAGAAGTGCGGTTGTACGAGGGTCGTTTCATGCTTAACTTCATGGCTCGGTCCTTAACTGACCGGGGACGGTACTAGCCTTTTCCAGATACCACCCAAATCCACCATCCGCCCCAGTCAAAAACAGTTATTTAGTTTCATTTCTCCTTTCACAAATCATGTCATCCTATCATGGCAATGTGGCGCTCATGTCTCCACATGCCGCATCTCAATTACCTTCCCAAAGGTAATTGCCCAAGCATATAGCGTTTTGATAAACATGAGTATGCATGATTCTAGAATAGCATTACTAAGCATTTGTCATAATTGACTAGGGACTCATACGTAAACATGGTTACAAGGGGATATGGGGTAAACAATATTCAAGGCATGGCATAACAACAAGTAGGATGTTCATCATTGCATGCAACTTTATTTGCAAACAAAATAATTTCACAATTTGGGATCGATATGTTCAAGGATAGTGATGACTTGCCTTGCTCGTACTCCGGTTGCTCTTGGTCTTCGGTCGGACTCACAGTCTCCGCGGAATCTATAATTACGTGCGAAAGAAATTGAATTCTTTTAGAATTCAATTAAAATCCAACAAAATCCAATATAAGGAAAAGATCGAGCGCGAACGTTTGAATACCGAAGAGGTAATCCTACTTTGATTTTTAATATTGTTATCCTAAAATATTAGCGTTAGCCAGTTTAAAATATTAATCCAATCTAGTTTACACGACTCGTCTAGATTAGATCCGATAATGATACTCAACCTTTGGTGATTGGTGTTCTACTAAATAATTGTAATGGCTACCTAAGCGTATAACCTAATTGACGAGAAAAATTAAATAACGACTAAACAAGTTATTACGATAAATATTAATGGCACGCTCAATTTAGAAGTTCTAGTATTTAACTACTAGTATACACGCGAGTTGGTAAATCCTAAGAATTGAGATCTAAATATTTGACTACTCGTCTTGCAAGAATAACCATTAACAAATTATTAAGTTAAGTGAACCTTTGCATTTAATTAATCCTATTTAATTCCTTGTGTAATTTCCAAAATAACCGGTGGTTTCACCCCAATTTCATTTCTTCAAATTTCATTTTCTACTCTAAATTTCCTTCCTAGGTCTACTTTTATTTTTCCCTATTTTTCTTTTCCTCCCCCATTTTCTTTTTCCCCCTTCTCTATTCTTTCTCCCTTTTCTCTCTTTTCTTCTTTTCTTTTCTTTTCCTCTTCCCCTTTTTCTTTTCTCTCCTTTTCTATTCTTTCTCCCTTTTCTCTCTTTTCTTCTTTTCTTTTCTTTTCCTCTTCCCCTTTTTCTTTTCTCTCCTTTTCCCCTGCTTCTTCTTCCTCCTTCTCCTTTCTCCTTTCTCCTCTCTCCTCTCGGCTCACTGGCGCCGCTCCCTCTCGCTCTCTCTTGCGGCCGACATAGGGGTTAAGGGGAAGGGCTTACCGGCGGCGGCTTGCGGGCGCACGGCGGTCGGCGAGGCGCTCGGCGGGCCAGGGCACGGCGGCGGCACCCGGTGGTGAGGTGGAGCGGGGAAGGAAGCAAGGAGGGGGGGAAATGGCGTGGGGGAGAAAAGGGGAGGAGAAAGGGGCTTAAATAGGCGGCCGGGCGCGAGCGGGCGGCGGCATGGGCGCGGTACCGGCGGTACGACGGCGACGTGCGGGCGCACGGCACGAGGGCGGCGCGCGGCGTGGGTGCGCGGCTCGGGGCGGCAACGGGCGGCGGTACGGCGGTACGGTGGTACGGCGGCGACGTGCGGGCTCGTACGGCGGCGCGGCGTAGAGGCATGGCGCGCGCGGTGGCAGGCGGCGGCGTGCGGCGCGCGCAAGGCGCGTGCGGGGCGCGAGGGCGCGGCGGCGCGGTCGTGCGGCGCGGCAGGGTAGCGCGCGGCGCGGGGCACGACACGGCAGGGCGGCGGCGAACGGCGCGGGCGCACAGGCGCGGGAAGGGCGCGGGGCGACGGGTCCGGGCGTGCGCCAGCGCGTGGGCACAGCCAGGGGACACGGTCGAACACCTGGCGCGCAATGAATAGTGCCGCCAGGTGATTTTTGATATTTAGGGTTCATTTCAACACTAAAAATCATCTTAAAATCTTGTAACTATACTAAATAAATGTTGCCTAATATTTTTAGTGTTCTTAAGCATTGATCTCTATTTTTGCCATGTTTTGATAATTTTAGTGTTATTATATTTTTCTTATACACCTTATTCTCACATACACGTATATATGCCTACGTACGCATTCCCTATTTAGGATTTATATTTGTGCCTCCATATATACATAATTTGTTGCAACAATTGGCCACCTAAATTTGTGTCACCACATTTGATTATCTCTTTTTAGTACGTTATCGATTAATCCACCGTAAAATCCACTAACACGCGTGTATAAGTTCGGCATGATGCAATTTGTTTTAAGAAAATTTTGAGGGTCTGTATTTTAGGGTTTCGATTTCGTTGGTTGAATTTTTAGGGCGTTACAGGTTTTTGCTAATTTTTTTTCAAAAATGGATTAATTTGATTTTTTTAAGCAACTTTTGTATAGAAACTTTTTGCAAAATACACACCGTTTAGCAGTTTGAAAAGCGTGCGCGCGGAAAACGAGGGAGAGGAGTTGGGAAGAGGGGGAGAAGAACACAGCCTTAGTAGATCAAATTTAACTGATGCAGCACTAAGTATGAAAGGAAGTATGATATCTAGACAATCAAGCCGATGGTTGCCTTTTCAGGATGGTGGATACATTATATAATTTAAACTAACAAGACAATCTAGCCGTTATCAGCAAAACCCTAAATAGAGCCTGGCCGATACAAGTAGATTGCATTATCGATCTAAATTATGTAACGTATATGATAACTCGGAGATTCGCAAGATAGAATTAGAGTGTCATAAAGATGTAAGCACTAATTCCAATGATGCAAACCTCCATAACAAGACATACCTTGTCGTCGAAGATCAAACTGATGCAGCACGACTCGAAAGCATGAGCTTGTCGAAAATAGAAAACAAAGGTTGGCGATGCGCCGAGATTGATTGAACTTGGTTGTTGTTTTTTTACAAGTCCTGGGGTTTATATTTATACCCGAAAATACAAACATTGTCCGTCACGGACAAGACCCATATTAACCTAATACAAATCTAAGTAGCAAACAAGTCCCTTAGGCGGACTCTTACCGAAAATATCTATAAGGAAATTACATATATTCCTAATTAATAGATACAACTGCCAATCTTGGACTCTATCCTTGCCTGGCAACACCATCATAAACTCTCTGTTGAATCCAATAATGACTTCACATGTGATATCGGCTACATCGGCTATCCCAATTGGACTTGGTTCCCAGCCGATACGGACTCTAGCCGATGCGCACTCTGTTTCCGAGATTTCTGCATATCTTCGAATCCGCTTTGGATTGGATCTTGTTTCCGATTCAGAAGCTTGCCAAATTTCGTCGTCAACACAAGGTCCCTACTCCACCGTCTTCGAAACCTCTTCATCAGCATAGCACCCGAACGGGCTGGCTCCAACTTTTTCTTCTAAAAGATTTAATTAAGCAAGGGTGAGTACCAACCGTACTCAGCAAGCCACCACTGCAGAATGCATTTAGTGCATACAGAGGTTCAAGGATGGTTTGGTTTATTTGCATAAAGCTACATTTCACAAATCGTTTCACAAACCTATGACTTAGCAGTATTAATTGAAAACAACGGAATTATTGAAGTTGTCTTAATCCATGAGGGTTCATCCACCTTCCCCAAGCCTCGCTTGGTCCGGTTTACCCTCGCATGCAGTTTCACACAGTTTTCACCATTTCAACCTTCCCGCCCATCGGGCAAGGTCACACCTCTTTTCCTAATCTAAGCAAATTTAAAAAACTATGAGGCTAGTAAAGAGTAGTACAAGTCCCTGCGCTCAATTAACCGCGAGCACGACTATTTGAATAGATTAGGTTTACTCACACTGCAGTAGATGTACGTTTTTAATCCCGCACTCCGTGACGTACCCAACACATGAGCCTAGTCCCAATACTTGAGATCTGTCACGGCCCGGTTTTTCAGTCATCCTCGCGTCGCGGCACCCGCTCCAAGGACTATGGATCCCTATTGCACCCCGGGACACCAACCCTACCTCGAGCTGGCAGTGAGGGGAGTCCCGGCGCTCCCGAGATACTAGGGGTTATACAGTATATAATAATATCCTTAGGTGCATTTTAGGTTTTTACCGTCGTGTTCGAACGATTAATCCAATCAATCCAATAACTTCCATCACAATCGTAACAACTGCAGAACCTCCATGACTGGGGTGCCACCTCACAAGGATTTCTTAGTCCACCGGGTCTTTACCCATTCAAGAAATATGGTCGTACTCGGTTTGTTCCTGCATAGTTTCTTGACTCGGTCCTTAATTGACCAGGGTCAGCGGCTTGTCGTTTCCAGAACCACCCATATTCTATTCATGCCACCCAGTCGAAAATATTTTGTTTTCTTAAGTTTTTGGTTTCGCAAAATGTTTTTAGTTGCGGGTGGCGCTCATGTCTCCACCCGTCTTCCAACAATCACCCACACAGAGTGATCGTCACAATCCACATCCATATAATAAGCATGGAGTGTATAACCATCTATACAAGCAGTGCTAAGCAGTAGTGTCAATAATTGATCACGCAAAAGTAATAGACTAAGGCGATAAGGAATACAAGTAGCAATTTCAAGGATAGTTCACAGACAAGATTAGGTACGCATTTTATAATTAGCATGTAATCTGTTTGCAATCAACACATTTATAAATATAGGATCAACATGCTCAAGGATGGGGGCGTAGTAACTTGCCTTGCTCATCAACGGCTCTTCATCAGCTGCTGCAACTTCATCTTCATGAACATATTCGGCGAACGACGGGTTAACGATCGTCCTTTCTAATCTAACGCAAAAGGGCAAAATCCTAGAAAAGGGAACAAAGATGCAAAACCAGTGCCATTGGGTAGGTCTTGATTCTAGAAGAATTTTGGTGAAAGTTTCATCGAAATCCGATTTAAAACGAGTGAGGTATGGCATTCCAGAGTTTCAAATTTGAATTAATTCAAATTAACTATGAAACCTTCCGGTTCAGCCATTTACTGACATTTTGGAAATATTTTTATATAGCAAAATATCTTATATAATTGACAGGTGGGACCCACATCCTTTTCTTTTTCTAAAACAAATGTTTTTGTAAAGGAAAGGTCTGAGTCGATGACAAATGGGCCATAGTCAACCTTGACTGGTCAAATTGACCGTTTTAACTTGGCCTTGGTCCATATGTCATCAACACAGGTTTTAAACATCATTTGAATTAAGCTTTATTAACAGATGTGGCCCACATGTCATATTAACAAATTAGTTACTTAACCTGTTTCATTACTCTAAATACGAAATACTTTGAGTGGGGCCCAGCGGTCAGTCTCACTCCCTTCTCTCTGTTTCTCTCTCGCTCTCTTTTCCCTCTCTCTTGCGCAGCGCGGCGCCGCCGCTAGGGCTGGCTCGCGCGGCGGCGCTCGAGGCCAGAATCCTGTGCGGCCGGCGGCTAGGGCCAAGAGCGTCGGCAGTCGCGCGCCCATCGCGGCGGTGCGGGCACGGCGCCGGCGAAACGGCGCAAGCGGCCGCGCGCGGATGGGGGATGGCTACGGGGTGGCCACAGGGCCCTAGTGGCGAGAGGACTTGGCCGAGAGTGCCATGGCGGCGGCAGCCGGCTGGTCGCGGTCGGGTACGCCGAAGCAGGGGGGGGGGGGGGGGGTCTCACGCGCGTACTAGGGCGGTGCGGCCGGGGAACGACCTACGAGGTCGCTAGGGCCTTCGGTCGGCGAGGGATCGGCGGCCGCAAACGCGCGGGGGCAGCGGAGCGGTTCACGCGGTTCGGCACTAGGCCGAGCAGGGCGCGGCTCGCGCGCGTTGCGAGGGCGTGGGACGGGCGCTGGCGCGGCATATCACCGTGGACAGTCGTTGACGACTTCCTGGCGTGTGAGAACGGAGCGAGAGCGGGCGGACAGGCGGAAGCAAGAGGAACGGTGGCGGAACAGCGGAGCAGTGGGGTGCGTGGCGGCGGCGGATTGGGCGTGCCATGCCATCGTGCTGTGCGGGCGCCGTGCGGAGTTGGCGGACGGCCTCGTCCACTTGCCAGAACGGGAAAACCGACGTGAGAGGCGGTGTTCCAGTTATGGCGCTCAGGTGGTCGTCCATTGCGCACCATGAGCCGAGGCGCGGTGGCAGCTAGTGCTTCCTGCGGCGGCTTGGGCGGCTGGTCTTGTGGCCACTGTCGCGCGTGCGACGGACGTGCGTGGTAGGTGAAAACGGGAGCGACGCACAGAGAGGACGGGAACGGGTGTGGCGCACGACGCGGTTCGTGGGCGTCCGTGCTGCGACCGTCTTGTCACGGCATCGTGCCAAGCGGGCGCGCAACGCTGTTAGAGTGGCGCGGCAGGCCTGGGCGCGAGTGGCTCGACGCACGGTGCGACGTGGCGCTGCGTCGAGCACCTTGCGTGCACTCGGCTAGGCAGCTTAGTGGCTAGGGTTAGGGTTTCGGCGGGGCACGGCTTGGTGGTTCCCGACGGCATCGGAGCACGGAGAGAAGGGAGGCGCATGACCGCGAGCTCAACGACGACGGGGGGTCACAGCGCTCCTGCTGGCTTGGCGGCGATCGAACGGCGGCGGCCGGCTTCACTGGGGACGGCGAAAAGGGGGTCGAGCCGGGGCGGCGGCTCTGCTTGGCTCGGCTTGCCAGGACGGCTCGGCCGAGCGGGCTGCCGAAGTTGGCCGGCCTAGTGGGCTAGTCAGGGAAGAGTGAGGGGAAGGGAAAGAGACGGGGGAAACAAAGACTTCGGACAGACGGGTTAGGGTTTGGGCAGGCTGGGCTGGGCTGCAAGGTGGGGGCAAAACAAAGAAAGAGAAGGGGAGAACTCGAAGGACAGAGAACAGACTTCTCTGCAAACTAGGGTTTTAAGGCTCTTAGGTTGGGTTGGGCCCCTTTAGGGACGCAAACTAGGCTTTTTAAGCAAAGCTTTTGAAAGTAAGTCCTCAGTTTTACAAGAAGATTTTTAGGAAATAAAATATTACTTCCTTTATTTGCAAAATATTTCCCTAGAGGAAAATTTATTCATAAATGGCCTTTTAGAAAAATAATTTGTATTTGTCTTTATTTGCAAATACCTTTCTTTAATCATATTATTTTATAAACATGGTTCTTTAATAAATATTATTCTAAATTCATAAATGAATTTAGATTTTGAAAATAATCCTTCAAATTAATTTAATTAGCACAAAACTAAACACATTCAAAGAACAACCAGTTTTAACAGGAGGGCCAAGTTAGGTCCTTCAAGAAGAAACACCGGACTTTATCTGAGAAAACCTTTTTAAGATAGTCTCTCTGGGATTTATTTTGCAAATAGGATTTTTGATATTAATAGTTGTCATCTGTAAGGTAATTTCCCAAGGGCTTTAATCCATAAAATGGTTTCTTAGGAAATAATAAAAATTTAGATATTATTAGTGAAATAGTTTCTTAGGGAATTAACCTTAAGAAGGGTTTTCTCCAAATATTTAAGATTTGGTTTTATTTACAAAACAATAGATCAAAGGGGTAATTCATAGAAAAGGTTTTTTTTAAGGAAGATGTTTGGTATTTGCAAATATTTTTCATATTTCATAATCATGGTCCTTTTGGTAAATAGTATTTTAAAAACAAAATACAATTATATTCTCAGACATCCGTCCTTTTAGCCCAACCATAACAGAAAAACGGGAAATAAAATCTAATAAATTCCAGCATGAAAGGATTTCGAAAAAGATTTTTTATTATTCCAAAATTTGCTTTTGTAAATACTTATCGAAGCTCCTAAGTATGAACGTAAGTATCGGCATTATGCATAGCTATCACAAAGGCATATTTGTGCTTGGACAATTAGTTCGCTCTACACATTCAAGATGTAGATGGTGCTCCTGACGCATGCTCCCAATGATTGTAGTGTTGGAGAAACGGACGGTCTAGCGATAAACCTTTGTGTAGAAGTCAATAATAAAATTTTACGAGATCATTAGTTATTTTAAATGGATGATCGAATGACACACCTTTGCGTAGAAGTCAATGATGAAATTTTAGGAGATCATTAATTATGTTAAATTACATTTTTTATAATTATTTATAATCTTTTCCCAACCGATGATTGTTATAACAGTGCATCGATTACAATCATAATGCAATAGAACAGTGCTGTGCTCTAACCGACTAAACCCAAACAGTACCACCCGGATCAAACCATTCCTTTTCTCTTGTAGAAAACCTCTCAGTAAAATCTATTAACGGATGGTTAATTAAGTTTTAATTATTATAGGATTAAAAAATAAATTTATTTGATATTTTAAAGAATTTTTATATAGAAAATTTGAAAACCGTAGTAACAAAAATCAAGATAAAAAGAACGGAGCCCTTGTGTGAAATTTGACGTCATGCACATATTCTGTTTGCATGTTTTAGAAAATACCGGTTGGTTTTCTGTAGAGACGGCTAGTTAGCGAACGTTCGCTGACTCCTCATCCGGCGAAGCTTTCTGTTGGGCCTGCTATATTTCCGTTTCTGACTTCCTTCTTTTTCCCTGACGAGGTGGAAATATTTCCCGTCACGTGCATATTTCCTACACACAACGAAGGTGTCAAGCTAGATATGACATTCATGTTCCGTATATAGAATGATTTTGTATGATGAATCATAATTATAGTTTTTATCATATAAAAAGCTATGCATTTTGTGTATAATTAATAAAATCCGGCTGGTAATTTTTTTAATTATTTTAGAAAGTTTTCTAATATAATATTTTTCTTGTAGAAAGTTTATGAATAGAAACTATTATTTTTCATGTATAAAGTTTCCTAAGAGAATAATTTTCATGTACAAAGTTTCTTAATAGAATATTTTTTATGTACATAGTCTCTTAATAGAATATTTTCATGTTTATGAATAGATATTTTTAATCTTAAAATTTGTAACTTTTTGAATCCCATGCGTAGATTTTTTAATTACCGCAGAAAGGTTCCTAATAGAATTTATTTCATATGTGAAGTTTATGAATATAAACTATTGTTTTTGTATAAAGTTTATGAGTGGAGATTTTTTAAAAAATTTCAATAGGCTTTTATCTAAATGGCAACTTTAAAACTTTGGAAACTACTTGGACATCTCAGCTAATACTTGGAAACTTTGGTAATTACGCGCAGGCTGTTAGATGCTAATTACGTGACGGATGGCTAATTCCTTTTCGGGTGCCACACGTACGCGTGCATATGGAGACATGCAGGATGCAGCCGATCGATATCTATAACACATATTCGGTTTCCATTTTTTTTTAAAAAATATCAGTCTATTTTTTTCTCGTAAAAAAACCAGTCCCGATAAGATCAACCAATCCGGATAGGGGTAGTAATAGATCAAGCCCCATAGTTTCTTTTATAACTCTATCTAAATTTTAAAAATATATAAAAATAAGTTTTATTCATTTTCTAATCCTTAATTTTTTTAGTGTAAAATGTTAACCCATTACCACCCCGGATGAAATTTTCATATGCATACGTTAAGTGACGAAATTTCCGGTCATCTGCTTTTGTGTTCGAAACTTCGTATGCATATGTCAAGTGGCGAAATTTATGTCAAAGTGACGAAATTTCCGGTCACCTGTTTCTCTGTTCTGAATCGGATACAATTTTTTCCTCGCGCAGGAATTAACACCCAAAGGAAACCTGTGCGCCTCACGCGCGGTGACGTGAGCGACAATGGACGAAACGGAACCTAGCCTCACGCGGTGATATCTATATCTATATCTATATACCTAATAAAAAAGAATAAAAAATATGCAAGGTTTCCGGTTGAATTTTTCGTCTAGCGTCCCGCAGTGGCGGACGCATGATTAAAATCAAGATGGAGCGAAAATATTCACTTCATAAACACAACTCAACGGAACAAATATCATATTTATACTATAATTATATAAAAGTATCACATAATCAATAAATTAAGACAAACAAAATCATTTCAAAACAAAAATTATCGTTGTGCCATACATAATTCATCATACACCAAAAGATTTATAAAGCATGGGTGATAGATATCTTTAAAAAAGATAACTATGTATGAGAAGACATATCCACCGTCGAGTGTCATTTGTCGAGTGTGTGTCGAGGATAGCTTGCTTTGCTGCCTCTACCGGTCTACCCAGCTACCTTGCGGGCTGCGGCGGCATCGCGACGGTGCGGCAGACGACGGCGAGACGGGCAAGCAGCGACGGTGATGGCGTTGGGCCGTCGGCGTGACGCGTTGGCGCCGAGCAGGAGGAGGCGAGGTGCGAGCTGCGCCTAAAAGGCGCGAGCGGCGTCTGGGCGGCGGCACCGCGATAGATGACAGCGAGGTGGGCAGGTAGCAAAGCCGCGACGGCGAGTCAGTGTTGGTGTCGGGCCATCGACGCGTTACGTTGGCGCCAAGCAGAAGGAGGTAAGGAGGGAGCTGCGCGCGGCTGCGAGGCACGAGTGGCGTTGAGGCAACCGTCACTAGGTGCCGGCGGGCGGCGGCAGGCGAACGGCTAGGCATCGCATCTCGCGTGCGCCATGGCGGACTGGCGGGCGGCCGTGCGGTGTGCTGGAGTGGCCGTGTGGGACGCAGCGTACAGAGTCGCATGCTGATAGCGAGAAGGCGAAGTGGTAATTCCGTAATTCTCTGAAAAATCTAAATTGGACACTTGGGTTGCTCACTTAGCTGGGGCGGTGGCCCCATGCCGCCTAATGGGTACGATCGCCCCTGGTGTCCCGTCCATGCACGCGCTCGCGCTGTCTGATTCCGTCACCCAATGTCAAGAGTGATTCCGTCACCCAACGTCAAGCGCGCATCTTCTGCATCCCGTGTAAACCATGCAAGGCCTGCAACCGGAAAGTGATCAAACCCGTATGCCAAATATGGGACCCCCGTTTCAAAAGTTCGCAAATTAGAACTCTAAATTTTCAATCCAAATTCAGATGATGAAAACACCAAATCACTCTTAAAACCACAATCAACACGAAAGGAAGTTGGATGCGGATTTGATTTGGACTCAAAATCGGATGAAATTAACCCCATAAATACAAGTATTTCACGGGACTGCTACAAGCAAACGAAAAAGACAATTGGTGAGATCTGACCTAATTTCACGGAGGCGGCTTTCCTCGCAAGCACAGTGGACAAGGATCTATTGTCGGAGCCCCGCCGAAGCGCACCCATCCCATGGGACTTGCCGCCCACACATGCCGGATTTGCGACCCAGGTCACCACCACCACCTGCGCCCCGAGCCGATGCCGAATCCACCACCCGCAGCTCGTGAGCGAGCTCCACCTCCTGTGGCTTGACCCCACCACCCCAAGCTTCACCTCCGATACTGTCATGCAAGATCCGAGCTCCGCCACCACCTGCGCCCCGAGCTGACATCGGATCCACTACCTGTGACCCGAGCTACCGCTGAGAAACGGATGGCCTAGCGACAAACCTTTGCGTAGAAGTAACTAATAAAATTTTACGAGATCATTAATTATTTTAAATGGATGATCAAATGATGCACCTTTCTTAGAAGTCAATGATAAAATTTTATGAGATCATTAATTATTTTAAATTATATTTTTTATAATTTTTTATAATGTTTTTTCACAATCGATGATTGTTATAACAGTGCGTGGATTACAATCATAATGCAATAGATCAGTGCTGTGCTCTAACCGACTAAACCCAAACAGTGCCACCCGGATCAAACCATTCTTTTCTTTTGTAGAAAACCTCTCAGTAAAATCTTGATTAATTGAGTTTTAATTATTATAGAATTAAAAAATAAATTTATTTGATATTTTAAAGAATTTTTATGTAGAAAATTTGAAAACCGTAGTAACAAAAATCAAGATAAAAAGAACGGAGCCCTTGTGTGAAATTTGACGTCATGCACATATTCTGTTTGCATGTTTTAGAAAAATACCGGTTGGTTTTCTGTAGAGACGGCTAGTTAGCGAACGTTCGCTGACTCCTCATCCGGCGAAGCTTTCTGTTGGGCCTGCTATATTTCCGTTTCTGACTTCCTTCTTTTTCCCTGACGAGGTGGAAATATTTCCCGTCACGTGCATATTTCCTACACACAACGAAGGTGTCAAGCTAGATATGACATTCATGTTCCGTATATAGAATGATTTTGTATGATGAATCATAATTATAGTTTTTATCATATAAAAAGCTATGCATTTTGTGTATAATTAATAAAATCCGGCTGGTAATTTTTTTAATTATTTTAGAAAGTTTTCTAATATAATATTTTTCTTGTAGAAAGTTTATGAATAGAATTTATTTTTTAATTACCGCAGAAAGGTTCCTAATAGAATTTATTTCATATGTGAAGTTTATGAATATAAACTATTATTTTTGTATAAAGTTTATGAGTAGAGATTTTTTTGAAAATTTCAATAGGCTTTTATCTAAATGGCAACTTTAAAACTTTGGAAATTGCTTGGACATCTCAGCTAATACTTTGAAACTTTGGTAATTACGCGCAGGCTGTTAGATGCTAATTACGTGACGGATGGCTAATTCCTTTTCGGGTGCCACATGTACGCGTGCATATGGAGATATGCAGGATGCAGCCGATCGATATCTCTAACACATATTCGGTTTCCATGTTCTTTTTTTTTAAAAAAAATATCGTCCTATTTTTTTCCTCGTAAAAAAACCAGTCCCGATAAGATCAACCAGATCGGGATCAAATGGAGGTAGGGGTGGTAATGGATCTAAGCTCCATAGTTTCTTTCGTAACTCTATCTAAATCTTCAAAAATATAAAAAATAAGTTTTACTTATTTTCTAATGCTTTTTTAGTGTAAAATGTTAACCCATTACCATCCGGATGAAATTTTCATATGCATATGTTAAGTGACGAAATTTCCGGTCTTTTGTGTTCGAAACTTCATATGCGTATGTCTAAGTGGTGAAATTTATGTCAAAGAGACGAAATTTCCGGTCACCTTTTTTTGTGTTTTGAATCGGATACAATTTTTTCCTTGCGGTGGAATTAACACCCAAAGTGATGTGACAATAGATACTATGGATACAACCGTTGTTCACATCATGGATCAACAAGAAGACATCAAGATCAGGTCCTCCAAGTGCTGAAATCCAATTCGACCACCTGCAGCAATGTTGACTTCAAACGGCCGCCAAATCTGCATACGAGCTCCGTTTTCGGCCTGTGAGTACTTGATGTAAAGCTCTTGGAGTCCTCTTCGCAATGCATCACCAAACTCCATCTCAGTAGGCCGCAATTGAAGAAACAAGGTGCTGCATCACCTATAATGGGTCTATGGGCTCGTAACTTTGTTTGGGACCCCGGCCCATGTGGGACCCATATTATGTGCGTCTCAATTAGGTGGAGCACGACCCTAGGACTTCCTTGGTCGTCCTCCCATCTCCTTAAATAGCTAGGTACACCTTCAGGGTTTCTGAGGTTTTGTTAGATTAAAGTTTAGCCAATTGCTACTTGCTTGCAGCGCGCGTATCGGCTAGACTGTCCATCTACTTATCTTCGGAACCCCAACCTATCGTGTGTATTCAATTCTTATTTGCAATATCAGATTGCTTTTATCTTGTTCTTGCTTGTTTCTTCGATTTGCTTGCAGGAATAAGGTTGATCTACACGGCAAGATCAACAACCCACGGAGAGGTGTATCGATCGCTAAGGTGCAATACAACGTCTCGTACGGTTGTAGTCGGATCGTCAACGTGTCTTCCAAATCGTAGTTATCTCAACTCACCGAAAGATCAGGCCAATCATAGCCTTGAGCGCATCGAGTGGAGCTCAGGGTTTATCAAGTGGTATAAGAGCTTTCGTTGCTCGGTGTGTTTTTATATACCTATAACCAGAAAATAGCCATAAAAAAATTGCATCCTTTACCTAGCCATTTTTGTGCCACTGCATTGTTCTTTTCAGTTTTTACTTTGTTGTGTTTTGCGTTGCATCGTCGAGTCAAGTTGCTGGTCTTAGCATCTAATCCGTTTAGAGTTTCGAGTTCTGGTCACGTCTAGTACCACTGTCACTATCGCTGCCGTGTCTTCGTTGTCATCCGGATCTTCAAAAACGGAATCATGTCGCCGCTAGGGTTCCGTTTTTCTCGTTTTGGGCATTTTCTGTCGGCTAGTTGTGGAGTTGCATCTAGGGTTTGCCTTAGGCGGCTAAGCCTTTGTCGTGTTTTCAGGCTGCATGAGAAGTGAAGATTAGATTATATTGGTTTTTGTTTGGTTTGGGGGAAGAAATAGTAGATTGGACCAGTTTCCTATTTTTTAGACACCTAATCCGAACCTTCCTGTTTCCCTTTCCACCGCACGGCTTCCACTCCACCTCCCCACGTACGACTTCCACTCCACCTCCCCACGCACGGCTTCCCACTCCACCTCCCCACGCACGGCTTCCACTCCACCTCCCCACGTACGGTTGTTTCCTCTCCCATACCGTGAGTTGCTAAAAAAAATATTTTGGTGTCGGATTCGAGATCTGTTTGCAAAAACGGAACCTATGGGACGAGAACATTCCATTTTTGTATAATTTTAATTTTAGGGTTTGCACTTTTGCATTTGAGTCCCTGTAATTTTTATATTTACATTTGAGTCCCTGTAATCTTACATCCAGGTCCTTGAGTTGTTTTTGCTGAAAAAAATAAAAAAAAGAAAAAAAGGCAGAAAGGTGCTAACAAAAAGAACACAAAAGCCGCACCAAAAAAAGAAACAAAGAAGGAAAAAAAAGAAGAAAAAAAAGAAAGAAAAGAGAAAATCAGCTGTTATCTTTGAGTTTGCTTTTGTATATCAGAGTTGTTCCTGAGTTGTTCTTAGTGTTATGTTGTGGTATCGTTTGTGTCTAGACTCGCGTCTCTAGTACGTTCTAGCCTACGACTAGCACGGTACTGACTTTGAACGATTATTCAACTTTGTATTATTTGATTTGAGCATTTGCTACTCCTTTACTACATATTTAAGCCTATCCAAAACTCCACAGATTTGATTGCAGCTGTACAGCAAGTGTTTGCCAAGGCATCGATACATCCAACCTCCATTGGGGTGCTTAGTTGAGTCGGTGTATACACCATTCTGCTTGCATTGGTAAGAACTTGTAAGAGCTCGGTTAAAAACTTCTGTGTGTGTGATATTTGAGCTACCACTGTCCTAGTAGTTAATAGGAGTGTGCATATTCTTGTGTATGTTTCTTGCTTTCAACTAACCATGATAGAATTAAGCAAAGGAATACGAGATAGTGATGCTCAACATCAACATCTTCGTCGAGACATGACGAGTGATCAACCTGACCATTATAAGGTAAGTGATGTAGTTCTAGTTAACATCAAATCTGCACTACCTTATTTTGAAGGAAATTACGATCCTCATGCTTACATTAAATGGGAGCTAGCGGTTGATAGAGAATTTAAAAAGCATGACTTGTCTGAGAAATATATGATTATGTGTGCCTCTAGTGTTCTAATTAAAAATGCTTCTGATGATTGGAAATATCTTTGTAGGCATAACAAAATATCTCAATCTTGGAAAGACATGAAACGATATTTAAGAGATATTTATGTTCCCATGCATTATGCTGATATTCTGTTCAACAAACTGCAATGTTTAAAGCAAGATACTAAAACTGTTACTTCATGCTATCATGATATGCATGCTTGTTTATTACGTTGTGGTTTAGATGAATGTGAAGAAGCAACGGAATTGAGGTTTTTACGTGGGCTTAATAGTAAAATTCAGGGCATGCTTGCATGTCAAAGTTATAGCTCTTTTGCTCATTTGTTACAACTTGCTTGCCATGCGGAAAAATAAATTAAGGATGTAAAGAAATAACAAGTTGTACACGTGCCTCCTATTGCTAATAATTTGCAGGAAGTAAACAATTGTCAAAAGGAGGAGAAAGACGTACTTGAGAAGAAAGAAGAGAACCATGAAGCACCTATGTCAGAACAAAGTTCGCAAGGTAAATTAAATGGTGATGAAGTAAATGAAGGTAAGTATTCTCAAACTGAGCTATATATGTCCACTTTTCATGCTATAGTAGAGCAATCATTAGTGGAACCAATTGGTCATATTTCTTTGTCACACGTTGATTTGTTTGTTGTTTCTTGTGATACAGAAGAGTTGTGTGATAATGCTTCACTTATATCCATTCCATAAGTAGTGAGTGAACATGCTATTTCTAGTGTTAGTTCTTTATGTGCTGATTTTAAGCATGTTATTCACATTGCTAATGAAGTAGAGGAACGTGAATTGATATCTTCTTTAAATACTTTGGGCTATTCAGTTTGATGAATTTTGTGAGCTCGACAATTTGAAGGATAAATTATTTGTTAAGTCTGATTTGAGATGTCAAATTAATGCTAATTTTCATACCTTTGGAGGATATACTGATAGAGGAATATATTTGGTGCATAGAGTTTATATATGTTCAGATTTGGAATCTACTGTAGTTATGCAAGGCAACAGCAGGCTAGAGAGTATTGTAACGACTAATCATGTTATCTCCAGTCTGTCTTGTTTTGATTTTGTGAAATAGGTTATTTTAAATGAACTACGGGAAGAGCACCGTATGGAAAAACCGAGGACGATTTTCCGTGAAGAAGGGGAGGATGATGTGACCATGACTACTATGGATACTACCGTTATTCACATCATGGATCAACAAGAAGACATCAAGATCAAGTCCTCCAAGTGCTGGAATCTAATTCGGCCACCTGCAGCAACGTTGATTTCAAACGGCTGCCAAATCTGCATACGAGCTCCATTTTCGGCCCGTGAGTACTTGATGGAAAGCTCTTGGAGTCCTCTTTCCAATGCATCACCAAACTCCATCTCAGTGGGCCGCAATTGAAGAAACAAGGTGCTGCATCACCTATAATGGGCCTATAGGCTTGTAACTTCGTTTGGGACCCCGGCCCATGTGGGGCCCATGTTGTGTGCACCTCAATTAGGTGGAGCACGACCCTATGACTCCCTTGGTCATCCTCCCAACTCCTTAAATAGCTAGGTACCCCTTCAGGGTTTCTGAGGTTTTGTTAGATTAAAGTTTAGCCAATTACTACTTGCTTGCAGCGCGCGTGTCGGCTAGACCGTCCGTCTGCTTGTCTTCGGAACCCCAACCTATCGTGTGTATTCAATTCTTATTTGCAATATCAGATTACTTTTATCTTGTTCTTGCTTGTTTCTTCGATTTGCTTGCAGGAATAAGGTTGATCTACACGGCAAGATCAACAACCCACGGAGAGGTGTATCGATCGTTAAGGCGCAACACAACGTCTCGTACAGTTGTAGTTGGATCGTCAACGTGTCTCCCAAATCGTAGTTATCTCAACTCAACAAAAGATCGGGCCAATCATAGCCTTGAAGCGCATCGGGTGGAGTTCAGGGTTTATCACAAAGGAAATCTGTGCGCCTCACGCACGGTGACGTGAGCGACAATGGACGAAACGAAACCCAGCCTTGTGCGGTGATATCTATATCTATATATATACCTAATAAAAAAATACGCAAGTCTTCCGGTTGAATTTTTCGTCTAGCGTCCCGTCCATGCACGCGCTCGTGTTGTCTGATTCTGTCACCTAATGTCAAGCGCGATTCCGTCACCCAACATCAAGCGCACATCTTCTGCATCCCGCGTAAACCATGCAAGGCCTGCAATGAAAAGCGATTAAACCCGCATGCCAAATATGGGACCCCCATTTCAAAAGTTTGCAAATTAGAACTCTAAATTTTCAATCCAAATTCAGATGATGAAAAACACCAAATCACGCTTAAAACCGCAATCAACACGAAAGGAAGTTGGATGCCGATTCGATTTGGACTCAAAATTGGATGAAATTAACCCTATAAATACAAGGATTTCACGGGACTGCTACAACAAGCATACGAAAAAGACAATTGGTGAGATCTGACCTAATTTCACGGAGGCGACTTTCCTCGCAAGCACAGTGGACAAGGATTTGTTGTCGGAGCCCCGCCGAAGCGCACCCGTGCCATGGGACTTGCCGCCCACACATGCTGGATTTGCACCCCACGTCACCACCACCGCCCGTGCCCCGAGCCGATGCCGAATCCACCGCCCGCAGCCCGCGAGCGAGCTCCACCTCATGTGGCTTGACCCCACCACCCCAAGCTTCACCGCGGATACCGCCGCGCAAGATCCGACCTCCACCATCGCCTGCGCCCCGAGCTAGCATCGAATCCACCACCTGTGACCCGAGCTACCGCTGGATCTGCCACTTGCGACCCGAGCCGCCGCCAGATCCGCCGCCTATAGGCCACGACCAAGCTCTACCTCCTGTGGCTTGACCGCACCGTCCCGAGCTTCGCCACCGGTACCGCCGCCCTACTCGAGCTTCACCGCCGGTACTGCCGCCCGACTCGAGTTCCGCCCTTGCCCTCACCCCGAGCAGACGCCGGATCCGCCAGCCACCGTTGGATCCACCACCCGCGACCCGGGCCACCGCCAGTCGCATCCCCCGACCGAGCTCCACCTCATTTGTCTTGACCCCAACCGCCCCGAGCTCTGCCGCTGGTACCGCCGCCCGCGACCCGAGCTCTGTTGCCACCAGCTGTGAGAGAAACTCCACCCATGGCTCCCCTTGCCGCTGTCACCATCCCTCCCATTGAATCGAGAGGAAGAATATGTTGACGGAGAGAGGAGAGATGGATCTGGGAGGAAAGGAGAGCTGAGCTAGGAGATGAGATAAGAAAGAAAAATAGAGAGGAGAGAAAAAGAGCTGAGCTCACTCTGGTCACATGGTCCGCTCACTGTTTTCTTTTCCTTCTCTAATCCATTGATGTCTAAAAATATTCTTCATTTTTAATATTTTCTGAGATAATACAAATTGTGAAAAAATAAATTGTAAAAGTTTAATAAAAAGTATATGCATAATAATTAATAATTAAAACCTATTTGTTTTGGAGGAATTTCAACATTACAGGCGATGGGGTTTTAAGAGCGTAGCTTGCAAAAATATTAGGGTTTTTAGGCTCTCATGTTAATTTTTCAGGTGAGGTTTTTTAATAGAACCCAAGTGTTATGAAAAATCATTTTGTTATAGTTTTGTGGTCTCCAGCATGGAAGGGTTGGATGGCTAGGACGTTAAAGGGAAAAAGTTAAAAAATATATTCTACTATAGGAGAAGACAAAAACTAATAATTAGAAAGAAGAAACATGCACTATGGTATATGTTGAGTGAGAGGAACATGATACCAAAAATTTATACCTAATAAAAAAATTTGTATGGTCCGTCCATATTTTTTTCCATCGCCGAATTCTTCAGTCGCGGTTTTTTTATTTTCTGGTTTTTTGTACGGTTTTTTCCGCCACCGTTTTTTTCCTCGCGGATTTTCCCGCACGCGGTAAGGGCTTCCCGTTTTTCGGTATTCTTTTCGTCACCATCTTTTTCCTTCACCAGGCAGAACCCTAGCTCTGCCACCACGTCGATCTGTCTATCCATATGTTTCCTCCTCCAATTGGTTGCAAAAGAAAATTCCCCTCTCCACCCTCATCATTTTCCCCATGATTTTCCCCTTTCAATTCACCTTTAATTCACCGAATTTAATCTCTATTGAACCGTCGCCGATGATGGTCGATTGGCTAGCTTCCCCGCCCGTTTTTATCCCGAGTTTTGTTCACTCCAATTTTGGGAAAAAAGGAAAGAGAAGATCGAGTGGATCAAAAACCTTAAACCAATTTTAGGAGATCAAGAAAGATTCGACTGGATTTGATGGAGAGAATCAACTGGCATCGCACGGGCATGACACCATCTTCTAGAGGTTGAAGACGTGTGAGCTAGAACCACGGCTCCACCTGTGCGATGGGCCAAAGAGAGGCAGACCAAGCGGAGTGAGGTAACGGACTGGGCTGGGGCTGAAAAGGAAGGAAGGGATGGGCTTTCGGCCCAAAACTAATAAAGGTATATTGATTCAAAAACATCTTACTAGTGGTAATGCATGGGTATTTTTTTCTAGTGCTAGAAAGAAAATTAGCATGGAATCAGACGAAAAAGTGGTGATGATCGGAAAGTTATCGATTTTTTAAGTGGTTAAGATAAGATATAAACTATAGCTGTACAACAAGTAACATTTCCTTCCATAGCACTAGTAGACATAAAGAAAAAAATATTTGTGTTCATGTAAAATGCTATTTACAATGACATATCGCTGTGTCCGTCTGGATCTAGGATCGGTGCGCAGTGGACCTCTAGCATTGGGCAGCGCGACGGGCTATGCCGCAGCCCAGCTTACGCCTCTACATGGTTCAGTAATCCTTCTATTTTCCCTTATAAGCGTGCACTCTCCAGGTACACCCATCTTTTTCCTTAACACATCTAACTTCATATTGTGACCAGTTAGACTTAGCAACCCAACACTCTCTATGAAGTGATACTGTAAAATGCTTCACCGCCTCCTTCATGTCTTCTCCATTAACATACCTCGCTCCCTGAATAACCTCATTCTCTTTGTACTCCCACATCACATTTTCCCCTTCAGAGACGACCAGACCGGAAAAATCATCACTAGCCCATTCAGCTGGATTAATATTGTTCTCATCATCATCTGACGAATCATCTTCCTCTACACACTCGTTGTCAGATTCCTCTCTTTCCATTTCGTCCACAATAGCACCGACAGTCTCCCTCTCGTCAGCCACTCCACCAGGTTACATACCTACTGGAGCTACTACGCCATCTTCCTCTGGTGCGTTGACCTGATCCACTCCAGTCTCATTCACTTCAGCACTTGGCCCCTCGCCATCATCCATGTTCATCTGCACACTTGGATCCTTCAGATGAACATACGGGAGCATAGCTAGAGGCCACCCGTGTTGCAATACATTCTCCACATACCATCTCCACATCCGAGAGTTTTGAACTGGCATTAGTTCCCAATAAAAACCCTCAGTTGCCCGAGTTACTACAACATAGATTGTAATGTCACTTATCTGTGGATCAACTCCCAAGCCCCTCATCAACTATCTTTTTATAGAAGGTACACTCCTCTTAGCTGGTCTATCAATTCCCCTTGCTGTTACAATAAATTCTGATAGATCTACCCCAGTCGGCCCGTAACAGACATTTCCTTGAACATGGTATAGTTGAAATATAAGTTTACTGGACATATCTGTCAATGTTATTATTTTACGTAATAAACGACTACAGCGTAATATCTTGTTTGCAACGTACCACAATTTTTATGTATGCTATTGTAATGCTACTCAACAATATTTAAAACTACAAACCTAATAACTATAAATACTACATATATACTAAGTTACCTATATCTAACAATATAAAGTTCTATAGTACCACAACTAAAACCCTAGTTAATATAGTTATTCAAACAAAGTTCTACAAAAATACAACTAAAACCGAGTTAACATCATACATTTAGTCATGTATATAATCTAGGAATATTACCTGAAATCGGAGTTTCAAACCGGCAAGGTTTCGCCTCTTCTTCTCTTTCATCCCCCTTCTCTTTTTTTAATGTGGAGATGAGAGGAGGAATGAAACAAGAAGTGCAAGGCGGCAAGCCTTATATAGGCGATGGGGCTTGCCGCCCTGGCAGAGAGCGGCAAGGGGACCGCCTACAAAATGGCAGGCCCTCGGGCTAGGAGCTGAGAATTTTGCACGGAGACCCTTGTCGCCCTGGCAGATGGTGGCAAGAGGCCGTGTGCAAAATTCACAGCTCCTCTAAACGGCCATCCCGCACGCGTCTGCCACGTCACCTTACCGTCTAAGTAGAGGACGGCAGGGTCTATTTCTGTAAATATTTTCGCCGCTATAATATTTCTATAAATATTTAAAAAAAATTAAAAATAAAAAAAATTCTGGTTTGTGCCATTTTGGGCCTTGTGGCAGGCGATGGTCCGTGGTGTTTTGCACGTGTGGCGCGGCCTGGGTTAGCAACACAAGGTGGCCCATAATCCGAACTGGACGCCAATGCTGCGTTCTTCTCTGCTCGTGAATGAATAAGTTCTAAGTCTATTTTTTACGTCGAGTTTAAATAGCATCCTTAAACATTAAACTTTCATATCAGAAATCTTAATCCCTTAACTTACAAAACCGAGTTAAATTAGATCCTCCGATAGTATAGATGGTTGATTTCACTGACGTAGCAAATTGACTCGATTTACTTGTGCTGACTAGGAGATTATGTGACAAAAACGAAAATGAACCCCACACGTCATCCTCATTCTCCTTCACTCTTCTGTCTCCCCTCTCTCGGCGGCAAAAGCAGAACCCAAAAACCTTCACCTGCGAGCTGCTACAATCCATCTACGCGCCTCCATCTGCCACACTCAATATGCGAGCTGCCGGACTCCCAACAATTTCATCCTTCAGCACAAGAAGTTTTCAGTTTAGGAAAGAAAAAAATGATAGCCCAAGAAGTTTGCTGGGACAGCAGAAAGCTCCATTATTATTCGTGTTGTAGCTCATCATCCACCAAGCAAACATATCGATGCCCCAGAACTTGCAGGCTGGTTGCTCCGGTACTTCCGGTCGATGGATTTCATCTTCTTCGTGTCCTCAATATTATTTACATACCGTTCAGAATTCTGTTCGCACCTTCGAATTTGTCGTCGTCAGTCTCAACTCCTCAACAAATTCCAATTCCAACTCCAATCATATTCCAAACACAGCAGCCATCCCAGCCATGGTGATGCTGCCGCCGTGGCCCCCGCCGAACTCCTCGAGTCCGACACCTTCACGCCTCCATCCCCGCCGCCTCAACCCCCCCCTCCCGTCCACCATCCTCTCCACGTGGTCGCACTGGCGCGGACGGGGAGAAGGCCTGGCCAGCCCGTAGTGATGATGATACTAAATCCCGATCTTCCAATTCGATTTCGCGAAAATTTTGATACACATGATTTGACTTCCGATCAATACGATCCGAACCCTATAATCGTAGCACCACGTCTCCTATGGTTATCAGCCGTGCACTGCCTAATTTACCTCACCAAGAAGGCTAATCCATGCATGCGAATCGAAGAACACAAGCAAAAACAAGGTAGATTGCAACTCAATTGCTTATAAATGATTAAGCACTCGAATTTAGGGTTATACAAACTGAACTAGTGGTGAAACTTCAACAACAGAAATAATCTAACCAAAATCCAACTCTAACTTAATAGCGGCTACTGAATATATAGCTTCTAGGATCGATCTTGGACCCCTGGACGCGTCCCTATTGGATTCTGACACGATACAAGGCCCAATGGATCTAAAGACGGTGACACAGCACCTGGACAGATTCTGAACAACTTCTTGATTGGACGATTCCCGTTAACTTGAAAGGAATTTTGATATGGGACAAGATACATTGGAAATGTGGTCTCATTAACTTTCCATACATATTTAGAATGTTGAAATCGGAGTTCAAATGCAATCTAGGCAATGATTTTAGTGTGGATTGCTCGTGTAGCCCGAGATGGAGTCGATCTTGATATGAGTTGAACCTCCATCTTAGCTTGAACATCTATGACAACCTTTTCCATCTCCTACCCTCTCTCAAGTGTTTCATGGTCCTCTCCATAGTTCCTAATCATAATTAAATCACTAGGTAGCAATCTATCCTAAAAACACATAAATAAGTACTTAGGAACGAGCTCACCTACAAATTCAATTGTCAGACACGAGCTCTACTGATTGGACCTTGCATAACAACTTAAGGAGTATAGTGCATCCCAAAAAGAGATGTCCTCATCACGTAGATGCCACGCTCACCCACTCCACCGCTGAGCGAGCGCTTTCCACATCTCCACTTAGCCCCACTCCTTTCTGCTACTGTTGCCACTTCCGCTCCTAGCTGGACACCGCCCGCGATTCTGCCCTGTCCACTGCCTTCCAACACTGCTATGGTGTGCAAACGAGGAGATTGAGAGAAGAACCGAAGAGAACAAGAGAAGAGAAGGGGTGTATTCCTGCTCGCGCAGCGACAGCGTGAGCCCCGACAAGGCCCGAGACTTGAGACGCGGCATGGCGGCGGACGGGTGGTGCCGCCACCGCGCCCACGGGCAGCCGATGCGTGGTGAGCCCCCACGCCACCAGGCCACTCGTTGTTGTTGGGATACGCGTAGGCTACGATAGCATAAAACAAAATTTTTCTACCGCGTAAACCAGGAACCATGCAAGTATGAGATCATAGATCGCTACCACTCGACGCGCTGTGCAGCGGAAGTATGCGCTAAGGAGCCGAAGGAATCCTCGCGATGTAGCGCGCGCCGATGTAGAGGAAGTAGTCGATCGCAGTTGCTTGACCTTCTCCTCCTCGTGCGTTCTTCTCGCCGTGCTCCCACGCCGATCAGCACCGCAGGACAGCGGCGCCTCCACCGGTATCCACACGTCCAGGGAAGGAACACCACGCGCAGATGTGCTAGCACCCGCGCGCGGCTAGGGTTTGCTCGTGGAGGGAAGTCGCGGCTAGGGTTTCACGTGGCGTGATTTGTTAATCCCGCCGGCCACACCCCCTCATGTATATATAGGGACCAAGTCCGGGCCTCCAAGGCCCATAGGAGTCCTACTCGGATCCCTATCCGAAATTGAGCGCATAATGGATCTCCATCCAATCCCTTCATTCCGGCCCCTTAAGCGTGCGACCCTGTAGGTTCATGCACACTCGGGTGCAATCCGAAAACTCCTTTTCGGTCCACGTGTCAACAGCGGCCCCTAGCAGAACGTATTGACCCACCGAGCATACATAAAGATCATATCGGCTGAACCTTTAGTGTTTACTTGTATGAATCCCTTTGCCTCACGATATCGATTAAGCTCAAGGCTAGATATGTGCCATCCTCTAATAGCTCAATCATTCACTCGATCCTGTGATAGATTATATAACCTGCGATTGACTCCTCAATCACTTTTGGCATGGCCATGCACTTCCATAATCTATAACGTCGAGGGGCCCAGAGATATCTCTCCATAGGAGGGACAAATCCCATCTTGATTATTCATATCCCACTACATGTTTCATAACACACCCGAAGACTACTTTTATAACTATCCAGTTACGGAATAGCGTTTAGCAGTCCCTAAGTAAGTCACTACACATGTTGGAAACCATGATAATCTCAGGTCTAAGAATTCTATACCAACACTAATCGAGACCACTGATGGCACTACACAAATAGTTCTTGCAGTGTCTCATGTCGGGTCTATCCAACAACATGTTCCCCAACATGTGTCCACATTATCAATTTGGTATCTCCATACCATGATCCATGAGACATGATCATCAATCAATACATGTGCTGATCATTTAACCATATTTGTTCCACATATGATATTTGATCAGGGATCCTTTAGAAATAGCAACATATAATATAAAGAGTCTCATAAATGAATCACATATTCATTAACCAATAATGAGTTATCTATTTCAAGGAACAATATCAGATAAATATGTAAACATAGTATGTGATACAATCATCTCTATGATTGCCTCTAGGGCATATCACTAACAGTCTCCCACTTGCACTAGAGTCAATCATGCACGTATCTAATACCCATTGCACTAATGTGTGTCTCATGCTTAGGCTGAGGGAGTGGCTTCGTCAACGGATCTGCAACGTTCAAATCCGTGTGAATTTTGCATATCTTCACATCTCCTCTATCCACTATCTCGCGAATGAGGTGATACCGCCGTAAAATGTGCTTGGACTTTTGATGCGATCTAGGCTCCTTGGCTTGCGCAATGGCCCCACTATTATCGCAATAGAGATCCATAGGACTGAGAGCACTAGACACCACACCCAATTGAGAAACAAATTTCTTTATCCAAACAGCCTCCTTTGCTGCTTCAGAAGCGGCAATGTACTCGGCTTCTGTTGTAGAGTCAGCAACTGTATCTTGCTTGGAACTCTTCCAACTCACAGCGCTGCCATTCAGGCAGAACACAAATCCAGACTGCGATCTAAAATCATCTTTGTCGGTTTGGAAGCTAGCATCGGTGTAACCATTTACGACAAGCTCTTCCTCTCCTCCATAGACTAGGAACATATCCTTAGTTCTTCTCAAGTACTTTAGGATATTCTTTACAGCAATCCAGTGACTCTCACCTGGATCTGATTGGTATCGGCTTGTTGCACTAAGTGCATACGAAACATCTAGACGTGTACATAGCATAGCATACATTATAGATCCAATTGCCGAAGCATATGGAATCACACTCATCTTGTTCCGCTCATCAGTTGTTTGAGGACACTGATTCTTGCCAAGATTAATGCCATGTGACATTGGCAGGAAACCTTTCTTGGAGTCTTGCATGTTGAACCTTTTCAACACTTTGTCAATGTATGTACTCTGGCTTAATCCAATTAGCCTCTTTGATCTATCTCTATAGATCCTTATGCCCAGAATGTATGCTGCTTCCCCTAAGTCCTTCATTGAAAAACTATTTTTCAACGATGTCTTAACGGATTCAAGCATAGGAATATCATTCCCAATCAACAATATGTCATCTACATATAGGATCAGAAACACCAGCGCGCTCCCACTATTCTTCTTGTATACACAAGGCTCTTCTTCGTTTTTGACAAAGCCCAACGCCTTGACCACTTCATCAAAACGAATATTCCAACTCCGAGATGCTTGTTTCAACCCATAAATGGATTTCTGTAACTTGCATATCTTTTTAGCTGATTGTGGATCGACAAATCCCTTAGGTTGTGTCATGTACACATCCTCATCCAGATTTCCATTGAGGAAAGCTGTTTTGACATCCATTTGCCATATCTCATAATCGAAATAGGCAGCAATCGCTAAAACTATCCGAATAGATTTCAGCATGGCGACTGGTGAGAAAGTTTCATCATAATCAACACCTTGAATCTGTCTAAAACCTTTCGCCACCAATCGTGCCTTGTAGATGTGAACATTTCCATCTACATCTGTCTTTTTCTTAAAGACCCATTTGCACTCAATAGCTTTTACACCATCGGGTGGATCAACCAAATTCCAAACTTGATTGTCATGCATGGATTCTATTTCGGATTTCATGGCTCCAAGCCATTTCTCAGAGTCTGGTCCCACCATTGCTTCCTCATAGGTTGTAGGTTCATCATTGTCTAACAACAATATTTCACGTTGTCCTGTGGTTACTAACGCATACCTTGCAAGTGTACGCCGTATCCTTTCGGACCTTCGTGAAACCTGTGGTTCTATAACTGGTTCAACAACAACTTGTTCAACCTGTTGAACAACATCTTGCTCAACTTGTTGTGTGGATGTTGAAGCATTTTCCGGTAGTTCCTGAATTTCTTCAAGTTGCACCATGCTCCCACTATCCTTTCTTGAGAGGAACTCTTTCTGCAAGAAAACACCGTGTCGGGCGACAAACACTTTGCCTTCTTCCCGATTATAGAAATAATATCCTTTCGTTTCCTTAGGATACCCCACAAAGAAGCATTTATTTGATTTAGGCGCGAGTTTGTCTGATTGTAAACGTTTTACATAAGCCTCGCAACCCCAAATCTTTAGGAAAGACAAACTGGGACGTTTCCCTGTCCATATCTCATATGGTGTCTTATCCACTGATTTTGATGGAACCCTGTTTAGTGTGAACGCTGCTGTCTCTAGAGCGTAACCCCAAAAGCTTAACGGGAGATCAGTTTGGCTCATCATTGATCGCACCATGTCCAACAATGTACGATTCCTCCGTTCGGACACCCCATTCCATTGAGGTGTTCCTGGCGGAGTGAGCTGTGGAACAATTCCACACTTCTTTAGATGATTGCCAAATTCAAGGCTCAAGTATTCTCCTCCACGATCCGATCGTAGATACTTGATTGTCTTGCCCAAATGATTCTGTACCTCATTCTGAAATTCCTTGAACTTTTCAAAGGATTCAGACTTATGCCTCATTAAGTAGATATAACCATATCTACTAAAGTCATCGGTGAAGGTAATGAAGTACCCAAAACCACCTCTGGCTGTTGAGCTCATTGGTCCACATACATCAGTATGTACCAGTGCCAATGGTTCACTTGCCCTCTCACTTTGTCCTGTGAATGGTGCCTTTGTCATTTTGCCAAGTAAACAAGATTCACATGTCTCAAATGATTCAAAATCAAACGAGTGTAGAAGTCCATCTCTATGGAGCTTCTCCATGCGTTTCTCATTTATATGGCCCAAGCGACAATGCCAAATAAAAGTGGGATTCAAATCATTAGGACGTTGCCTTTTCGCATTAATGTTATAGACTGAACATCCATCAAGATTCACAGTGTACAAACCATTCATCATGGGTGCATGGAAATAGAAAATGTCATTATAATAGACTGAACAACCATTGTCCACAGATCTAAAACCATAACCCTCTGCTTGCAAACAGGAAGCAGAGATAACGTTTTTACACAAAGCTGGAATGCAATAACAATTATTTAATTCCATAACTAATCCTGATGGTAAAGATAATGGCATAGTGCCGACCGCAACAGCAGCAACTCTTGCTCCATTGCCCACGCGAATGTCCACTTCGCCTCTTGCCAAATTCCTACTTCTTTTCAGCCCCTGCAACGATTTGCATATGTGAGCAACTGACCCGGTATCAAATACCCAAGAATCAGTAGAGGAAGTAGCAAGATTAATTTCTATAACATTAATACCTGAGGTGGAACTCTTTCCATCCTGCTGCTTTTGCTTGAGTTGCTCTAGGTATTTCTTACAGTTCCTCTTCCAATGACCTGTCTCCTTGCAAAAGAAACACTCTGCTTCCTTAGCGGGCCCAGTCTTTTGAACCTTGGCCTTAGAGTTGCTAGTACTCCCGATCTCATCGGATTTTAGCTTTCTCTTTTGACCACCTTTCTTGTTATTGGGCTTACGCTTATGCATTACCATCACATGGTTGGAGTTTTTCTTAATGCTTTCCTCGGCACCCTTTAGCATCCCATGCAGTTCGGCCAAGGTCCTGGTCATGTTGTTCATGTTGAAGTTCAATATGAACGGCTCAAAGCTGGGAGGGAGCGACTGGAGAATCAGATCAGTAGCCAACTCTTGGCTAAGGGGAAAACCAAGCTTTTCCAGACTCTCGATGTAACCAATCATTTTGATCACATGTGGACTAACTGGATTACCTTCTGCAAGCCTGCACGCAAACAAAGACTTTGAGGTATTAAACCTCTCGGCCCTTGCTTGGTCCTCAAACATGTTACGCAGTCCCGTGATTATGCTATGGGCATCCAATGCCTCATATTGCCTCTGAAGTTCAGGGGACATGGTAGCAAGCATGAGACAGCTTACATCCAGATAGTCATTCCGCCGCCTTTCATGATCCCTGCGTTGAGCAGCAGTAGCATTGGCAGGTAAATCAGCTGGAAAAGGCTCTTCAAGCACAAACTCTTTGTGCTCCTGTCTGAGAACAATTCTCAGGTTGCGATACCAATCCATAAAGTTGTTTCCATTCAACTTCTCTTTCTCAAGAATAGACCGCAAATTAAAACTGGGTGGTGCAGGAACTGCCATGATCTACAACAGAAATATATATGCAAAATCAGCACTATGTTTACATTTGATCTTTCATTAAACAATTTAACAAAAGATGCTCCCACTATGTATTGTGCAACAAAATTCCCTCTAATAACATAGTGAGTCGAGATCCTCATTTTAATAGTATCTAGTGAGCTTTGGCATCACGACTAGACAACTAATAAAATAGGTAAGCAACACCTTGCTAATCACATCCTATGTGACTCTCGTACTGTCAGGTGACATCTCCATGTACCAACCCAACCTATACTCCAAGGTCCAAAACCGTTTTGATAACCTTGTCAAGTAAACCAACAATCTCCGTATATAGATGTCTGACATCTATCCTATCTTATTATGATGAAAAGTGACACTCTACTTTGGCAGACCCATCACTTATGATCACAATCGTGATAGGTACAATTATTGGAAGAGCATATTATACTTAATTTTTCTGAGGGAATCTATCATACTATGTCATCATATCAAATATACAACGGCAATAATGTAAGATAGATAAACATCATATGCTAGAACATTAAACTGTGTTGCACTATAATCCAAAGAGTGATGTGATCTCTACCCTCATGTAACTCAGTTGGTACATGTTTGACATAGAATCGAATTCTATTCATTAATATAAAACCCCAAACGAAGTATAAGGGGCGACGCACACGGCGGTCCCGCTAGCCGGTTAGCGGGCGGGGGGTCGAGGGGGGAGCCGCCCCCCGCGGGTACACAGATCTCATCTACGATTCGCCATGTGAAAACTTTAACGGCGTAATCAAATTATGCCGAAACTGAGTCAATCTCATTGGCTCGTTTTCTCAATGGCGCGCGGTTCCAGCTGACATCGGACCATCCGATGAACGCAATTTCGCCCATCTATACCGATTGATCTCATCAACCCATGTGCCTATCGGTCCATCTCATGTTCCAATCAAGTAAGAACTCATCTACTATGTAATAGATCTCATCTACTACACCCGCATATCAACTATATGCATGGATCTAGATCACAAACTATACAAGATGGCTCTGATACCACTGTTGGGATACGCGTAGGCTACGATAGCATAAAACAAAATTTTTCTACCGCGTAAACCAGGAACCATGCAAGTATGAGATCATAGATCGCTACCACTCGACGCGCTGTGCAGCGGAAGTATGCGCTAAGGAGCCGAAGGAATCCTCGCGATGTAGCGCGCGCCGATGTAGAGGAAGTAGTCGATCGCAGTTGCTTGACCTTCTCCTCCTCGTGCGTTCTTCTCGCCGTGCTCCCACGCCGATCAGCACCGCAGGACAGCGGCGCCTCCACCGGTATCCACACGTCCAGGGAAGGAACACCACGCGCAGATGTGCTAGCACCCGCGCGCGGCTAGGGTTTGCTCGTGGAGGGAAGTCGCGGCTAGGGTTTCACGTGGCGTGATTTGTTAATCCCGCCGGCCACACCCCCTCATGTATATATAGGGACCAAGTCCGGGCCTCCAAGACCCATAGGAGTCCTACTCGGATCCCTATCCGAAATTGAGCGCATAATGGATCTCCATCCAATCCCTTCATTCCGGCCCCTTAAGCGTGCGACCCTGTAGGTTCATGCACACTCGGGTGCAATCCGAAAACTCCTTTTCGGTCCACGTGTCAACAGCGGCCCCTAGCAGAACGTATTGACCCACCGAGCATACATAAAGATCATATCGGCTGAACCTTTAGTGTTTACTTGTATGAATCCCTTTGCCTCACGATATCGATTAAGCTCAAGGCTAGATATGTGCCATCCTCTAATAGCTCAATCATTCACTCGATCCTGTGATAGATTATATAACCTGCGATTGACTCCTCAATCACTTTTGGCATGGCCATGCACTTCCATAATCTATAACGTCGAGGGGCCCAGAGATATCTCTCCATAGGAGGGACAAATCCCATCTTGATTATTCATATCCCACTACATGTTTCATAACACACCCGAAGACTACTTTTATAACTATCCAGTTACGGAATAGCGTTTAGCAGTCCCTAAGTAAGTCACTACACATGTTGGAAACCATGATAATCTCAGGTCTAAGAATTCTATACCAACACTAATCGAGACCACTGATGGCACTACACAAATAGTTCTTGCAGTGTCTCATGTCGGGTCTATCCAACAACATGTTCCCCAACATGTGTCCACATTATCAATTTGGTATCTCCATACCATGATCCATGAGACATGATCATCAATCAATACATGTGCTGATCATTTAACCATATTTGTTCCACATATGATATTTGATCAGGGATCCTTTAGAAATAGCAACATATAATATAAAGAGTCTCATAAATGAATCACATATTCATTAACCAATAATGAGTTATCTATTTCAAGGAACAATATCAGATAAATATGTAAACATAGTATGTGATACAATCATCTCTATGATTGCCTCTAGGGCATATCACTAACAGTTGTGGCCTCCCCCGTCGACGATGCATTCGAGGTGGCTATACTCCCGTCCGTGCGCACCTCTACCTCGCCGGTCCTGCCGCGGCTGACGACATCGAGGAAAGGGAGAGAGAAGAGGGGAAAGAGAGGGAGTGATGATGTGGTTCTTACTACAATCTTTTTTAGTTTTAACCGAACACTCGGTGATATGTGGGTTGTACAATTTTTTCTGACTTTATCAACGCCATGTAGGCGTCACATCAACCGAAACCGTTGTCCATACCTTCTTAGGACCTTATTTACAGGGATACGTCATACCTGATATTACAGTTTAGGGAGGAAGTTCAGAATTAACGACAAATTAAGAGACCTAAAGTAAACTTACCCCGCTCATGAGTGATCTCGTTGCTCCAAAATTCTTTGGTCTTCCCCCGTGGACTGTTGCCCCATCTCCTCCCATGTAAATGACTTCACCATTATACAAACTGTTTTACTTCTCTCGTGATCTTATATAGTCTTATATCGTTTGGCCAAATACAGATAATACGTCATTCGATGTATTAGTAAAATAATAATAATCTATAGATAAAACTTTTATATATGTGTGTTTTCAGTGACTTAAATGTTAATGCTGAAAATTTTCTATGGAGAAATTTCAAAATCAACTTCAAATTTAAGTTTTAAAATTTATATTTTGGTAGCAGTTAATGCTGCATAGAGAAAACGGATGGGATAAGTCTATTTATTTTCTGTAGAGTTTCCCACCCAATCCCAATTATCAGAAGAACCCCTCGGTGTGAACTGTGAAGACATAAAGTGATATAAAGAGTTCGGTCCAATGTTGCTTTCTTTAGTACAGTAATAATATATCACCATGAACCGTTCTAAACATGTGCTTTTCCGAAGGGTCTTTGTTAACTTGGTGCAGTATACGATGATTAGGGCCGCCTCTATCAACTGCCGTCGTCACCATGGTCCATGAAGGGACGACGTAGGCTGGCACGACGGAGGCACTTCCCTCGCACTATGCTGATAGCAATAGGAACGGCAATGAGGTACACCGGTGACGGCGTCCCAGAAAAATCGGCTTCAATGGTCGTGGTAGTAGGCAAGATTAGCTAGGCGAACGACTGATTTACGGTTCAGTTATTTTTCAACGTCATCTTCCACTTCGGTTCATCATTAGTTCCTTATGCTAGCGATGTGCGTGAAATTCAATCCGTATAACGACCGACCGCTGATTTTGGAGATTTTGTTTCGTAGTTTGAGAAATATATATATAAGGGCTACATATAACTTGCAACTTGCAAGTCACAAAAAACCAAAGGCTGTGCACAATTTCTCTGGCCGTAGATGAAAGTTTAGTAATTTAAGTGTTATCTCTGTCATTATACCGGTATTTTAAGTAATTTTCTAACTGTTGTTTTTTCATTTATAGTCATTCTTCAACCTGCAACCTCTGTAATAATTTGTCGTATTTTTTATGAAGCAAAGGGCAGAATTAATTTCACTATCTTAACAATTATAATCTTCAGGGAAGTACATGTAAGATCAAGAAAAGAAAATCATAATTTTGTCATTGACAACTTCCATGGGTAACCTTAAGAAGCTGATAATTTACAACAAGACCCATTTCTTTTACTGGCGGCATCTTGAAATGAGGATCAGCAAGGGTGAAGGCCTATGTCATTCCATTATGTACATGTATCTGATTCAATAGTGATTGAGACTCTGAAGTGACACCAAGGTTACTGCTTTATAAATTATTTTATGTGGTTGCTGTATACATCGCCGTAGACCTAAATTAACCACTTCGCGTAATGGCAATGGATACTATTAATTGATCGCCGTCGCACTGTTGCAGGAGGCTGACCATTCCAATCCAATATGAACCGTGCAATTCAATTAATCCTTTTTTTAAAAGCAAATATTTTCCTTATCAAGTCTCGCCAAAATGTCATTCATGAGTAATGGGGTTTGGTCAAAAATCAACAGAGCAAAGCAGCCAAAGTATCACTATTGTAATTAACTAACGAGACTCATGGTTTGGCCAATCGTCAACATAGAAAAGAGAATAACTACTGCGTTAGGCACAAACATCATATTTTAGTTGTAGAATTAGTATATGCGAAGGTTTCTTACCACCAAAATATCTCTTAAAATATACTTTGGTGGTAAGACCAAAGTATATTGGACTTAAAACCCAAATCGGTCCCTCGTGCACTCGTTCTAAGCTGGTAGATGATGGATGATATAGACGAAGTTGAGATTATGACAATTATTTAAGAACACAAATAAATGAATTAAATATTATAAATGTTAAAAGGTTGATTTTCAAAAATGTTTTATAAGAAATATTGATTTTCTTTTTGAAAAATCATTGTTGATTAGCATGTTAGAGAATGTGCGTGCCACGTGATAATCCACAATATTTCCTAAAGTCTCGTCCATTGCACATTCTACCCGTGAACGTAAAACACTAGCACGCACTACTAAAAAAATATTTTTCATAGCACTACCCTTTTATTTTTATTGACGGATTTAATGAACACACGCATGTAAAGATACTTGAGAGGGATTCCGGTCACTGCCAGTGAAAATTCACTTAAGAGATCTATTTCCAAAAATACTCAAAAATAGAGGTATTTTTGCAAGTGGGTCTTTTAAGTGATAGTCAACGAAAATCGGATTTTCGCTAGCGATCACTAAAGAGAACCGCCCTCGAAAACCAACCGTCACGTTAAAAAAATCGACCACAATAAAAAAACACCGCACACCTCCTCCTTTCCATATCCGATCTTCTCTCCTCTCCAGATCCACTATTCTCTCCTCCCACCCACCGATGCACCCCTCTCCTCCTTCCTCCCCACCGGTGGTGGCGATGACTCGCGCAGGCGGCTGCGACAAATGGGAGGGGGTGGTGGCGGTGACCGGCGGTGGTGGCCGAGCTCAGCGGTGGGGACGGTGCAGGCAACGAATCTGGTGGAGGGGACTGGGCTCGCGATGTCAATGGTGCGGGCGATGGATCCGATGGCGGCAGCAGCCTGGCTCAGTGGCATCGGATTCGGCGATGACGACGGCGCGAGTGACGGATCCAGGGGCGGCGGTGGGGACTCACGCGGGTGGTGGACTGGGGCGGGGATTCCTACGGGTGATAGATACGGTAGTGAAGACCGGCTGTGGCTAGGCTCGGCAGTGGCAAGGGGGCCGTGGTACGGGGCTCGGCGTTGTTTGCAGCTGTGGTAGCCTACGGCGCCGATTTTCAATTTTTTATCCCAAAAATTGTTTTTATTGGTGGTTCTCTTTGTCTTGTCACTTGCGAAAATGATATTTTTCCTAGCGGTTATCTTAGCATGCTGCCTGCAAAACTCGATTTTCGCTGGCATGTATTATTTTCACTGGTCTTAGGTCACTGGCAGCACCGCCGATCACCAGCGAAAATGATTTTTTAGTAGTGCTGTAATTGTAAAACACTATCAAACCGCAATCTACAATTGTATAGATAGATATTCCTAAGTTTGTAGATCCATCATTGAAAAAAAAGTACACGTACTGTTCTGCACATGCTCGTCATTTCGTCAACCTTGGGGGGCATTCTAAAGGATAAATCGAGGATGTTTGTAATATTTGAATCACATATGATTCGTTTTTCGATGTCACGTTTTGGAAGAAAGAATTGGGCACCCATTAGATCCTACAAAATTCATTTCGAATGCCTCAATGCATGAAGACTTTCAGGAAAGTTAGCATGCGGTTCATTCCCTTGAGGCTATTTCTTGTGTTTTCCTGTGGCTACACAAATGCCATTAATTCTTGTATTTTTCATGTATTTTATACTATGTTTTGTATATGCATTCCTAATAAAAACATGTGTTTTTCAAATGGAACCTAAACATGTTTCTGTGACTGTAAAACACTCGTCAGGGTCCTAATTAAACACGTTGCAAAGACACCCATATGCCATAAATAGTCTTGTAAAACACACCAGTAAATGCATTCCTAATCTCCAGTTTGTTGGTTTATCAGTCGAAACCAAAATTTAAATTTTAAAACTATTCTAATTTCATTTTAGGGCGTTCTTTTCACCAAAGTCCGTTTTCTAGCATTGATTAGTATAGATATACAAGTTTCGATCAGTGTATCTATAAATTATTTTCGATGCTTCGTCGGTTATTCTCACTAATCAGAGCCAATAAGACACATTCCTAAATAGCATAACATGTTTCGAACATGTGACGGTTTCGCATGCACTAGGCTCACCATTTGTGACAGACAATCGAAATCCCATTTTTGTTTGGAAGCCAAAATTTTCTAACGATGTGTCGCCAAAAATTCAGTAGCGCCTAATGGGTTCTTCCAAACGTCCACAGAGAAAAGACAAAGTGCCCAAGGAAAATTATCGTTATCAATTAACGACTCATGGTTTGGCCAATCGTCAAGATAGAAAATAAAAGAACTAGGTGTACGTAGGAATATATATAAAAATATCTGAGTATACGAGTGTAGAGTTTTTCTCCTCTTAATACCCCCTTTGTCTTTTATTAATAAATAACACAACTTTTTACACATGTTTGATAATTTTTCTTATTAAAAATTTTATGCAATTATACGAAAATATAAGTAATGCTTCAAAGTAACTTTAATGATAAACCAAATCATATAAAAATAATTAAAAATAATAATTATGTATTCCTTTTAATTAGACAAATCATCGAATGTTTATCAAAAGATCAAAGGTGGTAGAAATCATTAGAGTGATGGTTTTTCCTGGTCCCAAAAGCTATTTCAAGGGGGTGGACACTGGAGAGCTCGTTGCTAACGTCGTGATACCGTACGTGTGTTGTCATTTTGCTGACAATCAATCAGCCATTGCACGGTTTTGGTCGGCAATGCAACTCGTTTGCAAAATCTCAGCCAAACACAGCGTCACAACTCACAAAACTGTGCTTGCTTGTTGCGCTCAGCACCAGCCTCGCGTCAGCCGCAACGCAACCGCGCGTGTAAAGAAGCCAACGAAACCGCTCCCAAATTCGAAGAGAATTTTGCCAGAATTCGGTTCAAAACTCGCCTAATTTGGCCTCGAGTCCACCGAGAAACCGGTATATATAAAGCCCCCCACGCCGCCGTCGTCGTCGTCGTCGTCGTCGTCACCACTCGCTTCTCATCGTGGCTTCGACGCCAATTCTCTCTCTCTCTCTCTTCTATCCGTGCGCCTCAACTTGCCCACCACCGCTCTCTCCACTGCGCTGCTGCCCACCGCACCATCGATGGCCAGACGCGGCCGCTGCCCTGCTTCGCCGGCCGTCGCCGTCGCCGTCGCCCTTGTCCTGGCCGTCTTCCTCGCATACGGTGGCGGCGGCGGTGTATGCGACGCCGCGCCGGCGAGCGCGCTGGTGAAGAGCGTCCCGGGATTCGACGGCGCCCTCCCGTCGAAGCACTACGCCGGGTACGCGCCGTCGCGCCGCGCGCGCTCTGCGTACGTCTCGCTGACTTGCTGCTGCTGCTAACATCTGCCTCGTGTCGTGTGGTGGTCGCGGCGGCGGCGGCGTGCAGGTACGTGACGGTGGACGAGCAGCACGGGCGGAACCTGTTCTACTACCTGGTGGAGTCGGAGCGCGACCCCGTGAAGGACCCCGTCGTGCTCTGGCTCAACGGCGGCCCGGGCTGCTCCAGCTTCGACGGCTTCGTCTACGAGCACGGTGCGTATATCCACACACGTATCCCCCTTCCTCCTGCCCCCCTCGCCGGAGCTAGCATCCGGCCGCGGCGCGTTGCGGCGGCGAGTCGTCGTGGTTGAGGTCGGCGGCCGGCGGCCGGCCGTGGAAAGAAGGGGAGGTGGTGGGCCCCGCTGTTTTTGCTTTCGATTATCATTATATTCGATTACCTTTCCACCACAAATCGGAACCCGTCGCGTAAAAGCAGCAACGTAGTTGAGATTTGAGCTTCTGTTTTGATTTTTTTTTTTGAGCCAAACAAAAAAGAAGAATCTCTGGTCTGAGTCTGCACTCTGCACACGGCAGCAGACGGCTGTAGCGTGCAACTGACTGTACTACGTCATTGGATAATCGATACTCCTATCACTGCAAGAATTGACTTATTTATACTTGATTTTAAGAATATGTTAAATATTTTAGAAAATGAATAATAAGTAGTTTTAAACAAGTGGTTTAAGAAATGCAGTAGACGATTTTTTTTTGAGAAATTATATTTCTAAAACGTGGAGTTAATAATCTACGACAATAGTTTGATAAATAAGCTGAAAAGAACAGCTCACACAGAGGCGTTCATCTCTAGATCATTTTCATTTTTAATATCTCAGTCCTGCAAGAAGAAAAGTTGATTCTTCATTATGTTTAATTCCAGCCTTAACACAACTGATTGATGGGGTTTGATGATTCGTGTCGTTGAACCTGATCATTATTATGCACCAATTCATATGTGTGCTGTGCTTTCCAGGACCATTCAATTTCGAGTCAGGAGGGTCAGCTAAGAGCCTACCAAAGCTTCATCTCAATCCCTATAGCTGGTCCAAGGTTGGCCATGCCCATTATCTGTTGGCCCTGCATGCATAATGAGCTGAAATTTTCTGTTGTCTGAATGAGACCGGTGATATTTTCTTTGTGCTGTGGACTTAGGTATCCAGTGTGATCTACTTGGATTCCCCTGCTGGTGTGGGGCTGTCATACTCCAAGAATACTTCAGATTATAACACCGGGGACCTCAAGACCGCCGCGGATTCGCATACTTTTCTTCTGAAGGTACTATATATGTGTGTTCTGTAATGTTAGTATGGTACTAATATATATATAGCTGAATTTTTTTACTTTTATATTGTGAGCAGTGGTTTCAGCTGTACCCTGAGTTCCTGAGCAATCCGTTTTACATAGCCGGGGAGTCGTATGCCGGGGTTTATGTTCCTACTCTCTCGCATGAAGTTGTCAAAGGTATTATACCTTCTTTAGGATTGTTTTCTCATGTTGCAATAATTAACACTCATCTTATGGTCCTGTTTTTTATGAATTGTTTTGCAGGATTACATGATGGAGTGAAGCCTACAATAAACTTCAAGGTTACATATTGATCAATGCAAGTTTTCTATTAGGTCTATGGTTTAACATGTATCTAACTTGTATTTGAATGCCAGGGCTACATGGTCGGAAATGGTGTTTGCGACACTGTTTTTGATGGTAATGCTCTTGTGCCATTTGCTCATGGAATGGCTCTAATTTCGGACGATATATACCAGGTAAGTCCATTATTCAGATTGAAAGCACCATTTCAGTAATTTCTCCCCTAAACAGCATGAGAAAGAATCAGACTACCCTTATTTTCATATCCTACCGATATTTGCCCAAAAAATTTTATTTATGTCCCATTGATCTTTAGGAGATCACTGTTATGTAATTC
Source organism: Oryza punctata (assembly GCA_000573905.2). Taxonomy (NCBI): domain Eukaryota; kingdom Viridiplantae; phylum Streptophyta; class Magnoliopsida; order Poales; family Poaceae; genus Oryza; species Oryza punctata. Next base: position 8,107,809 of record CM002499.2, on the reverse strand, counting down.
TGCACACAATTTCAAACAGACGATACATTGGAATGTTTGGATGGACTAAACACCATTTTCACAAATTCTATGTATTCAAAATGCAGGAAGCTCAGACTGCATGCCACGGAAACTACTGGAATACTACCACTGATAAATGCGAAAATGCACTCTACAAAGTTGATACGGTAATAAACAGCCGTGTTACTTCATCCGATTAAAGATTTCATCGAATCAGCGCTGTTCTCCTCATGATGTACCTTGTTCTTGTGCAGTTAATCAGTGACCTAAATATTTATGACATTCTTGAGCCATGCTACCACAGAAAAAGTATCAAGGAAGTAACCCCAGCAAATACCAAATTGCCCAAAAGTTTCCAACATCTTGGTACAACTGATAAGCCCCTTGCTGTAAGAACAAGAATGCATGGGCGTGCTTGGCCTCTGAGAGCTCCTGTGAGAGCGGGGCGTGTGCCATCCTGGCAGGAGTTTGCCAGAGGATCTCGTCCCAGTGGAGTTCCTTGTATGGTAAGCGCAATATCTCTCCCAAAAAAAATCAACTTATAGCTATGAACCTGAACAAACTCGTGTCGAGGTTCAAAGGCAGGATTTTTTCTTTTGATGGAGGGTGTATTTTCTAGTGGTATGTCAGTATGTGAGATTGTGAGAATGATACTCCTATGTTGCAGTCTTGCAGAGATATTGCTCCATTTTCTGCTAATATAGAAAGTATGCTTTGATATTTTTATACCTTCCTTTCCTACAAAGAAATCCCTGCTTATATTTAAGTATGACTGCTAAGAGCATGCACAACAATCATTAATAGGAGGCACTTAACCTTGACAATTACACATGTTTCTATAATTTACAGAAGAAATTCTGGAAGAAATGCTTGATGCATTCATGGACTGTTTTAACTGACAGCCTCTAATTTGCTTAAACTGCAGAGTGATGAAGTTGCAACGGCATGGCTGAACAACAATGATGTCAGAGCAGCAATTCATGCCCAACCAGTATGCCAATCATTTAGTGTCGCCCCAGAATTAGATACAATTTTACAATATTTTCATCTTACAACTCTAATTTATTATATATGCTCATGATAGGTAAGTTCAATTGGCTCGTGGCTTATATGCACCAACGTGTTGGATTTCATCCATGATGCTGGAAGTATGATCAGTTATCACAGGAACCTCACAGGCCAGGGTTATCGTGCTTTCATATACAGGTCCGACATGTGCCTATAAAAACGATATTTTCACAAAAAAAATTTCCTATCCTATAATTGGTTGGTTATGGATCTTAGGGGGAACATCCTTATTAACTTCTGAATCATAAAAAATAGCTTCTTGCGGGCGGGAAAAAAAAACGAAATTTGTGCCAGGCTTTTTTTCATTTCACATTCTACGATTCCAATGGTCATGACATTTTGTTTTATATTTGTTACAGTGGTGATCATGATATGTGCGTACCTTATACCGGGAGCGAAGCATGGACCAGATCTTTGGGCTATGGAGTTATTGATTCATGGAGACCGTGGCGCCTGAATGGCCAAGTTTCTGGGTATTAATCATACGTCTCAAAATTTTACTACTAGTTGAATTACCCTCAGAGTAAATTTACTCAACAGCTGCTATCATTGCTTTTATGAAAGGAAACTGAAAGATTCTTATTGGATTTTATTTCCAGAAACTCAAACTATATATAATGATATTCATCAGGCAGTCTTCTTATATTATGTTCTGTAACACCTCAGGTACACCCAAGGATATGAACATGGACTCACCTTTGCTACCATTAAGGTGAGTATACATTTCTAACCAGGGCACAACAATTAAGATCAAAATGAATGTAATATGACTTGATTACCCACTTAAGTAATAAGAGGACACAACATATCAACTAATATGAATTCATCATTCAAACATAAAACATCAAAATTATTGAGGTTGAATTGCATTTAACTTTGTTTTCCTTCTTCTTTTTTTTTTGTTTGCAGGGTGCTGGGCACACTGTTCCTGAATACAAACCACAAGAATCATTGGCTTTCTATAGCCGCTGGCTTGCTGGTTCTAAATTGTAAAAGCTTGTGAATCTGAGATCCAATAATGGGAAGCATACTCATACTTATCCATACAGCCATGAATCAGATAAAGGTTGATACAAAGAGAAGACAAAACTACACACCAATTTAGAAAGCCACATTCATTTCAGAATAGTTGAGGCCAACCACATGTTGTATATTCTTTTATGCAAACAGTAGATCATTCAGCTTTATTTGTGGAAGCTTATTGTGCTGTAACATCAAAATGTCAATCCCTTTTGCTGATATTTTGTATTCCCAATTTCTGAATGTCAACCCAAAGTCCACAAAGATAATTTGCAGATGGATTAAAAGGTAATCTCTTGACATATTAATATTGATCAGTAAAATATTATTATTGTAGATGAAAAGAATGTCATTAAAATGTCAAACTCAAATAATAAGCTAATAACCACGGCACAAATGATAACAACTCCAAAAATAAATCAAAAGAAAGCATGTAAGGTGAATGGTCCAGTGGCTTGGGTGGATTTCTAAATCATTTAACTAGTTCCGTACTCTCTCTCATTAATAATTGAAGGTTTTGACTAAATGATACACACTTTGACCACTATCTTTTAAACAATAAATTTGTAAATACTTCAGTTATAGAAGTATAATAAAAAATAAATCCAAAAATATAACTTTAACATATAAAAATAATGTAAAAAAGGAACCATAAGGAATTTTTTTATAACCATAAGGAACCATCCGTTAAAAGAGAAAAGAATTTTTGTATCCTCCGGTGAATTTCAGGAATAAAACCACAAAGGCTTTTATGGGCTAAAAATTATTCAACCAACTATTTTGATTCAAAACGATCCATCTCTCCTGTTCCCAAACCAACTATTTTTGCTCCTGCCTTCTCCTATATTCCAGACTTTGGTAACTTTATGTTATACTCGTAATCGACGGCGAGCTTCACTGCCGTCGCTAGGGAGGATTGTTTGGGGCAGAACCAGGGTTCACAATTCCGATGAAAACCGATCGAATTTCACGAAAAACCGAGGTTTCGACATGGCTCGGAAGTAGTAACCGTTTGGAATTTCGATGGGTTTCATCCAAATTCAAATTTGAATTGATAAAAAAAATTCAAATAAAATCCTATAAATAATATGATATTCATAAAGCCTATTGGGATATAAATTTTCCAAAAAAATGGTGTATTCCATGCATTTTTGAATAGGAAAGAAAAGAATAATTATTTACAAAAGGAAAACCCTTTCATGGGCCAAATTCCACGTAGTAATGAAATAGATTTTAATATTATGTATTGGACTCTAAACTTTAATATTTAGGTGATGGGCATTCTATTTAACCAATGGTTGGTGAGTGATATGTATTGTCTTTTATGATTATGTATTGCATGTTGTGTGTATGTCAATGGGAGGTTATCAAATTCATAGGAAATAACATTTTCACATTTTTTTCTAATTATCTAACATTTTTCTATATTTTACTGACAAAAACAACATTTTTCTATATTTTACTGACAAAAACAAATTTGGTCTTCTGATCGGTTTTTCAAAAATACCAATCGGTTTTTCAATGAAACCACGCCTCGCCTTCCAGTTTTCAATTGAAATTTTGATGGTTTATGTCGGAATTTCGCCAAAGCCGATCGGTTTTCGCAAACATATCGGTAAGCTCAGGAGTTTGTAATCAATTTTTGTTTTGCGAAATTTGTTTCGGAATCTATATGGATGTTCACCGGATTTCGTGAAAACCATCGTACCGCTAGGGCTCCAAACGGTAGGCCATATGAAAATCGTAAACCTTGGGCAGAACATAGAAGAATAGGTACTCGAATTGTTTCTTTCAGCTACAGTGCCAAACTCACTCACCTCCAGGGCCCCAGTGCCCCACGTGTAAGACACACACACCCTAGTACTCGCTTTTTCCACGCCTTCTTCATTCGAAGGCGCCTTCTCGTTTCCCGCCTTGCTCTGCTCCTGTCCACCTCCTCTGCTTCTCATGCCGCCCCAGCCGCCGCGCGCTCCCGCCGCGTCGGCGGCGCGCCTCCACGCGCACGTCCTCGAGCTCCACCGATTCGGCGGCGGCGGCCTCGCGCTCCGCCGCGCCCACGCGGCGTCCCTCGTCTCTGGCGCGCTCGCCTCGTCCCTGCCGCTCGCGGGCGCGCTCCTCCTCTCGTACGCCGCGCTCTCCGACCTCGCCTCCGCGCGCCTCGTCCTCCGGCACCACCCGCTCCGCCTCCGCTCCGCATTCCTCTGGAACTCCCTCTCCCGCGCGCTCTCCTCCGCGTCTCTCCCCTCCGAGGCCCTGCGGGTGTACAACCTCATGCTCCGTTCCGCCGTGCGCCCCGATGACCGCACCTTTCCCTTCGCCCTCCACGCCGCCGCGTCCGCAGCTGTCGCTGTCGCCGAGGCGGAAAAGGGCCTCGAGCTCCATGCTGCGGCTCTCAGGCGGGGGCACCTGGCCGACGTCTTCACGGGCAACACGCTCGTCGCGTTCTACACGGCCTGTGGAAAGGCCTGCGACGCGCGCAGGGTGTTCGACGAAATGCCGGCGCGGGACGTCGTGTCGTGGAACTCCCTCGTATCAGCATTCTTGGTGAACGGTATGTTTCATGACGCGATATGGGCGCTGGTGAGCATGATGAGGAGCAGTTTTCCTTTGAACGTGGCAAGCTTAGTGTCGGTCATGCCCGCCTGCGGTACGGAGCAGGAGGAGAAGTTTGGGTTGAGCATCCATGCATTGGCAGTGAAAGTTGGCCTGAACACCGTGGTGAATCTTGCGAATGCGTTGGTTGATATGTATGGTAAGTTTGGGGATGTTGAGGCATCGATGCGGGTGTTTGATGGAATGCTGGAGCAGAATGAGGTTTCTTGGAATTCTGCAATAGGGTGCTTTCTTAATGCAGGGCTTTATGGTGATGTGCTGATAATGTTTAGGAAAATGTCAGAGCATAATGTCATGCCAGGTTCTATCACATTGTCTAGTTTGCTTCCTGCATTGGTTGAGCTTGGAAGTTTTGATTTGGGGAGGGAGGTGCATGGGTATAGCATAAAGAGAGCAATGGACTTGGATATTTTTGTTGCCAACTCACTTGTTGATATGTATGCCAAATTTGGTTCTTTGGAGAAAGCATCTACCATCTTTGAACAAATCAAGGACCGCAATGTGGTGTCATGGAATGCAATGATTGCAAATCTTGTGCAAAACGGAGCTGAGACTGAGGCGTTTAAGCTTGTCACAGAGATGCAAAAAAGTGGGCAATGCCCAAATTCGATTACACTAGTGAATGTGCTTCCAGCTTGTGCGAGGATGACCTCTCTAAAGATGGGCAAGCAGATCCATGCATGGTCGATCCGTAGAGGCTTAATGTTTGATTTGTTCATATCAAATGCCCTGATTGATATGTATTCCAAATGCGGACAGCTGAGCTTGGCACGGAATATTTTTGAAAGGTCAGAGAAGGACGACGTATCGTACAATACTTTGATATTGGGATATTCACAGAGTCCATGGTGTTTTGAATCTCTTCTTCTTTTTCAGCAGATGAGGTCTGTTGGAATTGATTATGATGCTGTTTCCTTCATGGGAGCTCTATCAGCATGCACCAACTTATCTGTGTTTAAGCATGGCAAAGAAATTCATGGTGTTCTTGTGAGGAGATTGTTAAGTGGCCATCCCTTTCTTTCTAATTCCCTGCTGGACTTGTACACTAAAGGTGGGATGCTTGTTACTGCATCGAAGATTTTTAATAAGGTTACAAAGAAGGATGTCGCTTCATGGAATACTATGATTTTGGGATATGGGATGCATGGTCAAATCGATGTTGCATTTGAGTTATTTGATCTGATGAAGGGTGATGGTCTGGACTATGATCATGTATCTTACATTGCAGTGCTGTCAGCGTGCAGCCATGGTGGGCTTGTAGAGGAAGGGAAGAAGTACTTCAGTCAGATGGTTGCTCAAAACATTGAGCCACAGCAAATGCACTATGCTTGCATGGTTGATCTTCTTGGGCGTGCTGGACAATTGTCTGAATCTGCTGAAATTATCAGAGACATGCCTTTTCCTGCAAATTCTGATGTGTGGGGAGCATTGCTTGGTGCTTGCCGTATACATGGAAATATTGAATTAGCACAATGGGCAGCAGAGCATTTGTTTGAGCTGAAGCCAGAGCATTCAGGCTACTATACTCTGATGATAAACATGTATGCCGAGACTGGGAGATGGAATGAAGCCAATAAGATCAGGAAATTAATGAAATCAAGGAAAGTACAGAAAAATCCAGCCTATAGCTGGGTACAGGATCAGGATGGCAACAAGCTGCAAGCTTTTCTTGTGGGGGATGGGTAACAGATGGTGCACCTCTTTGGTGGTACAAAACTTTTCACCTGGAACGAATGCGATAAAGCAACAAAGTATGGCAAATGGTCCCATATTGATAGGTGTCACACTGTCACCATATTAACGAAATCTAGCAATATTGTAAATAAGGATTACAATGCCATGCAGGCATAACTAGTTCAGTAATCATTGGCTGCATCTTAGAGATTTTGCTGCTTGACCTGACACCAATCAACATTAAGATGAGTATATATCAGTCTATTATGTCTGTCAATTAGGTATATTTGGTCATAGACTCTGTCCCGGAAATGGATGAAATGGTCAGCCTCTGTTTATATAGACATATTTTGTAGAGCAATATTTTCATTCTACTAAGACTTCACTTCTTGATAACTTGTCTTTCTACAGAGATAGATTGGAGTAGTTCTGACTTCTGAAATCCATAACCTTCTCGACCATACAGGGCCATCATATTTATGTGCAGGTAAAGTTTACCTTATGCTAGCTCCTTGAATTTGCAGTTAGGATGATCAAAACTTGTAAACTATAACCTTCAATATTTATCCAGTGTGTCAAGATGTTATCATGTTAATTTGTATCTGGATAGTATCTATATGATAAGTTACAAATTGACAAACTTCGTAAAAGTATTATAACTGCTGTATGGATATCTACGTCTGGTACATTCTTTCCTGGAATCTATATTTGTTCTATTCTATATTTTATTTTAATTTTATCTGTATGGCTGTGTCCTGTTTCAAAAAAAAGAAGGCAATACTTCTAGTCCACAGTTTTTGGGTTGCTCCATGCTTTGAATTGACTTCAGCATCAACAGGTTGACAAACTGACATCACAATTGCAGTGGTGAAAGAGAGGTCCAGCTTTCCGGGCATAATGCTCCAAAGTTCATGTTTGCCACAACCATATTCCGGATTCTTCTGCTAAAGGTACGAAGATGTTCTACAGTTAGAGAGCAGTTCTTGAAAGTTGAATTTTGGTGACGATGGAACAAGGCTAGGGCCTACTCTGGAGTTTATACTATCTTAAGGCTTGAACTACACTCATGTTGGATTATGTAAATTGATTGGGGTAGTGTGATGCATGTAAGTCCTGAAGATAACTTGCCAGCAAAAGAAGTCAACTCAGATTGCTGATCATTGCAGCCACTCAATACAAGCTTCTTTTGGATTTTCCCTCGGTCTTAGGTACCTGCTTCAGAAGGCAGCACATTTTTCAAAGACATTCTTTCCTCTTGTAAATCGAGTGAGGGCCAAGTCTTGCAAGATGTAAATTTATACTTGGACAAGCAAGTGTTAGATCTTCTATTATCCGGACACAGTATTTGTATTGCATTTGCTACGGTTGTTTTTATTTATGTTTGGCACCATTTTGTTTTCTTCTCATGATCCATGTAATAGATCGAATTCTATTTGAACAGGAGCTCGATTTGTTTACACAATATCCTTTGATGTCAAATTTGAAGAAGATATCGTAAATTCCTGTTGAAAGTTCAAACCACTTATGACAAGAATCACCTGGAAGTTGCAGCCTGCGTTTCCAACTTTCCATGGTGTTCCTATCAAAACTTCACGTCTTGATTTTAGCTATATTAGTCCAAAGAGGAGCCAGAAAAAGCAAAATTGAGAACACATCAGCAATGTATCACTAAGTAGATCTTCTAATGCATAGACATTAGACAATAGGGTTTATGTACTGACCAAACACAAAACATTTGCCTTATACTAAAGAGATCCACCAATATCAGGAGATGCCTTCTAAACTCCCAAAAACCCGTTACATATTCTGAAGTTAAACATCAAGCTTTCCTAGGGTTAGTATCCCTGACCTGCCTCTCTAGCATTGCAATCTCTTCCTTCAGACCATCGATTGCTGCTTCCAGTTGAGCGTTTTGTGCTTGTTGAGCTTCACATGCCTCTCTAACCATTTCTTCCATTCTGACTTCACGTCTTGTTTGGAAACCTTCTTGATCTGCATTTTTGCCTCCTGCAAAAAATGCAGAGCGTCTTAGTAGAAACTATTTTCTTGACATGATCAGCATTTCCATCCACCAGAATGATAGAAGAACTTTCGTTGTTTCCTACAAAAGAAAAAGATAAAAGGAATGCATTAGCAACAAATTTAGTGGTGATTCATTTGCTTCTGCTAGATTGATGTGTAGGATATAATGCCAGTTCATCAGTTACCATACCTTACTTATTGATTTCTTGGCAATCCATGTGAGACCCTATTTCTTGGTTTGATACTGACATATCTTCATTTTCTTTTTCATCACCTTCCAAAGCAGCTAGCCTTTTCTTGTTGAACTTGCCTCTCTTATCTACCTCCCCTGAAGTAATGCATGTCCTCATTTCTTTAGTGGATGCTTCTAAGGTATCAACATTAGTTTGAGCACTAGAGACATGAGTTACGTCAGCTAATTCTTTTCTGAGGGTGATATCGTTTAGAACAGTAGCGTCCTCAGAATCTCAATTGTTTCGCGGCATAATGTCTTTCAACATTGAGTTTTGCCGCTCATCATTTGTTGTGTTGCCTGGCTTGCTTTCCTCATTTGCCTCTCTCAATGTGGATGCTATTTTGTCCAAGATGGGTGAGTTCAAATGCATTGCGATCGCCTCCTCTCCCTTGCTTGTAACTTCACCAGACTCATCATCATCAATCTCTATGATGTCATAACATTTGCTTTGCACCCTAACTTCCTTCAATAGTGGACTACCCTGCTCACCATTTCCTGCAATAACCACCTCCCTTTTCACATCCAATTCTTGCAAGGTACATTTTGTTGTTTCCATTGGGTCTGAATTCACATGCATTGCGATCGCCTCATCTTCCTTTCTTGTAACTTCAATAGACTCGTCATCATCTATCTCTATGATGCCATAACATTTGCTTTGCACACTAACTTCCTTCAATAGTGGACTACCCTGCTCACCATTTCCTGTGATAACCACCTCCCTTTTCACATCCAATTCTTGCACGGTACATTTTGTTGTTTCCATTTGATCTGAATTCAGTTGCATCGCGTCCATCTCGTCGTCCTTGCCTGAGAGTTCTTCATCGAATTCATCGTCACTGATCAACACGACGTCTTTGGGTATTGACTCCCGAGTAACTGATGCTGCATGTCCAATGGCTTTGTTGCTGCCATCGCTTGCTGCATCCTCGACGAGGCAACAGACCTCTGCTTCACCATCTCCTGAACTGCTGTTTTTCTTATCTTGCGTGATAACATGGTCTGATGCTTCATCTTCACCAACTGTAGTCTCCAAAACTGTCACTGCATCAGACAAAGCTTGCTGGGTACTTTTATGGAGAGGTGATCCATTTCCACCATCCGTTGCCCAGCTTGCCATCAAATCCTTCCCAATTCCAACAATTTCCACATGATTGGAATTCCCGTTCATCGTCATGATGATACTGTTCTGTCTGTCAATGAGAAGGATCTCATCCTCTGCAGTCTCCAAATGCCGCCTTTTGCCGGAGTCTCCATCAACAAAACCTTCAGCCTTCCGGGAAGCACTAGTGGTGTGGTGGTGGAGTCCCACAAATTTTACGCACATGCTGACATGACTTTCAACAGAATTTTAGTGAGATCAGATATATGCCGTTGGTTTCCGTCTCTTAGAGCATGTATTAGGGGATGCATTCGCGGGGGTGTGAGTGTGGTGTTGCGTGTGTAGTGGTGTGTGCGCGTGTGCGTCTGCCGTGTAATCTCAAAAAAAAAAAAAAAAACCTTCAGCCTTCCTTTTTCTTGGACTATCAACACCATCAAGTTGCTTCATCTTTGCAGCATTAGCAACAGCACCCGCACATGCCAACGAATACTGCTCCCACCATTGCGCATACTCAATCATCACACCGGGTTCATGGCAAGGAAGAGTGAACTTAACGTCTTGAGCTCTCCATCTTGTATGTTGCCCATCCAACCCTTGAATTTGAGCTGACACGGGGGACGATCCCCGGAACGTCCTGATCGAAGCCCAGCTGCCTCGCGACACGGTGCGGGAGATACTGCTCGATGCAGCACAAACCGACGAGCTCGCAAGAGCGCAGACATTGTCCGAACGACAACAATTCCCCAGTCCGGGCTATGTCTCGGCCATGAATCCAGACCCCAACCTTGTCGAGCTGCAATGGAAAGCCATTTCTCCCGTATGGTCTCTACTCAAACTCCATTGGTGACATGAGCACTGCGTGGATGTGCCCAGGTTGGAGCTCCGTTCGCGCGTTGTGCCACCGGGCAGCCCTTGGCGCGCCACGGCCGTCGGCGGCGGCGTGAGCAGAGGTCGCCGCCATGTGGGGGCGTAGCTCCGGGAAGCGCTCACAGGCCCAGAGCTGGACGATGTGCAGCGGCGCCCAGACCACCAACGGCTGGCGCCACTTGCTGCTGGAGACGAGGTGGCGCGGTGAGGTCGTTGTAGATGCTGGCGAGCGCCACGCTATGGCCGCGCGGCGATGGGGAAGACCTGCGGCCGGACCGCCTTGAGCGGCGGCGCCGGGAGCACGTACAGCGAGAGCCACGTGGCCAGGAACGCGCAGTGCTCGAGCAGTACGGCCGCCTCCGCGTCTTCTCCGTCGCCGCCCTCGCCATGCTGCGGGCGGTCGAGGAAGTGGTGGAGCCACACAGAATACGTGGAGTTCTTACTCTTGCTCCGGTGCAGCATCGTCCGGATGGCCTCGAGCGAGGCGACGTCGCCGGCGAGCGTGCCCGGCAGCCGCGCGGTGACGGGCGCGCCGATCAGCGGCAGCCCGCCGAGCACCGCCGCGTCCTCCAGCGTCAGCGTCGCCTCCCCCCACGGGAAGACGAACGAGCTCGTCTCCCCACACACCAGAACGCGGCGAGCTGGAGCACCAACCCGTCGTCCCGGCGCACCCGGCACTCGCCCGTGGCGAGAACGGCATCCAGGATCCCAAACTCCCGCCACCGCGGCTCGTGCCGCGGCCGGAGCCTCTCCACCCACCGCCGCCACAGCGCCGACGAGCACGGCCACCCATGGAACTCGACGCGGACGCCGTCGCCAAGAACCGGGCCCGCGCAGGCGCAGCCGGGGAGAGCAGTGGCGGTGGCGACGACGGCGGCGCCGGTGACGGAGATGATCGCGGCGGTGGATTCCTCGACCAGGGTCGGAGGTGGGTTTTGAGAGGTGAGTGAAGAGGAGTGATTGGACTGGGAGTCTGGCAGCTTCCTTCCTGTACTCAAGTACGCTATAGTGCAGTAGGTCTGGGACTTCTGCGTTCTAAACTACTGTTACCTCCGTTCCACTTCCACCGTATAGTTCGTGGTACTCCCTCCTTCCTGTCCGTGCGATATAACAAGTTTTATAGTTAGACACAATTACCTAAAAAAATAGATAAAATTAAATAGAAAAAAATTGTGATGGGTTAATAAATAGATGTACTTCTCCGTAAAAAAAAAGACAACCTGCTTCCTAGTACAACAAATCTGAACAGTTCCCTCTTAGATTACTTTTTTTTTACGGAAGAAGTATGTGGTAAAGTGAATCGTGGAGAATTGTGATTGGTTGAGAAGGAATGTTAGTGAAAAATTGTTATATTTTAAGATAAATTCTAAGTGCTAAAAGTTATTATATTTTATGATAGAGGGAGTAGTATGTTGCTATATATTACAGGTGCTAGGTTGCTATATATGAGGACAAAGAAGTTATATGTTTTGGTGAGGTCAGTTTATTGATTTTCGTTAGCTGCTAAACAAAACAAAACAGTACATTTCATACTAAACTTTCTATGTAGAATTTACTTTAAAAATTCAAATAAACATATTTTTTTAGTTTTTAATCACATTTCTCGTTTTATATGTGTTTAATAATCCGTTTCAAAACAAACTTTATAACATGACGTAAATTTTGAATCTTAATTTTACTTTGATTTATCGTTGTCTATTTTCTACATTTTAGCCTAAAAATTATAAATAATATTGTATAGATATACAAGTTTTACTCATAATTCTTTTATAAGCCATGCTGCAACCGATCGGAATCAATTGACATTAAGGTTTTGGTAGGATTAAGGGTTCAACTTAGATTTTCGGGTGACATGCTAAACGACAGAAACGACTTACTCCCTTCCACCTAAAAAACCAACTTCTAGCTATTGATGTGGACATAGCCTATATCTACATATATAACCGAAGTAAGCTTTTTTAAGATGGAGAGAGTAGACTGCGTTCTTTCCCTTTGACTTCGAGAGAGTTTTTCCAGCTCAAGCAAAACGAGAATACTCATTAGCACATAATTAATTCAGTATTAATAATTAAAAACTTGGAAAATAGATTTATTTGAATTTTTTAAATAATTTTTATAAATATATATTTTTTAAAAAATATACCATTTAATAGTTTGAAAATCGTACCAACAGAAAATGATGAAGTTGAAGTTTGATGTTGAAGAAAAAGAGTAAGCCTTAGAAGAGTAGTTGGAGACTAAGGGAAAATAATGGTTTGACTGGGTGAGTAAAACTTCTATCCAGACAGAGAGATTTTACCGATAATTCAAAAAATACCATGAAATTTTTGAAGGGTCCGGTTGTCACGCCCCTGATTTTCGTTCGGAATTAAAAATCATTAAATAATGCATTTCTAGAATTTATGTTAAAATTGAAAGTAAATTAATCAAGTGAAATAATGAGGGAAATAAAATTTCCTTTGAAAATCATGGCCATGAATATTTTTGTAATATTCTCCATGCTCTAAAGTATTCTCTTAAATTTCCCGTAAATTTTTGGAGCTCAATAAGTAATTTTAATAATAGAAAGTTCATTTAACCAATTAAATAAATTGAAAAACAAACTAAAATATCTGTCCTTGTCCATGGGCCGTTTCCGGCCCAAGTCCTCTTTTCCTCCTTGCATGGCCCGCTGCTCTCTCTGTCCCGGGCCGGCTGCCTTCCTCTCTCCTCCCTTCCCGAACCAGCTCGTCGCTCGGCCTGCTCCTTCCCTTCCCCATAAGTCCACACTACGTCCCTCCCTCTCTCCCTTGCTAACACGTGGGCCCCACCTGTCAGCTCCTCCTTCTACCTCCGGATGAAGCCGGCAATCGCCGACCCCGCCCACGTCGCCGCCTCTCCCACGCCCTTCCCGCTCCCCCACCCGTGTCCAACCGTGCAGACGCGCTCGCCGCCCACTCCTCCACCTCCTTCCCCAGTTTCCCCTAAAAATTGGTGTCGTTTTGACCCTGCCACCAGCCCGCGGTGCCGTCCCACTTCCCCAACGAGTGTCGCCTTTCCCGGTCACGATCGTGCTTTCCCGAGCCCATAAAAAGCTCCCTGTACCCCCTTCTCTCATTTTCCCAAGTTCCCCGAGCTTGTCGCACCTCCTAACGCCCTCCCCACGCCGAGCCGTGTGCCGCTGCTCGCCGGAGTGCTCCGGTCGCGCGCCGTCGCCTCTAGCGTCATTGTCGCAGCTCATCACCACCTCCGTTTGGCTTACCGCACCACACCACACCCCGTCTGCCGCGACACCGTGTCCACCAGCAGCCCAAGCCGCCGTCGCCATTACCTCCGCCTCTTGCCACCGTCCCCGACCACCTCAAGCCACACCGTCGCCTCCGTCGGCTCCACCGTTCCGTGCAGTCCCTCAGCCACCGTTCCATCGCTCCAATCGCCGCTGGAACTCCCTCGCTCAAGGTGAGCACCACCGCTCCTCACCGCCTCCGGCCGCTTTATCCTTTGGCATCGCGCCTCCTCCTTGCTCCTTAATCCCTCCATCTCCTTCCCTAGGTTCCGAAGGTCCCCGGTCGCCACTCCTCGCCCATTAGCCACCACCGGAACACCGTTCGCATCGCCTCCCCGTGGAGCCCACCACCGCCTTCAACCTCACCGCCGAGCTCCCGCGTCACCTCCTTGCCTTGTGCGCTCGGTGAGCTCGCTCTTCACCTCCTCTTTTTTCCCCTTTGCCGCTCCTCGTGCTCGCTGCCACGTCGCGCCACGGCGGCCGTTCGGCCGTGCACCGCCGCCGCGCCCTGGCCGGCTTGGGCCGATCCGGGCCGTTGGTTCCTATGGACCGACGGTGGACCACCTCGGTGGTCCCGGTCCACAGTGGACCAGCTCCCCTTTGTGCCGCTGACGTGTGGGCCTGCCCTTTGTGGATATGGTCCGTGTCTCTCCCCTTGCTGACGTTAGTGATAATGCTTTCCTTTGTAAAAAATATTAACAATTACGCAATAATTCGATTTAATTCTAGAAATTCATTTAAATGGCTCAAAACTTCTAAAATTCATAAATAATTCGTACGAACTTCAAATTGAGCCATTCAACATGCAAAATTCATCTAAAATTGAGATCTACATGTTTGTTTACTCTCCATGTACTGTTTACTTGGTTTTTATTATAGTTTTTCCTCGTATCGCATGCTAGCGTATAGTTTCCACCGTTTCGGAAGACCGTGATCGCGAGGAAAAGAGTTCAGAAGATCGTTCAAAGAAGGAAGGCAAGTCACACATTCTCCTTGAACATATTGAGCCTACTTTATAAATGTTTTACTATTTGCAAATAAAATAGCATATTTTGCTAATTACATGGGAATATGATTTACCTATCTGTGCTTGCTTGTGCTATGTTTACTTGATATCCGTTCTTCGTCAAACTTGGGTGATAATTTAACTTGCTTGCGTCACTTATGTTGATATTGCTAGAATTATATTATGCTTAGCCATACTTAATTACCACTAACTCACAATATGGGGTATTCACATTATATACATATAGTATCTTGATGAGCTGTAAGCTCGACACATCTGGCCATGTCTTATTGGTCATAATTGTCCAACTAAAATATGTCTTAATGGTGAGCTATGGGTGCATGGTTTTGATGGTCGCACCCATGATATTTAAGGATCAGTTCGGGGGAAAACCCTGAAAGACTTAGCGCGCTTACCACAAGCAAGAATATGCAACTGCTAGACTTATAGTATAGCCTTCCCCTTTCTGATGTACCGAGGCAAGGGTGTGCGTGACGGATTTTGGATGGGCCCTGCGACGGTCTTTACGGCTTCCGGATTCATCTAGGCACGAGGGGGGCTGCCTACCTTGGTTTTAAGGGTAAGGGCGAAACATGAGGTGGGTACGATTGGTTAGGGGGAGTTATGCGAAGGGTCTTGTCATAATCACATGCTATGGTGATGTGTCTGCGTGGATACGGTGACATGACGGTGGGTTGTGTCTTGTGGGTATAGTTGTGCACCTCTGACCAGAGTAAAACTATTCAAATAGCCGTGCCTGCGGTTATGTGCGATTGACCAACTTCAACATAATTAGTCTCACATCATTAATTAACTTAACTTAATGAACTGGTTTAGTTCAGATAGTTTGGTTGGGCCTGTTCAACGTGGTGTAGCGTTGTTTAGTGGTGTGGTGTAGCGTTGTTTAGAGGACATTAAATCTTGTCTTAATTAATCAACCATTTTAAACTACTATTTACAACCGCCTTTATGTAAATAGCCACAAACCCCTCTTTTGTCTCCCCTTGCACGATTACATCCTTGGTGTGGCTTGCTAAGTACGGTAATTATACTTAGTCTTACTATTATTTCCCCTTTTCAGAAGTGTAGTGTTTCTGAACTGAAGACGAAGTTAGAGGATCAAGGCTTATACTCTATTTGAGTTTTGCCTGTGGAGTGGAGTGGAGCTGAGCCCCGCTAGAATCGCCTTTTTCCGCTGCTATTGTTCTATTACGGTGTGAGGACTAAGTGTTTCTTTTGTAAATATTTATGCTTTATTTATATTTAGATATGTATATTAATTTGTTGTTTTGTATACCCTGGCTTGATTCATGGATAGGGATTTATACACAAAACAGTGAAAATTTAGACTAAATTTTTAGGCGTGACATCGGTTCTGTTCAGATTGTTGATGATTGGTTACTCCACACTTCATAGTATGCAAGGAAGGCGATGCCGTGATGCTCACTGGAGTTTCACTGAGCAACGGCAGGTAGTAAGTGGTTTTTTAACCATTTTAATTTTTAATTTAAAAATATACCCTTTTAAAGTTTATTTTTAAGATTTTGAACCATGTGATCACGTCAGATAGGATTACGTGGCAAAACAGTACTTTTACACTGGTTTGACCGATGTGGTAGTGTTGTCTTTTTATCAGTCAGTCATGCACAATACGGGTGACACGTCAGTATTGTTTTGTCACGTTAGATGGACTCGTATGACCAAAAGTTCTTATTTTAGAAATAAGTTTTCGAAGAATTTATTTTAAAATAAAAAATCTAAAATGTAAAAAAAGTCGGTAGTAAGTAGGCTTTGGCTATATCCATCACGAGCCAAATTTCAAATTTAAAAGGTCCCTTTGAGATTTATTTATCGTTTTCTATTTTCTACATTTGCACTTTGAATCGTAAATAATATATATATAGTTATATAAAAGTTCTACTTATAATTTTTTTTTTCTAATAAGCCATATCGCAACCAATCAGAATCAATTGATATCAAGGTATTGTTCGTATTAGGGGTTCGGCTTACGTTTTCGGTAACACGTATAACGAGATAAACCATTACTACAGGATTAATCGAGTATTTATTTCTTACGAACTTGAAAAATAAAATTATAATTTATTTTAAGAAGTTTCTATATAGAAAACTTTTGCATTTTTAAGAGGCTTCTGTATAGAAAATTTTTACGTAAAACACAGTTAGCTGTTTAAGAAGCGTGCTAACATGAAATGAGAAAGTAGCAGTTCTGAATGATAACAGCCCTAACCGATCTGTTTCGGTCCCTTTTTTGAATTTTTTTCCTCAGAAAAAATAACGTTTGTTAGGCCACTTCCTAAAAAAGCTCCTCGTGTATATACGAAATCCCTCTCACCACCTAATACATAGTAATGTTTTTTTTCAAAAAGGCCTCATCTCTAGAAAAATAAAGCACGAAGAAAAGAAATGCCGCTTTAGCGCTCACCCCAATCCTCTCCTTATTCCACCCACCCTGTCACTCGGTCACATACACCCTGCGCCGCACAGAGGCGGTGGCAACAGCGTTCACCGACGCTCACCCTCCCCTACCTCCTGCCACCATCCCTGCCTCAGTGCAGATCGGGGGACATGGACCTCGGCGGGAAGGCTTGAAGGAGATTGGTGGCGCGTGGAGGAGCTCGTGTTCCTTGACAGTAACAGTGATGATGGTTATCACGTCCCGATTTACTTA
This sequence comes from Oryza punctata, assembly GCA_000573905.2. Classification (NCBI taxonomy): domain Eukaryota; kingdom Viridiplantae; phylum Streptophyta; class Magnoliopsida; order Poales; family Poaceae; genus Oryza; species Oryza punctata. Next base: position 8,090,251 of record CM002499.2, on the reverse strand, counting down.
CGGGATTAAAAATCAAGTAAAAATTTGTTTCTAGACTTTAAATTGAAATTAAAATGTAAAATTTAATGTGGGAAACAAAATTTCCTTCAAAAATCATGGCTGTAATATTCTCCACACCTACATACCTAAAGTACTCTCTACAATTTCCCTTGAATTTTCACAACTCAATACCTAATTTTAATAATACAAAGTTTATTTCATCAATTAATTAAATTAAAAAAACTAAAATCCTCTTCCTTTGCTGTGGACCTGGCTGCGGGTGACCACTCCTCTTGTACGGTCACCCGCAGCCAGGCCCGCTCGGGACAGCCTTCCTTCCTTCCTCCCTTTCCTTCGGTCTACTTCTCACTTCTCTCGGCCCGGCAAGTTGACCCAACTCGCCGCTGGGCCCTCCTCTTCTCTCTGACATGTGGGACCGAGGCCCACATCAGACTCATCCCTAACCTCCGGACGGTGCCAACAACCGCCGTAGCACCCCGCTCCCCGCCAAATCCGCATGCTCCCGTGCCTCCCTCGCTCAAAATCTCGCTTAGATGCGGTCCCCTCTACCATCTCCCCCACTTTCCACCAAAAAAAGGTGCTGAATCGAGCTCCAATTTTCCCGCCGGGCACTCTCACCTCACCTGGCCATGATCAAGGTCTCTAGATGCTATAAAAACACTTCCTGCACACTCCCTCTACCATTTTCCAAAACTTCCCAAGCCTCCCGTGTCCCGAAACCACCTCATCACTGCACCACCCTAGTACCGCCGTCCTTCTCCAACTCCGGCAGTCGCGCTCTACTGTTTGAGGCCGCGTCTTGCCGCGACTCCGCCTCCCTTAGCTCCACCAAATCAAGGAGCAAGCTAGCCGCATAATCCTTGAAGCCCCTCGTCGCTGGAGCTCCGTTCCTACCTCCGTCCCGAGCATGCCCCACTGTGAAATCCTCACCGCCGAGCCTCCCCGCACCGCCACTCGTCGCCAGTGCACCGTCGGTGATGTCCCGGTCCCCATCCCTTGGTATCCGCCTCTTCGACCGTCTCCCGCACCGTGGCCCCACTGCATGGTCACCACCGTCGACCATCGGGTCACGCGCGCCTGCATCACCGTTAGGGCCAACGCCTGCTTGCCCCCTCTTGCTGTAGCCGCCTGTGGATGCAAAAAACACACACTGGCCTGATAGATCTGCTTAACTCCAGTGCAGGTGTTGATGCAAAAAACACACACTGGCCTGAGAGATTTGCTTTACTCCAGTGCAGGTCCAAAACTTGTTTTCGGGTTCAATAGGCGTGCCAGTTGATTTGATCCTGCAATCAACAAGATGAAACATGCAAGTTTATTAGTAAACGATAGTCAATCGGCTAGGAAGCCGACATCATATCATGATATAACCTAACCGATGCAATATAACATGAATAGGCTATAAGGTAGATTCAATGATAAGTTAACCCTAAATTCGATATATTGGCTGAAAATATCAGTATTACATAATCTATACTTCGATATTACTTTAGAAATAAGCAATTGGGATAGATCGGACTTAACCGAGACAATATAATTTGCCCAAGTCTAAAATAACATGAAATAATGATTACATGTACTCATGTCATAGCCGATGTCCAGATTTAAGCATGTATCGGCAGCTCCGATACAACCTTATACTAGGATATTCTCTAGCAACCAATATATCTAACTATTTGCAATAAGATTGGCGATAACTCCGATATACTTATATTAGATTAGATCCTGATATAAGGGGTAGATATAGCATATTAAACAAAGCATTACACTATGTAAAACAACTATACCAGATAAGATCGACTGAAACCCCGATATTATCCTTATTAACAATCATAAAGCAGGCTAGAGATTATGATTCTAAACGCGACATAATAGATCAAACTTAACTGATACAACATTAAGTATGAAAAGAAGCACAATATCTAGACAATCAAGCCGATGGTTGCATTTTCGGGATGGTGGATACATTATATAATTCAACCAACAGGACAATCTAGTCGTTGTCGATAAAACCCTAAATAGAGATCGGCCGATGCGAATAGATAGCATTGTCAATCTAGATTATATAATGTATATGACAACTTAGAGATTCACAAGATAGAATTAGAGTATCATAAAGATATAAACACACTTATTCTGGTAATGCAAACCGACATAACAAGACCTACCTTTTCGCCGAAGATCAAACCTGATGCAGCTCGACTCGAAAGCAAGAACTCGGCGAAAGATAAAAAAACTATTGTTGCTTTATTCATAAAGCCTCGGGTTTATATTTATACCCGAAAGTACAAACTTTGTCCAAGATGGATACGACTCATATTGTCCTAATACAAATCCAACTAGCAAACAAGTCCCTTAGGCGGACTCTTACCGAAAATATCTATAAGGAAATTACAGATAATCCTAATTAATAGATACATTTGCCAATTCTGGACTCCATTCTTGCCTGGTAACATTGTCTCAAACTCTTTCTCGAACCCGATATTGATCATGCATCCAATATCGGCCATATCGGCTATCCAGATCAAACTCGGTTCTAGCCGATACGGTCTTCCAGCCGATGCGCACTCTGTTCCCGAGAATTCCGCATATTTTCAATTCTGCTTCGAACTAGACTTCGTTTCCGATTCATATGCTTGCCAAATTTCATCGTCAACACATGCCCCCCAATTCCGAAGTATTATAAAAGGTAACGGAATTATCTCTTCAACCCCGCAAAAATCTAGGGTTACCCCTGTGACCGTTACGCACCTACTTTCATAAATAACAACCGCTTTTCTGGAGTTTTCACGGCGTTAACTCCGTTTTCACCGCTTAAGCCAACAACCATCTCCGCTAACTCCAGCGACTCGACCCCTCCGGCGACCACATCGGTGATCATCGTCTCCGGCAGCAACAACAAATTTTTCTCTTCCAATGGCGACCTTCGCAAACCCACAAATCTCAATCAATCCCAACTGATTCAATTCGTTTTCTTTTTCCTCTTTTTTCTTTCCGCACTTGAGAAATCAGATTGCTATCCCGATTGAGAAAGAGCCATCCCACTATTTTCTTGGGCTGATGGGTGATGAAGATCTCATCTCGTTTATCAACACCGAGACCAACCGCATCCCCTTCAGAGAATCCAAACCTAGTCCCAGTCACTGGCCCAACATTTTCAGGTCTTGGCCGTCTGCTATTGATGGATGGAAAACATGGTACAAACGGATAGCGGCAACTAAACAAACCCACTAGGATGAGATAGGTATGTCTCAATGTCTTTCCCTTTCTTTAGCCGATACCAAGAAAGATGAACCCATGCTATCGGTTGCTTCCTATTTTTGGTCCGATACCCTCAATGACCCATGACCCCTACTCTGTTAGATATCCAGATGCTAACAGGCTTAGACATCTCATCGGCCAACTCCATTAGTCTAAAGATAAAGTGTGATCACAAATTTCAGACTAAGAATATTGGAGGCTGGTCAGGTTTCATAGCCGATAACATGTGCACAGGATCTGTCTCTCCTAGAGAGCATGTTGCTTTCCTTATGATGTGGATGGACAAATTTCTATTATGTGATTCCATATGTGGCCCTACAGCAAACTGGCAGCATCTAGCAGAAGCCCTAGTATCCAAGAAATTAATCCCACTAGGCAAATACCTCCTAGGTGCAGTATACCAGACTATGAGCCAAACATCGGCCAAACTCCTCCTGAACACATCGGCTAATTATGGAGGCCCTTGGTGGTTTGTTCAGATATGGCTTAACTTGTATACCATCAAGGTTGCTAACAGAACCCCATTGGATGAACTATCGTTCCCTTCTCTAGCCAATGCCAATGATGAAACAACAACACGCTGATGTCTACCTTATGGAGAAGCATCATCGTCTTATCCTGGATCAGGAACATCAGCTGAGCTATTCTGTGAATTGTTCAACCGATTTTACAATGGATTTCCTCATGAGTCTGGAGTCTGGTTCCCATATGAAGACTATGTCAACTATGAATTGCCAACAAATCTCAGACAAGATGATCTGAACAATGAGGATTTCCCAGGGATAAGAGAAGTTTTCATATCGGCTATATCTCCCTACATACTCCCAACTGGTGTCTCTCAAGGCCGATATATTCAATCATCTTATGAATTCTATCATCCCATGATTGCAGCTAGGCAGCTTGGTATCGGACAGCTACCCATCAGTTTATACTTCACAGATAAGATCCAAACAATGGGCATTGTTCCATCGGCCTTAATCATGAACAGAATCCTGAATCTTGAAAATCCTCCTCTGGGTTCCATCGGCCAAATTTCTCTAATCAGAGAACGAAGCCAACTTTTTGACAAATGGTGGGGTGAGTAGAAAACTCATCTCTTTCTATCTCTGTCAGCTGATTTCTACTTAACAACCATGGATCCCTCTATCAGTCCTCAGGTAAAATCAAACATCACTTGCACCTGCCTTTATTTCCAATCATAATCATAGTTCTCTGATATCTTCCATACATATTTTTCAGGCTGGAACTCTCCTCCTCCAACCAAGAGCAAAAGTGGCAAAGACATCCATTATGCACCAGCAAAAATATCATCAGGCAAGGACTTAGCCCCTTCCTCTATCGGCTTCAGTGCCCCAGCAATCAAGGACTTGCTTCAAGGTCAAATCAGACAGTCGATTGCAACTACTGGGAAACACAAGAGAACGAAGAAAGTTGATGTCAAGCCTGCTGTCCCTAAGAAAAAGATGCCTTCCAAGAAACAAAAATCCTCAGCCGATGATACTCCCATTGATCCTGCCGTGGAAGAATATCTTGAGGAAGCAATAATAGAAGAAGAAATTGATGAGGGTGCTGCACAAGTTAGTGACTGGTCATATATCTAGCCCAGACTCCCGAGCCGATACACCTCAAGCCGATCCAACCAGCCCGGCTAAAACTCCAAGTCCTCCTAAACGCCGGCCTCGCAAAACTTAGATATGCAATCTTTCAATCTTTCTCTCATCAATTTCATCCCTTATATTTCAATATTTGATAAATTTTGCAGCCTTCCCGAGCTATATCACCTCCTCATCAACCGGCTTCCAGTGAACATACACCATCGGCTGCAGGAAGTCATCATGTGGAAGAAATAGCTGCCATAACCTCAATATTAATTCCTCCTTTGCAGGCCTTAGCCGATATGTTCTCATTTGATATAAGACAGTTTCTGGATGAAGAAGAAGAAGATACATCCAGCAAAGTGAAATCTCCAATAGCCGATGATCTGAAAATAAGACTAGCCGATATTGCTGATCGGTTCAATGCTTCGCTGGATACCTTAGTAACAAACTGTGGCTCAATTAGATCAAGATTCCAAGAGATTCAAAATCAACTTCTAGAGGACTTGATCGATGCTATCTCTCCTGTAGTCTTCCTAGAACAACATCAATTTAAACTCGAGAGATCAAAACAAAGATTGGCTGATCGGCTGGAATACAAAGCTCTTGAAGCAACCATCCAAACTAGACGTCAAAAAGTAAATGAAGAAAAATCCAAACTAGATGAATTATCGGCTGGCCCATAATCGACTCAGCAAGAGCTGAACAGACTTAAGCAAGAAGAGTCTGATCTTTTAGTCCAACTTCGTCAATGCTGAGTTAAAATTTATGAGACAGAAAAGAAATTAGCTGATCTCCCTCAAGCTATTGAAGAGCATAAATCCAACTCAAATCCTCAATCAAGCATCTGGCTTCCCTCAACAAATCACTCAAACCTATTCCAGGTACTGATGCAGCCGACGCTAAGATTATAGATGAGGTAGAACAAATTCGCTTGCGTGCGATCCTGGCAATCCAAAATTTCTTGGGTTGATGTAATTGATTAACACTCCCTTCAAACAATAACTTCTTTGCTGTAATATATTGCTATCGGCCATCGAGCCGATATGAACTCGTCAATATCTGTCAATATCTGTAAATTTTGCTCAAAAATCCCCAATTTTATCTCAAAAATCCCCAAGTTTGTAGTAGGGAATACAATACTGCAAACTTATGTGTTGTCTAAGGACGATAAAAATATTGGCACCCTAAAGGCGATGTAAACAACATCGTCTGTCAACCACGTATCGGCATAACACAGCCGATTATGAACCAATCCAAACACTTGAATAATATTTCTTTAAATATTTTCCATTGAGAGCTCGTCCAAAAATTTCCCCATCAAGTCCTTTCAACACATTTACGAATCCAAAAGGTTCTTCCCAATTCTGTGACCACTTCCCAAATTTGCTATCTCGTGCTCCTATCGGCAACACCAATTTCCACACAAGTTCATCCTCCTCAAAAGACTTTGGCAGAACCTTTTTATTATAATGCCTAGCAACACTTTTGAACCAACTCTCAAGGGCACGCAACCTAGATTGAACCAACTCTTCTGACTCATCAACCATCAAATTATGATAATCATCGGCTGACAACTTATCTTGCAAAGAAATCCTCCTGGAGCTGATGTTAGTTTCCCATGGTAATATAGCCTCATATCCATAAACTAACTGATATGGTGGAACTTGAATAGCACCATGACAAGCCATCCGATAGGACCACAATGCCTCGACCAATATAGTATGCCACTTCTTGGGATATTCAGCAATCTTCCTCTTGACTAACTTGATCAAGCTCTTGTTAGATGCCTCAGCCTGCCCATTTGCTTGTGCATAATAAGGTGAAGTATTCAACAAGTTAATTCCCATGCTATCAGCAAACTGAACAAACTTATCAGACACAAAAATAGACCCTTGATCAGTTGTTACCGTCTGAGGCAAACCAAATTTGTATATGATATGTTCTTTGACAAATTCTATTGTATCTTGGTATAAACATTCTTCAAAGGAATAGCCTCAACCCACTTAGTAATAATCAGTGGAAACCAATATGAACTTATTAGCTTTACTTGATGGTGGATTGATCTAGCCGATCATATCAATACCCCAACCTCTAAACGGCCATGGCTTGATAATTGGATTCATAGCCGATGCTGGTGCTCTCTGGATAGCTCCAAATTTCTGACAGTCCTGACATCCTTTATAATATCGAAAACAATCTTCCAGCATTGTCAGCCAAAAATATCCCACTCTCCTAATCAGCCACTTCATCTTGTGAGCCAATTGAGTGCCACATATTCCTTCATGCACCTCACACATGACAACCTTTGCTTCATCCATGCTTAAACATCTCAACAAAACTCCATCAATAGTCCGATGGTACAATGTATCGTCCAACAAAACATATTTAAGAGCTTTATATCTTAACTTCCTGGAAACCGATCTGGAAGGATTCTTTAAATATTCAAGTATCTCCAACCTCTAATCATCGGCTAGCAGACATGCAACTTCAACCTCAACATCCTTCAATATTGGCTTGTAACCTGATGCCCCTTGAGCTAGATCATTGGCTTCAACATTTTGTTCTCTAGGAATATGCTTCAAAGTAACTATCCTGAAAGTCTTCATCAATTCTTGACACTTCTCATTGTAAATCATCAAGACATCATTCTTGCACTCATATTCTCCAGATAATTGACTGATCACCAACAATGAATCACCCATGATTTCAACAGCATCGGCTTCGACTTCTGTCAGCAACTGTAACCCTTTTAAGACGGCTTCATACTCAGCTTGATTTTTAGTAGAATAAGGTTTAATAGTGAAATAAAATTGAAAACTTGCCCCCTGGGCGATATAATCACTAAGCCGATACCTCATCCATGAGTGCAAACTGATCCATCGAAAAACAATGTCCATGGCATAATATCAACGTGATCAATTGAATTATTCCTGTGCTCAACTATAAAATCGGCTATCGCCTATCCTTTTACTGCCTTAGCCGATTCATACCGCAGATCAAACTCTGTCAAAGCAAAAATCCACTTCCCAATCCTTCCTTTTAAAACTGGAGCCGGTAGCATATATCGTACCACATCGGTCTTACATACTATAGTGCACTCATTGGAAAGTAAATAATGCATCAACTTTGTACAAGAAAAATATAAACATAAACACAGCTTCTCCACAGGTGAATATCTAGTTTCTGCATCCAAAAGTCTTCTACTTAAATAAAATATAACTCATTCCTTACCCTTGGATCAGGACAGAGCCGATAGTATTCTGATCGGCTGACAAATACAACTTAAAAGGAAGTCCTTTTTGTGGTGGAATGAGAACTGGAGGAGTACTCAAATATTTCTTTATGTTATCCAAAGCTTTTTGTTGCTTGTCTCCCAAAAAAACTCTTAATCGACTTTCAGCCTTAGCAATGGTGTGAACGGCTCTATTCGACCAGATAAATTTGATATGAACTGTCTAACAAAATTAATTTTGCCGATCAATGACTACAACTTAGTCTTGTCTTCTGGAGGTTTTCTCTCTTTGATGGTATTAATACTCCTCTAAGGTATTTCAGTCCCCCTCTCATGTACCAAAAATCCAAGGAACTATCCAGCCAATACACCAAAAGCACACTTGGTTGGATTCATCCTCAATCCATATTTCCTTGCTCTCTCCAAAACTTTCCCTAAATCGGCTATTTGTTCATCAATTTCCTTAGACTTGACCACCACATCATCAATATAAATTTCAACCAACAAACCAATGGCTCTCTGATATGTAGTACCAGCACTCCTCAATTCAAAAGTCATGACAACCCACTCATACAAACCGATTGCACCAGGACATCGAAAAGCAGTCTTGTGAATGTCTTCTTCAGCTATAAAGATTTGATTATATCCTGCATTACCATCCATGAAACTGATAATCTTGTGCCCAGATGCTGCATTAACCAATTGATCGGCAATCGGCATTGGGTATTCATCTTTAGGAGTGGCCTTATTCAAATCTCGAAAATCGATACAAACTCGAAGCTTGCCGTTTTTCTTGATCACTGGTACTATATTTGAAATCCACTCAGCATATCGGCCTGGTCTGATAAAGTTGGCATCATAAAGTCTTGTAATTTCGGCCTTGATTGCATCATACATCTCAGCTCTACAACGTCTTGGAGGTTGCTTGTATGGATGATAGCTAAGTTTAATAGGGAGCCAATGTTCAACAATCGATCGGCTAAGTCCTGGCATCTCATAGTACTCCCAGGCAAAACAATCTCTATAATCTTTTAAGAGTGCTATTAATTTATATTTAAATTCCTTTGTCAAACCTTTACTAATATATGTCGGCCTAAGTCTATTGCCTGGTCCAATATCCACCTCTTCTAATTCATCAGCCGACATAAATCCTTGTCCCAGCTTGCTATCGAGATCATCTACAGTATCCTTTGTGTAAAAATTGGAACTCTCCATGGTGCCCTCAAAGTAATAATTGGGGATCTCCATCTCCTGTTGGCTGTATATCCTAATCAGAAACTTTTAGATAATCCCCTTGCCAAAATTTTCCAGATAAACAATCAATTCCTTCCATCTCCCAAACAGACAAATCGGTACTAGCTACATTAACTGACATGTCGGCTGGAATGATTTCAATCTGGTCTCCTTGCCATTGGATCAAACTTTGATGCATAGTTGAAGGAATACAACAATTAGCATGAATCCAATCTCTTCCCAGCAACAGACTGTAGGAATCCTTCCCATCAATGACAAAGAATGTAGTAGGAATTATCTTGATGTCGATTGTCAACTCCACATTTAAAACTCCCTTGGTTTCAGATGGATTCCCTCCAAAATCTTTCAAAATCATATTAGTCTTAATTAAATCCTCTGAATTCTTCCCAAGCTTTCTGAAAGTTGAATATGGCATCAAATTGACAGCTGTTCCTCCATTAACCAACATCTTTGACATCGGCTTTCCATTGACAAACCCCTTGACATACAAAGGCTTGAGGTGCCGATGGTCAGTTCCTTCCGGATTCTCGAAGACAGCTTGCTGTGGAGATAATATCAATTTAGCCGATTGTGGTTCACCTGCTTGCTCCACGACTTGTTCAACTGTCTACTCGGCTGGTAGCATAAAAACCATGTTTATCGAAGATAATGCGATTTCTTTTCCCTTGTCTTGGAGACTTTTGCTTTGATCGGCTTGGACCTCATCGGCTGAAACAATCTTGCTCTTCCCAAACTTTTCTTGTACGCTTCAGTCAATGTTCGATCTTATCTTCGACCTCCTGGAATTGCTCTCTATTCCTCATCCTCTGGACACGTCTTTTCTGATTCTTAGTGAAGATCCCAGTAGGACACCATTGAGGTTGCATGGTTCCAGTTCTTTCTTGTGACTTGTTTGCAAAACGATCTTGCTGAATCGGCCCAAGCCTCTGATGAACCGACAACCTTTGCTGAATCGGCCGATGCATACCGCTGCTCTGTCGGCTTGGTCTCTCAACATATTGAATGTCAGGATTGCTGCAACCGGGACAATCTTCAACAGATAGTAACCTCATCCCTTCATTCCAGCAAAATCTGAAAAATTTACAGCTCCAACGAGGATCAAAATATCTTTCATCATCGTGGTAATAGAACTCCTCTTCCCTCTGGTGCCTTTTCTGATATTTGCTGATCATACTAGCTAATTTAACGCATCTTGCATGGTTTCTACTTCCATCAACCTGGTTCCTATCGGCTCCAGTGTGAACCATGTTCGCCGGGAAAGGGTGACCATCTATCTTCATTGGCCTTTTAGCTTCATTGAATTTTATCCTTCCTTGCTCTATTGCCGACTGAATCTGTTGCCTGAAGATCTTGCAATCATTGGTGCTGTGAGATCCTGTATTATGTCATTTACAATACTTCCTTCTCTTCAACTCCTCAGCCGATGGTATCACGTGCCCTGTCGGTAACTGAATCTGCTTTTCTTGGAGAAGAAGGTCAAATATCATGTCGGCTTTGGTGATGTCGAAATCAAATCTTTCTTCCTTCCCCGAATTCTTGACCCATTGGCACCGTACTGTCTTCTTGTTTCTAGCCCACTCGGCTGCATTGACCTCTGGATCTTCATCTTCGGAGTTGGAATCATAACTCCATCCACCGTCTTTATCATATTTGTCAAGGTATTCACGAGTACTCCGGATTGGTTAATGAGAGCATGATGAACTGCCGAATCGATGCGATCTAGTAATGTGTGGAGTTCCTCGTCGTTTGATTCGGCTTTGATCTCTTTGCCCTTGCCATCACTTGTTCCAGATGTACTTGGCTCCATTTTCACGATCGGCGGTAATTCTACTTTGGTCTTCTGAATAACCGTGCCCTGGCGGGTCATCACGAACGAATGAAGGTATTGGCTTTGGAGTTGATCCAACAATTTCTTCATCTCTTCCTTCTGTTCTTCAGTCAGTTGTTCGACCGTGATTGGTAGGATGTTATCTTCCGTGACTTCAGTTATGTTTGGCGTCATGATGACACAATGGGTCCTACCGGCCGTGCCAAAAGTGTGTTGATGCAAAAAACACACACTGGCCTAAGAGATTTGCTTTACTCTAGTGCAGGTCCAAAACTTGCTTTCGGGTTCAATAGGTGTGCCAATTGATTTTATCCTGCAATCAACAAGATGAAACACGCAAGTTTATTAGTAAATGATAGTCAATTGGCCAGGAAGCCAATATCATATCGTGATATAACCTAGCCGATGCAATATAGCATGAATCGGCTATAAGGCGTATTCAATGATAAGTTAACCCTAAATTCGATAAATCGGCTGAAAATATCAGTATTACGTAATCTTTACTTCGATATTACTTTAGAAATAAGCAATTGGGATAGATCGGACTTAACCGAGATAGTATAAATTGCCTAAGTCCAAAATAACATAAAATAATGATTACATGTAATCATGTCATAACCGATGTCCAGATTTAAGCATGTATCGGCTATAGATCCGATACAACCTTATACTAGGATATTCTCTGGCAACAAATATATCTAACTATCGCCAATCAGATTGGCGATAAGTCCGATATATTTACATTAGATTAGATCCTAATATAAGGGGCAGATATAGCATATTAAACAAAGCATTACACTATGTAAAACAAATATACCAGATAAGATCGGCTGAAACCCCGATATTATCCTTATTAACAACCATAAAGCAGTCTAGAGATCATGATTCTAAACACGACTTAATAGATCAAACTTAACTGATGCAGCATTAAGTATGAAAAGAAGCACAATATCTAGACAATCAAGCCGATGGTTGCCTTTTCGGGATGGTGGATACATTACATAATTCAAACCAACAAGACAAACTAGTCGTTGTCGACAAAACCCTAAATAGAGATCGGCCGATGCGAATAGATAGCATTGTCAATCTAGATTATATAATGTATATGATAACTCGGAAATTCACAAGATAGACTTAGAGTGTCCTAAAGATGTAAGCACTAATTCCGATAATGCAAACCACCATAACAAGACCTACCTTTTCACCGAAGATCAAACTTGATGCAGCTCGACTCGAAAGCAAGAACTCATCGAAAGTACAAAGATAAAAGGTTGGCGATGCGCCGAGATTGATTGAACTATTGTTGTTTTATTCATAAAGCCTCGGGTTTATATTTATACCCGAAAGTACAAACTTTGTCCAAGATGGACACGACTCATATTGTCCTAATACAAATCCAACTAGCAAACAAGTCCCTTAGACGGACTCTTACCGAAAATATCTATAAGGAAATTACAGATAATCCTAATTAATAGATACATTTTCCAATTCTGGACCCATCATTGCCTGGCAACATTGTCTTAAACTCTTCCTCGAACCCGATATTGATCATGAATCCAATATCGGCCATATCGGCTATCCAGATCGAACTCGGTTCTAGCCGATATGGTCTTCCAGCCGATGCGCACTCTGTTCCCGAGAATTCCGCATATCTTCAATTCCACTTCGAATTGGACTTTGTTTCCGATTCATATGCTTGCCAAATTTCATCGTCAACAGCAGGTCCAAAACTTGTTTTTGGGTTCAAAGGCGTGCCAGTTGATTTGATCCTACAATCAAGAAGATGAAACATGCAAGTTCTATTAGTAAACGATAATCGATCGGCCAGTAAGCCGATATCATATCGTGATGTAATATAGCCGATGCAGTATAGTATGAATTGGCTGTGAGGCATATTTGATGATGAATCAACCCTAAACTTGGTACATCGGCTAAAAATATCAGTATTATATAATCTATAAATCAATATTATTATAGAGATCAGTAATTGGGATAGATCGGACTTAACCGAGACAATATAAATTGCCAAAGTCTAACATAACATGAAATAACAATTATATATACTCATGTTGGTGCCGATGTCCAGATTTAAGCGTGTATCGGCTATAGCTCGGATACAACCTTATACTAGGATATTCTCTTACAACAATTATATCTAACTTCTACCAATCGAATTGGTAATAAGTCCAATATATTTATATTAGATTAGATCTTAATATAAAGGGCAGATATAGCATATTAAACAGAGCAAAGAACTATGTAAAACAACTATACCAGGTAAGATCAGCTGAAACCCCGATACTATCCTGATTAACAACCATGAAGCAGGCTACAGATCATGATTCTAAACACAACTTAATAGGTCAAACTTAACTCGATGCAGCTCGACTCGAAAGCAAGAACTCGTCGAAAGTAAAAGTAAAAGGTTGGTGATGCGCCGAGAATGATTGAACTGGTGTTATTTTATTCATAATACCTCGGGCTTATATTTATACCCGAAAATACAAATTTATCCATGATGGATACGACTCACATCGTCCTAATACAACTCCAACTAGCAAACAAGTCCTTTAGGCGGACTCTTACCGAAAATATCTATAAGGAATTTACATAAAATTCTAATTAATAGATACAATTGCCAATCCTGGACTTTATCTTTGCCTGGTAACATCAACTCAAACTCTTGTCTCGAACTCGATATTGATTATGCAACCAATATCAGCCATATCGGCTATCCATATCAAACTCGGTTCCTGTTGATACGGTCTTCCAACCGATGCACACTCTGCTTCTGAGAATTCCGCATATCTCCAAATCCACCTCGAATTGGACTTCGTTTCCGATTCATATGCTTACCAAATTTCGTCGTCAATACCACCTGATCTCCTTAGGTGAGATCTGGGCCATCCGCGTGGATTCTCACATGGCTCAAGGTCAGTGCCTCATCAGCGCCATGTGATCCTCCCATCCCGGCCTCGGTGGACCGACTCCATGTAGGCTGTCCCTTTGAGTCATCGACGGGTGGGGCTACCTGGTTGAAGCGGTCCTCTTCTCTTGTGTCATCATAAATCATGTTTACTTGTGCAATAAATCAGTTTGAATTCTAGAAATTCATTTAAATGGTTCAAAACCTCTAAAATTCATAACTAATTCATACGAGCTAAAATTCATATAAAATTTAGATCTACATGTTTATTTACTTTTTATGTACTGTTTACTTAGTTTTTATTAGGGGTTTTTTTGTTTTACGTGTTAGCGTGTAGATTCCGCCGTTTCGGAAGATCAGGATCCCATGGACACTATTCCACTATTAGTCCAATCACCGTGATCAAGGATGATAGATGAACCATTATACAGCAAGTATTATAATATTACCTGCAATAGAAAAAAAGATGAACCATTATAAGGGTGAGTAAAATAGGGCAACCCACCAACTGTCATTCTGTTGTCAGCCTTGAATTTTCTTCGTCCTCCGTTGCTCATCTCTCTGCTAATCCAGCAAACGATTTTGCTTGAGTTCAGATGTTGCTTTTCATTAGGAATTGGAACTGTATAGGACATTTATTTAAATAGACAGCCTAGTAATTTTGTTGAATCAGCTTAACTGGATTGACATGGTCATATGTGCATGTTGCTTAGAAACAGAATCACGAACCTTACATGCTCACGTAGGGAGCCGCATGTGTTTAGATGAAAAAATTCCAGGTTGTATCCGCCCATATATCCCATATTATGAAATACATATAAAAATCTATTGAAAATTCACTTAGAAACATAATAAAAGATTGGTTAATCACTATTTACACATATCATATTATATATTTTTCTCTTGATGTACCTTTTAACATTTTAATTGCCTCCATATTTAGATATATAAATAGATATCCGATTCCAAAATTGATTGTGAGAAAATAGTATGGGATGCGGTATGGGATGACTGATATGTTATGCAGCACTACATGTACCTGATTCCTAATTTGAAGGGAAATATGGGTTAGGATATGAGAATACCGTGATCCAACCTTAATCGACCCGATTTCAACCCTAAGTATAACACCTCAAAATTTACTTCCCTTCAACCACCTCATAATTAAACCTCCTTATTCATGATAGAATGATTCATCCTGAACCACGAAACTAGCGATGAGAACAATTTATTGAGAACGACTTAATGAATATGCCAAGAGTTGTGAACTCAATGATATCTATTTTTAGAGTGGACGACCATATTGGTTGGAACATCAAATCCATATCTGCAACTACAACGCAACATTACGTGCAACTCCAATCATTCATCTTGACATTTCCGATTCAACATCCATCTGTCGACCACGTGTTCCCGTCCATGGCGGTCTCACGACCCAAATACGCTAGGCCCAACGTCCCAACCACGATTGTTTCGTCCAGCTATTCCAAAACCAAATAGTACGGTGATATTCAGACAGATCAATCTATAACACACCATAATTTTTATGGGCTTTTCTTTTCTTCAACTTCATATATATGTGCGTAATTGTGGTTTCAAATATTGTGGAGGATGAAACAGAAATATACACATTTTCTTTATGTGAAGAAGATGGTGAAATTTATATTTTAATTAATTAGATAATATAAATCTTTCTTAATATTTCCTCAATTTTTCATCTTTTCTTCCCGTTACAACGCACGAGCACTTTTTTCTAAGTACACTTGCATATCCACAAAACGCCCATGATATCCGTGCCAGTTGCTACCACCAACCAGGTTATATTGCCTTAGTAAACACTGATTATATTGCCGTAAAACTTCAACGTTGCCACCATGATAAACCAATGATGTCTCTGTAATACTTCCTCAAAGATACTAATGATACACAAAAATGCTGGTGATGCCCATAATAACACCACGGAAACAGCAGTGATACCAACGGATGAGCAAGGCTCACCACATAGGAGCAGAAATACTCCAACTTGCACATACATAACTGTTGATCGCTTCCTGCTTAGCTCAGTACTGTTGCAAAACTACAGACGTAAGAACATAATTTCTCAAGATACAAAACTTGCACTGCCTAAAGCATATGAAAGGAAAATTAGGATTCCAGTTTCCTGTGGGGATTGTTGGCACTTTGGCTTGTCTCGCTTGATATCTTACATCATCACAGCTTTTGGGGTTCAGATTATGATTCGGTCCTCAATTCAACAAGCACCAACAGCTAGATTTGATATTGCACATGGATACAACTACAGGAGGATCCAACAAAACAGCCAAATCTGAACAAATCTGACGATGCTGATCTAACAGTTGCATCCCAGAAGCAACAGTGCAATTAATTTTCTTCCTTCTCTTACCTCTTCCGCCTCTTGCTTCTCTTCTTGTCACTCTCATCAGAGCTCGACTCTGACTCTGAGCTGGAGCTGTCTGAATCAGATCCTGAATCACTTGATCCTGACTCAGAAGAGGCGGGTTTCTGCTGTTGCATTATCAGTCGAGGCATATTCTTCAAGTACTCTCTCAGGGTCTCTGTGATACCACCAAGACCGATGGAGGTGAAAAAATTTATGGAGAACCTTGTATTCTTTGGATGATCCTTTGGGAATATTGAATCAAATGAATCCTGCATGTTGGGATCATTCAGTTTCTCGTTGAGTAGACGAATACCAAGATGTTCAGACAACTCCTGCATAACAACAAACAGATGCTTCAATTGTCTACTTTGATAAAAGATGAATTGATGTAGTAAATAAAAGCAGAGCATTAACAACATACCTGGAAGAGTATTTTTATGAAAATTCGAGATGAAGATGTTGTGTCCTCCTCTGTCAATCTGATGTAGGCTAAAACGTGCCAAGGAAGCGCGTCGGTACCCAATAAGTGGGCAAAAAATTTAGCAACATTCCGAAGCTTATTTGTTTCAAGACGATGGATCATCGAATACTGCTGCACAAAACACTTCTCAAAGTTCTCCTGGTAAACTTTGTTAATCATGCAGAAACGTTGCCCCAATAATCCATAATATCGAAGATAAGTTCTCTCCTGGCTGCAACACTCGAGAAGCATGATGCACAATTCCATCTGTCAATGAAACAAACAGTTCGTTTAGGGGGAAATAACATATCTGGCAAATTCAGCACTGAAGAACCAAAAGAATTAATCTGATTGAATGCAAATTGAAGAGGGATGCAAAACAAAGCATCTGGAAGCTTTTTGACCATCGATTTTTTGGTCCTAGCATATGTTATTATTAAGTAATTAGGTCTGATCAATGCAATAAGTGTAAACTAGCAGATGATTTAAATAAGCTTATCAACTGAACCTGAAAGTTACATGACAGATAATGATGCCCATATAGTACGTATTACATTCATCAGTACATCGGCACATGTACAATTGAATTCTTATTGTTCCTTATGGAACCCCGCCAAGAAAGGAGCCAAATTAAGCGAATCGGTATATGTAAATGGAGGTATTAACTACAAATTACTGCCTTGTACTAATAATGCGAATTTGATTCACAATTTTCTAGAAAGACAATTAGAATAAAAACTACACAAATGACAAGTGAAACCATTGTTGAGACAATAAAGTTCATGCATTATCACAACAATTTGTTCCAAGTTCTAACATAAAGAAATAAGTCAACCTACAGAACTTACCTCTTGACCAGGCTCGAGTTTAATTTTAAGAAGTTTGTGACCAGCTTCTTCAAAATCAACACTCGACATGATTGTCAAATATATGGTTCTTCGAAGGTTAATGAGATTAGTCTCAGTTTGGTCCCTAATCTCCATCTGTTCTTCGTCATCTTCATCGTCAGATTCTTCTTCAGCGTCCTCATCAGAAGCATCATCAGACCCTTCTTCATCATCAGAAGATTCTGCTCCCAGGATGCTTCTTTTTAGGTTCTCATACGCCTTCTCATCTTCAGCAAAATTAGGGTTTGCCCTGAAAACATCTGCAGGTTGGGAAAGGTAAGTGCAATACCACACTGAAGTATTAAGACACATCAAATGCAGGAAAGTTTCCAGGTTTCTATGGGAATTGAACTGGTGTCTGAAACTCCAATAAAAGCCACACATTCCAAACAAAACTTACAAGCATTTATCTCATAAATGTAGCAAAGTGAATATGTTCACATAAGAAATAAAAGCTTACTTAGATTAGTCTCCGGGTCTAGCTCATCTTCAAGGGATATCTCATGAGTAAATTGGTCTTCCTGCTCCACAAGATCCAACTCTGGACGTATAGCAGGGAATCCCTTCACATATAAATATCATATTGTCAGAATTTGTTACAAGCATGCATGAAGGATACCTGAAAATTGTAGTAAAAAAATGAACGTACCTGAAATTTAGCCTTTCTAATTGCAAACAGTCCTTCAATTAGAAATTGAACACGCTTGTCTATTTCACCTTCATGAAGAATACCTCGAAATCTCTCGAAAATAGCTGCAAGATTGACAAGGCAAACATTTATAAGGTTAGCAGTAATTAAACTCACTGTTTGTTACTGTACAGTTCACTTGTCCAAAATCACACAGATGAAATGAATACCATGCCTAAGTTGAAAAAATATCGTGAAATAAAGCTGTGCTAGCCAATAGGTTCAACAAGTCATTCACTCAAAATAAGCACTAGTCATAACAGCTGATCTAAAGAACCTACCATGAAGCCCTTGTGGAGACAAGTCCTGCAGCATTGCCCCACATTCTTTAACAAACCCCACTGCTACCTGCCAGACAAGAAACATATCCATACTTCAGATATTGCACAAAATGAAGTTATGATTAATACGAAAGTACTCAAAAACAAGATGTGCACCTCAACACTATCATCAGTTGGGTTCTCAAGCAGCACCGTAAGAAGCTCCAGCGCCACGAGCTCATGAGCAACAACCTGGTTAACCAAGTGTGCTATGAATTTGGTTGCTGCAAGCAATTGAGGCTGCAACCAAAAAGAATTCAGGGCAGTAAGCAAACATATATATCACTCTCAACATGGCATAAAATTAACCAAGGTCTTCCATACTAGTTATGTTTGAGCCAGTAGCAGTATCTGACATTATATGTCAAGCTGAAAAGGAGAATTGAGGAAAGTCACCTTGTCGTTTCGCTTATACGCCCTCTTGAGCTGAAGTACAACACGAACAAGAAGCAGGCGGCCAATCTCAGGAAACTTGGTATTTACAACCGCGACAAGTGCAGCAAACACATCTGTGAACCCAGGCGAAGCCATCTGCGACTTGATGCACGACTGGCAGAAGAGCCCCCTTCCGCGAACGAGGTTCTCGGCAAACAGCTCCGGCACAATATTCTTAATGTTGGTGGCATTCACCTTGTTCACCAGACCATTGATACTCTTCTTCAGAGCATCCCAGCTAAGACGCTGATACTCGGTGCTCGACTTGTCCTCTACCTCCCTCATCATCTGCGCCATGCGGAAAGGCGGGATGTAGATCCCTCCTGTGCGCCCGGGTATCATCTCCGGCAAAAGCGGCGGTGGCGGGGGCAGCGGCGGAGTCGGCTCCTTCCTCTCAGGGCTCCTGCGCCGCCGCTCCTCGCGGTGGCGCCTCTCGTCTCTCTGCCGCCTGGAGCTCTCATCACGGCGATGGCGACGGCTACGGCCACCATCGGAGGACTCCGAGCTGGAGCTCCGGCGGCGGTGGCGCCGGCTGTCACGGTCGCGCCTCCTGCGGCGATCGCGGTCGCGGTCGCCTCTCTCGTCGTCGGAGTCGCTGGAGCGCCTCCTCCGGCGGTCACCACCTTCCTCGGCATCGGGCACCCTAGCGCGGCGGGGAGAGCGGTCGTCGACGTTGTCCCGGCTAAGCTTCGGCGCTCCTCCTCCGTTGCTCTCGGCGGGGTTGGAATCGCGGGGGCGGTCGCGGTCGCGGTCGGGAGGGGAAGCCCTAGATTTGCCGCGGCGGCGGTCGGAGGAAGGGGAGGGGGACGGGGACGGGGAGGCGCGGGGCTTGCGGTCGTCGCGGTGGCGCGGAGAGTCGTGGCGGCGACGGCGGCGAGGGGAATCGTCGCGGCGGTGGTGGCGGCGGGGAGGGGAGGCGGCGGGCGAGACGGAGGCGGCCATGGAGAGCGTGGGTTGTGAGATTGGTCGAGGGTTCCGACGAGTGACGAGAGTTCCAGCGGTGGGGAAAAAAAATTTGCTGAAGACCGAGCACTGAGCTGAGCCGAGCCGAGCCGAGCCGACCGAACCGAAATATCGGTTTTTGCTGTGTTCGGGGCCTACAGCTTGTTTGGCACTGCTCAACTCTACCTTCATTCCTATAGAGTTGAGCTCAGTTAAATAGATCAGTTTTACCAAAATAAAAACGAAGTTGGATGGAGTGTTCTTACAAACTAAACTAGTGAGTTGGAGGTGAGTTTAGGCTGCTCCACAACTATACTTCAGATCCAACTCCTGAAACTAAATTAAATTTAAGAGTTGAAACTCTACCAAACAGACCATTTGGTTTGTAATCGGATTAGCTTAAAAATATGGCATCGTAATTTTCACTTAATTTTGACTCTTTTTCCTATATATGATTATTACTCTCTCTTACTAATTTTTATTTTATGAATTAAATTATTTTAAATTATAATTATCTTATATATTGTTTATTAGAAAAATTATAATGTAAATACTAAAACTTACAATATAATTATATGTTTTAAAATTTACCGTGTAAAACTGATTTGATTGTTTTTCTAAATGTGGCAATCCTGTCCCATTGGGAGCGTGAAAACCTCAAGCCCTTCCCTCCAACTAGGCCCAAAGCTCATTAATTATCTATTAGTATCATTTAGGTCATGTTTACATGAGTTTAAAATTTTAAAAAGCAGTTGGTTAGTGGTCAGTTTTTAAAAATCTGAAAAGACAACTGGGTTTCTTAGCTTTCAGCTTTAGTTTTATTTTTAAAATTTTATAGTTACATGTTTTGAGAAGCTAAGAAAAAATCTGCAGCTGAAGATTGTGAGAGAAGCTTCGGCTGCTATAATGATCATTTTTTATTGTTCGTGCATGGATCTTATGGTGATATTTTGTTCGATTTGATCGTTTTTAAAACCAAACAGCCGAAACCGAGATAACCCGATTCCCGCCTGGCTTTTCTTTTTCAAAATAGGATTTTGGTTGCATATCTACAGAACAGATGCTCAGGAAAACCAAGGAAACCAAACCGATTAAGTTGTGCTCCACAATAGGGTTGGTACCAGAGTTTCCTGTTACCGCGGGGTACGGGTTACCGGCGGCAGATTTTGGAAAATTTTAATCAAATTCAAAATTTCCAAAAAAATATTTATGGATATAGTTCTTGATTTTTAGTGGCAAATGGTAATGAAATTTTTTTAAAAAGAGTAAGATAAAAATTACATTTGAGAGCAAAACCAAGAGTAGTTTAGAAAAATTGAAAAAAAAAGTAAAGTAATGGGGCCTTAAGTTGCACTATTCAACCGACCCATTAAGGCTCATAAAATAATCAACAATCATTATGCTTTTGAAATGTGAGTTGTTGAATTGTGATCGTTGAATTATTATGTTATTAATTGTTCAATTGCTTCAAAGTGTCATGCCGAATACCGAATTTATGTATTTAACATCCAAAAATAAGGTTTGCAAGTATCCTATATATTCTTCTAATTATCCCAATTTCTACATACATTTAAGTGTTTTTCAATTGTTTTAGCTTTGTTCTACTCAGCTACACAACTCACGGTTACTACGCAAATATCGCGGTTACCACGCAAATATCATGGTTACTGTGTGAAACCGTGCGGTAAACGTGACCAAACCAGGAAACCACCAAATTTTGAATTCCAATGTTTGATGACGAAATTCACACGATTTTTGGCGGTTACCACGGTAACCGCCTTATCGCCGGGTGCGATAACCCCCTCTAATGGTTGGTACCTTCTCCCGTGTACGAAATATAGGGTGTTATATTAGCACGTGAGTAATCAAGTTAAAAAAACTGGATCAATATGATTTTTAAAGAAAGTTTTCAAATAGAAAATTTTGCGTACAAACGTAAAGTTTAGCCATTTGAGAAATGTGCTCATAGAAAATAAGAGAGTAGAAGATGAACAGAGGAAGTATCTAACACATCCTGAACCTGTCCACCCGTAGACAAGACCAAAGCTAAGGAAATTTGATGAGATTCTTCTTTTAAATTCAGAAAATATACTGCCATTTCACATCAATAAGTTGTATAAAACCTCTATTGTAGTTTGTGACATAGGTTCTGTGATTTAGAAGTATAAAAACACATTCTTATTCAATTCTGAATTAAATTGTAATAGCATATTTAAAATAAGAGTGAAGTGTATGGGTGGTACTAAAGCTTTTGCAAGTGTGTCATTTATTTTTCAGGTTTCTAAATTTGTCTTCGTGTCATACAGGTTTAAACGAGCTCCAATCCAATTTGAGCGTTAACATGGTATATCATGGTGGCACCTATATATCTATGAATTTAAAAAATTCATTCACAATGTGTATCTTGAACAAAGTTGATTTCATAAAAATCTACTTTCTTAGGCATCTATAACACGAAACCCAGTTATTAGTATAATTTGTTTTCAAATAACGCAAAAAGGTTTGTAGAAACCTCTAGATTCGTATAAATACCTATATTCCATCATTGGCCCTGTTCGGCGGGCGAACGTTCGCGGCTGCCGCTGCGTGTGTGCAACACTATTGGTGCCAGCTACGGTGCAGCCGCGGACCGAGGCGCTGATGCCCATTACATTGTCACCTGAATTAAAAATTCTGGACTCTCTCAATGTTATGTGCCATAAGTCACAAAACTTAGGGTTTATATAAACTTTGACCATAAAAAGTTTAATTGGTTTCATTTCCGTTGATGGAATTTGAAATTGACGTGATGTAGTAGTATATTGTTCTGTAAAAGTTCAACTCCATTGAATGTCCTCATCGCTTTTTTATAGGTCCTCATCACTTATTTACCATCAGAAAAGTGGCGTCCTTATATTTTACCTCAAAAAAAGAAGTCCTCTGGTTTAATTTTGTCTTCTTTACCACTCTATCAATATACTGAGCCACCACTAAGCATGACCCAACCTGTCATTCTTAGCAAATATTGCACTCACAAACATGTAGCTCATTTGTCAATTGCATCTTTTTCTTCACAATAATCGAATAAATAAATATATATACACCGTTTGCTCACTCCCATTTATAAGATGCGTTTTGCATATCAACTCATTACCAGGGGGTAAAAACAGAAACAAAATAAACCGCTTCGATCAGGCCAAGCAGATCTATGGACAGGGAAGCGAATACATGAAAACTTGAGATGCCATTAGAACGTGGAAATGTACAACAACAGTCCTGTACTAGATTACACTCAGATCCTTGACCCCAGGCAACCTAAATTGCCATAAAAGAACCAACTAACATCACAGGAGCATCTCTCTCTTTCCTTTCTTCAGCACCCATGTTACCACTCGGCCAGTGTACCTCTCCCTGCTTCATCAAATGGTTTCAGTGCAGCATGGAAGGTAAATGAAGTAATGGAGCGACCATTGCAAAGCCTTGAAGGGCGCAGCTCAGGTGAAAATCTCATTGAAAGCGCACCACGACACAGTCAATATGAAAATTCATGGCCACGCAGTGATATGTACTTCTTAACCCAGATGGCTATATCTTCGGCGCAAGCCTGAGCCTGTGGTGTTTTCAGCAAGACATCCAACGTGGCGAACTCATGGACTGCATCCTTGTACTCGAGAACAGGGGCATCCACATTTACCTTGCGGAGCTCCTCCGAGTAAGCGATCGCACGGTCCTTCATCCAGTCCAGCTCAGCAACAACTGTCAATGTTGGAGGCATGAGCTTTAAAGGGGGACCTTTACCGGGCACGAGAGGGTTTGCAGCTGGATGATCCAAGCTGAATTCACCCTCAGGCAAGAAGAGTTTCCAGGCCAGTAAACACGTTGACTTGTCATAGAAATAGGAGTTTGCCAGCTTCAGTTCTGATTGCGTGGGACTGCTCCCCATGAAGAATGGATACATCAAAACCTGAGCAACGACCTTGATGGGGTCGAGGAGTTTCCCAGCCTCAACAGCTTTTCGAGCCACGTAGTCAGCAATGTTCGCTCCACAGCTGACACCAAGGAGAACACACCTATTACCAACAAAAAGGAAATGCATCAGTAACTGGCACCAGTAGCAAATTTACCATTAAACAAAATACAGAACACTGACACTTGGAAGTCACATGTGCACCACACCACTACAACTAGGATGCATAAGAAATGAAATGGCTAGAACAGGGATGTATAACGTGAGGCACACACAACACACAGATCAACACAATTGGATTCCAGTGCAAATACATACTGTTTAACATGCAAACTAATTACACTGTTACACAAAACAAAAAAAGGTTAAACACACAAGGTACTCAGAGACCAGGTGGGGGTGGGTCTCTTCTGATGAATTAAATAGCTAGAGAAGAACATATGTAAGGAAATATTAGTTCAAACTACGTTCTGTTGATTTATCAGATCAATGATCTTACAATTTTGTGGTCATACCTTTTGCCAATTTATCGATCAATGAACTTACAGTTGTGGTCTACTGGTGGGTGCCTTTACTGAAATGATTGTAATAGTAAGGACGATTCACCAGCATATAACACCAAAATCAGTGGGGGAAGGGGAGAAAGTAGAGGGGTTAGGAACACGAAGGTTGACTTATTTCTTGCATGCCGAAACTGATATTATCAGCTCCATTGTAAAACACTAACACACTTCAATTCTAAGGCATATATTGCATATATTTTCCTAATTACTTTTCCCAGCTGACTATGAACCTGAATTGGCTCCATCCTGCTTTGTCTTACCACAAGTTTTCACTGCTACCTGGACTGCTTTCTTATTTCTAATCCCAAGATTTTATCCAAACAAATTATACCCCTTAGTTTAGCTCTCGCCTGTTAACATAAATGATTTCAAAGAATGTTCACAATAGTGGTACTGATGCAAATTAAAATTGAGCTTGCATTCACAGCCATTGATCACCCCAGAAACGTAAAATGAAAATTATCCTTCAGAGAACATGTGACAAATTTTTTTTAAACATAAATTATTGTCATACTTCCATCATGAATACTAGAAGCAACAACTGAAGATATAAGAAATCATAACATGTATCACGGAAAAGTATAAACAATGCATTTTTGTTGCTAACATATTTGGGCTAGCAGTCACTATGCCTGATACAATAGTTTGATTCTTTTGTAAGGGCAGGTTACATAAAAAAATATAAACTAACCTAATTTCCATATTGAAGAGCTTATGTTGATTCTTCTCACCAATTATCTAACAACATAATCATGATCAACTCAGACTTTTATCCTTCAACATAATTCACTGAAGCACTGAATATGTCAATGCCTAAAACTATCCTATAAAAAGGGAAGCAGAACGGCTACACATTTTTCTGTCATCCCCATAACAGACTAGCAATCATTTTGCTCTCATAATCTCATTCCCCCCAAAATCTTAAACACAATCAAGAATTTGACACCACCCTATCACCTAGATGAATATTTCAATCATCTTTGGATCGCTGTAAGCCTCATGCTACAAATAGAAAGCTGAATAGTTGATCAAGATTTAATTTGACACAGACATGGTCACCATCAAACAAAATGTTTTAGAGAAGCATGACTGCATGAGTACACACATATTCCAAAATATAGTACTTTTGGCTTCACATGCAGTTTATACCCACAGGTTCATATGCTAACAAAAAATATATATATAACAAATATTCATGCATACAAAACAATCTGGAACATCACCGAAGATATAATAGATAAACAATGCAATAGTGCAGCCACATGGCACTTATGAAACCCTAGAAATCATTTCACCATGTCCCAACAAAAGAACACCATGTGCCACACATCTTTCCCAAATGATGATTCGCCCTTTCCAATACTCACTTTTTATTCCATTATTTTATTCAGCACTTATGCTCCTATTTTTTCCTCATCTCTCATTTCATAAAACCCCTTTCCCTTCAAGTCATATAGAACGTAATGGGTTAGTTTGATTTTCTCTCTCCACCTGCTCCTAATACCCAGTGATCAAGCAGTGCCACTAACCACTAACCATCTCCAAGAGCATGCAGATGCAAACTGGTATTTCTCCTCCAAGGCTCCAACCCTTTTCTCTCTCCCCTCTTCTCCTGACAACTACAATTTCCTTCTTTATATTATTACACAAATATTAATTCTGTCATGATCGACACCACACTTCTTAAACACACGAGAACCCATAACCCATAAGATGCAGGCACAGGACAAATTTTGAACATGTATACCCAGTGGCGATCCTACATAGTCCTATCCGGGGTCATAGGACCCCGGGTAGATGATTCAATCCTAGCTTAATTATGCCGTGTTAATTAGTATATCACCCAATAATTCGATAATTAGCATGTATTGGACCCCCGGTAATTTTTACTCTAGGTTCGCCACTGTGTATACCAGAATGACCACTATGCAACTCATGCTACCACCATCTACAGCGAAGGCATCCATTAAATGGTTACAATGTACAGCGAAGTACAAGCTACGATCGAGAATAGATCTAAAGCCATCCATTTAAATGGTATAACTTAAACTACTATATTTACAGCGAAGGCTCGAGAAGGAACCAACTGAATTCGACCAAGATAAAGAATCATAGGACTGCTTGAAAGAACAATTCTAAATTCAGTCTGCGTTATTCCTAAGTTGATATTGTTTACTCCTACATTCAACAGCCCATCATTGAACTTATTTGAAAACCAATCATGCCTGAGTTGGCCATGTGTCAGTGGCAGTTGAATACAGTCTGCAAACTACCATGTATGCCACATTATGCAACCGCTTGAGCGTTGATACTATTTCAGGTTTCTCAACCCAGAAAACAAGTATATGACCAAATCGAAAGCTCAACACAGAATTGGTCAGATCTACAAACACAATCCTCACTAGATCTGTCAAACAAAACTTACATTCCCAAAAGTTCATCAGTTATCACACGCATTGCAAAGTTCGACGATGCAAATCCGTAAGGCATGAGATTAGCTTACTATGGTAAGACCATTCATCCATCAAACGCAATCAATCCATCATAAATGAACTGAATCAAATCTTGCAATGCTCAATGCAGACTCTAGATTCTAGCAACCACGAATGAACAACATTCATCTACACGGCACCCAAAACAAGAATCCCAAGAAATCAGGCCAAGAAACCACACCTGGATGGATCGGCGTGCGCGGCTAGCCACGGCTCGACCAACGCCGCGCCGAACGAATCGGCCCCGCCAGAGCCCGTCCCCCTCGCCATCGTCCGCCCGCACGCGGCGAGGTTGGCCTGCTTGGCGATCCATTTCAGCACGGTGACACCGTCCTCGAACGCGGCGGGGTACCTGCTCTCCGGGGCGAGCCGGTACCCGACGGCCACCACGATGGCGTCGCAGAGCCGCGCGACGCGCCTGCAGAAGGCGTCGTTGGCGGCGCTGTCTGCCGCGCCCGTCGCAAACGCGCCCCCGTGGAACTGCACGATCACCGGCAGCCTCCTCCCTGACCGCGCCGACGGCAGATACCCGCCGTAGCACGGCGCGGCGGCGGAAGACACCCCGTTGAAGCTTGCGCTGGCGCGGCGGGACAGCTCCTGCTGCCCCCCGTCGTGTGGCTGCGGGAACGAGTTTCGCCGGAGTGGAAGCGGAGGGTTCGCGGCGGCGGGGGCGGCGCTGTGGTGCGGGTTGGGGAGGAAGAGGCGGAGGTGGAGGGAGGAGAGCGGGTCGGGGTGGAGGTCCTTGGTGGCAACAGCGTCAGCGCCGGCGGAGGAGAAGGAAGGATTGGACGGCGGCGAGGGGTGGTGGTCGGCGGCGGCGCGGGAGGAGACGCCGAAGGAGGAGGAGGAGGAGGCGGAGAGGGAGGAGAGGCGGCGGCGGAGGAGGAGCTTGAAGAGGAGGCTGTAGAGCTGGACTGCGACGGGGGGCATGGCCGTCGCCGGAGTTGGGCTCGCCGGCGGTGGGTGAGTCAGTCGGCGTCGGCGTCGGCGTCGGCGTCAGGGTGGTGGTGCCATGGGAGAGGTGGTGGCAATCCTCTCTCTCTCTCTCTCTCTTTTGGTGTTTTTGTTTTTGGAATTTGGTGAGCTTAGGTGTGTTGATAGGGATGATTACGCTAGGGATGAAGGAGTGGTTAGACAATTGGGTGGCTTGGCTTGGGGAACCAAAGAGATGTGCACCAAATTTTCCCTTACATTTGGGATAGGATGGCGCGTCTTTCGTGCGTGCATGGTAGACGTATCTGTGTTTAGGTTGCGCTGTTAAAATTAAGATATTTTATTAGCTTTTTGGGAGACATTACCTCATTTGATTGATGGAAGGGGTAATTTCGGCCTTCCTTCTATTTCACAATACCTTATTACCGTAAGAATCTTTTATCGTGAATGTGATGTAATATCTTAATAAATTGTGTTTAATGTAACAAAGGTGTGCTTCGTGCAATAAAATATAATGCATATTACATGAGTGTGATTAGCACAATTATCCTTGATGTTTGTAAAAAAAGAAGGTGCAACACAATCAAGATCATGCATTAGTGTCTATTCATCTCTGCTATTGTAACATTAATAGAACAACAATTATACATATGGATGTGATAAATAGCAAATGAGTTGGTAAATGATGGTTTGTTTGAGAAGATATTATCAGGTCGATATCTACTTGATTTTCTATCACATTTGACTTAGTTATACTATCATTAACATTTCAATACTTCATATTTACGGATATACGAAGAGCATAGAATTATGGGTTATAATTGATCGTACGAGCTTAAACTATCTGTAGACCATTTTTTAAATTATTAGGATAGTATCTTGAATAGAGCATACTTATAAATCAGTAGTAGAACCCAATTAATTATCTCATATCTAATGTTAGAATGATACATATA
The DNA here is from genome assembly GCA_000573905.2 of Oryza punctata. Taxonomy (NCBI): domain Eukaryota; kingdom Viridiplantae; phylum Streptophyta; class Magnoliopsida; order Poales; family Poaceae; genus Oryza; species Oryza punctata. Next base: position 8,061,129 of record CM002499.2, on the reverse strand, counting down.
TTCTTAATGTGCGACAAGTATTTCGAACGTAATAACTAATGCAAGCAGAAAACACCAAACACCAAAGCTATGTACTTAATCATCGAAACCAATTAAACATATGACATCACCTTCTCACCAATATCCTGAGGAGATAAGCATGAAAACAAAAAATATCCTAGGCGCCGGGAGACACACAACTGCTGCCTATGAGAAAGTGACGTCGAAAGAAAACCAAGGCTGGGTGACTGTGACACTCGTCTGGGTAGCTTTCGGCTGTGCACTTTGCAGGTCTCGAGTCTCCAAACCTCTCCCCTGTTGCCGTTGGCTCCATCCATCCAGGTGTAAATGTAACCATGCGACAGCGTGTGAGCCGGACAGCTAGCGCAGGCCACGCGAAGTGGGCGTTGGTAAGGGTAATTTAATTAGCATCATTCGCAGGATGAGCGAGTTAGCAGTAAATTAATTAGCAGCATAGTCTCCGTGGTTAATCACGCTTCCCCTCCGTGGGGTTTAATGGCTGGTAATTAATGCTGACTTGTCACCTCACCTGCGTGCGCTTTTGCTTCGCTTTGCCACCGACGAGGTGGCGCATGTCGGGGTCGGCGCTCGCTGGCGGGTGGGCCCCGCGCCACCAACGGCAAGAGGTTAGGGACAAGGGAGCAGCACTCCAAGCAAATTTAGGCAAATTTAATACTAATATAGTAGAGCTCACAAATTTCATTGTATAATTAATATATATAATAAGTTATTTATAAGGTTAGCCTTATATTTCTTTTTTTCTTTCTCCTACTTGTATATTTTTGAGCTTGTGTAGAAATAACTTTTGCATGTGAGCTAATACATTTTAGTTCTCTTTTATCTCTTTTCCACATAAGTATATATACTTACTTATAGCTCACTCCTATTATCATTGCTCTCATGCGAGATTACGTGGGTTTGGGATAACTCCACGGTTGACTCGCCCCATTGAAATACACTTTTTTTCTTTTTCATGAAATTAGGAAAAAAACCCATGGAAGTTAGAAATAATGGTTGTTTTACGTAATACTGATATTAGACTTTCAAAAACTTTGACTATACTAAATGAGTGATCAGGATAGTAATTAACTGAAAACACGGAAATAATCAGCAAGGAAGGATAATATTTTCTATCAATATTTAATTTGAGATAAATGCAAACATGTGAAGAGTGAAGCCCAGAAGTTCATGAGCCTGTCGTTTTAGATGAAGACGAAGATCTCCTAAAATTAACCTTGACCACTACTTTATCTGATTCTTTGATGTTTTGGATAAGACTAAAATCAGACTTTTATAACTTTAAGTATCATCAACTTTAAAAATGTTTAATTTAACAACATATATAATTTGTCTTACAAAATAATATAATAAAATAAAATTTTATTTATATTATAAATACAATCAAAGATATATTTATATTTTGAAGATCGTATTGTTATTTAAACGCTAATAGTCCTGAAACCGAGGGAGTAGTTTCTAGTACGTACAATAATCCTATATGTAACAACTATCAATAAATCTATAATTTTATTGAAATAGTTTTTAAGATTAGTCTATATACATATTATCCCCATATTTCTTTTTTTAGAATAAGAATTATCCCCATATTTCTAAAGTAAATATTTTAAAATTTATTGTAGTTAGAGTTTTAAAAGTTTGACGTTCAGTCTTTTTTAAGCCGATCATTATTTGTAACTGGAGGGAGTATATAACATATTATTCGTGAATTATTTAAGCAACAAATTCTTCCTGAAATTAGTAGCGTCATTCGGCATTTACTTGCATTGACAGGCTGGAAGCTGCTTCCATTATATTAAAATTTTATTTAGATTTTTTTAACTGATATTTCGTATTGGACGTGACAACTTGATCAGGATTTTACCTTAGCTAACTAAAAACTTTATATTTTGTTGGTGCCAAACCAACCGATGCCAATACAGTACTCAAAAAGACATACTCCCTTCGAAAAAAAATATAGGTGAAAATTTAATACCAGCTAAAATCCTCTTCTAGGTAGGGTTATTTTTTACAAAGGGAGGATCTTGCTAATACAGACAAACACCCATGATTTCCTTCGACCTTCCTGTCTGAGGGGAATTTCTAGAAAAGTGGCTGGTTGATGGTGTAGTTTATCTGTTTATGGGCGATATCGCGCTTATTCTGTCGTCTTGCAACAAGCAAAGAATATGGTCAGAGTAAGCCTTTCTTCGTACCACACCATAATAAATATATGGTTTCACATACTTTCATTGGTTACGATTTAGTTTAAACTTCGACCGCTCGTTCTTTGAAAAAAAAAACTCATACATATCTAAAAGTATGACATATTAGTGCCTGCTTGAGAGTACAATTTTTTTCTTAGGGGTAAAAAACACACCTTAAGGCTGTGTTTGGGAGGTGAGGTCAGAAATTCATCTCCCGTGCACGTAAAATGGAGCTTAAGTATTTACTAATTTATTGAAAATGGATTAATATAATTTTTATACCAACTTTTGTATAAAAACTTTTTTTAAAAAACATACTGTTTAGCAATTTAAAAAAGTATGCGCGGAATACGAGAAAGAAGAGTTGGGAACACACCGAAAGAACACAACCTAAGTCTCAGTACCAGTGCGAGATTAACCCACTGAAACTAAGCTGATTGGTAAAAAAACTGAAACCCAACTCAATGATTTGCACAAGTTCCGTTATCGAATTAAAATTGAGCATGAACATAGCATCGCACGTAGCAATTTTAAACCGAATCATTATTGTTCATTGACATTTGAGCACGAAACATCAATTTGGACAGTAGAACAACGAGGCACAAAACCTGAAAACCCCTTCTACTTCATCCAGATCCAGAAATCCCCTAATCACCAACTAAAACACTGCCAAAGAAGAGAATGGAAGAAAGCAGCAGCAGCCGATGAAAGCCACGCAGCTTTTTTTTTTTTAAAAAAAAGCAAAAGCTTTACCTCGTATATGTTAATAGAGCATAGTTTAAAACAGAGAAAAAACGTTATAAAGCCCTAACAAGACTAGGGTCTGCAAGAGAAAGTAGTTACAGGACCTCTCCTAAGAAGTTGAGCTCTACGAGTCTTCTTGCCCATGCTGTGACCCAGATTGCCGCTACTTCCTTATTTCTTGCTAGTAAGGCCATCAAGTTCTGATGTACCTGGAAACCATTGCTTTGCACTCACACCAAATCTTGCCAGAGACTAGTATCACCCGTGGTTTTAGCGCCTTCGCCAGGTTGTGGTACGTGCGAGAGGTGGTACCACCACCCCTACACCGATGTACAGTTGTCCTAGCTCTGGGTGTTTAGCTGAAGGCCGGTCCACCGTTGGATCTCCATCCAAACCCGCCGGGGGAATCTGTAATGTGCTAGGAGATGTATAGCCGTTTCCTAGATGTTGTGGCATCGGCAACAATATTGTTAGTTTTCCCAGCCTCGTTTCTATAGTCTATCAGCTGTTCATACCTTGTTTTGTAGTACTAGCCAGGTGAAGAACTTGCATTTGGGGTTGGGGGAGGGAGGACACTTCCAGATTGTCTCATTGAAGATTGTTCTTGCCGCCCCTAGGAACTGGAGTCGTTAGGCTGATTTTGTCGTATACTCCCCATTCACCATCAGCTTCTAGATGATGTTGTCGCTTTGTTGCCCCAACGGACCTCTATTGTGGACTAGCATCCGCAGATCAATGTATTGGCGGAGATGGTCCCCAACCATTATCTGCAAGAGCTTGATATCTTTAATCCACGTATTGGACATGATTGCCTCCCGCACCATTCCCTTTTTTCTCTTTGAGGCATCGTAAATTGCACGAAAACAACTTGAAACCGATTCCCTCCTAGAGTCCACCGGTCTGACTGTCGGGCTACCTGGTTAGACCGTCTGGATACCTCCGGTCTGATCGGTGCCCACTACCTGGTCTGACTGGCCACCCAGTGCCAACACACTGTCACTAGTATAGAACTTCTTATCTGTAACGGTATTTTCCATGTCGAGGGCTTGCAGACCGTCACACCATCGTCATCTCTAATGGGCCAAAATAAGCACCGACAAAGATATACTCGTACTTACATTATCCATATGCATGTATTTCAAACCCGTCACCGATAAGACCTATCGGTGATGGGCTTATGTTTAGACCCGACAAAGATTATCTTTGTAGTCTTTGTTGAACCATAAACCTAAGCCTATCACCAATGTGTATCATCAGTGACGGTCTCTAATTGAGGCCCTACAAAGATAATATTTAGGCCCGTCACCGATGGTTGTCATCGGTGATGGGTGTAAACTTAGGTCTGATAAAGATAAATGCAAAACCCATCACCGATGTCCGCTCGTTGGCTGTTACCGATATTTGTTGCACACTATAAATACTCCAACTACCTAGGGAATGGTTATCCCATTGTTCATTATTTTGGTGGGAGGTTAAGGGGGGCGATTTTTTCTCCTTTTTCCAAGAAAAACAGAAAATTCATAAAGTAATTGAAAAATACTAATCAATTCCCATAAATTTAGTAATATTTATCTTACAAAGTCTTTATCTAATATTTTGTTCACTTTTGAAGCGATGGACCGAAGTTGGATGTATGGAACTGTGTGACATAGCAAAGAGTATGGAAGTGGTGTTTCAAATTTTATAAACGCCACGGAGGAGGAAAGGAAAAGAAGAAACAACGATTACATGTGTTATCCATGTGTAGATTGTAGAAATGAGATGATGCTTGATAGCAGAGTGGACGTATAGGCTCATCTGATACGTCGAGGATTCATGGATGGCTACACATATTGGGTGAAACATGGAGAGCAAGAATCAGTTGACGATGTTGTAGCTACAGATAGAAGTGGTGCACAAAATCAGGAGATGAAGATGAGCATGACATGTTTGTACCTTCTCCGTTGGGCGGTGAAATGGTTGATGTGGATCACGATTAGCTGAAGACATGTTGTGTGACGTTGAGGACCCAGCTTACAACGAGAGAGATTCCATGAAGTTCACCAGGTGACTCAGAGACACCTCTATACGCCGGATGTAGGGCAAAACACGCAAAATTGTTAGCTACCTTGAGCCTAATGAGACTGAAGGCAAGTAGTGGATGGACAAACAAGAGTTTCACAGATCTTTTGGGAATATTGAAAGACATGCTTCCTAAGGAGAACATATTGCCCAAGACGACATATGAAGCAAAGCAGATTTTGTGTCCCCTGTGGTTAGAGGTCCGTAGAATTCACGCTTGTCCAAACGACTGCATATTGTACCACAAGCAATATGCGGACTTAGATGCTTGTCCTGTCTGTAAGGCTTCACGATACAAGCGAATGAAAAATGCTGACGAAGGAAAGAAGTTAAAGCGGGGTGGTCCGGCGAAGGTTGTGTGGTATGTACCTATCACTGATCGTTTCAAATGAATCTTTGCCAACCCCAAGGAAGTGGAGTTAGTACGTTGGTATGCCACAGAGAGAAGGAACGATGGTATGCTAAGACACCTTGCAAATTCGATTCAATAGAGGAATATCGATCGAAAACACCAGAATTCACAGCCGACCCTAGAAACATGAGGATATGTTTGTGTACGGATGGCATGAATCCTTTCGGAGACATGAGTAATTCTCATAGCACTTGGTCAGTTCTCATTGCAAAGTATAACCTACCACCATGGTTGTGCTTCAAAAGGAAATACATTATGTAGTGCTTGTTAATCCAAGGACCGAAATAACCTGGCAATATTATTGATGTGTTCTTGGAGCCTATTATCGATGATCTTGAGATTCTCTGGAAAAGAAGTGGGGAAACTTGGGATGCGTATGGTCAGGAGAACTTCAAGCTACAAGTTCTATTGTTCTACACCATTAGTGACTGCCCCGCACTTGGTAATCTTTCTGGAGAAACTGTGAAAGGAAAGAAGGCTTGCTCTGTCTGTACGAAAGATACACGCAGTAGGTGGCTGAAGAAATCACAAATGGTTTACATGGGTCATAGGGGATGGCTCCCGCTACGTTACGCATTTAGAAGAAAGAAGAAAATTTTCAACGGTAAGAGAGAACTTCAACCTGCTCCCAAGGATTTATCCAAGGTGAGGTCCACGACATGATGAAGGACATAACTAATGAGTTTGGGAAGAAAAGGAAACGTAGTAAGGCAAAGGACAAGGGTACGTGGAAGAAAAAGTCCATATTTTAGCGACTACCTTACTGGAAGGATATTGAGGTCCGTCATTGCATTGATCTCATGCACGTTGAAAAGAATGTGTGTGAGAGTTTGGTCATCCTACTGTTGAATATTCCTGGAAAGACAAAGGACGGGTTGAACGTGCGCCTTGATCTACAGGAGATGATCATTCGGAGTGAACTCATGCCTGTAACTGATGCAGAGACAGGAAGAGTGTATCTCCCTCCAGCTTGCCACACCTTGTCGAAGGATGGGAAGATCACAATGTTATTTTGCTTGAAAGATATTAAAGTTCCATCGGGCTATTCAGCAAGGATAAGTAAGTATGTTTCATTAGATGATGTAAAACTGGTTGGAATGAAGTCTCACGATTGCCACATGCTAATCACACAACTCTTACCAGTTGCAATAAGAGGTATTCTTCCACCTAAAGTCCGCCACACGATCATGCGCCTGTGTGCCTTCTTCAATGCAATCGGTCAGAAGGTTACAAATCCCGAAGATCTAGATGGGTTGCAGGCTGATATTCAATGCAATCGGTCAGAAGGTTACAAATCCCGAAGATCTAGATGGGTTGCAGGCTAATATTGTCAAAACCCTCTATCACTTGGAGATGTATTTTCCACTATCTTTCTTTGATATCATGATTCATCTCCTTGTTCATCTTGTGAAGCAAACAAAATTATGTGGCCCAACTTTTTTAAGAGAAATGTACCCGTTCGAGAGGTACATGGGAGTTCTGAAGTCGTACGTCCGAAGTAGAGCAAAACCGGAGGAGAGCATCATTGAAGGTTACATGACCAAGGAGGTAATTGAGTTCTGCGTCGATTACATGTCCGAGACTGATCCTATTGGATTTCCAATGTCTTGGCACGAAGGAAAGTTATCAGGTGTTGGCACAATAGGCAGGAAAAGAATTGTGCCCGATCGATCCTCCTATGCGCTGGCGCAGTTCGCTGTGCTCCAACATATGGCAGAAGTTGCCCCATACTTTGAGGAGCATTTAGCGAAAATCCGACAGGAGAACTTGGGGCGATCGAATATGTGGATAAACAGAGAACATAACTCTCGTTTTAACGAATGGTTCAAGAATTGTATTACAAGGTCGACCGATGGATCAAATGAAACAATACGGTCGTTGGTGGCGGAACCGTCTTGGGATATTGACACATGGAAATGATATAATATTAATGGATACACATTTTAAACCGTCAAACAAGATGACAAAAGCGTAGCACAAAATAGCGGAGTCCGTATAGATGCATTTTAGGATCAATCTGGGTCGAACACATACTATTGCCGCATAGAGCAAATCTGGGAGCTGAACTACGTGAAGTTCAAAGTCCCTTTGTTTCGTTGCCGTTGGATGAATATACGCACTGGTGTAAAAGTTGACAAGGAAGGTTTCACTTTAGTAGATCTAGCTAAGGTTGGATACGCCGATGAACCACTCGTACTTGCGAAGCAGGTCGAGCAGATTTTCTACATAAAAGACCCTGCAAACAAGAAGCTTCACGTTGTTAGGGATGACAAGCGAAAAATTTTTAGGTTTGACAACATCGTCGATGAAGAAGAATACAACCAAAATCTTCATGTAATACTTCACATCGACCTTGACGATGATCCCGAAGAGAATGTGGCATATGCTCGTTCAGATCATATGGAAGCAATATCCTTGTAACTGAAGACCTTGTATTAATTTGATTTGCAATTTCTTGTAATGAATGAAGTATTTTGAATCATTTCTTTTGTAATGAATGATTTGTTATTTCTTGTATTGAATGATTTGCTTTCAAAATTTTATTTAAATTACAGCTTCAAAAGGCACAAAGCAAATGCCACACTCCACTTAATAAGGAATAAGGAAAAAAATAATAAGTCCAAACCAGACCTACTCTACCCTACCAGCACTCACCAAATTACTACTAGGATCATAGCACAACATAACCATGTAGCCGTGGAAGAAAGAAGCGAGAAGAAGAAAGTATGGTACCTATTGTACCCTGCTAGTGCTCCTACTCCGGGCTATTACTAGTAATAAAATAAGTATTTTGGTACAGTGTTTCCACAATTGGGCTTGCTATGTTAAACCGTAAAAAAATGGCTTGGTGATAGAGACGGTGCCCGACGAGCCCCAGTAATCATCCGGCACAAACAAGAACACCGACTTAATTATGAATAAGGAATAAGGAAAAGTCGAAACCAAACCTTCTAAGGAATAAGGAATAAGGAAAGTTAACAATGGTCAACTATGAAAGAGAAAACACAAATAAAAGTAATTTGTTTACTAAAAAAATTAGAAAAATGCTATGTCAATCGGGCTTAAGAGTAAGCCCGTCACGGATGAGCTCATCTCAATTGGGCTTAAACGTAAGCCCATCACGGATGAGCTCTCAATCAGGCTTTAGCGTAAGCCCGTCACGGATGGCTGTCATCCATGATGGCACTAGAGTTGAACCCCATTACGGATGTGGTTTGACCACATTTAGACTAGGGTTGCTACTATTCAGATCCACTCCACCGAGCCTGACAGCTGCCCTCCTCCTCCTCGTCGTCATTGTTGTCGCTGCCGCATCGACCTCCATCGAGCCCGACTATCGTCCTCGTCACTGCCGCATCGCCTATGAGGCTGGCCACGGCCTCATCACCTACGAGCCTGGTCGCCACCTTAATCTCCACCGAGCCCGACCGGCCATCGTCCTCATCGCCGCCACATCGACGCCCTCGCCCGATCCCATCGCCACCGTCCACGAGCTCCTCGTCGCCTCGACCATATGCAAGCACGGCCGTCGTACCTTCCTCTACCGCCTTGACGTCCTCCTAGCCTGGTGCCGCCGTCCCCCATCGTCCCCGAGCCCAGCGCCGCGGTCGACGAGCTCCTCGCCGCCTCGACCTTCTCCTCCAGTAAGTTTATTTGTTGATTTGTGATGTTGAGATGAGATGTTGATTATTAAGATACCTAAGTGATGTTAGAGTTTTACTAAATTTAGGTTTGAGATTTGAGATTTTGATGTGCAAATGGACTTAGTAATTTGATGTGCAAATGGATAACGAAGTGATGAAATGTCGAGATGAAATGTGGATATAGGTAGATTTGAGATGTTGATGTGCAAATGGACTTAGTGAATTTAGGGTATTTTATTGATGTTAGGGTAATTTAGTGAATGTATTTTACTTTTTAGGGATATTTTTTTGCATGCAAGTATTTATGAATGTATTTAGTGAATTATATTTGAGATGGACTTGTGATGTTCATGTGTGATGTTTATGTGTGATGGGACTTAGTAATATGTGGATATATGTTGAATTTAGGGTATTTTAGTTAATTTAGATGAATTCTAGTGAAATCTATATTTAGATAAGATGGCACTTAGTGAATTTTATTGATTTTAGGTATGTATTTAGTATTAAGTGCATTATATTTGGATAAGTGAATTTAGTGAATTATTTGGGCTTGTGATGTTTATGTGTGATATGTGAATTTAGTGAATTATTAATGTTTGTTTTTACATTTTGTCGTACACAAGTTATTTAGAAAATGTCTCAGCAAGACGAACCTACGTCGGTGACAACTAGTGGGACCACATCAACCCGGAATCTTAGGACCCTAAATAGGATTCCTAAGGAACGAATGACCATAACAGAAGTCAATGCCCTAGGATTCCTGGTGGCTGCTAGGAAAGTTGTTAAGAAGTTCGCATTGGTATGCGGGGTGTTAGGGAGGCGACACTTCACCATTTTGGTCTACAAGATCAAGCTTGTTCCAGTTGCAGAAAAGGAGGAAGCTTGACTGCAGTTCAGCAGAGCTTCGAAAATCCTGAAGAGGACAAGCAAAGACTCAAGCGTCGTGCTTTCCAAAAGATGGGAACCGCTTGGAAAATTTTCAAGAGAAAGCTGGTCAACGAGTACGTCCTCAACCCCAACCAGCCAACATCATATAGCAAATGGCCGTGGATCACTGAAACCGTGTGGGCCGAGTTTGTGGTTGCGAAATCAACCCCCGAGTCCCGGGCAAAAAGCGAGGCCGCTAGAGCACTCTAGGCTAGAAACATGGACCCGAACTGGCTTGGCACTGGAGGATATAGTGGGAAACAAGATGAATGGCAGAGGGAGGATGACGCTGCTGCGCAATCTAACATCTCGCCACCATTTGTAGTCATCCCAGATGAACGGGCAAGGAATTGGGCAAGGGCAAGGGCTGTTAAGAAAAGGGATGGGACAATTATGTTCCCAAATTCTGAAGATCAACGAGTGTACGAGAATATGATAAGTACAACATATCGAATATGTTTAAGTTGTTTCTATCGTAGCCATGATTTAACCCGACCTTAACTGTACCACAGATCGAATTTGCTGCTGAGAGACCGTCCTCGCAAGAGGTCTACTCACAAAGACGCGAGGACGACATCCTCATGAAAGCGGTGGGCATCGAAGAGCATCGTGGACGGACATGGGACGTTGGCTCCAATATTCCATGGAAGGTTGGGTGTCCCCAATACATGTGGTAGTACAGGAAGCGAAAGCTGAGAAAGGCGGAGAAAGATGCATGCTTAAAGGAGCAACTTAGAGAGGAGATCAGAGCCGAGCTTAGCTCTAAATTCGATGAAAAATTGGAACGAGTGGAGGCACGCATCAGGGGTGAGCTCCAGCAACAAAACACCGACCTCGTCACTGCTCCTGAGTAGAAGCGAACCACACGCAAAGGTGTAGTAGTTGCGCATCAACCGAGGCAGCGGAAGACCAACCAACAGTCCCTGCCGCAGTCGACTACATAATGGTAAAACCAACAAACAATGCATATGTTGTCTTAACATATCCATACATTATATCATATTCTACGAACATGGATGAATCTATCGTAGGGACTCACACAGTGCACCCTAGTAGTAAGGGTGACACCAACATTTACGTGCCCAGCTGCCGAGGGTATTGCGTTTAAGCCTATGCTGAAAACCTGAGTGCATGGGGCGCAACTGATGGCCGGGCGGGTTAAAGTACAAGTGGATTTGGTCAAGCCCAATGGGTCAGCTAGATTCTGCAGCATCCACCGAACGACGAAATTTTGACCCTAGGAGCTGCACGTGGGACCTTTATCCAATGGTCCCAGGACCTCATCGAGATAAATATGTCTCCTAGGTCAAATGCACCAGGTACTCGTCTGCTGCCAATACCCGCTCCATCTCTTCCTTCAGCCCCTCCTGCCATTGAAGAACAGATGAATATATTCAATTGCAATATGATATGGATTTTGGGGATGATCGTATGGAGGCCAACAGTAGGGCTAATATTCTCCCTCCTATCAACAAGAGCAGGAAGGCGCATTCTTCTCCACCATTGGAAAAAACTAGCAAAAAAAGTTGTTGCAAGGGAGAGAGGAAGACGAAAGCTGCACACTCGCTTCTGGCTCCAAAGAAGCTATCTTTAGGCAAGATGCCATTAGTTCCTCCTGCGAAGCTTGCTTCGACTACCTTCCAATTAGGTATACCATTAGTTGGAGACAATGACTTAGCAAAGATGGGCTCTGCTTGCAAGGAGTTGCAGGGGTACTACATGGAGAAATCCACCGTAAGGAGGAAGAATAGAGAGAACTCTACTCTATGTTATCATGGTCCACAACCATTTCTTGGGCCAGAAGCCTAAGATCTGTTTGACCTCTACAGGCTGCGAGCGGTTGTTGATGATGAAATTTGGTAAGCCTCGACATCATCATCGGCCTAGAGTTAGTATCGGCTTCAAAGTTCTGGAATCGACCGATGGAAGCTATCAATCGCCAACTGTCGGATTCTTACCAAATTTGGTTAAGGAAATTAATCTATTAAATGAAGCTTATCCAAAATAGACCGAGTTCAAGGAGGATGTGATATGGCAGTTTATCTATTGATTAGGAATAGTCCGTTAGTTTCCTTTTATCTTTAGGAAAGTGTGTTTAGAGTCCAATAAGGACTTTATGTTTTTCCTTTTATCTTTAGGAAAGTTTGATTCGTGTCCGATATGGACTAGTATCTATCCATGGGTATAAATATGTACACCTGGGGTCTATGTAAATTATCTCTCGATCAATTCAACTTCGGTGCATCGCCACCGTTTACCCTTTTTACTTTCAACGAGTTCTTGTCTCAAGTTGGGCTGCATCAACTTCGATCTCCGATAAGGGGTAAGGCTTGTTATGGCGGCTTGCGTTATCGGGATTAGTGCTTCCATCGCTTCGACACTCTAATCTTGTTCATGTAAGTCATCGAGTTATCATATACGTTATATAATCTAGATTAACAATGTTTTCTATTTGCATCGGCCAATCTCAATCTAGGGTTTTGTCGATATTGGCTAGATTACTTTGTTGGCTTAGATTATATAATGTATCCACCACCCAGAAAATCAGTCAAAAGCTTGATTGTCTAGATATTATGTTTCTTTTCATACTTAGTGCTGCATCAGTTAAGTTTGATTATATTTTTGCTTTATTACATTATCATCAGCTGATTATCTTTATGTCATTATTTACTCAAGTATCAAGATCTATACTAGATATCAGCTGGTATTGGCATCGGCTGGAATCACTCCATCGGCTTGTCAGCCGATTGACAGTTTTTTTTGCTGTTCACATATCTTGTCAGTTGCAGGATCAAACTGACTAGCACACCCACATCTCATCATTACTTTGGACCTACACTGGAGCTAAGCAGATTTCCCAGGCCATCGTGTTTTTACGTTAACACGCTTTTGGCACGCCTAGTGGGACAACGATTTTATACCTACATGTCTAAAGAAGTCGACGCCAAGATCATGGTCACAATGGAGAATTTGATGGAGGAACAGAAGCAACAGGTAGACCAATCTATGGTTGGTTTTCAAAAGTGTTGTCTTCAATCTTTCGCCATGACATCGCAAGGGCCAATTCAGAAGACTCAACTTCCCGAGCCAAGGATTGAAACACTTCAAGATAAAGTTGATGAAGCAGTTCATCACGCATTGTTTATTCAATTTGGAGTTTTGGTGGACACGTTGCAAAATTTAATCAAGGGAAAAGTTGATGAATTAATTGTTCAAAGTGGCCAGCTCAGGGGGGGAGATTAAAGAACAACAACACTATCGGCCAGAGGAACTTCAAGAGTATCAATGTGGAGGAAAACAATGCCATCAGAAGAACGATGGTTGGGCCGATAGAATTGGGAAGTTAGTAGAGGAGCGGTTTGGACTTAGACCTAAAGAACAGATTCACATGTATCGGCTACCATATCCTGAATGGTTTGATAGAGTTCCGCTTCCATACCGATACAAGATTCCAGATTTTTCCAAGTTTTCAGGGCAAGATGATATATCTACAATGGAACATAGCAGCCGATTCCTAGCACAATGTGGGGAGGTATCGACTGAAGAAGCTTTGAAAGTTAGACTTTTTCCATTGTCTTTGACTGGATCGGCTTTCACATGGTTTTCATCATTACCTCCATATTCTATCAAGGGATGGGCCGATCTTGAGGAACAATTTCATGAATATTTCTTTGCTGGAATTGATGAGATGAAGTTTTCAGATTTATTATCGGTTGAGCAGCAAAAAAGTGAATCAGCTATGGAGTATATTCAAAGATTTCGTAATGTCCGCAGTCGATGTTACAATTTGAGCCTAAGTGATGAGCAGCTAACCGATCTTGCATTCAAAGGATTGTTAGCACCTATTAGAGATATATTCTTTTTCCATGAATTTGACAATCTGTCTCATCTAGCGCAGACGGTATCGACTTATGAGAGCCGACGGCAAGAAACAAAGGATAATCAATTTTGGAGTAATCAAGGTGAGACAGAAGAAAATTTTGAAGCATGAGTCCTCATACTCCAAAACTGAGGGGCATGTGTTGATGACGAAATTTGGTAAGCCTCGAAGTCATCATCGGTCTAGAGTTAGTATCGGCTTCAGAGTTCTGGAATCGGTCGATGGAAGCTATCAATCGCCAACTGTCGGATTCTTACCAAATTCGGTTAAGGAAATTAATCTATTAAAGGAAGCTTATCCAAAAGAGACCGAGTTCAAGGTGGATGCGATATGGCAGTTTATCTATTAATTAGGAATAGTCTGTTAGTTTCCTTTTATCTTTAGGAAAGTGTGTTGAGTCCAATAAGGACTTTATGTTTTTCCTTTTATCTTTAGGAAAGTTTGAGTCGTGTCCGATATGGACTAGTATCTATCCATGGGTATAAATATGTACACCCGGGGTCTATGTAAATTATCTCTCGATCAATTCAACTTCGGCGCATCGCCACCTTTTACCCTTTTTACTTTCGACGAGTTCTTGTCTCAAGTTGGGCTGCATCAACTTTGATCTCCGACAAGGGGTAAGGCTTGTTATGGCGGCTTGTGTTATCGGGATTAGTGCTTCCATCGCTTCGACACTCTAATCTTGTTCATGTAAGTCGTCGAGTTATCATATACGTTATATAATCTAGATTGACAATGTTTTCTACTTTCATCGGCCAATCTCCATCTAGGTTTTTATCGATATCGGCCAGATTACTTTGTTGGCTTAGATTATATAATGTATCCACCACCCAGAAAATCAGTCAAAAGCTTGATTGTCTAGATATTATGTTTCTTTTCATACTTAGTACTGCATCAGTTAAGTTTGATCTACTAAGTCGTGCTTAGAACCATAATCTCTAGCCTGTTTCTTGATTGCTAATAAGGGTTTCATCGGGGTTTCAGCCGATGAGTTATCTGGACATTGTATCGGCTCACTAGGATTACATATAATTTGGATTTAGCTGATGGCAACAAAGGTTTCATTGTTTATCTAATCATTTGGATTTATTGACATCAGACCTCCAGCCGATGAATGCTTCAACCTTCGGATCATTGCTTGTTCAATCTATCATTACTAGCCTATTGGTTTCTACTGGATTATATTATTGCTTTATTACATTATCATCAGCCGATTATCTTTATGTCATTATTTACTCAAGTATCAAGATCTATACTGGATATCGGCATCGGCTGGAATCACTCCATCGGCTTGTCAGCCGATTGGCTATTTTTTCTGCTGTTCACATATCTTGTCAGTTGTAGGATCAAACTGACTGGCACGTCCACATCTCATCATTACTTTGGACCTGCACTGGAGCTAAGCAGATCTCCCAGGCCGTCGTGTTTTTACGTCAACAGCAGTGGACACCAATCTCCTTAAGTGCTACTCGTTGTAAGTATTCTTGCGTACAAAATATGGTTAAAACAATCCATATAATATGCTTAGACGAGTCTTTGTCTTACTTGTAGGCTAACTTGGAATATATTCAAAGACATGAACCTGATGTTGCCTTACTAGATCTATCTATGGTCAACGTGATAAATCTGGAACACGATCTAGAAAGGATGACATAATATATTAGGGACTACTTGTGGGCTATAGGACAAAGAGTTCATTATGTGTGCATATAATCAACAGTAAGTGTACACTAATTAGATGCAAATCCACGATGCATATAGCTTTAGTATTTAACTTGAAATATATTAATGCCGCAGGAACCATTGGATTCTTCTGGTCTTAGTACCAAAGTGGAGTATAATATACTACCTAAACTCCAAAATTTATCCGGATACATATGATTGGTCAAGGATTACTACTGCATGAAATGGCGCTAGGGCCTAAATGTGCAAAAATACGGAAGGCATAAGGAAGGAAGACCCAATCTCAGTCACAAAATAGACTTCCCATGTCGTAAACAAGTTGGTGACCAGTGTGAGTTTCACGTGTGCCATAACATGAGGAGCTTGTTGGAAAAGGTGACATTGCTCAACCTTGAGGTCTGTGCTTCAGTTGTGTATGCGCCTATATATTCTAAGTACTTCGAAGTATATACGCTTGGCGTCTCACATGCATGAAAAAATTTCCAGCATTCCGCCTCACAAATTCAAAGTCATTAGAGAGGGGGTAGCATGTTTTATACTAGACGAAATCTTATCAACCAAAGGAAGCTTTAGATTACAGTCGTAGCTAGCTCGTCTCTAAATGGTTGAACATTTTTCAATGCTTGTCAAAGATATGTGATTGTATAACATTTATGTATATATTATATGTAATACAATCTGGTTTAGTGTTCCTGTATATAGTTGCAATGGTAATTACACATAAATTTGTTCCAATTTATAACCCGGTTTTATATATTTTGATGCTTAACTCTTGAAGATGCATGTCGACGGTTTGGTGATCACTGAATGGATGTGAATGACATATTTGAATGGATGTGTGAATGTGGATGTGATCACTGAATGTTTGATTTGTGAATTACTGGGAATGACATATGTGAATGGATGTGTGAATGTGGATGTGATCACTGAAATGTTTGATTTGTGAATTGCTCTGAATGGGATCGCTGGGAATGGGAATATATATATTTGCTTATGTATTTTTCAGCGGACATGACTAGTAAAGGCCTGAGTCTAGAAAAAAAGCAAAATTTATTTTTTTTGGTAAAATACTCATCTGTGATGGGCTTAACTTAAACCTGATTGAGATGAGTCATCCGTGACGGGTGCTATACCATACCGACAAAGGTGACCTAGTCATTTTTGTTGGGTTTAAGCACGAGCCCGTCACGAATGAGCTTATCGGTGACGGGCCCTTATTTGGTCCTTGTTTGACTCATTTACTGGGTCAAATCTATTGGTGACGGGTTTTAGTTTTGACCCGATAAAGATAACTGTCTTCCGTGTCGGTAAAATACCCGATAAAGATAAATTCTCACATCAGTGATCTTTGGTTCGTGACGGGACCCCTCTCTGACACATATGAGGCTTATCGTCCGATTAAGATGAACTATCCTATGCTAGTGGAGGTTAGTGTATCTGGTGTAATGAACAGTTCTGCAGGCTCAAACAAATATTCTACTAGAAATTCCACAAAATAGTTCCGCAGGCTGTACCGAGAACACGGACAGTCTCGCTGCGATACGGATCATATGGACTCAAAACAAGAAAGGAGAGGTGAGTTCAATGGCTTCTACAGTTGTACCATCGCGTGGGTGGAGCTCCAATTTTATGGTTCAAGTGGTCATGTGTCTATTCAGTACATGCCACCCATTCCGAGTGTTGAAGCCAATCATACTAGTAGTTTAGAACAGGTTCTACACATGAAACAAGAATGGCTAGCTGAGAACCAGGTCTGCTACTACTTATAATCATTTTAACATCTACTTGTGTGAATCAATCAGCCGGTCTTTTTTCTACATCTTCTACTCTCTGATTTCTCATTTACATGGTCAATTGCACTGAGCAATCAATAGAAGGAACTCTAACTGATCCAACTACCCGTGCATAAACATGAATTAAACGTTATAACATTAAATATATTTAACAAAAAGCTGATTATGGTTTTCACTAAGCTGATTCAGGTCATTAATGACGGACTCAGACCATCACCTCTAATGGATAGAGCGTTGGTCAGAGATAAGTGGTTGGTGATAACTAAACTCATCTCTAATGGGCGAAGATCCATCACTGGTACGGGACACCTTTGACGGGCTGCAAATGGTAACCCATCAGAGGTGATGTTGACCCCTTTGACTGGTGGCGTTGCAACCAGTCACAATTGACTCACATGTGACGGGTAGCACAATGCGGCCCGTCAATGGTGCAGATTACCTGTGAAAAAAAGAACAAAATATATTCCATTCTATTACCCATTGCAGTTGCATTCATCTCATGAATTCTCATATCACAAAAATCATCATAATCACATTCACAATCACACATTTGCGCATATCCAAGCACACATTCACATCCAAACACACATTTGGACATCAAAAAATCAACGGCAATAGTACACGGGGCAAAGGGTGGAGACATGCTGTTGACAATGAAGTCCTAAAGCTCTAATGAAAAACTTGTTGAAGTAGTGGTTCGTCGCTGTTGCCAAGCTCGACGCCGGAGTAGGGAGTCAATGCCGATGGTGCTGAGGCGTTCGTCGGTGCTTGGTAGAGGTGGAGGATGACGAGGAAGTGGAGCCACGGCATAGTGGCCGCCTAGTGGCTGGTGGAGCTCGAGAAGATTTGGAGGAGGCACCAGTCAGTGACCTTGGGCAGAGGGTGAACGAGGCGGCAGTGGGAGCATTGTGACGTCTAGATCTGGTGGTCCTCAGCCACCTGGAGACCAGATCTGGCACCATGGAGCTTGGGGCAGTGGAGAAGCCGCTGCCAGTGACCTTGGGCGGATGGCGAAGGAAGCTGGAGCTCGGGGCAGATGAGATGAGCAGATGATGGCAACGACGATTGGAGCTCGGGGGCCATCTAGATCTGGTGGTCTCCAACCACCTGGAGACCAGATCTGGCACCCTAGAGCTCAAGGCGGCCACCAGCGACCTTCAGCTATGGGCAAAGGAGGCGGCAGCCGGAGCTTGGGTGCAGAAGAGGCCGACGACGCTTGGGAGCGGACAAGACAGGTAGACGACCGGTGGTGAGCGAAGGAGATGATGACACTCATTTAGGCTGGATCTGGTGGCCGGCGGTCGTGGGAAGGAGGCCGCAGCGACCGGTGGTCTAGGGGGGTTCTCAGGGAAGACAGCTCCCGACGGTCAAAAGGGAAAAGAGGGAAAGGGAAAAGAGAAAGCGAAGAAGGGGCGAGTGGGCTAGCGGGCTTGGGGGATTTTTCTTTTTTTTTAAATCATCATTGACGGGTATAAGAATTGGACACGTTTGAGGTGAGATATCTCATATGTGATGAGTGCAAACTCAACACCTGTCATAGGTAAGAGGTCATCTCCGATGGGCCATATGTGGGCTCATGAGAGATGATATGTGTTGGGTCATCATATAGATGCATCAAAGCCAATCCCAAGGAACAGTAAAGTTTCATAGTCTTTCAGTCCAGGTCACTACTACAAAATCGATTTTTCGTGACATCACCCTATTTTTTCTCTGGCGATTATACGTGGAAACCACTAGCGAAAATATAATGAGGGGTGGGGGGCTACGGATCGCCAGCGAAAATGGATCTTCACTGGCGGCCAGGTTAAGAGGGCCGCTAGCAAAGATACAATTATTTTTGCTGATGGACGTCTTAAGTGACCGCCAGCGAAAATCTATTTTTAAGGCTAATCTCTTAAGTGTCCGCCAGTGTAAAGAACACCACCAGCGACATCTGATTCCACGACATTAAAATCTCTCAATGGCCACTGCCCTCCATGCCACCCACTCCACTAATTCCTCTCCTCTCCCTCCTCCCTCAACTTCCACCCACCCACCGATTCCTCTCCTCTCTCCTCTCCCTCCTCCCTCAACTTCCACCGTGCCACTTCCATCTCCTCTTTCGCTACGATGATGGCACTGGCGATGGAAGGTGGGCGGCGGCGGATCCGGCTGCGGGAGGAGATGAGGCGGTGGCAACGGTGATGGCAAGCCGTGGCTTCCTTACTCCTCTCCCCTCCCTATCCCAGATCTAGCCGGTGGGGATCGAGGACGTCGCTGGCCACGGTGGCAATAGAGGGAGCAGCGACACCGGCTTCCCTACTCCTCTCCCCTCCCTCTCCCAGATCAGACTGGTGGGGATTAGGGAAGCTGACGGCAACAGAGGGGACGATGTCGCGGTCATGCTCGAGGAAGGAGAGGCGGTAGAACCTCCGGTCAGCGCGGGCGGCTTGGCCATTATAATTTTAGTTATTTGAAATATGCTATACTTACCTATTCAATATATTTAGCATAACTTTTGGACCATTTTACCCACGTCTTCTTCCTCCTCCCCTTTCTTCCTTCCCTATCTCTCTCCTCTCTTCCCAACGACGACTCTGCTCACTCCATTGGCTCTTCCCCCAGCCTCGCTACTCATTCCGGCAGCATAGGGTCGGTGGTGAGCTTCTGCCTCTCCCGGCGCTGAAGATGATGACGACATGGCGAGGACCTGGCGCTGCAGGTCAACAAGGTGGCCACCACCTTCTGCGGGAGAAGCACAATGAGGGGAAGGTAGCCAAGCCGCGCGACACCACCGGCGAAGGCTGCCATATGCGTCGACGACGGCCGTGGTGAGCTGATGCAATGATGTAGCTGATGTCTAGTGGAAATGATCAGCATGGCTGATCCAAGTTCCAATTCTGATGAAGGATTCGTCAAACGAATCAAGAAACAAAAGCAACCTGTCGATTCTAGAAATCGGTGTTGACGACCAAATTTGGTAATTCAAATATCGAAAACCAAGATGGAATCGGAGAGGATAGAAGAGATAAGATCGTATCGGAAAGCAGAGTGAGAATCGGCTGTGGTTCGAATCGGCTATGGACTGGATCGGCAGAGTCAGAGTCGGACTAGGTTAGCCGATTGAGCCGATTTCGATAATGTGACTCGATATACATCATCGGGTTGTGTTAGCGTGCTTCGTATGGATTACCATGCACGGATAGAGTCCTGAGGAGGCGATTGTATCTATTAATTAGGATATTTTATGTAATTTCCTTATAGATATTCTCGGTAAGAGTCCGCCTAAGGGACTTGTTGGTTAGTTGGATTTGTATTAGGATAATATGAGTCGTGTCCATGATGGATAAGGTTTGTAATTTCGGGTATAAATATAATCCCGAGGTCTTGTAAATAATAACAACACACGTTCAATCAATCTCGGCGCATCGCCAAACCTTTGTTTTCTATTCTCGACAAGTTTATGCTTTCGAGTCGTGCTGCATCAATTTGATCTTCGGCGAAAAGGTATATCTTGTCATGGCGAATTACATCATTAGGGCTAGTGCTTACATCTCTATGACACTCTAGTTCTTTGTTGTAATTCTCCGAGTTATCATATATGTTATATAACTTAAATCGGCAATGTAATCTACCTATGTCGGCTAGATCGTTTCTAGGGTTTCATCGATATCGGCTAGATTACTTTGTTAATTTAGGTTATATAATATATCCACCATCCCGAAAAGGCAACCGTCGGCTTGAGTCTTTAGATCTCATGCTTCTATTTATACTTAATGCTGCATTGGTTCAGTCCAACCTATTAAGTCGTATTTAGAATCGTGGAATCTAACCTGCTTCATGGTTGTTAATAAGGATAGTATCGGGGTTTCAGCCGATCTTACCTGATGTAGATGTTTTACATCGTGTTATGCTTTGTTTAATATTCTATATCAGCCCCTTATATCAGGATCTAATCTAATATAAATATATTAAGCTTGATATCAATCTAATTGGTTATGGTTTAATATATTTATTACTAGAGAATATCCTAGCATAAGGTTGTATCGGAGCTATAGCCGATACATACTTAAACCTAGATATCGGCTATGATATCAATCTGCATAATTATTATGTCATGTTACCTTTAGACTTGGGCAATTTATACTGTCTCGGTTCAGTCCGATCTATCCCAATTGCTTATTTCTAAAGTAATATTGACTTATTGATTATGTAACGTTGATCTTTTCAGCCGATATACTAGTTTTAGGGTTAGTTTTATCATTGACTATACCTTACAGCCGATCCATGCTTTATTGCATCGGCTAGGTCACATACGATATGAAATCGGCCCTATGGCCGATTGTCTATCGTTTACTGATATTCTTTGCATGTTTTTCTTGTTGATTGCAGGATCAAATCAACTGGCACGCCCTTGAATCTGAAACCCTAATTTTGGACCTGCACTAGAGTAAAGCAAATCTCTCAGGCCAGTGTGTGTTTTTTGCATCAACACGCTTTTGGCACGCCCAGTGGGACACGTGTCATCATGTCTCCAAACATCACTGAAGTTGCGGAGGACAACATCGTCGCGGTTACACCCGAACAGCTGAGTGACGAACAGAAAGAAGAATTGCAACAAATGCTGAACCAACTCCAAAATCAATATTTGCACTCGTTCACAGCCACCCGGCAAGGCACGGTCATCCAAAGGAGCAAAATCCAAGTACCGACGATCGTGAAGCAAGACCCAAGTACTTCTGGATCTGGGCAAGAGAAGGATAAACAAGTAAAAACCGAATCAAGCAACGAAGAATTGCACACATTGCAAGATCGCATCGATTCGGCTGTACATCATGCGCTAGTCAACCAGTCCGAAGTACTTGTCAATACTTTGACAAACATGATCAAGTCGGTAGTCGATGGAACGATAGCCGAGGAAAAAGCTAAAGGACCTATTTATCTACCGGACGACACGTTCCCAGCATATAGAACCGTGAAGACAGAGATCGGCGGAAATCAAGGAAATCAACAAATGCTTCAAACCCAGGCTCCATCGGTTCCCTTCTCAGGTTCAAATATTTCATCAATTCTAACCAGATCACAGCCGATCACTGGGGGGCAAGCATCAACTCAATTAACACCAGAACAATTGATGAGTATTCTTCATCCAAAACCGCCAGCTGTTGACACATCTTACCAAATCCCTTCGGTTCCTCAACAGCCGATTGGAATTACTCAGCCGATAAGCCAGCAATAAAGTACAGATTAACTTCCTTATGTGCCACCACAAGGCATATCGGCTAGTTTCAATAATCTTTATCAGCCTCACTCACCACGACCTCAGCCGATCCAATACGGCCAGATGGATCCAGTACAACAGCAGTATGGTGGAGCAACACCTCATCAACCCTAGGCCGATATGATCGCTGACGTCATGAGGGAGCAGTTTGGACTTAAACTGAAAGATAATGGCAACATGTATCGGCATCCGTATCCAGAATACTTTGATCGGGTTCCGTTGCCAAGCCGATACAAGGTGCCAGATTTCTCCAAGTTCTCAGGACAAGATAATATATCAACCTACGAGCACATTAGCCGATTTCTAGCTCAGTGTGGTGAGGCATCGGCTACAGAAGCTCTCAGAGTTCTCTTATTCCCACTCTCGCTATCTGGATCAGCATTCACCTGGTTTTCATCATTGCCATATAATTCAATCAGGAGCTGGGCCGATTTGGAGAAACAATTTCATAAGTACTTTTTCAGTGGAGTCCAAGAGATGAAGCTATCGGACCTCACAGCTATTAGATAGAAATCAGACGAATCGGTTCCAGATTATATTCAACGATTCAGAGACGTGAGAAATAGATGTTACAGCCTCTCTTTATCGGATTCTCAATTAGCCGATTTAGCCTTTCAAGGTTTGCTGGCACCGATCAGAGAGAGATTCTCGGCTCAAGACTTTGACAGTCTAGCACACTTGGCTCAGAAGGTATCAGCTCACGAAAGAAGATTTCAAGAGGCTAGGAAATTCATCAAAAAGGCTAATAATGTAAACAATGTCTACAATTACGATTCTGATTCTCAAGATGGAGACCCAGATATCAATGCAGCCGAATGGGCAAGGAACAAGAAGACAGTGGTCTGTCAATGGGCTAAGAATTCGGCTACAGAGGAAAGGTTTGACTTTGACATTACCAAGGCCGATAGGATCTTCGATCTCCTTCTTCAGGAGAAACAGATTTAACTGCCAGCAGGACATGTCATCCCATCGGCTGAAGAGTTGAAGAAAAGGAAGTACTGCAAATGGCACAACACAGGGTCTCATCACACTAATGATTGCAAAATTTTCAGACAACAGATCCAGTCGGCTATCGAACAAGGAAAAATTAAGATTGATGGATCCAACATGGTAAAAAGGCCGATGAAGATAGATGGACACCCTTTTCCAGTTAACATGGTGCATCCTGGATACAACAGGAATACAACCGATGGAAAGAAAAACTATACTAGGAGTATCAGATCGGCTGGTATGATCGGCAAGTATCAAAACAAGCGCCAACAGGAGGAGGAGTCATATCCCAATGAAGAAGAGAGATATTTTGATCCCCATTGGAGTTGTGAATTTTTCAGGTTCTGCTGGAACGAAGGTATGAGGCTACCATCTATCGAAAATTGTCCCGGCTGCAGTGATCCTGATGTCCAATTCATCCAAGAACCAAGCCGACGACATGCAATTACACATCGGCCAAGACAATCAAGGCTGTCAGTACATGAAAGACTTGGACCGATGCACCAAGACGATGATGAAGATGACTCACGTAGAGAATCCAAGCCAATTGAGCAGGAAGAGGATGTGCCATCGGCTAAGTTGATGATATCTCCACAGCAAGCTGTTTTTGAAAAGCCCGAAGGAACAGATCATCGGCACCTCAAGCCACTCTATGTTAAGGGATTTGTCAATGGTAAGCCGATGTCAAAGATGCTAGTCGATGGAGGGGCAGCTGTTAATTTAATGCCTTATACAACATTCAGAAAGCTTGGGAAGAACTCAGAGGACTTGATCAAAACCAACATGGTTCTGAAGGATTTTGGCGGGAACCCATCTGAGACCAAGGGAGTTTTGAATGTGGAGCTAACCATCGGCAGTAAAACAATTCCAACCACGTTCTTTGTTATTGACGGGAAGGGTTCCTACAGTCTGTTGTTGGGAAGAGATTGGATCCATGCCAACTGTTGCATCCCTTCAACAATGCATCAAAGCTTGATTCAATGGCAAGGAGACCAAATTGAAATCGTGCCAGTCGACAAGTCAGTCAATGTAGCTTGTGCCGATTTGTCTATTTGGGAGATGGAAGGAATTGATTGTTTATCTGGTAAAGTTTGGCAAGGAGATTACTTAAAGGTTTCTGATGATGCCATACAGACAACAGGAGATGGAGAGCCCCAATTCTTGTTTTGAGGGCGCCGTGGAGGGTTCCAACCTATACACAGAAGACACCATTGATGATCTCGACGGCAAGCTTGGGCAAGGTTTTATGTCGGCCGATGAATTAGAGAAAATTGACATTGGACCAGGTGATAGGCCTAGACCGACATATATTAGTAAAGGTTTACCAAAAGAATTTAAATGTAAATTAATTGCACTCTTAAAGGAGTATAGAGATTGTTTTGCCTGGGAATACTATGAGATGCCTGGACTTAGCCGATCGATAGTTGAACATCGGCTCCCTATCAAACCAGGCTATCGGCCGTACAAGCAACCCCCAAGACATTGTAAAGCTGCGATGTATGATGCTATTAAGGCTAAAATTACAAGACTCTATGATGCTGGCTTTATCAGACCATGCCGGTATACTGAGTGGATTTCTAATATAGTACCAGTTATCAAGAAAAATGGCAAGCTCAGAGTTTGTATTGACTTCAGAGATTTAAACAAAGCTACACCGAAAGATGAATACCCAATGCCAGTAGCCGATCAACTTGTAGATGCAGCATCTAGACATAAGATTATCAGTTTCATGGATGGCAATGCTGGTTATAATCAGATTTTTATGGCCGAGGAGGATATTCACAAGACTGCTTTTAGGTGTCCTGGTGCTATCGGTTTGTATGAGTGGGTAGTTATGACTTTCGGCTTGAGGAGTGCTGGTGCTACATATCAGAGAGCAATGAATTATATTTTTCACGATCTCATCAGTGCATTGGTGGAGATATATATAGATGATGTGGTGGTTAAATCCAAGGAAGTTGATGATCACATAGCTGATTTGAAACAGGTTTTAGAACGAGCAAGGAAGTATGGGTTGAAAATGAATCCTACCAAGTGTGCTTTTGGAGTATCAGCTGGTCAGTTTCTGGGATTTCTGGTTCATGAGAGGGGGATTGAAATTCCTCAGAGGAGCATTGAAGCAATTAAAGATATCAAACCCCCGGAAGATAAAACCAAGCTACAGTCCTTGATCGGCAAGATTAATTTTGTTCGGCGTTTTATATCAAATCTGTCTGGCCGAATAGAACCATTTACTCCTTTGCTAAGGTTGAAAGCCGATCAAGAATTTGTCTGGGGAGAGAAGCAGCAGCAGGCTCTGGATAATATCAAGGAATATCTGAGTACCCTTCCAGTACTTATACCACCACAGAAGGGGATTCCATTTAAACTCTATCTATCAGCCGATCAAAATTCTATTGGTTCAGTCTTGATTCAAGGGGTTGAAGGAAAAGAAAGAGTTATATTCTATCTCAGTAGACGCCTGTTGGATGCAGAAACAAGGTATTCACCTGTGGAAAAGTTATGCTTATGCTTATATTTTTCTTGCACAAAGTTGAGGCATTATCTATTATCCAATGAATGCATTATAGTTTGCAAGGCCGATGTAGTAAGATACATGCTATCGGCTCCAGTGTTAAAAGGACGAATTGGGAAGTGGATCTTTGCTTTGTCAGAATTTGATCTTAGATATGAATCGGCTAAGGCTGTTAAAGGGCAAGCGATAGCCGATTTTATAGTTGAACATAGGGATACCAGTGTTGATAATATTGACATCGTGCCATGGACTTTATTCTTTGATGGATCAGTTTGTATTCATGGTTGTGGTATCGGCTTGGTGATAATATCACCTAGGGGGGCAAGTTTTCAGTTTGCTTTTACTATTAAACCATATTCAACAAATAATAAAGCGGAATACGAAGCTGTTCTCAAAGGGTTGCAGTTATTAAGAGAAGTCGAAGCCGATACTGTTGAGATCATGGGTGACTCATTATTGGTGATAAGTCAATTATCTGAGGAATATGAATGCAAGAATGATACCTTAATAATCTATAATGAGAAATGCCAGGAGCTGATGAAGACATTCAAGATGGTTACCTTGAAGCATATTCCTAGGGAGCAAAACGTTGAAGCTAATGATTTAGCTCAAGGTGCATCAGGATATAGGCCGATGTTACAAGGGATTGAGGTAGAAGTGGCCTGTATTCCAGCCGATGATTGGAGGTTTGATGTTTTTGAGTATCTAAAGAATCCTTCAAGATCAGTTTCAAGGAGATTATGGTATAAAGCTCTCAAATATGTTTTGTTGGATGATTCATTATATTATCGGACAATTGATGGAGTTCTATTGAGGTGCTTGAGTATGGAAGAAGCTAAAGTTGTTATGTGTGAGGTTCATGAAGGTATTTGTGGGACACATCAATCGGCTCATAAAATGAAGTGGGTACTTCGAAGGGTTGGATATTTTTGGCCGACAATGCTGGAGGATTGTTTCAGATATTATAAAGGTTGTCAAGATTGTCAGAAGTTTGGAGCAATTCAGAGAGCGCCAGCATCGGCTATGAACCCTATTATCAAGCCGTGGCCGTTCAGAGGTTGGGGTATTGATATGATCGGCTAGATCAATCCACCATCAAGCAAAGGACATAAGTTCATATTGGTTGCAACTGATTATTTCACTAAGTGGGTTGAGGCCTTTCCTTTGAAGAAAGTTGACAGTCAAGATGCGATCAATTTTGTCAAAGAGCATATTATATACAGATTTGGTTTGCCACAAACAATTACAACTGATCAGGGTTCTATATTTGTATCGGACGAGTTTGTTCAGTTTGCCGATAGCATGGGAATTAAGTTGTTGAATTCATCACCATATTATGCACAAGCCAATGGACAAGCTGAAGCATCTAACAAGAGTTTGATTAAGTTGGTCAAGAGAAAGATAGCCGAATATCCCAAGAAGTGGCATACTATTCTGGCTGAGTCATTATGGTCTTATCGGATGGCTTGCCATGGTGCAATTCAGGTACCTCCTTATCAACTGGTTTATGGGCATGAAGCTGTATTACCATGGGAAACCAACATCGGCTCTAGGAGGATTTCTTTACAGGATGAGTTAACAGCCGATGATTATCATAATTTGATGGTTGATGAGTCAGAAGATTTGGTTCAAGCAAGATTGCGAGCTCTTGAGAAAGTTAGGAAAGATGAAGAGAGAGTTGCCAGGCATTATAACAAGAAGGTCGTACCCAAATCTTTTGGGGAAGGCGAGCTGGTTTGGAAATTAGTGCTGCCGATAGGGGTCAGAGATAATAAATTCGGCAAGTGGTCACCGAATTGGGAAGGACCGTTTCAAGTTCATAAATGTGTTTCTAAAGGGGCCTATATGTTAAAAGGACTTGATGGAGAAGTATTTGGAAGATCACTTAATGGAAAATACTTAAAGAAATATTACCCAAGTGTTTGGATTGGTTCATGATCGGCTATGGTTTGCTGGTTGATGGTTGATAGCCGATGTGTTTACATCGCCTTTAGATGGCCGATATTTTTATCGCCCTTAGACATGTAAGTTTGCAGCATTGTGTCCCCTGCTACAAACTTGGGGGGCATGGAAGATGAAAAGTTGGAGATTTTTAAGCAAAAGTTTGCAGGTATAGAATTGGTTTATATGAGAGTAACAGTATCAATCGACATAAGGAAGTTAAGAGGTTTTGTTACAAAACAAATGTTTTAGCCGATTACAGGATTGATTACAAAATTCTTCTAAGTCCCTATTACAGGAAATCATTGAGCAAGATATTTCTGGATTGCTGACAATGCCTGTTGCCGGATTTCTTCAACTTCTGCAATGGCTTGGGCGTCTTGGGCGTCAGTTCCAGGAATTACCTTCAGGGACTTAGTCATGGTGGCCACATTCTTTATAGCCGATTTCAGTTTTGCTTTCTGTTCTCCAATGGCTTTAGGGAGATCGGCTAATTTCTGCTTTTCCAATGCAATCTTGGCATTACATTCTTCAAGCTTGGCTAGCAGATCTATTCTTTCGGCCTCTAGTTGATTTATTGAAGCTTTGATTGGCTCTTCGGCTAGTTGATCGAGCTTGGTTTTCTCATCATGAACTAATTGCCGATTGGCTTGAATGGTGGCCTCGATATCCTTTTTCTCTCGTCTATCGGCTATCCTTTGTCTTGCTTTCTCCAGCTTAAATTGGTGCTGCTCAAGATACATAGCTGCAGTAACTATATTGGACAATTCATCTGGTAGAAGAGCTTGGATTTCTTGGAATCTGGTCCGGAGAGTACTGCAGTCAACTACCAGGCTGTCCAGAGATGCTTCTAGCCGATGTGCAATGTCTTCAAGGTTCCTCTTTACGTCATCGGCTAGAGGAGCTAAGGACTTGCTTGTTGCTTCTTCTTCTGTTTCTTCATCAAAGTAGTCCTTTATATCAAAAGAAAATAAATCGGCTAAGACCTGCGGGTAGGAAAGATGAAAGGAGTACAAGTAAGAGGATATTTTTATAGCCGATTTGAAGAGGTTTTAAGAATGAGACTTACAGGGATTGCAGGAGCAGCGATTTCTTCTTCTTCGACATAATGGCTGCCTACAGCTGATGCGGTGTGTTCACTTGAAACCAGTTGTGCTCCAGGAGATGGAGGGGAAGGAGGCTGAAAATATTCATGCAAGTGTTAGATAGTATTGGCTAATGAAGTATTCAGAGGATTAGAAGGTTGAAACTTACCAAAGGAGCTTGAATGGATGGTTTAGCCGATACTTGTCCTGGTTTCTTTCTTTCAGCTGGTCTTTTCTTCTACAAAATGCAAGAGTTGGAAGATTAAGTTGAGGGTGAATAAGAAAAATTTGTATCAAGGAAGATGAATTTACCCTGGGTTGCCGAGTGAAGATAGCTGGAACAGAAGGAGTTGTGGGGGTTTGCCTTGGAGAGGCTGGAGGTGTTTCTTCTCTTACATCACTGGATTCGGCTGCAGCTTCATCTATTGCCCATTCAATGGATGCTTCTTTTAGGGCTTCATCTGCATCATCGGTTGTTGGAGGTGGTTGTTTCTTGGTCTTCTTCTTAGTGGCTGGTGGCACGACAGTTGATGCTCTAGTTCTCCTCTTCCTGCCTGTATCGGCTAGTTCCCTCGTTTGTCCTTGGAGCAGGCTTGATGTCTTGGGGGCATGATAGCCGATGACAGGAGGAGTCATGCCACATCTGTTAGGAAATAGCCCTGCAGTATATTCAATTTCTTTGCCACTTTTGCTGGTATGAGGAGGAGATGAGTCTGTGGTCTGAAAGAGCAGAGATAGTTCATAAGTTATAAATGGAATCGGCTGGTATGTTTAAAATAGGAATGAAATAAAGAAAGAGAAATTACCTGAGGGATCATGTCAGGGAAGAGATCTGTCATATAAATGGTAGCTGATTGGTGAAAAAGGTGTTGTTTCCATTCAGCCCACCATGAGGTGAAGATTTTGCTCCTGAACATGGCTAGTTCAATATCATTTATACTGCCAAGAGGGGGGCTTGGAATGTTTAGTAGCCGATCCATCATTAAGCTTGAAGTTATTTCTCCTCATCATTCAATTTTGTCAGCAAACCACAAGCCGATCGGGAGTTGTCCCATACCAAACTGCCTGGCTGAACTCATGGGATGACAGAATTCATATGAAACCTTTATGTTCCTGCCTTGATGGATGCCAACAGGAAGGATGCATGGGCTGATGGCTATGGTATATACTTCTCTGGACTTCTGGAATTTGTCATGGTTTATTTCTTCAAATCTGAAGTCCAATGGCAGCTCAAAGTTGACTGATTCATCGTAGAAGAACCAGATTCTGGCATCTTTTTGAAAGCCGTCATAGAAGCTGAAAAACCAGTCCTTGAGTAATTCTGCTGATAATTTTGCTCCTGCATCGGCTGGGGTGCTGGCATATTCTCCAAAGGACATACATCTTCGATGGGTTATTTCTTCACCATCGTTATCGGTGATCGGCTCTAGTCTTGGAAATTCTGCCTCAGTCAGGGGTGGCCGATTGACAGCTTTCATTACAGCTAAGTTCAGCCAAGATTGGAGTAACCACCATGGACCACCTGTACTGATTGTTGAGCCGACAGCTAGTTTGGCCGATGCATTATTTAGACTTTGATACAAATAGCCGAGTAGAATTTTTCCTAAAGGAAATTGTCTTTTTTCTTCAAGTGCTTCGGCTATATGCTGCCAGTTTGAGGTTGGGCCACAACTAGATCCACAGAACAAAAATTTCTCCAACCACATCAGCAAAAAGGCAGTATGCTCTCTAGGGGAGACTGAGCCTTGACCCATGTTAGCCGAAATAAAACCAGACCATCCTCCTATGCTCTTGGTTTTAAAGTCAAATCTATTCTTGGAGTTCAAGATCATTGGATTGGCAGATGAGGTAATATCAAATCCAGTTAACATGGTTATGTCCAAGAGTGTTGGGGTCATCGGTCCTTGATTGAACATGAAGGCATTAATGGTGTTGGACCAGAAGTAAGGGCTAGGGCTTGGCCGATTCCGAGTTCATCCCAATGGTTCTGCTTGCTAGCCGATATGCGTTTATACCATGCAGGTTAGCTTTTCTCTAGGGATGGCCAAGATTTGAATGTGTTTTTCCAATGCCCTAGGTTTGGATTTGCTAGCCTGAAGGGAATCCTATTTGTTTCGGCGGTGATAAATTCAGTTGGGTCCAAATTGCCGATTGGTCCAAGGAAGTAATTATTCTCATGGTTCAGACTGGGAACCGCAATTAGGTTTGCGAGATGCTACATCAATGAGGTAAAAGAGGAAGAAAACGGACTGAGATTGCGGAAAACACGATTTAATGAGCAAAAAGGAGATCTAGCCGATGGGACTTACCTCAGCGTATTCGGCCGATGGGGCAGCAGATGGAGCGGATGACGAAGACATCTTCTCGCCGGCGGAGGTTGGGTGAGTGAAGGATGGCTTGGAGTTGATTGCTTGCGCTGAGGGGATCGCCGGAGTTGGGAGAGATGGAGATTGCGAAAGTGGTGGCAACAGTAATAACGGTGTGTAGTTTTTCGGGGCCGTCGGTTAGGTATTTAAAGTGATGTGGTAACGGTAAAAAACAGAAAGAGCGAGATTATCTCGGAGATAAGATTTGGCAAATCCGAAACATTACCAAATATTCCGGACTTGGGGGGCATGTGTTGACGACCAAATTTGGTAATTCAAATATCGAAAACCAAGATGGAATCGGAGAGGATTGAAGAGATAAGATCGTATCGAAAAGCAGAGTGAGAATCGGCTGTGGTCCGAATCGGCTATGGACTGGATCGGCAGAGTCAGAGTCGGACTAGGTTAGCCGATTGAGCCGATTTCGATAATGTGACTCGATATACATCATCGGGTTGTGTTAGCGTGCTTCATATGGATTGCCATGCACGGATAGAGTCCTGAGGAGGCGATTGTATCTATTAATTAGGATATTTTATGTAATTTCCTTATAGATATTCTCGGTAAGAGTCCGCCTAAGGGACTTGTTGGTTAGTTGGATTTGTATTAGGATAATATGAGTCGTGTCCATGATGGATAAGGTTTGTAATTTCGGGTATAAATATAATGCCGAGGTCTTGTAAATAATAACAACACACGTTCAATCAATCTCGGCGCATCGCCAAACCTTTGTTTTCTATTCTCGACAAGTTTGTGCTTTCGAGTCGTGCTGCATCAATTTGATCTTCGGCGAAAAGGTATATCTTGTCATGGCGAATTACATCATTAGGGCTAGTGCTTACATCTCTATGACACTCTAGTTCTTTGTTGTAATTCTCCGAGTTATCATATATGTTATATAACTTAAATCGGCAATGTAATCTACCTATGTCGGCTAGATCCTTTCTAGGGTTTCATCGATATCGGCTAGATTACTTTGTTAATTTAGGTTATATAATATATCCACCATCCCGAAAAGGCAACCGTCGGCTTGAGTCTTTAGATCTCATGCTTCTATTTATACTTAATGCTGCATTGGTTCAGTCCAACCTATTACGTCGTATTTAGAATCGTGGAATCTAACCTGCTTCATGGTTGTTAATAAGGATAGTATCGGGGTTTCAGCCGATCTTACCTGATGTAGATGTCTTACATCGTGTTATGCTTTGTTTAATATTCTATATCTGCCCCTTATACCAGGATCTAATCTAATATAAATATATTAAGCTTGATATCAATCTAATTGGTTATGGTTTAATATATTTATTACTAGAGAATATCCCAGCATAAGGTTGTATCGGAGCTATAGCCGATACATACTTAAACCTAGATATCGGCTATGATATCAATCTGCATAATTATTATGTCATGTTACCTTTAGACTTGGGCAATTTATACTGTCTCGGTTCAGTCCGATCTATCCAATTGCTTATTTCTAAAGTAATATTGACTTATTGATTATGTAACGTTGATCTTTTCAGCCGATATACTAGTTTTAGGGTTAGTTTTATCATTGACTATACCTTACAGCCGATCCATGCTTTATTGCATCGGCTAGGTCACATACGATATGAAATCGGCCCTATGGCCGATTGTCTATCGTTTACTGATATTCTTTGCATGTTTTTCTTGTTGATTGCAGGATCAAATCAACTGGCACGCCCTTGAATCTGAAACCCTAATTTTGGACCTGCACTAGAGTAAAGCAAACCTCTCAGGCCAGTGTGTGTTTTTTGCATCAACAATCGGCAATGATAAAAGGGGTTACCGCACGAGACCTAAAGTTGATGGATGCGGAAGACAAAGGTTTAGACAGGTTCATGCCCTCTCGATGAGAACGTAATACCCTACTCCTGTTTGGGGACTGTATCCATCGGGTCTATATTGATCCAACGATCTGATAGAGGTTATCTGTGTTCTTGGAGGGCTCCCTGCCCACCTTATATAGGTTAGGGTAGGGTTACAAAGGAGAAACCTAGCCAGAAACGACATCAATTTCCTAATCTATTACATTGTAGTACCTGGTCGAGGCTCTATACCTGCCTTGAGATACAAGGTAACATGGCAACCGAGTCCCACTCTATTACATAATACATGGATTCGGCCCACCTCCTATCTCTAGTCGAATATGGAGGCTGTCTGGGTACCCGATACCCACATTCTCCATAGTAGCCTCTGAGAAAAAGATAATCTTCTTCCGAGCTAAATCATCAAAATCCGACTGCTTCAATCATCTGCGCCATGGTCTCCCGAGTGCTTTTACCAGATCAAGAGGCTGTGAAGGGCTGAAAAACTTAAGAATAATAAAGAATATATACTTAGGTGCATTGACTAGATGCACCTAATTAGGTGTAGCCCCCGACTATGTGTTTAGTTGAACAAAGTAAGCATATACTCAAGGAATAAGTAATTTAACCATCCAAGTGGTTTTTGAAATTCATCACATACGGTGTGAATCCTCAAATAATATTATCCGAGTGATATAGCAACTGCTTTTAAATATATAATGCGCAGAGCCTATGCCAATTGGGTCTTGAAAAATCACATAGCTATCTACTTACACATACCACCCCAATTACACTTTCGTCCTCGCTTCGTGTAAAAGGGTTAACCTGAGAGTGATATGGTTGGAGGGAAGAAGCCTTATAAGTTGGTTCCACCCTTACTAAATTAGCAAGGTGGTACTAAACATGTGCACGTAACTCTTATGGGCCACATAGGCCAAATCCCAATTGGGCCAGGATGTCACATACACCCGCCCTCAAAGGACCCAATGTCCCCGTCGGTCCAACATACCCAGCCACACAGGCATATAGGCAAATGTCCAGGAACACACCCCCTCTTAGCTCATGTCCGTACGTTCTGTGCCGACGCCACATGTCATGCCATGTGCCTCACACATAGCCCACATGCGCCATGCGCCATATGCTTGCACACTGACCCATACGTGCAACTGCGACGGTCGACTCTGATACCATTTGTAACATCCCTCCCTCTAGAACTACGTAGCCAACCCATCCGATGGGTGGGCCCACTTACACATACCACCCCACTTACACTTTCGTCCTCACTTCGTGTAAAGGGGTTAACCTGAGAGTGATATGGTTAGAGGGAAGAAGCCTTATAAGTTGGTTCTACCCTTGCTAAACTAGCAAGGTGGTACTAAACATGTGCACACAGCTCTTACGGGCCACACAGGCCAAATCCTAATTGAGTCAGGATGTCACAAAATAATTTTGTTAGCAAAGCATGTTGCATAACAAATATAAGGTACTGGTTTCATATTGGGCGTACATTGCCAAAACAAATATGCTCAAGTCCACCATACCTAAAAATTTTATGGCACTAGCGGTAAAAAATCCGAGTGAACTGTCACATCCTAAAATCCCTAAAATATAAATTGTTGTTTAAAAGGAATTATTAGAAATAATTTTAAAAGCTTAAAAGAAAAGATCTAGTTTTAATTTAATAATTTCCAATATAAAAAGGAGCTAGATAAAATTTTGTTAAATACTTCTTTTATTCTTATAGTTCCTGGATTTTTCTGGGATTTATTTGAGCTAAGGAAGTATTTTTAATAAATGAAACACCATTTCAGTAATTATTTAAATTGAAAAGTAAATAAAACTTTCCTTTTTCTATTTTCTCTTTTTTGGCCCATCCCCACCTCTCTTTCCGCTGGCTCAGCCCGAAACCACAGCTCTTCTCTTTACCGCAAAAGGTCTACTTCTCCTCCCTTCCTTCATTTTCTTTTTCTTTTTGGCTGGCCCTTTTACTCAGAAGTCTGTTTTACTTCCCTGTTGCCAGAGTATCGTCTTCAACCTTATTCCAGAGAGTTTGCCCATTGATGCAGTTGTCTCCCCTTCCAAATCCGGTTGCTTCCTTCCTTTCACAGCCAAATTGATACAGGGGAAATACTTGCCGTATCCTCCTCTTTCCTTTCCCCAAAAAATCAAATCAAATCCCGAAGAAAATCGACTCCGATTCGAGCTCTATCCGGATCCTCTTTCTCTGGAAACCCTAAACTTTCTTGAATTTTTGATCGTCGATGTGGGTTCGATCCCGTCCTCCCGAGCCTATAAATAGGACCCCCTAGTCCTCCTCTAACTGCTGCCACCCTCACCCTAGCTCGCAGCCACCGGTAGAGCCGCCGCCGCCGTCGACGCAGGTTTGGCCGTGCTTTGCCGCTGCTGCAGTCATCATCTCCGCGAGCCGTTGCCACCGTTGAGTTGACAAGGAGGAGAGGAACACCGTCTACGCCTTCACCGCTGCTGCAACTCGCTGGAGCTACGTCGTCGTCGTCAACCCGTGCTATGTTGTCGTTCCAACTGCACCATCATCGTCGTTTGTTGTCGTTTCTCGTCGTGCCGCCATCGGTGAGTTCTCTTAGCCGTGCTCTACCCGCTGGTGCCATCTGTTAGCGCCGCTTTGCCCTAGTTCGCCGGTAACCGTTGGGTCCCGAGTCGCCGCCGGCGATGACGTCATCGTGATGTCATCCGCCATGTCGTCGCCTAGTCGCGTGCCATGTGGTGGACCGCCTCTGTGCATCCGGTCTACCGTGGACCTAAAATGTTGATGCAATAAATCGTTTTCCCTTTTCAAAATTAATTCTTTATAAATTCAATTAAACTGTGTAAATGATTTAAATTAATTTAAACTTCAATAATTCATAACTAATTCACCGTAACTCGGATTTAGTTGGTTCAAGTCTCTAAAGTTTTCTAAAAACAAGATCTACACAATAAAAATATCTACATGTACTATCGATTCTTGTTAATGTACTGTTTTGGTTGATTTTGTTCTTTTGCTTTAGTTTCTGACGTTCCCGGAGAGTCTGTCGTTGCTGGAGAAGACTATGAAGAGTTCCAAGACCAGCAAGGCAAGTCGGACAGATCTTAAACACAATCATTTGAGCATATTGATCCTATATTTAAATTCTCTATTTATTTCAAATGTACATTTATTTTCGAATGTCACCGGGTGGTGTGAATCTATTCCTTTGCTATGGCCAGTTTGTATTGATTACCTTATTCTTTGATACCTTGGGTTATAATATGACTAGTTGGACTTATATATTGGTTCAACTAGATATATTAGTATAATTGCTTAGCTATGGTTAGAAACATTAGCACACTATTGGGATAACTAATACTTCACTCTCATTGATGGATATTTAATGGTAGCTCACGATGGTCAATCGTGATTTATAAATTAATTAATTTGCCAACTAAAACTTAACTAATGGTGGGTTGTGAGCACATGGTTGGAGATGCGATTTGGATGGTCGTGCTCATGACAATCAAAGACCGGTTCACGAGCTATCGTTGTGAAACATTAACCGTACTAACCACAAGCCAGCGTGGGCAACGGCTTTACCCTTAGTATAACATGATGCTTACTGGAGCACTAGACTGTGAAGCGGCGACAAGTCCGTGGGGGTCGCTGGGGAGTCCATGCCTTTGGTTTTAAGGGGGTGATTATCATCCAGGAATGGTGCACTGCTTTGCGTTGTGTTATGTTGGGGGTACTGTCACAGTCTCGTTTCGAGGTACCATGGTGGTACTGAGGGCATGGTAACATGTTATGGGGCTGTGTCTTGTGGGTACAGTAGTACACCTCTAGCCAGCGTGAAACTATTTGAATAGCCGTGACCGTGGTTATGGGTGGGTCTAACAATGTTTTTGTTGATTAGTTTCACACCTCTCATTAATAATAAAGATTAAATAACTGCTTAAAACCAGTTTAGCTCCTGGTATAGAATGGTATATTCCTGGTTTTGAGATAGGACTGTGCAGCCGGGTATGGTTGTTCAGAACAGGATGGGCCTATACAGTGGGTATGTTGTATAGCGTTGGATTAATATTGTTTAATTAATACTTTACTTGTTTTATAAACTCTGAAATGTTTAATAAATGCTATTTATGCAAATGAGACCATATTATGCCGTTCTTTGTTATTCCCTTTGCACTTGCATATTCGCTGTGTGGCTTGTTGAGTTTTCCATATACTCACCTTGCAATAATTCATCAGAAGAGGAGTTCTACAGTGATGATGGATGACTGGAGGATTAGGCTTAATCCTTGTGAAGCTGCTTGTGGAGTGGAGTCGCCTACGCTAATTATTATTTTTCCGCTGCTTAGAACTTTATTGTGTTAGAGGAACTATCTACCTTTGTAATGA
Source organism: Oryza punctata (assembly GCA_000573905.2). Lineage (NCBI taxonomy): Eukaryota > Viridiplantae > Streptophyta > Magnoliopsida > Poales > Poaceae > Oryza > Oryza punctata. The sequence goes on along the minus strand of CM002499.2, from coordinate 8,023,402 downwards.
CTCGGCTAATTCCTGGATGAGGGTTTACACACATGTAAGCGTTTGGAATTTTGGATAGAAATTCTGTGCGTGACATGAACTAACACTCATAAATAGATTTATCAACTGCCTGTAAATGATCAATATATAATCAACCCAAGCCATGATAATTGTTGTATCAAAAAAATGCTCACATAAATGGTGAATAAGCAATTATATAATATAGAATTAATTGCTTTTAGAAACCCAAACAGCGTCCTTAACTTATAAAAGAGTTAACAAAGCAGTTATAAAGCTTCACAGCTCGCCACCTTTTAAATTGCATTGTACCAACTCCTAAAAAGTTGTGTAACCGCTGTATAAAAGGATTTTAAGGTATTGGACAATTCTACACGCGCATATTGCCAAGACAAGTATGCTTAGGTCCCTAGAGACACGCAACAAGCAACACCTGAAAATATGGGCTGCAGACATATTAGTCCTAGACCCAAAATATGCCCACCGATACCCTTAAAATATGATGTGTATAGCACACCTATTAATATGCTCCCGAGTAACAAATCTCCTGGGTGATATAGACCAAGTGCATCTCATTTGAGTGGATTCTAATCTAAGTGATTATCCTTCATGGGTGTTAATGACCAAATTTGGTAAGATATAGATCGGACTTGGAGATGAAGATCGAAACGGATTTGGAGGGGATGCGATATTTCTGGAAACAAAGTCTGCATCAGCTGGAAGTTTCTATCGGCTGATATCGAGTTCAATTCGGTGAGCCGATACAGCTGATGTTTGCAAGGTTGGTTTCATGTTCGGTGTCGGATTCAAATAAAGAACTTCAATGATATTGCCAGGCAATGATAGAGTCCGAGATATGCAATGGTATCTATTAATTAGGACGATTATGTAATTTCCGTATAGATATTTTGGTAAGGGTCCGCCTAAGGGACTTGATTGTCGATTAGAGTTGTATTAGAAAATATGAGTCGTGTCTGTCATGGACAAGTTATGTATATGGGTATAAATATGTGCCCAAGACCTTCTGAATAATTACGCTAGTTCAATATACTCCCGGTGCATCGCCACCTTTTCGTTACTTTATTTTCAACGAGTTCTTGCTTTCGAGTCGGGCTGTATCATTTTCAATCTTCGACAAGAGGTAAAGCTTGTTATGGCGGTTTGCGTTATCGGGATTAGTGCTTGCATCATTATGACACTCTAATCTTGTTTTTGTAAATCATCGAGTTATCATATATGTTATATAATCTAGATTGACATTGTTTCAGGGTAATCATCGAGTTATCATACTTGTATTGGTCAATCTCTATTTAGGGTTTTCCCGATAACGGTTAGATTATTTTATTGGCTTTGATTATATAATGTATCTACCATCCTGAAAAAGCAATCCTCGGCTTGATTGTCTAGATATTATGTTTCTTTTCGTAATTAGTGCTACATCAATTGGGTTTGTCCTACTAAGTCGTGATTAGAACCATAATCTCTAGCCTGCTTCATGATTGTCAATAAGGATAGTGTCGGGGTTTTAGCCGATCTTATCTGATATAATTGTTTTTGCTTTACTCTTGTTTTTCTTAACAAGTTATATCTACCCCTTATGTCAGAATCTCAACTTTTTAAATATATTAAGCTTATCATCACTCTTGTTAGAATTATCTAACACTAGATTGATATTTGTTTAATATATTTATATTAGAGTGATATTCTAATATAAGGTTTTATCGGAGCTATAGCCGAATACATGCTTAAATTTATTCATTGGTTATGCCATTAACTTACATAATCTTTTTTTCATACAATTTTGGATATAAGTGATTTATACTGTCTCGGTTAGGTCCGATCTATCCCAATCACTATTATTTAAAGCGGCATCGATTTATAGATGATATAATGTTAATCTCTACAGCCGATGAAGTGAGTTTAGGGTTTATTTTATCATCACACCTTACAGCTGATCTAGTCCAGATTACATCGGCTAGGTTAAAGACGATATGTCATCGCCCCCCCCGGCTGATCGGCTATCATTTATGGATTTAACTGTTTATCTTGTTTCTTGTTGGTTGTTGGATCAAACCAACTGGCACACCCTAGGAATCGAAAGCAAGCTTTTGGACCTGCACTAGAGTTAAGCAAATCTCTTAGCCGATTCCTAGCACAATGTGGAGAGGCATCGACTATAGAAGCTTTGAGAGTTAGATTATTTCCACTCTCACTATCTGGATCAGCTTTTTCATGGTTCTCTTCTCTACCCTACAATTCTATCAAGAGTTGGGCCAATCTAGAAAAACAATTTCATAAATACTTATTCAGTGGGATTCAAGAGATGAAGCTATCGGAGCTGACATCTATCAAGAAAAAGTCAGATGAATCAGTGACAGATTATATTCAGAGATTTAGAGATATGAGGAACAGATGTTATAGTTTGGCTTTGACCGATTTCCAATTGGTTCATTTAGCTTTTCAAGGGTTGTTGGCGCCGATAAGGGAGTGATTTTCTGCTCAAGATTTTAAGAGCTTAGCACATTTAGCTCAGAAGGTATCGGCTCATGAACTAAGATTTCAAGAGGCTAGAAATTTCACCAAGAAGGTCAACAATGTTTACCACTATGCCTTTGAGTACGAAGAAGATGATCCAGAAATAGCTGCAGCAGAGTGGGCTAGGAATAAGAAAACTATTGTGTGTCACTTTGTTAAAAATTCTGGAAAAGAAGAAAGGTATGACTTTGACATCACTAAAGCCGATAAAATATTTGACCTACTACTTCATGAGAAATAGATTCAACTACCAGTAAGGCATGTTATTCCATTGGCTGAAGAGTTGAAGAAGAGGAAATATTGCAAGTGGCACAATATGGGTTCTCATAGTACAAATGATTACAAGGTCTTTAGGCAGCAGATTCAATCGGGTATTGAGCAAGGAAGGATCAAGTTTGACGAAGCCAAGAAGCCGATGAAGATTGATGGCTATCCTTTTCCAGTCAATATGGTGTATACTAGTGTCAATAATGAGTTAGCCGATAGAAGGGATTATCGGATGAACAAGTTCAATTCTACTAGGATGATAAACAAGTACCACAAGAGATATGGAAGGCATGAAGGAGAACGATATCAAGGTGATTGGCCCTTTGATCCTCATTGGGGATGTGAGTTCTTCAGGTTTTGCTGAAATGAAGGTATGAGGCTGCCATCGATTGAAGATTGCCCAGGCTGCAGTGATCTTAATAAAAGGTACCTTGGGGGTTCTAGTAAACATGTTGCCGAAAAAGAAGAGAATCGGTCGATTCAGAAAAGACTTCCAGTCCATCAAAGGTTGGGGCTGATTCACTAGAAAGATTTTGAAGAGGAATCTAAAGATGAGCTTGAAACCAAGCATTCACAATGCTGTTCGTCTGGCATATTTACAAAAAATTAGAAGAAGCGAGTCCAGAGGATGAGGAATAGAGAGCAGATGCAGGAGGTTGAGCAGGAAATTGATTATGAGCTGAAACGAACCAGAAAAAAATAGCGTATTAAGAGCAAGGTGGTGTCAGCCGATGAAGTTGAAGCTAATAAAGTAAAGAAACTAGCAACTATTAACGGTAAAGCAGTGGCGTCATCATCAGTAAATATGGTTTTTATATTGCCAGCAGAATACAGGGCAGAACGTGTTGAGGAAGAAGTTTGTGAGGATCCCTAGCCAAGTTGGTTTTGTCTCCTCAGCAAGCCATTTTTGAGAAACCTGAGGGGACAGAGCATCGTCATCTTAAACGATTATATGTTAAAGGTTTTATCATTGGGAAGCCGATGTCTAAAATGCTAGTCGATGGGATATAGAGATTGTTTTGCTTGGGAATATTATGAGAAGCTAGGACTTAGCCAATCGATTGTTGAACATCGGCTCCCTATTAAACCTAGATATCGGCCACACAAGCAACCTCCAAGACGATGCAAGGTACAAATGTATGATGCTATTAAAGCTGTGATTACAAGGTTGTATGATGCTAACTTTATTAAACCATGCCGATATGCTGAGTGGGTTTCAAAAAGGAATGGCGAGCTTAGGGTTTGTATAGATTTCAGAGATTTGAACAAGGCTACCCCTAAGGATGAATACCTAATGCTGATTGCTGATTTATTGGTTGATGCAGCATCCGGACACAAGATTATAAGTTTTATGGATGGCAATGCAAGTTATAATAAATTTTTTAGGCAGAAGTAGATATCCATAAGACTGCTTTTAGGTGTCCTGGTGCAATCGGCTTGCTTGAGTGGGTTGTCATGACTTTTTGTTTGAAAAGTGCTGGTGCTACGTATCAAAGAGCAATGAATTATATATTTCATAATCGTATTGGCTTGTTGGTTGAAATTTATATCGATGACGTGGTTGTTAAATCAAAGGAGATCAATGGGCATCTGGCCGATTTAAGAAGGGTGTTGAAGAGAACAAGGAAATATGGGTTGAAAATGAATCCTACCAAGTGCGCCTTTGGAGTATCAGCTAGACAGTTTCTTGGATTTCTTGTCCATGAGAGAGGGTTGAAGTCACTCAAAGGAGTATCAATGCTATCATGGATATCAAGCCTCTAGAGGACAAGACTAAGCTACAATCCTTGATCAGCAAAATCAATTTCATAAGATGGTTTATTTCTAACTTGTCTGGCAAAATAGAGCCGTTTACTACATTAGTTAGGTTAAAGGTCGATCAAGAATTTGTTTGGGGGAAGAAACAATAGAGAGCTTTGGATAGTATAAAGGAGTATTTAAGTACCCCTCCAGTCCTTATTCCACCACAAAAGGGGTTCCTTTCAAATTATATTTATTAGCCAATGAAAAAACAATCGGCTCGGTTCTAATCCAAGAGTTCGAAGGCAAGGAGAGGCTTATATTCTATTTGAGTAGAAGGCTTTTGGATGCTGAGACTAGGTATATTCCGGTGGAGAAATTGTGTTTGTGCTTATATTTTTCATGTACAATATCTGTTGTCAAATGAGTGCACAGTGGTTTGGAAAGCTGATGTTGTCAAGTATATGCTATCAGCTCCGGTGTTAAAAGAAAGAATTTGGAAATGGATTTTTGCCTCGACAATGTTTGACTTGAGGTTTGATTCGACTAAAGCAGTTAAAGGACAAGCAATAGCCGATTTCATTGCTGAACATTGGAATGATTCAGTTGAGTATGTTGAGTTGGTGCCTTGGACTTTATTTTTCGATGGGTCAGTTTGCACTCATGGATGTGGTATCGGCTTGGTAATCATATCACCTAGGGGGCAAGTTTTTAGTTTGCTTTCACTATAAAACCTTACTATACTAATAATCAGGCAGAGTATGAAGCAGTGTTGAAGTGGTTGCAATTACTGTAGGAGGTGGAAGACGATGCTATTGAAATCATGGGTGATTCATTATTGTTGATTAGTCAACTATCTAGGAAGTATGAGTGCAAGAATGATGTCCTGAGAAATTACAATGAAAAATGTCAGGAGTTGATGCAAGAGTTCAAGATGGTGACTATGAAGCATATCCCTAGAGAACATAATTCTAAGGCCAATGATCTAGTCCAAGGTGCATCTGGATTTAAGCCGATGTTGAAATATGTTGAAGTAGAAATTGCTCAGATTTCAACCAACGATTGGAGATATGAAGTGTTTGAATATTTGAAGAATCCTTCTCAATCGACATCAATGAGGTTGAAATATAAGTCTCTTAGATATGTTCTGTTAGATGATGATCTTTATTATCGGACGATTGATGGGGTTTTGCTTAAGTATCTGAGTATTGATGAAGCCAGAGTTGCTTTGAGAGAAGTGCATGATGGGATCTGTGGTACTCATCAATCAACTCATAAGATGAAGTGGTTACTTAGAAGGGTTAGGTATTTTTTTGGCTGATGATGTTAAAGGATTGCTTCAGGTATTACAAGGGATGCCAAGATTGTCAGAAGTTTGGAAAAATTCAAAGAGCACCTGCATTGGCTATGAACCCAATCATCAAGCCTCGGTCGTTCAAAGGATGGGGTATTGATATGATCGGCCAGATCAATCCATCTTCAAGTAAAGGTTACAAATTTATCTTGGCGCCTTCTGATTATTTTAGTAAGTGGGTTGAAATGATTCCTTTGAACAAAGTTGATTCTGGAGATGCTATTCAGTTCATAAAAGAACATATTTGTCGATGTTGTATATCACGACTACAATATTTGCATTTTATGGGGATGGCTAGTATCAGGGTATATGCGAGATTAACGCAAAAGAGATAGGAGACAAGGATTTTTATACAGATTTGGGCCTCCTCGTCTGTCAGGTAATAGCCCCACTCCTTTTGACCGAAGCCGATGTTTCTATTATATATCAGTATCACTCGAGTACAATATTTGGGATAACCTATCTAGTCATTGTCAACATGGCGAGATGAACCACCACACGTAGTCGATGATGGGGTAGTCTTCCTCCTCGAATATGTCGATGCCTAGCGGCGTGTATTGATATCTATCCTGACTATTTCGTCTTGCCCTTTTGACTGGGCTTGCCCCCTCTCTTCCTAGGGGGTCTGGTATTTATACCCATAGATGTCCCCTTGTCCAAGTAAAATTAGGGAGACAAATATCGATACGATCCGTATAGTCCTTGTAGTCTCCATGTAGAACTCTGCTTCTCCTTCCTTATCCGGAATACCTTCTGTACATGAGGCCTGATTCCGTATAAGACTTGGTGTATGGTGGACCCCGCCGAGCTTAATCCATGATAATAGGGTATGCCTTATCTATAACCTTGACAATATTACATTGCCACAGACGATAACTACTGACCAGGGGTCTATTTTTGTTTCTGATGAGTTTGTTCAATTTGCTGAGAGCATGGGGATTAAGTTGTTGAATTCTTCACCATATTATGCACAAGCTAATGGGCAAGCCGAAGCATCTAAGAAAAGTTTGATCAAGTTAGTTAAGAGGAAAATTGCTGAATATCCTAAAAAGTGGCATGTTGTATTGGTTGAAGCTTTGTTGTCTTATCGGATGACATGTCATGGATCTAGTCAAGTGCCACCATCTCAATTGGTTTGTGGACATGAAGTTCTTTTACCGTGGGAGACTAACATTGTCTCAAGAAGGATTTCTTTGCAAGATGAGTTGACTGTCGATGATTATAATAATCTTATGGTTGATGAATCAGAAGAGTCGGTGCAACAAGGTTACAAGCCCTGGAGAAAGTCAAGAGGGATAAAGAAAGGGTTGTCAGGCTTTATAATAAGAAAGTTGTGTCAAAGTCTTTTGAGGAAGAACAACTTGTTTGGAAGTTGATATTACCGATAGGGACACGAGATAATAAGTTTGGAAAATGGTCACCGAATCTGCGACTAAGTTCCCTGTCTAATCTTGATCAGGAATTTGGATTGAAATCAAAGAATTCCATCTTGGTGAGTACACCATTGCTTCATTCCGTAACCCTTGTCAAACACTAGAATCCGTTCTCGGATAATTGAGTAGCTATGGATTCTGTGACAAAGCCCTGCAATTTGACTTGAGTTGTTCTAGTATCTGAATTTTTGAAAACAATACTCGGAACAAATTGTTAAATAGAAAAATCCCCCGAGCGAATGCTTATGGGTAACATGATATAATACGGATGTAAAATTGGAAATAAATTGAATCTACATATGACAATAAAAGAGTACTCTCAGTAGAGCTGCCCTCATCAATGGGAGTTTGATACTCTCCCTAGCCACCAGCTATACCCTTGAAGAACTCGTTCTCGGATGGTGTAGCTTGAAAACCTATAACCTAGCCCAGGCGAGCTGCGAATACCTAGCCTCCAGCCATTAAGTTGGGAAAACCAATTCCCGGTTACACAACTTAGTTAATACGCTGCCATTGAGCACTCTGACATGACCAAATATGACATGGTCGCTTGGCTCTGAAGTGCCTAACATCACCTTATTAGCTCTGGGCGTCCCCAGCCGAGGACCATGAGGACCTCGAAGGTGTGTCAGACTAGCGTAAAGGAACATTAGGTAAGACATCGGCACAGGGTGTTATACGAGTAATGGATCTCTGGGTAAATATTGCGTGTTATATATATATATATATATAAACACTTACAGAGGTTGATGGACAGGGGGTGATGAGATGCCCACCACACTGGGCAAAAACCAGGTGTGTAGTTGTAGTCGATCACTTTGGAAACAGTGGGAGAATCGCTACCATCGCTAGTCGAGGACCAGGTATGTAGGTGTACTCGACCACTCGAAGATGTGGTGCGAGAACTGCTACGCCATTGGTTAAAAACCACTTGTAGTTGTACCTCGACCATTTGAAGTCGTGGTGCGAGGACTACTACGCCGCTGGTCGAAGACCAGTGTAGTCGTGCTTCTACCATTTGAAGTCATGGTGTGAGGACCGCTACTCCAATGGTCGAAAACCAGTGTAGTCATGCCTCGACCATTTGAAGTTGTGGTGCGAGGACCGCTACTTCGCTGGTAGTAAACCAGTGTAGTCGTGCCTCGAGCACTTGGAAAGATGGTGAGATAGCTACCGCCCCTGTACTCAGACCAGGTGGGTAGCCATATCTTGACCCCTCGGATGTATGGTGAGATAGCTACCGCCCCTGTACTCAGATCAGGTGGGTAGCCATATCTTGACCACTCGGATAGATGTGGAGATAGCTACCACCCCTGTACTCAGACCAGGTGAGCAGCCATATCCCGACCACTCAGATAGATGGTGAGATAGCTACCACTCCTATACTAAGACCAGGTGGGTAGCTGTATCTCGACCACTTGGATGTATGGTTAGATAGCGACCGCCCCTCTACTCAGACCAGGTAGATAGCCGTATCTCGACCACTCGAAGTCGTGGTGCGAGGACCCTGTGTAGTCGTACCTCGACCATTTGAAGCCGTGGTGCGAGGACCACTACTCCGCTGGTCGAAGACCAGTGTAGTCGTATCTCGACCACTTGAAGTCGTGGTACGAGGACTGCAACTTCACTGGTTGATGGCTAGGTATAGACATATCTCGACCACACGAAGAAAACTGATAGGTGAGGAGAGATTGCTGGAATTCATTGGTCGATAACAAGGAGTAGGAATCTTCTCGATTACCTAAAGGCTACTGATAGGAGGCGAGAGATGGCTAAAATCGACTGGTCGATGACCAGGAGTAGGCATCTTCTCGACCATCTGAAGGCTACTGGAAGGTGGCGAGAGATGGCTACGATCAACTAGTCGATGACCGAGCGTAGGCATCTTCTCGATCACCTGAAGGCAACTGGTAGGTGGCGAGAGATGGCTACAATCGACTGGTCGATGACCAGGAGTAGGCATATTGTTGTTCACCTGAAGGCAACTGATAGGTAGCGAGAGATGGCTACAATGGACTGGTCGATGACCAGGAGTAGACAACTTCTTGATCACCTGAAGGCAACTTATATGTAGCGATAGATGGCTACAATCGACTGGTCGACGACCAGGAGTAGACATCTTGTCGATCACCTGAAGGTTACTGGTACGTGACAAGAGATGGCTATAATCGACTGGTCGATGACCAGGATTAGGCATCTTCTCAATAACCTGAAGGCAACTGATAGGTGGCAAGAGATGGATACAATCGACAGGTCGATGACCAGGAGTAGGTGTCTTCTCGATCACGTCAAGGCTACTAATAGGTGGCGAGAGATGGCTACAATTGACTGGTCGATGACGAGTAGTAGGCATCTTCTCGATCACCTGAAGGCAACTGATAGCCAGCGAGAGGTTGCTACAATCGACTAGTCGACGACCAGGAGTAGGCATCTTCTCGATCATTCTAAGTATACTGGGAGGTGGCGAGAGATGGCTACAATCGATTGGTCGATGACCAGGAGTAAGCACCTTCTCGATCACCTGAAGGCAACTGATAGGTGGCGAGAGATGGCTACAATGCCTGACTGATGACCAGGAGTAGGCATATTCTCAATCACCTGAAGGCAACTGACAGGTGGAGAGAGATGGCTACGAATGGTCGATGACAAGGTGTAGACAACTTCTCGATCAGCTTAAGGTTACTGGTAGGTGGCAAGAGATGGCTACAATCGACTGGTCGATGACCAGGATTAGGCATCTTCTCGATCACCTGAAGGCAACTGATAGGTAGGAAGAGGTGGCTAGAATCGACAGGTCGATGACCAGGATTAGGTGTTTTCTCGATTACCTCAAGGCTACTGATAGGTGGCGAGAGATGGCTACAATTGACTGGTCGATGACCAGGAGTAGGCATCTTCTCGATCACCTGAAGGCAACTGGTAGCTAGCGAGAGATTGCTACAATCAACTAGTCGACGACCAGGAGTAGGCATCTTCTGTATCACCTTAAGGATACTGGTAGGTGGCGACAGATGTCTAGAATCGACTGGTCAATGACCAGGAGTAAGCATCTTCTCGAAGACCTAAACGCAACTGATAGGTGGCGAGAGATGGCTACAATCGCCTGGTCGATGACCAGGAGTAGGCGTCTTCTCTATCACCAGAAGGCTACAGATAGGTGGTAAGAGATGGCTATAATTGACTGGTCGATGACCAGGAGTAGGCATCTTCTCTATCGCCTGAAGGCAACTGATAGGTAGCGAGATGCTACAATTGACCGGTCGACGACCAGGAGTAGCCATCTTATCGATCACTTGAAGGCTAATGGTAGGTGGTGAGGGATGGCTACAATCGACTGGTCGTCGACCAGGAGAAAGCATCGTCTCGATTACCTGAAGGCAATTGATAGGTGGCGAGAGATGGCTAGAATCGCCTGATCAATGACCATGAGTAGGCATCCTCTCGATCACCTGAAGTTAACTGATAGGTGACGAGAGATGGCTACAATCGACTGGTCGATCATCAGGCGTAGGCATCTTCTCGATCACCAGAAGGCAACTGATAGGTGGTGAGAGATGGCTACAATAGAATGGTCGATGACCCGGAGTAGACATCTTCGCGATCACCTTAAGGCTACTGATAGGTGGCGAGAGGTTGCTAGAATCAACTGGTCGATGACCAGGAGTAGGCATCTTCTCTATCACCAGAAGGTAACTGATAGGTGGTGAGAGATGGCTACAATCGACTGGTCGATGACTAGGAGTAGTCATCTTGTTGACCACCAGAAGGCAACTAATAGCTGGTGAGAGATGGCAACAATCCACTGGTCGATGACCAGGAGTAGGCACCTTCTCGATCACCAGAGGGTAACTGATAGGTTGTAAGAGATGGCTACAATCAACTGGTCGATGACCAGGAGTAGGCGACTTGTTGATCACCTAAAGGCAAAAGATAGGTGGCGAGAGATGGCTACAATTGCCTGATCAATGGCCAGGAGTAGGCCTCTTCTCGATCACCTGAAGGCAACTGATAGGTCGCGAGAGATGGCTACAAATGGTTGATGACCAGGAGTAGGCATCTTCTCGATCACCTGAAGGCAGCTGATAGCTAGTGAGAGATTGCTACAATCGACTAGTTGATGACAAGGAGTAGGCATCTTCTCGATCACCTTTGGGATAGTGGTAGGTGGCGAGAGATGGCTATGATCAACTGGTCGATGACCAGGAGTAGCGTCTTGTCGATCACCTAAAGGTAAAAGAAAGCTGGCGAGCGATGGCTAAAATTCCCTGATCAATGGCTAGGAGTAGGCATCTTCTCGATCACTTGAAGGTAACTGATAGGTCGCGAGAGATGGCTACGAATGGTCGATGACCAGGAGTAGGCATCTTCTCGATCGCCTGAAGGCTACTGGTAGGTGGCGAGAGATGACTATAATTGACTGGTCGATGACCTGGAGTAGGCATCTTTTCGATCAGCTGAAGGCAACTGATAGGTGGCAAGAGATGGCTACAATCGACATGTCAATGACCAGGAGTAGGCGTATTCTCAATCACCTGAAGGCTACGGATAGGTGGCATGAGTTGGCTACAATTGACTGGTCGATGACCAGGAGTAGGCATCTTCTCGATCACTTGAAGGCTACCGGTAGGTGGCAAGAGATGGCTACAATGGACTGGTCGACGACCGGGAGTAATCATCTTCTCGATCACCTGAAGGCTACTGTGGGTGGCGAGAGATGGCTACAATCGAATGGTCGATGACCAGGAGTAGGCATCTTCTCGATCACCTGAAGGCAGCTGATAGCTAGTGAGAGATTGCTACAATCGACTAGTTGACGACCAGGAGTAGGCATCTTCTCGATCACCTTCGGAAAAGTGGTAGGTGGCGAGAGATGGCTATGATCGACTGGTCGATGACCAGGAGTAGCGTCTTGTCAATCACCTAAAGGTAAAAGAAAGGTGGCTAGCGATGGCTACAATTTCCTGATCAATGGCCAGGAGTAGGCATCTTCTCGATCACTTGAAGGTAACTGATAGGTCGCGAGAGATGGCTACGAATGGTCGATGACCAGGAGTAGGCATCTTCTCGATCGCCTGAAGGCTACTGGTAGGTGGCGAGAGATGGCTATAATTGACTGGTCGATGACCTGGTGTAGGCATCTTTTCGATCACCTGAAGGCAACTGATAGGTGGCAAGAGATGGCTACAATCGATAGGTCAATGACCAGGAGTAGGCGTGTTCTCAAACACCTGAAGGCTACTGATAGGTTGCCTGAGATGGCTACAATTGACTGGTCGATGACTAGGAGTAGGCATCTTCTCGATCACTTGAAGGCTACCGGTAGGTGGCGAGAGATGGCTATAATGGACTGGTCGACGACCAGGAGTAAGCATCTTCTCGATCACCTGAAGGCTACTGTGGGTGGCGAGAGATGGCTACAATCGAATGGTCGATGACCAGGAGTAGGCATCTTCTCGATCACCTGAAGCCAGCTGATAGCTAGTGAGAGATTGCTACAATCGACTAGTTGACGACCAGGAGTAGGCATCTTCTCGATCACCTTCGGGATAGTCGTAGGTGGCGAGAGATGGCTATGATCGACTGGTCGATGAACAGGAGTAGCGTCTTGTCGATCACCTAAAGGTAAAAGAGAGGTGGTGAGCGATGGCTAGAATTTCCTGATCAATGGCCAGGAGTAGGCATCTTCTCGATCACTTGAAGGTAACTGATAGGTCGCGAGAGATGGCTACGAATGGTCGATGACCAGGAGTAGGCATCTTCTCGATCGCCTGAAGGCTACTGGTAGGTGGCGAGAGATGACTATAATTGACTGGTCGATGACCTGGAGTAGGCATCTTTTCGATCAGCTGAAGGCAACTGATAGGTGGCAAGAGATGGCTACAATCGACATGTCAATGACCAGGAGTAGGCGTATTCTCAATCACCTGAAGGCTACGGATAGGTGGCATGAGTTGGCTACAATTGACTGGTCGATGACCAGGAGTAGGCATCTTCTCGATCACTTGAAGGCTACCGGTAGGTGGCGAGAGATGGCTATAATGGACTGGTCGACGACCAGGAGTAAGCATCTTCTCGATCACCTGAAGGCTACTGTGGGTGGCGAGAGATGGCTACAATCGAATGGTCGATGACCAGGAGTAGGCATCTTCTCGATCACCTGAAGCCAGCTGATAGCTAGTGAGAGATTGCTACAATCGACTAGTTGACGACCAGGAGTAGGCATCTTCTCGATCACCTTCGGGATAGTCGTAGGTGGCGAGAGATGGCTATGATCGACTGGTCGATGAACAGGAGTAGCGTCTTGTCGATCACCTAAAGGTAAAAGAGAGGTGGTGAGCGATGGCTAGAATTTCCTGATCAATGGCCAGGAGTAGGCATCTTCTCGATCACTTGATGGTAACTGATAGGTCGCGAGAGATGGCTACGAATGGTCGATGACCAGGAGTAGGCATCGTCTCGATCGCCTGAAGGCTACTGGTAGGTGGCGAGAGATGGCTATAATCGGCTGCTCGATGACCTGGAGTAGGCATCTTTTCGATCACCTAAAGGCAACTGATAGGTGGCAAGAGATGGCTACAATCGGCAGGTCAATGACCAGGAGTAGGCGTGTTCTCAATCACCTGAAGGCTACTGATAGGTGGCATCAGATGGCTACAATTGACTGGTCGATGACCGGGAGTAGGCATCTTCTCGATCACTTGAAGGCTACCGGTAGGTGGCAAGAGATGGCTACAATGGACTGGTCGACGACCGGGAGTAATCATCTTCTCGATCACCTGAAGGCTACTGTGGGTGGCGAGAGATGGCTACAATCGAATGGTCGATGACCAGGAGTAGGCATCTTCTCGATCACCTGAAGGCAGCTGATAGCTAGTGAGAGATTGCTACAATCGACTAGTTGACGACCAGGAGTAGGCATCTTCTCGATCACCTTCGGAAAAGTGGTAGGTGGCGAGAGATGGCTATGATCGACTGGTCGATGACCAGGAGTAGCGTCTTGTCAATCACCTAAAGGTAAAAGAAAGGTGGCTAGCGATGGCTACAATTTCCTGATCAATGGCCAGGAGTAGGCATCTTCTCGATCACTTGAAGGTAACTGATAGGTCGCGAGAGATGGCTACGAATGGTCGATGACCAGGAGTAGGCATCTTCTCGATCGCCTGAAGGCTACTGGTAGGTGGCGAGAGATGGCTATAATTGACTGGTCGATGACCTGGTGTAGGCATCTTTTCGATCACCTGAAGGCAACTGATAGGTGGCAAGAGATGGCTACAATCGATAGGTCAATGACCAAGAGTAGGCGTGTTCTCAAACACCTGAAGGCTACTGATAGGTTGCCTGAGATGGCTACAATTGACTGGTCGATGACTAGGAGTAGGCATCTTCTCGATCACTTGAAGGCTACCGGTAGGTGGCGAGAGATGGCTATAATGGACTGGTCGACGACCAGGAGTAAGCATCTTCTCGATCACCTGAAGGCTACTGTGGGTGGCGAGAGATGGCTACAATCGAATGGTCGATGACCAGGAGTAGGCATCTTCTCGATCACCTGAAGCCAGCTGATAGCTAGTGAGAGATTGCTACAATCGACTAGTTGACGACCAGGAGTAGGCATCTTCTCGATCACCTTCGGGATAGTCGTAGGTGGCGAGAGATGGCTATGATCGACTGGTCGATGAACAGGAGTAGCGTCTTGTCGATCACCTAAAGGTAAAAGAGAGGTGGTGAGCGATGGCTAGAATTTCCTGATCAATGGCCAGGAGTAGGCATCTTCTCGATCACTTGAAGGTAACTGATAGGTCGCGAGAGATGGCTACGAATGGTCGATGACCAGGAGTAGGCATCGTCTCGATCGCCTGAAGGCTACTGGTAGGTGGCGAGAGATGGCTATAATCGGCTGCTCGATGACCTGGAGTAGGCATCTTTTCGATCACCTAAAGGCAACTGATAGGTGGCAAGAGATGGCTACAATCGGCAGGTCAATGACCAGGAGTAGGCGTGTTCTCAATCACCTGAAGGCTACTGATAGGTGGCATGAGATGGCTACAATTGACTAGTCGATGACAAGGAGTAGGCATCTTCTCGATCACTTGAAGGCTACCGGTAGGTGGCGAGAGATGGCTACAATGGACTGGTCGATGACCAGGAGTAAGCATTTTCTCAATCACCTGAAGGCTACTATGGGTGGCGAGAGATGGCTACAATCGAATGGTCGATGACCAGGAGCAGGTATCTTCTCGATCACCTGAAGGCAGCTGATAGCTAGTGAGAGATTGCTACAATCGACTAGTTGACGACCAGGAGTAGGCATATTCTCGATCACCTTCGGGATAGTCGTAGGTGGCGAGAGTTGGCTATGATCGACTGGTCGATGTCCAGGAGTAGCGTCTTGTCGATCACCTAAAGGGAAAAGATAGGTGGTGAGAGATGGTTACAATTGACTGGTCGATGACCAGGAGTAGGCATCTTCTCGATCACCTAAAGGCTACTGGTAGGTGGCGAGAGATGGCTACAATGGACTGGTCGATGACCAGGAGTAAGCATCTTCTCAATCACCTGAAGGCTACTGGTGGGTGGCGAGAGATGGCTACAATCGAATGGTTGATGACCAGGAGTAGGCATCTTCTCGATCACCTAAAGGCAACTGATAGGTGGCGAGAGATGGCTATAATCGCCTCATCGATGACCAGGAGTAGGCATCTTCTCGATCACCTGAATGCAACTGATAGGTGGCAAGAGATGGCTACACTTAGCTGGTCGATGACCGGGATTAGGCGTCTTCTTGATCGCCTGAAGGCTACTGATAGGTGGCTAGAGATGGCTACAATTGACTGGTTGATGACCAGGAGTAGGCATCTGCTCGATCACCTAAAGGGGCACTGGAGGTTGTTATTACATGTGCGTCTGATGTGGCCAGCATGATTCACATACTCATATTGTAGTATATCCGGATGTCAGTTTGCAATCATGTCGGTTGATCAAGCCGACAATGTTTGCGGGGAGTTATCCGTTGTCAACCAATTCTCAGATTGTTCGGCCACGGCCGACACTATGCACGAGATAGGTCGTTGGTCTCCGTTGGTAGGTTTGGTCCAACAACTCCGCATTTCTCGAGAATACTCTCGATAATGATGTTGTGCCTGACTATTGCCTACTCGAGTGCTCGATTGTTCCTGAGAAATATTTTCTAGAAGGTAAGACATATGTCCGAGAATATCGAGTATGTACTCAAAAAACTGCATGAAACTTCTAGGATTGTCAGGATATAACAAGCAGACATATATTAAAAATCACGGTACTATGTAAATCGTAAATAAGCATGTTTTATATATGACAGGAACAGAGCAAGCACCCAGTATTAGATCATAGTCAGTTTAATATACGAAGTACTCGCACAACAGATATTATATAAAAAGCTTACTCTATGTAAACATAATAAATTACTGATCTGACAATAGGTACGGTAAATTGGATATGAAATATTGTGTACCTTTGTAGATACGTGCCGGATGTATTTATGAAATTAGTAGATTAATTTAAAAAACCAATGTACCAATTAACTTAATGCGTACTCGTTTGACATCATATGTATTTTAAATCTTCTGGCACGCGACATTTCTTGAAGCTTGGATGATCTCGATAGATCAAATTGTTTGCAACGATGATTCCGATCTAGTCGGGGAACGTACTCTGGCCGGTTCAGATCTCCTAGGCAAAAGTCCTTGCAGTATTCCTCGTCAAAAACTCCTCAGCAGTGATAAATTGATGAAGCTTGAGATGACGAGGGTCCTAGTTCATCGGAGAACACACTTCGGTTGGTCTTATCTCCCACAGCCGAAGTCGTCGAGTTGTTTGTTGTCGGAGAATCCGTCTTCTTTAAAATCATCTTGTCAAAACCTTGAAGCACCAAAGACGCCTACCCGGCGCACCACTATCAATGTTGTACATCACGACTATAGTATTTGCATAGTATGGGGATTGTTGGTACCAGGGTATACGCAAGATTAAGGTAAAAGTGATAGGACACAGGGATTTTTATATAGGTTCGGGCCCCCTCGTCTGATAGATAATACCCCTACTCCTGTTGGCCGAAGCCGGTGTTTCTATTACATATTAATATCACTTAAGTACAATATTTGGGATAACCTATCTAGTCATCGTCGACACGGCGGCATGAACCACCACATGTAGTCGACGACGATGACACGTGGTCCTCCTCGAATATGTCGATGTCTAGCGGTGTGTATTGATATCTATCCTGACTATTCCGTCTTTCCCTTCTGACTGGGCTTGTTTCCTCTCCTCCTAGGGGTCTTGTGTTTATACCCATAGATGTCCCCTTGTCTAAGTAGAATTAGGAAGATAAATATGGATACAATCCGTATAGTCCTTGTAGTCTCCATGTAGAACTCTACTTCTCCTTCCTTATCCGGAATACCTTCCGTACATGAGGCCCGATTCCATATAAGACTTGGTATATGGTGGACTCCGCCGAGCTTAACCCATGATCATAGGGTATGCCTTATCCATTACCTTGACAATATTATATACAAGTTTCGTGTGCCACAGACGATAACTACTGATCAAGGGTCTATTTTTGTTTCTGATGAGTTTGTTCAATTTGCTGAGAGCATGGGGATTAAGTTGTTGAATTCTTCACCATATTATGCACAAGCTAATGGGTAAGCCGAAGCATCTAACAAGTGTTTGATCAAGTTGGTTAAGAGGAAAATTACTGAATATCCTAAAAAGTGGCATGCTGTATTGGTTGACGCTTTGTGGTCTTATCGGATGGCATGTCGTGGATCTAGTCAAGTGCCACCATATCAATTGGTTTATGGATATGAAGTTGTCTTATAGTGGGAGACTAACATC
Source organism: Oryza punctata (assembly GCA_000573905.2). NCBI lineage: Eukaryota > Viridiplantae > Streptophyta > Magnoliopsida > Poales > Poaceae > Oryza > Oryza punctata. The sequence continues at coordinate 8,005,201 of CM002499.2, read as the reverse complement.
GGCTCAAGAAGAATTTCTTTGCAAGATGAGTTGACGGCCGATGATTATCATAATCTTATGGTTGATGAATGAGAAGAGTTGGTGCAATCAAGGTTGCGAGCCCTGGTGAAAGTCAAGAGGGATAAAGAAAGGGTTGCTAGGCATTATAATAAGAAAGTTGTGCGAAAATCTTTTGAGGAAGAAGAGCTTGTTTGGAAGTTGATATTACCGATAGGGACACGAGATAATAAGTTTGTCAAATGGTCACTGAATTGGGAAGGACCCTTTCGGATTCATAAGTGTGTTTCGAAAGGAGCTTATATGTTGAAGGGACTTGATTGAGAAGTTTTTGGAATATCTCTTAATGGAAAATATTTGAAAAAATACTACCCAAGTGTTTGGGTTAACTCGTGATCGACTAGCTGTGCCGATGCATGATAGATAGCCGATGTTGTTACATCGCCTCTAAATGGCCGATATAAATATCACCCATAGATAGAATATAATTTTGGAGAATGCGTATTCATACACAAAATTATGGGGGGCATATATGACATGAAGTTAAATATTGGGACCTAGATATTTTTTTAGACAAGTTCAAAAGGAATCGGCTCAAAATCAACAGCTGATAGACTAAACTAGACAAAAGGTTTAAATGTTTAAGTGTTTGTTAGTGATTCAAGACTAAGCCTATTACATCAACCCAAGAAATCATGGCTCGCCAATATGCACGCAGGCGAATTTGCTCTACTTCATCGATAATCTGTGAATCAGCAACATCGGTTCCTAGAATAGGCTTGAGTGACTTGTTAAGGGATGATAGATGCTTGACCGATGACTTGAGCTTGGATTTCTGATCTTCGATAGCTTTTGGGATATTGACAAATTTTTGTTCTGTCTCCGTGATTTTAACACGACATTGCCTTAGTTGGATTAGGAGATCGGCTTCTTGCTATCTCAATTCATGTAGTTCTTTTTGAGTTGTCTCTGGGCCAGCAATCAACTCATTCAGTTTGGCCTTGTCTTCATTAACCTGCTATTGGCTTGTTTGGATGGTTGCTTCTAGGGCTTTTCATTCCAGTCGATCAGCAAGCCTTTGAAGCTTGAAGCAGTGTTGTTCAAGGTAAACTGCTGGAGATATAATATCTACGAGTTCTTCAGGGATTTGGCCTTGGATTGCCTTGAAGCATGCTCTGATCGGGCCACAGTCAACTATCAAAGCATCTAACGAAGCTCCTAGCCGATCAGATATGTCAGTAAGTGTTGCCTTCAAGTCGTCTGGTACTGGAGATTTGGCTTTACTGGTGATATCTGCATCATCTTCGTCTAAAAACTGCTTTATGTCAAAAGCAAAGATATCAGCTAAGGCATGCATAGAGATTGATGGTCAGACAAGTGTGATAGAGTTAAGCCGATGAAAAGGTTTGTAAGGAGATACTTACAGGGATAAACGGTTTATCAGCTGCGACAGTTGATTCTTCCCCATGACGGCTTCCTGCAGTCAATGGTGTATGTTCGCTAGAAGCTAGCTGTCGAGGAGGCGATGAAGGGATTTTGGGCTGATAAGAGATGATTAATTAGTAAAAGGGAAAATATCAGAATTCGCTGAATGAAATCGAAGTTAAGGAATACCGAAGCTACCGGTGAGGTTGGAGGACTTGGCCTTAGATGGCATGGAGCTATGTTTTAAGATAGCCAGAGTTGATGCTTTCCTTGGCTGAAAAGATATAAGTAGGATTAAAGAATGTAAGATAAGAGTGGTAAGAAGGAAAAGTAATTTGAGATATATTACCTTGATCTTGGAGATTGTCTTACAAAAACAAGGTGGACTTGGAGATCTGGCAGTGTTGGCTTGTGCAGGATTGGCTGGTGGTGTATCGGCTTGGAGCTCCGGACTATTGACAGCTGGTTGGTCGATATTACTAACTTGTGCAGCACCAGCATCGACTTCTTCCTCCATCTCGGCTTCTTTCAAGCACTCTTCTACATCAGTGGCAGTTGGCAAGTCGTCGGTAGTTGTCCTTTGTTTCTTGCTAGCTGATGGCTTGATGGCAGTTCTTTTAGTTCTTCTGCGCTTACCAGTACAGGAAGGGATTGGGTTTCTGATTTGCCCATAAAGAAGTGTTCCTATCTTAGGGGCATTAAAGCCGATGATGGATGGCACCATGATAGTGCTATTGGGAAGACGTGCTAGTGCATATTCTATCGGCTGACCACTCAAGCTTGTAGGAGGTGATGAATCAGAGTCCTGCAAGTCAAGGAAATTTGAAAAGTGGAGAATTTATTGGTTAAGGATTGAAATTGTGTAAGATTAAAGATAGTTTACATGGGGATATAATTCTGGAAAAATGGTTGTCATATGCATGGGGGCTGGCAAATGAAAGATATGTTTTTTCCACTTTTACCACCATCGGTCAAAAATAATACTTCTGACCAGAATTCGGTTGAAGCGATCAATAGTAGCCAACGTTGGGCTTTCAATGTTCAGAAGTTTATCCATGAGGAGAGCCGATGGTACTAAACCCTGTTGACGGCTATTAAATACCAAATTAACACCATCAATACCTACATAAAACGATAAATGTAAAACATCCAACATAGTGGTAGGATCTATTTCTAACAATTTCTAACAAGTGTTGGTGTATATGTAGAATCATGTGATGATTAATCTTGATGATGAACTATTGTCAAAGCTGAGTGTTTTGGAAAATACGGTGAATAGTGTTTTTTATCGGTGAACTGTGGTGGGCGGCACTGGTGCCAGTCAGACCGGGCAGGTGCGGCCGATGAAACCAAAGGTGATTGGGCAGTCTGACCGGGTAGCCCGATGGTCAGACCTACATACTCTAGGAAGGAGTTAGTTTCGGGTTGTTGTCGTGGAATTTCTAGATTCTTCATGGATATGACTTCTAGATGGTTTCTGTTCGTATGTGATACTATTGTGTGCTGATGTGAGTCAAGTTGGTGCGAACTTGTACTCGAATATGGAGTTTCTTTGTTGTTCATGTGCTGGTGTTGCTTGAGGCCATGAAAGTATAGCTGGTGCTGGATCGGGACTAGGCTTGGCAGAAGTTAAGGTCCAGACGGTCAGGGATATCACGCGGGATGTTCAAGCTAGAGAACAATGCACATGGAGGTGAAGGTTTCCATATGGCATACACGTGGTGTTTGGGAAGTCCACGATTGGGAAGATTGGAGTTTTTAAAGTTTGTTTCTTATACGGGAAGGTTTCCTAGGGGATTAGGACTTCTTGTATGAGATGGATTCGGGGCTAGGTGGCAGCCATGTTATGGGTATAAATAGATGAGGGTTGAGGCTAGAAGATATTGACTTTTTGGGAGAGAAAAGTTAGGGTTAGTTTCGAGGTTTCAATCCTAGTTCGTGAGTTGAGAGAGGAGTGCTTTAAATGCACTTTGTAAACATATATTGATGCAATAAAGTTGATCTACTTTCAAGAGTTTCGTCGAACGTTATTTTCCGGATCCTGACGATTTGATTGATGGCAAGGTGGCGGTCTAACCGGCTGCATGGCAGCGGTCTAACCGGAGGCGGCTAACCAGTCAGACTGGCGGCGACGAGTAGTGATAAGGAGGAGACGGTGGTCCGACCGGCCGGACAACACCGGTTAGACTGGCGGCATAGGAATGGTCAGACTGGTGCGCACACTACGCCGAGATCTTCATCATCTACAAGGGTAACTTTTATTTCCGCTAAAAATTTTTGGTTTTTGATGTTACAACCATTCACCCCCTCTGGTTGGCTTGGTTCTTGTGATTCGATCCTACAGTATATTCGTATGCAGGTGACAAAGCACTAAAGATGAGGAGAAATATACATGAAGGATGAGAATATAACTTCCATATCCATACCCATGGAGTCTTGAGCCTATAAACCAAATTAATTCATAATTAAATGGGCCAAAACCATGAAGACAAAAGAGGAAACAACATGGCAGTATCCCTGGCAGGGGTCGGCCGACCCACCAGCTACCCCAACCAGCCCAATTTTTCACATGGCGTTTGTAACCTGCTTGCTATGATGGTTGGGAGCGTTTCTACTGGTAGAAACCACCATAGAGAGGACACATGGCAAGAGGAGAGTGAAGATGCTCTTTAGATGCTTGGAATCTCCACTCTCTCCAACCCTATATAAAGAACTCTCATCCTCTCATCCAACACACACCAAGTTTGAGATGAATTATAAGAGGATCTATTGTATCTTTTCTGTACATTACATTAGGGAGAGAGTAAGGGAGAATTATCGGAGGAATTCCGGAGTTGTCGGTATCTTCCTCTTCTTCCTTTTGTACCTTGTCAATTACTTTGATGTAATCGATATTATCTTATTTACGTAATTAAGATTTATCTTGTGAAGTATAACTCTTATTTAGTTCCTAATAGCATACTGGATAATTGTTCACTATTGTTCATTAAGAGATAGTGATTACTTTAGTGTTTAGCTAATGCTAGAGTAGTAATTAATTGCATAGACGTGGAGTTTAGGTAATTAATTTTCAGTGTTTACTGCGTACCCTATAGTACGTTAGAGGTGGGTGTAGAGGTGGTGACAACTCTCGAAATCACTTAAGTCCTCCCTATCCAGGTGCGTAGTAGAGCGAGTTTTGGTAGCAGTGACCAAACCAGTGCCTGAAGTATTGCTATAGGATTAAATTATGTTTTCTAAACAACCATGTGCTTCACTAGAAAATCCTCTCTACCCTTTACCTACATTAACTTGTTTCCTTGGATGAACCTGTTGAAGAGTTGAAAACCTTAGTTCCCTGTGATTCGATGCCTTGGAATACTTCCGAGTGAAGTACTACAGTGGTATATCCGTACGCTTGAGCAATTTATCTGTGAACGTTCAGTGATTATAACAAACCCCTGGATTGGATTTTATCTGAGAAGTACAAACCGATGGGGAGTTTACCCAGACCCAACTGCCTTGCTGCAATCTTTGGGTGGTAGAATTTATAAGAAGCTTGTACATATCGGCCCTGAGATATCCCCATAGGAAGAATGCAAGGGGATATAGCTGTTGTAAGAATCTCCCTGGGCTTCTCAAATCTGTCATCATTTATCTCATCGAGTCTGAAATCGGCTGGCAGTTCATATGTGGAAAAGGAGTCATAAGCAAACCAGATTCTGTTTTCTCTTGGAAATACATCATAAAAATTGCAGAACCAGTTCTGGAAATGCTCAGCCAATAGCTCTGAACCGGAGTATGTTGAAGCTGCTTCTCCAAAAGACATGCAGCGGCGGCTATCGGCCTCATTGTCATCATCCAGATTGGCCAGAGAAGGGAAGCTTGATTCACTCAAGGGAGGTCTGTGAGTTGCTTTCAGTGTGTATAAGTTCAACCAAAGTTGTACAAACCACCAGGGGCCACCAGGACTGACACAAGTGTCCATTAGAAGTTTGGCCAATGCCTAGGTCAAAGTCCGATATACTGCTCCTATGAGGTATTTGCCTAAAGGAAATGACATTTTGGAAACCGTGGCCTCGACTAGATGCTGCTAGTTTGCTGTTGGACTGCAGGTTCAACCATAGAAATGGAATTTTTCAAGCCACATAAGCAAAAAGGCGTTGTGTTCCTTAGGAGTTATTGGACCTGTGCCCATGTTTTCAGAAATATACCTTGACCCGCCACCAATATTCTTAGTTTTAAACTTATGAGAACATTTGATATTTAAGCTGATAGGGTAGGCTGATGAAGTGATATCCAAGCCAGTTATCATAGTAATGTCAAGAAGTTGTAGGGGCCATCGGCCCATGGTTGAACATAAATGCATTAAGCATATCATACTAGAAATAAGTAGCAGCCGGTAGCATGGGTTCATCTTTTTTCTTATCGGCTAGGGAAAGAGATAAGCATTGGGATAAACCTATCTCATCCTAGTGGGTTTGTTTGCTTGCATCCATCCTTTTGTACCAGTCATTTCATCTGTCAACGTGAGAATGCCATGGCCTGAACACCATCAGCCAATGAGCTAGATTAGGGTTGCTTTGCCTAAAAGGGATCCTGTTGGTCTCGGCGTTGATAAAGGTGGTTGGATCTATGTCACCTATCGGACCCAGAAAGAAGTGGTTTGGTTCCTTGGAGATTGGGATTGGTATTTGGTGCTTTTGATGTAGATGAGAGGAGAATTAAGTCAAAAGAAGAAGTTAGAAAAAAACTAGAGAATAATGAATTCGAGGATAAGGCGATAACGGAAAATTGATGAAAGAAAATTTACCTCGGGGAACTCGGAGGGGGTTGATGCCACGCATGGGGAAGATGGGTTTGGTGAATTCATCATCGCTTGGAGCAGGAGAGATCGTCGTTGGGATACGGAGATCGCCGTTGGGATGCGGAGTCACGAGGGAGTCGCCCGAATGCGTCGAGGGATTCGCCGGAGCTAAGAAGGGAAAGTTATGGGTTTGTTGACATAAAAACACGACGGCCTGGGAGATCTGCTTAGCTCTAGTGCAGGTCCAAAATAATAATAATGAGATGCGGGCGTGCTAGTCAGTTTGATTCTGCAACTGACAAGATATGTGAATAGCAGATAAAACAGCCAATCGGCTGACAAACCGATGGAGTGATTCCAGCCGATACCGTTACCAGCCGATATCCAGTACAGATCTTGATACTTGAGTAAATAATGACATAAAGATAATCGGCTGATGATAATGTACTATAACAATAATATAATCCAGTGACAACCAATCGGCTAGTAATAATAGATTGAAAAAGCACCGATCCGAAGGTTAAAGCGTACATCGGCTGGAGATCCGATGTCATTAAATCCAAATGATTAGATAAACAGTGAAACCTTTGTTGCGATCGGCTAAATCCAAATTATATGTAATCCTTGTGAGCCGATAGAACGTCCAGATAACTCATCGGCTGAAACCCCGATGAAACACTTCTTGGCAATCAAGAAGCAGGCTAGAGATTATGGTTCTAAGCACGACTTAGTAGATCAAACTTAACTGATGCAGCACTAAGTATGAAAAGAAATATAATATCTAGACAATCAAGCCTTTGACTGATTTTCAGGGTGGTCGATACATTATATAATCTAAGCCAACAAAGTAATCTAGCCGATATCGACAAAACTCTAGATAGAGATCGCTGATGCAAGTAGAAAACATTGTCAATCTAGATTATATAACGTATATGATAACTCAACGACTTACATGAACAAGATTAGAGTGTCGAAGCGATGGAAGCAATAATCCCGATAACTCAAGCCGCCATAAGAAGCCTTACCCCTCATCGGAGATCGAAGTCGATGCAGCCCAACTTGAAACAAGAACTTATCGAAAGTAAAAAGGTAAAAGGTGGCGATGCGCCGAAGTTGTATTGATCGAGAGATAATTTACATAGACCCCGGGTGTACATATTTATACCCATGGGTAGATATTAGTCCTTATCGGACACTAAACACACTTCCCTAAAATTAAAAGGAAACTAACGACTCTGCCTAATTAATAGATAAATTGCCAATAAATTGCCATGTCGCATGCTCATTGAATTCGGTCTCTTCTAGATAAGCTTTCTTTAATAGATTAATTTCCTTAACCGAATTTGGTAAGAATCCAACTGTTGGCGATTGATAGCTTCCATCAGCCGATTCTAGAACTCTGAAGCCGATAGTGACTCTAGGCCAATGATGACTTTGAGGCTTACCAAATTTCGTCATCAACAGGGTTAAGCGGTGAAAATGAAAGTAACAGCGTGAGATTCCCAAGGCGGTGGTTACTATTTAAAAGCGCGCGATTAACAGTCGAAAGAAGAAAGCCTTAGATTTTTGCGGGGATAAACCGAAGATAATTCCGCCGCATTATATAATACAGTGGACTTGGGGGACATGTGTTGAAGACCAAATTTGGTAAGATATGGATTGGACATGGAGATGAAGATCGAAGCGGATTAGGAAGGGATGCGATATCAAGTTGGAAGTTTTTATCGGCCGATATCAAGTTCATTTCGGTGAGCCGATACAGCCGATGTTAGCAAGGTTTGTTTCTTGATCGGTGTTGGATTCAAAAAAGGGACTTCAATGATATTGCCAGGCAATGATAGAGTCCAAGGTATGCAGTGGTATCTATTATTTAGGACGATCTTGTAATTTCCTTATAGATATTTTGGTAAGAGTCCGCCTAAGGGACTTGTTCGGTGATTAGAGTTGTATTAAAAAATATGAGTCGTGTTTGTCATGGACAAGTTATGTATATGGGTATAAATATATGCCCAAGACCTTGTGAAAAATTACACCAGTTCAATATACTCTCGGCGCATCACCACCTTTTTGTTACTTTATTTTCAACGAGTTCTTGCTTTCGAGTCGGTTGTATCATTTTCGATCTTCAACAAGAGGTAAAGCTTGTTATGGCGGTTTGCGTTATTGGGATTAGTGCTTACATCATTATGACACTCTAATCTTGTTTTTGTAAATTATCGAGTTATCATATATGTTATATAATCTAGATTGACATTGTTTTCTACTTGTACTAGCTGATCTCTATTTAGGGTTTTCCCAATAACGGTTAGATTATCTTATTGGCTTAGATTATATAATATGTCTACCATCCTAAAAAAGAAATCCTCGGCTTGATTGTCTATATATTATGTCTATTTTCATAATTAGTCCTGCATCAATTGGGTTTGTCCTACTAAGTCATGATTAGAACCATAATCTCTAGCCTGCTTCATGATTATCAATAAGGATAGTGTCGGGGTTTCAGCCAATCTTATCTGATATAATTGTTTTTGCTTTACTCTTGTTTTGCTTAACAAGTTATATCTGCCCCTTATGTCAGAATCTCAACTTTTTAAATATATTAAGCTTATCATCAATCTTGTTAGAATAATCTAACACTAGATTGATATTTATTTAATATATTTATATTAGAGTGATATTCTAATATAAGGATGTATCGGAGCTATAGCCGATATATGCTTAAATTTATTCATCGATTATGCCATTAACTTACATAATCTTTATTTCATACAACTTTGGATATAAGTGATTTATACTGTCTCGGTTAGGTCCGATCAATCCAAATCACTATTATTTAAAGTGGCATCGATTTATAGATTATATAATGTTAATCTCTATAGCCGATAAAGTGAATTTAGGGTTTATTTTATCATCACACCTTACAGCCGATCCATTCCAGATTACATCAGCTAAGTTAAAGACGATATGTCATCGGCCCCCCAGCAAATCGGCTATCGTTTATGGATTTAACTGTTTATCTTGTTTCTTGTTGGTTGCTGGATCAAACCAACTAGCATGCTCTAGAACCTGAAGGCAAGCTTTTGGACCTGCACTAGAGTTAAGCAAATCTCTCAGCCGATTCCTAGCACAATGTGGAGAGGCCAATGTGTGTTTTTTGCATCAACAATGGGATGTATGATAATTGAATCCCGATTGGTGCAAAAACTCAGCTTGTGACCTTTGTGAGGAATAATTATTGATCCAGACCTTGGACGTAGGAAATAAGCTCATGGCCATGAATTCATGTTGCTTGTATCCAGAACAAGTCCAGATTGAAGTATGATCCTTGCTCTTGAGCTGATAAGCCCCGAGTATGTGGCTTGTCCTTCTGTCGCAGTCGAAATTGTCCATTGGTGGTAGTTGATGTAGTCGGCATGGAGGTGAGATCACCTATGTGGAGATGATATCGCTCATCAAAGGTGACGAAGTTGTCCATTAGCAGCGATGGTGAAATCCACCAACCGTGCAAACAAAGAAACTAGTCGGCGATGCCACAGGTGACTGGTAGTGAAACGGAAGTTGCTCATCCACGACAACAGAGTAGGCGTGGTCGAAGAGGCATAGCAGGATGTTGATGAAGATGATGATGTCGGTGATCCAGTCGGATTTTTAGCGTTGTCGAAGCCCAGCCTCCTGAAGTAAAGAACCTAGTTGACAGTAGTTGACTAGAGATGAAGATAATATCGATGAGAATGTTGGAGTTGCTGAACTAGATCGCTTGCTCTGGAACAAAGACAAAGCTAATGATTCCCAAAATTGATTTCATCGAACTTGCTGACTGATTGATTGATTTATCTTGACATAACGCCTATAGAACTGTAGTCTTATTTTTGTGTAGGTCCCGACTGTTTGGTTAGTTGGGAAACAACTAAACATAGAGTCAAGAACTGTAGCTTGTTGTCGTCGAGTAGCCATTGCTTGAGTCAAGATATGTGTTGAGGATATCTGAGTAGAAATCATCAGGATCGGAGCACCACTTGTTATAGTAGATTAATGCACCGTAGTATCTGGTGGCGCATGCCAGGATGTCCAGGCTTTTGGAGACGCGGTGGTCGGTGAAGTAGCGAAGCTAGCAAAGTAGAGACATCATAGTTTGCCGGTGATGAAGACAATGAAGATAAAGTCACCCAACAATGGTGGTAGAGTTGCACAACCGTGGAAGTGTGGACACCAGTCAACAGCAGCAGAGACAAACTTATGGTGAAGACAAGGTTGCCAACAACAGTGGCGAAGATGCACAGCTATGAAGATGAGAACCGTAGTCAATGGTGTAATAGACCAGTCAGCGGTATTGAAAGCAATCAGTGGTAAAGATGATGGCACCCATTAATGACGGTGAAATCCAGCAACCGTGGCAGCGAAGAAACCAGTTGGCAGCGACAGAGCCAACCGAAGGTAAAGACGAAGACACTCATCAATGGCGAGATAACAGGATAGCAGAGTAGGCGAGGTCGTCCATCAACAGTGGTGTAAAAGGTCAGCCGTTAAGGTGAGGACACCAATCGGTAGGGACGAAAGTATGCCGGCGGTGAAGAAGAAAACACCCCTCAATGGCGGCATAATAAGCTAGCCGTGAAGGCAAGTACACTAGTCGATGATGGTGTAGGCAAGCCGGTGGTGAAGATGATGACGCCCATCAGCAGTGGCATAATAGCCCAGCCGTGAAGGTGAGGACACCAGTCGGTGGCGGTGGAGGCAAGTCGGCGGTGAAGACAAAAACACCCATCACTGGCGGCATAATAGACCAGCCGTGAAGGCGACGTCACTAGTCGAAAGCGGCGAAGGCAAGCCAGCGATGAAGATGAAGACGCCCATCTATAGCAGCATAATAGGCCAGCCGTGAAGGCGAAGACACCAATCGGTTGCGATGAAGGCAAGCTGCCGGTGAAGATGAAGACGTCCATCAATAGCGGCATAGTTGGCAGTCGTGAATGAGAGGACATCAGTCGGCAGCGCATGGGGGCAAGCCGGCGATGAAGATGAAGATGTCCATCAACGGTGGCATTACAGGTCAGCCATGAAGATGTGGACACCAATTGGCGGTGACGAAGGCAAGCCAGCTGTGAAGACGAAAACACCCATCAACAGCAGCATAATAGGTCAACCGTGAAGACGGAGACACCAGTCGACGGTGATGAGGGCAAGCCGGCAATGAATACGATGACACCCATCAGCAACAGCATAATAGGCCAGCTGTGAAGGCGAAGACACCAGTCACCGACAATGAAGGCAAGCCAACGGTGAAGATGAAGACGCCCATCGACAATAGCATAATAGGCCAGCCGTGAAGGCAAGGACTGCTGATGGTTGTTAAATACCAAATTTACACCATCAATACCTGCATAAAACTGAAAATATAAAACATCCAACAAAGTGGTAGGGTTTATTTCTAATAAATTCAACGAGTGTTGGTGTATATTTGGACACAGGTGACAAACTACCAAAGTAGAGATAAAATATACATAAAGGAGGGGAAGAATTACATTCATATCCAAGCACATGGAGTGTTGGGCCCACAAACCCAACGAAATACCTGCAACTGGGCCCAACCACCATGCCAATGGACTAGGGAGCCACCTATCAGGACCCAGGAGGAAGGAGTGGGCCAGAGGGGCTAGCCTGGGGTCGGTCGACCAAGGCTCAGCCCAATAAAAAAAACCCAGCCACAACCGTATTTGGTAGTTACTACCGTGCTTTCTATGACGGTTGTGGCTGGTTCCCATGCTCCAACCGCCTTCATGAAGCTACAAAAGGCCCTCTCCTTCATTTCAACACACACCAACATGTGAGCTGAATTATAAGAGTCTCTTTGTATTCTTTTATGTATACTTAGAATAAGGGAGAGAATGAGGAAGAAAGAGTTGGAGGAGTTCCGGAATTGTCGGTATCTTTCTCTATTTCTTTTTTACCTTAGCAATTACTTTACTCAAGTTGAGCATATTTTTATTAAGTAATTGAGATTTATCTTGTGTGGTGTACTTCTTAGTTAGTTCCTATTTAGCTTGCTAGATCATTGTTCACTATTGTTCATTAAGAAATAGTGATTACTTTAGTGTATAGCTAACACTAGAGTAGTAATAAATTGCATAGACATGGTGTCTAGGTAGTTAATTACCAGTGTTTGCTGCGTATTCCGCGGTACGTTAGAGATTTGTGTAAAAGTGGTGATATCCCTCGAGATCACCGTAGTCCGCCCTGTCCGGGTATGGAGTGGAACACATTCTGGTAGCAGCAGTAAGCCAATGCCTTAAACATAGTGATAGGATTAAAGTTAAGCTTTCTAAACGACCCTGTACCACATTACAAGATTCTCTCTACCCTTTGGCCTACATTTATCTTGTGTCCTTGGATGAACATAAAGCACAACTAAACACACACATTTCCTATCGAAATTCGATACCTTGGAATACTTCCGGGTGAAGTACTATAGCGGTATATCCATGCGCTTGCGGATTTTATCTGTGAACGTAAGAAATACCAACAAGCATTTCTAGCGCTGTTGCCGGGGAACGGTTGCTGTTTATCTCCGAACCTTGTTCGTCCTCGTATTTTCTATTTTGCTCTTTAATTCTACCTTACCCCCGCTACCCAATAGAAGCCTTCCTGTAAATAACCTCATTACCATGGAGAAACAACCTATCTTTAAATTGTCTGCTCCCACGGGTGAATTCTATGAGCCGCCTCCGTCTTCAGAGCCAATTCTATCCACCAGCTATGAATTCCGCCTTGGCTTTGTAGCCATGGTTCGGAAATGATCTTTCTCGGGTCTCGAACACGAGAACCCATACCACCATCTGCGAGAGTTCGAGCAGTTGTGCTCATGTCTCATGATCCGAGGCATGACATAGGAAACCATCCAGTGGAAGTTGTTTCTCTTTTCTCTTTTAGGGAGAGCGAAACAATGGCACTGTCAGTACCGTACACGGTAATTGGGGTGAATTGTGATACAAATTTTGCCTTGCCTTCTTCCCTCTATCTTGTGTCACCTCCTTGCGAGTAGAAATTCTCAGCTTTCAACGGTGTGAGAAGGATTTGTTAGGAGTAGCCTGGGCCAGATTTATATTTCTGCTACAATCTAGTCCTAATTTATCGATACCCGAGCATGTATTGTTATAGCATTGTCATGCGGGTATAGATAAGGATTCTTCCCTTTACTTTGACATTATCGCTGGTGGTTCGTTCGCGCACAAAACTCCATCCCAAGCGAAGGAAATCATGGATCGCATCTGGGAGAATACTTCCTTCATGTATAGCCTTACCGAACCATCCCAGGAGGAACTTATGTCGAAACCCGAGGAGCCTTCTATAGTTGAATCCGAACCACAACCATCCACATCCATTGATTCAACTCTAGAGCCCTCACCCGAACCAGGAACATCGAAGGGAGATGAAATTCTACCTCCGAAGTTCCCTTTCCAATCCGAGGATGATCCATCTAACAACCATCGAAACACCTCAAAATTTTTCGATACCCGACTAGGGAAGGAACCTCCTTCTGTCCATGTCTCTCAATTCAAAAATTATTTGATAGAACCTTCCCTCAGACTTATGATACCTCCTTATCCTCCCGATCCTCCCAACAAAGCAAAATTCACGGAGGCCACGAAAGTGGAGTGGTTGGAGGAAGTGAGACGCTCTTCCGAAGTTATTCGGATTGTTTCATCTTCTACGACCATAACTTGTTCTATAGGAAGGACCATTGGAGAAGCCCTACATAACCGCACAGTTTGGGCTAGTATAATGTTCGAGTTCTCTGCGAACACCCTTTTGTATGGTCAAGAGACGACTACGGCTGGTTGTCGACCAGTGGCGTAGTGAACTCTCGCCACCTATCAGTTGCCTTCGAGTGATCATGGTACGACTACACCTGGTTTTCGACCAGCGGCATAGCGGCCCTCGCACTACGACTTTAAATGATCGTGGTACGACTACATCTGGTCTTCGACCAGCGGCGTAGCGATCCTCGCACCACGACTTTTAATCGTTAAAAGGAATGAAACCAGTTCGATCGGCGATGAATACTTGGCCTAGGAGCTTTCTACACATCCTTGCGCAAGAGATGGGAGTGTCCTATTCATTACGCTTAAATGGAATTAGTTATGGGTTGTGTGTTTTATTAATTGGGCTAGAAACCATGAATGGAACATAAGCTGGCCTAGAGGAAATGGGAAACCAACACAACATAAGAAACCATCCGGTAGCAATTGAATAACACACAGATATATACACGAGGAATGAAATCTCCGGCTAGCCTAGTACACAAAGCTGGGCCTATTGGGGAGGATCAGCATGTATATGGGTGTTGTCGAAACGACAACTGCATACATCGAAGGACGTGGATACTCAACGGTTGTTGGGAAAGTAAAGTGTAATGAATTTTGTATTAAATTCGGATCCCCTTTTACATGGCCCGAGGTGACTATTTATAACCCCATTACAGATTCCCTTTTAGGGTTTTAGGACTATTACAGGGGAATTTACATGGTCACCCTCATAAAGGGGCCCTTACATGGGTATTCAATGTAATTAAGGTGTATGGGCCCTCAATGGGCCGTTTGGCGGCTACTGGCTCCTTGGCCCATGAACCGGGGCGATTGGGCCGGCCCACTGGACCCCCTTGAATCAGGTCCGTCTTGGCGAAGTCACCCTCCTTCGGTGCATGCCTTCGCCATGCAGCCTTCGCCCAGGCCGATGGGAGCCCAGTGTGGCTCTTCGCCCATCGCCTCTCTCGCCCTGATGTCTTCACCACCGGGTTTCGCCTCAAGAGCCTTGGGCGCTTAGAGTTCGGATCCTTGTCGCCTGGCTAGTTTCGGCAGGCTTGCTCGAAGGGCCTCATGGCATATCGCCAACAAGCCCCTCACGGGCAAGGGTGAGATAGGAGCTTCGGCCGAGACCGTGCAAACCATGTGGTATGGTATGAGGCGCCCCCTTTCGACCGATGCTCCTGCCGAAACCTGTCTTTTTGGGTCCTGCAAAAAATTTGCGACATGCGAAAAAGGATTCTGATGTATAGCCTTCGCCCACCGCGAGCAGTTGTGTTGTTGTTTTTGACCAGTGCTAATGTGAGTAATGTTGGGCCTTTGCCCACTATGAACAGCGAAGTGGCCCACAGTGCTCTGTTGGGCCGTAATGAACGGTGATGGGCCATGGGGCCGTGGCGAATAGTGATGGGCCTTTTTCTCTAGGAGCCCGTTACTACACGGCCTGGTCCATGGGATTTTACCGTTTCGCCCACCTTGCGACACGTGGCCGTTCCTGATTGGACTGGAAGGCGAAGCGTCATTTGGTGGGCTATATATTCTCACTTCCCGCTTTCACCGTCCCTACTCCTCACATTTTCACCGCAGTCATTTTCCTTTCCATCTGCTCACGACCAACTTCGAACGAACTGCTTCGCCTAATTGACACCTTCCGCCACCCACTTCTGCTTCGCCATGGCTCCCCGCAAACCGAACTCAGTTGCTGCGACCGGCCCTGACCCCGGCCAGATTGACGAAGAGACCACGGCTTTTCTAGGGACTTCGCTCATCGATGACGATGAGTTGGCAAGGATGATCGACGCCGGCCTGGTGGCGGAGGGGCAGGCGTTCGCCCCTGGGGATGCCGTGGTGCCCCAGCCTGGCGAACACCAGACGGTGGTGTTCGCCGTTTTCTTCGAGGCCGGTCTCCGCTTTCCGTGCAACATACTGTTGCCGGAAATCCTCCGTTTTTCCAGGTGGCGCTGCCCCAGCTGAGCCCTTCGGCTTTGGTCCGCATCGCCATATTCGACTGGGCGTGCCGGACTGCTGGGTTCGAGCCCAGCGCCGATCTCTTCGGTGTCATTTTTTCGGCCACCGTCAACTCGAAGACGGTGGTCACCCCCGCCGGGACCCGGAAGACCGCGTTCGGGAGCGTGAACTTCAACGTTCGCCCCGAACACGCCGACTTGTGGCCGGTCAACGCTGCAATGTCGAAGTGGGACCGCCACTGGATGGCGAAGTGGTTTTACCACTCCATCCCGTTCAACGCGGGTTCCGACACGGTGAGGGCCCTGCGCTGGCGACGCCGTGCGATTTCGCCGGCCCGGAAGCCAAGGGTTGCCGTCACCGGCACCCTGGAGTCACGTTTCGCCCTGCTTCGCAGGGTGTGCTCCCAGCTAAGTTGCCGGGACTTAGTTGAGGAGTTCTTCTTGCTGCGGATATGTCCTCTTTCGCAGGCATGGCAGGTTGAGGTCGACCAGGGCGAAATGGTCGATGGCTTGCCCAAGCTTATCCTACCCGCAGGGGCGAACGGTAGGTTGTTATTTCTATTGCTTCTTTGCTTTGCCTTTTCACTCCGTGTTTTGTTCGGCTCTGACACAGTGTTTCGCCGTTTCTCAGTGCTGACGTTAGCCCAGGCTGACACCGAAGGCAGAAGACTCATTGGTGACGTGTCGGTCACCGAATACAGCCAGCTGCTGACTCGGCAAGCGGCTGGCCGAACGAACCGGGTTTACACCGGTGAGCTCCCCCAAGGGTGAAGCCCTTCAAGGCCGATGGCGAAGCCGGCCCGTCCCGGAAACATCCGCGGGGGCAAGTGAGATTCGCCCCCCGCAAGCGGAAGGCCCCTGTTCCAGCGGACTCCGACATCGAAGACGAGGATGACGCCGAAAAGGAGGAGGCGGGGGAGGCCGATGTCGCGGCCGAAGAGGCTGGGGACGAGGCAGGCGATAGCCGCTCTAGGACGCGTGCTTATACACCAACTGGTCGGCCTCTTCGCCCCTGCGTCGAAAGGATGTGGAAGGCGCCAATGCCTTAGTCGCTATCACTGCGACTAAGGCGGCGAAGGGCGGCGCTGCGAAGGCCGCCTTCCAGAAGGGAGGGGTCATCGCTATCGCCAGCGCGTTCAGCGACGAGGAGTCGACGGGCGGGACTCCTACTTCGCCCGTGGGGCGTAGCAAGGGACCCTCGACCTCCCTCGGGGCGACTGGCGGGGCTGGGGCTTCGGTCTCGGCCGAACTGGTGATGGAGGCGGCCGCCAGGATTTTCGACAGCCCGGTCCGCCAGCCCGTTTCGCCGCTCATCCTCAACAAGGGCAAAAAGACGGCTGAGGGGTCCGGCTCCGAGTACTCCTAGGGGCCACCCCGCTTCGCCCCCGGGGATTTTGAAACCCGGGCGGAGATCATCCCTTTTGTTGAGGGGTTGAGCAAAATTGTCGCGCCGGCTGGCGGTCCCAGCCTCTTCGCTGAGCTCAACGAGTTCGACGAGGGCTGCTCTGCTATCAAGAGCCTGGCTGTGCGAGTAAGTTATTGTTGTAATCCCCCCTTTTGTTTTTTTTTGCTTTCGTCATCTGGCTCATCTTTCGCCCTTTATTGTTCACCAACTTCTTGCGGCCCATTGTTCGACCGAGCGGACAATGCGGGCCCGGCTCGATGGCCTAAAGAACCGCCTCCGAACGAAAGATGACGAGCTGGGCCGAAAGGGCCTGGAAATGGAGGGACTCGCCCGGTCCCTCCGGGAGGCAAAGGCGGAGAACAAGTGCCTGTAAGCTGAGCTCGACAAGGGCAGCGAGGCGAAGGCCGAGATTGATCGCCTCTCGGCTGAGTTGGCGAAGGAGCGGGGGCATTCTACTGCTCTGACGGACTATTACAACATGACAGAGCCCCAGATGGAAGCCCTTCGCCAAGAGTTGAGCAAGGCGGAGGCGAAGGCCCAACGCCTTGCCCGGTAGGCGGCCCGGACGGCCGAGTCGGCGAAGACATCCTGCCGCACCCTTCGCCTTGCACTCAAGGACATGGGGGCGAAGGCGCGCGGTGTCCCCGGCGAAAACGCCTCCGCCCTTGAGTTCTGTGATTGGAACCAGGAGGCTGGCTGCGCAGTTTCCGACTGTGCCACGGCATACGGTGATTGCTGTGCGCGCGTGTCGGTGGCCTTCACCCTAGGGCTGCTTCAACAGCATGGGTGCGAGCATGTCGCCTAGTTTCCCGAGTTTGCGAAGGGGGACTGGGAAGTTAGCGCCCAAGACATATCGCTTGCCCTCCGCACCTGGCGAAGACAGTTTCGGCAGAAGGACGGCCGCTCTGCAGCCAAGGCCCGCCTGCTTGAACAATTGGCGAAGACAGAGGCAGCTGACCAGGGCGAAGAACCCGCAGGAGGGGGCGGAGGTGGAGCCGAAGACCACCCCGAGGTGTGAGGCCCTCCGCCCGTCTCTTTGTAATTTTGTTTTTTTCTTTTGATGTTTGCCCTATAGGGCGAACTATGTAAATTTGGCCAAGGCCTACCTTGTTTTAGGATATCAAATCGCTTGAAATATATGACTATTTTCGCCATATGTGTCATTTTCATTTTGGAATGCGCGAAACATGTTAGAGATGTTTGCGTGGTCCTTTCGCACAGTTTGTTCGCCCCGACTCCTACTTCCCATACTCCTTTTTATGGCATCCCCCTTTTTTGCAGGGTCGATGCCGAAAGCTTTGCGTTCGGCCCCCTTTCGGGGATTGGCGAAGTAGAAACGAGAAGTTTGTTGCGGCGAAGAATTTGCCGAAGGTTCGCTACCTACCTCGGCTTGTCTATCGCGAGATGACAATCAACGGTCACAACTATAAAGTTGTGAATGTTGCCAACTGGATGCGAACCCATCCTGGGCGAACGCTGGAGGACTACGATCGTGTCCATGTGGCACGCCTGGAGGGCATGGCCCGTTTCTGGCGAAACGATCGACGGACCGATCGGCAGGAGGCGATCGCCCAACGGCGCTACGCCATTGCTGTAGTTTCGCCCCCTCTCCCTTTAGGGTAGTGTACAATGTCAGTAGTGATGACGAACCAAGTTCGCCGGATCACTCTTTTAGTAGTTGTGTTGGGGGCGAAGACGTAATTTACTTGTAAGCGAACGTCCAAATCGTTTCGCCTGTATCATGTTATACAATGTATGTTGTTGAGTGTATTTCAAAGTTAATAAATGTGTGCTTTTGTTTCCGTTTCGCCATTTTCTGCATTGTCACACTTTGTGCTTTTGTTGGGTCGTAATGTATCGGCCCCTTTGCGTGTATTGGCGAAATAGGTATGCTGACATTTCAGCTTTCGACTTCCGTTGTCGATCTTTGGCACTTTGCATTAGCTGCGCGATTTTGCGTAGATCGACTATTACGGTGTTTGGGTTTTCTTTCATTATTTACCGAAACAAGCTGTCGCGGTTTCAACGTTCGGCGAGCGATGCTTCGGCCGATTCGTTTCGCCCCCCTGGCGCTTTCGCTGATCAGGCGTTTGCCTCGGGGTTTTTCCACGAATTATCATGCACATAAGTAAAAAAGGCGAAAGACACAGAAATTTTATACTGGTTCGGGCCTCCAGAGTGGATAATAGCCCTACGTCCAGTTTTTTTCCTTTTTTCATTTTCTCCTTTTTTTGGTATTTTTGTGCCGAAAGGCTTACAAAACAGCGGATGCTGAAAGAGCTACATAGCAATATGTACATTTTTACATTCTAGCGAATAGGGTGCCACCCTCTAGACATAAAACCGCTTGAGTGAAGCGGTGTTCCATGAGTGATCGAACTCTTCGCCCTCCAGTGTTGCTAGGCGAAAAGAGCCCGTCCTTGACTTGTGCTTGATGAGATATGGCCCCTTCCATTTTGACTCAAGCTTTCCAACCGCTGCTGGGTTCGCCTTTTTCCTTAGGACGAGTTGGCCTGGCGTGAGCTCTGTTGGGCGAACCTTCTTGTTGTAGGTTGTCGAAGTGCCCGTGGCGGAATTCCGCATGTGCTCCAGTGCTTCGACCCGTACCCCCTCTAGGAGTTCGAGCGACACTTCGCGCCCATCTTCGCCCCCAGAGAACATCACCCTTGGTGAGTTAGCCCCTAGCTCTGTTGGGGTCATCGCCTCGTCTCCGTAGAGGAGCATGAACGGGCTGAACTTGGTTGGCCTTGTGGGAGTTGTTCGGAGGGCCCAAAGGACAGACAGCATTTCGTCTGGCCATCTGCCTTTCGCTGCCCCCTCGAGCCTTTTCTTGAGTGCCTCCAAGATCTTGCTATTTGCGCGTTCAGCCGCCCCATTCGACTGTGGGTGCGCGACCGATGCGAACCTGATTTCCAGGTTTAGCCCTTCGCACATTTCTCTGAACTTTTTAGAGTCGAACTGTTTGCCATTGTCCGCTATGAATTCTTTTGGAACTCCGAAACGGCAAATGATGTTTTTCCAAACAAACTTCTGCACTGCCGCCGAAGTGATCGCGCCGAGTGGTTCTGCCTCGATCCAGCGCGAAAAGTATTCGATGGCCACGATTGCAAACTTGTATCCATTTCGCGCTACCGGGAATGGGCCAATGATGTCTAGCCCCCACCTGGCGAAGGGCCAAACTGGTGCGATCGGCTACAGCTCATACTGCGGTGAGGTCTGGCTTCGGCCATGTCGCTGGCAGCTTTCACACTTTTTGGCTTGCGCAACGCAAACTTTCAGCACCGTGGGCCAATATACTCCTTGGCGAAACACCTTGGAGGCGACTGTTCTTGCAGCTTGATGTGCACCGCAGAGCCCCTGGTGTATTTCCTTCACCATCTCTTCGCCTTCGGCAAAGGAAACGCAACGAAGCAGAGGTTGGAGTACTCCAGAGCGATACAACTGCCCTGAGACCAACTTGTACTGCCTGGCCCTGATTTGCAGGTGTTTCGCCTCCGCTTCGTCATCTGGAAGCTAGCCGTCTTTGAGGTACTTCACGAACGGTGTTCGCTAATCCTCTGGGTTTTCGCCGGGTTTTTCTGGTCTATGACCATTGGATCCTTGATTTCCTCGGGCACACTTGGTGCATACAGGATCTCGAAAAAGATGCCTGGCGAATGTGGTCCCCCGCAGGCGGCAGATTTTGCTAAGGCGTCCGCCTCCTCATTCTGCCCCCTGGGCAGGTGTTCGACCGTTATCCCGGCGATGTACTTTTCCATCGACCGAACAGCCTCCAAATATCTTTTCATTCCTTCATCTTTTGCTTCGAAAGATTTATCGACATGACAGGCCACCAGTTTGGAGTCTGTTCGGATGAGCAAGCGCCGAACCCCTAGTGCTTTCGCCTTTCTTAAGCCTAGCAGCACCGCTTCGTATTCCGCCGTGTTGTTGGTTGTGTCGAACTGCAGCCTTGCGGCATATCGAATCGGCACGCCCCCCGGCGAAATGAGCACGGCCGCGGCGCCTGCCCCCCTGTGCGACCACGAGCCATCGGAGTGCATTGTCCAAGGCTGTTAGACAGGCTGAGGTTCGGGAGCGGACGCCGGTGTCCATTCGGCCATGAAATCGGCCAGGACTTGGGATTTGACGGTGGTACGCGCCACGAAATGCAGGTCGAAGAGGGATAACTCCGCTGCCCACTTGCTGAGTCTGCCAGAGATTTTCTTGCCCCGAAGTACTTCGCCCAGGGGATATTGCGAAGGCACTGTGATTTTGTGGGCCTGGAAGTAGTGCTTGAGCTTGCACGAAGCCATCACCAGGGCGTAAGCGAGCTTTTCCATCTCAATATATCTTGTCTTCGGCCCTTGTGGGGCTTCGGAGACGAAGTACACCGGTTTCTGCCCTGATTCTGTCTCTTGGACTAGGGCTGCACTGACCGCCACCGGCGAAGCCGCTAGGTATAACAACATTTCGCTTCCTGGTGTTGGGCTGACCAGGGCGGGTGGGCTTTGCAAATATTGCTTTAGCTCTTCGAATGCAGCTTGGCATTCGGGAGTCCAGCTGAACTTCCCTGCACCCCGGAGGGTTTTGAAAAATGGCAGGCCCCTTTCGGCTGCTTTTGAGAGAAAACGACTAAGTGTCGCAATTCGGCCCGCGAGCTTTTGTACTTCACGTACGCTCGACGGTGGCCTCATTTGCTGAATGGCGTCGATTTTCTCGGGGTTCACCTCGATACCCTTCTCATAAACAAGGAAATCCAACAACTTGCCAACGCGAACTCCAAAAACACATTTTTCTGGGTTTAGTTTCATACCCGCTGCGCGCAAATTGTTGAAGGTCTCTTGTAAATCAGGCGCGTGGTCGAAAGACTTTCGACTCTTTACGACGATGTCGTCGACATATGCCTCCACATTTCGCCCCAGCTGCTTGCGGAGTACCTTGTACACCAGCCTAGCGAACGTTGCTCCGGTGTTCCTCAGGCCGAAAGGCATCCTGAGGTGGCAAAAAGTGTCGAACAGCGTGATGAAGGCGGTCTTGGCAATGTCATCCAGATTCATGTGGATCTGGTGGTAGCCAGAGTATGCGTCCAAGAAGCTCATGAGCTCGCAGCCAACCATCGAATCAACAAGTTGGTCGATCCGCGGCAAGCGGAAGTCATCCTTCGGGCAAACCTTGTTGAGGTCCGTGAAATCGACGCACATGCACCACTTGCCGTTCGACTTCTTCACCAAAACCAGGTTCGCCAGCCACTCCGGGTGGTCGATCTCTTTGATCACCCCGGCCTTCAGAAGCTTTTGCACTTCGGCTTTCGCCGCTTCCTGGCGATCGGCGGACATCTTGCGCAGCTTTTGCTTTCTTGGCCTGGCGTTCGGCCTGACAGCCAGGCGATGCATGATGAGGTCTGGCGAAACGCCACCCACTTCGCTGGGGCTCCAGGCGAAGATATCGATGTTTTTCTTGAGTACTTCTAGGACTTTCTCAGCTTCCTCTTCACCTAGGCCACCCCCAGCTGGACAAACTTCGCCGGGTCCGCCTCGTTTACTAGCACCTTGACTACCTTGCCATGAGGGGCCGGCTTTGGCATGCGGTTAATCCGCGGTTCGGCTTCCACGTTGTGCACCGCCCTGCTGATCACGGCCAAGTCGCCTTTCGGTGCAGCAGAAGGTTGAAGCCCATTGACAACAATCACCCCTACTGGACCTGGCATCTTGAGCTTGAGGTAGTTGTGGTGGGAGATGGCTTCAAACTTGTTCAGGGTTCAACGGCCGAAGATGGCGTTGTAGCTGTACGGGATGTCGATGACGTCGAACAGTATCTGCTCTTCGCGCCTGTTTTCGCCCGTGCCGAAAGCAACCTTTAACCGCGCCTGGCCGAGAACCTGAATCGCCCCACCGCCGAAGCTGTGGAGCGAGGTCGGTGCTTGAGTGAGGGCCGAAGTAGGTAGCCCCATTCTGGCGTATGCCTCGGCGAAGATGGCGTCGACCGAGCGACCTCCATCGACCAGAATGCGTCGGACTTCGAAGCCAGCCACTTCAGCCAAAATCATCAGGGGGTCTTGATGCGGGAACAGCACTCCTTCGGCATCTTCTGGCCCGAAAGAAATTTGCTGCCCCAAGTACTTTGGGACCCCTTCGCCCGTGGCGGTGATGTTGTGCACCGTTCGCAGCTGCAACTTTTTCTGTCGCTTCGACGGCTGGACCGGTGGATCAGCTCTTGTGATTACTTGGATAATTCGGCGCTGCACGTCTTGGTGCTGTTCGGCTGGAGGCGACTGTTCCCGGGCCGCCTCACGAGGCGTTTCGACAGCGGCACCCTGATGCGGCCTTGGTTCGTGGGCGTTGTTTCGCTGACGGGTGTTTCGGCACTGCTCGGTGGTGTGCGAAGACCGCCCATGATAGGCGCAATAGAGATCTTTCCTGACCTTCTTGTGAACAGGCTGTTGATGGCTACCGCCCTGCTGGGCGTCAAACTCCTTGCGGAGGGCTTGTACCTCTTCGACGGCCATCACTGCCTTGCCGGTTCGGTTGGTCCTGAACTTCCTCCATGTCATGGGAGCTTGGCTTTGTCGGGGCGGCTGCCCCTGGTTCGCCGGCTGGGGCTGGCGAACGGCGTGGGGAGCTGGTTCGACGACCTGCGCTTGCATCTAGGCTTGGGCCGCGGCGATGGAGGCCTTGTCGTACTCCGCTTGAATTACCTGCCTTCGCTTGGAGTCCTCTTCGCCCCTCGCGTACCCATCGATGATGCGAAGTAGGTGCTCGAGAGTCTACGGCTCCTTGTTGGCGATCTTTCTTGTGAGTTCGCCCTCGAGCAGCCTAGCCGAAGCGGCATTGATGACGGATGCCTCCGTTATATCTTGAACTTGGCACCGTGCTTGCGAGAATCGACGCATGTACTCCCGTATCGATTCGCCCGGCCTCTGGCGAATGCTGAGCAAATGTTGTTGCGTCTTCGGCTCCTCATAGGTGCCTCGAAAGTTAAGGATAAAAACATCGTGAAATTGCTCCCATGAGTAAATGCTATTGGATGGTAAATTGAAATACCAAGAACGGGCAATGCCGTCTAGAGCGAGGTGGATTAACTTCGCCTTGGTGTTTTCGTCGCCGTGAGCGGCTTCGATCACGGACTCATAGATTGAGAGAAACTCTTTTGGGTTTGTTTTGCCCGAGTACCGCGGAACGGGTGGGAATTTGAACTGAGGTGGGATCGGACGGCTTTTGATTCCCCCGCTCAGTGGCAGCCCCTTTTCGCCCCCGGCCTTGCCCATGGCGCCCTGCAGCGAAGGCCCGCTCGGCTGCGGATATGGTGCGGCGAAGGGCGAAGTGATGGCCTGGGGGTGCGGTTGGGCTGCGACGTTCGGTGGCCCACTTCCGAACGGTGGCACTTGGATGGTGTTGTAGAAGTCGAACTGTGGCCCTGTTGACGATGAAATTTGGTAAGCAAATCTATCTGCAAGGATCGGAAACACAATCTAGTCCGAAGTGGATTTGAAAATATGCAAGGATATCGGAAACAGAATGCGCATCGGCTGGAGTCCGAATCGGCTGTGGACTGATCGGCAGAGTCAGAGTTGAACAAAGGCTAGCCGATGGAGCCGATGTCGGTAATATGACTTGGTACACGTCATCAGGTTGTGTTAACGTGCTTCATATGGATTGCCATGCACGGATAAAGTCCTGAGGAGGCAATTGTATCTATTAATTAGGATATTTTATGTAATTTTCTTATAGTTATTCTCGGTAAGAGTCCGCCTAAGGGATTTGTTTGTTAGTTGGATTTGTATTAGGTTAATATGAGTTGTGTCCGTGATGGACAATGTTTGTATTTTCGGGTATAAATATAATCCCGAGGTCTTGTAAATAATAACAACACACGTTCAATCAATCTCGGCGCATCGCCAAACCTTTGTTTTCCACTTTCGACAAGTTTGTGCTTTCGAGTCGTGCTGCATCAGTTTGATCTTCGGCTGTCGACCCCCGATTTTGGGAATCGGAAATCTTACGTGTTTATCCGTACCAATCCCTGGATCAGTAGTTGGTACACACATATATAGCCGAATCACAACATATCACGAATGAATTCAGGCTAAGGGGTTAAATGCTTACATTAGGGCCAGGCAAGCCAGCAACTATCAGAGAACAACAGCGGAAGACGAAACAATACAAGGGCCCGGTTGACATGCCACAAGCAGTCGACTGGGAAACGAGACCTAGAACGGGACCACACTCCGATCATCCTGTTGAGTACGCAAGCGTACCAACAAGGGCTTCTCTTCAGGCACTCTGCTAAAAGATATATAGAGAGCAACAATGAGTACAAAAGTACTCAACAAGCCATCACACAAGAATGCATATGATAGAAGATATTTCAAGGAATGGCTTCCGGTTCTTTTGCGTAAAGCAAATTTTGTAAATCCTTTCACAAGCCTAAGACCTAGCATAGACTGATCAAATTTTAATACCATAGTTCATTAATCAACGACGGTTCTGCCCACCATCCATTGTCATCCAAGGATAGCTTCCCGCCATTGAGTCGTCATGGTTTTCTGGGGTCTACCCCTTCTCGCTTCTCGAGAAGTTGATCCACCAGCACATAAAAGTCATTATGCATACCCATCCCAACCAGTTTAAGAATTTAGAGTCTAGCCAAGTGTAATACATGTCCCGGTGCTCAATATCCGCGAGCACGGCTATTCGAATAGATTTAGTTACTCACACTGCAGTGGATGTACACTTTACCCGTACTCCGTAACTTGCCCAACAAATGAGCCGAAGTCCCAACGAATGAGACGCGTCACGGCAAAGCCTTTCAATAACCTCACATTGGCAGTACCCGCTCCATGAACTTACATCCTCATGCACTCTAGGCGTACACGGTTTCTAGCAGTGAGAGGAGTTCTGGCGCTCCCGGGAAGGGAAAAACTCACACATGCATTAAGTTATATTAAAATTTAGGTTCACACGTGACGGTCCTACCGGTGGCTACCCCACCGTAGGCCCCGCCCCTCATACACACTAAGAAAACCACTATGCAGGGATACTGCCTCCGCTCGGCTATTTACTCCGCTAGGTCTATACCCATCCGAGAAGTACGGTTGTACGAGGGTCGTTTCACGCTTAGCTTCATGGCTCGGTCCTTAATTGACCGGGGACGGTGCTAGCCTTTTCCAGATACCACCCAAATCCACTATCCGCCCCAGTCGAAAACAATTGTTTAATTTTTATTTTCCTTTCACAAATCATGTCATCAATGTCATGGCAATGTGGCGCTCATGTCTCCACATGCCGCATCTCAATTACCTTCCCAAGGTAATTGCCCAAGCATATAGCATTTTGATAAATATGAGTATGCAAAGTTCTAAGATAGCATTACTAAGCATCTGTCATAATTGACTAGGGACTCATACGTAATATGGTTACAAGGGGATATGGGGTAAACAACATTCAAGGCATGGCATAACAACAAGTAGGATGTTTATCATTGCATGCATCTTTATTTGTAAACAAAGTAATTTCGCAATTGGGATCAACATGTTCAAGGGATAGTGATGACTTGCCTTGCTCAGGATAGTCCTTACTCTACAATCTTGATCAACCTTCTCCTCCTGAAAGCTGTGCACGTTGCCTCACGACTAATCGATACACCAATACTATAATATGCGAGAAAAACCAATATTCACCCAATCAATCAATCATGCGCAAACAAATATAAATGTTGAAGTCGCAACTAGGGCCGCTCATATTACTCGCTTCTATCTAATATAATGGTCGCAGTATCAAGGTCGGATTAACGAATCACTTCGGTGAATTGTTTGACTAGTTTATCAATCGAGCCATTATTTTAATTATGGATAGATTTTTCCCGACGTTATAACA
Source organism: Oryza punctata (assembly GCA_000573905.2). Taxonomy (NCBI): domain Eukaryota; kingdom Viridiplantae; phylum Streptophyta; class Magnoliopsida; order Poales; family Poaceae; genus Oryza; species Oryza punctata. The sequence goes on along the minus strand of CM002499.2, from coordinate 7,977,971 downwards.
GGTTAATAATTATCCAAGTTTTATTAGATTTGTGAGGTTAATAATATTAGATGAGCATGTTATCTTATTACACAATGTTATAACGGATAATCCTAATCCACAGTTGGGCTACCATTATATGAGGTCAAGATTTATAATTAGTATTTTGTCTATCTTAGATATTCTACCACATAATTTACATTTTAGTGGGTACAACCAAGTTATACATATACTACTCTATACCATATGACATTTATTAATCTCGTATAAGTGGTTTAATCATATTAGCATTGTTATTATTATTTCGCAAATATGCTATAAACTGACCTAAGGGTATCCCTACAAACTTACAAGGCCAAGCTTATTTAAATAACCTATGGGTCATGGGTTTAATCATATATATATATATATGTATATATGGTTAGTGATAATAAATGGCACTAATATTTTCCTACATGCTCTAGCAAGTTTTTGAAATAATACTTCCAATTAGTTAACATGATTTTCATAGTGAATAAACATGTTAGAGACAAATGTTATAATATCCACTGTACAGAACAATATCACTTTTATTTGTTAGCACCTCTTTAAGTTAGTTATTTATCTAATCATTTGATATTAATTATTTTATAGATACAAATATATTTTATTAAATAGTGAATTATATATTTATCGGAAAGTTCATGAATTTAGATGAATTTAGGTTCAAGTCTCACACAAATCGGAGCTAAAACGAATAAGTTACGCTTGTTCAAATATTCAAATTATTTTGAGAAAATTGTGAAAATGTACTGTTCATAGGTCATTTACTCTTAATCCATTTTATCCTAATAATTTTCCGTTAGCCGATTAAAGTATTAGTTTATTTCAATTTACGCGATTCCGAATAAATGGGACTCGGATAAATAATAGTTAACCCTAGACCGAAATAAGATACTCTACATATTTAATACTTATTTAATACTTAGGTTCCGATAATAATCATCCCTAACCGATAAATAGTTGGCTAAATAATGGTAACGACTAATTTCACGTATAATCTAATTATTGTGAAAAAAAAGTAACTAAATACCAACTAAATAGATGTTTTGAATGATTAACGGACAGTTGCTTACATTCGATAGCAATTTAAAAATGACCGGTAATTAATTCACCGATTATATTTAATCGATTTAGCGAAACTTTAACGAACGAAAATCTAAACAATCGGCTAAGTACCCCGCTAAAGAGTAATTATTTAAACGAATAATCTAGTTAGACGAATAATTTAAATTGTAAGTAAATATCCGATTTAATTTTACTTGTCTCTAAAATAATCGACGGCGACGAATATATCGATTTCCCTAAACTAGTATTTTATATTAATCTAGTACGTGTGCTCATAAATTAGATGAATAAAAATTAAATTCCTAATCCTCTAATTTATCTCTCCCTATTTTATTTTTATTTTTCCCTCTCCTCTTCTCTATCTTTTTCTTTTTCTTTTTCTTTTTTTTTTCTTTCTGCTCCTTCCTCTTCCTCGGTTCTCTCTCTTTTCTGTGCTTGCTCTCTTCTCTCTCTCTGTTCTTGCAGCAACCGGCAGGGGAGGGGAGGGGGCTCGGGCGGCGCTTACCGGCGGAGGCGGTGGCGGCGGCGGCGGCGGCGGCGGCGACCGGGCGACGGCGGCCGGCGGCAACGGCGGCAACCAGCGGCGCGGCGGCAGCTCGGCGGCGGCGGCAGCGACTATCGGCAGTGAGGGGGGGAGAAAAGGGGAAAATGGGGGAATGAGCTCGGCCGGGATGGGCTTTTATAGCCGGCCGGGGAGGTGACGACGCCGGCGGCGGTGGGCTCGAGGTGCGGCCGCGATGGCGACAGCGCGCGGCGCAGCAGGCGGCAGCGGCGCGGCAGCGGCGCGGCAGGCGCGGCAGCGGGGTGGGCTCGAGGGAGTGGGCGCACGGGGCTCCAGGCGCAGGCGGCGCAGGGGTAGGGCGCTAGGGTTAGGGTTAGGCGTGCGGTGGTAATGGCGGTAGGCTGTCGAGAGGAGGAAGATAAACAGTAGTTTATCTTTTTTTTTTTTTTTTTTTTTTTTTTTTTATATAGAGTTGTTTGAATTCCACATTTAGCGCTTTCCCAAAATTAATAATGATTGATATTAAAACTTATAATAGATTTAATAGTTCCTACTTTCCGGGGTTTTTAGGGTTAGGGAGGAATTTAAATAGGAAAAATAAAAAGGGTTCGATCCGTAAATTTCCTCGGCAACCAAATTTAATACTAATGTCTAAAAACCTAAATTTTGCTCATAAGTTGTGATGGTGCAAATGTTTTTTTATTGTGTTAATTAAATGATTTTAGCCCCAAAATTAGTCTAGATAATTTGGAGGCTTTCGATATTTCTAAAACTAATTAAAATATTCTAATGAGACCGCTATTAATATAGTGACACCCTGGTTTAATTTATTTACATATTAGTTTATTTTCTATAGAGGGGGTTTGACTTATTTGGTTTTTATTTCATGAAGACATCCATAGACTCGGTATAATATTGATCCCAATATTGAATTAAATACTCCCATGAGCCTATCTTACATGTAGAGGTCAATTTAGTTGTATGACCAATTATTTTATATGAGCGAATTTTATGCGACGGGAGACTTGATAAATTGTTTTAAGTATTAATTTAAATATTCCAATGAAACACCCATGTATAATAGGGTCACTGTAGCGGTGACCATTATTTCTTGTGTACTTATATTTCATATATTTCATGACACTCATCACATGGTTAAAGTATTTATTATTTGATTTGTACTTTATATTATTAATCATATTGCACTTTATTTGGCTTGCTTTTCTTGTGCAAAAATATTTATAGGGTAAATAATAAATTATGTATTCTGGTACATTATATTCATCTCTCAAATATAAATCTTTACCTTACTTTCATTGTGACCATTTATAGTTTTGGCAGACAACAGCAACCATAACATCCAGCATGATGCAAAAGTTCTAAAAAGTTCGAAATTTTAGTGATGTTTATTGCCGGAATTTTCAGGGTGTTACAAACCTACCCCCCTTAAAGGAATCTCGTCCCCGAGATTCAGGTGAAACTACAGAGACACTAACCCAGTTCAACTTTAAATATTGATTGACAAACAGCGCGCTAATCAAAGGTAGAAAATCCGAGGTCTTCGTGGCTTCCAGACGTCATGAGTTGATGAGCGAAGCGAAGCGACATTCTTTGTACTTCCGCCGTCTTGGTCAGCAACGGACTTAGATGACAGTCTTGGGGCACATGATCCATCCTTTCGCAGAGGAAGCAGGTGATCTTTGTTGTAGGGCATTCTCCGATTGGATGATCTTCGTCACAGTAGGGGCATTGAGTAACGCAATTGCTACCGTAGTGTCCTATCTCTCCGCAACGACTACATGCCTTAACCTTCAAAAATCCTTTGGATGATGCTTGGGCTTTGTTCTCTTCCGGGCTCATTTGTGAAGGCGGTGTTTCTTGTTCTTCATTGGTGACTTGAGTACAGTCTATCGCATAGTGTCCGAATTTTCCACAAGAAAAGCAGCAGCCATTCCTCCTTGGTGGCCATAGTTGTATCTCTTCAACCTCTTCAGGCAGATCACCCGTTTCTATTCCCATTTTAGTGAGGTCCAGCTCAGCATAAGTTATTAATGATGACGTCTTTCTCTTCCGATTTCTTTCCCACCAGGGTCGTATACGTCTTTGTCTAGGGAATTGTCGATGCCGAGATTTTGGATGCACCAATTGTGGCATTGGTGTTGGTAATATCCCTGAACTCATATCATATATCGGGTGCCCAAGCGAATTCCTTGTCTGTCCAAGTCGCAATTTTCCTTGAGGGCATTTATTGGCATAATGTCCTTTCTCGCCACAACTGAAACATGTGATATTTGCCTTCCATCCAGCTGGAGTCAAGTGGTAGCTCTCTTCTGTAGGATATTGCTTTATGTTGTTTAGACCAATGGTGCACTCTTCAGGTCTTGGCGATAGTTGGACTCGTCCCTTGTCACTAGAAACTTGGGGAGGGTCTTCAGAGAGTTGCATGGGTTGATCTATCCCCATATTGCGTAGGTCTTGTGAGTTGGAGGATTCCATGTTTCTTCTTGTTAGTTGGTCCATGGTCTTCTCGTCCTGTTGTGGGTTACTCGGTTAGAAGTTAGTAGGTTGAAGGTTAGCAAATTAAAATTCTTGATACCAATAGTAGCATGACAATGCTGATTTGTTGTCCTTATTCTTCATCTAGTCAATCCTTCACTTCTTGATATTATATCCTTCTACAAACTCCGTTGGTGAGGGTCGTGGTGGTATCTTGTGCAGTCTTACTGTCATATGATATTGGATATGCTCAAATCCTTGTCCGAGGGTGAATAAAACCTTGATATATGGTATTCTTTCTCCATGTTCCTTCTCACAAGTCGTTGGTCCTCTTAAGGTTTTCTTATCGTAGGCTACCCCCCTTAAAATAAGAAAGTTTAAGAGTAGGTTTTCTCTTTGACATAAAAAAAAATGGCTTTGCACAATACATCTTTTGAAAGCGGTGTTTGCAAGGTATTTAAAAATTTCGAAAGAGGTATTTTCTCAACCAACATAATTTGATAATAACATCTTCAAGGGAAGCTTTAGGCAATAGTTGACGAAGTCCAGCTTGAAAAACCTTTTGAAAGAACGCTTTTGAAGACATGCATTTAGAATTTGGTTTTGCATAAGGTTTTTTTTTTTGGGCAATAGATATTTGGAATAAAAATTTGGAGAAACGTTTACAGAGAGAGTTTTCTTTTCAGACCGTTTCCAGAATTCGAATGAAATGAGGAGTGGTTTTAGAGACCCAATTATGTTCAATTACACACTACCCAAGATAAAATATCTCCTTTCGTTTTGGCAATCATTTTGCAAAAGTGAATTTCAAGTCCGAAAGTTAATTTGTTTCGCAATATTTTCAAAAGACAACCCATAAATTAAAGTTTTTAGGGGATTTAAACCTGATGAGTTTGATTTGTCCTTGGAAGTTTGGTAGTAATCCGAGCTGAATCCCAATAACTTTCTCTTTCTTCTATCCTCTATCCATGTATTCTCATCCACCTTCTAGCTCACGATGTTTCATTTATTAATATTCCCCGACCTGCATACCATCTCGTGTTTGTCTTTGATCCGTAATCCTTCAAATTCTAGTATGCTTATGGAACCAACTAGCAATCTTGTGTGGCCTTCATATAGATCCGCAGTCTGTTTCCTCATAATCTTGGTTGTCCTACGTGTTACTCCCATGCCACCGGAAATACTTTGTGGTTACTAACGGCTTAGTCGAGCCTTCACTTCTACTGTACGAGGGTGTAACTAAAGGAAACTAGTACAAACAGCTATAAGTTGTCAGGATTGATAAGTCAGTTTCTGATCTTTCCTTTTTCTTCACTTTGTTTTCATATTATATGATGCAATCGTCTAATTTCGGGGATTAGGCTTCGGCAACACTCAATGATATCCCTATAGCGTCTTAATTTCTTTCGACCTCATTCTAAGATTTTGAAGTATAGGTGAGAGTATAGAACCAATATTTTTCAATAATAAATGAAGTGGTAAGGTCACCTTGTCAAAGAAAGGGTTGAGAGGTAAGGTAAAAATATATATATATATATTTTGGCGCATCAGAGTCAGACATTTTTCAAGAAAGGTAAGATGAATCCACAGTATTTGAAGTTTTTCGCAAAATTTTTTTTTTTTTACCATTTAAAAATAGCTTTGGAAAATATAGGATCCTTAAGCTAACGGCCATTCAATCTAGGGTCTCGACCTACAGTCGATATGCTCTGATACCAGCTCTGTCGACCCCCGATTTTGGGAATCGGAAATCTTACGTGTTTATCCGTACCAATCCCTGGATCAGTAGTTGGTACACACATACATAGCCGAATCACAACATATCACGAATGAATTCAGGCTAAGGGGTTAAATGCTTACATTAGGGCCAGGCAAGCCAGCAACTATCAGAGAACAACAGCGGAAGACGAAACAATACAAGGGCCCGGTTGACATGCCACAAGCAGTCGACTGGGGAACGAGACCTAGAACGGGACCACACTCCGATCATCCTGTTGAGTACGCAAGCGTACCAACAAGGGCTTCTCTTCAGGCACTCTGTTAAAAGATATATAGAGAGCAACAATGAGTACAAAAGTACTCAACAAGCCACCACACGAGAATGCACATGATAGAAGGTAATTCAAGGAATGGCTTCCGGTTCTTTTGCGTAAAGCAAATTTTATAAATCTTTTCACAAGCCTAAGACCTAGCATAGACTGATCAAATTTTTATACCATAGTTCATTAATCAACGACGGTTCTGTCCACCATCCATTGTCATCCAAGGATAGCTTCCCGCCATTGTGTCGTCATGGTTTTCTGGGGTCTACCCCTTCTCGCTTCTCGAGAAGTTGAACCACCAGCACATAAAAGTCATTATGCATACCCATCCCAATCAGTTTAAGAATTTAGAGTCTAGCCAAGTGTAATACATGTCCCGGTGCTCAATATCCGCGAGCATGGCTATTCGAATAGATTTAGTTACTCACACTGCAGTGGATGTACACTTTACCCGTACTCCGTAACTTGCCCAACAAATGAGCCGAAGTCCCAACGAATGAGACGCGTCACGGCAAAGCCTTTCAATAACCTCACATTGGCAGTACCCGCTCCATGAACTTACATCCTCATGCACTCTAGGCGTACACGGTTTCTAGCAGTGAGAGGAGTTCTGGCGCTCCCGGGAAGGGAAAAACTCACACATGCATTAAGTTATATTAAAATTTAGGTTCACACGTGACGGTCCTACCGGTGGCTACCCCACCGTAGGCCCCGCCCCTCATACACACTAAGAAAACCACTATGCAGGGATACTGCCTCCGCTCGGTTACTTACTCCGCTAGGTCTATACCCATCCGAGAAGTACGGTTGTACGAGGGTCGTTTCATGCTTAGCTTCATGGCTCGGTCCTTAATTGACCGGGGACGGTGCTAGCCTTTTCCGGATACCACCCAAATCCACCATCCGCCCCAGTCGAAAACAATTGTTTAATGTTTATTTTCCTTTCACAAATCATGTCATCAATGTCATGGCAATGTGGCGCTCATGTCTCCACATGCCGCATCTCAATTACCTTCCCAAGGTAATTGCCCAAGCATATAGCATTTTGATAAATATGAGTATGCAAAGTTCTAAGATAGCATTACTAAGCATCTGTCATAATTGACTAGGGACTCATACGTAACATGGTTACAAGGGGATATGGGGTAAACAACATTCAAGGCATGGCATAACAACAAGTAGGATGTTTATCATTGCATGCATCTTTATTTGTAAATAAAGTAATTTCGCAATTGGGATCAACATGTTCAAGGGATAGTGATGACTTGCCTTGCTCAGGATAGTCCTTACTCTACAATCTTGATCAACCTTCTCCTCCTGAAAGCTGTGCACGTTGCCTCACGACTAATCGATACACCAATACTATAATATGCGAGAAAAACCAATATTCACCCAATCAATCAATCATGCGCAAACAAATATAAATGTTGAAGTCGCAACTAGGGCCGCTCATATTACTCGCTTCTATCTAATATAATGGTCGCAGTATCAAGGTCGGATTAACGAATCACTTCGGTGAATTGTTTGACTAGTTTATCAATCGAGCCATTATTTTAATTATGGATAGATTTTTCCCGACGTTATAACAGGTTAATAATTATCCAAGTTTTATTAGATTTGTGAGGTTAATAATATTAGATGAGCATGTTATCTTATTACACAATGTTATAACGGATAATCCTAATCCACAGTTGGGCTACCATTATATGAGGTCAAGATTTATAATTAGTATTTTGTCTATCTTAGATATTCTACCACATAATTTACATTTTAGTGGGTACAACCAAGTTATACATATACTACTCTATACCATATGACATTTATTAATCTCGTATAAGTGGTTTAATCATATTAGCATTGTTATTATTATTTCGCAAATATGCTATAAACTGACCTAAGGGTATCCCTACAAACTTACAAGGCCAAGCTTATTTAAATAACCTATGGGTCATGGGTTTAATCATATATATATATATATATGTGTATATATGGTTAGTGATAATAAATGGCACTAATATTTTCCTACATGCTCTAGCAAGTTTTTGAAATAATACTTCCAATTAGTTAACATGATTTTCATAGTGAATAAACATGTTAGAGACAAATGTTATAATATCCACTGTACAGAACAATATCACTTTTATTTGTTAGCACCTCTTTAAGTTAGTTATTTATCTAATCATTTGATATTAATTATTTTATAGATACAAATATATTTTATTAAATAGTGAATTATATATTTATTGGAAAGTTCATGAATTTAGATGAATTTAGGTTCAAGTCTCACACAAATCGGAGCTAAAACGAATAAGTTACGCTTGTTCAAATATTCAAATTATTTTGAGAAAATTGTGAAAATGTACTGTTCATAGGTCATTTACTCTTAATCCATTTTATCCTAATAATTTTCCGTTAGCCGATTAAAGTATTAGTTTATTTCAATTTACGCGATTCCGAATAAATGGGACTCGGATAAATAATAGTTAACCCTAGACCGAAATAAGATACTCTACATATTTAATACTTATTTAATACTTAGGTTCCGATAATAATCATCCCTAACCGATAAATAGTTGGCTAAATAATGGTAACGACTAATTTCACGTATAATCTAATTATTGTGAAAAAAAAAGTAACTAAATACCAACTAAATAGATGTTTTGAATGATTAACGGACAGTTGCTTACATTCGATAGCAATTTAAAAATGACCGGTAATTAATTCACCGATTATATTTAATCGATTTAGCGAAACTTTAACGAACGAAAATCTAAACAATCGGCTAAGTACCCCGCTAAAGAGTAATTATTTAAACGAATAATCTAGTTAGACGAATAATTTAAATTGTAAGTAAATATCCGATTTAATTTTACTTGTCTCTAAAATAATCGACGGCGACGAATATATCGATTTCCCTAAACTAGTATTTTATATTAATCTAGTACGTGTGCTCATAAATTAGATGAATAAAAATTAAATTCCTAATCCTCTAATTTATCTCTCCCTATTTTATTTTTATTTTTCCCTCTCCTCTTCTCTATCTTTTTCTTTTTCTTTTTCTTTTTTTTTCTTTCTGCTCCTTCTTCTTCCTCGGTTCTCTCTCTTTTCTGTGCTTGCTCTCTTCTCTCTCTCTGTTCTTGCAGCAACCGGCAGGGGAGGGGAGGGGGCTCAGGCGGCGCTTACCGGCGGAGGCGGTGGCGGCGGCGACCGGGCGACGGCGGCCGGCGGCAACGGCGGCAACCAGCGGCGCGGCGGCAGCTCGGCGGCGGCGGCAGCGACTATCGGCAGTGAGGGGGGGAGAAAAGGGGAAAATGGGGGAATGAGCTCGGCCGGGATGGGCTTTTATAGCCGGCCGGGGAGGTGACGACGCCGGCGTCGGTGGGCTCGAGGTGCGGCCGCGATGGCGACAGCGCGCGGCGCAGCAGGCGGCAGCGGCGCGGCAGGCGCGGCAGCGGGGTGGGCTCGAGGGAGTGGGCGCACGGGGCTCCAGGCGCAGGCGGCGCAGGGGTAGGGCGCTAGGGTTAGGGTTAGGCGTGCGGTGGTAATGGCGGTAGGCTGTCGAGAGGAGGAAGATAAACAGTAGTTTATCTCTTTTTTTTTCTTTTTTTTTTTAGAGTTGTTTAATTCCACATTTAGAGCTTTCCCAAAATTAATAATGATTGATATTAAAACTTATAATAGATTTAATAGTTCCTACTTTCCGGGGTTTTTAGGGTTAGGGAGGAATTTAAATAGGAAAAATAAAAAGGGTTCGATCCGTAAATTTCCTCGGCAACCAAATTTAATACTAATGTCTAAGAACCTAAATTTTGCTCATAAGTTGTGATGGTGCAAATGTTTTTTTTATTGTGTTAATTAAATGATTTTAGCCCCAAAATTAGTCTAGATAATTTGGAGGCTTTCGATATTTCTAAAACTAATTAAAATATTCTAATGAGACCGCTATTAATATAGTGACACCCTGGTTTAATTTATTTACATATTAGTTTATTTTCTATAGAGGGGGTTTGACTTATTTGGTTTTTATTTCATGAAGACATCCATAGACTCGGTATAATATTGATCCCAATATTGAATTAAATACTCCCATGAGCCTATCTTACATGTAGAGGTCAATTTAGTTGTATGACCAATTATTTTATATGAGCGAATTTTATGCGACGGGAGACTTGATAAATTGTTTTAAGTATTAATTTAAATATTCCAATGAAACACCCATGTATAATAGGGTCATTGTAGCGGTGACCATTATTTCTTGTGTACTTATATTTCATGACACTCATCACATGGTTAAAGTATTTATTATTTGATTTGTACTTTATATTATTAATCATATTGCACTTTATTTGGCTTGCTTTTCTTGTGCAAAAATATTTATAGGGTAAATAATAAATCATGTATTCTGGTACATTATATTCATCTCTCAAATATAAATCTTTACCTTACTTTCATTGTGACCATTTATAGTTTTGGCAGACAACAGCAACCATAACATCCAGCATGATGCAAAAGTTCTAAAAAGTTCGAAATTTTAGTGATGTTTATTGCCGGAATTTTCAGGGTGTTACATCGGCAAAAAGGTATATCTTGTTATGGCGAGTTACATCATTAGGGCTAGTGCTTACATCTCTATGACACTCTAGTTCTTTGTTGTGATTCTCCGAGTTATCATATATGTTATATAATTTAGATCGACAATGCAATCTACCTATATCGGCTAGATCCTTTCTAGGGTTTCATCGATATTGACTAGATTACTTTGTTAGTCTAGGTTATATAATGTATCCACCATCCCGAAAAGGCAACCATCGGCTTGATTCTTTAGATCTCATGCTTCTATTTATACTTAATGCTGCATTGGTTCAGTCCAACCTATTAAGTCGTATTTAGAATCATGGTATCTAACCTGCTTTATGGTTGTTAATAAGAATAGTATCGGGGTTTCAGCCGATCTTACCTGATATAGATGTTTTACATTGTGTTATGCTTTGTTTAATATTCTATATTTGCCCCTTATATCAGGATCTAATCTAATATAAATATATTAAGCTTGATATCAATCTAATTGGTTATAGTTTAATATATTTATTACTAGAGAATATCTTAGCATAAGGTCGTATCGGAGCTATAGCCGATACATACTTAAACCTAGATACCGGCTATGACATCAGTATACTTAATCATTATTTCATGTTATCTTTAGACTTGGGCAATTTATACTGTCTCGGTTCAGTCCGATCTATCCCAATTGCTTATTTCTAAAGTAGTATTGATTTACTGATTATGTAACGTTGATCTTTTTAGCCCATATACTAGTTTTAGGGTTAATTTTATCATTGATTATACCTTACAGCCGATTCATGCTTCATTGCATCGGCTAGGTCACATACGATATGAAATCGGCCCTATGGCCGATTGTCTATCATTTACTGATATTCTTTGCATGTTTTTCTTGTTGATTGCAGGATCAAATCAACTGGCACGCCCTTAAATCTGAAACCCTAATTTTAGACCTGCACTAGAGTAAAGCAAATCTCTCAGGCCAGTGTGTGTTTTTTGCATCAACACGCTTTTGGCACGCCCAGTGGGACCCGTGTCATCATGTCTCCAAACATCACTGAAGTTGCGGAGGACAACATCGTCGCGGTTACACCCGAGCAGCTGAGTGACGAACAGAAAGAAGAATTGCAACAAATGCTGAACCAACTCCAAAATCAATATTTGCACTCGTTCACAGTCACCCGGCAAGGCACGGTTATCCAAAGGACCAAAATCCAAGTACCGACGATCGTGAAGCAAGACCCAAGTACTTCTGGATCCGGAGAAGAAAAGGATAAACAAGTGAAAACCGAATCAAGTAACGAAGAATTGCACACATTGCAAGATCGCATTGATTCAGCTGTACATCATGCGCTAGTCAACCAGTCCGGAGTACTTGTCAACACGTTGACAAATATGATCAAGTTGGTAGTCGATGGGACAATAGCCGAAGAAAAGGCTAAAGGACCTATTTACCTACCAGACGGCACGTTCCCAGCATATAGAACCGTGAAGACAGAGATCGGCGGAAATCAGACAAATCAACAAGTGCTTCAAACCCAGGCTCCATCGGCTCCCTTCTCAAGTTCAAATATTCCATCAATTCTAACCAGATCACAGCCAATCACTGGGGGGCAAGCATCAACTCAATTAACACCAGAACAATTGATCCGTATTCTTCATCCAAAACCGCCAGCTGTTGACACATCTTACCAAATTCCTTCGGTTCCACGACAGCCGATTGGAACTACTTAGTCGATAAGCCAGCAATACAGTACAGAACAACTTCCTTATGTGCCACCACAAGGCATATCGGCTGGCTTTAATAATCTTTATCAGCCTCACTCACCACGACCTCAGCCGATCCAATACGGCCAGACGGATCCACTACAGCATCAGTATGGCGGAGCAATACCTCATCAGCCCTGGGCTGATATGATCGCTGACGTCATGAGGGAGCAATTCGGGCTTAAACCGAAGGATAATGGCAATATGTATCGGCATCCATATCCAGAATACTTCGATCGAGTTCCATTACCAAACCGATATAAGGTGCCAGACTTCTCCAAGTTTTCGGGGCAAGACAATATATCAACTTACGAGCACATTAGCCGATTTTTAGCTCAGTGTGGTGAGGCATCGGGTACAGAAGCTCTCAGAGTTCGTCTGTTCCCACTGTCACTATCTGGATCAGCATTTACATGGTTTTCATCGTTGCCATATAATTCGATCAGGAGCTGGGCCGATTTGGAGAAACAATTCCACAAGTACTTTTTCAGTGCAGTTCAAGAAATGAAGCTATCGGACCTCACAGCTATTAGGCAGAAATCAGACGAATCGGTTCCAGATTATATTCAACGATTCAGAGACGTGAGAAATAGATGTTACAGCCTATCTTTATCAGATTCTCAACTAGCCGATCTAGCCTTCCAAGGTTTGCTGGCGCCGATCAGGGAGAGGTTCTCGGCTCAAGACTTTGACAGTTTAGCACACTTGGCTCAGAAGGTATCGGCTCATGAGACAAGATTTCAAGAGGTTAGGAAATTCATCAAAAAAGCGAACAATGTAAATAATGTCTACAATTATGATTCTGACTCCGAAGATGAAGACCCAGATATCAATGCAGCCGAATGGGTTAGGAACAAGAAGACGGTGGTCTGTCAATGGGCTAAGAATTCGGCTACAGAGGAAAGGTTTGACATCGACATTACCAAGGCCGATAGGATCTTTGATCTCCTTCTTCAAGAAAAATAGATTCAACTACTGGCAGGACATGTCATCCCATCGGCTGAAGAGTTGAAGAAAAAGAAGTACTGCAAATGGCACAATAAGGATCTCATCACACTAACGATTGCAAAATTTTCAGACAACAGATCCAGTCGGCTATCGAACAAGGAAAAATTAAGATTGATGGATCCAACATGGTAAAGAGGCCGATGAAGATAGATGGACATCCTTTTCCAGTTAACATGGTGCATCCTGGATACAACAGGAATACAACCGATGGAAATAAAAACTACACTAGGAGGATCAAATCAACTGGCACGCCCTTAAATCTGAAACCCTAATTTTGGACCTGCACTAGAGTAAAGCAAATCTCTCAGGCCAGTGTGTGTTTTTTGCATCAACACGCTTTTTGCATCAAGATAGAATATTAAACAAAGCATAACACAATGTAAAACATCTATATCAGGTAAGATCGGCTGAAACCCCGATACTATCCTTATTAACAAGCATAAAGCAGGTTAGATACCATGATTCTAAATACGACTTAATAGGTTGGACTGAACCAATACAGCATTAAGTATAAATAGAAGCATGAGATCTAAAGAATCAAGCCGATGGTTGCCTTTTCGGGATGGTGGATACATTATATAACCTAGACTAACAAAGTAATCTAGTCAATATCGATGAAACCCTAGAAAGGATCTAGCCGATATAGGTAGATTGCATTGTCGATCTAAATTATATAACATATATGATAACTCGGAGAATCACAACAAAGAACTAGAGTGTCATAGAGATGTAAGCACTAGCCCTAATGATGTAACTCGCCATGACAAGATATACCTTTTTGCCGAAGATCAAACTGATGCAGCATGACTCGAAAGCACAAACTTGTCGAAAGTGGAAAACAAAGGTTTGGCGATGCGCCGAGATTGATTGAACGTGTGTTGTTATTATTTACAAGACCTCGGGATTATATTTATACCCGAAAATACAAACATTGTCCATCACGGACACGACTCATATTAACCTAATACAAATCCAACTAACAAACAAATCCCTTAGGCGGACTCTTACCGAGAATATCTATAAGGAAATTACATAAAATATCATAATTAATAGATACAATTGCCTCCTCAGGACTTTATCCGTGCATGGCAATCCATATGAAGCACGTTAACACAACCTGGTGACGTGTACCAAGTCATATTACCGACATCGGCTCCATCGGCTAGCCTTTGTTCAACTCTGACTCTACCGATCAGTCCACAGCCGATTCGGACTCCAGCCGATGCGCATTCTGTTGCCGATATCCACTTCGGACTAGGTTGTGTTTCCGATCCTTGCAGATAGATTTGCTTACCAAATTTCGTCGTCAACAGGCCCCTGGCCCTAGGGCGAAGCCCCTAGCCCGGGCTGGTTCGACGGCGGCCACCCCGGTGCACCTTGATTGGAGCCTCCCTCTGGCTGGGCCGGAGGGGTTGTGCTTGAGATGTGGGGTTGATTGAGCTGCTGAAGGAAAGCTTGAAGCTGCGCCTGCAGTGCCGAAGCCCCCTCCGCCATTGCTTGTGACATTTGACTAGGCGGCGAAGAGTGTACTTTGATCGTGGCCGGCCGAACTCGCGGCCGCTCGCCAGGGAGTGAGTGCACTGCTGCGGCTGAAGGCTGGCCGGGGAAGCACACTGGTCCTTGCGCGGTCTGTGCCGGAGGGGCTTGTACCGGCGCTTGCTGATAGGCTTGAGGCGGGATGTAGCCTGCCGAATACTAGAGGATGGGGGCCAGAGCGATCTTGGCTTGCCGTGTTGCTTCGTATGCCTGCTGTTGCTCCTGCATTTGACGAAGCATGTCTTGGAGTCGTGGCATGTTCTGCCGCATGGCCTCCATGTTTGCTTCGGCTTGTGCGTTGAGGCCGGGGTTGACTTGCACGGTGGCCAGTGTAGTCGAAGCCGGCTGAGTTGCCGAAGGGACTTCCGGTACCTGCTCCGCCGAAATGGTCGGGGCCGAAGTTGGCGGTTGTGGCGCAGGCGCCGAAGCTGACGGCGCAGCCGCCACTTCGGCAGGCGCCGAAGGCTCCGCGCCCTCGTCGGTGGCCATCGCCTCTTCCGCTATGCTCTCCTTTGGGTTCGCAACCCTCTCTTTTGAGACCTTTTTCGGTGGCATTAGCTCTCAGTGGTTTCGCTCAGAGGTCCCCACGGTCGGCGCCAGCTGTTGTCGAAACGACAACTGCATACGTCGAAGGACGTGGATACTCAACGGTTGTTGGGAAAGTAAAGTGTAATGAATTTTGTATTAAATTCGGATCCCCTTTTACATGGCCCGAGGTGACTATTTATAACCCCATTACAGATCCCCTTTTAGGGTTTTAGGGCTATTACAGGGGAAATTACATGGTCACCCTCATAAAGGGGCTCTTACATGGGTATTCAATGTAATTAAGGTGTATGGGCCCTCAATGGGCCGTTTGGCGGCTACTGGCTCCTTGGCCCATGAACCGGTGCGATTGGGCCGGCCCACTGGACCCCCTTGAATTAGGTCCGTCTTGGTGAAGTCACCCTCCTTCGGTGCATGCCTTCGCCATGCAGCCTTCGCCCAGGCCGATGGGAGCCCAGTGTGGCTCTTCGCCCATCGCCTCTCTTGCCCTGATGTCTTCGCCGCTGGGCTTCGCGTCAAGAGCCTTGGGCGCCTAGAGTTCGGATCCTTATCGCCTGGCTAGTTTCGGCAGGCTTGGTCAAAGGGCCTCATGGCATATCGCCAACAATGGGGGAAGCCACCAATATACTGTAAATTATGTATTCGGATCAACTTAATTTAATGTCAATCTCAATGTCCATGTGGAAAGGTCGTCCCTTTTTCTGAAAGCTGTACGATTTGATTTACGTCAAGTGATTTAAAAGAAGGATTTTGATTTTATGGACAAGGTTTAACTCTAAAAAACACAAAAGAGTTAACTAAGCTAAAAGGTCAACAACATTTGATACATTGAAGTAAGAGCAAATTGCATTTGTAATATGATGCTCGTTTTGGTGTAAGAACTTATCCGGTATGTACGAACCAAGGATAAAATGGCATGGTAAGGTTAATTTTACCAAGTTGACGCTTGTGTCATAAGACTGTTTTTCATATCTTTCCCACTTCAATCATTATGTTTTCACTACTTCACTACTAGAATAATTCTAAGATTTGCCAAGCGTCCAAGCCAAAAATCCTACAAACAGTCGGAAAGATTTAGGTGGCCGACCGTTTGATATTTTAATGAGGGTTATTAAGAGAACATTCGGCTATTTAGCATGTGGCCGACGGGATATTTAAGTAAGTGAGAGTTTTAAGATTCCACTAGGAAATGAAATGGTTATAAGTGACCGACGGTATAAACCCCCAGGGTAAAAAGTTAGAAATCTTGTAGTGTTTATTCTATCTTTTAATTAACAGATGTATGTGTATATGGTATGCTTCGCATATTCGTGTTTACGCAACATTCCAATATTAGCTGTGTCATGTCCTTTTGGTCTTGTTCACGCATATCAGATAAATTTATGCACCAAAGCAAGTGTTTGATAAGTTCAAGCACTACATTGCAGTAAAATGGCAAGTCCGTGTAACGCTAATGTAAGTTACACCTAAGTAAATATACATTAAGAGTTAGCTAGTTAAAAAACATCCATTAGTAGTTCTAGTGTATGCATTGTCTACATGCTCTCTTTTTCCCATCACTAGTTTGCTTTGTCTTTTGATTGTGGTTGGAGTTGGGTTCTCCAAATAAGCGCAGTGGACTGGTAGCTGGTTTCCCCAGCAAAAACTATGCATGCAACATATTGCTTTCCATAAAAAAGCAGGGCTGCGCTGCCATTTTCAAGTATAGCCATCCATGGCATGCACCTGATTGTCTTTAACAAGAGAGGATTCTCATAGGAACTTAATTGATAGGGAGTGCATATGTTTCTTTCTTAATAATATATGAAATATATTCTTATACAAATATGAAATTTTTAATGAAGAAAGATTGTACAAATTAATCAAACTAAGAAATATCCTAGCTACATTTACTGATTAATTCAGAATCCAGTAATTCAATTATTTGTTATTATGTGCACTACATGTTTGCTTTCATTGTTTTAAAAAATTAGGCGATTATTCACCCATCTGATTGGCTCCATCTTAATTTTATAGCCTCTCTTTCAACCTCTTCTGCTTTCGCAACCTTGGCAACAAATTCCCTACAGGACAACATCAGGGAACCCTGGTCATCTTGGATAATCACCCCAATGTAAATGCACTTTGTAACTGCAGGTAATACCACGAGAGATTAAAGTGAGTAGTTCTCAGCTTATTCCATTCTAGCTTGGAACATGGCATCCATAACAGACAAACTGCTGGATTGCAGAAAATAAATGTAACAAAATTGAGAAAAAATCACAGAAAATGATTGCGCTGTGGGAGTTTAATCTGTCTCATATGGGCAATTCGGAAGAGTCATAGAAACAGAAATTGCTTATTAAGAATGATCTTCTATCAAACCCAGCTGAGCTAATTCATTACATTTGTTCTTGGATCTCTTCATGGTCAATATTGCAGAGCTCAGAGGACAAAAAAAGAACAGAAGAAATCTACCACTGGAAGTATGGATTGCAGAGGAGATGGAGAAGTTTGCAGGGAGGAAGAGAATGAAATACTTGCTGTATTTTGCTGCAATTTGTTGGCCCTGCTACTGGTGATTCTATCTGGATAGTGATTCTGGCATCTAGAGGCTAAGTTTCGCGTTGTGTCTGGGGACTTGAAATTGAATAGCCAAGAGAACCTTGCAGGTAGGTTAAGCAGTATAGTATGTCGGAGGCGAAGCTTCACATGAACTTCTTTCTTCCTGATGTCACTCATTCCGAATAAGTTTACGCAAGTGATCTCGGGGAATCTCGAAAGCATGAATAAAAGATTAATTGGCTTGTTAATATAGTGGTAATCTGTTTAGCTAGAAAGCTATGCATAGTAATTTTTTTTTGTTGATATGTGCACGTGCTAACGCTACGGTGATTTTAAAAAAATTGCAAAAAAACATATTCATGAAAATAAGACTTTTTTCTCTGCTACGTAGGGATTATGCGTGTGTTTTGAGTCTCATGTATGTAAAGTCATAAGCTGTAGATCAATATACTTTTCATAGATTTTGTCAACAATTCGATTTGTTAGACTTATAAATGAATGGCATACGAGCGTACTCAAGAAGCCACAAAGATTTCAATCTGATGTAGTTCTACTAAAATAATTGAAGAGAAGCTGTTTAAGAAGCCACAGATTAATCTGTTATATTTCTATAGAAATAATTAAGAACTAAAATCAACCTTTCGTGTACAACACTTTCTACACTGATAATATCATCACTAAGAGGTCATGATGATCCCTGTATTCCTGTTACTATTAAAAGTAGAACAATCAATGTAAACATCAGTATTTTACTCTGATCGAAATATACGAACAATAACATCAGTATTTTACTCTAATCCTGACATTCTGCAACGATAGAAAACACAATGGGCAACAAATTGAACTTTGGAACCACCCATATTCCTACGGAAATATAATGTGTATGTGGAATCACTATCAATTTTTTTGCTTAGTTCATACCATTCCCTGAGTTCTGAATACTTAATCATAGAATAAAAATAATATATATGCTAGGTCCATATTAAAATCCAAGTATCAATTTATCAAGAATGTAATAAACCGAGCAAAATAAACCAGTGAATCAATTTATCAAGCAACTACCGAACATGAGAGAAATTGATGCACCTGTTGAACTGTGGCAGGAGAATTCATTATGAGGAATTCCATATAACAGGAACTCATTGGTGCTGGCAGCGAAAATGAACATGGGTTGTGATGTCCTTGCAATGGAGATGTCACGTCCAAAGTTCAGAAAATGGGGCTATCTCTAAATTTTCCAGGTTCAGATAAGAAGTCGGCAGTGTGAGAGGCGATTAGATGACTTCACTTAAAGGGAATCCAATGGCTCACAGTGCAAAGGATGA
Source organism: Oryza punctata (assembly GCA_000573905.2). Taxonomy (NCBI): domain Eukaryota; kingdom Viridiplantae; phylum Streptophyta; class Magnoliopsida; order Poales; family Poaceae; genus Oryza; species Oryza punctata. The sequence continues at coordinate 7,958,559 of CM002499.2, read as the reverse complement.
GATCGATGGTTCAAGTCAGACGTGGGTTTTCTCCAGGCTGTATTGTTGACGTCATGTTTTGTCGGGATGTGTTTAACCTGTTCTTAATTTCAGAACTTTTCTTTCGTAACACTTGATTGTAATCAACTAATTAAACCAGGCCTATATATATATCCTGAGAGCTGGGTGGAATGAAGTAAGAAAAGCATATTCCTAGTCTCCTTAATAGTACAATAGCCAGCTTAGAACACTATGATTTATCCCCAACTCTCTTAATTCCAAATCTGAACACAAGCTGCTAGCTTGTCTTACATTTCAAATCCCATCTGACCCTGGGTAGTGACAGGAGACCTACAACAGCATGGTGGCTCAAAGCCAGCGGCAGTGTGGGAACTCAAGCCCATGAAGTCCTAATTTCAGTATGCACAGATCAATTAGAGGAAATCATTTGCTTGATCAGAACAAAACAAAATTATGACGAATCTGATTAGTTTGCTAAGGTAGTATGGTAGTAGTAAAAGTAAGCAAATCATTAAATTCAGCAAAGACGAAGATTATATGCATATATTTCTTTTTGAATTGCACATTCATATTTCCTTAGTTGCGACCCGAGAATTCAGGCAATTACAGTTAAGCAGAATACTACAATGTTTGTGGGCAACTGAACCCAGGTATACAAGCCTAACCTTTAGCACACCTTCAGCCTAACACAATGGTTTTTTATCACTATAATCAGATAAAGTCTACTCAGCATTTCTGATATTGTATTCAACAAAAAAAATCAGGTGCTTCTAGTTCTTATCCTCATCAATTAGCGACTGAAAATTAGTACACCTCGTATTGATAAATAGCAGCATATATCAATAAATCTTGTATCTATTAACAATCTGAATTTAACCTTTTTCTGTTTTAACAAATTCAATTGATAAATAGCAAACTCGTCCATTCAGTAGTCCTACATAAAAATCATGTTCCATCACGGAAACCTATGTCAGACTACGAATTAGTGACTCCACTTAAGAATTACCAATACATCCTTATGTAAATATCTTGAAATGAGATAAGTGACAAAACACCTTGAGGAAAAGGATACAGGGAAGATTTCCTACACACAGTTTGGAATAGAAAAAAAACAAGAATATGATGTTTTAAATTCTGAAAAGGAGGTGGGGAAATTAAGAGGTAAAACACAGTACTGGCTCATGGTTTATCTGCATGATGGAGTAGAAAATAACTGTAGTGCACTATTTGTATACAATAGCAATTAATAGTTAACAGAAAAAGAGTGTACATCTAGGTAAAGAAGGTATTTCTTTGAGTTGTTTAACAACTTGGTCAGCAAGACGTGTGAAGAGCAGATAAAACACATTGTTTCTTCCAGGGAACTGATTAAGTCTGATATATGCTGTAGTAGGATACTTTCACTCCTGGTAATAACTGTTCTTTCCAAGTATTTTAGAACATTGTGCCCATGGACACATATTTGCTCTAAGATTCATCAGGATAAAATAAAGATCACCTTAGCTTGAGCCTGCTGCAAGCAAGGGCCAGGTGCTTCTCCATAGCAGAACAAATGTATTATTATTGCTGGAACGAATAACAGTAAAAATTATTCAAAGGAATTGATTATCTGCCATTCTGGAATATCAACAATTACAACACAAGCACTCACTTGTCAATGTCAGCCACCAGGTTAGATCAAGCAGAGTTTGGGCACTGGATTAGTTATGTACGCTAGCATCCTGCATCCAAACGTTCCATGTTCAAAATTCATATTCCCCGAAATTCCTTGAGTACTGGTGTTTTAATCAAATTATTGATCCTCTGTGTAAAAAATACAGGTTCATCAGGTGGCAGATGTAGAACTGATAAGCATTTTGACTCTCAAACTGTATAATTGCAGTGTCAGAAAGATCAAAATGGTTTAGCAGCAGTACAAAAGATGCAACATACCTTTAAACATGCCAGCAATTCAAATGGGTAGTGCCATTAATATATCTGCTACACCTTGCAGTACAATCCTTACATAACATCCGTAAGAAAGAGAAACAGGGCAAACTCAAATCAAAATAATGATCGAAACGAAATGATGTTTCAACATTTCACAGAGCGCAGCGGTTGAGCAGGGCGACGCAACGTCGGAGACGGAGGCCAGCAGATTGACATGGGGATGTTGCAACGGGCTCGCCGTTGGCGACGCGGTGGCCGGTAGTTGATCGAGGAGATGCAAGATCGGCGATGGAGACCAGCGGATCCAGTCGATCGGCGCGGAAATGCGATGTCAGCGACGAAGACTGGTGCGGAAGCGCGGTGTGACTTGCCATGGACAGGGGCTGTGCTTGGACGGATGGCGGCGTTGATGGTAGGAACATCGCTGCGAGGAGGACCATCATCGGCGCCCGGCAGGGAGCGCTAGCTGGGGAGCGCAGCGTGGAGGGCTGTGAGAGGCGAGACGACGGGGAGGTGAAGGGGCAGAGGGCGGAGCATATGGGAGGGAAAGGGGAGGAGATCGCGCGAGTGCACCCCTAGATGACCCGCACACCGCAGCAATCGTTGGATCTGACAGCGTAAGTTTGGGACGTTGGCTTTGAAATAAATAGATTGATCTTAAACTACATCTCTTCCTACATTTCTAATAATCCCGATCAACTTATCCATTTGGAATATTCATTTTGAACAATCTAATCCGAACAATAGGACTCGAAATCTGCACCCAAATGGACACCATAGCAAAAGAAATCCACACGAAGTGTAAAAATAAAAATCACAGTACTCGATCCATTCGAAGTCAACCTCACCATCTAATTCCTTACGTAAAACTCTTTTTTTACCCCATCACAATATAAAATATATAATAACACAAATGAGATGTGATGTGGCTATTTATTAGTCTATAATTGAATAAATTCGACAGACACCTAAATTACCTTGCTGTACTGTAATTTCAAACTGCATTACCATTGGTATACTATGCTGGTTCTGGTACCATAGCAGATAAATACATTCAGACTCGAGTATATTCCAGTCAATGATCTATTTTTGCTTGTTTGAGTTTTATACTAATAAAAACTTTTAACCACTAAAAACTCCACACTTACCACGAAGATGCAAATGACACCTTTTTTGACGGTTTCCCTTGGACTGTAAAATGCAAATGAGAGAAACAAAACATGAGCACACGAATATAATGAAAAAAAAAATTGCAAACATTCAATTGAGGACACTCACAGAAGATTACTGGGAGCAGGACGAGGCAGGCGAGCAACGCCATGCTGACCAGAAGCGAGCATCCCATGGCAGTGAACCACATACATACCCAATCCCCAAATTTCTCAATCACGCGAAAATGAATCAAACATAAATCGACATTTCGCCCAGAACAACCTAAATCAAACAGTTAAACCCAAAAAAAAAATCCTAACTCAAGGGGGATAACTCGGGCTGGTAGTCGCCATGGCCATGGTGGTGGTCGTGGTCATGGTCGTGGTCATAGTGATCATGGTGGTGGTGGTGGTGGCTGAAGGAGTCGAGCTCAAAATCTGCCTTCTCTGCGAGCCCCTCCGGGAGAAGCCGCCGCTGGATCTCGCCGCCCTCGCCGAGATGGAGAGCCCCATCCACATACTCGACTTGGGTGCAGCGAGGAGGAGGAGATGGGTGGCGTGCAAGGACGCCGGGGATGGGGTTGACGATGGGGAGGGTCGACTGGGTGGCGGGGATGGAGGAGGAGATCGAGGCATAAGGAGCAGCGGAGACGACGACGACGTGCATGGATGCTGGGGGGCGACGGCTACCAGTGGCAATGAGGAGTTGGATTGGGGATGGGAGGGAGGAGGCGGCCGTTTAGAGGGAGCGGAGCAGGAGAAAATTGACATTATACCATCGTCAAAACGGGGCTTCGCTATAATATCATCCTACAATTGGGATTCACCCAAATACCACTTTCAACTATGACCGACCCGCTGTAATGCCATCCCAAATCATTTTCATCAAAAGTAAAAGAATTTATCCTTTTTTCAGGTAAGATGACGAAATTACCCCCGAATCATTTGCGTCGTAACAAATCGGCTGGGAGAGGGCGAGATAGGGTTAGGGTTTCCGATCTGGGCGCGGCCACGGTGTCTTCCTCGTGCGCCGCCGCGACGCGCCGCCCTTCCCGAGCGCCGCCGCGTCGCCCTGCCCTCTCCCCGAGCACCGGCGCGCCGCGTCGCCCTGCCCTCCCCGAGCGGCGCCGCGACGCCCTACCCTTCCCGAGCGTCGACGGGCCGCCGCGCCTCCCCGAGCGCTGCCGGGCCACGCCGCCCTCCCCGAGCCCGCCGCATCTCCCCGAGCGCCGCCCTCCCCGAGCGCTGCCGGGCCACGCCGCCCTCCCCGAGCCCGCCGCATCTCCCCGAGCGCCGCCCTCCCCGAGCGCTGCTTCGCCCTGGACCTCCCCAAGTGCCGCCGGGCTGCGCCGCCCTTCCCGAGCCCGCCGCACCTCCCCGAGCGCCGCCCTCCCCATGGTACAGGAGTGATGCAGATGGAGTGCATTCTACTCAGATTATTTCTTCCATGATTTCTTCCTTCCTGATGTATGCTTGTGTCCCGTGATGGTAGTGCGGAATAGTTGTGAGTCGGGTTGATGGGAAAGTATATTTTCATCGGTTCTTTTGTGCATTGAGTCCTTGCATTGAAGGTTTCATAGAGGGATGTAGGCCATACATAATTATAGACTCTATTGTACTTAATGGGAGTTGGAATGGGCATTTAGCTGCAGCCACGGCTATAGATGGTCACGATTGGATGTACCCACTGGCTATAGGATTCATAGATGTAGAAACAGAAGATAATTGGATGTGGTTTATGACACAGTTACATAGGGTTATAGGAGATATTCGTCCTCTTGCTATATGTACAGATGCATGCAAAGGTTTGGAAACAGCAGTGCATCGTGTGTTCCCTCATGCTGAACAGAGGGAATGCTTTGTGCACCTTATGAAAAATTTCATCAAAAGATTTGGTAGTGCTGTGAACTCAGAGATGTACCCTGCAGCAAGAGCATACAGGCGTAGTGTTTGGGAAGAACATATGAGTTCAATTTTAACATCATGCCCTAATGTGCTGCCCTGGCTTAAGAATTACCATGCATTGAAGTGGATGCGGAGTGGCTTCAACCCTGAGATCAAGTATGATTACATAACCAACAACCTTGCAGAGAGTTTCAATAATTGGATGAAAGATTTTAAGGACTTGCGTGTGTGTGACCTTGTAGACAAGTTTAGGGAGAAGGTTATGGTGCTGTGGGACAAGAGGAGAAGGATTGGAGAAAGGTTAAGTGGGAAGATCTTACCTGCAGTCACACAACAACTGAAGACAAGGACTAGGGGTTTAGGTCACTTGTCCGTTATAAGAGCTGACCAGTTTAGATGCAGAGATATGCGACAACAGCACTACTAATGGAAGGCATGTTGTCAAGGCATACTTGCAGTATTGCTCTTGTGAGGAGTGGCAACACATTGGGAAGCCTTGCCAGCATGCTTTAGCTTTGATTAGCTCACAACAGATCAGGGATGTTCAGTTTGAAGATTATGTTCACCCATACTATTCTGTGAAGATGTTTAAGGATGCATACAAGAGATTGATTGAACCATTGCCAGACAAGTCATATTGGCCCCATGTGGATCTACCATTTGAGGTGTGTGCACCGCTACCAAGGAAAACAGTGGGTAGAAATAGGAGGCTTAGGTTCAAGAGCTGTCTTGAAGGTGGCGGTGGAAAATCTAAAGCCAAAGCTGCTGCCAATGAGACTGATAAAGGGAAGAAGCAGATGATAAGAGGTAAAAGAAAGTGTAAAGGATGTGGGGAATTGGGTCATACCCAAACTAGCTACAAATGCTCCCTTAATGGAACAAAGAAAAGGCAAGGCTGCAACATTTATTTCTGTTTTTTCACAATTTACTTTTGTTTACTTGATTTACTTCTGTATTTTTACATGATTTGCAGGAAGAGAAAGCCACGATGGAATACCACAAAGTATGGAAAGGCTCCTGAACCACAAGTTTCTCCCCCATCAAACCCAACCAGAGAAAGTATATTGAATGATAGCCCTATTCGAGTGACAAGACGGTTAGTATTATTTCTGGTTACTGCCTATTTGAGATTTATATTTCTGAACCTTACACAATACCTAGACAAATTTTGAACTTTGTTGTCAGCTGTAGTATTTAGCTATATGTCTGAACCTTAAATTACCTTGACAAATCTTGATCTATGTAGGAACTTGACCTACACTTGTAAATATGTTTTTACATTTTGCTGAACTAGTATATTTTTACATTTTGCTAAACTAGTATATTTTGAGCTATGTACTATCTTGACTTGTATTTCTAAACTTGTAGCCGACTTGCTATGTTGTTGGGAGAAGGATCAAGTTCTCAGCCGGCTATGGGACAAGGAACAAGTTCTCAGCACACTTTGACAGCTCCTAGCTGCTTTCAACCCAGCATGACAGAAGCTTGTTCCTCTCATGTCACAAGTAGGCCACCTGCAGAAAAACAGAAGAGTGCAAGAAAGCTTACACCAAAGAAAAGGAAGACCAACTAAGTTGTTGGCTGAAAATTCCAAATTATGCCTAATACCTTTTGTGAACTAAAATTAAGCCTAGTTGATGTGGGAACTCTATATTTACCTTTTGTGAACTGAGGTGTGAACTGAGATGTCAACTGAATTATCGTCATATATGAACTCAGTTTGAGTGGTTATGCATTTTGTGGTTGGGAGTGATCTGGGAATGATGTTTATGATCTGGGAAGCATGTTGTTATTGATGCTTGCTGTGGTGTTGTTTGAGACATGCTTGATGTGGTATTTCTCTCGAGTGTAATATGCTCTTGAAGATTTTTATGTGTAATATGCTCCTGTGTGCATCGTACTCTATAACCATTCAATTGAATCAGCCAGGGGCAGTTTGGTCATCAAAGTTGGGAGAAAAGGGATAAAATGATTTTGATTTACTACAAAGGAAGAAGATGGCATTGCAGCGGGTCGGTCACAGTTGAAAGTGGTATTTGGGCGAATCCCAATTGTAGGATGGTATTATAGCGAAGCCCCGTTTTGACGATGGTACAATGTCAATTTTCTCGCGGAGCAGAGATGCAGCGGCAGCTGAGGGGGAGTAACCAAGACAGAGGGGTTGTGGATTTGTGGCCGCTTGCGACGTGGATCGGGGGCTCGAGGGGGAGAGAGCGACCGAGAGAGTCGGAGATGCGTGCGCTGGATGCGGAGGAAGAGAAAGGTGATTCGAGGCGTTGGATGCAGCGATCAAATGGTTCATATTCCGTGGATCTGCTGAGGATTTAAGATGATCGCTACGCTTTTTTTTTAATAGTATAGATGTATATTACTACTAGCTGAGAAAGACGAGGCGGAATAACGAGAGAATAGATGTTTCATGTGTGCAACCTATAGCTGGCTGAGATACATATTCTTTTGTTCGGGAGCTGTAGAAAAGTAATAAATATGCATAAGGAAATCCAATATGCACATTCAACGTATAATAGTTGAATACATGCTCGAACAGGTGTATAATTAGGCTATGTTCGCTGATGCTTGTTCCCAAAATAAACAGTGAACGTGAAAAACGGAGCGATCCATTAGCACGTGATTAATTAAGTTTTAGCTATTTTTTTCAAAAATAAATTAATTTGATTTTTTTAAAGTAGCTTTTGTATAGAAACTTTTTGTAAAAAACACACCGTTTAGCAGTTTGAAAAGCGTGCGCGTGGAAAATAAGAGAGGTGAGTTGGGAAACAAACCCTTGATATGGCCGAAACAACTAGAGTGCTGCCAGGATTGCAGTATACAAGTGTGTTCATTTATGATTGAAACTCTTGCGTGGCACTCGGGACTCGGGAGGTAAGCATGTTTTTGATTAAAAAACAGGTAAACATGTGCCACAAAGATGGATATGCAATGAGAACGAATGAAAAAGTGGGTTTTCTTACTGTCATCTCTTCAATACCCCCTCATGGAAAGTACTGTTAGATATTCCCGCGATTTCTTTTGATAAACTAATGCTCATAAAAGATGAAAAATATATTGATAGTAGTATTTTTGGCATGATAAGTCTACCAACACCATTTTCACAAATCGCTCTAATCATTTGAGCTACAGCTGATAAGTAAAAATAAATGAACGAAATAATAAAAAAATAATTTATTTGTAAAACTTTTATTCTGTTTTTAAGGTTTAAACGCCATGGTAGAAAATGACTACATGAAAAAATCCGCTAAAATCAACACAAAAATGATGTTTCGAAGTTGAAATTTTTGCTACAGATGACAAGCTAACAAATACAGTGCTTGGACTGTACCTTCTAGGTTTACATGTTCTGCATAAGGCACTAAGGCAGCAATCCATCTATTCATCCCAACCCATCAAGTACTACATGTGTATCACGGCATTCAATCTTCTGAATATATGATGTGATATATATTGCATTTTTCCGGCTTTGGTATATGTACCACGGCATACTGGCTTGGGGAGGCTATCGTATGATTCTCCAGAGAAACTAGCGTTGACATGCTCCCTGATTCACTCATTCCTAGCAACTTTTAATTACAGAGGGGTGGGATATTTAATTACAGAGCATCAGTAGTACAAGGTACACAAAAGTAGTATGGTACTTGGTACCAACGCGACTTTCATATTCAACTACAGATAGGAAGTGAGCTCGATTCATATATTATGTAATGGAATAGAATTCAGTTATCATGTTGCCTTGTATTTTAAGCTAGATAATAGAACCCTAACCAGGTATTACCATATAATAGATTATAAAATCTCTCCTTTGTAACCTTGCTCTCTCAACCTATATAACGTGGCACTGAGCCCTCCAAGAGTATGAAGAGAGATAAGAACTATCAGATCGTCAGATTAATATACACCTGGTGGATACAATCCTTAAACAGGAGTAGGGTATTACCTCTCATCGAGAGAGCCTAAACTTGTCTAAATTTTGTCTCCGCATCCATTTACTTTTAGATCTCGTGCGCTACCTCTTTCATTGTTACCGATTTTCAGAATCAACAGTACCTGACCCAATCTAAGCTAAAGAGCCCTGATTGGCAATTATTTCAATCACAAAATTAAATTATTTTTGGATCAAGTAAATTTTTTTCAAATTTAACCAAAATTTGTTCAATATTTCAACCTTTTGATTATCGTAATATAGAACCTGCCTCTTGTAGTAATATCACCATAGTATGATTTGATTTAATTTGAACTGATTTAACATTGGAACTAGGATTATATGGAAAAGGGTTTACTAAGGTCCATTGTGAGTTACTTGAAGTAAATCCATTGTGACCCAAAATTCAAGTAAATATCCATTGTGAGTTACTTAAAGTAAAAACCATGCAGGACATTTCACTATCTTTGATGGCAGAGGATTCTCGAAGGAACTCCATTAATTTAGACTGGATGCTTTTCAAGACAGTTTTAATCATGAAAGGTTGTGTGAATTTAAATTAAGAATTAAGAAAGCATGATTATTTACTTACCTCCACAATACATAAAAACTACTGCGAGTAACTCAAAGAAAAAAAAGGTCGAGAAACATGGGTTGTGCAAACCCAATATATTTCCTGTTAGCTGCAAAAGCAGGAAATGAACTTATGACAACTGAACCTGAGATTGATCGAGACTGGTGGTGGTCATCATGTACGCCGACCAGCTAGCCGCTGCTGCGAGAGATTTTCATCTTGTTTCATCTGAACCTGAGATCGATCGAAACATGGCATGGATGTTGTCAGGAGTGAGCTGCAGAATGTAGTGTTCTGTGCTCGGATTTTTTCCTTTTTTGGGGGGAATGAATTTCATTACTCAACACAGGACAAATAAAATCGTTCTGGATTAGACCTGAAACAAAATTTAAAACAAAGGGATGCCAGAAGCCACATAAATCTTAACTTACAGTTGTTCTAGCCCTGTACTTATACTAACCGAATACTTTCTATAGCTCTCACGTTAATCAGAAATATTTATTAAATAGATTGTGAAATAATAACCATTGATTCTAAAAACATAACAAATATCGTGGGCCGCGTTAAAGCCCATCTAATTAGGGTGCAGTTCTCTACGGGAAAAGAGATGCATCTAAAAAAACTACTACTAATACGAGAGATCACAGGTTCTATTTACAAAACGAGAGGAGGATAGGGACGATCCAACTCGGCAATGAAATCCCGACATCGACGGGAGACGCTCCCTGTTGCCTTCATCCCGATCTTCATCTAATTTGTCTTTTTTTTCCCGATCAGCTATTTGGTATTTGAGAACACATATATAAATTTGTTTTTCAACCAAGTTTAATTTTTTTACGCCATCATCTAATCTGTGTATGCGTAAAGGCTGACCACTTATACCTGATCATATTATCCATTAATGGTTTGTGTAAGCAAAATAATCACGCGTACGGCAGCATCAACACACAACAAGAAAGCTGGCTTTGTTTAGATATTCTAGTTTGCTAGATACAGGTGGTGTTTGAAACCCATGAATACCAAGATTTTGTGGGCACATAAAACGAGGAAACAATTGGTACATGATTAATTAAATTTTAATTATTACAGATTTGATACATAGATAAATTTGATATTTTAAACCAACTTCTATATAAATTTTTTTTACTAAATACACTAACGAAAACCGAGCTAAAATATTAATCTTAATGAAAAATAACATGGACATAGGCTGCTGAACTGCTGATATCGCCTCCATGATCCTTGCTAGCTGAGGTGCCTCCATTTAGTACGCAGAAGAGTAAATTAACTACTCATCGTATATATATTAGGCCATGTCTGACAGTTGATTCCGTTGCACCGAAGAAGATTTTTTCGTGGTCACCACATCCGTAGATTACACAGGTATTTCGTTGAATATGCATGTTCTATTCAAGAAATTCTTTTTTTTAGTTTGATTGAAATAATGAATTATGTTGCTTATCTTTTGCTGTTGAATGATCTCTTTTTTCATAAGTGTACGGTTTATGTAATCATGTCAATTAATCAGAAAAATCCTAGACTCAACTATAAAAAAAATTAAAGTATTTAGTTGCGTTTAAGAAATTGGTAATATGAAAAAGGGTAGCACATAAGCTCTAAAGTGGATGGGTTATGAGATAAAGATTGTAACAGGTTTAGGTCTTTTCGATTGAGAAGTAATACCTTAATCCTATTTCAGGGATTGTATCCGCCGAGTGGTGTATTGATCTGGTGATCTGATTGTGATTACCCAAAGGGGTGATCTGATTGTGAAGGAGCAGTCTTACAATATAAAAACTTATCCCTATACCGTTTAAGTTTCATATATCTATCTTACAATCTTAACAAATCAGGACTACATGTTGTGCCTTGATATACAAGTTAACGTAATACCCGGGTCCTAGTTTTATACATATCTTGTATACATAATCTATCCCGTGTAACTAGTTAGGTAACCCACTCGTGTGGGTATATTGTACCCATAATCTCCACAGTAGCCCTCAGACTTTCACAGTCGACGAGACATTTTTTCGAGAAATATGAAAATCCTGAGTACTTTAATCATCTCTGCCATAATCTCACGAGTGCTTTAGAAAATACTGTGAATGGCTAGAAAAAGTATGAAAAAACAATAAAAATTTTATACATAGGTGCATTAACTAGATGCACCTAATTAGGTGTAGTCCCCGACTATGTGTTTAGTTGAACTAACTAAGCATATAGTCAAGCTAAAATTATTTAGCTACTTAAATAACCTCAAATAAATAATATGCACATCCTAAGCCAAAATTAAAATTCATATAGAAATGCTTAACAAATAACATTGATAACAAAGTACGTTGCATCACGCATAATATGTACTAATATCAAATTGTGCACATATTGCCAAGACACATGTGCTTAATCCCTTAAGGAAACACAATTTTCATCTGTCCTTAAAAATTAATGGCATTCGTGATATATGACCCAAGTAAATACCCATAAATAGATCTATCAACCGCTAGAAAAATACCAATATATAATAAGCCTAAGCCATAAAATTGGTTTATATACAAAAATGCACACATGTGTAGAAAGAAGACAGTGATACAACATAAATCAACTGTCAAACCAAGGCTAAATTAACTTATAAAAAAGTTAATAAAACGGTCATAAAGAACTCCACTGCTCAATATTCAAAGAATTCTTCACGATAGATCCCTCTACATTCTTCAAATGATAAGCCCCAGACCGAGTAACTTCAGTAATGATGGAAGGACCGTCCCATAACAGGGATAACTTATGCCTCTGTCTTTATCTTTAGTTGTCTGGATCTTCCGCAAAACCATGTCATCATGATAAACACTCGAGAGCGAACATTGCGATTATGATAGTGCTGGAGCCCTTGGAGATATTGAGTTGACTGAATGAGAGCAGCCTCATGAGCTTCTTCCAGTCGGTTTAAATCTTCAGCTCTATCTTGATCGTGATGCTCCTCGTTAAAACTTCGAACACACAAATATTCAAACTCCATCTCACTCAGTAACATCGCCTCAACCCCATATACTAAGAAAAAAGGAGACTGTCTCGTAGCCCAACTGGGTGTGGTTCGCAAAGACTATAAAACATAAGGTAACTCTTCCACCCAACGTCCGGCATCATCCCGTTAGCACACTCCACTTGACCATTACTCATAGGATGACTGACGCATAACATATCTTGATTCCGAAGTCTTCACAAAAATCTTTGAAAACTCCCCCTGTGAACAGAGTACCATTATCAATGATAATTCTTTTTGGCACACCAAACCGATGCACAATGTTGATGAAGAAATCTCAAGCTTTATCTGCTGTGATCGTGGCAATCGGCTTAGCCTCAATCCACTTGGAGAATTTATCAATTGTGACGAACAGGTGTGTGAAGCCTCCAGGGGCCCTTTTGAAAGGACCACCATGTCAATCCCCCAGACGATGAAGGGTCATGAAAGTGGAATAGTTTGTAGTTCTTGAGCCAGAACATGAGTCTGTCGGGTGAAAAACTAACAACCTTCGTAAGTCCGCACGATCTTGTTCGCGTCTGTAACTACTATACACCAGAAAAAACTGGCGATATGCTTTGCCCACCAGAGTCTCTCTCTCTCTGTTCTCTTGGCACCAAGGTGATGAATGGGGAGAGGCGACACGGTTTGGGAAGATAGAGATTGAGAGGCGATGATTTAGGGCGTTGCCATGGCTGTGCCATGCGCCGGCCGGGCTCTGCGAGGTGTCAGCGCTCCCTCTCTCTCTCTTTCTTCTGGTCAGTTGGAGGAGTTGAACTGGGTGTGGAGCAAGCCAAGGAGGCTGCTAGATGGGCCCAGGTTGATGTAACCTAGGTGTGGGTGTGAGGCATGGGTAGGAAGTTTAGTAGATGGAGATTTCTAGGAATTTTCAGGCTTGTTTCCTTCTCTCCTTGTAACTTTATAGTTTAATTTTTCGACTAGATAAATTAGAGTGGATTTTTCTGGAGGTAGATGAAAGTACCTGGATTCCATTTTATTTCGTTCCATAAAAAATTATGTGCAGTTTGCTCTCAGGAAAATAAAGAAAAGATGCTCAGAAGAATTTTGTTTGAATTTTATGGAGGTCCAAACTAAGATAACTAACCTATTATTTGAATAAATTATTTCCCTTGTATACTTCTATTCATTTTAATGCCTATTTTAGTGAGATAAGGTTGTAGCCGATTAAGGTCTATAGTTAATCTACTATTTAACTGGTCTGACTGATTTATTTGAGGAATAAACTTGAGTGATAAAAGTTGACTAAAATTACAGTGAGTTGTACTCATTGGATAGTATTCATGTGAATTTTTTCAAGATTTTATTTTGTTCTAAAGATTTTTAGAATTTCATCTAGTCTATCCTTTATATGTGTTTTTCATTTAGATATGTATTGGAGTATTTACAAAATTTGTATTTGAGCACTTCTTGACCTAAGGTGATATTTGTTAAGCTTAGTTTCATGCCCAACATGCACACAAGAACTCAAACCTAACCATGCTCTGTATGCATATGCATGCTTACACTTTATTGTAAAAATTTGCTTTCCGTTGGAAAGGAAAAAGTTTTAATTTTATCCTAAATTTTGTTCATGCAAAGGTTGGATTCACCTCACCTAGATCAAAAATGAAAATTTTAGGTTCATAAAAGTAGAAAAGTTGGCTTTCATGTATTTTGACAAGAAATTCTTAAACCCTAGAGTTTGGGTATGTTACAGGTGCTGATGAGATAACCATGGCGGCGGCCAGAGGGGGATCCGTCCCCGCGTCGCCTGTACTCTGGGTAGACGCGATGGGGGAGGAGCTGCATTTCCGACAATAAGAGAGGCATGGTGAGTAGCAGACGACAAGGGACGGCGAGAGTGTAACGACCCCCGTTTTGCAATAGGGATCACACGTGTATTTCGTGCCATTTCCCTGGATCAAGTAGTTTGGCACACACGATACAAAGTCGAATTACCAAAAGCGCATATATATGCGTCGTGTACGAATTATTACATCATAGGCCCGAAGGCATAGTCTTAGAACAAAGGACAAAACGGTCCGGAACACAGTCCAAAACAGAATATAGATAAGTAGCGGAGCGAAGGCAGCGGCTTCGTCATTGCCACAGGCAACGACCGTATTTAGACCTAGTGGGCACCCTCATCTTCCACCTCCTCTTCGTAGTAGGCGTATGGATCTTCCGCGGTATCATCTTCGGCTTCTGATGAAGTTTATAATTGCAAGGGTGAGTACCAACCGTACTCAGCAAGTCACCACGGCAACGATGCATATGAAGGATTTTTATTCAAGGCAAGGCAAAGGCTCATTTGCATAAAGCTGGTTTTGCAATCATTTTCACAAACCTAAGACTTAGCATAACTGGTCAAGTTTTAATACCAGAGTTTAATTTAAACAACGGCGGTTCTGTCTACCATCCATTGTGATCCCAAGGATGGCTTCCCGCCGTTGGTCGTCATGGTTTTCTGTGGATGCCCATCTTCCCTGCTCTCAGGGAGTGGCTCCAACAGCATAAAATTTATCATGCAATTAACCCATCCCACACATGTTAAGAGTTTAGAGTCTAGCCACGTGTAATACATGTCCCGGTGCTCAATATCCGCGAGCACGGCTATTCGAATAGATTTGGTTTACTCACACTGCAGTGGATGTACACTTTACCCGCACTCCGCGACTGCCCAACACATGAGCCTCGTCCCAACACATGAGACGCGTCACGGCAAAGCCTTTCGATAACCTTGCATTGGCAATACCCGCTCCATGAACTATCATCCTCATGCACTCTAGGCGTATCTGTTTCTAGCAGTGAGAGGAGTTCTGGCGCTCCGAGGAAGGGAAGTCTCGCACGCACGTAAAGTTTATAGTTTATAGTTTAAGTTTATACTCTCACTCTCACACACGTGATAGTCCTACAAATGGCGACACCGACGTAGGGCACGCATCGCGACCCTACCTCAACGGCTGCCCCACTGTAGCGCACCTGCCTCATACACGGGGGTGAACCATCTATGCAAGCATACTGCCTCTGCTCGGCTATCTAGTCCGCTAGATAGTGGAGATGGTGTAACGCCCTAAAAATTCAACCAACGAAATCGAAACCCTAAAATACAGGCCCTCAAAATTTTCTTGCAACTAATTGCATCATGCCGAACTTATATACGCGATTTAGTGGATTTTACGGTGGATTAATCAATAACATACTAAAGAGATAATTAAATGTGGTGACACAAATTTAGGTGGGCAATTTTTGCATAAATATATGTACATATGGAGGCACAAATATAAATCCTAAACGGGAATGTGTACGTAGACATATATACGTTTATGTGAGAATAATGTGTATAAGAAAAATATAATAATACTAAAATTATCAAAACATGGCAAATTAGAGAGAAATGTTTAGAAACACTAAAAATATTAGGCAACATTCATTTAGTATAATTACAAGATTTCTAGGATGATTTTTAGTGTTGAAATGGACCCAAATCGCCAAAACACCCTAGCGGCACTATTCATTGCGCGCCAGGTGTTCGGCCGTGTCCGTGCGCCGCCCCGAGCCAGCCTCCGCGCCGCGCGCTGCCCTGCCACGCGCACGGCCGCGCCGTCTGCCGCGCCGCGCGCGCGCCCGCGCCGCTGCCGCTCTGCCGTGCCGAGCCCGCCGACCGCGCTGCCCGTGCCGCCCGCCGCTGCCCTGCCGCGCCGAGGCCGTCGCCCGCGCCACCCGCCACCGCTCTGCCGCGCCGAGCCTACCGCCCGCCGCCGCCCTGCCGCGCCCACGCCGTGCGCCTCGCGCCCCGCGCCCGCACACGCCGTACGCCGCCGTACCGCCCGCACGTCGCCGCCCGTGCCCACACCGCCCGCACGTCGCCGCCCACGCCGCCGTACCGCCCGGTACCGTGCCCACGCCGCCGCCCGTTGCCGCCCGCTCGCGCCCGGCCACCTCGCCGCCTATATAAACCCTCCTCCCCCTCCTCCTTCGCCGCACCTCTCCGTTTCCCCTTCTCTTTCCCCTCTCCACCCCGTCGCTGTGCGCCATCGCCGCGTCCCGGGCCGCCGCGCGCCACGCCCGCCGGCACCGCCCCCTTCCCCGGCCACCGCCGTCGCCGGTAAGTCCTTCCCCGCCAACTGCCGTGCCGTCGAGCTCAAGAGAGAGAGAGGGAATCGGTAGGGAAGAAGGAGGCAGAGGAAGAAGAAGAAGAGAGAGGGAGGCAGAGCAGAGGAGAAGAGAGAGAAAAGAGAGAGAAAAAGAAAATAAAAGATAGAAAAAGAGAAAAGAAAAAGAAAATAGTAGAGGGAGAAAAGTAATAAAATAGGGAGAGGTAAATTAAGAGATTAGGAATTTAGTTTTTGTTAGTTCGAATTTAGGTGCTAGAATAATATAAAATGTTATTTAGAAAATGAATAGATCCATCCCCGTATGTTATTTTAGAAACTCATAAGATTAAATCGGGTATTTGAATTGCAAATATTCACTTGAGTAGGTTATTTGTTTAACGATTATTTTGCGGGATGTTTAGCCTATTTATTTAGATTTACATCCATTAGGATTTGCCAAATCACGCATATATTGACCGGAGAATTTATTCGCCGGTTATTATTTTTGAGACTTCCAAAATTAATCGTGGCCATATAATATTCATTAAAATATCCATTTAATCACTGTTTATTTAATCTTGCCGTTGGATACTCGTTGAATAGGTTACCCGCTTAATTAGCCGTCGCGGTGAATTAATCAACTA
The DNA here is from genome assembly GCA_000573905.2 of Oryza punctata. Lineage (NCBI taxonomy): Eukaryota > Viridiplantae > Streptophyta > Magnoliopsida > Poales > Poaceae > Oryza > Oryza punctata. Next base: position 7,941,306 of record CM002499.2, on the reverse strand, counting down.
TTTATCACCAAGGGTTAAGTACTATCATCGGGATCTAATTTATTCGAGTCGCGTAAAATTGAAGCGGAATAATATTCTAATTGGATAACATTAATATTTTTAGGACAATAGAGTTAAAAATCAAAATAGGATTATTTCCTAGATTAAAATGGAATCGATACCGACATTCAAACGCTCGCGCTCGATCTTCTCTTTAGTTGGATTTTGTTGGATTTTAATTGAGTTCTAAAAGAATTCAATTTCTTGCGCACGTAATTCTAGACACCGAGGGAGCTGCGAGTCCGACCGAAGACCAAGAACAACCGGAGTTCGAGCAAGGCAAGTCATCACTATCCTTGAACATATTGATCCCAAATTGCGAAATTATTTTGTTTGCAAATAAAGTTGCATGCAATGATGAACATCCTACTTGTTGTTATGCCATGCCTTGAATATTGTTCACCCCATATCCCCTTGTAACCATGTTACGTATGAGTCCCTAGTCAATTATGATGAATGCTTAGTAATGCTATTCTAGAATCATGCATACTCATGTCTATCAAAATGCTATATGCTTGGGCAATTACCTTTGGGAAGGTAATTGAAATGCGGCATGTGGAGACATGAGCGCCACATTGCCATGATATGATGACATGATTTGTGAAAGGAGAAATGAAACTAAACAACTGTTTTCGACTGGGGCGGATGGTGGATTTGGGTGGTATCTGGAAAAAGGCTAGTACCGTCCCCAGTCAATTAAGGACCGAGCCATGAAATTAAGCATGAAACGACCCTCGTACAACCGCACTTCTCGGATGGGTATAGACCTAGCGGACTAGATAGCCGAGCAGAGGCAGTATCCTTGCATAGATGGTTCACCCCCGTGTGTGAGGCAGGTGCGCTACAGTGGGGCAGCCGTTGAGGTAGGGTCGCGATGCGTGCCCTACGTCGGTGTCGCCATTTGTAGGACTGCCACGTGTGTGAGAGTGAGAGTATAAACTTAAACTATAAACTATAAACTTTACGTGCGTGCGAGACTTCCCTTCCCGGGAGCGCCAGAACACCTCTCACTGCTAGAAACAGATACGCCCAGAGTGCATGAGGATGATAGTTCATGGATCGGGTACTGCCAATGCAAGGTTATCGAAAGGCTTTGCCGTGACGCGTCTCATGTGTTGGGACGAGGCTCATGTGTTGGGCAGTCGCGGAGTGCGGGTAAAGTGTACATCCACTGCAGTGTGAGTAAACCAAATCTATTCGAATAGCCGTGCTCGCGGATATTGAGCACCGGGACATGTATTATACTTGGCTAGACTCTAAACTCTTAACATGTGTGGGATGGGTTAATTGCATGATAAATTTTATGCTGTTGGAGCCACTCCCTGAAAGCAGGGAAGATGGGCGTCCACAGAAAACCATGACGACCAACGGCGGGAAGCCATCCTTGGGATCACAATGGATGGTAGACAGAACCGCCGTTGTTTAAATTAAACTCTGGTATTAAAACTTGACCAGTTATGCTAAGTCTTAGGTTTGTGAAAATGATTGCAAAACCAGCTTTATGCAAATGAGCCTTTGCCTTGCCTTGAATAAAAATCCTTCATATGCATCGTTGCCGTGGTGACTTGCTGAGTACGGTTGGTACTCACCCTTGCAATTATAAACTTCATCAGAAGCCGAAGATGATACCGCGGAAGATCCATACGCCTACTACGAAGAGGAGGCGGAAGATGAGGGTGCCCACTAGGTCTAGATACGGTCGTTGCCTGTGGCAATGACGAAGCCGCTGCCTTCGCTCCGCTACTTATCTATATTCTGTTTTGGACTGTGTTCCGGACCGTTTGGTCCTTTGTTCTAAGACTATGCCTTCGGGCCTATGATGTAATAATTCGTACACGACGCATATGTATGCGCTTTTGGTAATTCGACTTTGTATCGTGTGTGCCAAACTACTTGATCCAGGGAAATGGCACGAAATACACGTGTGATCCCTGTTGCAAAACGGGGGGTCCTTACAGAGTTGGTATCAGAGCCATATGACTGTAGGAAAGACCAAATGGCGCCCCACCCCAAAAGTAGATGGTCAAGGGAGAGATTTCCCAAATAGGAATATTTTCACAAAATCTACTTTCGCAAAACCAAATGCATTTTTCCTTAATTCATATCCACTTCTTTGCAAAATGAGTTTTACTTTTACTAATCTTAAACTTTCTTAAAAATAGATGGCAGATTCGAGTGCACCGTGGGAGATGGACTTGCCCCATTCAGAGGGATATGTCGTGGAGTTACACAGGATGATGAGGTGTTTGAGGTACCCGAGGATCCCTACCTACCAGGTGAGGCAGATTGGACCAGCCTGGGAGGCTAGAGTGGTAGTTGAGTCCCGAGTTCCTTTAGAGGCAGGCCATTGGTTCAGGACACGCTATTGTCGCTACACGCCAGAGACCGCGATGCAGGATGCTGCCCGGGAGGCCTTTCTTCGACTCAGCTCGATCCACCGATCTGAGTTGGCGACCACAGAGTTTGCCCATCACCTGTTCCGAGAGGAGGATAGCTCCGTGTGCACCGTCCGGGACACCCCCTGTTGTTACAACCCGATGGTGACCCGACTGTCCTGATGGGAGGAGGCTGTCGACGACTGCTACGAGACGGCTCTGTTGGAGATCGACGAGCAGCACAGGCGTCTGATTGAGCTGGAGACCGAGGTGACTGACCTCACAGTGCAGCACCTATAGCTTGAGGAGGAGCACCAGACCTGGGGCAGTGAGATAGACTCACTGAAGACACAGCTCCAGGCTCGCAGCGACCAGTTGCAGCAGCTGTCAGGTCAGCAGGATGAGCGTCGCAGGATGATGGATACACTCGAGGAGCAGCTGAGGGTGAGTCAGGAGCACGTTAGTCAGCTTGCAGAGCAGCTCAGAGCCACCACAGTCAGTGCCACTGGAGCTTCCACTTCTACAGCAGTTGGGCAGGACCGCTACTTCTTCCTCACCCCACCATACCCGCCAGCGTTCCACTCACTGGTGGATGCCCTAGTCACCGAGTCAGCACCCTACCTGATAGACCCTACAGTGATACAGTCGCCAGTTGGAGAGCCGGCCCCTGCTACTTCCCCACCACTAGGGTCTTGCGTAGAGACCCCGATCCAGGATGACTCCGGGGCAGAGGATGAGGACGACCCAGAGGAGATGGAGCCGCACATCACCGACCCCTCAGAGGACGAGACTCCTGCCTACCGCATCACCTTCGCCGGTGGCCCTCGCACCCGCAGCACGGCTCGCAAGAGCACACGACCACCGCCCAAGAGGACCAAGCCAGATCCAGAGGCTACCACCTCCGAGCCGGGATGGCTCAGGTTCGCGTCTGCCAGCGACTACCCACTACCTGCACCAGGATCCTGCGGATGGCTGGACGACTAGACTGGGTATCCACTACGGCTCCGGTCTCGCTGGGATGGTTTTTGGAGAGCGAGACACTTTTACCCCCCTATGTATGACAGCGAGTAGTTTGATGTCGTAGTTCGATGATTGTAATGTTTGAACCTTATTTGGACTGCACACATATGCAGTCATTTGTGTTTGGGTTTGTGAACTCTATGATGTTTTTATGAAATGTTATTGTTATGTTGCAAATGAGTTTATTCCACCATGCTTACCAAACAAAGATCACATCAGAGACAACTCCCCGATTGGGATAGAACCCTAGGGGGTTGGTTCGAGAAACGGAATGCTTACCCAACTGATCCACACAGATGGCCAGCCGGCGCCGGACAACAAACAACAATGAGGGAGCCCCTGAGCCTGACCTAAACAGCTTAACCGGAATTATGGCCGCACAGACCCAACTCTTGCAAGCCATCGCGAACAATCAAGGCAATCGTGGGGGATCCAGCTTTGGGGAATTCATGAGAACCAAGCCACCCACGTTCGCCACAGCAGAAGAGCCCATGGATGCTGAGGACTGGCTGCGCATCATTGAGAAGAAGCTGACCCTCGTACGAGTGAGAGAGGCAGATAAAGTGATTTTCGCAGTTAATCAATTGGAAGGACCAGCCGGAGACTGGTGGGATACTTATAAAGAGGCATGAGAAGAAGATGCCGGTGAACCCACCTGGGAAGAATTTGCTACCGCCTTTCGCGACAACTTCGTGCCCGCCGCGGTGATGCGCATGAAGAAGAATGAGTTCAGGAGACTGCGTCAAGGGAATACCATGGTACAGGAATACCTGAACCGTTTCACTCAGCTGGCCCGTTACGCAACCCGAGATCTTGCGGACGAGGAAGAAAAGGTTAACAAGTTCATCGAGGGGCTAAACGATGAGCTGCGCGGACCCATGATAGGGCAAGATCATGATAGCTTCCAGAGTCTCATCAATAAGGTGGTTAGACTAGAAAACGATCGGAAGATCGTGGAGCACAACCGCAAAAGAAGGCTTGCTATGAACCGTCCGCCTCAAGTTGCATCTCAGCGACCCAAAGGAGCCACCTCGTCAGGATGGAAGCCCGCAATAGTGACTGTCAATCGCTCGGCTACACCTAACAATTACAGCAGGCCGGTTGCTACCCAGACTCGCACCCCTGCGCCAAACCAGGCTACTACCGGGATAAAAAGGCCGGGAAGCTGTTTTAACTGTGGAGAATATTGGCATTTCGCCAACAAGTGCCCGCATCCCAACAAGACGCCTATCCGCACCGGAGCCAATGCCACGACAATCCAAGGAACTGCTACCCCAACAGCCGGGAGAGGACTATTCAGAACACCACAGACAGGCAGGATGGCGACCGGATTCGGACGCGGGCAAGTGAACCACGTGCGAGCGGAAGAAGCCCAGGAAGATCAGGGCGTGCTAATGGGTACGTTCTCTATAAATTCTACTCCAGTTAAAGTTCTCTTCGACTCAGGCGCTTCGCATTCATTTATATCCTTAAAAGCTAGTCAACGACACAACCTAACCTGGGTAGAACTACGGAAACCTATGATAGTACATTCACCGGGAGGGGAGATAAATGTGAATCAAGCTTGTGTCGACGTACCAATCCGTCTTAGGGATGTGGTGTTTCCCTCAAATCTTATGGTGCTAGTGCCGCAAACCCTCGACGTCATACTAGGCATGGATTGGTTGACAAGGAACGGAGGGATCATAGATTGCAGCCGTAGAGAAGTCACGTTAGCCACACCCTGGGGATCAGCAATGAGAGCAACTATGGATCAAGACCCCAGGTTACCTGAACGTGCCGGTGGCATATTCACCATGCTACCCCTGAAGGGAATGCCGGTGGTTCAGAAGTTCCCCGATGTATTTCCTGAAGATCTACCTGGAATGCCGCCAGATCGTGACATCGAATTCGTCATCGATTTGATGCCCGGAACTGCCCCCATATCCAAGAGGCCATATCGGATGCCAGTTAATGAGTTAGAAGAGCTCAAGAAGCAGATTAGGGAACTACAGGAAAAGGGATTCGTACGTCCCAGCTCATCACCTTGGGGAGCCCCAGTATTGTTCGTCAAGAAGAAGGATGGAAGCATGAGGATGTGTGTGGATTACCGCTCATTGAATGAGGTGACCATCAAGAACAAATATCCATTACCACGGATAGATGATCTTTTCGACCAACTCAAGGGAGCCAAGATATTCTCTAAGATCGACCTTCGATCTGGATACCACCAACTAAAGATCAGGGCTGGAGACATCCCCAAGACTGCGTTCTCGACACGCTACGGATTATACGAGTTCACCGTAATGTCTTTTGGATTGACAAATGCTCCGACTTATTTCATGAATCTTATGAACAAGGTATTCATGGAATATTTGGATAAATTCGTGGTAGTATTTATCGATGATATCCTCATCTACTCCAAGGATGAAGATGAACCTGCCGAGCATCTACGCTTGGTACTAAAGAAACTCCGGGAGCATCAGCTCTACGCAAAGTTCAGCAAGTGCGAATTCTGGTTGAAGGAAGTTGCATTTTTAGGTCATGTGATATCAGCCGGTGGCGTAGCAGTAGACCCTGCTAAAGTTGAGGCAGTTATCGAATGGAAAGCACCCAAGTCTGTAACGGAGATCCGGAGTTTTCTGGGATTGGCCGGATACTACCGAAGATTCATCGAAGGGTTCTCCAGGATAGCTCGACCCATGACCCAGCTACTCAAGAAGGAAAAGGAATTTAAGTGGACGGAGCAATGTCAGGAAAGTTTCGAACGGTTGAAAGAAAAGTTAACCACTGCCCCTGTCTTAGTCCTCCCTGATAACCGGAAGGATTTCGTGGTATACTGCGATGCCTCGAGACAAGGGCTGGGAGGAGTATTAATGCAAGAAGGAAAAGTCGTGGCGTATGCTTCACGACAACTACGACCGCATGAGGAAAATTATCCTACCCATGATCTTGAGTTGGCCGCAGTGGTTCACGTGCTGAAGATTTGGAGACATTATTTGATTGGAAATCATTGAGATATCTACACGGATCACAAGAGTCTGAAATACATCTTTACGCAGCCCGACCTAAACCTGAGGAAGAGACGATGGCTGGAACTGATCAAGGATTACGACTTGGAGGTTCACTACCATCCCGGGAAGGCAAACGTCGTAGCCGACGCACTAAGCCGCAAAAGCCATTGCAATCACCTAGGCATGGATGACATGGCCCCTGAGCTTCGAGAGGAAATAGCCCACCTGAACTTGCACCTAATCCCGCAGGGACAGATAAACACCCTGGAAATACAACCCTTACTGAGGAGGCAGATAGAAGAAGCTCAAAAGGATAACGAAGAGGTTCGGGAAGTAAAGAAGCGCATGGCCGCAGGGCATGCGAAGGAGTTCTCGGTTAGCGAGGAGGGGATATTATGGTATAAAAAGAGGATCTACGTGCCGGAACCAGGAGGATTGAGGAAGCTCATATTAAAGGAATCCCATGAATTGGCTTACTCCCTACACCCGGGGGGTACGAAGATGTACCAGGATTTGAAAGAAGGATACTGGTGGCCCAATATGAAACTGGACGTGGCAGAGTACGTAGCGCTCTGCGACGTATGCCAAAAGGTGAAAGCTGAACACCAGCGACCAGCAGGGTTGCTACAACCTCTCAAGATTCCCGAATGGAAATGGGATGAGATCGGTATGGATTTTATCGTTGGGTTACCTAAAACCGCAACAGGTTATGATTCCATTTGGGTAATCGTGGATCGACTTACCAAGACCGCGAGATTCATCCCTGTGAAGACGAACTATAGCAGTGCCAAGCTAGCCGAGCTATACATGTCCAGGATCGTGTGTCTTCACGGCGTACCAAAAAGGATTATATCCGACCGAGGTACCCAGTTAACCTCACACTTATGGAATAAAGTGCATGAGGCCCTCGGAAGCTACCTTGCATTTAGCACGGCATATCACCCCCAGACCGATGGCCAGACTGAAAGGACGAACCAAGTGTTGGAGGATATGTTGAGAGCATGTGCACGGGACTTTAGCAAAGACTGGGAAAGGTGTCTACCATACGCTGAGTTCTCCTACAACAACAGTTATCAGGCTAGCCTAAAAATGTCGCCAAATGAAGCATTGTTCGGACGACAATGTCGTACCCCGTTAATGTGGTCCGAGACCGGAGAGCGTGCCGTATTCGGACCCGATATAATCAAAGAGGCTGAGGAGAAGGTTCGCCTAATCCGTGACCGACTAAAGATGGCACAGTCACGCCAGAAGAGCTACGCTGACACTCGGAGAAGGGATCTAGAATTTAAGGAAGGAGATTACGTATACCTAAAGGTCTCCCCGCTAAGGGGTACAAAAAGGTTTAAAGTCAAGGGAAAGCTAGCACCAAGGTACGTAGGACCGTTCCAAGTAATCGCTAGACGAGGAGAAGTTGCCTATCAGCTCCAACTACCGGAAAACATTTCCGACGTGCACCCGGTTTTTCACGTCTCCCAGTTAAAGAAATGTTTGAGAGTGCCAGAAGAGCAAGCCCCGTTGGAGGAAATCCACATCGCAAACGACCTCACTTATCCCGAACACCCTGTAAAGATCTTGGATGAGGCTGAAAAAGGAACCCGAACCAAAGTATGGCGTATGTACAAAGTGCAATGGAGTAATCACACCGAGAATGAAGCTACGTGGGAAAGCGAGGAGTTCTTGAAGACCAAGTACCCGCAACTATTCGACAACCGGTAAGAAATCTCGGGACGAGATTTATTTAAGGGGGGTAGGTTTGTAACGCCCTAAAAATTCAACCAACGAAATCGAAACCCTAAAATACAGACCCTCAAAGTTGTCTTGCAACGAATTGCATCATGCCGAACTTATATACGCGTTTTAGTGGATTTTACGGTGGATTAATCAATAACATACTAAAAAGAGATAATTAAATGTGGTGACACAAATTTAGGTGGGCAATTTTTGCATAAATATATGTATATATATGGAGGCACAAATATAAATCCTAAACGGGAATGTGTACGTATACATATATACGTATATGTGAGAATAATGTGTATAAGAAAAATATAATAATACTAAAATTATCAAAACATGGCAAATTAGAGAGAAATGTTTAGAAACACTAAAAATATTAGGCAACATTCATTTAGTATAATTACAAGATTTCTAGGATGATTTTTAGTGTTGAAATGGACCCAAATAGCCAAAACACCCTAGCGGCACTATTCATTGCGCGCCAGGTGTTCGGCCGTGTCCGTGCGCCGCCCCGAGCCAGCCTCCGCGCCGCGCGCTGCCCTGCCACGCGCACGGCCGCGCCGTCTGCCGCGCCGCGCGCGCTTGCGCCCGCGCGCCCGCGCCGCCGCCGCTCTGCCGTGCCGAGCCCGCCGCCTGCACCGCCACCCTGCCGCGCCGAGGCCGTCGCCCGCGCCGCCCGCCGCCGCTCTGCCGCGCTGAGCCCGCCGCCCGCCGCCGCCCTGCCGCGCCCACGCCGCGCGCCGCTCGCGCCCACGCTGCGCGCCGCCCTCGCGCCCCACGCCCGCACACGCCGTACGCCGCCGTACCGCCCGCACGTCGCCGCCGTACCGCCCGTGCCCACACCGCCCGCATGTCGCCGCCCACGCCGCTGTACCGCCCGGTACCGCGCCGCGCGTCGCCGCCCGTGCCCACACCGCCCGCCCGTCGCCGCCCACGCCGCCGTACCGCCCGGTATCGTTCCCACGCCGCGCGCCGCTCGCACCCCGCGCCCGCACACGCCGTACGCCGCCGTACCGCCCGTACGTCGCCGCCCGTGCCCACACCGCCCGCACGTCGCCGCCCACGCCGCCGTACCGCCCGGTACCGCGCCGCGCTTCGCCGCCCGTTGCCGCCTGCTCGCGCCCGGCCACCTCGCCGCCTATATAAACCCTCCTCCCCCTCCTTCGCCGCACCTCTCCGTTTCCCTTCTCTTTCCCCTCTCCACCCCGTCGCCGTGCGCCATCGCCGCGTCCCGGGCCACCGCGCGCCACGCCCGCCGGCACCGCCCCTTCCCCGGCCACCGCCGTCGCCGGTGAATCCTTCCCCCCCCCACTGCCGTGCCGCCGAGCTCGAGAGAGAGAGAGGGAATCGGTAGGGAAGAAGGAGGCAGAGGAAGAAGAAGAAGAGAGAGAGGGAGGCAGAGCAGAGGAGAAGAGAGAGAAAAGAGAGATAAAAAGAAAATAAAAGAAAGAAAAAGAGAAAAGAAAAAGAAAATAGTAGAGGGAGAAAAGTAAGAAAATAGGGAGATGTAAATTAAGAGATTAGGAATTTAGTTTTTGTTAGTTCGAATTTAGGTGCTAGAATAATATAAAATGTTATTTAGAAAATCAATAGATCCGTCGCCGTATGTTATTTTAGAAACTCATAAGATTAAATCGCGTATTTGAATTGCAAATATTCACTTGAGTAGGTTATTTGTTTAACGATTATTTTGCGGGATGTTTAGCCTATTTATTTAGATTTACATCCATTAGGATTTGCCAAATCACGCATATATTGACCGGAGAATTTATTCGCCGGTTATTATTTTTTTAGACTTCCAAAATTAATCGTGGCCATCTAATATTCATTAAAATATCCATTTAATCACTGTTTATTTAATCTTGCCGTTGGATACTCGTTGAATAGGTTACCCGCTTAATTAGCCGTCGCGGTGAATTAATCAACTATTTATCACCAAGGGTTAAGTACTATCATCGGGATCTAATTTATTCGAGTCGCGTAAAATTGAAGCGGAATAATACTCTAATTGGATAACATTAATATTTTTAGGACAATAGAGTTAAAAATCAAAATAGGATTATTTCCTAGATTAAAATGGAATCGATACCGACATTCAAACGCTCGCGCTCGATCTTCTCTTTAGTTGGATTTTGTTGGATTTTAATTGAGTTCTAAAAGAATTCAATTTCTTTCGCACGTAATTCTAGACACCGAGGGAGCTGCGAGTCCGACCGAAGACCAAGAACGACCGGACTTCGAACAAGGCAAGTCATCACTATCCTTGAACATATTGATCCCAAATTGCGAAATTATTTTGTTTGCAAATAAAGTTGCATGCAATGATGAACATCCTACTTGTTGTTATGCCATGCCTTGAATATTGTTCACCCCATATCCCCTTGTAACCATGTAATGTATGAGTCCCTAGTCAATTATGACGAATGCTTAGCAATGCTATTCTAGAATCATGCATATTCATGTCTATCAAAACGCTATATGCTTGGGCAATTACCTTTGGGAAGGTAATTGAAATGCGGCATGTGGAGACATGAGCGCCACATTGCCATGATATGATGACATGATTTGTGAAAGGAGAAATGAAACTAAACAACTGTTTTCGACTGGGGCGGATGGTGGATTTGGGTGGTATCTGGAAAAAGGCTAGTACCGTCCCCAGTCAGTTAAGGACCGAGCCATGAAATTAAGCATGAAACGACCCTCGTACAACCGCACTTCTCGGATGGGTATAGACCTAGCGGACTAGATAGCCGAGCAGAGGCAGTATCCTTGCATAGATGGTTCACCCCCGTGTGTGAGGCAGGTGCGCTACAGTGGGGCAACCGTTGAGGTAGGGTCGCGATGCGTGCCCTACGTCGGTGTCGCCATTTGTAGGACTGCCACGTGTGTGAGAGTGAGAGTATAAACTTAAACTATAAACTATAAACTTTACGTGCGTGCGAGACTTCCCTTCCCGGGAGCGCCAGAACACCTCTCACTGCTAGAAACAGATACGCCTAGAGTGCATGAGGATGATAGTTCATGGAGCGGGTACTGCCAATGCAAGGTTATCGAAAGGCTTTGCCGTGACGCGTCTCATGTGTTGGGACGAGGCTCATGTGTTGGGCAGTCGCGGAGTGCGGGTAATGTGTACATCCACTGCAGTGTGAGTAAACCAAATCTATTCGAATAGCCGTGCTCGCGGATATTGAGCACCGGGACATGTATTACACTTGGCTAGACTCTAAACTCTTAACCTGTGTGTGATGGGTTAATTGCATGATAAATTTTATGCTATTGGAGCCACTCCCTGAGAGCAGGGAAGATGGGCGTCCACAGAAAACCATGACGACCAACAGCGGGAAGCCATCCTTGGGATCACAACGGGGGGTCCACGAAAGTAGATTTTGTGAATGTAGATTTTGTGAAAATATTCCTATTTGGGAAATCTCTCCCTTGACCATCTACTTTTGGGGTGGGGCGTCATTTGGTCTTTCCTACAGTCGTATGGCTCTGATACCAACTCTGTAAGGACCCCCCGTTTTGCAACAGGGATCACACGTGTATTTCGTGCCATTTCCCTGGATCAAGTAGTTTGGCACACACGATACAAAGTCAAATTACCAAAAGCGCATACATATGCGTCGTGTACGAATTATTACATCATAGGCCCGAAGGCATAGTCTTAGAACAAAGGACCAAACGGTCCGGAACACAGTCCAAAACAGAATATAGATAAGTAGCGGAGCGAAGGCAGCGGCTTCATCATTGCCACAGGCAACGACCGTATCTAGACCTAGTGGGCACCCTCATCTTCCGCCTCCTCTTCGTAGTAGGCGTATGGATCTTCCGCGGTATCATCTTCGGGTTCTGATGAAGTTTATAATTGCAAGGGTGAGTACCAACCGTACTCAGCAAGTCACCACGGCAACGATGCATATGAAGGATTTTTTTATTCAAGGCAAGGCAAAGGCTCATTTGCATAAAGCTGGTTTTGCAATCATTTTCACAAACCTAAGACTTAGCATAACTGGTCAAGTTTTAATACCAGAGTTTAATTTAAACAACGGCGGTTCTGTCTACCATCCATTGTGATCCCAAGGATGGCTTCCCGTCGTTGGTCGTCATGGTTTTCTGTGGACGCCCATCTTCCCTGCTCTCAGGGAGTGGCTCCAACAGCATAAAATTTATCATGCAATTAACCCATCCCACACAGGTTAAGAGTTTAGAGTCTAGCCAAGTGTAATACATGTCCCGGTGCTCAATATCCGCGAGCACGGCTATTCGAATAGATTTGGTTTACTCACACTGCAGTGGATGTACACTTTACCCGCACTCCGCGACTGCCCAACACATGAGCCTCGTCCCAACACATGAGACGCGTCACGGCAAAGCCTTTCGATAACCTTGCATTGGCAGTACCCGTCTCACACACGTGGCAGTCCTACAAATGGCGACACCGACGTAGGGCACGCATCGCGACCCTACCTCAACGGCTGCCCCACTGTAGCGCACCTGCCTCACACACGGGGGTGAACCATCTATGCAAGGATACTGCCTCTGCTCGGCTATCTAGTCCGCTAGGTCTATACCCATCCGAGAAGTGCGGTTGTACGAGGGTCATTTCATGCTTAATTTCATGGCTCGGTCCTTAACTGACTGGGGACGGTACTAGCCTTTTTCCAGATACCACCCAAATCCACCATCCGCCCCAGTCGAAAACAGTTGTTTAGTTTTATTTCTTCTTTCACAAATCATGTCATCATATCATGGCAATGTGGCGCTCATGTCTCCACATGCCGCATTTCAATTACCTTCCCAAAGGTAATTGCCCAAGCATATAGCGTTTTGATAGACATGAGTATGCATGATTCTAGAATAGCATTACTAAGCATTCATCATAATTGACTAAGGGACTCATACGTAACATGGTTACAAGGGGATATGGGGTGAACAATATTCAAGGCATGGCATAACAACGAGTAGGATGTTCATCATTGCATGCAACTTTATTTGCAAACAAAATAATTTCGCAATTTGGGATCAATATGTTCAAGGATAGTGATGACTTGCCTTGTTCGAAGTCCGGTTGTTCTTGGTCTTCGGTCGGACTCGTAGCTCCCTCGGTGTCTAGAATTACGTGCACAAGAAATTGAATTCTTTTAGAACTCAATTAAAATCCAACAAAATCCAACTAAAGAGAAGATCGAGCGCGAGCGTTTGAATGTCGGTATCGATTCCATTTTAATCTAGGAAATAATCCTATTTTGATTTTTAACTCTATTGTCCTAAAAATATTAATGTTATCCAATTAGAATATTATTCCGCTTCAATTTTACGCGACTCGAATAAATTAGATCCCGATGATAGTACTTAACCCTTGGTGATAAATAGTTGATTAATTCACCGCGACGACTAATTAAGCGGGTAACCTATTCAACGAGTATCCAACGGCAAGATTAAATAAACAGTGATTAAATGGATATTTTAATGAATATTAGATGGCCACGATTTGGAAGTCTAAAAAAATAATAACCGGCGAATAAATTCTCCGGTCAATATATGCGTGAGTTGGCAAATCCAAATGGATTTAAATCTAAATAAATAGGCTAAACATCCCGCAAAATAATCGTTAAACAAATAACCTACTCAAGTGAATTTGCAATTCAAATACCCGATTTAATCTTATGAGTTTCTAAAATAACATACGGCGACGGATCTATTGATTTTCTAAATAACATTTTATATTATTCTAGCACCTAAATTCGAACTAACAAAAACTAAATTCCTAATCTCTTAATTTACCTCTCCCTATTTTATTACTTTTCTCCCTCTACTATTTTCTTTTTCTTTTCTGTTTTTCTTTCTTTTATTTTCTTTTTCTCTCTCTTTTCTCTCTCTTCTCCTCTGCTCTGCCTCCCTCTCTCTCTTCTTCTTCTTCCTCTGCCTCCTTCTTCCCTACCGATTCCCTCTCTCTCTCGAGCTCGGCGGCACGGCAGTAGGGGGGAAAGGACTCACCGGCGACGGCGGTGGCCGGGGAAGGGGGCGGTGCCGGCGGGCGTGGCGCGCGGTGGCCCGGGACGCGGCGATGGCACACGGCGACGGGGTGGAGAGGGGAAAGAGAAGGGGAAACGGAGAGGTGCGCCGAACGAGGAGGGGGAGGAGGGTTTATATAGGCGGCAAGGTGGCCGGGCGCGAGCGGGCGGCAACGGGCGGCGGCGGGGGCACGGTACCGAGCGGTACGGCGGCGTGGGCGGCGATGTGCGGGCGGTGTGGGCACGGGCGGCGACGCGCGGCGCGGTACCGGGCGGTACGGCGGCGTGGGCGGCGACGTGCGGGCGCAGTGGGCACGGGCAGCGCGGTCGGCGGGCTCGGCACGGCAGAGCGGCAGCGGCGCGGGCGCGCGCGCGGCGCGGCAGACGGCGCGGCCGTGCGCGTGGCAGGGCAGCGCGCGGCGCGGAGGCTGGCTCGGGGCGGCGCACGGATACGGCCGAACACCTGGCGCGCAATGAATAGTGCCGCTAGGGTGTTTTGGCTATTTGGGTCCATTTCAACACTAAAAATCATACTAGAAATCTTGTAATTATACTAAATGAATGTTGCCTAATATTTTTAGTGTTTCTAAACATTTCTCTCTAATTTGCCATGTTTTGATAATTTTAGTATTATTATATTTTTCTTATACACATTATTCTCACATATACGTATATATGTCTACGTACACATTCCCGTTTAGGATTTATATTTGTGCCTCCATATATATACATATATTTATGCAAAAATTGCCCACCTAAATTTGTGTCACCACATTTAATTATCTCTTTTTAGTATGTTATTGATTAATCCACCGTAAAATCCACTAAAACACGTATATAAGTTCGGCATGATGCAATTCGTTGCAAGAAAATTTTGAGGGTCTGTATTTTAGGGTTTCGATTTCGTTGGTTGAATTTTTAGGGCGTTACAGAGAGTGAGAATGGGAATGTCACTTACGAGGTTCTCTGCCGAATCAGAAGACCTCTCTTCTTTCAAGAACATATGAGCCATGAACCCTAAATCTAAGGTCCAAAAATCAAGGGTGGGTAAAGTTACTTACCTCGGAGTCACTCGTCGCCGTTAGCGTCCCAGCTCCGGATTTCTTCGTCATAGCTGCCCATTTCCTCTTCGTTTTTTTTGTTTCGCTGCCACCTGCAACATTCTCGGTAGCCTCATGTTCCATCACCGCCGTCTTCTTAAGGGAGGCAGCGGCCTAATGATCCAGGAGTGGATCGATAATGTCCATCAGGGGCAGTGCCTACACGATGTCAGATTACTCTTTCTTTGGATATTCATATCTAGAAGAAATGTAGTAATGATAAGGAATACATACGTTGGTAGCAGCCTCCTTGTCTGTGCGAGGGAGCTCGCGCAAGGTCATGAGCCTCTTCTCGGAGTCCGATGACATATCCACCACCAGAGGGCCTACTCGGGTGGCGACGGTGTTGTCGTCAAGATCTGCAAGAAGAAGTGTTCATATAGGTGTTAGCAACTTAATCATTAAAACCAATAAGGTCAAGTGGGTTACGAGAATGAATACCCCGAACCGAGATCCGTGTTTCGTCCTGTGCCCCTGAGTACTCGTACGCCGGATGAGCGCGAGCTTGTAATGGATTCGGAGACGTATGAAGTCTTCAGCGACTTCATATCCCGACAACCATTGCTCTTTGAGGTTGAGGATTTTATGGACAAAACTTTTGAGGGCGGGGGGCAATGTTGGTTTGGACGACAAAAACGGTGTGCGGTCGGGTTGCTCACTAGGAATGTCGAGTTCGGCGGGATGGTCTTAGACATGGAGATAGAACCATTTCAACCTCCAGTTTCCTCGAGATGAATGACAGTTGAAGGGAATATATTCCACCTTCATCCCATCTTGGAGCCGGAACCTGCAGCAGCTAGAGATTCTATGAAAATCCATCCACCTCAACTCGTAAAAATACCTAAATAGATCTAAGAAAGGCTGTACTCCAAGGTACACCTTGCATAGATGGGTAAAGATGCTGAGGAAGCCGATGGAGTTGGGATTGAGGTGGAGAAATTGGAGTCCATAATAGTTTAGAAGAAGTAGAAGAAATTATGAAGGAGGAGGTAGAAATCCGCATTGAACAAATGATTCAATACAAGCTACTTTCCCTAGGGCAGGATGGGGATCGGTACCTTCTTCCGTGCGGCCCATGACCTTCGGAATTCAGAGGGATCCTTCGATCTGCAGCTTCTTCAGGTCACCAGTGTCGACAATGGATTTTCCCAAATCAAAGAGGTCGAAACGTGGAATGGGGAAGAAAAGTGGAGTTAGGGCTTTTCCTCTCAGGTAGCGGTGAAAGCGGGGAGCGTAGGAACATAGTCTAGTGGGATTATGGTTTGGGCAAACGGAGTCCAGATGAATCTCGGAACTGGATTTTATAGGTCACGTCCAACGGTTCGTATTTCAAGGACAAAAGAGAAATCACCGCCGGATTTTTCTCGGTTTGCTTGATGGTAGTTCTTAGACTTCAATTCAAATTCGTAGTGGACCACTTGATGTTCAGCGATGTTGTCGCATGTCCTTGCCATCTCGCGTTCTAGAGAATGGTCAGATAGATACGATATCATTTGTTTGAAGACCTCGGCTCGAGAGCACTACGAACTCATTTGAAATGATGTCGAGGGCTACTGTCAGGGTTATGGATAAGGCATACCTTCTATCCTTGGGGTTATGAAATGTACGAATACGAATACCCTCAAGTATACGAGAAGGTTCCTTAAGATCTACGGGGTTTGCTTAGTCGTATATGGAAACCTTCTCTTCGGATAAAGCACCAGAGTCCTACTCGAAGAAGATAGGGGATTTATGATCTAGTATGCGGGCAAAATTTTCCTGAATTCTACTTCGAGGCCCAGGTATTTGTACTATATATACAAGGCCCCAAGGGGTAGTCGAGACTTCGAATCATAGCTGAATCATATTCACGGTGGTCACAATCCGGAGGACTCGAAGCCAATCGTAGCTCAATCTCACCGAGTTCATATCGTCGTGGATCTTGTCAGTAATCTATCAGTTCTTTTGTCTTCCATTGTACTTTTCATGGTTTAATCGTAATCTCATATAAACTGGATTAGGGCTATTATCTCACGAGAGACCTGAACTAGTATAATCCTTTGTCTTATGTGTTCTTGATGTTGTTTCGTGTAGATCTTTATTCCAATGTACCCCAATACCCACACAATACGGGTCACGGGTATATCGATATTTTCATATTATAAACATTTCTATTAAAACTTTCACTATATAAAATCTAGACATGGGGATGGATTTCATTATGCTTAAAGAAAAATAAATCTGTCAACTTATACCACTTCTTGTAGACTACAGTTCCACTCTCTAGCTTCTATGGCTAGAGTCACTACTGGAGAAACTATCTTTCGTCGGGTATCCAAAAACATAAATATCCCGGTTAGTTTAAGAAGCGGTACTAAAGATGCTTTAGTACCGGTTGTAAAAAGTCTAAATCCTAGAAACATCTTTAGTCCCGGTTGATAACACCAACCCGAACTAAAGATTGAGGATTTTTAGTCCAGGTTGATGTTACCAATCAGAACTAAAGATATGTTTAGTACCGGTTGGTAACACCAACCGGGACTAAAGATGTCTCTAGGGTTTAGTTTAAAAAGAAAACATCTTTACCCAAGTCAGATGTGTGTGGTAGGTGAGATGGTAACGCGCTAGAGGCTGAGGTGAGAGATCTTGAATTCGAGTCCCGCAACCCTCATATTTTTTTAGCTGACTATGCATCTTTAATACTGGTAGTAAAAATTTTTAATCCCGAAAATTTTGTCCCACATGCTATAACCGGTACTAAAGAGACTAAAAATCATTTCTGCAGTAGTGAGTTAAACTCTCTGTTTGGATTGATTATTGGAACAGTGAAATTGACCATTTGATTGTACTCCAAACCTAACTTATTGTTTACTTTAAGAAAGGGAACGACGTTTTATCCTTTTCCATGTCATCACTCAAGATACCACATGATGAGATCGCAGCATGTTAGACAGGATGACTGGATGAGTTGGTTGATTACTAAAAGCAAATGCCTCACTAATTAAGAGTCCTCTTTCCACTACTATGCTACCAACATGATCTGGTCCATAGGCAGGCATAGTACGAATCTTTTACTTTTTCAAAGTGGGGGGAATACGGGTGCCTTTTGATAATAAGTATCAGTGGTTGGAAAAAAGATGGACGTAGGAGATTCATCGTCGCCGAGTAGCATACGCATCTTTTCGGCGATAAACTTTCAGTTTTTGATCTGATCCATCGGTTCCTTAGGTCCAGTGGCTGAGATGATGGAGCAGTAGTGAGTTACTGAACCAATATATGTACCATTGCACATATCAGTAAGGCGAAGACTTGACCACAATGTAGCATCAACCTTTTGGGTCCTTAGCTCTGAAGCAAGGCTACCTTTCCATGATTCCATCACTCATATTAATAGCTAGGTACAAGGAGAAGAAGGCAAACTAGAGGGATCAGAGTAGCACCAGATCACACAGAAGGTAGGGTTCCATGGGGAACATCCTCAAATGCTTCATCAGTTACTTCGACGGAGGAGATGAAGATGTGTTCCATGGTCGCTTCCCCAGCAACTACCCTCCCACCTCAAGGCTCCATTACCAGCATAGGCGTTTGGATGACCTTCAAGTGCCATTATCACCACCACCACGACCGTGCAGGCAACAGCAGCCGCCACCGCGGCCAGCGCGTCCTCTAGGTTACCATCATGGAGTCCCCTGGCCAACGGTAGCGATCACCCCATGGGATGACTTTATCAACTTGGAATTCACATCTAAGGTAATTTAATTAGAACTCGTTATAGCATAAATGTTTTAAGTGTATACAGTACTACGGCTAGACAAGAAGTGTGATACTTCAAATTTTGAGAAACCCATAGTAAAAAAACCAACTGAACTAAACATCTGTTGCTAATTACAGGGTTGTCACCTGATGACTTTGGAGTCCATAGTTTAATTTAGCAAGTCATAAAGTTTTGCACCTAAGTTTTTATTTATAGTTAAAGATTATCTTACTCAAAATAAATAGCTATCGTAGTATTCTAAACCAATATACTGGTGGAATTTTCATTTTAGTTAATCGCTTCTGAACGACTAAAAGATTCTCATAGTAATGCAGTATTACCACATTTACCTGTTCATAAATGGAATAAAATGATAATGTTGAACCTTGAGTACGAGATTTTAAATCGTAAGGACAATTACGAGGACCATTTTCCCTAATGTGTTTTACTATGTGAAGTCATAGAGTCTACGTCACTTCAGCCTTTTAAAAGTTTCACCCATTTATTCCACACCTTTGAGAATTTTCTCCCCCTTTTGTGAACCTTATCTTCTTAAGTTTTGCTTATCTTTTGGGATTGTTTTTTTGGTGAGGGGGTGGTTGAAGATGGTATGGAAGGGGATGTACTTTTTTCTTCTTTTCGTATTTTTTATATTTTCTAGTGCTAATTTGTACTATGTGTCGTTACCTTCATATAAGATATTGGAAGATAATATCTACCACGGAACATTATATTACCGCTTGGCAATCTTCTGAATTGCATATTTTCGCCGCTACCTGTGCAAGATCGGGTATTTCCAGCTCTTAATTACTCAGGGAAGAAATTGTGAAAACAACCTAGCTCTATGTTTGCATAGTGGTAAAACATGCATGCCCCAAAAATATCTGATATCTATATGTTCACCAAATATCAAATGCGCATCTCACTGTCATTAAGATACATGTTGGACAATACCAGAGGGTAGAGAAGTGGTGAGTATCAGACCAATCACTACTACGAAAAGGATTTTTCCGTACGGTCAAAAAGGGTTTCTCCGTGCAGAGGTCTTACCCGTCTGTACCCATGTGTCTGGGAAAATAAATATTTTCGCGTGCGGGCGGTCCAACCGCACGGCATAATTGATCTTCCCATGCGGTCGGGTTAAGTGGACTGCACGGAAAAATGGAAAATCGCAAAAAAAAAATTTCAAAACACAAAACCTAACCCTAGCCAGCCGTCGCCGCCGCGCCTCCCCACCGCCGGATCCGCCACCGCCGCGCGGGGGATGGCGGCCACAGTCGGATCCACGCGGCTGATGGCCGTCGTGCCTAACCACCGCCAGATCCGCTGCCGCCTCGTGTGGGGAGGGCAGCGCCGCTCCCGGCCGCCTCCTCCTCCTCCTCGTCATCGGCGGTGGCGGCGGCGGCGCAGATCCGGCCGTCGCACACGCGGTGGCGGCGGAGGCGGTGGAGAGGACCATTGTGGGGCCACTCCCGGCCTCCTCCTCGTCATCGTTGGCGATAGCGGCGGGGCGGTGCGGATCCAATCTCTAGCTGCCGCGCCAACGCCCGAAGTCACGCTGCCGGTCTCCAGCCACCACGCCGCCTCCCACCCGCTCCCGGCCACCACCTTGTCGGCGGTGGTGCTGAGCCAGCCGCCTCCTGCGCCCCGCGCGCTCGGAGGGGAGGAGTGGAAGAGTCGAAGAGAGAGGACAGAAAGAGAGAGGAGTGAAAATAAAAAGGAAAGGAAGAGAGAGGAGGTGAAAATTTTGAAGTGAGTGAGAGGGAAAAGAGAGAGGATGGAATAAAAAAATTTGCGTGCGGTCCACTTAAGAGGCCCGCCTGCAAAAATAGGCTCATTTTCCCATGCGGTCCACTTAAGAGGCCCGTCTACGAAAATTGATTTTTCCGTAGGGTCCGCTTAAGGAGGCGCACACGAAAATGGAGGATGATTTTTGCAGACACAACTAGTTATGGTCGGTCTGCAATATCTAAGGAGGCGCTTGTACAAGAATGTTATATTACTGAACATATGAACAAAGTGTACCAGGACTTGCCTAAATCTGTGTTCTTTTTAGGTTATTCACCGGACTATTTTCTTCATGTTTCAAAAAATATGTTCTTTTTAAAAAACCATGTTCTGCTACATTCAAACCGTATTTAGATAAAAATCCATCTAGCACCCTGAAATTTAACCCCCTAAACTTTACAATATTGTTTATAATTTATATAATGTCCTTAGGTGTTTTTTCATAGTGATTTTTTATCTAATTTGTATATAAGTTGGATTAGTTTAATCATGTGACGTAGATAACGAACATAAATATTAAAATATCCACTTTGTTGTCGAAAGACAACTGCCTTTGTCGAAAGAAGAGATTCACTCTTTGTGGAAAAAGTAAAAGCAATATATTAATATTTTATGAAATTCTTGGGATCCCCCATTACATGTCTCGTGGGACCTATTTATAGGCTTAGTACAAACTCATGCACCTTAGGGTTACCAGAAATTTACATGGCTACCCTTATGATAGAGACATTTATGAGGGTAATTGCAGACAATATGGCCTTGGGCTTCCTTTTGAGCCACCAAGTGGGTTTTTATGCGCTATTTGGCTCGCTTGAATCTTGATCCCGCTAGCTTAAGTGCGAAGGTCTTCAGCTTCGCCTTGTGCTTTGCCCTGGTGCCTTCATCTTCATGGTCATTGGGCCTTCATTGCCTACGGTTCACCCAGGCGATTGTGAATTGGTTCGGTGGCTCGGTCGAAGGTCTTCGTAACATGCCTCCAACAAACCTCTCATGGGCAAGGGTGAGTAGGGAGCTTCGTCGCAGGCTGTGCAAGATCCTAGGTATGGCCTGAGGTGCCCCAGATCCTAGGTATGGCCTGAGGTGCCCCTTTCGGCCGATGTTCCTGCCGAAATCTATTCGTCTTGCAAAAACAAAAAAAATTCACAAAAAAAGGACCACCCCCGAGTCGCTTCTTGTTTATTTTGCTTCGAGCTTTGCGACCCAGCTTTGGCTTGACGGTAGTTGGTCCGCTTTCAGTCTTTTACTGTGGTGTCCTGCCTTTTTACTGTACAACCCATGGGCCACCTCCGAAAGTAGCCGTTGTCCTGGCGCCTGTGCGCCATGTGGCTTGCTGGCATTGGTAAAAATCCCCTCTTTCTCGCTCCGAGGGGGTCACTTTCACTTTTAACACAGTCGAGCTCTATTTATGTCTTAGCCTTTCTTGCTTCTGCACCTTTTTCGCCCAACTCCTCTTCGCCAAACCGCCAAGTCATTTTTGCCAACCCTCTTCGTGAAACCGAAATAGTTCCACGCAAGTCAGCTTTCGCCGCCATTACTGGTCCTAACCCAGGACGAGTGACGGATGACCTCACTTGCTTTTTAGGCCTTTCGCTGATCAAGGAGGCTGAACTTGCTTCGTTTGTCGCCTCGGGGGTGGTTCTTGAAGAATAGGCCTTCTTTGCAGGCGAAGTGGATATTCCGTGCCCCGAGGATGGCTAGATGGTGGTTTTCGCCGGATTCTTCGATGCGGGCCTTCGCTTCCCTTGTGACGATCTTCTCCCGGACAACCTTTGGCTCTTTCAACTTAAGCTTCCATAGCTGAGTCATTCCGTACTTGTGTGGATTGTGGTTTTCGACTGGATGTGCCGAACAGCCGGCTTCACCCCAAGTGCAAGGCTTTTTGGCACCCTTTTCACAGTCTTCATCCATTCCAAGACTGTTGTCACCCTAGCGAGGACGAAGAAGATGGTTTTCGGGAGAGCGAATTTCAGCCTTCGCCTTGAGAGATCGAAACTATGGCCTATTCCTACCTCCATGCTGAAGTGGGATCGTCAAAGGATGGAGACGTGGTTCTACCACAATATCCCCTATGAGACTGGATCGGATATGGCGAAGGCCATTCGATCGCGCTGTCGTGTGATCACCCTAGACTGCAAGCCAAACATGGCGATCAACGGGACGATGGAGGCATGCTTTAGCCTCCTTTGGAAGACTGCTCTTCGACTAAGTTGTTAGGACTTGGTCGAAGAGTTTTGCATGCTTCGGATATGCCTGATTTCGCACGATTGGAGGTTGGCGTTGGATTCAACCCAGCAAGTGTTTGGCCTACCCCACCTTGTTCTCCCCGATGGTGCTGACCGTAAGTATTTCGCCCATTCTTTTTATCATATCTTTTCACCCACTCCCTCTTTTTCGTTTGGGTTGCTACTAGGACTTAACGAGTTTTTCTCTCTTTTTAGTCCTTTCGCTGGAGGACGCCGAAGAAGAAGCAAAGATGATGCTTAGGGATCTCATTCCCCATGAATACGAGTTACTGCAAACGATCACTTGATGAAGTGACCAGGCGAATCATGTTATCACTGGCGACCGGGCGAATCATGTTATCACTGGCGAACTTCTCGCCCGGGTGAACCCAGATAAGACGGTCGTCACTGACGATGATGCCAAACCGTCGAAAAAGAGAAAAAGGGCTATTGCCAAAGGTGCTTTGACCAGTTGGACGAAGGCGCGAAAGTCTAGAAGTCCATTGGCCCTTCGCCTGTGGGCTTAGATGCAGACAATGATGAAGTCCATTGGCCCTTGTTTTTTCCTCATTTTTTCTTTTTTCTTTTTTTGTGCCAAAGGCTTACATAACTATATTTACATATGGCAAATGGGTGCTACTCTCATTCAGGCGAAGTACCGCTTGAGCGAAGCTGTAATCCAAGAGTGGCTTAACTCTTCGCCTTTCAGGGTTGCTAGCCGAAATGATCCTGTTCTGGACCTGTGATTGACAAGGTATGGTCCTTCCCATTTCGACTCTAGCTTGCCTAATGCCACCGGATTTACCTTTGTTTTTGACACCCACTGGTCGGGCAAGATTTCTTTTGGTCGAACCTTTTTGTTGTAGGAGGTCAAAGTGTCTCTAGCATATTTCGCAATGTGTTCAAGTTCTTTGACTCTAACTCCCTCCAAGAGTTCGAGCGAAGTCTCACGACTATCTTCGCCTTCGGTAAAAATTACCCTTGGCGAGTTTACCCCCAACTCGCTTGGAGTCATAGCTTCATCGCCGTACAAAAGCATGAATGGACTGCATTTGGTTGGCCATTTGCCTTTCGGCACTCCTTCCAACCTCTTTTTCAAGGCATCCAGAATTTTCCCGTTTGCTCTTTCGACTGCCCCATTCGCCTGCTGGTGTGTGACCGAAGCAAACTTGATTTCATGATCTAGCCCCATGCACATTTCTTTGAACTTTTCATAATCAAATTGCTTCCCATTGTCAGTGATAAATTCCTTTGGCACGCCGATTCAGTAGACAATGTTTTTGCATACAAATTTTTGCACTACGGCTGAAGTGATCGACCCAAGGGGCTCTGCTTTGATCCATCTAGAGAAATACTCTATTGCAAGAATGGCTAAGCAATACCCATTCCTAGTTGTGGGAAACGGACTGATGATGTTCAATCCCCACCAAGCGAAACACCATACGGGGGCGATTGGCTGCAGTTCATACTACTAGGTGGCTTCGCTTCAGCCATGGCACTGGCAGCCTTCGCATTTTTTCACCTGCTCAACAGAAGATCGTAGAACAGTTGGCCAGTACACGCCTTACCGAAAGACTTTAGATGGCACGGTCCTCGCCGGTTGATGAGCTCCACATAACCCCTGGTGAATTTCCTCAACTACTTCCTCTCCTTCGGTGAACGAGATGCACCGAAGTAAGGGCAGTAGTATCCCGGCTCTATAGAGTTGACCAGAGATCAACTTGTACTTGGCTGCCCTGAGCTGTAAGCGCCAAGCTTCAGCTTTGCCTTTAGGTAACCAGTCAGTGTCCAAGTATTTGATGAAAGGCATTTTCCAATCTTTTGGATCTTCACCAGGCTCCTTCAAGTCGATGCTCATGACTTCTTCCGAAGAGCTTTCGAAGAAGACACCTGGCGAATGTGGACCTCTTAAAGCCGCGGCCTTCACGAGGGCCTCTGCCTCTACGCAAACCCATCAACACAGCGTCATACTCCGAGATGTTGTTCATTGTTTTGAACTGAAGTGTGGCAGTGTAACAGATAGCCGTGCCGCCTAGAGAAATGATGATCTCCACAGCTCCCACCACCTTGTGATACCATGAACCATTAGAATACGTGATCCAAGTTTGTTCGACTGGTTTAGGCTCTAGTGCGAAAGCTGGGGTCCATTCGGCGACAAAGTCGGCCAAGACTTGAGATTTGAATGTTGTGCTAGCCACAAAACTGAGGTCGAAGGGAGATAGCTTAGCTGCCCACTTGCTCAGCCACACATTAATTTCTTTGCCACACAGTACTTCGCTAATTGGATATTGCGAAGGTACAATCCTGACTACTTAGAAATAATGCTCTAGCTTTCGTGAAGCCATTACAAGGGCATACGCTAACTTCTCCATTTCCATATAATGTGTCTTCACCCTCTGAAGGGTTTCGGAGACAAAGTACACAGGCTTCTGGCCAAACTTAGTTTCTTGCACCAACATCGTGCTGTCTGCGACAGGAGAAGCTACCATATACAATAGCAATTCGCTCTCAGCCGCTGGGATGACCAGCGCTGCCGGACTCCGAAGATATTGTTTAAGTTCGTCGATAGTAGCTTGGCATTCAGAAGTCCAGCTGAACTTTTTAGCCCCTCGTAAGATTTTAAAAAAAGGTGAACCCCTTTCGGTTGCTGTTGACAAAAAACAGCTAAGTGCCACAATGCGCTCTATGAGCTTTTATACTTCACGTACGCTCTTCGGCTGCTGCATTTGTTGTATCGCATCATTTTTTTTGGATTCGCCTCGATGCCTCTTTTAGAGACGAGGAACCCCAACAGTGTCTGCGGGACACCGAAGTCGCACTTCTCCGGATTGAGCTTGATTTCGGTTGCCCGCAGGATGTCGAAGGTTTCTCACAAATCGTCGATGTGATCGGTCGTGTTTTGACTCTTGATAGCAATGTCATCAACATATGCTTCAATATCTCTCTCGATCTGCATGCTAAGGACCTTGTACATTAGCCTAGCGAAAGTAGCTACTGCATTCCTAAGGCCGAAAGGCATTCTGATATAGCAAAAGGTGCCGAAAGGATTTATGAAAGCGGTCTTCACCCGGTCTTTTGGATTCATGAAAGTCTATTGATATCCTGAGTAGGCGTCCAAGAAGCTTAAGAGCTCGCAGTCTGCCGTCGAATCCACCAACTTGTCGATCGTTGGGAGTGGGAAGTCATCCTTGGGGCAAGCCTTGTTTAGGTCGGTGAAATAAATGCACATAAGACACTTTCCGTTCAACTTTTTCAGCAGCAAAGGGTTCGCCCACCACTCTGGGTAGTCTGGAGCACCGATCACACCAGTCTTGAGCAACTTTTGCACTTTGGCCTTAGTTGCTTCTTGGCGATCTGTGGACATCTTGCGAAGCTTCTGCTTCCTTGGCTTAGCGTCTGGCTTGACCACCAAATTATGAATGAGGAGATCTGGTGAAATGCCACCGACTTTGTTGGGACCCCAAGCGAAGACATCAAGGTTACATGTGATCACTACTTCCAATATATTTTGCGTCTCTTCTTCGCCCAAGTCACCACCGATCGAAATCATCTTGCTTAGGTCTGACTTGTCCACTTGGATCTTGTTTAGCCTGCGAGGATGGCTTCAGCATCGTTCGAGCCCTTTCGCCGACTTCGGCCTACAGGATGCCGACTTCACGTCGGCCTACAGGATGCCGACTTCACGACCACCTGTAGGTGGTTGGATAGCTGATGCAGCCGAAGGCTGCGACCCCTTCACCACAATCACACCGGTTGGCCCTGGCATATTCAGCTTGAGATAACTTGTTTAGCGTAGCACGGCCGAAGATGGCATTATAGTGGTACGGAATATCGACGATGTCGAACAAGATCAACTCTTGACGCTTGTTTCCTTCAGGGCCGAACAACACCCACAACTGAGCTTGTCTTAGCACTTGCACTACGTTCCCACCGACAGCAAAGCGGGAGCATGAGACAGAGCCTGGATCAGTAGGCCCATTTGCATATAGGCACCAGTGAAGATGACATTCACCGAACTCTCCCCCCGTCGACCAAAATACGTCGAACTTCAAACCCGTCTATCATTGTAGAGGCCACAAGGGGGTCTTGATGAGGAAAAAGTACTCTTTTCGCATTAGCTGGGCCGAAAGTGATTTCAGCAGCCAGGAACTACGGCACTGCATCGCCTGCAGAAGTCGTCATAACATTGTGCACTGTGCGAGCTTATGTCTTTTTCGGGCGTTTCAACATGCGTGGTGTCGGATCTGTTCTTGTGATGACTTGGATCACTCTCCTTGGCACATTGTGATGTTGATTGCCTTGCAGTGGCCTTTCCTGCTCTGCTCATCGCATTGCTTCTTCACCATTGGTAGGGTTTGGCTTCGGCGGTTGGTGATGGCCTTGATGCTAGATGTTTCGACATTGTTCGGTTGTATGTGATGACTTGCCATGGTACATGTAGTACTTATCTTTCTTGTACTTCTTCAGCATATGCCCTTGGTCTTCTCCTTGGTAGTTCAAGTCCTTACGAAGGTGTTGGACCTCTTAGACCGCCATCACTAGCTTGCCCTTTCGGTTCGAAATTTCTTTCATGTCATGGGGCTTGGGCCTTGTCTTGGGGGTGGGTCTTGGATCACCATTGGTTGGGCGATGGGTTCTTGCAAACTTGCTTGAGCCACCATCTTATCGTAATCAGCATGGATTTCGAGCCGCCTCTTAGTGCCCTCTTCACCCTGAGCGAAGCCGTCGATGATGCGCAAGAGATGATCGATGATTTGTCGTTCTTTTCTCGCGATTCTTCTTGTTAGGTCGCTTGGGAGGAGGCCTGTCGAAGCAAAGTTGATCATCGAGGGTTCGGTAATGTCTTGCACTTGGCATCTTGGTTGGGAGAACTGCCTTGCGTATTCCCTTGTGGATTCTCCTGGCTTCTGCCGAATGGGAAACAAATCTTGCTATGTTTTTGGTTCTTCATAGGTTCCTCGAGAATTCATGATGAAAATGTCACGCAGTTGCTCCCATGAGTAAATACCATGACCTGGCGAAGCCGTCCAACGTGAGATGTATTACCTTGGCCTTGGTGTTTTCGTCGCCATAAGCCGCTTCGATTGCTGACTCATAGTTCGAAAGAAATTCGCTCGGGTCGGTTTCACCCGAATACCTTGCAACTGCTGGATACTTGTACTGGGAGGGAATCATGTGGTTTCGTAGCCCCCATCTCAAAGGTAGCTTCTTTTCGCAACCTGCCCTTAACGCTAACCCTTGATGGTACTGCAGCGAAAGGCCCGGGTATGGCGGTGCGAAAGCGGAAACCATCCTAGGGGCCTGAGATTGAACAAGGACATTCGGCTGGATCATTTGTGTGATTCTGCCCGGCCCAACCACGACTCCCTGAGGGGCTAGCGAAGGCGTAAGGGCTAGCGAACGCAGATCATGATGGTTCTGTGGCCGTCATGCCATTGCACCTTGACTTGATCAACCGACGGCTTGAGCCAAAGGGGTTGATTCAGTTGCTGAAGAAAGACTTGAAATTGTGCTTGTTGGGCCGAAATAGCGTCAGTCGAAACTTGGGGCATGGACACTGGAATCGGTCGCACCGGGAGCCGTCATTACTTGGACAACAACCACTTGGGGCTTTGGTCGTACATGGTTTGTCGAAGACTGTTGCACCAAGTATGTCGAAACTTGAGCAGCAGACGCAGCTTGGGCCATTGTGGTTGCCGCCACCGAAGCGACAGCTGGCTAGGCCGAAGCTGCAGCCTTGGCTTGCATGGTTGCTTCATATACTTGGTGTTGCTCTTGCATTGGACGAAGCTTGTCCTGTGGGATTATCATGTCTTGTCCCATGGCCTCCATCTTCACCCATTGTGTCGATGACATATCGACCTTAGTGCCTGCAATAGCTGTGGCAGCGGCCAAAGCTAGAACTTGAGTTGCTATGGCTTTGGCTTGATGCTCCGTTTTGCCTCCCGCAGGCTCTGAGGTCTCGACATTGGCCCTTGATGATTCTATCCCAGTTTCGCCCCTCGTGAGCTCTTCGGTCTCACTTGCTACTTCAACTTCACCATCGCCTTCCCGTCTCTTCGTCACCACTCTCTCACGCACAGACTTCTTTGGTGGCATTGGTGGTTTCGGCCTTGGTTCCCAATGGTCGGCGCCAGCTGTTGTCGAAAAACTACTGCGTCCGTCGAAAGACGGGGTTCACTCTTTGTAGAAAAGTAAAAGCAATATGTTAATATTTTATGAAATTCTTGGGGTTCCCCAATACATGCCTTGTGGGGCCTATTTATAGGCTTAGTACAAATCTGTGCGCCCTAGAGTTACTAAGTACAGAGGAATTTAGATGGCTACCCTTATGATAGACACATTTATGATGATAATTGCAGACAATATGGCCTTGGGCTTCTTCTTGGGCCACCAAGTGGGCCTTTATGGGCTATTTGGCCTGCTTGAATCTTGAGCCCACTAGCTTAAGGGCGAAGGTCTTCAGCTTCGCCTTGTGCTTTGCCCTGGTGCCTTCGTCTTCGTGGCCATTGGGCCTTCGCCGCCTGCGGTTCGCCCAGGCGGCTGTGAATAGGTTTCGGCAGCTGGGTTGAAGGTCCTCGTGACATGACTCCAACACACTTAAATTTTTCTTTTTGCCTGTTAATAGTTATCATTTTCAAACAAGTACCAACGTAATAACCAACGTAATAATAGTATGGTGTCATTGTGTATGGATAAATTGATGACTTCCAACTAATGATATGGAAATATGTTTTATTAGTTATTCAAAGTTGTTCGTTTAAACTTTCAAGACAAGCAAAAGTATTATCCAAAACAACCTTTCGGGGGTAATATAGATGGTATTGCAAAGTTCGGGGGTTAGATGTCCAATTTTAAAGTTAGGGTGTTGGATGGACTTCTATCGAAAGTTTAGGGGTATTTGGACTTTTCCTTTAAGCTATTTGGTAAATTTACTTTTAAAAATATTAATTTATCACTATAATCGAGCACATAATCTTTAGCAATATTCCACTTAATAGACCTAGTCAAGTAATTAACAGATCCTCTAGTAAAATAAATTATGAGGTATGACTTTTGTATAGTGTTGAAGGTAGTTTCTTGATTTTAATATGACATTGTTAACTTTTAAAGATAGCGTTTATTAATAAAATATGTAAGTATTTTTGTTTATTAAGAAAATATGTAAGTATATTCGTGACTTGTTTTTACCATTAAAGGTATTATAAGAATAACATTACATCTTTGCACTAAATTTATGAATATTGTCATGTATTAAAAAATAGATGGGGTAAAACTTTATCCATAAGTTCTTATTGCTACTTTTTGTTATAAAAGTTAGAACTACTATAGCACACCCAGTAAATTATATACCTTATACAACAAACCACAACAAACTGGGAGTGATAGATACTCGATATGTGTATTCATGTATTGGGAACTTAAATCTGCTAGGAAACGTTTTATTTAGGGCGTGTGATACATTATACCATATGCCCCCTGCTCGTGATTTAGCACGACCTTTATGAAAAAAATATAATCTAATATTTTTATGATATTATGAAAGTATTTTTCAGGACAAATTAATTACACATACCATTTTTTATGTTTTCAAACTAAGTAATTTATTGATATTATTTCTTTTCAAGAGTTAAAAAAAATGTCAAA
Source organism: Oryza punctata (assembly GCA_000573905.2). Classification (NCBI taxonomy): domain Eukaryota; kingdom Viridiplantae; phylum Streptophyta; class Magnoliopsida; order Poales; family Poaceae; genus Oryza; species Oryza punctata. The sequence continues at coordinate 7,910,638 of CM002499.2, read as the reverse complement.
TGCCACATTCTTGACCAGACAGTGTATTTGTTCTAACAAAGGGCAAGATCGATAAGAGATCAATCCCAAAAACAGATATTTATTCTCTCCAATTTGACAGAGTTCAACCATTTCTTCCATGTCAAGTATAAAGTTGATTGATCTATCCACAGATACAAAAGAATTGCCAAAAAAGAACACAGAAAATTGGGTATGTGTTCAACTATTCAGTGACAGCTTGCATGCAAGCACACATGCCCCGAGTTGGTTACATTCCCCGGTATTACAGTAAGTTTGAATAAAACAAAGAATGAATTATATAAAATCCCTATCTTGGGGTCACTGCTACAGATAACCTGGATAGGTGCCTGGATAGGTGCCGGTTGGGAACCCGACATAAGTGCCAGTTTTCCCAACCAACACCTAGAAGGCAGCACAGATGAGAGGAATCAAAGGTACCGGTTTTGGAACCGACAGCATTGAGATCCCAAAAATCCAAAAAAAAAGTGACTCGATGCATTGGCTCGAATCGAGCCGATGCATCGAGCCGCTCCCCATCAACCATGAGATCTCATCCAATAACGTAATCATGAATAAAAATCATAGAACAAAAAATGAACACAAAAATCATGAACTCAAATCATGAACAAAAGCCATTGACAAAAATCATCACAGAACAAACGACACCCTACCTGATCCACCACAGGAGCGGTAGCTGATGCCACCCCGCACGCCGCTGATACGGCCGACGATGGATCCACCACCGACGCCGCGGGAACAGCCACCGACGTTGCCACACTTGCCGCCGATGCTACCGCCGTTGATGCGGCTGATGCCAGATCCGCCGCGGGAACATCCGCTGACACTGCCCTACCCGCTGCCGACACCGTCCCACATAGAGAGGAGAGGGAAGGAGGAAGGAAGGAGACGGGAGGGTGAGCCGATTGAGAGGGGAGGGGAGGAGAGGCTGAAGTGGGAGAGTGAGATGGGCATGTGGATAAGCTCCCTCTCACCCCCCTTTGTGCTTAAAAAAAAGGGAAAACCCTGCTCCAAGCTTGGCTCAGTTTTCATGGATGTTGGTAAAAACCAACACCTATAATATATTACAGGCACACCTGTAACATATTAATGATCCCCGTTTTATAAAAAAGAACAACAATAGTATAGTTGTCGGTTTTTATCTAGAACCAACCCCTATAGTCACTAAAAGGTGTCGGTTTTTTATTTTTAGCATGTGGAGGTGGAAAAAACAGTAGATGTTGGTTTTAGCTATTATGGTACTTATAATGCCAACGCCAAACTGTATGTGCCTTTCCATAGTAGTGGGCATTCGTAACATAAAATTTAGGTTATCTAATTTGGTTGATGGAAATCAAGTTTCATTTCAAATTAAGATTACTTCAAATTTTGTCTATATGAGATATATTTGCCAATAGTATTTCTATATCATATATACTTATAGGTAATATTGGTAGGTCTGTGAAGAGGCCCAGCATCACAGTACACCATGCAGGAAGAAGAACCTTAATAGGTAGGCATCGGATCCTAACATCTCTTTTTGTTTGAATATTTTTTCAAAGTTGCGACAATGGTCACACATATATATAGTGATACGTATCTGAGCTGTTTTGTAATTGTTTCATAAACAAACCATCCCACAACTTACTTATTTGTAGATCTAAGTATTTCTCACCAAGCTACATAGCCGCTGAGGCAGCATTGCAGTAGTGGTTGCTGCCTCTCATTAGCATATATAGAAATATATAGTTCATATATCAGAATAAACTGTACATGCATTTTTGTATTCTCTGTTTACAGTATATAATCATTTGAATCAACATTTCGTTTTATTTTTTAAAATGTATTGAGCAATAAAATCCATTGATGCCTGGGTTCCACAAATTGAGGATTTTCACATGATTTGTACTATGTATACATGCACCCTTAGGTGTATCCAAGAAAAAGACGATGGCAACAGTAAACACGACTACTACTGGCTGACCAAGAGCAAAGACAATCATGTAATAACCCCTATGACCAAACGGTCTCCTCGGCCTCCTAGTGGGGTAGCTGCCCTGGTCCATGACCTCCTCGACTTTACTGTGACCTTTGAGGTAACTCGCTATACCTGTAAGATACCCATATATCTAGAGTTATATGCATAACATACAAGAACCACTTGATTTGAAATGTATTTACTGACAAAGCCGAGTATGCAGGGAGAATGCTTATCCTCAGGTACATGAGTAAATAACCAAATCACAGTATGCGTGTTTGTCTTTTGTGATAATTGTGATAGTTCCATTGCTACATGTGAAGTATTCCTTTTGTTATTAAAGTTTGTATGGATGTCTTGCGGCGATATATTATCTTCCTGTTAGCAGTTTTGCCTTCTACATTCCTGCAATGCAGAACAATATTTTGTTTGTGATTATTATTAAGGGGTTTTTATTTGTGATATTTAGGTTCCTGAAGGGCTTGCACAGCATGTTACATCACCTATGCAGGCACAGGTTACATGGTAGAAGTTCCAGATTTAACAGCTTCTGAACTTAATTTTCCATTAACCATTACATTTTGTATACATAAGTCATTAATTCTAAAGCTGCTTTGAGTCATATAGGTCAATATAGAAATCCAGTTTAGCCACCAAAAGCTGATACTCTCTTCGATAACTATAAGGTATAATACCCTCTTTATAATATCCAATGACTTTTAGCAATGGAACTATCACAATTAACACTGCTGTATACATGTAGTTTAATGAGCAGACAGTCAGTTTTTTACTGGGAACAATATGCATGCCTAGTTTTATTCTTTGCGAAGAACAATATGCTGAGTTAAGGGCCATTCAGCTAAAAAAATTGTTTCTCTAACTAAATTAAGTTAGTGGTTTTGTACTTTTACTTTTGATAGGTATAGGAAATTGTTGGCCGCATACAAGGATATAAAATATCCACCCGAAGAATCAGCAGATGCTACTGTGTTTGTTGCTGCAGCCTTGAGAGGGATCGAACGAACTAATTTGGAGGTAATTATTTGAAGGTATTAGGAGAGTCACAAAATTCATCTACGTATGAAGCAAGTAAAAAAATATTATTCAAATGCACGTAGTTTCTCTATTTCTTAAGCAACTGAAGTACTCCATCTATCTAGAATAGTTTTTTACATGGTCTCTAACATAGAACTTTGTCCATTTAATTCATTTTCCATAATATATTATTAAAGTTCTTTTGAATATGAATCTAATAATATCACATGCATGGCACACAACATTGTTAGTGAATTTACTTATTAGTCAAAGGGCAAATGTTGATTTTCCTAAATTATATTCTGAAAAAATGTTTCAACTGTAGATTGTTCGCATTTCCTGTGACAACAAAAAATCGTATGGATCTCGTTTCAAAAAAAAAAATTGTATGGATAGGCTAACTACGCTATAATATTGTGCACATTTAACAAAAAGACTATTGGTAGATAAAAATGTATTTTCCCTGGAAGTGTAAGAGAATGTCTAGGTTTACCATTAGGGGAATATTATCAGTTAAATTAAAATCATTCTTATTATACCAACTCAAAATTATAACTTTAGATAATACTATCAACTCAGAATATCATCTGTTAATTGTTGATGATTTTCTCCAATCTGGACTGCAAAAAAAATTATAAAAACCAGTCACCGTTGTTTTATTTTTGTCGACTAACTGTTTTACTTTTAAGATTAACACTATAACAAGGAATTGTGGACATTTTTGATATATTCAGTCTCCTAAACTCAGGAAGAAAATAATACTTTTTTATGTTATCTGTTATTAGAAATGAGTGTCATTTGGAACGTTCAAGTAAGATGTTATCCAGATTATTTTACGAATTGTCCTCAAGGAAAAGTTTGGACTATTTTGGTTTGAAGCTCTACCAAAAATTTGGTAGTGCCAAATTCTAAGCAAGTTTTGGCACTACCAATTTTTTCTAGGATAAAATTTTCTATTTAATGTTCCATTTGCTACCAATATTATGAGACTTCTAGAATGTGACCGAATAGAGCATGGGCAACAACAATTATTTCACATCAATCCATTCTACCCCAATTACTATGTAAGTTGCCAAAAGATTGGTAGAGCATATGTTGATATTAATCCAAAACGGCCCTTCGAAGACATTACTATGTGTATCGTCAATCCAAATAATTAAATTTGCAGAAATTCTTAGATCATAAGTTGTTCATACTTTGTAATATTAATGGATAGTTGTGAACCAAATAAATTGTAGCTAAATCCTTAATCATACAGGATATTGTTTGGATTCTATTTAATGTAACAGTTGTCATAATAGTTCAACAAATCAATTCTATCACCATGGGAACGATTTGTGTTTGGTCCACAGGGTTTTCTTGCATTTTATGGCTTTCCAATTCCTACAATCTCCAAAGAGGCATCAGAAAATCATCGATCATCAATACCAAAGGGTGTGCTGTTCGTGCTAAAGACACTGCCGGTCAGATTTCACACGATTTATCACCAGCATCGTGTGTTTCGAGCAATTGAGTAAAATAATGATTCTCACAAATCAATACTTTCATCAGGTCAATGCAAAGTGCATAGTAGATGGTGATGGCTTTACTGCTTATGTCGACACACTGAATCCTATAGAACTGCGTGGGGATTGCAACGCAAGCTGTCAAACCCCTAACTCTAAGAAGCAAAAATTGTGGAAGAAAAGAGCAACTGATCTACAAATAAGTCTCGAAAATACTGGACAAAAGTATGTAAACTGAACTTTCCCTCTTCTCCATGTTGTTTGGAAGTCAATAGTTTCTTGTGAAACCGTATGTGTCATTGTTCTCAGCAGAACAAATGCATTTGGGTTTCAGTATTATGATATCCTCCTATGGTAACCAATCAGCGCCAGAACAAATGCAAATTCTTTCAATATTCTGATACATATTCAGTTTTGAATAAGTGGGATTCAAACTTCTTAGGAGAATGAAGAGAGACTATCAAAGAAACCAAATAAAAGTACATTAGAAATATGTTTATTTAATATGTTATTTTTTAAAAAAAATACAACAGCAGAGGCTCCTACTGTTATATATATAGAAGGGCAAATAGTTTCTTTATATTTAATAGAAGGACATAGTATTTCAAGAAGAGACTAGGAAATTATGTAGAATATGCTAAGATTTCAAATAGCTGAACGTTATAATATTAACTTAACTAACATGGTCCTTACAAAGAAAAATATAACTAAAAATGCTACTATAATTGTGAAACAAATACTGCAACATAATAAACAACCTATTCTCTCTGGAAACCTATAGAAGCGGAGCAAATTTAGCACTCACAATGATCATGCAAATAGAGCACATATTGGATTAATTACTATTTCCCACGCAACTATAAATTAAGACGGGCAAGGGTTGCAAAGCAACTCTGGGTCGTCTAGTTTACTTCAGTCTTGGTATGCTGTTTTTTTTTTTTACGTTCACATAGAAATTTATACATCAATTAATTCAAATCGCTACGTACGAGCAGGGAAATGTTCTCTGGAGGCCGTGAGATCGTTGCAAGAAAATATGAAATCAGACTGAGGTATACTCTATACACAACGCAACTCAACACAGAAATTAATCGGATATACTGTGTTAAATTTGGCATGCATTGACAGGGGCATTGATGCACCGGAGATGGGCATGCAGTATGGAAAGGAGTCGCAGGATGCACTGGTGAAACTTATCGCTAGGAAGTGTGTCACGCTTCATGTTTATGGGCAGGACCAATTTAAGCGCTTCGTCTGTGATATCCATTGTGGTGGCGTGTTCATCCAGGTGGACACAAAGCCATACACCATTGTGTCATAAGTTATTGATTTTAGTAGAATAATTTTGTTTGGATGGAAATGATGGTGAATGTGGTGTAATCTTTAATTTCAGGAGCAAATGCTGGTGAATGGTCACGCATGGCATTTCAAGAACTATGACAAACGGCCACAATTTGCAAAGGTAAGAAACTATGGAGTATGCAAGTATAACAATATTCATATATATTCTGCTACGTATATATTCCATTTTGAACTTTGAAAATGATAAATATTATTAGTACCTTTGCACTCTTAAATTCTTTGTCATACTTACAGTATCAAAGTAAGGGATCATATTATACGGCTATAATTCTGTCCCCAAGCCGAATCAACACGACTTCTGTTTTTTGAGATAGTACTTCCTGTATAACTTTTAGTTCAAATTCAATTTGTGTTGAAATTACAACAGTTTGGTGTGTCACCCCATGTGTGATCTTTTTTTTTCCATGTTGATTGTTTGGAACTTAAAAGAAAGTAGTATACCTGATATGCCACATAAAGATCCAATTTTAAACAGTAGTTCTCCACTCTGAATTTAATTTTGGAAAAAGAAATGTGTCATACTGTTGAATTTCAAATATCGTTCTCGAACACTATAGGCATACGGGTGTGCATATCTGTATGCGTTTTCTAACCAAACTGTTGGGTTGCTTCGTCTCCCTCCAATTGTGAAGTGGGAAAAAATGGCACAAGATGCACGTCAAGGGCTTTGGGCGTATGATAACCCCGTGAAACCGTGGGAATGGAGAAAGAACAAGCGAAAGGCATCTCAGCATCACAAGTCAGGTGTACGTTGATGGAGCTGAAATGCAGAAGTACGTCTTGTGGTCTCATGGATCATCTGATCTGAAATGACATAGTTTCAGAATTGAAACTGAGGTTCTCTTAAACAGTTTGCCGCAGATGATTATGTATAGAACATTGTAAAAATGTATGATGTACTTTGTAGACAGTATTAAGTTAATGAAGCTCGATGTGTGTTATTGCTGCTATTTGAGTCCAGAATGTGCAAATAAATTATGCTACGGTATTGCTGTTCAAATGAGGCGATAAAAGGGTCCAGTACTATTTAACTCGTGTCCTATTCACACATTGTATCTACATAAAGACTACTTTGATCTTAATTGGATTGCAGACAAGCTCAACCAAGCCAAAAGATTGGCACTGCCAAAATAGTATTAGCCGTTTCTATTTTGTAGCAGAAAAAAATGGCAAATGCAAAATTATTTGGCCATACAAGTAGAAGCATCGACTCATAAAGAATAAGAAAATATTTCTCTCAAGTGCCAACAATGAATCCTCAAATCCAAATAACACTGAACGTTTATTGATGAGGCAAACAATCAAGAACAACCAACGGCACAGTATCCATAAGATGAGGCAAAGAAAAAAAAAAGTGGAAGCTAGAAGAGGGTCGGAGGGTGTATTGGAAAGGCATACTATGACATCGTTATCTTTAAGAACTCTTAGTCAGAAACATATAATCTAAATGGAGATGTACAGGTTCACGCTATTTGGGACATTTTGTTTTTTTTAAATACATTTACACTTATCAGCTGCAAACATACCACCACCTTGTAAATTTCATCCATTTAGCTGAACAGCCAAGAGAAATAATAGTATAGTTGATAGAAAAACATCAATATTCCTATAAATTTTATGTTTCAACTATAACTAAGAGCAATCATTCAGTTCAAAATTGAAACTGGACATCATTCTCTGCATCAGTGGTAGAAAGTTTTTGCATGGGAAGAGCCTAAAACATCACAAGAATATGAAATTAGTTGTTATCTTGCACTACAAATTCCTACGTATAATAGCTCCGCGACAAGCAATGTACAAGATTCTTGCCGACCTTAGTTAGCTCCTCTGGTGTGGTTGAGAGAAAAACTGAACACAATTGCTCCACCACGTTAGAATAGAAATTCAACACTTGGATCATTAGTTGTCTGTTCTTAATATGCAAGCCTAATTCATCGGATTTTTTTTTTGTCAATTTTGGCTTGTGCGGATGGGAAGTAGGATATGGCTTCTAGACAATTATGGCCAACATGCATGGTTGCTATCACGAAAGTTGCCTGGGAAACTCTCTTTTGAACCGTCAACTATGTAAGTAGTTATGAAAAATCATCAAATTATTTGGAGCTCTACTTTTGAACAGGAAATGGAACTTTTATCTTACCCATTTGTAGCATTAATATTTAGGCTTAACTGTGAAGGAAAACTGAGTAAATAGTTACGAACAAATATCGGAATATTTCACAACACTTATATAGTGTACGTATACTATCCAGCAAAATTTAAAAAGTGCAAACTCGATTCAGACTACACCGCGCGTGTTATGATGGGATATTTGTGTGTACAATACAATTATAAATTGTATATATATTAGTATGAGGAAGATTGTTAGTTGATCTGAATCATAAAAGCACTATATGACGATAAGATGACAAAGGCATGACCTCTTGGATGCTTTTCTTAAGTAACAATAACCATACTAAGTTGGGTAATGAATATTAAGTTATCTAGAAACTGATGAGGAGTAAATATAAATATTTAATATATATTGGAAGATTGTGATGAAGCATAGGAATGATCCAATGGCTTTTATTTTGTAGGTGATGTGGCTCAATGCATGTTAAATTTTTAGTGCCAACTATATACGTGCGGTGGAGCACGAGATATTGGTGTGTGCAATAGAGTTGCAAATTTTCTATGAGAAAGGTTATATATAATCTGATATAAATTATAAAAGTGTTATCTAATGGTGTCAAAGATGGTGGTGGTGTAACTTTTTTATGGCAACAACATTCTATATTAAGTTAATCACTCAATGCTGAGTTACATACTAATTAATAAGAAATAGTAGTTACAAAATGAATGGTTGTGATTAAGCACAGAAATAATCCAATGGCTCTTCAATATGAATGATGTGGCTCAAGGCATATTAAGCTAGTGGTGATAGCTATATAGGATATATAGATATGGATTGCGCATCAGCCATGATCTGTACTCAAGACCTTTGACTCTAATACTACTATAATACTACTATGTTGAGTTATATGAACTAACCAATTCATCCCATAAAAATCTTGAATTGTTGGGGAAAAATGAAAATTTCACTTATACTCAAATTGTTTGGAGAAAATTAAACTTTCGTCTCTCCACCTAGTGAAATAAAATAAAGTAAAATACGGGTACGCCAGTGTACTAAGTACAAAAAAAATAGACAAAAGAATCATGCACTTTATTATAATTCTTGAAGAATAAAAAATACAAAATCCTTGGTCAAATTCGCTCCACGGTCCATAAGCAAAGTGTATCTGACTTGACGATTGTGTTCTCCTGGCTCCCGAGATCTCGGAAAAACACCCGATTAATTACTCTAGCGGGTTTAGGTTAAACCCGCGAGATACCTCCGATTCATCATCGTCAGTCTTCGCTTCACGTTCTCCCATACAGAATGCGGATGTGATGTTCGCGGTCTCATCGGTCCGCGCGCTAGCATTGGTGACGTCGTATTCATGTAGACTCCGCCCGCCCTGCCGTCCAGCCTAGCTGGTCTTGAACGGCGTGTGGGTTGGTGTAGATTGGTAGTTGTATTCACGCAGGGATATCGATGTGTGCTTAGCTTGACTGCCTTAGCATTGCGATAGTAACACCGGGATGTGTGGGAGATAAATTAGAAGTGTTAAATCATCTGGCGGATTAGCACCATTCGGCATGTATAAACATGCATGTATGGTATTATAATTTGTATTAGTACGGTACTGCACCACAATGCACTACATAAAGCGTTCTCTGCGCACCGAACTCTTGCAGCTTGGCGACAACATGGATGAAGCCATATGTGGGCAGGGGTTAGAGATTATCAGTGGCAATGGCAACATGACAATGATGTCGACGGCGATGATGTGGGCGCCACTGTTGGCAGTCGTGTGTCACCATGGCGAGTGACGTCGTTGTCCGTGACGAGATCATGGTCATCATGTCCAGCGGTCTTAATGACTCCGGGGACTGCACAAGTGCATGGTGCCATAAGGGCAATAGCAGTGCATCCCGACTGACCAAGGAGCCCAAGCATCCACGTAGAGAAAAGGTAAATGGGGCTCCCATCCCTCCCAGTGCGCATGGCTTTAGATAGGGTTCACCATCAATTTTTTAGGCGGGTCCCACAAAAAAAGGGCATCTCCTCCCTCGAAAAATTCGCTCGCACCTCCCTAACTTCCGCCGCTCCTTCCCCATCTCTCTCCTCTCCCTCACTCGGCTCCCATGGTGCTGACCCCCGCCCCCTCCTCTCCGCCCTCTCCCATGGCGGTGCATGGCGGCGACTCCTCTAGCCCTCCACTACATGCACCAACATTACCACATGCCACGTGTGTGCACTGTGAATGGCCTAAGGCGAGGAAGCCCGAAGATGCTCCTGGCGATGGCAGAGATGACACCAGCGGAGCTAATGAGTTCGTGGTCACCACCATTGGGCATAGTTGATCACGTGATAGTGACACCGGCAGCAGCGATATGAGTCGAGGTCATCACAAGCGGCAGTCGAGTAGCGAGCAGCGATATACTTGTAAGTGTTTTGCCATCGTGGTTGGCGAATGCGATACCATGGTTGTTGGCATGAGGATGACTAGGATGACTCTGGCAGTAACGACGCACTCGAGGTCATCATCAGCAATAGCACGAAGATACCGATAGCGGCACGAGGGTGGAGGTGAGGCCGGTCCATGCATATGGATGCTGACAGGATACTAGCAAGGTCAGTGGCGACGTCAAACTCGAGCGTGCGCCGACGACGATCATGAGGAAGTCATCAATCTGTGTATAGATACTGCTAGGAGCGACGGAGACATCAGTGAAAATGCCGACCTCGTGGTTATTGGCGAAAACCACCGTCGAACACCTTACAGGTGAATTGCTGCAGTTCGGCACGGCAATGGACAGCTAAGAGACTGAAGAAAACGAAGAACTGAAGAAACAGAGTTTCAGAAGAATTCCAGAGAAAGAGATGAATGTGAGAATATGTGGGGCTATTTTCTAGGGTTTTTCATTCAACTGAAAAGTAAAACCTTACAATTGGAAACTTGAGCTAATCTCCTATACATACTCAACACAAAACAAAAGGAATCCGAGGCTAAATCGTGCCATTCCACGATCCGTGTTTCTCTGAATTCGCTGACTCAACAAACTCGTGCTAAACCCACGCACACGAGTGCTACTGGTGCAATCCTTCTGATCCCGATCGCTGCATCATCCGTATCCGCAACAAACTCCAGCAGACTTATTCATCCAACCCGTTGCAACCACCAACATTTGGATCACTTTGGGGCACAGCTGAAATAATACATTCAACAATACCCCCCTTAATTCTGCCGTGGCCGAACACCCAGAAGAGGTCACGTCGTCGCCAACTTTGCCACTGGCAACCCTTTTGTCAGTGAATCCGCCTGGTGCTCCTTAGTCCGGATGAACTCCACCAAAATTTGCCCGCTTTCCACACATTCCTGTATGAAATGATAGCGGGTATCAATGTGCTTGCTTCTCCCATGGAACACAGGATTCTTCATCAACAGGATCACTGATTTGTTGTCGACGAACAACTTCACCTGCCTTTCCTTTACTCCTGCTACCTCAGTCAGTAGAGCCTTGATCCAGAGCGCTTGAGAGTGCCACGACGAGAGTGCCACAGTTTTCTGCTTCTGCTGAGCACCAGGAAACTAGACTGCCATTGATGTAGATCACCATTTCACCGGCACTCCGACGATGATCCAAATCGCTGGCGAGATCATTGTCTGAAAAGCCAGTAATCTCTAAATTGCCACTGCCCGCAGTGTATACGAGTCCACATTCGATCGTCCCCTTCAGATATCTGAGGATTTGCTTGATCGCCTTGAAGTGGACCATCGTAGGCCTCTCCATGAACCTGCTCGCCACACCCACCGTGTATGACAGGTCCGGTCTTGTGTGTAACAGATAGCGCAGATAGCCAATGACACGCCGGAACTCCATGGCATCGACCGATGTTCCTTGTTCATCCTTGTGCAATTGCGATCTTGGCATGATGGGTATTGAGGTTGGGTTACAGTCAATCGTGCCAAATTGTGATAGCACCTTCTTTGTGTACGTTGTCTCTTAATTGAGATCCCACCTTCCTCTTGTGCAACCTCGATCTTCAAGTAATATGTGAGGAGATCGAGATCACTCATTTCAAACTCCCCCATCATCTGCTGCTTGAAACTCTTGATCTCTGGTTGATTCTGACCTGTTACAATCAGATCATCAATATAGACACCCACAATCTGTCCAGCTGGCCCTTTTCCTCTGGTGTATACTGCTTATTCCTGTGAGCACCGTGCAAAACCTAGTGCTTTCAGGCTCCTGTCGAGGCCAATGTTCCATGCCCGCGGTGCCTGCCTCAAACCGTAGAGTGCTTTTCTCAATTTCAACACCAAGTGCTCTTGCCCCTTCTTCACAAAACCCTCTGGTTGCACAACATAGACCTCTTCTTCGAGTTCACCGTTTAGGAATGCTGACTTGACATCAAGATGATGCACTTGCCACCGGCGATCTATCGCGATGGCTAATATCAAGCGCACGGTGTTGAGCCTGGCCACTGGTACGAATAATTCATCGAAATCCACTCCCTGCTTCTGCACGTATCGCTTTGCAATGAGCCGCGCTTTGTGCTTGATCACTTCTCCCGACATGTTCTTCTTGAGCTTGAACACCCATTTGAGCCCAATTGCCCTGGGGCCAGCCGGCAACGTGGCAAGCTCCCACGTCGTGTTCTTCTCGATGGCCTCCATCTCCCTTTCCATGGCATCTTCCCACGCCGGTTGCTCGGCAGCCTCGCGGTAGGCTGACGGCTCCTCCGTCTCCGCGAGCAGTGCCTCTCCATCGTGTTCATCCTCCACCAACTCCACAGAAGGCGCCTCTTGCATGATCTCAGCAAGGCTTCTGTACCGCACCGGCCCCACGTCGCTCTCAGGGCTACAGGCCGCGCATGGCGTCGCTTCCACCCCGGCAGAGTGTGCCGATGATGAACCGGGTGTGGGTGTTCTAGGCAAGGTTGGAGACAACCTCACCTGGCTTGCTGGAGGGGATTGTGGTTCTTCCGCCACTGCTGGTGCCTTGCCAACGCGCCTGCCTAGGGATGGTGCCCGGTACGACGGTACCAAGCCTGCCGGCCCTGCCGGGCTAGGCTGTTGCTCATCGCCAGCCTAGTCAACTTCGAACTCCGTGGAATTCACCTCCCCTGCAGATGTTTTCCACTGCCAAGCAATGTTCTCTTCAAAAATGACATCGCGACTTACGTGAATTTTCCCACAACGCGAATCAAACAGGCGGTGTGCCTTGCTGCTTTCCTCCATGCCCAGGTAAACGTACGGCGCACTCCTGTCGCCGAGTTTCTTGAGATGTGCTGTTGTGATCTTCGCATGCGCTGTGCCCTCGAACACACGCAGGTGTCCCAGCTGTGGTTTCTTCCTTGTCCATGCCTCGAACGGAGGTCGGTCACCCATCGCCTTCGTCAGCAACCGATTGAGGAGGAACACCGCATGGCGCACCACCTCCCTCCACATCCTACCTGGCACATTCATGCCTTTCAGCAGCGACCGTGTCATGGCCATTACTGACCGGTTGTGGCGCTCCACCATGTCGTTCTGTTGTGGTGAGTAAGGCGCCGCGAGGTGTCGCTGGATCCTCGCCTCCTCGCACAGCCTTGCGAACTCATTGGATAGAAACTCGCCTTCGCGATCTGATCTTAGTGTCTTCATGCACCGGCTGGCGACATTCTCGGCCAGCGGCTTAAACTTGGTGAAGGCCTATAGTGCCTGGTCGTTTGTCTTGATCACAAACACCCACATCCAGAGAATGAAGTCATCGACAATTAAAACGAAATAGTGATTACAAGCCATAGTTGTCGGTGTGATCAGGCCGCACAGATCAATGTGGATAAGCTCGAGCGGCTCCTCCGCTCTGAAGTTCACGACCGCCGGGAATGGCTGACAAATTTGCTTGGCCACCAGGCACGCCTCGCGGACTTGGTTTGGGTGCACGATAGTGGGCACGCCGCCTGCCATGCCCTTGTCCACCAAGAACTTCATTGGCTAGTTAACCTGACCAAGTCGCGCGTGCCAGAGCCACGCCGTCTCCTCCATGCTGGTTAGCAGACACATAGGCCTGGCCAGAGTGAGCTCGATCCAATATAGACGATTGGAGGTGCGTCTCACCTTCATCAACAAGCACCACGGACACTTGTCGAACACCTCCAGCTCATCCTTGTCCATCACCACACGATACCCTGTTTCAGTGAGTTGGCCCAAACTGACCATGTTACAACGTAGGCGTGGAATGAAGTAAACATCTTGGAGGAGCCACTGGTCGCCATTCTTGCATGAAAAAAGAATCGAGCCCTTCCCCCATATCTCCACGGTCGACACGTCGCCAAACTTGATGCTGCCGGTGATCGGCTCGTCTAGCTCCCGGAACTTCTTGCGATCTCTCGTCATATGGTTGCTGGCGCTGTTGTCCAGGTACCAGACATCCCCAGCTTCCGCCCCGCTGTCAGCTAGGAGCAGCTTCGGCCATACACGCTCCTCGTGCATGACCAGGGTGTTCGACGCGCGCATCGGCTCATCCTGAGTCACTGCAAGCAAGAGCATGAGTCCGGCGTCCTCCCTGGCCTCCATCACCATACCGGCGAATTCAGCCTTGAGTGTCTGCAGGCGCACGTCGTGCACCAGATCTGCACTGATGATACTCGTCTTTAGGCAGTCCCACACTTCTTTTGTCGTTGGCTTCTTCGCCACCTGCATCAGGAGATCCTCCGGTAGTGATTGCAGCAGGTGTGACTTCGCCTTCTTGCCCTTCCTCACGTCGATGATCGCCCCAGCCGCCTGCTTGAAAGCTTCCCAAACACCTTGATCCTCCATCATGGCCTGCACCGGTATCACCCAACTTGTGTAGTTGGTCGCCGTGAGTAGTGGATAGAGGAAAGCACTCCCTTAGCTCCCCCTAATCGGATTCGACGTCGCCGGAACTAACGACATGCTGTCACCTGCCCTCAACCAGCGCTCTGATATCACTTGTTGGCGAAAACCACCGTCGAACACCTTACAGGCGAACTGCTGCAATCCGGCACGGCAATGGACAACTAAGAGACTGAAGAAAACAAAGAACTGAAGAAGCAGAGTTTCAGAAGAATTTCAGAGAAAGAGATGAATGCGAGAATATGTGGGGCTATTGTCTGTGGTTTTTCATTCAACTGAAATGTAAAACCATACAAATGGAAACCTGAGCTAATCTCCTATATATACTCAACACAAAACAAAAGGAAGCCGAGGCTAAATCGTGCCATCCCACGATCCGCGTTTCTCTGAATTTTCCCTGACTCAACAAACTCCCCACGCACACGAACGCTACTGATGCAGTCCTTCTAACCCCGATCGCAACCACCAACATTTGGATAACTTTGGGACCACAGCTGAAATAATACATTCAACAGTGGTTATTGGCAGTTGGGGTAGCGTCGCCCTTCTAGTCTCCAGGGCACTTGCCAACCATCTTCGTGGTATGGGAGTTAGTCTTCTGATAGCTGCAGCACACACTTATTACCGGGTGGTTTAGGGAATGTCTATTGGGAGTGCCTCCGATCATAGCGGGCATGAAATGGTCATGGAATGGCGCCATCGTGCATCATGGGATAGTGCCCTTGGGTGTCTCTCTTAAATTCGAGGTCGAGCATGTTAGCGGAGGCAGCCACAGGACGCCAGTAGTGGTGTTAAGATCAGGCACGTCATCGGCGGATGCATGTTGACGCAGACGGCTCACCAAGCTCAAGCACATCATCAATGGCAACCTGCTGAAGGCGATGGTTGCAGCGTATGGATGAGGCCAGGAGCAGCGCCAAGCTCGAGCATGTCTTCAATGGCAGCCACACAAAGACGATGTCGGCGGCAGTGAAGCCAGCAGCAGCGCCAAACTCGAACACATCTTCGGTGGCATCCTTTTGAGGACAATGTCAGCAAATGTACGGACGGTGATATGAGCTTGATCATGTCATTGGTAACAGCCTTGAAGGCGACATCAGAAATTGGTGACGTAGAAATGACACCAGCCGACGTAGTGATGAAGTCAATAGCAGCACTGAGGTTGAGCGCGTTGGTGGCGGTGGCAAGTAGAGAACTGGTGTTTGACTGGATCGCAAAAAACACATTAGTCCCGGTTCGAACAGGAACCGGGACTAAAGATCATTTTTAAGTCTTGGTTAAAAAGTGCGTCGGGACTTTATGATCTTTAGTCCTGGTTGATGTTAATAGCCGGACTAAAGATCATTTTTAGTCCGGGTTGGTGTTACCAACCGGGACTAAAGATGATCACTTTAGTCCTAGTTGGTAACACTAACCGGAACTAAAGATCAAATACCTTTATATACCTCCTTCTTCCTCCTCCAGTCCAAGCCACTGCTGCAAAGGTCAGGAGGAGGAAGGGAAGTGCTACCAAATTTTTTTGTGGAAGTGTTTTGGTGATAATATATAGATCGGAGTGTTCTAAAAGGTTATCAACTTCATCCTCTTATGATGTATGCTTAGCATATTACATTTATAGCTATGTTTCTAAACATTATTGTCTCTAAAAAAGTTTATGGAAATGATGAGAGAGAAAATTTGTTTAGGGAAATTGAGGTTACTTTTTAAAATTTGAAACAAGTGGATAAAAATGTTATAAAAGAGATGACAAAGGAAAAATATAGAAAATTACGATAAAAGAATAGAAAACCAAATTAATTTAAAAATCGTTAAAATAGTTAGAAATAAGTATGACACATTAAAGATATGTTTAGAACTTTTAAAATAATTCAAACATTAATAATATGTGGGATTATTGTACAATTGTTGTATGATTACTTATATATAATTATTGTACGATTATTTAATTATTTTGACTTTTGTGGATTTTCTTTTTACGTTTTTTGTGCATTTCAGGTATATGGATTGGCAATGGATGTAATCCGCGGACCGACGATCGTCGGAGTTTATTGAAGACGTGCGTTATTTTTTGAGTGTTGCCAATGTTAACAAGCATGAGTGTTTTATATGCTATCGATGCAAAAAATGCAAAAACCAAAAGGAGAATATATATAGACATTAAGGCTGTATACCTGTAATTTCTTATAAATAATACGAAATGTAATATTCCAAATTACTAGTATGTGATGGGGTTGCAATGCTTGTTTAATTAGGATGCAAAATATGGAGTTGAAACCACATTTGAAGATTAAGGAAATAATTATTGATAATCGAATGTGAATGCGTTTATAATCATTGAGAAGCAATGTACATCAAATTTTCGTATTGCTCCAAATGACACATGTTTGTAACTGTAAATTTATTAATTTGTTTGTACGAAAATTCTATGGTCAATCCAGAATAAATAACTATATTAGCCTGCTGTAATTATATTATGTCAATTTCAGATCAATTTTATCAACGTACGTTCCATTGATTTGTAGGATGACTACAAGGAGCTAGCTCTATATGAGAATTCACAAGAACTAGACGGTAAAGCACTATACATATTGGGGCGTGGCATGCTGTATGGCCGTGTGGTGATAGGTGATGGTGCTTAAGGAGGCTGTCATCATTCCTTCGGATATACACCACAATCCTCCATTGGTCATTCAAGGTCCAATCACAAGAGCTCGCACACGACAATTGAATTTAGAGGTGAGCTCGTTCCTAAGTTCTTCTTTATATGATTGTGAGAATAGATTGCTACCAAATGATTATGTTATGATTAGGAACAATGGAGAGGGCAAGGAAACACTTAGAGAAGGACTTAGAGTCGTGGAGGATCAGCGAGGACGTTCAAGTCAAGGTGGAGGCCCAAACCAAGCCAGAGGAGCTAGCCAGGGTTCGGCTGGACCCGGAGTCCAGCCGGACCATGAAATTGGTCGTTGGCCTAGGCTCAAGCAGAAGGTGGTTACAACCGAACTCCCAATAGCGGTTGTACCAGATATAACACCCTACAACCGTCATACCAAGGCTATAAAAGGACCTCTCATCTTCTCCCTCAATACACACCAAAAGGAATCAAGAAAGAAGCTTTCCTTAGTTGTTTACTTTGCTCTAGCACTAGTGGAGTTAGATCTGGAATAGTTCTAGAGTTCTTCAAGTCTTCCGGAGAATTTCGGTATGGTTCTAGTAGCTATTTCCTCTATTGTAAGACTTTATGCAATAATGAAATATTCTTCTTTATATAGTCTTGGTCCTATACTTTACTTGCATAATTATACGAGTACCAACTTTGGTTTAAACTTGTATTGTATTAATTGTATGGCTAGCTTACCAGAGAGAAGCATTGGTATTGGCTTAGTGTTCATTCAGTCGATTGCTCTATGTCATCTGTAGAGATATAAGGTAGTATTTAGTAACGTAAGTGCGGTGCTTCGATTATTAAATATCATTAAGTGGGTCTATATGCCACAGAACTATAGAGGTGGGTTGCTAATGGTGACAGCTCAGTATGGGTATTCCTCCACGTGCGTATATAGGTGTAAGAAAGCTTCCTGGCGAGGATATTCCTGTGAGGACCCAAAATAGGACCTCCTGTGTATAAGTGCTAGTCTAGGATCAAGCTAGCACACACAGACACAAAGATAATATCACAGCCAACATCACGCGGAAACCTAATATTTATTAATAAAGTGACTGTGATAAGCCTTATGGCTAGAGTTTACATTTATTTATGCCACGAAGGGCCTATGGAAAGATAACAAAATAGCAGAGGAAAATCTGATTAACGTAGTAGTTCCATTCAACTTGCCACAGGCAGTTAACTGGGACACGCAGCCTATTCCTCGTCTTCAGCAGCAAACTCCTCAGGAAACTGCGGAAACCTTTCTTCTGGAATTGGGGGAATTGCAAGGTGAGTACATGCAATACTCAGCAAGTACATGGAAATATGCATATGCATGGCTAACAATAAATGCAATGGCTATTTTGAATAACACAGCAATTTGCAATTATAAACAATTTAGAAATAGTGGTTTAAACAACATTTATAAATAATGGGTGTTACCAGCCAACCATCCACACAGGATCTATCCACACAGGACCATTTAGCTATATTCATTAACCTGCACATAGATCATTCCCAGTTTTTGCAAACTACCCCTCATGAGATATCACCGAGCATGTCCATGATCGAGGACGCGGCTATTTGAATAGATTAATTAATACTCTGCAGAGGTTGTACAGCTTGACCCACAAGATACATCGTCCTTTTAACGGCCATGCGCAAATGTCACACTTCGTTTTGTGTGGCCAAGGAATCTGTAACAAGGCTTTTTAGAAACTCCGTCCCAACACTGTCTTCCCCCATGAGACAACTTTCCCTCACACAGACAAGAAAGTACCCATGGCTAACCTTAACACCTATCATCTAGCCACCTTGGCCGACAGTGCCAAGACTCGGAATCCTACTAGGCCAGGTTCTTCCCATGATAACATGTGGTTGCACGTTAGGCTCAGATCAATGACTTATGAAGTGAAGTCCTTAATTGACCAGGGCAACTTACCAACTACAATAGCACACAGCTCAGTAGTAGGCTCACACAGAGACCATACCCAATGATGATCACACAGACATATTACCGCCTAACAAGGTTCACACAGAACCACCATCACCCCAGTCCAAATCATTTTATCCGCCCGTTGTTTACTACACGGTGCAACACATGCTACCGGAAAGATAGCACACAGCCACACAGTTCTTATTAAATCAGTTATAAGAATATGATTATTCAAAATTATATTTTGCTTGCAAAACAATCTTAAGCGGGGCTAAGCATAACTACTCTACCTTGAGTTGAGCCCAATATTCAACTCACAAAGACTAGGGTGACAAGGTATCATAGATAATCAACAATTATCAAAGGTAGGATATAAAAATAATTACGTCACACTACCCATCGATAATTAATAAATAAAATAATGCATGTTTGAAAACAAAATGTTTTTTAAAACGGGATCAATATGTTCAAAGAGTGTACTTGCCTTGCTCCCAGTACTGTCCTTGTACTGCGTCTTCGGAAACGAACTGCTCTTCTGCTCTAACGTCTACACGATCGCAAACGAGAAACAAATAAACAAAAGAAAAACTAAATAAATAACTTCAAATGAAATAACCAACTGAACCAGGAGCTAGAGCTCAATTTTAGAGAAATTTAGGAAGAAGAACGGATCGAATCGGAGTTCAAACGGAAGTTTGAATTTAGAGAAAATCCGAAGATAAAAGAAAAATGAATATTCCATGAATATTCTCTGAATATTTAATTACGAAATTGAATTGTTTTTGAATAAGAAACATATGATGGGGCCCACTGTCAGTGGCTAGGTGTATGGTGGACTCAGTGCATGTGGATTTGATGACGTGGATGGACACGTGGCAACACGTGGCGACACATGGCGCTGACATGGATGGATCTAGGGCTGACGTGGCACTGTATTGTGTTATGGAAATCTGATGGCTGAGATTCAATCTAGAAAATCGGATGGCTGTGGTTTATTGGGGCCTTTTGGGCTATGGGACCCACATGTCAATGTCTCGCACGATAGGAAAGGGAGATGCAGCTGCTCCATTGCTGCATGGCCATGGCCATGGTGTGGACCGGCGGCGTCAACGACGGCGTTCTTCGGCAATGGTGCTCGGCTGCAGCGGTGAGCGGCGGAGGAGGCAAGAGGAGGTGGAGGCGAACTCGGTGCGCAACACCGAGCTCC
This sequence comes from Oryza punctata, assembly GCA_000573905.2. Lineage (NCBI taxonomy): Eukaryota > Viridiplantae > Streptophyta > Magnoliopsida > Poales > Poaceae > Oryza > Oryza punctata. The sequence goes on along the minus strand of CM002499.2, from coordinate 7,890,020 downwards.
GGGATGGACCGACGGCGGCACACGGTAGGAGGAGTCGGATGCCGGGGAGAGAAAAAGAGGGAAACGGTGGCGCAGGGTGAAAGGCTTCGGCCTCGGTGCTTTACCGGCGGTGGCAGCGCAGGAGGAAGATGGCGACCGACGGCGGCGGCGGCTCCTAGCGGCGGTGGTGCAACGCGACAAACGGCGACAATAGCTTACGGTGGAGGTGGCGGCGGCTCGGAAAAGGGGAGGAGATAGGGGCGGCGGTCGGTGGCTTTTATAGAGGAGAGGGAAGCTACGGTTAGGGCCCACGACACCCATTTGGAAGGGCGGCAACTCCGGATACGGCGGGATTTGATGGCGCCAGATTCAGTGGCGACAGCGATGGCTGGGCCGGCGCGGTCTCGGTCTGTGGCGGCACGGGCCGAGGGCGACACGAGGGAGAGAGGGCGGCTGGGCCAAGGGCGCGCGCGTGGGCTCGGGGTTGGCCTCCCGGGCCTGCAACTCATTAGGAGAGAGTGAGCTGGAGGTTGAAGAAGGTGGAGGGAGGAAGAAAATGAAAGAAAGGGAAGGGCTTTTCTGAAAAAAGTAACAGAATAGAAAAAGAGAGGAAGGAAAAAGGAAATAGACAGGGTATATTCTGGAAAATTCAAAATATAAAGTATTTGGAATTTCTGGAGGATTTAGCATATTACGAATTGAATAGGAATTTGAATTTGGGTGGAAATTTAATTAGAGAAATGAGCTTTACTTCCGAAATTCCAATTAAATCCGAATAAACTCCAATTAAAATACGACAAAGCCAACGAGGTAATTAATTAAATAAATACATTAAAACCTTTTTATTTAACGAAATTTTCATTAGGCTATTTTAGACAGTTAAACCAAATGTGAATTTTCGCAATTAGATGAAAAGAACGAAAAACGAAAAATCAGGATGTGACAAACGTACCCCCCTTAAACAGAATCTCGACCCCGAGATTCGGATTGGCTTGGAAACAACTCCGGAAACTCTGCCTTCAGATCATCCTCATGCTCCCATGTAGCTTCAGCTTTGGTATGATGACTCCACTGCACCTTGCAGAAGCGGATAGTCCTACTCGTAGTTCGCCCTGCAGTGTCAACAATTTTGATTGGAACCTCACGATAGGTCAAATTTGGTTGTAACTCCACTGACTGTAGCGGTGTCTCCTCTTCTGGCACACGAAGACATTTCTTCAATTGAGACACGTGGAATACATCATGAATACCGGACATTGAGGGTGACAGCTCTAACTGATATGCAACTTCTCCTCGACGAGCAATGATCCGAAATGGGCCAACATATCTGGGGGCTAGCTTTCATTTCACATAAAATCTCTTGGTTCCTTTCATTGGGGTCACCTTTAGATACACATAGCCTTCTTTTTCAAAGGTTAAATCCCTTCGACGATTATCCGCATAGCTCTTTTGACGAGATTGGGCTACTGACGGAGGGTAAACTCCGCAGCGGGGGACTATGGAGGCCCCCCTTTTGGGTTCGGCCCAGGGCGTGAGAGAGGTGTTCCCGGCTCTGACTCCGGTGCACCGGGGAGGTGGAGAAAGAGAAAGAGAGTTTAACGCAAGAGAGGGCAGTGGCACGAAAGATTATGCAGGTTCGGGCCATCGGCGAGGCGTAATAAGCTACTCTTGTGTGATGGACTATCTGTGTATTTCTTGTTCTCAAGAATCGAACCGAAAAGCCCTCTTTCCTGTACGCCTGGGCCTCCTTTTATACTCCAAGGGGACACCACATGGGCCAAATAGGCTACATTCTAGAGAAATGGAAAAAATGCTCTTTTACAATTAAGGGCCGCACTGTGGCTTGCGGCACAAGTCCACCGTCCTGTAGCGCCGGTATGACCCCTGTCAGGCCGCTAATCTTCCATGCATGGCACCGCGTGTCATTCTCCATTAAACGGCCGAAGACTTGCTTGTCCCAACCGTACGCGGTGATGCGTGTCGGGTGAGTGAGTGAGCTGCGCCGGCTCACATGATTTTGATGTGACCTGACGGGGTGCGCAGCGCACCCACCGGGCGTGCAGCGGCATGCTCGGTACTGTACTGCGTCCCATCGATCACTCATTCCGGTCACAGGCTGGTCAGCCGATTGTGACCGGCGTCAGGCGCGCGCGTGCGTGTCATCTCGCATTTAATGCGGCACGCGTGCGCACACAGGCGCACTTCGGCTGCACCGCCATTAATGGGGGTAGGTGGCCGCTAGGAACGCTCACCTACTTCGGCACACGTGGCAGCGTCCCGAGGGGGTTGGGGGAGCCCGACCCCTATCGCGGTATTCACCGGGAAACGCCGGGACTTAGAGTGGGCGGCTGCCACGTCACCCTCGGGCCCGATCACCCCTCGGGGGATGGCCATGTGGGCGAAAGGGGCCGCCTCAAGCTCTAAGGCAACATACCCCTAGGCCCATGACACCGACAGCTACCTTTAATTTGTCGCTGATTAGAGCAACCTTCCCTTCGGCTTCACGGATTACATCCGGTCCAAAAAACCGTTCTTTCTCCAGTCTCATTCCAATTCAAAGGTGTCCTACAAGATCATCCATACAAAGCTTCAAACGGTGACATCTGCAAACTTGCTTGGTAACTATTGTTGTAGGAGAACTCGGCATAGGGTAAATTCTTGTCCCAATTTGAAGTATAGGCTAAAGCACAAGCTCGAAGCATGTCCTCCAAGATCTGATTAACTCTTTCTGTCTGTCCATCCGTCTATGGATGATATGCTGTACTAAAATTAAGGCGAGTACCCATCGCTTCATGAAGAGCCTGCCAGAAACGTGAGGTAAACTGGCTTCCTCGATCTGAGACGTACTCCATGTAAACATACTATCCGATTCACATAAAGTTCTGCTAATTTGTCACCCGAGTAGGTTATCTTGACTGGAATAAAGTGAGCCTCCTTAGCGAGACGGTCCATTATAACCTAGATAGAATCATATCCTGACTGAGTCTTGGGCAAACCTGTGATGAAATCCATGCCAATCTCATCCCACTTCCATTCCGGTACCTTTCACGGTTGTAGAAGTCCTACTGGGTCGTTGATGCTCTGCCTTAACTCGTTGGCCAACATCACAAAGTGCCACATACTCTGCGATCTCACGTCTCATACTGGGCCACCATATTCTATTCTTAAGATCCTGATACATCTTGGTACTTCCAGGATGAATAGAATAACGAGATTCATGTGCCTCTGATAATATAAGCTTCTTGAGTTCTGGCTGATCTGGTACAACCAACTTCTCATGTAACCATATAACACCATTCTCATCCTCAGTGAATCCTATGGCTTTTCCTTTCTTCATGTTGAGCTTGATCTCCTTGATGTTAGCATCACTATTCTGAGCTTCCTTGATTTGATCTTCGAATGTGGGTTTCACTTCTAGACTAGCCACATACCCTTCAGGTACTATCTCCAAACTCAACTTTCAAACTCGCGGTAAAGAGACAACTGATTCTCCTTGACTTCCATACTGTTGTAATAAACTTTCCTACTGAAGGCGTCGGCAACAACATCAGCCTTGCCTGGATGGTAGTGAATTCTCATGTCATAATCCTTTATCAAACTCTAACCATCTTCTTTCTCTTAAATTCAAATCATGCTGAGTGAAAATATTCTTCAGACTTTTGTGATCGGTGTACACCTCGCATCGATTGCCTACAAGGTAATGTCTCCATATCTTCATTGCATGTGCCACTGCGGCAAGCTCCAAATCATGAGTCGGATAGTTCTCCTCATGGGGGCATAACTGTCTTGATGCATAGGCGACAACCTTGCCTTCCTGCATCAGAACACAACCAAGCCCTGTACGAGAGGCATCACAGTAAATATCAAACCCCTTGTGGATATCTGGCAAAACTAACACTGGTGCTAATGTCAAACTCTTCTTCAAGGCTTCGAAGCTACGTTGGCACTCTGATGTCCACATAAATTTCTTCTCCTTCTTCAACAATTGTGTCAATGGATGAACAACTTTGGAGAAACCTTCTATGAATCTTCTTTAATATCCTGCCATACCAAGGAAACTGCGAACTTGTGTCACGGTCTTGGGCGGCTGCCAATTGATAACTGTACTCACCTTCTTCGGATCAACTGCAACTCTAGTGGCAGTCACAACATGTCCAAGGAATTCAACATCTTTCATTCAAAACTCACACTTGCTGAACTTGGCATATAACTGATGCTCCCTTAGCTTTTCTAACACAAGCCTTAAATGATTCTCATGCTCTTTTTCATTCTTGGAGTAGATGAGAATGTCGTCAATGAAAACAACAACAAACTTATCCAAATATTCCATAAATACCTTATTCATCATGTTCATGAAATAAGCAGGGGCATTTGTCAATCCAAAGGACATAACTGTAAACTCATAGAGTCCATATCTGGTAGAAAATGCAGTCTTCGGGATATCCTCTGACCTGATCCTAAGCTGATGATACCCGGATCTAAGATCAATTTTGGAGAAAACTCCTACTCCTTTCATCTGGTAAAAGAGATCATTAATCCGCGGCAAAGGATACTTGTTCTTGATGGTAACATCATTTAAGCTTTTGTAATCAATATACATTCTCTTGATTCCATCTTTCTTCTCGACGAAAATAACTGGGGCTCCCCAGGGTGATGAACTAGGTCTGACATAACCTTTCTTTTGCAACTCCTGTATCTGCTTCTTCATTTCAGCTAGCTCATTTGCTGCCATACGATATGGTCGCTTGGATATAGGTGATGTTCCTGGGACTAGATCAATGACAAACTCAATGTCCCTATGTGGTGGCATGTCTAGTAACTCTTCCGGGAAGACATCTGGATATTCTCTAACAATAGGTACCTTCTGTAGCTCAGAAACTTCCATGTGGTGCACTAGGGCTTCTTTCAAGGGGGATTAATATTGGCTTTGAATTCGACTCTCTCCTTTAGAGTTTTCTAAGGTGATAGATCTACTTCCACAATCTAACACTGCCTTGCTCTGTGCAACTAATCAATCCCTAGGATAACATCAAGTTGTGGTTTATCTAACATAATCATGTTGGCAAAGAATTCTACACCCTCTATTTCAATCATCACTCTAGGACAACCAATCTGGGTTCTCATCTCTGATCCCGGTGTTTGAATAAGCAAAGAACACTTAAGAGGAATAGTGGGAAACTTATGTTGAGAAGCAAAAGACCGAGAAACAAACGAATGGCGAAGCTCCAGGATCCAATAAAACTGTTGCAGGTATTGAGTTAACCAGGAACTTACCTAGAACAACGTCCGTAGAGGTCTGAGCTTCCTTTTCAGTGACATCATTCACACGTCCCCTGACGATAGTTTGCTGAGTTGCTGGTGCAGTTTGTGGTGCTGCTCCTAGTGCTGGTGTCTTGACTGGGGTATTTCCCAAGTTGAACTTCACTGGAGTAATGTTCTTGGGATGAGGACAGTTGTTGGCGAGGTGACCAGAGTCTTTGCAGTTGTAACAACGACGAATGAAAGATTAACTTCTTTGACCTTGCACAGACTGAGTGGGAGTTGCTTACTGAGGTGTTTGAGTCACTGGAAGTGGTGTCTGTGGAATAGTTCTGAACTGTGGAGCAGCTGGTGGACGGTTGTTGTACTGCTGGAATGCTCCACGCGGACTCTGGCTTGGACCACTTGCTTGCTGGTTCATCTTACGCTTGCGATCTTCACCAAGCTTCCTGCGTTCTTCTTCTAACAATAGAGTCTTGTTCACCAGGCTCTGGAAACTGCTAAAGTCATGAGCAACAAGTCCCACCTTGAGACCAGAATTGAGACCTTTCAGGAAATGCCTATGGCAATCTGCATCTCTAGCAACATCTTCGGGTGCATAGCGGGCAAGAGAAGTGAACTGAGTCAGGTACTGTTACACTATCTTATTATCCTGCTGAAGGGTACGGGATTCTTCCTTCTTCAGCTCCTTGGAACCAGCGAGGACATAGTAATCACGAAAAGCTATACGGAAATCCTCGAAGGTCAAGGCTTCAGGGTCATCCAAGCCTCCCCTAAGGTTCTCATACCAGTTGAGAGCAGCTCCTGCCAATTATTGGACAGTGAAACGAACTTTGTCTCCATATGAGCACTGAGTGACCTCTAGCTTGCATTCCATGGAACGAATCCAGTCTTCTGCATCAAGCGGAGTACCTACTCCCTTGAAGGTTGGTGGTTTGGTGCGCAGAAACTCGAACATCTTGCTGTGTTGAGGTGGAGCGCCTTGGGGTTGTTGTTGCTGTTGTCGCTGTTGGTTCTGAAGTTGTTGCATCATCATCCTCATGAGCTCAGTTTGGGCCTACATGAAAACTTCAAAGTTCTGCTGGTTCACTTGGGGTGCTTGAGGCGGTTGCGGACCAGTGGTGCGGCCAACGTTGTTCTCATTCTCTCCATCATGAGCTCCAGTCCTAGTGTTCACCATCTGTTCAACATATCGCTGGTCAGAAAAGATACTAAGGAGAAAAGAACAGCTCTAAGAAAAAGGCGACTAAAAGGGGTAGACTGAACATCCTAACAGAACACACATACGACTGTTTAGGAGCTGAAGGGCTACAAACAGACCGTACGACAAGCCGAAAGAACCAAGAACTAAAAACAAGCAACGCTTCTTGCACACAAGCTTAACGTCTTACTAACGTGAGCTACTAACTAAAGGCAAAGCGGCAGAAGGACAAGATCCACTTCTAGGACTAAATCTTGGTTCGCGATGAATCTTCTGAAGACTCCAATGCAATGCGGGTGTAGATCCTCCTTCCATGGCTGACGATAGAAATCAAAACAGATAGAAGGATACTCGAGAGTGAGAGAAGGCCGCAAAGAGTAAGGAAAGAAAGAGCAATTTACATTGGTTTGTGTTTCATGAAAACAGTTTTGACAAAGACTAGACAATCTAAGGCTATGGCCTGCAGTCAACGAGGCTCTGATACCAACTCTATGAGGACCCAAAATAGGACCTCTTGTGTATAAGTACTAGTCCTGGATCAAGCTAGCACACACAGACACAAAGATAATATCACAGCCAACATCACGCATGAAACCTAACATTTATTAATAAAGTGACTGTGATAAGCCTTATGGCTAGAGTTTACATTTATTTATGCCACGAATGGCCTAAGGAAAGATAACAAAATAGCAGCGAAAAATAAGATAAACGCGTAGTAGTTCCATTCAACTTGCCACAGGGAGTCAACTGGGACACGCGGCCTATTCCTTGTCTTCAGCGGCAAACTCCTCAGGAAACTGCAGAAACCTTTCTTCTGGAATTGGGGGAATTACAAAGTGAGTACATGGAATATTCAGCAAGTACATGGAAATATGCATATGCATGGCTGACAATAAAGGCAATGGCTATTTTGCATAACACAACAATTTGCAATTATAATCAATTTAGAAATAGAGGTTTAAACAACATTTATAAATAACGGGTGTTACCAACCAACCATCCACACAGGATCTGTCCACACAGGACCATTTAGCTATATTCATTAACCTGCACACAGATCATTCCCAGTTTTTGCAAACTACCCCTCATGTGATATCACCGAGCATGTCCATGACCGAGGACACAGCTATTCGAATATATTAATTAACACTCTGCAGAGGTTGTACAGTTTGACCCACAAGATACATCGTCCTTTTAACGGCCAGGCGCAAATGTCACACTTTAGGTTGTGTGCGGTCAAGGAATCTGTAACAAGGCTTTTTAGAAACTCCGTCCCAACACTGTCTTCCCCCATGAGACAACTTTCCCTCACACAGACAATAAGTTACCCTTGGCTAACCTTAACACCTATCATCTAGCCACCTTGGCCGACAGTGCCAAGACTTGGAATCCTACTACGCCAGGTTCTTCCCATGATAACATGTGGTTGCACGTTAGGCTCAGATCAATGACTTATGAAGTGAAGTCCTTAATTGATCAGGGCAACTTACCAACTATAGTAGCACACAGCCATACCCGATAATGATCACACATACACATTACCGCCTATCTAGGTTCACACAGAACCACCCATCACCCCAGTCCAAATCATTTTATCCGCCCGTTGTTTGCTACACGGTGCAACACATGCTACCGGAAGGATAGCACACAGCCACACGGTTCTTATTAAATCAGTTATAAGTATATGATTACTCAAAATTATATTTTGCTTGTAAAACAATCTTAAGTGGAGCTAAGCATAACTACTCTACCTTGAGTTGAGCCCAATATTCAACTCACAAAGACTAGGGTGACAAGGTATCATAGGTAATCAACAATTATCAAAGGTAGGATATAAAAATAATAATGTCACACTACCCATCGATAGTTTATAAATAAAATAATGCATGTATTGAAAACAAAATGTTTTATCAAATGGGATCAATATGTTCAAAGAGTGCACTTGCCTTGCTCCTAGTCCTGTCCTTGTACTGCATCTTCAGAAACGAACTGCTCTTCTGCTCCAACGTCTACACGATCGCAAACGAGAAACAAATAAATAAAATAAAAACTAACTAAATAACATCAAATGAAATAAACAACTGAACCAGGAGGTAGAGCTTGATTTTAGAGAAATTTAGGAAGAAGAACGGATCGAATCGGAGTTGAAACGGAAAAGTTATGACCTCCGGAAGTTTGAATTTAGAGAAAATCCGAAGATAAAAGTAAAAAGAATATTTCGTGAATATTCTCTGAATATTTAATTACGAAATTGAATTATTTTTTAATAAGAAAAATATGATGGGGCCCACTGTCAGTGGCTAGGTGTATGGTGGACTCAGTGCATGTGGACTTGATGACATGGATGGACACGTGGCAACACGTGGCGACACATGGCGCTGACATGGATGGATCTAGGGCTGAGATTCAATCTAGAAAATCGGATGGCTGTGGTTTATTGGGGCTTTTTGGGCTGTGGGACCCACATGCCAATGTCTCACAGTGTAGGAACGGGAGCTGCAGCAGCTCCACAGCTCCATGGCCATGGCCATGGCGTGGACCGGCGGCATCAACGGCAGCGTTCGTCGGTAATGGCACTCGGATGCAGCGGCGAGCGGTGGAGGAGGCAAGAGGAGGTGGAGGCGAACTCGGTGGCGCAGCACCGAGCTCCGGGATGGACCGACGGCGGCACACGGTAGGAGGAGTCGGATGCCGGAGAGAGAAAAAGAGAGAAACGGGGGTGTAGGGAGAAAGGCTTCGGCCTCGGGGCTTGACCGGTGGTGGCGGCGCGGGAGGAAGATGGCGACGACGGCGGTGTGGCACCCAGCGGCGGCGGCACAACACGACAAACGGCGACGATAGCTCACCGTGGAGGTGGCGGCGGCTCGGAAAAGGGGAGGAGATAGGGGCAGCGGTCGGCGGCTTTTATAGAGGAGAGGGAAGCTAGGGTTAGGGCGCACAACACCCATTTGGAAGGGCGGCAGCTCCGGATACGGTGGCATTTGATGGCGCCGGATTTGGTGGCGACAGCGATGGCTGGGCCGTCGCGGGCTCGGTCTGCGGCGGCGCGGGCCGAGGGCGACGCGAGGGAGAGAGGGCAGCCGGGCCGAGGGCGCGCGCGTGTGCTCGGGGTTAGCCTCCCCGGGCCTGCAACTCATGAGGAGAGAGAGAGCTGGAGGTTGAAGAAAGTGGAGGGAGCAAGAAAAAGAAAGAAAGGGAAGGGCTTTTCTGCAAAAGTAACAGAATAGAGTAAGAGAGGAAGGAAAAAGGGAAATAGACAGGGTCTTTTCTGGGAAAATCCTAATATAAGGTATTTGGAATTTCCGGAATTGATTAGGAATTTGAATTTGGGCAGAAATTTAATTAGAGAAATGAGCTCCACTTCCGAAATTCGAATTAAATCCAAATAAACTCCAATTAAAATACGACAAAACCGACGATGTAATTAATTAAATAAATACATTAAAGCCTTTTTATTTAACAAAATTTTCATTAAACTATTTTAGACAGTTAAACCAAATGTAAATATTCGCAATCAGACGAAAAGAATGAAAAACAAAAAATCTGGACGTGACAATTCCTCCGTATCCATAACCGGTTGTATAGCCAGGACGGATTGTCATAAGGAACTACATGGGTGGTTTCTCGATATACCAGGAGGGCATTGTTAGGGGTTATTAGCCATATGATTGTATATTAGAAAGTGTATACCAAAGGACTATATACTAGAAGTACAGAAATAGGCTTTTCTCGTTTCTTCTCCACTTAGTCTAGATTCTTATTTAGAGAAAATTAGCTAGAGTGGTCCTTCTGTGTGTCAACCTACCCATACTCCACAATTTCTTAACCCCTGCATTAGACTTTGATCTACTTAAGTGATGTAACATAGTACTCTCTCACCATATCTTTCCTTGGGATTAAATAAATGCAATACCTTGGAAATACTTCCGGGTGAAATGCTATAGTGGTATATCCGTGCGCTTGCAGATTATATCTGTGATCGTAAGAAAATACCGATAAATATTTCTGGCGCCATTATCTGTGAGTTTGATCAAATTAATAAAGAGGAAGATTGATGAGCAACCTAAGAAATGTCATGCAACTTTAGCAGATTCGTTATGGGCATATCGTATAGCTTGTCATGGGGCTACGCAAGTACCACCTTATCAACTTGCATATGGACATGAGGTCGTTTTGCCTTGGGAGACCAACATCGGCTCTAGGGGGATTTCGTTACAAAATGGATTGTCTACCAACGATTATCATAATTTGATGATTGTTGAGTTGGAAGATTTGGCACAAATTAGACTGCGAGCTTTGGAGAAAATTAAGAGGGATAAGGAACGTGTTTCAAGGCATTATAACAAAAAAGTGGTGCCAAAGTCTTTCATCGAAGGGGAACTTGTTTGGAAGTTGATATTGCCGATAGGGTGAAGAGATAATAAATTTGGTAAACAGTCACCTAACTGGGAAGGACTTTTTCAAATTCATTGTTGTGTTCCTAAGAATGCCTATATGCTTGAAGTATTAGATGGGAAAGATTTAAGTAAACCATTTAATGGAAAATACTTGAGGAAATATTACCCAAATGTTTGGATCAATTCATAGTCGGTTGTTTAGCTGATTCATGATATAGACATTGTAAAGTACATCACCTCAAGATGGTCGATATGTATTATCACCCTTAGATCAAGTATAATTTAGAAGCATGACTCCTCATACTGCAAATTGGGGAGCATATATGATACAAAGTTAAAATTTTAAGTTTGAAAAATTTTATTCAAGAGGTTTTGTAAGATCAAGTTCATATCGGCTACAAAGTTGCCGATAAGATGATAGATATTGTTATAGCCAATGTTGGCAACATCGCCCTGAGATGGCCGATATAGCAATGTCGCTCTTAGAAAAAATATGCAAGCATAAATATAATACAAGACCAACATGTTATCGGCTCGATGGCCAATGCAAAAATATTACAGGATTTAAAGTTAAGGAAGTGTTTTGGAACATAAACTATTACATCAACCCAGAAAATTTTGGATTGTATTGATGGCACTTAAGCGGAGGCTATCAACTTCCTCAATAATCTTCACGTCTTCAGTATCTGATCTTGGGATCGGCTTCATTGATTTGGTTATACTAGCTAAATGCTTAGCGGATGCCTTCAATTTGGATTTCTGTTCTTCAGTTGCTTTGGGAAGATCAGCTATTTCTTTTTCTATGGAATCTATTTCCATTTGGCATTGTCTAAGTTCCACCAAAAGGGCAGCTTCTTTGTCTTTGAGAGAGTTGAGTTTTTGATTAAGGGTTGATGGGCCTAAAACAAGTTGATCCTGTTTGGCTTTTTCTTCATTCACTTGTAGACGGCTAACTTCGATAGTTGATTCCAAAGCTTGAGCTTCTCGATGATCAGTCATTCTTTTCATCGCCCTTTGAAGCTTGAGTTGGTATTGTTCCAAGTATACAGTAGGAGATATGGTATCTGCTATATCGTCTAGAAGTTGATCTTGGATTTCTTGGAACCGTTGTCTGATCATCCCACACAGTTTGTAACCAAGGTATCAAGGAAGGCATCTAGCCAATCAGCAATATCAATAAGCATGTTTCTTAAGTCATCTGATACTTCTGCCTAGACCAAGCTTGTTGTTTCTTCTTCATCCTCATTAAGATACGGCCTTATGTCTAAAGAGAACATATCGATCAAGTTCTGCAAAAGGGTAAAGGAATGCATGGTTAGTCATGTTCTGGCTGATATAATAATGATTGAATTATTAAAGTTTACCTTGACATGGGGGGCAGTTGGAGCAATAAGATCTTCTTGTCGGCTGGCCATTGACAAGTTGTGTTCACTTGAGGCATGCCGATCAGTTGGGGTGATGGAGCTTTTGGCTGAAAATTTACAAGTATATAATGTGATATTGGTTTAGTGATTTTAAAATCAAAGGTGGAGCCGATAAGAACAGAACTTACTAATGCCACTGGAGAAGAAGGGGGTGTTGGTGAAAGTGTCCTGACTTTGGATGGCATTGGGTGATCTTGTTTCTTGTGAGCAGTCGATTTGGTCTGAGGCTGATGAATGAAGAGTGGGGTTAATATCAACAAAACTGATTTGATATTGACACACTAAAAGGACATACAAATGCAGTTCGAGGAGGAGGAGAATGAGCCGATGATGTTTGTACCATCTTTTGCTTGGTCTGTTCCTACAAGGAACAAGGAAATATTAATGGAATAATTGAAAGGGCAAAGATTTATAGGAAGATTGATGAAGTTATTCTCACCTTAGCAGTAACCTTACATAGTCGATAAGGAGGTGATGGAGATGATGGTGGTGCATCGGCTGGGTCATCTGCTAAGTCCTAAGCAGCATTTGTGGGTTCATCGGCGGATCCTGATCAAATTATTCTTCTTCACTCATCCCAGTAGTAGCTTCATCAATTTCTTCATTCAGCACTTCATCTTCTAGGAATTGATCCAAAGCTGGGTCAATATCTTTCAGGTCGTTACCCTTGCTGATTTTCTTTTTCTTGGAGGTTGTTGGCTTCTTGGTGACTTTCTTGGTTGGTTGTTTTCACTTGCCGGCTCCTTTCTTCCTCGTGCTATTGGCTCCCTGATTTCACCTTGGAAGAGAGAGGTTATATTTGGAGCGTTCAAGTTGATCAACGAAGGGAGAAGATGTCCTTCTAAAGGGGATAGTGTTGCAGCATAGACAATTGGTTGATTGCTCACGCTGACTATTGGAGGTGGTGATTCAGGAGACTACAATATGAAATATAAAAGTAAGTGGATGAAGATATGAATAAGAGTGAGGAAGTACAAGGGATAAGAGTTGACTTACTGGAGGCTGGATGGTATCATCTATAATGGTGAAGTAGGATTCTGATGGCATAAAGAATAAATGTTTCTTCCATTCTCTCCACCATTGCTCAGTCATTAGGTGTCTGAAGAAGTGAAGGTTGATATGGTCACGAGCACCTAAGATGGGGCTCTCAAGATTCAGCAGCTTGTGCATTATCATAGCCGATGTCACTTTCCCTCTGGCCTCTATGATCTTCGTGTGGGGTAAGCGGATGGGAAGCTGGCCTAATCCTAACTGTCTAGCAGCCGATATGGGATGATAAAATTCATATGAAGTAGCCACATTTCTGCCTTGAGAGATTCCAGTTGGCAAGATGCAAGGAGATATGGCTGCTACGAAGTTATCTGCAGACCTTGGATCAGCTTCATCATTCAGTTCACTCAGCCTTAGATCTACGGGCAGTTCAAACTCAGTACAGTTGTCATAGACGAAGAATACCGTGGCAGCAAGTTCAGGGCCATCGTAGAATCGGTTGAACCACCATTTGAAGTCATCTATTGATTGAACGGCTCCGGGATACACTGAGACAGCTTCTCCGAATGACATACATCTCCACGTGTTGGATTCTTCATTATTGGCATAGTTGGTAGGAAAAGCAGTTATAGTCAGAGATGGTCTTTTCGCGATGATGTTGGTGTGTATGTTGAGCCAAAGATGGGTGAACCACCAGGGACCTCCATAACTGATAGGCTTGTCGATCAATATGTCACAGGTGGCTATGTGCATCATCTAATAAACATCCCCAAGTAGATATCGGCCTAAGGGATTTCTTCTTTTATACCAGAGCTTGGGAAAAGTGTTATAATTTGTGGTTGGGCCACAGGTTGATCCACAGAATACATCTCTCTCCAATCACAGAGCCAACATGTTCTCTTTCTGAAACTGCTCCAATTTCCATGTGCTCTGTGATGTATCTAGACCAGCCTCCAATACTCTTGGTTTTGAGTTTATGTGTACATTTTATATCAAAGCTGAAAGGATTGGCTGATGTAAGGATATCCTGATGTCCAGCAGAATTGGAGTCATGGGTCCTTGTTTGAACAGGAAAGCATTCAATGTATCGAACCGGAAATAACTAGCTGCAAACAGCATCAGCAGGACAATGAGTTATTCCCATCTCTTCCTTGTGGGCCTTTTTGACAGCTGCAATTCTTTCATACCAAGTCCTATATCCATTTAACTTTGATGGTCAAGATCTAAAGGATGATTTCCACTTGGCTAGATCATGCTTGGTTTGCTTGAATGGAGTCCTATTGGTTTCAGTGTTAATGAACTCTATGGGATCAGGATTACCCATCGGACCAAGATTGTAGTGGTTGGGTTCATGGAGAACCAGAATCAGGATTTGACATCTAAGATGCTAGTAAGATTAAAGGAATAATAGGGTTAAGATGGATCGAATGAAAAAAAGGGATCCGGATGCCGAAAAGATTGATGAAGACCATAAACCCGATGAAAGGGATTTGATGAACTTACCTCGGGGACATCGCTTGTTTGCGCCATCGATTCGGGCAGGTGTGTCTGGTGTAGGGAAGATCGTCACGGAGAGCTGCTTTGCTGGAGGAATCACCGAGAACATGAGCTGGGATTACTGTTGCGAGGCTGTGGTGAAAGATTTAATGAAAGTGAAGATTTTAAAGGGGTTTGTAGCGGGGATTATTTTTTGGTTTGGCAAGTAAAAAAATTGCGGCTGATAATACGGTGGTTGTTCATCCTAGTAACTCTTGCCCTTCTACTGTGCAACTTATCAAATCTCCAGAACTCACCCTTGCAACCCATGGCAAACCTAAACACCAATCCCCATTACTTTCTTCGCCAAGGACATGTAGTGCACTTGGGCGGCGACCTTTGTGTTCCTGACGTTGATCTGACCGTGCCGCAGCATCCACCTCGCCGTCACGAGGACATTTGTGTGGCCATTGTCGAGCCGCAGCTTCTAGAGCAGGATTGGGATCATCACAGAGGACTCATTGCGGATTGCATCCTCAAAGTCCATATGTATGAGATTCGCAACATCTTCAGGCACATGTTAAAAGCAAAAATTAGCATCCGACTCATAGAATAAGAAGGCAAATAAAAGCGGATTTGGTGCGGGATCGAGTCGGATTGAGATAACAGACTGCAAATCGGCTGGGCTGCGTATCGGCTAGAAAAACAGAGTCAGACACGATTTAGCCCATGAGGGAAGTAGCCGATACAGGTTGACACGGGCTCGGTATAGGCCAGGGTTGGAATACCCGTTATTAATGTCAGTTTGAATTAGAGATATGTGAAGAGTCCGCCATGTGGAGTTGTTCTCTTTTTATCTTTAGGTAAGTTTGAATCGTGTCCACTATGGATAAGTTTTGTATTTTGGGTATAAATATAAACACGAGGTCATTGTAAACACGTGGTCAGATTAATACAACTCTCGGCGCATCGTCACCTTTTTCCTTGCTTCAAGTTTGGGTATCGGCTACGGTCTCTCGGGAAGAGGTAATGTTTCTCGATGGCTTGTATTATCGAAGCTTTTTTATCATTTTAGATGTATCAAAGTCGTTCTGGTAACAATCTTTTATCATATATTCTAGTTAATCTAGTTTAGTAGTTCGATGTTGTCGTATCGACAGATACTCGTTTTAGGGTTTATATCTATCTATGCTAAATTGTCTTACTAGGTTAGATTACCTAGAATATCCACAATTCCCGAAAATTGGTTAATTACTTGATTATTTAGACTTTAGGTTTCTTTACATACTTTGTGATGCATCATCCCTAGTAGTGTTTAGAACCTTAAAATCTAACCTGGAATTAATCATAATTAAGAATAGTATCGGGGTTTCAACCGATCTTACCTAATGTGCATTAACTTGTGTTTTATGTATAATTCCCACTTATACCGATAAATCACTTTATATAAATATATCGAGAATTAGTCAATCTAGATCAGATCATCGCATCTAAGATTGATCATTATTTGGTATATTTATTTGGATTGATCTGCCTATGTAAGTTTACACTGGAAGTAATAGCTAGAATATTGTCTATTTTGCTCTAAATATTGGATCATCGGCTATTTCCATAATATTATTTAAAAAGAGATCGATAAAAACCAAATAGATATATTACAGCCAATGGAACAAATTTAGGTATTTTCCTTACTTGTTTTATCGTAATTCAATGCTGATTTCGTCTAACTACATCGGCTAAAACCTTTAGCGATAGAACATCGGCTCATCCGCCGATCGGCTATCGTTCATTTAACTCTATTGTTTGTCTTTCTTGTTGGTTGTAGATCAAACCAGCTGGCACGCTCTTGACACTCTAGATAAGCCTTGGACCTGCACTAGAGTGAACCAAATCTCCCAGGCCGTCGTGTTCTGCATCAACGACACGCTTCCGTGGTTGGTATGTTCCAGCTTCATTCTGCTATGCATTGTGATGCTCTTGTTCTTAGCCCCCATGCAATCTATGATGTTGTTCATTTGGTCACTTTTGTGAACCACGACCAACATCCCAACTGGAGGGCAACACACATTTTTGGTCAAAAAGAACCCTTACTTTAATCCTACCCAACTTCTTTTGGTCAGCTTACTTTTTGGTAGGAAAGGGACCAGATGAAAGGAAGACTTCTTATTAGAGCCAAATATAGAGATAATGACTCAGTCCCTAGAAAGATTGCGTTGCATGACCCGCTTGGTGCTGGGAAAGGAGGGGAATCTTGGATAGTGTCTGTGTTCTTATTAGAAGGTGAATTCGTTAATATGCTCCCTGAGGAGGATTTGCCCCGTGCGGAATGATAGCCAAACCTAGAAAATGAAGGCAATGATCCAGATGAAGTCAATATTTGGCAGTTTGGGTACCTTGCCCCATAAGGGGATGCAAACTAGGATGACTTGGCTCAGCAATACCAGGTAACAGATGAAGCAGTTGAGGATGCATGGGGCCGGGATCACCCTATGGGACAGGTATTGGAGCAACCACAGGAGGATCAGTTTTTTTGGTGCCATCTCAGACTCCGTCACATGTACAGGACCAAAGGGTTCAAATCTTTTTGGCACAACTAGCTGAATTGGCGGCAAAAGAACAACCAAAGCACCCATATTTCTACCCTATGGCAGGCCTTAATGAGAAAATTGAAATTCTCTGTAAGGCAAAAAGCTATGTGCACATTCTACTTTAGGTTGTCCCTGTTCCATATTCAGTGTCTACACATAACCCTTTTACAGCTCTGGTTTTGCCGAAGAGGAAAGCTACTTATGACTATGCTCCACTTGTGGTCAAGAGGGCTGCCAACTCTAATTGGACCATAATTCCAATTCAGACTGAAAATCCTTGCCCGATTAAGAAGACCCATCTAGATGTTCAGGGAAATGAGTTGGTCCATGATAATGCTCTGCCTTTGCAGATTCAGTCACCTTCTAGCCCACGGCTAGCTTTCTCTATTGCTTTTATGCCTCCTAAAGCATCTGTGAAAAAGAAGAGATGGAAAAACAACTCTTTTCAACCCTAATAGAAGGCAGAACTCCAGATTGCTCCTTAACAAGGAAGAACTTCAGGTTAATCCAAGAATGGGCATTGGGAAACCAAGGGGAAAGTCAGCCAAGAAGCTGAAGGAGTTTGCAGGTATAACAAATATTTTATCTCCTGACAGTTCTATCAAGGAGTCTGATTTTACCTCATCCTTTGATGATGATATTCATTATGATTCCTCTCCATCTTATTGTTATGTTTCACCGTTGCAAAAGATGGGAGTGCAACTTTGTGGCATGTCTTCTTAGGAGATGGCCGAGACAAGTCTTGGAGGAGAATGAAGAAATAAGTTCCCTAGACCAAATGTTGATTATTAGCTATGCTAGAAATCTTCATTCAGTTAGCAATTGTTCTTTTGGTATCTTTTTGGTGTGGAACAGTACTATTGTAATTGTTCTTCATATCCTAAACTACTATTTTTCAGATAGAAAATTGATGATAGTGGCTGCTAGATTCTCTATTTGCAAGAAACCAAAAAAGAGATCTTTGATCTCACAGATATCAAAAGTTTTGCTCCTAAGCATTTGATGCTTTTGCTTTTGCCCCTTCCAGAGGAGCATCTGGTGGGATCCAGGTTGCTTGGGTTTAAAGCATTTTCAATGGTTCTCCAGGTGAAATAAACTCCTTTTCAGTTACAGTGGACTTCACTTCTAGGCACTCTTCAGGTTCCTGGCCCCTAACCTGCGTGTATGGTCCTTGTAGTGGCCCTGAAAGATCAAATTTTGTTTCATGACTCAAAGATCTTTCTATTGATCCTACTTAGAACTGGCTCTTTTTCGGGGGACATTCATTTTTACAGATCAATGAAGAATAGAAACAAAAGAGGGGCTTACATGAATGATATTTTAACTTTTAATGACATCATTAGCTCCTTGGGTTTATTGGAAATACCTGATGTAATATGAAGCAACATCCACTTCTTGAGAGACTTGACTGGGTCCTTACCTCTCATTCCTGGACACTAGCTTTCCCAAATACTACCGTGGTCCCACTCACTAAAAACATCTCAAACCATGTTCCATGCGTTCTTAAAATAGACACCAAAATCCCAGAATCACCCATTTTTTGAATTGAAAATTACTGGGTGCAGTTGGATGGTTTTTTTGAGATTGTTCAAATGGTCTGGACTTTGGACCCTGATTTGATGACCCTGCTAAATGTATGTCCTATAAGATGAAGATCCTCAGGAAGAAACTTTTAACCTGTTGTAGACACTTAACCAGGTTAACCTCTCTTTTGTCCAAATGCAACAAGATTATTGATTTCCTATATCTAATTGAAGAAGTAAGAGCCTTGACTCTTCATGAGTGGATTTTTAGAGAGCCTTTAAAATTGCATACCATAAAGCTTTTGGAACACAGAAAATTGTATAGGAAGAAGAGGTGCATAATATAGATGGATGATGCTTGGTGAGGAGAACACCAAATTTTTTCAATCAATTTCCACAGAAAGGTTTAAGTCAAACACTATCTCACAAGTTTATGATCAGGATGGGAAGTTGATACTCTGCATGAGCAAAAGGCAGCTTTTTTTGATCAGAGCTTTAATAAAAGAATGTGATTTCTTCCTCCCCATTGATGCATGATCTTCAAGATTTGTTCACTGATCCAATAAGATTTGTTCGCTGATCCAATAAATCTAGAGAGCCTTGTTGATCCTTTCCCCGCACAGGAAATGGATAACTTGATCAAGATCATCCCACCTGGCAAAGCTGCTGGACCAGATGACTTTAATGGTTTCTTTCTGAAAAAAATGTTGGTACATCATCGCACAAGACCTTTACAAACTTGCAGCTCATTTTCATGCTGGTCGTACAGAACTACAATCTATCAATAACTCTTTTATAACTCCGGTGCCCAAGAAAGTTCTGCATGAATCTGCTAATGATTTTAGACCAATCTCTCTCATGGGAGTTAGTCTAAAATTCATAACAAAGCTGATGGCAGATAAGCTACAAGGAGTCATTTTGAAATTGGTTCATGAAAACTAGTGTGGTTTCATCAAAGGTCGCACAATCCAAGATTGTCTAGCATGGTATTTTGAGTATATTCATCAGTCCCAGCAATAGAAAAGAGAAATCATCATTTTAAAGTTAGACTTTGAAAAGGCTTTTGATACAATTGAGCACTCTGCTATCATTTAAATCATGAAAGTATGAGTTTTAACAATCAAATAGCTACAATGGGTGTAGATGATCTTCAATTCAGCTCAATCTTCTGTTTTGCTTAATGGGATACAAGGAAATTCATTTCGGTACAAGAGAAGAGTTTGACAGGGGGATCCTCTATCCCCTCTACTGTTTGTTCTAGGGGAAGAACTGTTGCAAAGAGTGGTTAATAAAGCCTATTAATGAAAATGATGGAAAGGGATAGTAATCCAATATACAGATGATACTTTAATCCTACTCAAGGTCTCTCAAAGGGAAATCTTCTGCTTTAAAGCCATGTTAAACACTTTTGCTCAGACAACTGGTCTTAATGTTAATTTTCAAAAATCTCATCTTTACGAAATTAACCTTGACAATGATAGGGCTACTTTGTTGCTGGTCTGCTGGGTTATTCTATTGGATCAATGCCATTTACTTACCTTGTTGGCCCATGGGGACAACAAGGCTAAGGGTGGTCGATTTTGCTCCTCTTTTGATCGAGTTGAGAGAAGACTTACTGCTAGCTCCATGTTTCTCCCACAGGGAGGCAGATTGACTCTGATTAATTTAGTGCTATCTTCGATCCCAACATATTATATGTACTCCTTGCTTGCTGTTGCATGTTACTATTAGCAAAGCCAAAGATATTGAAAGAAAAAACTACTTATGGAGAGGAAACGGTCCCAATTCTAGAAGGAAATCTCTTGCTTCTAGGGATTTGGTTTGGAGGCCAAAGGAAAAAAAGGTGCTTATGCATTACCAACCTCAGAATTCAGAACACTGCTTTGTTGGTCAAACATTTGGTGAAGTTTTATAATTGTGCAGATCTACCCTGGGTACATTTGATATGGAATTCTATTATACCATAAAGGCACCATATTTCATTTTAAATAAGGGTTCATTTTGGTGGACAAACATCATTGCTTTGACTGACATCTTCAGAGGAATTGCTGTGTGCAGCACAAGAAGAAGCACTTCAGTCATTTTCTTGGAAGATCTTTGGGATGGAGAGATAAAAAGTGCCAAATACCCAAACTTGTTCAACTTGGCTCCAGACAATTATGCAACAATGAAGAGTATGTGCTCAGGTTCATGGGAAGATTGCTTTTTACTCCCTCTTACTGCACAAGGATATGAAGAATTTGGGCAAATGGAGGTTAAGATGGCTCACACTCAATTACAATTGGAAAATGGTGATGATTGGAATTTTATTTGAAACTCAAATGTCTACACCGCCAACATTTTCATAAGTTGAACTTCATGTCCCTACAGCCACCAAGCCCTTTTCTTTGGTCATGGAAAACAAAATGTGTTATCAGGATTAAAATCTTTGCTTGGCTCATATTCATTAATAGACTTAACACTAGGGATATGTTGGTTTGACGTCATTGTCCAAGAGAGGATGTTGATCTCACTTGTGTTCTCTGCTCAGGGGGTCATACAGAAACAAGGCAACATCTATTCTTCATATGCCCTTTCAGTATGAGATGTTGGAATCATCTAGGTATTGCTTGGAACACTAGCCTGAACTTCTTCCAAATGATTGTGCTTGCTCGGCTTAATTTTGGTCCCAATGGATTTCTTGAAATTTTCTTCATTGCTTCATGGCACATTTGGAAGCAACGGAATGGGCTAATTTTTCAGAATGTGCGGTCTTCTTTTCAGTCATGATGATCCTTATTCAAAAATGAAATTCTTCAAATGTGTGGAATGAAAGATCCTTTGTAATAATTTGTTATTGATTGGTTACAACCTTTGTAACTATCTAAAGTCCTTGTAAATAACTATGTAATTACACCGCTAGGCAAAGCCCTGGCAGTAATTTAGCTCAAAAAAAAGTTGTAAGAACTAACTTAGTTCTTGGATTGCCAATCATGGTAGTGTCGGGGTTACAGCTGCACGTACCTGGTATAACTATTTCGTTTATTGATTGCTTGCTATCTTCAACTTAATGTGTTTTATCTATCATCTTATATAAGTTTTTCAAATCTTTAAAACTGCTAAGCTTGTTATCAATTTCGCATTCTCGTTTAGGTCTGATGTGTTGAGACTGTGATTTGTTTAATATATTTAATTAAGCTTGATATTCTTGTATAACGCTGTACCGGAGTACTAGTTGATACATTATCTTCATACGCCTAAGTTACCTCATCGGCTATGATATACTTCCATATAATTATTAACCTACTTTATCTTGGTAATAAGTAATTAATATTGTTTCGGTTGGATCCAATCTATCGTAATTTCTTGTTTCTAAGAGAGAGATATTGGGTTAGTAATTACATGTTATTTATTTCTACAACCGATCATAGTTGTCTTGGGATAATCTTCAATTTCCTGTCCATCGGCTGGCTGTTTAGGTCATATAATTGTATAACAACAAAGTCTAATTTCATCAATCTTATGTTGCATAGATTGGGTTTGACCCATCAGATTGGTGTTATTGGAGAAAGATTGTTTATAATTATATCAAACCTAAACCCAATTTATGAACAACAATCCTTATAAACTATAGCCGATTCATTTATGTATCTCCCGGTGTGATCACAACTACAAGATCGTTTTTTCATGGCGTTAACTTTTTTCTCTGGTGGCCGAATGCGATAACCGCTAGCGAAAATACTCTGAGGGGTGGAAGGCTATGGACCACCAGTGAAAGTAGAGCTTCACTGGCAGCCGGCATAAGAGAGCCACCAGCGAAAATGTACACCTTTTCGCTGGCAGCCCACTTAAACATCCACCAGTGAAAACTCGATTTTCACTGGCGGCTAATAATAGGTACCGCCATCGAAAAATCTTGTCGCACTAAAATAAGGTACCATTAAAAAGTCCGCCCACCGCCACCTACTCCTCCTCAGATCCTCCTCTCCTCGTCCTCTCCTCCTCCGCACCCCTCTCCCCCTCCCTCCCAACTGACGGCGGCTCGTGTAGGCCGGGACGGCTCCGACGGCGGCGCGCGCAGGCGGGGACGGCTCGAGCGGCAATGCACGCAGGCGGGGAGGGGCCGGGCTCGGGAAGGTGACGGCGAGGTGAACAGCTCCGCCATCGAACCGTTGGGAGGACGGATCCACCATCGCTGGACCGTGGGGGGCATGGATCTGCCGCCGCCGGCCGCGGGGGACATGGATCCGCTGTCCCCGCGGTCCTCCAACCCCCTCCCCTCTCTCAGATCCGGTGGCTCGGGGGTGGTGGGATGCAGCCAGTAGGTCGGGGCATGGAGTACGGTGGGCTACGTCTAGGGCCGCAAATCCAGACGCTGGACGTGCGCGGGCAGCGGGTGGCAGTGACCAAGGGCGGCGAGGGGAGCTTCGGGCGGTTGGTGGCCATCAAGCGCCACCTACTAGCTCTATCCCCCTGCTCCTGCCTCCTCCCCTTTCCCTACCGCCACCACCTCCTCTCCCTCTCTTAGATCCGGTGTGCGGGGAGCGATGGAGGCTGCGGTGGGTCTCAGTAGCGGTGGAGGCTGCGGCGGGGCTTAACAGTGGCAACGGCAGTGATGGTGGAGGGGTCGGATCAGGCGGCGGTGATGGGGAACAGCCACTTCAAGGATGACGATGGCGGCAGCTTCGGTGATGATGCATGGGCTCCATCACAGCTCCTCCACCACCCTCCCCTCTCCCAAATCCAGCGGCTCGCGGGTGGTGGGGCGAGGCCGACGCATCCGGCGGCGGAGCGGCGGATTTTTTTGCTCCAAAATAGATTTGTCCTATCGGTCGGGCAACGGATTTACGATTTCTTTTTGCGCTTGAAAATCATTTTCCCAGGCGGTTGACGTACCTTAACCGCTTGTGAAAATTGATTTTCACAAGCATTATAGTTCCGCTAGTGAAGATTGTTCATTTTCACTGGCCTTTGCTTATTAGCGACTGGCAGTGCCGCTAGCGAAAATCAATTTTGGCCGCCAGGAAAAACTCTTTTTCTAGTAATGGATACAACATTAGCCTATTGATAGATTGACTATCATCTTCTAACTTTCGTTTTTGTTTATCTGCTTAGCTGCATGATCAAATCAATTGACACGCCTTGAAGCTGAAACTTTAGACCTACAATGAAGTTAAGCAATCTTCCAAGTCACCGTGTTTTCCATCAACAGTGGATCGTTAGAGGTGAGCGGGTCTGTTGTAGACTTGTAGTGACGGAAGGAAGATTGTGGGGTTTACCTTAGATATTGCTAATAGCTCAGATAAAGTCCGCAGCAAAGCAAGGTCGTTTAAGATTGTGTTCAAGGCTAGCTACGGTTTATTTATTGTAGTCGAACTTGAGGATGGATACATTATTGCATTCTAAAAATGGAACAAATGTAGGACAATCAACGGTCGAATAAAACTGTTTATTTATGTGTGTGTATATATATATATGTGTTTAATTTGATTTTCAGACGGATGTAATTAAATAGTATCGGTGACTAAATTTCCAAATGATAGCAATCACCGTTTGCTGCTGTCTTGTTCGTCAGTTCGGTGGGTGCATGTGTGCGAAACATCCACGTGGGTGTTGGTGACTCTTGGTGCCAACTGTTAAGGCTGCACGCCTGTAATGGCGATTTCTGTTGGTTCTCAAACCAATAGCGATAGTGGTTTGTATTACAGCATGGATAATAGTAGGGTTCACTTTTTATTATTAATTAATATTAAAGTTAACATATATAATATATTAGATATAAGGTCGGCTACAATTTTCTCTCCTCTTTCTATCTCTCACTTATACAATTAATGTATTTATCCTAGAGCTTGTGTTAAGCTAGTTCTTGTATGAGATCCAACACCCTTGATTTTTTTAGCTTCATTCTTCATATAAGAATATAGTAATCTTATAGCTCACTGTTATCCTCGCTCTTAGCTAGCTTTCGGTAGTTCGGGCTCCTAATTAACACAGTTGACCTTCCACGGAAACAATTAAGAAAGCACAAACACATGGTTGACCTAGCCAAAACTAAACCGTGTACTTCGCATCATTAGTTTACTCCGTTTTGTATCGATCTCGAGCATATAGCATCTACCTTGCATGTACTAGTACATATATTGCTCTATCCTCCACTGCTGGCCGTCTTGTTGAGAGTGAGCAGTTCATATTAGATTGGAAGAGGCAGAGACCGCGAGGAGAGCAGAAATTTACAAGATTATAGGCCAAGGTTGGTGAATAAACATTTAATGCTATATATTTTTCTCTTGTTTCTCGACCCTGTTGGTTTAGTAGCAAAGCTAAATTGATTTGTTCGTTGTACATGCTGCAAGGCGGTGGGAGGATCGATGGCTGATTCATTGGGCAGCGTGAAGAATATCGCGGAATTAGCGCTCAAGATCAAGCAGGCTGTGGAGACGGTTCGCCAGAACAAGCAGGAGTGTCTCCAGATCAGAAAGCGAGTGGTGAGGGTGAGCAGCATACTCTCCCAGCTTGAGGATACAGTGATCACCAGGAACAACCCCGCCATGGCCGCTGCTCTGGAGGAGCTCGACGAGACGCTCCGCCACGCCCACACGCTCATCGCGGCTTGCCAGGAGAAGAACATCGTGTGCCTCTTCTGCGCGGCCACTACTCTTTCCAACAAGTTGCGCCGGGTGAAGGATGATATCTCGGATCAGATGATGGAGGGAATGTTTGCAACAAGTGTTCATGTTACTATTGTTCTTAAGCGAATCCAAGATGACGTTGACTACGCTCGGCCACCAAGGGTACGGTACCTAAAACCGCAAATTAAGTTATCAATATTTAAACGGTTTCTTGCACAAACAGGTACCAATCAAAGGTTGGCCATTAATGATATGATTTTTTTTTCACTTGTACTGTGGAACTATATGGAAGACGCATTCACACGCTCAAATTACTAATAGACGGGCACGCTGGCAAGAACCGACACCACCAAGTCTCCTACGAGCGCAAGCATATAGACCGTGCTCGCCGCACAGGCGAGTCGACCGAGCTCACGAGCACAAGCGTGTCCTCCCATCACCTTCAAGGATCCAGGTGTTGCATCTTTCTGCACGATACACTTCTGTAGTTCTGTTTCTTTCTTTATCGGATATATTCATTTAGCTTCTTGCTGTAGTAGAATACACCTTAATTAGTTTTGAGGGTTAGTATTTCTTCTACTACTGCCTTATTACAGACGTGACTAGTAATCATGCACGTACTATACACGAAGTTGTAAATATGGATGAAATTGAACATATGTCACCGTAAATGGACAAACAGATTAACATTAATTCATCTAATAGACGCTTCGCAAATATAGTACAAGATTAAAGCTTTCTCCAATTATATAAAATTACATCCAACAGTATTATCATAAAATAATCTAACAATACAATTTGATCAAAAATTGCTGTACAGAGCAAACAAAATTATTAGGACAGTTAACAGTATGACGGTAACACAAGAGCCGTACTGCACAAATTTACAATAATACTCCATCCAAAGAGAAGTACATGCAGTATGACATGAACTTAACATGGAACCCTATCCAAAGATCATTCACTGTAGTGCCATATTGATTATATTCAAGTAATCTAGTCTCCTAACGTTAAAGTCGGATAATACTTGACTTCGAAGTAAATTGATACTTCTGATCAATAATAGAATCCAACATGTCACCGTATTTGCAAGGCTCAACCGCAGTGCGGAATGATCTAGCGATTTCACCGAAATAAAAAGTATAAAAGACAACTTGAACAGTTGAACTACATTGAATCAAATATAAGATCGAAATCAACATGTGCAACGATCACATACTTATCCTTTAACACAAGACGTACTCTTCTGTATTCCACCTTGACATTTTAGCCTCATTTGCACTATCGACAGAGGAAACACAAGTAGTAACCGTGGAATTCTTTTTTTTTTAAGGAAGGCAAGAAGATTACTATACTATATATAGAGCAGGAGAGTGGAGTGTATTAGGGGTGCTTAAGGTCATCCCAAGACTAGAGAGAAAGTATTACTAGAAAAACGATTTTTCCTAACACCACGATTTTATTTTTCTAGACAGCCAATAAAAATCACCATTTATAAAAATAGAGATACCATGAATCTAGTCCCGCTGGCGAAGATCGATTTTTCCAAGAGTGGTCTCATGAGGTTCGGTCGGAAACATATTCTTATTTTTGCAGGCGAACCTCTTAAGACCACACCTGCAAAAATCGATCTTCATAGGCAAGACCTTAAGGTGTCCACCTGCAAAAATCCACCACCCCCATAGCCTCATAAATCATCCGGCATCCCGTCCCTCCACCCACTAAGCCCTCTCCCCTCAACCCACCTCTCACTTCTCTCCCTCACCTCACCCTTCGCCCCTCTCCTTACCTCATCCACCACCATCCACCTGAGCGTGGCGGCAACAGCAAGCGACGCACGGAGGCGGACGTGATCTTCCCTCCCCTTCCATTCCTTCCCACCTAGATCCGACCAGAGGAGGGGAGGGCGGTGGCGCTCGCCTCGCGTCCCTCCCTACCTGCTCCTAGATCCGACCGAAGGACGGAATTGATGGCAGCGGTTGCCACCGCAGGCGGAGGTGGAGGTAGCGCTCCCCTCCCTTCATCCCTTGCAGATCCAATTGAGGAGTGACGGTGGTGGCGGCTGATGCAGGCAGCGGCGCATGCGATGCTCCCTTCCCCTCCCACCCTCCCTCCCAAATCCAGCCGGAGGAGGGGAGCGATGGTGGCGGTGGCCACCGCAAGGTGCGGCGGAGGTGGCCCTCCCCTCCCCTCCCTCCCTCCCAGAGCTAGCCGGAGGGGATAGCGCAGCGGTTGTGCGCGGCGGCGTGCCTCCCCTACCCTTCCTTCCTGCCAGATTCGACCGGAGAGGAGAGGGTAGCGGCGGAGGCCACAGTAGGTGTTGGCAGCGAAGTGGCCCTCCCTTCCCATCCCTCTTCTCCCTCCGAAAACCCTAACCCTAGATCCAGCCGGAGGGGGGAGGTAGCAGCAAGTAGGGGCTGGTGGCGGTAGGGTTTTAGTTTTTTGTTCACCAAGAATGTTTTCGCAGGTAGGTGGATTTAGCGCTTGCGAAGATAAAGAGGTCGTGTGTGAAAATGATTTTCACATTGGGACCGATGGCCGCCAGTAAAAATAGTGTATTTTCATAGGGCTTGAAGTGCAGGCGGGGTGGATGTTTGCCTGGAAAAATAGTGTATTTTCGTAGGGCTTGAAGTGCAGGCTTGATGTACAAACAGCAAAAATGGATTTTTCCAGGCAGACATCCACCCCACCAGCAGGGCTTTGAGACTGTAAAAATAGTGTATTTTTGTAGGGCTTGAAGTGCAGGCAGGGTGCATGTGCAGCAGTAGTGAAGGAATTACTGTCTCAACGGCTGCTGCTCAGAAAGGCTTTTGGTCCTTGCTAAGACCTAAAGTCTTGCCTCCTCCTTGATCCTCGGATGGATGTTTTCAGCGGTGTTAGCTAGGCTTCTAAACACATGCAAGTTTCTTTTATTCCATAGCTCCCAGGCGACTAGAATCGCCAGCGACTTTTGAGTTTTTTTACGTCCAAAGGATTGTTGTTCACTTTTCCTGGACTGTTGCACAGTCCACAGGCCAGGTTGAAGGTTGAACGTGAACCTGGGCCCAGGTGCCAATCGCATCCCTAACCCTCTTGGATAGGAATTTTTTTATTTTTAATTTTATTTATTAAAATATTTAAAAAATAATTTTCTATTTGAAAAATTTATAGAACTAGTCGCCCCTCGCCCTCTAGGTTAACGATATTTAAAAATCACCCTCCTAGAGAGCGATTTATCCTACGTGGTATACGGCCGTTGGCCCACGCCTAACGGCCGGCCACCGAGGGTGGCAAAAATTTGCAGGCGGCCCCTTGCCACCCTTCCAGAGGATGATTTTTAGCTCTAGGGGCTACCTGCAAAAGGACTAGAGGATGGCATGGCTTTTTTTTCAAGCGGCCCCCTTGCTAACCTCACATAGGGTGATTTTGCACTGTGCAGCGCGCCACCTGCTTAAAGGGTGGAGGTGGTGGTAATTTTGCAGGCGGCCCCCATGCCGCCTTCCAAGAGGGTGATTTTTTTACTATTGAAGTTAAAATATTGAACCGCCCATGTAAATATTAGTTAAAATCAAAATATTGAACCGTTCATTCGACAAATTAGGTAAATCATCATTTTGACAACGAACGAAATAGGATTTTTTAAAAAATTGCAATGATTTATTTTTCACTCTAATTAGGGCCCGAGGATGGGTTTTTTTACATCTAAATTGTAAGTTAGGTAAGTTGCGTACAATTCTTACCTAAGTTGAATCATGTAATCATGTGTACAATTGAAGGTAAAATGTACGAAAATATAAGCATGCACTTCTAAATTATAAGGAATACAACACATCGGGGCATCAAAGAAACTTTCCAAATCTAAACGATACAATCCCATTAATTTATAATTCTTGACGCATACAACAACACACCATCATAATCAGACATTATTACGATAAGATAGTTAAGAACTATCATAGATACACGATACAAATTTATCGGTCCTGACGAATCGAGCTTTAGCTTATCAACCGACCCCTTCCAAGTCGTTCAACGTGTCTTACATTTTCGTGCTCATTCAATCGTTGATACTCCATTTGTGTTTCAGACTTAGTTATCCTTTGGCCATGATATGTTGCATTGATATTATCGATCCACAAAGTGCATCCACACCTCGTTGAATTGGCCTGAGAAATAAACATAGTTAGTCAGTTAGGGTAGTAATATTATGTAGATGCTAGCGAAATTGGAAAAAAAAAAGACCTACAATGAAGTTGTTGTCTACATTAGAGCTAGAAAAAATATCTCATGCCAAATATTTGTTCTGTAAAGGAGGTAGCCACATGGCAGCGATCTCTATAACCACACTTTGGACGCTTCAACAATTTAGGTAAACCTAACGGATTGTGCCTCCAGTTGAAGCTTAGGCTTCATACAGCTGCAACTGGATTCACCATCCGCCTTAAGGACACATTCCTTGCGGTAGATACCACGCCTGCTCCTATCAACACATATTACTTCATACCGATGAACTTTTGGGCCTTTAGAAACAACTCTATGTTTCTGTGCCTTAGCTATTTTATCTTCATTGTACTTAGTCACTACACTGCCAAATATTATCTTGTTATCTATCATTGAGGGACCAGTTTTCTTGTATCGATCCCTAAAGTGGGCCTGTGTGCCGTGAAGGATAATTTCAACAATGCCAACGAATGGGAGTCATCACACTCTGCGCATTACCCAGTTGTAAACCTCGGCTAGATTAACTGTCATTACGCCATATCCAGAACCGATGGTGTTGAACAACAGAGATCATTTCTCCTTTGGTTCATTCTCAATCCAATTAGTGAAATTTCGGATAGATCATATCGTCGTCCTTCTCATTGTGGGTGAGTCGTCATGTAGTGCACGAAGAGCTACTGGAGGCTCGTCACCTTCAGCTTGTGGCCAGCGAGATTGTTCATTTGTTTGCTTCGTTGTCAACTTATCCAACCTTCTTCACAACTCATTAAATTTCTTCTCTTGATTCTATGCACAGAGCCTCTTGAAAAGATCCATTAGATGCTTGTTCTTAAATTGCTTGTAGAAATTAGCACCCACGTGATACATGCACCACCTACTCCGAAGATCAGGCCACCTAGCTAGAAGTCCATTCTCATCCCAACTGTTCTGCAAGTAGTCAATAGTCTGCAACATGCCCGAATGACGATCATTTATACGACAAACATTGGGCCTTATACGCATGACTACGCTGTGCACTCTCTCCAGGAACCAGTACCAGCTTTCAATGTTCTCACTCTTTACAAATGCAAAAAGCCGTAGGTAACACCTGATTGTTCCCATCTGCTCCAATTGCTGTCAATATCTGACCTCTATGTTTACCAGTCAAAAATGTTCCCTCTATGCATAGTACAGGATGACAGTGCACAAAAACGTTGATGCAAGCACCCAATGAGAAAAAGGCACTCTTGCTAGGATCATTAGCCGATGGAAATATAATGTCATAGTAACTATTACTATTGCTCTGGACAATGCTGGCTAACAAATGATGCAAATTATCATAGGATGCTTCAAATGTGCCATACCTCATATTTAGAATCTTTTGTTTAGCCCTCCAAGTCTTGGCATAATTTATGGTATACTTCAATTTATCTTCAATGTGGCTAATAATTAATCGTGGTTCAAATCCATTGTTGCAAACAACACTGTTATACATCTCACTTACAATAAAAGCTGAAGTGATGTTGTGGTGATACTTTTTCACCCCCTTGTAAGTAGCACTAGTGCTCAGTCACAATGCTGACTTGCCAATAATTATTCCATTTACACTTATATGCATGAACACACCATGGACAATCTTCCTTCATGTACTTCACTTCGTACATATAATTGGTTGACTTGACCATATGACTTGGACCCTCAACATCTTCGGTTTCCATTGTAACATTTCTATCATTTTCATACACCGACAGAAAAATTACAAGGGGCCATAACCGTTCAAAAGACATCTCTACATACCGTCTCCAAGCATTAGTGCTGTCCATCGGTATTAGTTCCCAAAAAAAACCTTCCGTTGCATGACTCGCTACAACAGATACTGATATTATGTTTACTTTTGGGTCTATTCTAAATCCTCATGTCAACCAACTATAAATTGCCTGAAATGTTCTCCCGACAGGCCTATCAATGCCCTTCGATGTCATTCTAAAATCTGACTAATCAACACTATCTGGTCCAAATCTAAGGTTGCCTTGACTGTGAAGTAACTGAAATATGACCATATGACCTTACTTGACATTGTGCTTGATGAAAAAACTAGGTTAACTAAGTTTATATTCATCAATATTTAATACGTGCGTTAGTTAAAGTTTTGATAAATATGTTGTCTGTCATTGATCTCAACAATTCAACAAATTGGGTGAGCGCTCCAAATCTACCATCGCTCCAAATCTACCATCTAACTAGAATATATTGTACAATTTGCACTATGACCTAAATCTTAATTTCTACAAATATATCGTATCCGCTTGTTCTTAAATTATACAAATATGTTATGTTCTCCAGATCTGGTAATAATTTCTACAAATATGTCGTATCCGCTTGTTCTTAAATTATACAAATATGTTATGTTCTGGTAATAAAACTAAAATGCTAAAAAGGCAAACACAATACAATATAATGTATTTACCTGCGATGGAGTCAGCAAACCAGCAGGGCTTTGCTGCTCCCCTTCTGCTCCCCCTCACCCTCCCTCCTCTTTTTTTGAATTTTGAGTGAATAATGAAAATTCGGAGAGAGGTGAAGGGCTTTTATACCCGGAGGGCATAAAATCACCCTCCCAAAGTGTAGCTAGGGGGCCGCCTGCAAAATTCCAGGGCGCCCTTGCTGACCTTTTGCAGGCGGCCCCCGGCACAGCAGAATAATGCCCTCACATAGGGTGGCAAGTAGGGATGAAAACGGAGCGGATATTATCCGATCCGATCCGCTCCAAATCCGTCCGATGTGAGGATATGGTAAGGGTTGTTAGATATCCGGCCGGATGCGGATGCGGATGCGGATTTTGTCATGCGGATGCGGATACGGATGTGGTATCTACGATATCCGACGGATTCGGATTATCCGATTTTTTAATCGGATTATCCGATATAGTGTTTGGCGGATAATCCGCAACTTTTAGGCCCATCTATGATCTAGCCCAATAGCCCATCTATTCTAACCCTAACCTAATCCTTCCTCTCCTCCCCCAGATCCCTCTCTCTCTCTCTCTGACTCTCTCTCTCCCGTCAGCCCTCAGTCGTAGGGGAGTGGCGGCGTGACGGCGAGTCGATGACCCAGCGCGACGGCGACCCAGCGACTGTGCTGTATGAGATGTGTGCTCTGTGCTGTATTGCTGGCTCATATGCTGCATGCATGTCGTACTGAACTACTGATGAGTGATGACTTATATTCTTAAATTTTAAGCAATGCAGTGACCAGTGACTGATGAGTGATGGATGTATCTTGGATTATTTTGCTGGATGTGTTATATTAAGCAAAATTATATTATTGATGTGTTTTGGTTGGTTTTTCCTAGAGAGCTGAGATCATGTTTAGAGGTTATTTTGCCATCGTATTGCGGCTAATTGTATTAGCGCCCTTACAAACTTGACATCCGATAACTTTTTGTCCGTTTCCGAACCGAGTCTGCACCGACTCCGCACCGAATCCGACGTCCGAAATAATCCGCTCCGCATCCGCATCCGCACGTCATCCGCACCCGCTCCGCATCCGTTTAAAAAAAATGGTTTAGGATATGGTATAGCTATTATCCGTCCGAATCCGATCCGTTTTCACCCCTAGTGGCAAGGGTTTCGTCCGAAAAAAACCAGGGTGCCCTTGCCACCCTTTTGCAGGCGGCCCCCGCACATTCAAAAAACACTCTCCCAGAGGGCGGCAAGGGACCGCCGGCAATATGCCCTCCCTAGGTGGCCGACTACCACTTAGGATAAATCGCCCTCTAGGAGGGTGACTTTTAAATATCGCCCTCCCAGATAGCGAAGCGATGGGTAACTAGTTTTGTAAATCATTCAAACAGAAAATTATTTTGTTAAATATTTTAATAAATAAAATTAAAAATAAAAAAATTCCTTGGATAGCCGGTAGTGGGCCATCAAGTGTATCGCAGTTTCGGGGTGCATGGCATAGCAGCGGGCGGTGCACTTGATTGGGCCATTGTCGAACTTTCAATCATGTCCGCTACAGTAAAATATGATGTAAACTAGTAATAGCAGAAGTTAGACTATTATTTGAATCTAACCCAAACAGAATCAGCAAAGCCGGAGTCATTAATCAGTCAAATGTTTTAGCCCCAAAAGCTATTGAAAAAAACTGTCTTAATCTAAACTAGAAAAACAAAAGATAGATTACGGGCAATCAACCAATTCTTTCTTGATGTCACAGAGGTAACTGAATAAATTTAAGCCAAAAAGAAAATTCTCATATTATGTCACTACCGAAAAAATCTTTAAACTGGGGTTTGTTTCGTTGTCTCTCTATGCGCGGCGTGTTGCTAATCGGCATAGTTGCTCCCGTTGCGCAGGTCGCACACACGCGCCCCCTACACGACGTTAAGCATATACCGCTTAGCACTAAGCGTGGTGCTTAGCATTAAGCCTAATTTTTTTAATAATAAATAGTAGTTAACAGATTCGATAGAGTTTATCTCAATGTTTTTTAAAAAATGGATAGAGTTTGTTGAATTTTCAGTAGAAAGTTTTAAAAATAGGGTTAATTGTTTTAGATTTGAATTGAAAGTTTCAAACTTTCCTAAAGTTTCAAATTAAAGTACAAATTTCGAAATTTTATAGTACAAAACTTCTTGCCGATAAAAAGATGGTGTTACCTTAATTATAAGTGTGACTATTGGAATAATCAATTCTAATAAGCTAATCGTTAATCAGAATCTTTTGTACAAGGCCCACATCCACATGACCCAACAAGCGCACATGTACGCCTCTCTCACTAATAGAAAACAGTTCTTTTTCCAAAACTGTTTTCACTAGTGGCCGGCGGGACCACAAGTTACCAAAGGCCAGTAAAAATAATCAATTTTCGTAGGCAGGTGATCAGCCACCAATGAAAGCAACTTTCGCAGGCGACCAAGCTAAGAAGACCACCAATGGAAAAGCGATTTTCAGTGACAGCAGATAAAGAGACCCGCAAGAGAAAATGTTTTTAAGGAGTAAAAAAGAATTAGGATCGACCATCACTGTCCAAAATTCCCAATCACAAGTACCAAAGCCCTAATCACATGTCCCGAATCCCAAACACAGTTCCTAAAATCACCAATCCACAATCACTATTAAAAATCCCAATCCCTAAATCCCTGGTCACAATCACAGTCCCAAATCCTCGCGCCCTGGTCGACGCCGTCAACGGTGGCATCACTGAATGGGTGGAAGATGCTCGCCACCAATGCGGAGGAAGGAGGTTAGGTGACCTCAGATCTGGTCGTGTGAGAGGAGGGAGGAGGGCCACGGTCAACATCGCCCGCCATTGACCCACAGCCACCGCCGTATCCGACGCTTCCAAAGACCGCCTCCACCAGATCCAAAGCTCCTGGTGCCGGCCACCACCGGATATGGAGCTCTCGATACCTACCGCCACTGGATCCGCTAGCTAGGACACTCTCTCATCCGTCACAGTCGGCCTTCTCTTCGTCCCCATGGACAAGCTCGCCTGGAGTAGGGTTTGAAGGAGGAGGCGACCCTCTCCCCTTCACTGACATGAACGAGCCCACTGCCACCTGATCCGGTGGCCTACCCCTCCTCTGCGACCGTTGCACTTCTATTCGTCACCATGGATGAGTCCGCCTTGTATACGGTTTTGAGGCGGAGGTGGCCCTCCAATTCACTGGTGTGGTTAAGCCCACCACCACCGGATCGGGTGGCCTACCCCTCCTCCGCCATTGCCCTCCTCCACTTCACCGCCGCCCTTCATACCAAGCTCAGGACCTACCATGGGAGAATGGAGGGAGTAGGGAGGGAGGTGCCTGATACTCCCTCCTGAATAATGTGTCTCATTTTTTTTCTGGTGGTGCTCTTTAGGTGTTGCCTGAGAAAATTGATTTTCGCTGGTGGTTCGTGACTGGAATTGCTGCAATATATTTGCTCTTCAGTACCCTAGACTTCACGTGCACCGCTCTCCATCATACGAGTGCCATCATTGATCAAGCTCTTTTGGCCTCACACAATACCTACCCTAGAAAAAGAAAAGGAGCTATACTGGCATTGCGATACCTTTGTGCCCACGGGACGGAGCTAGAGTATACGAGGGTAGCCCAAGAACCCGCTCAGGAAAATTTTTTAGGTATAGCTTATCTATTTTCACCACTAGTCACCATTCTTATGTTTTATATTTGATAGATATTTGACTTGAATTTTAACCATAGATATCGTTGAATAAATTGGTTAGCTCTTATTTGACTTGAATTATGCTCACTATGATTAACGAATGAAAGGTTCACTTAGGTCTAGAGAGGGGTGGATAGGCTAAGTTTAAAAACATAAGAAAATACGAAAGAAGTGGTTTTCGGGTATTCCGAAAATACTTTTTGGAAATTCCAAAAATCACAGAAGGTGCGGACTACTAAAGAAATGCTAGATCTAGCTACTCACACACATAAATCACTAGCACAAACAACAACTAGAATTATAGCAACACAAGCAAGAAAAGCTAGAGGAGAGAGAGAGGGATTTTATCGAGGTTCTTGCAAGATGAGTTGTTCCCGAAGTTCGAATCCTTGAGGGGATTCTACTCTCCGTTGAGGAGCTCAAAAAGAGCCGGGTCTTAGCTAACCATTTTCTTAAGAGGTTGCACAAAGCACTTCTCGTTCCACCAGTGGTATCTCTTCCTTTTCGGAGGTGAGATCCGACCTTCACAAACATCTCCCGACCAACCACAAGTAGATCGGTGGCTCAAGAGTGACACCAAACCGTCTAGGAGTCCTCAACTTCCAAGAGTAACAAATGATGCAATGATCTCTTGGGGAATGAAGCAAGTGCTCGCAAATCGTCACGAAGTCAACACCAAACACTCACACAAACTCGAAACCACAACTCTCACACACACCAAATCCAAATCGATGACCGGTGGAGAGGGGAATCAAGCAAGCAAGGCTCAAAAGTGAATCTTAAGAGTAGCAAGCCAAGAGCACCAATTTTGCAATGAGAGCAGCAGCTTGACTTGGAAAGGTAGTGGGCTATTTATACTCCCACTCATAGATCTGCCCGTTATAGGGAAAAATATCAATTTTTGGAATTTCCGAAAATCTCCATAGCAGCAAAATACAAAGAAAACAACCGGGATTTTCGGTACTTCCGAAAACTTTTCGGACAAATCCAAAAAATGAACAGTACGAAACCATTTTTCGGATATTCCGAAAATGAATTCCGGACAAATCTGAAAACAACCTGAGGGATGTGTTTCTTCACTGCCTTTTTCGGAAATTCCGAAAATTATTTTCGAACAACCCCAATAATGTCCAGAGAGATGGTTTGGAATTGCACATTTTTCGAAAATTCCAAAAATGCTTTTCGAACAAGTCCGAAAACGTCCAGAGGGATGGTTTGCTGCGTGACATTTTTTGGGAATTTCCGAAAGTTGTTTTCGAACAAGTCCGAAAACAACCTGAAGCTTGTTTTCCTCATAGACATTTTCAGAAATTCCGAAATGGCACATTGGATAAGTCCGAAGAACACAAACAATGCACAAATGAGAAGATATCACTTGGAAGAATAGATTTTCGAGCACCCAACTCATTCGTCATCACCAATGCATCATTCCCTTTATAGTATGGTTTTCCTAATGACACAAACAAAGAAAAAAGAAAAAGAAGTATATTATACCATTTACTCATATGACGCATTACATCTTTTTCTCGCTTTCACGGGACTTTGCATTGAACCATGCTTTATCAAGAACTAACATTATACGCTCAGTCTGATTATTATACGCTCAGTCCTAGGTCCACCAGATTTATTGACCAGATAGTCCCCTTTATACAATAGAATTGTAGCTTGCAAAGTAAGAAAGGGTACTATTAATCAAATTAGTACCTTACCAAGCAAAATACTTGACATGTAGTACATCAAAGGAAATCTGGTAAAATATATCTATGGAACAAATCATAAGGAGATCTGTTGCGCGTTATGCTTTACAGTGGTAAGCTAGCCAGAAAAAAAAACATACCAAAGTAATTAACCTGATGAATAATTAATGATAATAAACCTGTACCCAACATGAAATTTTGCAAGGTGCCAGTGTTACCTAAAAGAAATTGGTGATAATACACCTGTACCTGACTTAACTACATCAATACTTTAGGATTGGAAAGGAAATAAGCAGAATATGGTTAAATAATACCGGAGAGTTTTAAACAAATTAACTGGCATATGTTGTCTTATCCGACTACTTACTGCTGCAGACCTACATAATAGGAGTATATGTCTACATATAACACCTGCACATGATGTAGAAAATACTTGATCTGTTTGCGATTAGACTCACCTGTCACGGCTGCCTTTTTGGCTGCAAGAAGATGACTTCTATCAAATTTTAGTACTGGTGCCACATGGCAAGTCGAACCAAGCAAATCTCCAGTACAAATCAGGCTTTGAAAAGAAATAGTACAAAGGATTTAACTGAGCGGCAATTTATCAATGATCGATTAGCGTAGATCAGGCAAGTCTCGAGCGCTGGAACGCTGCCTCAGGTCTGTGATCTCACGGGCGAATTCCTGATTCTGATTTATATCTGTTGGAAGTCTTGTGATCGATAGATTAACTCAGAGCATCGCAGATCACAACGACAAATCAATCTCTACAAAGATACGATCGATCCCCTCAGTTACGTCCAGTGATGGCCCAGAAACAGCCCAACTTAATATTTCTTATTTTTTAGGACTTTTAATATAATTTATGATCGTGATAACATGATCTACCTAATCAACGGTAGATCTTTTTTTAGTTAACGCGAGAGGTCTTAGAAAGTGCCCAATTAGTACAGGTATAGATAGATGTGCACAATTTGATACAAAGTAAATTAAGCAAGTGACACTCCTTCATTTAGTTCTAGCTTCGCTCTTGTTTGTGCTGCACGCATTTGTCTAAATTGTGACCAGAAAAAAGTGACTCACAATTTCAGTAGCAAAAGAAGATTGTGTCATAATTTTTGAGTCCAAACCATAAAAAATACAAAGAAATACCAGCACGATTACGGTAACAATGCAGTGGGGCTTGACCAAATGATATAACTATTTTTTATTCAAACTTATACTCCTCTAATGACTATACTCCCTCTCCCCCCTTACTCCTCTAATGTTATTTTTTATTCGAACTTTAATTTTTTAATTTTTTTGTCTGATTTATAATCCAATCTCATAATTATATTTGTTGTAACTAGATCTTTAAAATAAGAAAAGTATATTTAAAAAAATACTACCGTGAAAAAACATTTCATCATTTGATCAAAAGTTCCAATGAGATGCAACATAAAAAAATTGACTGCAACACTAAAACAAACACACCAAACATTAAAAGTCCCAACAAGCGAAACATGGAAACAGACAATACATTACAAATACTTTATTTGTTCAAACATTTTATTTATGGCTCACGTCGGGTGACCGACTGTATTCACCCAAATATTTACAACAGAAATAATTTCTTTTCAGTATACGTCAGTTCGTCAACGTGCGCGCCAGCAGGAACAGCCAGCAAGTGACATTCGACCACAAGCATGTAGGCCGCTTCCTATAAAACGATCACCTCGGATGCAGGTGATACATGTTTTTGCACAGTACACTTTTTTTACCTGATCTGTTCCTTTTATGTATCACTCAAGCGGAATAGCCTTTTTATGTGGTACACCAAACTATTTGTCGAAACTAGATTTCGGCAATATGAAAAGGGGTAGCGCACGAGACCTAAAAGTGGATGGATGCGGAGACAAATATTTAGACAGGTTCAGGCCCTCTCAATGAGAGGTAATACCCAAGTCTTATTTGGGGATTGTATCCGCTGGGTGTTGTATTGATCTGACGATCTAGTTGTGCTCATGTCCCCTAGAGGATCTCCACAGTAGCCCCTGATACCTTCACAGTCGAAAAGATAATCTTCTCTCGAACTAAATTACTCCAAAGCCGAGTGCTTCATTCATCTTCGCCATGATCTCCCGAATACTTTTACCAAATCAGAAGACTGTGGATGGCTGAAAAATAATAAAATATAGATTTAGGTGCATCGACTAGATGCACCTGATAGGTGTAGCCCCCGACTATGTGGTTAGTTGAATGAACTAAGCATATAGTCAAGGAATAAATAGATTAACCAACTGAGTGGTTTTAAGCCACCTAAGTAGCATAACCATAGCATATACGGTATGAATTCCCGAGTAAATAAAACTCAAGTGATAGACTGACTGCTTTATGAAGTATGATGCATGCAACCTAAAGTTACCATATCTTTGAAAATTCACATAGTAAAAACAGCTATAAAAAAGCTTGTATGCCATGAATAAAGAAATTTCCAAAGCATTAAGTATACACCATGCACACACTGTTTTACCAGATGTGCTTAAGTCCCTAAAAGATGCACGGCTTTACCATACTTGGAAACATAAGGCATATGTGGTATAAAATCCGAGTAAATAAAACTCATAAAGGATTTACCAACCGTCTGAAAAATGATCAAAATATATAATCAGCCTAAGCCATAATATTGGTCAATAAAAGTGCACACTTACGTGGCGAAAAGCAACGATATTATATCTAATCGATTGCTTTATAGATCAAACAGTGACTTGACTTGTATATATGAAAAAGTCAGCGGGGCAGCTATATAAAGCTTCACTGTTTGTCACCTTTTAAAGTGCATTGTACCAACTCCTAAAAGTTGAGTAACAGCGGTATAAAAGGACTTTAAGGCATTGGGCACTTGATTACGCGCACTTTTGCCTAAGCAAAAAATGCCTAATTCCCTAAAAGAACGTGACTGGCCACACCTGATAATATGGGCTGCAGACTTATTAGGCCTAGACCAAAAAATATGCCTTCGATACCCTCAAAAGGATGACGCATATAACATGCCTCTTAACATGCTCCCGAGTGATAAATCTTCCGGGTAATGTAGACCAAGCATATATCATCTGAATGGTTTCTGGTGCAAATAATTATCCCACGTGGAGTATAATGAAGTAAATATGATAATTGAATCCCGACTGGCGCAAATACTCAGTCGATGGCCCTCATGGGGTATAAAGATTGATCGAGACGTTGAGCATAGGGGATGAGCTCACAGCCATGAATATGTATCCGGAACAAAGCCAAATTAAAGGTATAATCCTTAAGCCTGAGCTGATGAAGCCCCTGAGCATATAGCTTGTCACTATGTTGTAGTCGAAATCGTCAATTTGTAGTAGCTGATGTAGTCGGCATAGAGGCGAGATGACCAATGTGTAGAATGATATCGCCCATCAGAAGTGATGAAGATATCAGTAGTAGAGACGAAGTTGCCCATCAGCAGCGATAATAAAATCCATCGATCATGAAGATGAAGAAACCGGTCGATGACAGCTGATGTGACCAACAGTCATGACAACTGGTGATAGCGGCAATAGTCGTATGTGAAGACGAAGAAACCAGTCGGTAATGCCAAGTATGACCAGTAGTGAAGATAAAATTGCTCATCCATAACAATAGAGGAAGCGCAATCGAAGAGACATAGCATATTGTTGATGAAGATGATGATGTCGGTGATCCAGTCAATGGCGGTGTAGCAGCCGATGATAATGACGAAGTCACCCATCAGCGGCGGCGTAGTAGGCCAACCGTGAAGGCAAAATAACAAGTCGGCGATGATATAGGCAACCGAAGGCGAAGACATAGTCATCCATTAGCGACTGTGGAGACGTCAAGACCGATGAAGTAGAGGCGACGCCAAGGTGGCACAGCAAGAAGTTGACGAAAATGATCCAGTCGGATATTCAGTGTCGACTAAGCATGGACCCTCGAAGCAAACTCCTTGGTTGATGGTAATTGACTGGAGATCACGATAATATCAATGGAGAAGGTGCTGGTGATGGCTGTAGTAATAACAATCCATCAAATTGTATCAAATTGTTGAGAAGATGTCGAAGCTTGAGTAGTTCCCTTGATGCTAACACTTGCATGACGACGATTGATGCAATGCCCGTTGATTTATGATGATGGTAGTAGAACTTGGTCTTGTAGCTGTGCCATATGCTTTTACTTGGAGGAAAACAGATGTTGTTGTCCAACTCGTCGAATCTGAGTTGATTGGTTGATCATTTCAAACTCCCGGACATGTAGATTAAATCTTGAACTTGATACTTGAGAGACTTGGAGTAAATTGTGGTAGCATGCAGAAACCAAAAATTGTAGGTGAAATATTTGTAGTTGCTGAGGTAGAACGACTGCTCTGAGTTGAAGATGAAGATAATAACTTCCGGAGTTGACTCATTGGCTGGTTAATTGATTGTTTCATCTTGACATAGTGTCTGTCCAATTTTGATTCTTGTATTTGAGTCTTGTATTTGTGTAGCCCCCAACTCTTTGGTTAGTTGGGAAGCAACTGAACATAGAGTCGAGAACTGTAGCTTGTCGTCGAGTAACCACCACTTGAATGAAAATACGCATTGAGGATGTCCGAGTAGAAATCTTCAAGATTGGAAAGCCACTTGTTGTAGTAGATTAGCTCGGCATCATATGCAAAGATGTCGAGGCTCTTGGAGACGTCGTGGTTGATGATGCGAAGCGTCCGAAGTAGTGGCAGTAGAGTTTACCGGTGCCGAAAATAATGAAGATGAAGCCGTCCCACAATGGTGGTAGAGTTGCACTGCCGTGATGATGTGGGCACAAGTCGGCAGCAACAAAAGCAAACCAGTGGCAAAGACGCGTAGTCGTGAAGATAAAAACACCAGTTGGCGGCGGCGAAACCAGTCGGTGGTGAAGACGTAGGCGCCCAGCAACGGTGGTGTGACCAACCAAACGTGTAGGCGGAGGAATCAGTCGGCGACGATGACGATGGCTGGCGGTGAAGACGTAGACGCCCAGCAACGGTGGTGTGACCAACCAACCGTGTAGGCGGAGGAACCAGTCGGCGACGATGACGATGGCCGGCGGCGAAGACGTAGACGCCCAGCAACGGTGGTGCGACCAACCAACCGTGTAGGCGGAGGAACCAGTCGACGACGATGACGATGGCTAGCGGTGAAGACGTAGACGCCCAACAACGGTGGTGCGACCAACCAACCGTGTAGGCGGAGACACCAGTTGGCGATGATGAAGACGGACCGGTGGTGAAGTCGTAGACGCCCAACAACGGTGGTGTGACCAACCGACCGTGTAGGCGGAGACACCAGTCGACAACGATGAAGGCGGACCGGTGGTGAAGTCGTTGGCGCCCAACAACAGTGGTGTAACCAACCTACCGTGAAGGCGGAGACACCAGTCGACGACGATGAAGGCGAGCCAGTGGTGCAGACGTCGATGCCCAGCAATGGTGGTGTAACCAACCAACCGTGAAGGCGGAGACACCAGTCGGCGACGATGAAGGAGGGCCGGTGGTGCAGATGTCGACGCCCAACAACGGTGGTGTGACCAACCAACCGTGTAGGCGGAGACACCAGTCGGTGACGATGATGAAGGCGGACCGGTGGCGAAATCGTAGGCACCCAGCAACGGT
Organism: Oryza punctata; assembly: GCA_000573905.2. NCBI lineage: Eukaryota > Viridiplantae > Streptophyta > Magnoliopsida > Poales > Poaceae > Oryza > Oryza punctata. The sequence continues at coordinate 7,846,876 of CM002499.2, read as the reverse complement.
GGTGTAACCAACCAACCGTGTAGGCGAGGAAACCAGTCGGTAATGATGACGATGGCCGACGGTCAAGACGTAGATAACCAACAACGGTGGTGTAACCAACCAACCGTGTAGGTGGAGACACTAGTCGGTGACGAGGAAGGCGAGCCGGTGGTGCAGACGTCGATGCCCAGCAATGGTGGTGTAACCAACCAACCGTGAAGACGGAGACACCAGTCGGCGACGATGAAGGTGGACCGATGGTGAAGTCGTAGATGCCCAACAACGGTGGTGTGACCAACCAACCGTGCAGGCTGAGACACCAGTCGGCGACTATGACGATGGTTGGTGGTGAAGTCGTAGATGCCCAACAAAGGTGGTGTAACTAACCAACCGTGTAGGTGAGGAAACCAGTCGGGGACGATGACGATGGCTGGCGGTGAAGACGTAGATGCCCAACAACGGTGGTGTAAGCAACCAACCGTGTAGGTGGAGACACCAGTCGGCGACGATGATGATGGCTGGCGGTGAAGGCGTAGATGCCCAACAACAGTGGTGTAACTAACCAACCGTGTAGGCGAAAACACCAGTCGGCGACTATGAAGGCGAGCCGACGGTGATGTTCTGACTGATCCATTCCCGAAGCGTAGGAGATAAGCTTAAAGCCATGTATCCCTACTATGCATATCTGGATTTGGATCCTTCAGTATAATAGTGTAGGATGAGTAGCATCTGATGCAAATAGAATACTTGAGAAAAATTCAAGCATTTTAAAATATTTATAAGTGTGTATTTCTCCTCTTGTTGATTTTGATTTCCTCGAGTAGATGACTCAGCACATTTAAACACTCTGCCCGACTAGTCATTGACATGAGTTCGTCATTAATGGAACAAAGTTTCATGAATTGGAGTTTACTACTCGGGTACTTTTACAATTTTTGAAAAAACATGATATAACATCTGTAGCCCCCGACTCACTACTCAATGGAGAACCAATTGATGTAGTGAGGTGAAGGAAAAGAAAAATATCATAAAAAGAATAAAATAATGATGACTTAACTTTTTGGTATTCCCCTGGGTAATGGCAGAAGTGGCCAATGTGGGGAGAAGGTAATCCATCAATGGCAATGAAAAAACCAGCCATGGAAATAGCTGAGGCGACTGGCAATGAAAACGAAGACGCCCATCAACGGTGGCGGAGTCCGCCAACCGTATAGGCGGAAACACCAGTCGGCGACGAGAAAGGCGATCAATGGTGAAAGCAAAGACGTCCATCAATGGTGGCGGAGTCCACCAACCGTGAAGGCGATGATACCAGTCGACGGCGATGACGGTGGCCGGTGGTGAAGATAATGTCGTCATGAGTAACGGCGGCGGAGCACACCAACGTGGAGGCGAAGAGATCAGTCGGCGGCAATGATGGCGGCCGGTGGTGAAGATGATGTCGCCCAGCAACGGTGGTGTGACCAACCAACCGTGTAGGCGGAGACACCAGTCCGCAACGATGACGGTTGCCGGCGGTGAAGACGTAAACGCCCAACAACGGTGGTGTAACCAACCAACCGTGTAGGCGAGGGCACCAGTCGGGGACGATGACGGCTGCCGGCGGTGAAGACGTAGACGCCCAACGACAGTGGTGTGACCAACCAACCGTGAGGGTGAGGACACCAGTCGGCGGCGATGATGGCGACCGGTGGTGAAGATAATGTCGCCATGAGTAACGGCGGCGGAGCACACCAACCGTGGAGGTGAAGAAACCAGTCGGCAACAGTAGCACCGCGGCATCACATGTGAACAACAAAAAATACCAAGAGATTAATCTGATATTTACAGATCAATTTAATAAACAACAATAAGTTAGAAGGGAAAAACCCGGATTGGAGATTCAAGCCATTGAAACTCGCTGAGATTGATATCAGCGTTTCTGTTGAAATTGATTCCATCGCACTTCTTGATGAGAAACTCGGCGTACCCCTACCTGGCGCGCCAACTGTCGAAACTAGATTTCGGCAATATGAAAAGGGGGTAGCGCACGAGATCTAAAAGTGGATGGATGCGGAGACAAGGATTTAGACAGGTTCAGACCCTCTCAATGAGAGGTAATACCCTACTCCTGTTTGGGGATTGTATCCGTCGGGTGTTGTATTGATCGGACGATCTAGTTGTGCTCATGCCCCCTAGAGGGCCTCCTACCCACCTTATATAGGATGGGGGGCAGGATTACAAGATAGAAATCTTAACCAATATGGTATCGGTTTCCTAATACTACTTTACAATATTACCAAACCAAGACTTTAGACCGTTCCGTAATATATAAGGAAACGTAATACCCAAGTCATGATCCGTTACATATTATATAGATATAAGCTATCCCCTATAACTAGTCGGATAACCATGTCGAGTGGGTATGGGGTACCCATAATCTCCACACTATTGGACACCCTTAGTTACCGGACGCATTGGTTAAGTGAAAAATACACATGTGTTCCGACAAAGCTATTTCAAGGGTTTATGGGCTCATATCATGCAATAGTATGGGTTGCACTCTGCGTGGGTGCGTGGGTTTATGGGCTTTCAAGGAAGGAGGTGTATGGGTTGCACTCTGCGTGGTGCAGCTGGGAAGGGGAGCGGACGGGCAGCTCTGCTTTTAATTAGTGACGATACTCTTTTCATTTTTAATAGCATGTTTAAGGTTTCTTTTAAGTCAAACTTTGATCAAGCTTATAGAAAATTAAAATAATAACAAAATATACAATACCGAATTAATTTCATTAAATTTGCCATCAAGTATATTGTTATAACATATCATCATTCTAAATGTTAGTATGTTTTTTATGAACTTGTTCAGACATTAATAAAAAATAAAATAATTTATTAGAATATGAAACGAGAGGAATAGGTGATAAAATGTCATTTTTTTATATTTTATCCTATCAAAGATAATTATTGCATTCTAATAAAATGTTAGGGAAAATATGTATCCGTTATACTTTCATTCGATATTAAAATTTGTAATACAATCATTGATAAACCCTAAACTCCACTCGATACGCTCAGGGATCTAGTTGTCCCGATCTTTCGATGAGTTGATGATAACTACGATTTCGGAGAAATGTTGACGACCCGATTAAAACTGTACGAGACGTTGTTGTATTGCACCTTAGCGATCGATACACCTCTCCGTGGGTTGTTTATCTTGCCGGTACAGATCAACCTTATTTCTGCAAGCAAATCAAAGAAACAATTAAGAATAAGATAAAAGCAGTCTGAATTACATATAGGAATTGAATACAAATGATAAGTTGGGTTCCGTAACAAGCAAACTGGAGATCTAACCGATCACAGGATTACACGGCAAAGTAGCGAATCTAAACTTTAATCTAAACAAAACCCAAGAAACCCTAAAGGGGTACCTAGCTATTTAAATGAGTGGGAGGATGACCAAAGGGGTTCCTAGGTTGTGCTCCACCAGGTTGGGGCGCACACCACATGAGCCCCACCTAGGTCGGAGTCCCAGATGAAGTTATAATTGCGGATGACTAATATGGAATTTGGAGATAAGGCTGGATCCATTGAAAGGAGGACTCCAAGAGCTTTCCATTAATTACTCATAGGACCAAAACGGAGCTCCCATGCATATTTGGTGGCCGTTTGAAATTAGCACTATCGCAGGTGGCCGAATTGGATTATAGAACTTGAACTGGTTGATCTGGATGTCTTCCGGTTGTCCCATAAAGTGAGCAATGATGGTACAAATAGTAGTAGTCATGATCACATCAATCATAAAGTATGTACTAAAATTTCAACATCCAGATTATAGTTCACTAGAAAAGCTTCAGTATCTATGTACTCGTTCAGAAGGCACCCATAGTGGTCCTTAGAAAAAACCAACGATTGGCGGTATGAGTGGTGAATACTAGCCACCACCGCTGCCATATGAAACCTACAAGATGCGTGGACTTCCATTGCTTCCCCCAAAACGGAAAAGGCCTGCTATCTCCCTGGCTTGCTAAAAACCTGTGCAGACCACAGCGATGATGGAGGTGATGGCGGTTAGCGACATTGCGACCACACATATTTGAATGACATTGCGACCATACATATTTGAGCAGTAATCGTTGTAGTATTTGGCTGTGTGTCATGGACCTCTTTCGCATGACATTAAAAGATAATTTAAATTTCTATCCTCAAAAACCCATAGTATTGGGTCTAAGTTGCCGTAGACCTTAATTTAAAATCCCTCTTTTTTGTTTCCTTGAATAAAAAATCATCTCCTGACAATTCCCATTGCAAAATAAAATTTCAAAATTCAATCCCTCCTTTGAATCCTTTGCCAAATATTTATCCCAAATCCAAATATCAAATTCCCATTTGTTTCCCACCCAGAACTTCTCCATAATTTTCTGGGTTCAAATCAAAATCTCAGTTCGCATTCAAATTCAAACTCAAATAAATCCCCAAAATCCCCTTAATGAAGTTCTGGCAAAAGATCAAATGGATCCCCTTCAGTTAGGCTGTTATATTCGCCTTTTTTCTCTCGGCTGCCCAACCCTTCCCTCCATCATTCCACCCACTAAGGGCCTTCACAGTGCAGTGATGTGGCATTCAGCCCGGGAAGGCCAGGTCGGAGATTCTCCTCCACGTCGACGTGTTTCGGTGCTACATGAAGAACGCAAAGCCAAATGATGCTACAAGTTCCTTGTCAGAAATTGCAGATTTGGGCCCACACTTATGTGCTGCACGCACCACCAGGGATGGAAGAGAGAGGACTGAAGGAGAGGCTGCGAGAGGAGGGCAACAGGAAGGGAGCAGCCAGATCCAACCGGAGGAGACCGCATCAACCGCCCGCGAGGAGCTCAACGCGGCGGTAGCCCCCCACTCTGTGCTACCGCCGGGGAGCTCGTTGACTCTCTCTCCAGTTTGCGCCGCCTAGCTCCATCTCCGGCGCTCGATCCGCCCACCGATGGCGGCGAGATGCGGGGACCGGGAGGCGAGCCACCAACGGATCCGCGTGGTCTCCGGCGCTCCGAAGCTTGTTGGCAGCGTAAGCCCGAGCCTACGCAGGGATCTGTGCCACCGGAAGCTCAAGGTGGGAAGTGCCGCCGCCGAGAGTTCAGAGCTTGAAGGGAAAGGCGACAACGGGACCGGAGATGGGAGATACCAATGTGGCGAGAGGAGAGAGGTGGCCCCGACTGAAGACCTCGTCGGCCTCGCCCGTCCTCCGCTGCAGTGCTGCTGACCCCACTGACCTCACCGACCTCACCCATCACCCGCTCCCGCTCCGCTGACCCTGCCGCTGCTTCGGGGAGGAGAGGAGGAGTGGATCTATCTGCCCCACCACCATCACCGGCCCGCTGCCATCACCGTCGCTGCCCCGGTGCCTTCCTTCACCCGTTGGCTCAGTCTGCTGGTGGGGAATGGATTAGACGAGGGAGAGGGGGAGTTAAAAAGTGAAAAAGATAGTACTAGTGGGACCCACTATACGTAACTTGCATTGTGCAGCTTGTAGCTTATATGGTTCTTCATCTAGTTAGCATGCAAGGTTCCACAAAATCCCAGGATGCACTGCTATTGCCCTAAGGCTGCACCCTCTATCCCATCCTCTTGGCCCAGCCTAGCATAGCCACTGATTGTAGAATATATTTTTAAATAAATTGTTTTGAAAAATTACAAATCTATACGCCACATGCCCTGTAGGAGTTTTTTGAAAAAAAAAATCACACATCCAGAGGGCAACAATGGGCCTAAATGTAAACTTTTTACTTGTATTTGGACTGTTTCCGCCAGTTTTAATTGTTAATAAACTAGTAATGCTTATTTGACACCAAAAAATTTTAAATGAAAAAATGATAAACTGCAAATTTTAGATCTGATCAAGGTCAAAAACCTTTATATAATGTTTGTCTACATCCAATGTCGTTTGAAATGTCTAAGACCATTACGAACAGAACTGTTTTGGTTCGTGCTCTTTTTGTCTTGAGCACTTGTGTAAAATGTATACCCATTGATTTCATAGCCTTGGAATATCGATATTGAGCAAGATTGTCCACTCGCCATCAAGGCTAGTTGTTACTCAATTGTCTCGTTACTCATGAGATGTTGTCGCAACTAAGCGGGGAAAGTATCAATGTGTTGACGTGTAATCCAGGCACTTTCTGATGTTTTTGGAGCGAACAATCGCCATGTGCTCCTCAATGTAAGGCGCCACTAACGAAGATTGTTGCAACACCGTCAAATGTGCTTTAGGGAACAAATCGTTGTCTATAGTCATTATTGGTTTCCTTCCAAGAGTTCCCTTTCCCCGTAGTCTCCCCTCATGACTTGATTCGGTGACCCTTATCAGACGAAGGTCTTCAACAAATTCTACACAAAACTCAATGACCTCGAATGTTCCATACTCCTTGGTGATTCATGCTTCCGGACAAGAACGATTACAAATATACTTATAGAACTCCCATGTACCTCTCAAAGGGGAACATGTTGTGTAGGTACACAACGCCGAGAATACCGATCTCATTGACAAGGTGATATAGAAGATGCATCATTATGTTGAAGAAGAATGGTGAAAAGATCAACTCAAAGCTGATAAGACAGTGCACCACGTTATTTTGTAGGGTTGTTCATCTATCTGGATCGACACCTTATGTGAAATTGCGTTCAAGAAAGCACAAATCTTTGTTATTTTTCAAGGATACCCCGAATTATAATAGGAAGCAACTGTGTCATCAACACGTGGCAGTGATGAGACTTTAGGTTTGTGAACTTCTTCTCTTTTATGCTTATTATTCCCTTTATATTCAACAAGTATCCAGACGGTACCTTGATGCTAGCCCAGCATTTAAACATACTTTCCTTCTCTACCTTGCTCAAAGTGTAGCTGGATGGATGTAAGTAATAACTTCCTTTCTCCTTCTGTTCCGTTCCAGCTTAAGGTCGTCACATTTTTCCATATGTTGCTCATCATAACATGCTTCAAGTTTATCTTTCAACTTCCTATATATATATATACCTACGAAGCCTGGCAGGTTGAAAAAAAAAGGTCTTAGTAAGGTGCATCACGTCGATTGCATGGTAGACCTCTAAGACTTCCTAATAAGGTAACTCTCAAAAAATAGAATTCTTCTTACACATCGCCACGTGACCATCTTCACTTGCTATAGTTTGGCTGCTAGGTCCCTTTCCAAGTACTACTTTTAGATCTTTCACCATAACAAACAAAACTTTTCCATTACGATGTTTAGACTTAGGACGGTGACCTATCTTTTGTTCAAAGTTTTTGTCTTTCTTTCGTACGGGGTGGCTTACAACAAGAAGTCGACGAACCTTCCTACAGTGTTTCAAATGCACATTGTCAGTTTCATCCATACAATGGGTGCAGGCCCTATATCCTTATTTGATTGTCCCAGTAGGTTGCTAAGAGCAAACCAATCGTTAATGGTTACGAACAACAATACTCGTAGGTTAAATTTCCCCCGTTTGTCCTCATCCCACACAGGGATACCTTCTTTCGTCCAAAGCAGTTGCAGATCTTCAGCCAATGGTCGTAAGTACACATCAATGTCATTACCAAGTTGCTTTGGGCCTTGAATAATAATCAATATCATTACGTACTTTCGCTTCATGCAGAACCAAGCGGGAAGGTTGTAGATACATAGTATCACAGGCGAAGTGCTATTACCGCTGCTTATCTCTCCAAATGGATTCATGCCATCCGTACTTAAACCAAACCTTACGTTCCTTGCATCATGTCAAGGTTATGGATATGGCATACCCAATTATCTTGGGTTGAGCTTACAGGGCCCAACATATACCAGATCTTATACGGAATCATGCCTCAGATGCAGAAGATGTTCCAGATATGGAAGGAGAACCAGAGTTCAAGATAGAAACTATAAGGACTACTCGGATCATATCCATACTTATCTCCCTAGATCTACTTAGGCAAGGGGATATCTGTGGGTATAAATACAAGACCCCCTCGGAGGAGAAGGGGACTTGTGAACATAGATCAACAAACACCGAGAGGAGGGCAGGCATAGACATCCCAATCTGGATTCACAGAGGCCACATGAGGGATCCAACGCCATCCTCTATCTTGTCGAGTTAGTATTCGAGGAGTAAGACTACTATGTCGTCGACTATGTGTGGAGATCCATGCCGCCAAGTCGACGACAACTAGACTAGGTTATCCCAAATATTATACTCGAGTGATACTAACATATAAGAGCAACACCGGTTTCGGCTAACAGGAGTAGGGCTATTACCTGACACTTCCGGGGCCCAAACCTGTATAAAAATCCCTGTCTCCCATCTCTTTACCTCCATCTCGCTTATACCCTAGCACCAACGATCCCCATACTATGCAAATAACGTACTCGCGATCTACTCCGTCGACACATCATTTCCGAAGTCTTCGTATATTCTATCGATGTTTCACCACTATGACCCATCGACTGGGTGTCTCAACATCCCGTCTTTTTTACGTTCTTCTCTGTGCTAGCGCATCATTGTAGCATGCTCTTTGTTCCTGAACAAACGCCTCATACGTAGTATTACAGGGAAATCGCACATCACCTTAGCAAGAACTCTCTTCTTCGAGGGTTGTCCGTCAATATCACCGGGGTCATCTCGTCTAATCTTGTATCGTAATACCTTACAAACTGGGCATGCTTCTAGGTTCTTATACTCCTCACTACGATAGAGGATGCAATCGTTTGGGCATGCGTGCATCTTCTACACTTCTAGCCCTAGAGGGCAAACTACCTTTTTGCTTTGTACGTTGTTTCGGGCAATTCGTTTCCCTCCGGAGGAACATTCTTTATTAGTTTCAATAGCTCACCAAATGTCTTGTCAATCACACCATTTTTTCCCTTCCATTGCAAGAATTCCAGCGTCTCACTCAACTTTTTCTACGCCCTTTGCAATCTGGGGACAACGACATTTTGTGGTCAACTAACATGCGCTCTAATTTCTTGACCTCCTTTTCACATTCGTGGTCTTTCTTTGCGTCGGACTACATATGTCCAAGATTACCTGCACTATTATTTTCTACAACAACTATATCTGCCTCACATCTTGTATTTTCTACAAATTCACCGTATTGAGCCCAGCTTGGAATGTTGTTGTCTTCTTCTTCATCTTCTTCCATTGCTATCCCTAACTCTCCGTGCGAGGTCCATCAATTATAGCTAAGCACAAATCCCGATTTGAACAAGTGCACATGAAGGGTTCTTGATGTAGAATACTCCTGGTTTTTGCATTGTTTTGCATGGACAAGATATAAAACCTTTAGGCATGTAGGCATCGACCACCCTCAAAAAAATAGTGCACGCTTTCAATACCTTTGACCATCGGTCCTGCGGTATACATCCATTGCCGGTTCATCGGCATGAAATATATAAATTTTAAAAAGTCAGTGAAAGTGAAAAGAATTAAACAAGCAATTAATAAGTTAAAAATAAGTGGATGAATAGTATTCCTAACCACGTTAGATTTCGTTTAGTTTTTACTATTACCATAGTTTTTTACCTATTTTCGTACCATACAAACACAATTTTTTCTATTATCTATTGTTTTTCCTTCATTTTTTCCACTCTTGCTCCTTCTTTTTCTTTTTACTACTATGTTCCCTAATTTTCTATTCTTTTTCCTATGAATTTCAATTATTTTCTACTCGTTTTCCTAATTTTCACTTTTTTACATTTTTATCCAATATCTCTAAGATTGTGAAGTACGTTTAAGTAATTAGTAAGCTTACAAAAATTAAATAAGCAATTCATAATCTTATTCTCTCTCATATTTTTCCATATATTTTGAGAGAGAATGACAAATAGAAACCTAGCTAGAAATGCAAGATGTTAACCATACAAAAATAGAGGATGAAGTTGTCACCTTTTAGATCCCTACAATTTGCGTAATATCACCAAAATATTTCACCAAAAATTTTGGCAGCACCTCTGTTAGCTTTCCTCCCCTTGGCAGCTAGCAATGGCTCGGGCTAGAGGAGAAAGAATGCATAAAAAGGGGTTATTGTTTTTAGTACCGGTTAGAGATACCAACCGGTAACTGTGTTGATATTTAGTACCGGTTGGTGGCTCCTATCAACACTAATGTGTTTAGCAATTTTAATACCGGTTGCAGACCCGGACTGGTACTAAAGTAACAATCTTTAGTACTGGTTAGTCCCAACCGGTACAAATGATCTCCTATGTTATGGGGCCTAACAATGGTCTGAAAGGCTCCAACCAGTACTAAAAGTGATCTTTAGTTCAGTTGGTATTACCAATCGGGACCAAAGATTCTATAGCCGGGTAGGCTAAAGAATCCACAGTAAAGATGATCTTTACTACCGGTTCATTTACAGCTGAGATATTTGTGATTTTAGTCGGTCGAGCAAAGATATCGGTTCCGCCTGTAGTGTATCTACATATTCTTAGTTGAACTATATTCTTCGCATTGAAATATATGGTGTTCCTACTTGGGAAGCGTAGGTGGTGAATCATATATAGGCCATGACTTCACCCACTATCATTCAAATCGTAAAATAATATTACATACGTGCAGTTGCGCTTTCAATATGATATTAGTTATCCTAGAGAGCTGTCACTGGTCTATATAACTTTGAGTGTGTTAGAAGGTATGATTGTGATTTTATAATCGTAATGAGCAATGGTGTATATGCGTATGCGTCTTCGGTGCAAGAAAAAAAATACTATGCCCCTACTTATCCAACTATTAGGTTATGAAGTTTCTTCCATTCCACTTAGCTACTCGTGCACTTAGTATGTTGTTTTCTCCTTTTAATGAAGGTGCAGCCTGTTCAAAATGAATCGCGAGCCGGAGATCAGATGGTACGATTTATTTTCCTCCCGATCCATCATCAATTCATCATCACAATTAATGCAGACACAAAAATGTGTGGTCACCCAATCCCTATTTTTCCTTCTTAAATTTCTGTTTAATTTGCATGTTTTCGTAATATCTACAAACATCAGGGACATATACGAAAGTACTTTGGATCATGGAACGAGGTGGGACAGGACACGGATGCCCATAGCACTACTCCAGCAGATAATTTCATAGGCCGCCCAGCTGCGACTCAAGGGCCTCCGAGGCTTGTGGTTCAGCCCAATGTGTGATCATCCAATCCCTATTTTTCCTTCTTAAATTTCAGTTTAATTTGCATGTTTTCATAATATCCACCAACAGCAGGGACATATACCAAAGTTTGGATCATGGAACGAGGTGGGACAGGACCTTGATGCCCATAGCACTACTCCGGGAGATTATTTCGTAGGCCGCCCAGCTGCGACTCAAGTTCCTCCGAGGCTTGTGGTTCAGACCAATTTGCAGAAAAACGAACGAAACATTCTGGTCAATATGTTGGCTCTTCTACCTGGTAAGATATGCATAGTACGTTTTTTTCATTCACATGCTTATGGACGTGACTACTACTAGCTAGTGGTAGCTGGTTTGTCTAAACCAACTACCACTCAATCTATAAGAGACACCATCCACCTATACTTCAAATACAATTTTCTCTTAAACTACTCATCCAATCTACGATCCGATTACACCGTTGTGTTCGTAACAATTAAATCTTTACAACAAGATCTCATATGATTATATTTTGATGAAAAATCACAAATTACTTTTATGATATGTCTAAATTATTTTTAGATTTCACTAAGTTACTTATTAGACATACAAAAGTAAATTCAGTAAAACTTAAAAGTAATTTACATATATTATATAAGTAACTTATAACCAAAAGAAAAGAAAGTAACTTTAATTAATACCTTTTTTCATTGAACAAATTATCATATATATAAGTTACTTTTAGATTTGATTAAAATACTTCCTATACATTCATAATGCTCTGAGGTGATTACTTTTATTATTGTTTTTAGTTAATTTCATAATTTGTGCTGATTAATTTAATTTCTAGATAGAGTCATGTTTTTATCTCTACAACGGATTTACTTCAAACGACATGACAAAGTTACGTTGTTTTTTTCTAAGTTACTTCTATAATATATATAAATTACTTTTAGGCTTTACTAAATTTACTTTTGTATGTCTAAGAAGTAACTTAGTGAAATCTAAAAGTAATTTAGACATATCATAAAAATAATTTGTGATTTTTCATCAAAATATAATCATGTGAGATCTTGTTGTAAAGATTTAATTGTTACGAACACAACGGTATAATCGGATTATAGATCGGATAAGTAATTTAAGAGAAAATTTCATAAGAAGAAAAAAAATGCACAACCTAATAACAAAAACTACTTGCATGGATGTCTGTAACGCTACTAGTACTTCTCACGTAATTATCCGCGTCGCTCATTAAGTCTAAATCGACATGTCTCTCGAAATAGATTTTGCGATATTTATAATCTCTCTTGTCATACGCGAGTATGTCATTTTGTGCATACAGTAAGGCAAAAACCCTCTCTCTGAATGGGGAAAAACAAGAAGTAGTACAGCAGAACCTAAAGAAGTCGGACACGGTCCCCACTCCCCCTATGGATATATAAACACATATAGATTTAATTTAATCAATAAATAAATCATGATATTAAATGTGTAAACTACACAAATAAACTTGAAAATATAAAATATGCGAAACTTCTTGGTTACGATTGACAGTTCTTGTTCTCTTGCGGAAGAGGTTCAGCTTAACAAGGAGCAGTAGACACCACAGGAACAACTCGCGGTACCGTCTATTGACATCGATATGTAGCACTCGAACAAAGACGAGCCGCGGTGGACGAACAACGAGTAGTCAGAGTAAACGCTTCCCAAAAACCTTATTAGCACATTCTCCTAGTGCAGGATCTCGAAGGCGCAAGTTCCAGAGACATTCTCTCTTGATCGCCGGTGCATGCTGGTGGACCGGACGGAGTAGACTACAAGCGATGACACAAGCGATGAGGCAGTACAGAGAAGAAGGCAAGCCCTAGATATTTTTTACATGTGTTCCGAGGAGGCAATAACTCGGTTTACATAGAGATAATAGAACGTGTCACCAATACACCCGCACGTTCTCCACAACACGTAACCGACCTAGATAGGTTGATCGTAACCTATCCGGACTCCACACTGCTCCATGCACCGGATAACATGGTGTGTTTCCAAAAATTAGGTTCCTAAAAATAAGCACCGATTCTTTTTAGCAAAAAAAAGTGCAAAATGAAGTTGTGTCTGTACAAGCATGAGAAGCCAATTTTAGCAGACCATTGATGCACACGTCGCATATACGTATGTGCACCGTCCGACCTGAGCCCAACCAGGCCAGGTGAGTGAGTGCGCACGTGTTCCTCTAGTTCTCTCCATTGCACGTACCTCAAGTGGTAAGGAGATCACTCTCCTTTTTAAGGACTTCTCCCTCTCCTAAAATAGATAATTTGATACTAAAGTTTCACATGCAACACCTTCTATGAGGTGGGCATTTGTGATTTTCCTAGAAATTATTCTTCTCAGGATACTTAGCCCACTCTGTAATTCCAAGACACACCCCCTCCCTCACCCAGGAAGCAGAGGTAATGGCATCTAACTAGGAGAGCGGTCGCTCTAGAGGACCGGCTAGGATGAACCCAGCACCTGGCGAGGAGGGTCCCATCACAACGACGGGCGAAGAGGAGATGATCAGCGGTGGGAGAAGCAGCAACTGGCGTGGCTGGCGAAGACGATTGTGGCCATCCCTTCAAGATTGGTGAGGATGGCGTGATGCTATTGCTGCATGATGACGGTAATACGACAAACGATGACATGGCAATGAAGTGAAAACAAAATTCAGTACAGTTGGCCACCCCCAGGAGATTGATTCCTCTTAGGGTCGCCCACTCTCATAGCATCTGGAATAGTACAAGGAAAGATATAATAAATATCAGGAGTATTGTATTGGCCACAGGGGCTAATATTTTATATTATATGTCTTGGATGTCAAGTAATCCTACAGATACAGTCGGAAACTAATCCTATCTACGACAGCAACTGGATATTCGTTGTCCTATCTATATCACTAACACCTACAACTTCCAGTACACCATTCAGCGACAGATCACTGTTCATTCAATTTCCTATGCCTCTCGGGCATCCAGCGTAGTGACATGGATCTTTCTTTCTATCTTATGCGAGTGCCACGCATGAGGTTCATATGCACTAAAAAAAACCTTATGTAGAGATATTTTTTAGAGGCGATTTTCAAATTATCTTTAAAATCTGGAGCTATTGTCTAGAGAACATTATGCGTTTTAAAATTTATCTTCTGGAGAACATATGAGGCGATTTTGGAAGTACCTCTCAAAGTTACTTTAGAGACACTTTTAGCATATTTTGTTAAATTTATCTTGTAGAGATATTTTTTAGGTATTTTAAAATTTGCCTCATATGTAAAGGTATTTTCTTCACACATCTAAATTTCTGTAGAGCCATTTTGCCAAATATTAATATATACTAAATAACTAGATATAAGTAACACAAACCACATATTTAGAAGTAATTAACTAGATGCCTAGCACATTGGAGATAAAAAAAAGTATAACCCAATAGGTCACGAGTTCAAGGATTGGTAAGAAATATTTTTTTTCTTTTTTCACATTGATTTGCTATAGATGCCACACAATTTAATGCCTCTATAAAATACCTCTATTTTGCATAGAGACATTTTACAAAATACCTCTTAGTACGTAAAGATACTTCACCGAAGATACTTATGAGGCATTCTTCAAAATATCTCTACAACACTATAAAGATATTTTAAAAACACCTCTACAGTATTAGGAAAATATCTCTAGGTATGTTTGTTATTGTGGCCACGGCTGTCCAGGTTTGTTTCTTCCACTGCGATCATAGAATTAAAAAACGGCAAAGATGAAGGAGCTACATGCCCTTGTAGAGGTGGCACGGGATAACTAAGTCTTATCATGCTAGCTAGAAGCTCATGCAGCACGAGAAATCGAGCATAATCATTCAAAACTAGTGAAAGGTGGAAAGTTAAATAGAAATGAAACTTGTGGAATGTGTTTTACACAAAAGTAAGTTGCAGAGGGAGCGTGTAGTAAAAGTTCCCGGGAAAGTTTTATTCCCTTATAGTAAAAATTAAGATAAATAATGTCATGAAGCACTTCATCCACACATAAAAAAAGTACATTAGGGTGGCTGTGTGCCTAGCTACCAATAGAAGCTAGAGGGAGGGAGAGAGAGAGGAATAGCTGAGTAAGGGAGAGCTCACCCACCTACCCTATCTCTGCGCCATTGACCACTCCAATTCCAGTGGCCATCTATTCTAGCAGTGACCACTCGGGTCCTGACGTCCACCTCCAGGGTGGCATCTCCCCTTTGCCTCCCTCCTCCCTTCCCCTCCCTTCTCTCGCCTCCCTGCCTCCATAGAGGCCATCCTTTGGAAGGAGACAACAAAGGCTCGAGGCTCTAGGAGAACTCGGTCTTGAGTGAGGCCTCAGTCAACTTCAAAGTTTCGATAAGGGTCATGTCCCCTTCTCGTCCTCCCCCTCCCTCTCCATCCCCCTCCCCCTAGCGGTTGGTGGCCTACAAGAGAAAAGCCATCCATTTCGATGGCGGGCTACAGACTGCATCATTGTTAGCGACCAACCATCTCTCTCAAGTGTGGCAACCGTGTGCCTTTTCCAGCCTCGCTACACCAGATGATGACAACTATAGCGGTGAAAAATAGCCGGCAAAAGTGGCTAAACTGTTGGGCAACACCTTTAGCAACAGCCTTGGTACCATGGTAAGGATGCTCAGTAGATGTATTAGAGGATCGAATAATAACTCAGTGCTGCCAGCAGCGGAATAGTATACCAGCTTGTCCATGTAATAAATTGCCTGAACTCAACACAAACCAGTTGTACTTGAGCAGTTCGGCTTTTCAAATATCTTTTTGAGAAAACTTCCTCTTCTGCTTTAGTAGTCATCTCTTTGAGACTTCACGCTGCACAAGGAGCAACTCTCACCCCTCATTCAAGGTCGCTGTTTGGCCTTCCTCGTGGCTGGGACATACAATGGCCGGGAAGCTGTGGTACATGGTGTGTGTTCACCTGGAGGGGCTCCCTACCCATGCTTAGTGTTGCACAGCAGCGAAATCAGTTCTAGGCACTTTGTGCTAGATTCAATCACTTGATCCATCCATGACTAGCATGTCAGATTTGGCTAGCTTCAAACTCCTTGCAATGACAGCTGGATTACGAATAACTTTTGCCTCATCATCATCCAACTTACCGCCCTGCAGGACCTAGCACTCTAGTAAGGATTATTCTAGACGTTCGCTCCATCGAATGATGAGTTTGGCCAGCCTAGTCCAGTCTTGGATGACCCGTCCAGCTTTCATCACCACTTCTTCGGCTTGTAGTGGGGAGGCGCTCACTGGAAGCCACAAGCTGACTAGTCGCGGGCTGGCCATTAGGCCATTCACGGTGTAGGCTACGCAATAACAGGCCTCAGCCGGCCAAGTCGACTTAAGACTCGCATAGATCATTCACTCCACAATGCAACGTTGCTTTGGTTAAGTTCATAACCTAACAACAGAATCTAAAAAGCTGGCAAGCTAATCAGAAATCACAGTGGAGACGGGGTGTAGTGGCGCAAAAACGAAAGCCACAAGCTCCAGAACGCGTTTCTCGACGGACCACTGCCTGACAGGTCACTCGCTCGAGATGGCAAACGCGGAGCTTTGTAGGGGCGCACAGACTTCAGGTGGGGGTGGCAGAAGCAAACGTGGCATCGAATATTGGTTGAGGAACGCTCAAGCCGAATGCCAACTCAACCCACTGTGAATGCCCCTATGGGGCGATGCAGCCGCGGTGCAACTAGCTCACTCTGGCTGCTCCTCCCCTGCTAGGCTTCGTCTTCTAGATTTGTCTACACATCCTCATCTATCACATCGGCAATAGCCAAGTGCTTGCCCCAACCAAGTGGCAACGTGGGGTAGTATGACCTCGCCTGTCACACACACCGGTTGTGGTCGCCATCCATCCCTCGATGCCAGGGATTGACCGGAGCTCTCCGTTTCCCACCGGTGAAAAGCAGGATGAACATGACGTTAGGAAGGGCTTGTTGCTATAGTCCACACCTTCTTGTCAGGTTGCCATGAAAAGCAAGTTGTCCCACTTGGTAGGACCTCTAGGAGTTTTGTCTCATCAGAGAAGTATCTCTCCTCTGTCAAGGGAGGACACTTCGCCACTTCTCGAAGTTGGTTCCCCGGCCTCTATGCGTCTGGTGATAGCACCTGTCGAGCCGGCAAGCTCTGTCCAAGCTGTGCACAGATGGAAGACACTGCAGCTAGCGCAAGTAGGGATGAAACTGTATAGATATTTTCCATTCATCCGGATGTTTTTTCGGAATCCAACAGGTTCGGTTGGATAGTTCCGGATATTTTCGGATTTGGAAATGAATTCAGATTTTTTTCTCGGAAACAGAAATGAATACAGTAAGGGCATTATCCGTCGGAATTAGAAAATGGTCGGAAACTATCCAGGAATTTTTTTCAGATATCCGCAGACGGTTCAACTTTAAAAAAACATGTATATACACGTAAATTCTTCATATGGAGTCAGATGAAGACAAACTTTATATCAAACTTTGTTACTGACAGTTATTTTATTTGAGATCATTTAAGGTTCTAAATATTCATTATAAAATACCATATCTGTTTTTACAAAATCTAAGATCTACAATTCAAACGTCATCCGATGGAGACGCTCTCTTTATCAAAGTTGTAGAGCTCAATGGGATCTACCACTTTGTAGTTTATGACATTTGTATTTGAAAATATTTAGTGTAAAAAACAGTACAAGTTTCAAAGATGTGAAATAAAATAAATACCATCTTCAATCTGTTCAACAAGAAGGTGATAAGTAATATGGTAAGTAAGATATACATGAAGTAAGAGGTTTTGGAAGTAGAAAATGGATAATAATATTTACATGTGGATCTCTTAAGGAAACTGCTGCTAGGCAAAACAGGCCTAAGGCAACATCCAAGAACAGGTGGCAACCAGGATGTCTCTCCGATGTTGCTAGGACACCCACTCGAGCAAGAGATTGCCGGGCCTAGGATCGCCAACCAGCTTGATGTGCTTCTCACCCTGTGTGCATTGGGTGTCATGCACTCGTGGAGGGTAGCTGCCTCAGTTCTTGAGGTTGCTCCTGGCCAGATGGAATTTGCCGAGCTCATGCCTATCCATGCAATTTTTCCTATTGAGGACATGCCTGTCCTTCCAAACGTGGCCCATCATGGCTTTGGTGGCACTTGTTCCAGTGCACGGCCAGTAGCTGCTCACCTTTGTGTGGCACATAAGGAGGGTCCTAGTGTCGCTGCTCTTGGCACCAAACCTTCAACGCTGCCAACCCAGGCAGCTGGTAGTTGTCGCTTAAACTCCTTGAGTTAGTGAGCACATGATTGCAAGCTTGCAGCCAGGCACATAGGCGATTCACATATCTGAAGGAGATGGCTTGGCGGTTTGTTTTAGACGTCGATAGGCCAACGGTGGACATGCGGATTATTCCAAGCTCGGAGTCATCGACCACAAACCAAAATCAAGTGCTAGCGGACCTATTCAACCTCATGGTCCCGGCCGAACCATGCCAAGTGGTGTAGAATGTCCGTAGCTTTATCCTAGAACGTGTCGAGATCCTAAGTGTGTCGTCTTTATCGGCACGGTCTGTGGAACTGTTTTAGCTGACAAACGATGTGTTCGGTTCTCCGTGTCTTTTGGATAGTGCAAACTAGTGTACTGGTGTAGAACATCCATAGTCCAGACGGAAAGATGAAGCGTGATACCATGCATTTGGTCGTGGAGAGAACAAACTGCTCAGTCATATGCCTCCAAGAAACCAAATTAGCTTTAGTCTATGATCCTATCAAGTTGCAGCTCATAGGTTTGTGTTTTGATGGCCTTTTCTACTTGCTGACTTTTCACACGATGGTGGGAGAGTGTTTGGGGCATCATCCTTGGGTGGAATTCTAGCCTGGTGTCCTGTGACAGTCTTTCGTTGGGATAGTTCTCCCTCACTACTAGGACCACCTACCAGCTGGATCTATGTGGCTTATGGGTCGCGGGAGGATCC
This sequence comes from Oryza punctata, assembly GCA_000573905.2. NCBI lineage: Eukaryota > Viridiplantae > Streptophyta > Magnoliopsida > Poales > Poaceae > Oryza > Oryza punctata. The sequence goes on along the minus strand of CM002499.2, from coordinate 7,827,812 downwards.
TGATAAGGTGAACTTCATGGAAGAGAACAAAGGGGTTTGGTCATTGGCTGAACATCGGATCTTGAAGGAGATTTCAACCTATTCTACCAGGATTTTTTACAAGCGGGATCAAAAGAAGTCTACATGCAAAAATACCTTTCTTTGTTGTAGGCAGATTTCATTAGACCCCGCCTGCAAAAATTGATTTTCGCAGTTAGGGCCTAAAGAGGTCACCTGCAAAGCGTGGGGGTGCTATTAAATCCAGCACAGTGCCAGCCACCGAGGTAAGTTCTTGATCTCTCCTTTAGTTTTCTCTCTCTCTCAACTACTCCATCTTCCTCATACCTGCTCCCTCCTTTGCACCTCCATCCCTCTCCCTTCGGCCTCCAGGCCTCTAGATGACAACAGGCAAGGCATGACGTCCAGGTCAACAATGGCAGCGGACAATGGACGATGTTTGGTGGCAGGCCTCTCCTCCTCCGCTCCAGCTAGCGACTACGGGTGCTGTTGGCAGTGGTGGGCGTGAGAGGATAGGAGGCCGCTAGTGCAAGCTAGTGGGCTCGGGATGCAACAATGACCGTGACTGCACATGACAACATCGATGAGATGACGGTGGCCCCGCCAGTGACGACTGCTGCAACCGAACTCGGGGGAGGTGGATCGACTGCTGGTCGGCTCAGTAGTGGTGGATCCATCGCCACCGGGGTTAGCAGAGCCAGATCGACCGCCAGTGGGCTTGGGAGCTGGGTCAACTCGGCTGCAGTGAAGGGAAGCGGCAACTACTGAGGAGGCGCGTGCCTGGGCCTCGGCTGCCGTGAAGGGGACGGTTTGGTGCCAGTGGAGGAGGCATGCACCTAGGCCTGGAAGAGTTGGATTCGGGTAGCTGTGGTGGCAGGAGTTGGACAACAATGACTTGTGTGATTTGGGATTGGGGATTTGGGGGTATTTTGTAGGAATGTGGATTTGTGGATTTTCGGGGAGATTTTGCAAATGGGAACATTGATTTCACCGCTAGTGAAGTTTGTTTTTTCTCTAACCACCGTCGTAAGCCACCTATGAAGAATGGATTTCAAAGGTAGCAAAATGCCTGCCAATAAAAGGTTTTTATTTGCATAAACTTTGGTTGCTGGCGGTGTTGCTAGTCACCAACTAGAACTCATTTCAGCCGCCAGTGTAAACCTTCTTTTGTAGTGGTAATAGCCTGTCATTGATGATCTCACTGGTGACGGACTAATGTTGGCACTTGTCAGGTGATGAGTTTTTTCCCAAAAAAAATTGTAGTTTGGCTAGCCTCGAGAATGGCTATAAAAGATATATCACATATTCATATTCACATACCTAATTTCTCTTGAATAACTCCCAGGCAACAGCCATAATTTCCACAGATACACATACATAAAAAATCCCAATAAATATACATATTCACAATGCACATGCATTCCCCACACTTCTTTTGACTCTGGAAGCCACAAACTTACTCAAAGTTAAATACATGATGCCCATGCATTTTCAATGAAGAACAACGGCGATCTGCCATGTTAATAACTACAAAAAATTGAATAATAAATTGTTTGTTAATAACTACAAAAAATTGAATAATAAATTGTACTAAATGGTTGAATGAATGGCATAATTATGATTTCCTAGGTCTAGCAACATCTTTTTCTTATCTAACATGTGGAAATATTTATGATGTTTAGTAACCTACTCTAAATTATTAAAGTAGGGGAATACGAGGCACTTGGGGTCCCAAAGTGTTTTACTCGGTTAGTCTATGCACTAATCTGATCAAACCAACTTAAGACTCATAGCATCACCATCCATTTCTGTGATGATTTCATAACCAAGGAACTAAGTAAATAACTAAGTAGGTGATTGCACACGCAAAATAAATAACATTGTCTAACACGTTGAATAATACCTGTATGTTCATCATAGAAATTATTGAAAATTATTTAATATACAACGTACAACTAGCACTTCGATCATCTACTTCCCATGAAAGGTTCCTTTCTTGTTCATGATTTCCATAAGAATGAAGACGGGAAATTCTCCTTTAACCACGGGTGGGTTGATGGGGCTAATATTCCAGCTCGTTTTTTGTGGAATAAGAACTTAGTGCGTGTTGAAGAATTGTATCGGTTTATATAAACAAGACATGATTATGAGCACAAACCTCAAGATCTGAGTTGGTAACATGTTTCATTAATGTTGACATGTTGTGGCAAATGTGGAAACCACACTGGTGCCTGATCTGTTGTATGCATTTGAATTCGGTGTCATGATAGAGGGAGTCCTTGCCCTCTCTGTGTTCCCCACATCTGGCAACATATGGTGACCAAGCCATGTCCAATGTGGTGAGAGAGCACTGAAATTTTACTAGCCGCTCTGGTTGGAGTTATGGTAGTAAACATTGATTATAATTCACCGAAAATAGTATGAATGAAGTTGCCAGTGTCAAGGACAAGGCATACCTCCTTTACATGGGTTCACAGTATACGGAAATACCACATACCTAGTAGTATACGAGAAGGTATATATCCTTTGTTTAAGGAATACGACAACTAAAGAAGGAAATTATCTTCCTGGAAAAGAAGGTGTTAGAGTCCTAGTTAGGGAAGGTAAGGTATCCTTAGTCCATATCATGTTCTATTTCATTGAGTTCTACTTGGAGAGGAAGATAATATTCACTAACCAGAGAGGCCGATATGAGGGATTTAGAGACATCTCCAATTTCGCCGAGTTCATACTCGAGGAAGGAGACTATGCTAGCTGTCGACTACGTCTGAGAGCTCCACGCCACTAACCTGACATAGACGAGATTAGGTCATCCCAAATATTGTACTCGTGATATATTGATATATAATAGCAATATTCTCTTCGGCTAACACGAGTAGGACTATTACTTATTAGTTAAGGGGCCCAAACCTGTATAAAAATCCTTCTCTCCCATCACTTTTACCGCAATCTCGCGTATATCCTGGTTCCAACGATCCCCGTACTCTACAAATACCTTCTACGGGCATAGCCCGTCGACAGAAGTATTCAATGGAACTATTTTGCCCTTACTTTTGATTGTGTACATACATAATGAAATCCTTGTCTTGGTGAGCCCACAGGCATCGTTCCACCTAATCGACGACATCAATGAGTTTTCTGTTGTGAATTGAGCTCATTAATCATTGATGGATCTAGGAAACCCACATGGTTACCTGTTCTTCTAGCTTCCACTCAACACAACCTAAAGAGATGGAAGAGATATTAGGTCAATTTGATCATGGATATTTAGCATAACGTATTAGAGTACAGGTGCACTTACAACCAGTAGGACTTAAGAAGTCACGTGTCCACCATGCGGAGCCTGCATACGTAAAAGAGATCTTAGAAGCCTATAGTAATATATGCCGGGCCCTATAGGAATGGTCGGTGATCCTATTGTCCAATTATGGAAGACTCCCTATTTTTCCATTTTGTGTTGCTTAGCTCCATATACTATTTGTGCAGCTCTTGGCACAAAATACGCATTACAGCTAATAAAATGTACTCGCACTAAGGGCATGGATTGTACAAACTGACTTGGCCCGTGTTTCTTATGGGTCATCATCTCGTTCTTAGTGGCCTTACCATTGCTTTTACCCAGACACTTTGCAGACTTGATTCTGTTGGCAATTGGTAGGGGACTATCATTCAGGCAGGTGGTCTAAACTGAAGTCAGGGTGGCCGCTATGTCACCCAAATCCATGAAATTGACTACAGGTTCGAGTGGTTCCCTCATAGATGGACCACAAGGAGCTTCAATCGATAACTACGTCTGAGGAGGTGCAAGAGATGTATTGATTACTGTTGGGTTGGATGAGGAGTCACCTTCATGACAAGATATGACTCGATCAAACCATTGTATGTATGTCTTGCACGCATCCCCCAAAGTCAATATCTCATCTGTACACGGCCAGGTAGCCCAATTGTCTTCGACTGCATCGACTAATATCTTTGCATATCTAGCCATAAGGTCTACGTCGTGCACCCTTTCTATTGGAGAGGATTTGTAAGCCTATAGTATCGGAGGCAAAGATGGGTGTGATTCGAACGACTAGCATAAACTGCTCTATGTCCTACCATTTAATATGACATGTTAGTACGGAATTCCCACAAAAGGCAAGGCAGTTTGAAGGAGATGCATCATACTATATGAGTTACCTCTATGTGTTTCATTGAGCATGGAAGTTGGACTAGTTCATGAGACAACCCTGTGGATGCACAACTACTCCTTTGTTGCATGGGGCTCACGTCCACATGGGTTTGAGGGGCCGGCAAGGTTACATGTGTTGGATGGTCGTTGTGCCTACCCATTTGCATCGTAGTGAACATGCATGCCATCTTTTGTTCAAACCTAGTGCCCATTTCTAATATTACCTCTTCAAATGACCTTGTCCTTCGGCAACTCCTTGAGGCGGGTCTCCTTCTCTTGTGTTCATATTTTCCTTTTCCGGTATTGCGCACTATATTGGAGAAAGCCATCCTTTCATGGCACCTCCGAGCCTATGCCCCTTGTTCGGCCAATATGTTCTAGATTTATGAGCGCCTTGGTGAGGATGTCATCCTCACGCCTCCGCGGTGTGGACTCAACGTAACTTTCCAAAGAGTGTTCGACAATCAACTCCAGCTACATATTCAAGGGGAAATTGTTATTGACATGTATGAAGTAAGAAGGAAATTCACGGGTTGCACATTAAGTATGAATAAAACTCACGAGTTGCTGATGGACCACAAGAACATTTTTGTTGGAAAACGTGATGGTGTCATCGTCATTGACCTTACACCTAGCTCTTTCCAAGTTTCCACATAGTACTTTAGGGATACATTCAAATGGGTCATCAATATTTGCCGTAGTTGCAGCTTCATCCTCCATAGCCCATATTTGTTTCTTCTTGATGTACCCTACCATGCCTAGTCAATGTGGGTGCCTGTTCGTAGCTTGCAGTAGGGGATGTGCCTCACTTGTTCTTCGAACTCTTCGGTGATCTTCAATGAGCAAAATTGTTCCCACACTTCTAGTGTTTGTTGGGGGTAATACCCGAACCGGGTATGATTACGGGGAGGAATAACAAACTCTTTGACAAGCTTGTTCTCGAGGTTCTTATAGTTGCTAGCTTGCTAGTAGAATGGGCCTTAGGTCTATATTTTATCTGCATCCTAGCCCAGGCCATGTAAATGGCTCTATTGTGCTAACGAAACAAAAAAATGTCTTTATCTTTTGGGACAAAATACTATGTTGCTATTACTGCTACAAATTTATGGGATGTTTGGTGTTTGGAATTTTCAGATATATTTCACAGGAATTCGGCAAGACAAAGTTCACTTCCTGTAGGAATCCAGAAACTTCCCGATGTTCGAGAAAGGGAATTAGTGAAGTACAGTTTTCTTGAGTTGAAGATTGCTACCCACAACTTTGAAACAACAAGTGATCAAGGTGGTTTTGCATCTGTCTACAAGGTTAGTCCCAATTTTAACATGGTGACTTGGTTTGCTCGCATAGATTTTCTTCGGATGCCTGTATTTCACTATTACTGTTTGACGTTTCCACATCGCTTACTAGTATTTTATAAAAGGTTAGACTACGATGATACACCATCCATGCCATATATAGGTTCTTGAACAATGTACAAAAAACACAACCAATAATTTACCCTTTAATTGTGTTGGGCACCACAACTATACTAAATATCGTCCAATGCCTAAGCATCAACGAGAATAGATGTGTGGGATCATGTACCTATAAATAGACCCTCAATTCTCATTGTGTACTTGACCACGGTTCAAATGTTTCAGAGTAATACTCACAATACTGAGCAAGCAACAAAAGACATAGATAGCTCACTAGTCAGTCCTTTCTGAAGAATCTTTTTTTTGACATCCACATGATGGTGGTGAACAAATATCCATCATGCACCCGATGCCTCAAAAAAATCAAATTATTTTGTGAAACATCAAATTATACATGGTGAAACAAGAAAACCAGCAAGTGAAACATTTAAATATTTGGTGAAACATGGTAAAAACACACACTGAAACATGTCGCTTTCACATGAAACAACTAGTGTTAACGGATTAAAACATATGTTTTCCTTTCATCAAAATTTAATCTTGCAACATCTTATTATAAAGATTTAATTACAACGAATACAACGGTGTGATCGGATCGTAGATTGGATAAGTAGTTTAGGAGAAAAATTGTTTTGAAGCTCGCTAAAACAATTAAGTTATAATAGTTTGAAACACATGGAGTGGAGAGAGGGGAGAGATAGTAGTGGCATGTAGTTCTGTGAATTTTGTGAAACACACTGACTACAAACATTGAAACATATCACTATCACATATGAAACATTAAGTTATAACAGTTTGAAACACATGTTTTTCTTTTATCAAAATATAATTATATGTTATCTTATTGTGAAGATTTAATTATAATGAATACAACAGTGTGATTAGATGGTAGGTCGGATATTTAGTTTATGAAAAATAAATTCAAGATTGGTACATGTATGTATATATGGATGGAGTGAAAAGATCAGCTGTGTAAATGGTCGTTGGACGGACCGATCCATCAGTCGACCGATCGAGAACATTCCCGGAACAAAGCCCATACTAAGAGGACTCAATCTAGTGCAAATACATGAAATGTTGACAAACCCATACTCTTGGCTAGCCCCAAAGAGAACTGACTAGCCTAGCACTTTTATTAAAGGAATTGAAACCACACAAAAGCAAGTATAGATAGATTTAGATTTCAGGCGTTGTTTGCCTCATATGTGTATGCTTTAGGTAAAGCGGCATATATTGTGACACCACCTATTTACTACTATCTAATATTGTTTTAAAAACAACCAACCACAACGAAAAAGACCACCCTAAAACATCTCTATTAAAAAAACGGTTGAAACCGGAGCTAAAAAGGACCATGAAACCTAGCCCCCCTACATGGGAGCCTCCTCCGGTGGATTCAGCCTTACTTTGTGATTTGAAACCCATGTCTCACAGTAGTGGTGGAGCCACTGCCCGGCAACCATGGGCAGTGGCCCAGACTCGTCGCAGCAAGCACACTGTAAAATTTGATTTAATATAGAATTGAACACAAAATATTCATAGGAAATTCTTGTTGTCTAGCTCCGCCACTTTCTCACATACGAGAGCACACATATTTTGTAGGTCGATCTTAACTCATGTTTATTTTTTCACATGAGTGAACTTTTTTGTGAGGCAAGATTTGAACCAAGGATTACCTTGTCACATGTAATATAGTGATAGACACACCCATTTAGCAGTTACAAAGAAATATTTGTGGTAATAAGGGAGCAGAGATATCGAACGCCAAAAACTAAATATATTCCAAACAAATCGATTTGGAAAACTAGCTGACAGTCAATCACGAGTGTGGATAATTTTACTTCAAGAAATATTTGAAATATTTGTGGTACTAAGGGAGCAGAGATATTGAACGCCAAAAACTAAATATATTCGAAACAAATCGATTTGGAAAACTAGCTGACAGTCAATCACGGGTGTGGATAATTTTACTTCAATAAAACTTGCAACAATTGAAGAAGACGAACACAAAAACTGGTGAAAACTAGTAGAAGGATGTTTTGGATACTTCTCTTTGACTGCAAAATCTTATGTCTAAACTGACTGCCATGCGACCCAACTGAAAGCTGCGTAACCTCACAAAATAGGAAGTTATTCTCTAATACAAAAAATAGTATTAGAAAAAACTTTAAAAGGTCGAAAAATTAAATTATTTCTAACTTGATCAACGAATTGAGAAATACAAACAACAAACTAAACTAAGTAGTACAAGCCTTATTCGTAGTTAAATTTCTTACTCCTGTTTCATCTTGCATGCATAGATCGAATTTAAAGTTTCATGCTGATAAATTTGACATATGACGCTTTTAGGCTCACGAAATGATATATCACAGGTTCTCAACTTTTTCCAGGATATCGTCTTAAGGGGTAAAATAAATTACATATTAAAAATAATATGATAATCCACACCGTGGAGGTGGAGTCCAGCCTCCACGGCAAAATACCGAAATAGCCTTCCATTGTGGCATGAAAAAACGGTGCTTTCTCGACGAAGAGCGCGCGGCAGCGGACACGGCGCCTCAACGGACACAAGAGTTGCAACATAAGTGGACAGGCTTACTGTACCCCGGTCATAATATGGATTACAGAAATTTACACATATGCCACAAATAAATTTTCCGGATGTACATCTACTACACCAACTACCAGATTTGGTAGAAATAAACCTCTGGATCTGATCTAATGGAGGGCTCACATTCACCCGAAGGTACTTAAAAAATAAAATTATTCTTCTTTTATCTAACCACCAGAGAAAACCTTATCGTTACCATCAGACAAATATAACCAACAGTTAATTGAACAGAGAAGACTACTCCTGATCTCCAGCACTGCTCAAAATCTGGTCAACTTGCCATTACCAACCTTATGTATACCGCCTCATTCAAACAGATGCTTAACTCTGGAATGATTTTCAAAACTGTGAATCCCCCATGTCAAGAGGAAAAGAAATCACCCCAGAGGAAATTCTTTAGTTCCGCAATTATTTTCTATAAGCACGACTAGTCTTAGATAATATGTCACTTGTATTACCTTGGTCTGTTTAATTTCGGTCCACATGTGCTCCGGCTTAGGCCCGTTATAGCTAAGTGTTCGTTGGATGAAAATAGTCTCCTATGAAGAGCCTAAATAGGTTTGGGTTAGTTTATATATCCACTTCTATCCAACCATAGTACCACGGGGTTGCTTCACCACTAGAATTGCATGATAATAGTGTCCAGGCCACTAAACTCTTATGGCTGGCAAACAGCACACATTCATTTCACTAAACTCTGTGGCTGGCAAACAGAGTCCCAATCCACCGTATTGTACTTGAAACTACCATCTGATCGTTACCGGACTTTCTTTTTTTGTGTTATAGCAACCCTTTTGTAGTGAACACTGTCTCGAAGATAGAACCAACAAACCGATCACATCCATATAGGTAAGCTGCTCAAACGTCAGAAAGTAGTTTCAGTCTTCCTCGGAAGAGAGTATATATACTCTTCATGTCACCCCTGCAGCCTTTTCCTCATTATCACACACCCCGTAGAAAGAATGAGCACATAAATGAGTTGCTGTCACGGGAAAACCGAGATAGGTGCAACATATTTTCTACTCGCTCTTCTTCATCCTCGTCCACCCCGAAGACAAAATCCTCCCTCTTGTCACAAATAATCAGAAGACCACGAAGCAAGGAATGTCGATCAACCCCTGTACTACCAAATTCCGTAGATTGGCTACTAAGGTCCCAATAAGAGATGAAGTTGATTCATGTGGGGATTTTCGGTTGTTGCATGTGGACTTGGTTAAAACAATAATAGAGATAACTCCATATTAATTCCGATTCCGTGTTATGTCTGACAAAACAATCTATTACATTGTACATGATATTTTTTTACTACAAACTATCTATTATTAAATACTAAAAGACAATTAAACTATCTATAAGTGTTCCTACCCACCACGTAGCACTCTAATTTATTAGAGAAGTCCTAGAAATCTAGAGAAAAAAGAAAACATCCAACCTTTAATTTTCACTTAAATTAGTCAACCCATTATTTTACACCCTTGAATTATATATATATTAATAATCTTAATTTTCACTTAAATTGATAACCCCTTTATTTTACATCATCAGATTAGATCTATTAAAAATCTTACGCTGCTAATCTCCCTAAAAAAACATAATGTACATAATAGAATAAAAAATACGATCGCAAAAAAGGATAACGTACATACGACGATGGTCTCCCTCTCGGAAAAAAAACAAATCTTACGCTGCTAATCTCCATACCGGACAAAAACATAATTAGTAGAATCGTAAAAAACGATCGAAAAAATAATAACATACTACCTCCGTTCCGAAATATAACAACCTACAATCCGAAACGTCTCATCCAGTTACTACGATCGCCTTCCTCCCGAAAACAAACAAAACTTAAGTACCTCCGCCATATATGATTAAAAAAGATAAACCCAAAAGTAAGATTAAACATGCACACGTCCATAGTAGAATCAGAAAGAAATATTGATCCGGAATAGTCTTTACTGCCGGCACTAACGTGTTGTCAACAGCCTTTAAAATACGTTTTTATTAAAAATAATAACTACCCAGATATGCACAGTTAAACTTGATCTCTTCCAAAAAAAACTTGATCTTCGATAGATAAAATGTCAAAGCAACAGTCTTTGAAGTGCTGAAATTTATGATGTGGATACATTCCTTAAATTAAATAACCCATTGACGACTTATGATGGTATAATATTGTAGCGCTAAAAATATCATGAAAAATAACGCCAACATGTAATAATTAATGTGATAATAATGTTTCAGATAATTTCATATTAAATTAATACGGTGTCAAATATCACTTGACAAATATACAACGTTAATTTGAATTTACATGTATAAAAATTAAAAAAAAATAGCATTGTCTATGAAGTACATCTGTTTAGGTTTATTTTGGGAGAGATTGAGATTCTCAAAGTATTTAGAATTTTTCAAAACTTTTTATTCTCATTTGAGGAGTGAGAAGCACAAGTGATAGATAGATGCGAAAAAACAAGTTAAAATTTTATCCAGTGATTTTTCTATAAAACATCAAAATTTAGTTGTGTTTTTTAAATAGATCTTTTTAGATTTATATTGCGTGAGATTGAGGTTCTAAAAGTATCTAAAATTTTTCAAAACTTTTTTCTTTCTATTTGAGGAGTGAGAAGCATACATAATAGATATATGTGAAAATAAATAAATAAATAAGATTTTAGACAATTACTTTGCTACAATATAACCCTTAATTCATCAATAGGAATTATGGTCATACATACATGTATGTATTTTCTTTGCCAAATAGTATTGGCAACACATGAACAATCCAATAAAATACGCATAAAACTATTTATGTTATATTTTTTATTGATAGAAATTCTAATACATCGGGTATTATTGTTGGACGAATGTAATACATTATTGAACCCAACAGTAAGTGCACTCTGGCAAATTAGTTAGTGTAAATAAGTTTGTGAAAATAAGTACATTCTTAGAATTAGTAATTGTCTCGTATAGTAATAAAAATATATTGTGGAAATAAACCAGACGCTAAAGTATAAGTCTTTACCTATCATATGGTGTTTTGGAGATTTTCATGATGGTAAGTCTCTTTACCTAGGTTTTTTAAAGTAGCGTCGAATGATTAACACCACTGATTTAAAAAACAGAATATTGTATGTATTCCATTAAAATTTGAGTAGTATTTATTTCTAACAACATATACAAATTTTGTCTACTCTGTACCACAAATCCACTCAAAACTTAAAAAAAAAAACTATTTTCATCACCTTCTCCTTCTTTCTGTCCTTGAATGTAGGGTGCAGTGCTTGCTATGCTATCAATAATTGATATTCCAAGGGCATGCACATGGTTGAGTTATGGTGGCGTCAGTGAAATTCCACTGTAGGCAATATAGCTAAAGTGGCATACTTAGCAATGCAATCCTTTGTTGAGTGTGCCAATAGTAAACTAAGTTTTAAAATTGTGCTCTAGGTTAGTCTTTAGGGGCATGGCTACATCGATGCGGGGCCACTGTTTCAAGCTATTACATCCGAAAACCTTAGCAGCTGCAGTCGTTTATCCGTTAGAGAGGTATTCATGTCTATTTTTAACGATGTTATCGTATTATCCGGTAGAAGTGGTATTTTTTACTATTTATATATACATGATGAACACCGAGTTGCACAGTGTAGATGATTTTTTTTAATATATTAATAGTGTATAATTTTACTGATACTAATAAAGTTTCATTTATTAAAAATGCACCTAGATTTTAAAACAATATAATCACAATAAGTAGGAGTGACAATAGGCGAGTTTACATATGACCAGGACAAAGGGATTTTTATTTAAATCTGAAAGAGATTCTTGTCACATTTAGTAGTATATTAAAATCTATCACCTATTTTACGGCAAATAATTTTTTTATTTATTGTAAGATAATCTACATTCCCTTACAGTGTGTATAGTGATGTATGATATAATTTAGCATTTTTTTCTTGAACAACAAATAAGATGTTCGTGCATATGGCTTTCTTTCCGGTTTATATTCCTCCTTAGGTAGCGTTTGCTGCTCAGAGCTCCAAACTTGCATAGTGATTGTGGAAAACGGAGCGATCCATTAGCGCGTGATTAATTAAGTTTTTGCTAATTTTTTTCAAAAATAGATTAATTTGATTTTTTTTAAGCAACTTTTGTATAGAAACTTTTTGCAAAATACACACCGTTTAGTAGTTTGAAAAGCGTGCGCGTGGAAAACGAGGGAGAGGAGTTGGGAAGAGGATGCAGCCTTAATAGTATTTGAAACACAACCAAAGATATACGCCCGTGCGAACGCGTGGGCTACCTTCCTAGTTTCACTAAAGGGACTAGAGCATCCAATCCCTATTTTTTTAATTTCCTTTTGTTTCCTATGATGTATATATTGCATTGTAATTTTGAGTATCCATGGATGCCATAAAACTTTATGTTCCAGATTGGAATTTTTTATTACTATTAGATGAATTTGTGATTGTCTATATGGCATTGTCCCACTGACAATATACTTTCCTGAGTGCTGGTTTGAATGTATAGCTTTGCGCTTTTCAGGGTGTTTTACGTGATGGGGTCGAGGTTGCTATCAAGAGACATACAGATGGATTTCCATCTCGATATGACGAGATGCCCCAAAAGCATCCTTTGATTATTCTTCGTTCAATGCTTCAGCACAAAAATATAGTTGAACTTCTAGGCTATTGTCAGGAATACATGGATGTTAAAATTCCGAAAGAAAATGCCACAGATGGAATTGTTCCTGCCAAAGAAGAATTTCTGTTGTTGGTCGAAGAATACATGACAAATGGAAACTTGGGCAACTTAATCTGTGGTACGCAATTAAAACAGAAAGTGTGAGCATATGCTTCAGTGCTGGACCAATTTGATCCTAACTTTGTTGTCTCCAATTAATGATTGTCCCCAATTTGAATTGTTCGTGTTAATGCAGGGGGGCAGCTTGATTGGTCCACCCGATTACGAATAATTGAAGGGATAACCCAGGGAGTTGTTTACCTTCGCACCCACTCCGAGAAGCCCATAGTCCATTTGGACCTGAAACCAGACAACATACTATTGGATTCTGACATGAACCCTAAGATTGGTGATTTTGGACTGTCTAAAGAACTAGGAGATGACGAGATTAATGCAAGCGTCCGTGGAACACTGTAAGATATATGGCATTCAATTAGTTGCATCTGAAATTATTTCTTTCTATTTTCTCTACCTACTTTTCTGAGGATTTGAATTTGTATTTGGTGGTATTTAGGGGCTATATGCCACGAGAATATATTGTCGAAGGTATTATCTCATTGAAGAATGATGCCTATGGTTTTGGTGTGACACTGCTAGAGATAATTTGTGGAATGAGTGAGTCTGGACGAGGTGCTCGCAATCAAGCTTCCATTGAGTGGGTAAGTAACTGGCATTTGTTCAGATTTGTTCCTTAACTGTCGAATTATGAAACAGTACTCGATCACTTGATCGAAGTATAATATTAAAACGTAAAAGCTATAAAACTGTTGTAAAATAATAATAATAATAATTGCATCCAACAGACTAGCCAACTGGATAGTTATCATTTCAAGCTAGCTATCTCCTCCCCTTCGCTAGCTATCTTTACCTAACCAGACGAGCTCTGCATCCACGTTCGTCAGTTTTAAAGAGTCTGTTGGATTAAGTTTTTTATTTTTTAGCTAGCCTCTTGTTCTTTAAATTTAGCTAGAATTATTGCTAGTCTCTTGGAGATGCTCTAACTGGCCTTTTCTTATCTCGCATGGCAGTGCAGCCAGTACTCCCGCCGACAGCCTCGCCATTGGAGTAACTCACTCGGGAGGTGGGAGAGGAAGCTGGTCAGTAAAATGGATCCAACGCACCGCTCCTTCCTTCCATGCATCACGGCGCCATGAAGATTTGAGCGGATGATTTGCTGGATGGCTCTTGTTCCCCTGGTCGTCTTTGCCACACTACTACAAAAATGATTGATTTCCTGTACATACCCCTCTTTAGATTGCAAACGGAACGTAACAGGTCGCGTCTGCAAAAATCATCCTCCATTTTCGTGTACGGGTCCTTAAGTGGACCGCACGGAAAAATTGATTTTCAGAAATAGACCTCTTAAGGGGACCGCACACGAAAATAAGACTATTTTCGCAGGCGGATCTCTTTAGTGGACCGCACGAAAAAAATACAGATTTTTCCCATCCCCTCTCTCTTTCCCCTCTCACTCACTCCAAATTTGTCACCTCCTCTCTCTCTTCCTTTCCTTTTTATCCACTCCTCTCTCTTTCTCACCTCTCTCTCTTTCCTCTCCTCTCTCCCCTCCGAGCGCGTGGCGCGAAGGCGGCCGGCTCAGCGCTGTCACCAACAAGGCGGCAGCCGGGAGTGGGCAGGAGGCGGCACGGCAGCTGGTGACCGGAGCAGGCGCGCGTGACAGCTCGATCTACGCCGTTACCGCCGACGCGAAGGAGGAGGCAGCCGGGAGCGCCGGCGCCACCGCCGCCGCCAACGACGATGAGGAGGAGGAAGCCAGGAGCGGTGCCACCCACCCCATGCATGGTGCCGGTGGATCTGGTGGGGGGATGCGGGCGGTGACGGATTCGGTGGTGGAGAGGCATCGGGGCGGCGGATCCAGCTCCGATGACGGCGATGGCTTATAGGGTTAGGGTTTCGGATTTTTAGATTTTATTTTTTTCGGTTTTTTATTTTTGCGTGTGGGTGCATCACCGCACGCAAAAATAGCGATTTTTCCAGACCCATGGGGGCGTGCGATTAGCCCCACTGCACGCGAAAGCCCTTCTAGCACCGCACGGAAAAATCTCTTTTGTAGTAGTGACAGTGTCAACGATATTTTCATGGCTGGCAACGTCTTCTTCCATGCGGAGGGAAGGCGGATGCGGTCATGGCAACCGGTTGTGGCTGCGCGGCAGTCTATGTTCTCTTGTTTGGTTGGCCATCACCTCTGACTCCACAAATATGGCGACAACCGCTATGCCCTCTGTGCCGCCGCGTCCGCCTTGCCGAGCACCGGGCGCTGGTGCCGCCGCTGCTACCTCCATCTCCACACTCACTGATCCAGAGCCGCCACCTCATCAAGCACCCAGCTCTGACGTGTTCCCTAGCGTCCAATTTCTCCAGCTCCTTTTGGTGAGTGGCGGCGTTGGCGACCGAGACGGTGAGGTAGCTGTGGATAGGTCGTACCAGGCGCCTTAGTAGCGGCGGCACCGTCGCTCCTGCCCAGATGGATGGGGACTGGCACTACTACGAGAAGGATTTTTCCGTGCGGTCAAAAAGGGTTTTTCCATGCGGAGATCTTGCCCGTCTGCACCCAGGTGTCTGGGAAAATAAATATTTTCACGTGCGGCAGCCCAACCACATGGAAAAATCCATGTTCTCGTGCGGTTGGGTTAAGTGGACCATACGGGATAATCGATTATCCCGTGTGGTCCATTTATACTGACCGCACGGGAAGATTGATTATCCTGTGCGGTCTATTTATAACGACCGCACGAGATAATAGATTCTTGCAGGCGCCCTAGCACAAGCTAGCAGTTTGGGAAGATCTACGCACTTGTACTTTTTTTGAATGGTACAGTAGCAAATGTAGTCATAGTTATTTGCACTCAATAACAAACATGATTGAATTTTATAATGAAGATATCACAAGTTAAACCATATAAAAACATCGATATATATAATTAAACAACATATGTACATGTATACATAAGAAAGCAGCGACATTGCTAGTTTAACAAATATTACAACCTCTGCCTCCCTCACAAATAGATCTTTTTTACTCTACAACATATTCTACAAATATTAAACAATTTCACATATAAATTCACATCTCACTAATTTCACATCACACAATCACACAATTTCACAATCTCACATCTCACATCTCACGGTATCACAATTTTCAGAATTGGTCATCTCACAAATTGAACAATCAAAAAAAAAAGAAATGCTTACCGGCGGGCGGGGGGGGGGGTGTGGAGGACATGGAGGCGGTGGGGACGGGGAGGCCGGCGGCGATGATGGCGTGGAGGAGGCGGGGGCGTCGAGGAGGACTTGGAGGCTACCGACGGTGACGTGGAGGACTTGGAGGCAAGGGGAAGGAGGATGCCAGCGGCAGGGAGGCGGTAGTGACGGCATGGAGGATGCGGGGCCGTTGGGAGGAGGAGGTGGTGTCGGGAGGAGGTGATGGTGTTGGGGAGGAGGAGGCGGTGGCATCGAGGGGATGTAGGCGGCTAGCGGCAAGGGGATGCAGGCGACGGCGTTGAGGGGGAGCAAGCGGCCGGCGGTGAGGGCGAGGAGGAGGCCGAAGGCGGTGAGGAGATGAGGCGGCGGCGATCGGCGTGGAGGAGAGGAGGTGGGTGGCGGTCGACGAGGAGGCTGCAGTGGAGGATCTTGGCGCGTGGTGAAGGATTTTGATAGTCTGGTGGCGGGCTTTTTCTCCCGGACATAGTAGTTTTCGGAGCCCGCCCATACCTTATATAAGGGGCAGCCACTGTGTGCGGGTGGCTTAAGCCGACCGCACGCAAAAATATCTTCCCATGCAGGCGACTTAAGACGACCACACGGAAATAAGATCTTTGCGTGTGGGCGACTTAAGCCACCGCACGTCACGATATTTTTCTGTGCAGTCTGCTTAACCCATCTGCACACAAAAATTCTGCACACAGAAATATAACCACAAATGAATTTAAATCCCATCCAATTAAATCCCATGTGTAATAATCAAACCACAAATTAATTAATCAATATAATTATTCAACCATATTATTAATACAAATAAATTATTCAACCATAGAAATATAATTAACAACAAATGAATTTAAGTCCCATCTAATTAAATCCCATTCCCATGTGTATTAATTAAACCACAAATTATTAATCAATATAATGATTCAACCATATGATTAATACAAATAAATTATTCAACCATGGAAATATAATCACAAATAGTTAACCACAAATGAATTTAAGTCCCATGTAATTAAATCCCATGTGTATTAATTAAACCACAAAATTAATTAATCAATATAATTATTCAACCATATGATTAATACAAATAAATTATTCAACAATAGAAATATCATCACAAATAATTAACCATATTTGAATTTAAATCCCATCTAATTAAATCCCATGTGTAATAATTAAACCACAAATAATTAAGTAAATATAATTATTCAACCATATGATTAATACAAATAAATTATTCAACCATAGAAATTGACAACGACATACAATAGGGATAAACATGGAACCACATTCATTTGCAAGAGCGTAAGTTTGATACATTCTTTTGCAAAACAGAACTTTTCTAAGCTACGCTTTTCTTGTCCTTGCCTATCGTGTAAAACGTATATCCACCGATATCGTACCCTTGCCATGAGGTCACGAGGCTAATTGGGCCAGTTGCCAGCCTCTGCAATGTTTTTTTCTCGAGCGATTCACCGAACGACAGGTTATGATCCTTCAACCATTCAGGAAATTTGCGCTTCCTTTCCTTGTACGGCTCTGATCTCGTTCATGTGTTTTTCAATGTACGGCTCGAGGATGGCAAGCTGTTGCAGCACACTACTATGTGCTTCCACTACAACTTTGTAGTCGTTATCATATAACATTTTCTTTCCTACTGTCCCCTTCCCCGTTAACCGACCCTCGTGTAGAGTGGGGGGTATCCCAATGGGTGTGGCATCCTTCATGTAATCTATACAGCACTCAACCACCTCCTCAGTTGTGTACCCCTCTATCATTGATCCCTCTGGATGAACTCGGTTACAGACATACCCTTTCAAAGCCGACATGTACCTCTCATACGCCGACATCTGATGTAGGTATAGGCGACCAATTTCGATAATCTGAGGGACGATGTGGACAATCAGATGCTCCATCATATTGAAGAAGGATGGAGAGAAAAACATCTCAAGCTGGCACGCTATCAAATCATACCATCTATTTTCCGACCCTCTTGATGCCATCTTATCAACTCGGCATCGGTACGGTTTGAAAACAGTCGCTTCAGGTGATCTTTCACTGGCAGGTCCACATCTCCATAGCCAGAATCTTTTTCTTTGCATCCACCGATGAATCTTGGTCAACCACCTCTTCGTCTGAGGCTTCGTTGCCCATCTTGTACCAACTCGTCCTATATGTCGGGCAACAGTCTAAATCCCCGTATTCCTTGTGATATAGTATACAATGATTTACACATGCACGATATTAGTTTATTGGCTTGATATGTGTTGGTTGGCAACAAGTTCGGCATAGGAAGCATAACTCTCAACATATCCATCAAATCGTTGAAGCTAGTGTCCGACCATCCATGTCTGGCCTTCAATCTAAGAAGTTTAAGCATAGAGCGTAACACCGTATAGTCCAGGTCACATCCTTTCGATTCATCGTAAAGAAGGTCCTTCGCTGCTTTTTCCAACACTTCCCAATTGTCTAACCCTCATTTTGTACAAGTTAGGACCTCTGGTTCAATGTGCCGCAACATATCCTCTAGATCAAAATCAATATCTGCATCATCTATACCAGAGCCATCAAATTCCGAGATCGTTCCTTGGGACATGTCTCTGATTATAAAATTTTCTCCCGCATCAAAGCAAAAAACATCAGCCTCTTCATGACGAACGGCAACTTCCCGTGACAAGTCCATATCTTGTAATCATCCTTAAATCCATGCTCTACAATGTGCCATCATCCTCAAAAGTTAAATCCACGCTCTACAGTGTGCCCCAAAATTTTCTTCAAGTCTTGCAGCATCTTTTCGTTCTTGCAATCAAAGCATGGACAGAAAATGTCCCTCCTGTTCTCCGTCGAAGCACGTGTCTTTGCCTGATCAACAAATTTGGATGGTTCCTTCAAACACGCCGGATAAGTTCTTGTGTCGTACATCCATGCCCAATCCATCTCCTCAAAAACAACTCTGATGAGTTGAATTGTACTTTATTAAATCATATAAAAAAGATACAACTTAAATAGACATTATATTACTCTTCATGCACTAGTGATTCCAATAACATTTATTTTGAAAAACGAAAAATTAACTATAATTACTAGATTTGCAAAACTGGAATATTCCTCGCATTCCACTGAACAAATTTGAAATAAATGCAGGAAACTAAACAAAGTGTAAATTAAAGTACTATGCACTACTAAATACGATTCAAATTTATACATGCAAACAATATGTTTAGTCAATAAAAAATTGTCCATTTCCAACAATGAAAAAATTCTTTGCTTTTATCTGATGAAAATTGAAATAAATGGAGGTAAACCTAACGAAGAATCCATTAAAAAGGTATGGACTACTAAATACTTTTAAAAACATGCCATGCGAATAATATATGTTAGCTAAAAATAAAAAAGCCCCTACACTACTCTGTTAAAAAGAGCAAATTTCATCGCATTGCACCAATAAAAATTGAAAAAAATGGAAGCAAATGAAGGAGGTCAACATGCATATTACCTTTTATATGGATCCCAAGCAAAGATTTGTCACGTCCTGATTTTTCGCTTTTCGTTCTTTTCGTCTGATTGTGAAAATTCACATTTGGTTTAACTGTCTAAAAATAGCCTAATCAAAATTTCATTAAATAAAAAGGTTTTATTTAATTACATCGTTGGCTTTATCGTATTTTGATTGGTGTTATTTGGATTTAATTTGTGTTTCGGAAGTGGAGCTCAATTCCCTATATAAAATTCCACTTAAATCCAATATGTTTCCATATTGTTATTCAATTCTTAAATTCCTAAATCCACCTAAAACTCCAAATATCCTAAATTTGGAATTTTCCAGAAAAGTCCATGTCCTTTTCCCTTTTTCCTTCCTCTGCTTCTCGATTCTGCTTCTTTTGCAGTTAGGCCCCTCCTCTTCTTCCTTCTTCCATTTCCCTCCACCTTCTTCAACCTCCAGCCGCCACCTTCCTCTTCTCTCTCTTCCTCTCTCGTTTGTCCTGGTTGCAGGCCTAGGGAGGCCAATCCCCGAGCCCATGCACGCGCCCTCGGCCCAGCCACTTTCTCCTCTCCTCTGCGTAGCCGACCCATGCCACCGCCGACCGGGCCCGCACTAGCCCAAGCCGCTACTGCGCCGCCGATGTCTTCCACCGAATCCAGAGCCGCCGCCTTTTCTTAAACCCGGCGCCAAGCCGTAACCCTAGCTCTCCTCTCCCCTATAAATCTTGCCAGCCACCACCCTTTTTTCCCCTTTTTCTGAAGCCGCGCCGCCGTCACCGCCGGTAAAGCCCCAAGGCCGAGCGCTCCTCTCCATGCGCCGCGGTGCCGTTTTTCTCTCTCCTTCCCCAACTCCAGCGAGCTCGTGCGCCTCCTCCTCTTCGTCCCGGAGCATTGTGCCGCGCCACTGGAGTCGCCTCCACCTAATCTTGCCGATGCCGCCAATCGCTATGGCCGCCGTGCGCTGTCGTCCGCGAACGCCGACGCACCGCCGCTGACACCGTGCGCTAAGGCCACGGTGCCGTGTGCTCCCTACCTTCTCTTTTTCTCTCTCCCTCTATGCCATTGACAAGTGGGTCCCGTAGGTTAAAATCCCGAAATAATCTGAGCCGTCCAAACCCTAGATCAAATCCCAGCCCTTGGATCTACATAAACCTAAACTTCGCCACGTCAGCCCTAGATCCATCCATGTCATCGCCACGCCATCCATATTTGTCCACGTGTCGACATGTGGCCGTTCACATCATTTAGTCCACATGCACCGAGTCCACCAAATATTCCATGCCACTTATAGTGGGCCCCATCATATTTTTCCTAATAAAAATAATTCAATCTCGGAATTAAATATTCAAAGAATATTCTTGGAATATTCCATTTTCTTTATCCTCGGATTTTCTCTAAATTAAAACTTCTAGAGGTCCTAACTTTTCCGTTTGAACTCCGATTTGTCCGTTCTTCTTTCTAAATTTCTCTAAAATCGAGCTCTACCTCCTGCTTAAGTTGGTTATTTCATTTGATGTTATTTATTTAGCTTTTTTGTTTTGTTTATTTGTTTCTCGTTTGCGATCGTGTAGATGTCGGAGCAGAGGAACAGTTAGTTTCCGAAAACGTAGTGCAAGGACAGTACTGGGAGCAAGGCAAGTGCACTCTTTGAACATATTGATCCTATTTTATAAAATGTTTTGTTTTCAATATATGCATTATTTTATTTATATACCATCGATGGGTAGTGTGACCTAATTGTTTTTATATCCTCCCATTGACAATTGTTGATTACCTATGATACCTTGTCACCCTAGTCTTTGTGAGTTGAATATTGGACTCAATTCAAGGTAGAGTGGTTATGCTTAGCCCCACTCAAGATTATTTTACAAGCAAAATATAATTTGATTAATCATAGACTTATAACTTAGAACTGATCTGACAAGAACTGTGTGGCTGTGTGCTATCTCTCCGGTAGCATGTGTTGCACCGTGTAGTAAACAACGGGCAGATAAAATGATTTGGACTGGGGTGATGGGTGGTTCTATGTGAACCTAGTTAGGCAGTAATGTATTTGTGTGATCATTATCGGGTGTGGTCTCTGTGTGTGCCTACTGCTGAGCTGTGTGCTAATGTAGTTGGTAAGTTGCCCTGGAAAAATTAAGGACTTCACTTCATAAGTCGTTGATCTGAGCCTAATGTGCAACCACTTGTTCTCATGGGAAGAACCTGGCCTAGTAGGATTCCGAGTCTTGGCACTGTCGGCCTAGGTGACTAGATGATAGGTGTTAAGGTTAGTCATGGGTACTTTCTTGTCTGTGTTAGGGAAAGTTGTCTCATGGGGGAAGACAGTGTTGGGGTGGAGTTTCTAAAAGGTCTTGTTACAGACTCCTTGGCCGCACACAACATGAAGTGTGACATTTGTGCATGGTCGTTAAAAGGACGATGTATCTCGTGGGTCAAGCTGTCAAGCTCTGCAGAGTGTTTAATTAATCTATTCGAATAGCCGCGTCCGCGGTCATGGACATGCTCGGTGATATCTCATGAGGGGTAGTTTGCGAAAATGGGAATGATTTATGTGCAGGTTAATGAATATAGCTAAGTGGTCCTGTGTGGACATATACTATGTGGTTGGTTGGTTGGTAACACCCGTTATTTATAAATGTTCTTTTAAACTTCTATTTCTAAATTGTTTATAATTGCAAATTGCTGTGTTATGCAAAATAGCCATTGTCTTTAATGTCAGCCCTGCATATGCATATTTCCGTGTACTTGCTGAGTATTCCATGTACTCACGTTGCAATTCCCCCCAATTCCAGATGAAAGGTTTCCGTTGTTTCCTGAGGAGATTGCTGCTGAAGATGAGGAATAGGCCACGTGTCCCAGTTGACTGCATGTGGCAAGTTGAATGGAACTACTACGCGTTTATCTTTTTTTCCGCTGCTATTTTATTATTTTCTTTAGGCCCTTCGTGGCATAAAAAAATGTAAACTCTAGCCATAAGGCTTATCACAGTCACTTTATTAATAAATATTAGTTTTCCCGTGTGATGTTGGCTGTGATATTATCTTTGTGTCTGTGTGTGCTAGTTGGATCCTGGACTAGCACTTATACACAGGAGGTCCTATTTTGGGTCCTCGCAAGATTTGAGATTGAAAACCTTCCCCCTAATTTGTGCTAAGTTTAGAAGAGAGAAAAGGCTGGGCTTGAATGGGGTAAGCTCGGACTGGTGGCAATATATGACATTCATCATCGCGTGCGGTTGCGTTAAGCGGCCCACACGGGATAATCTATTTTCCCGTGTGAGCGACTAAATCCAACCGCACGTGAGACTGGAGATTATCGCGTGCGGTAGTATTAAGACGCCCGCATGGGATAATAGATTATCCCGTGCGAGCGATGACCGGGCCCGGGTGGACAGGTTTTTCTAGGCGGCGCCACTTACGGGCCCGCCTGGACTCTACCGGGGCCTCATACAGAAAAAACTTTTCTGTAATAGTGTGGATGTAGGTGCCAGGATGGAGAAAAAGAAATCGGGCAGCGGCGGGGGCGTGGGTGCAGGATGGCTGCTCGATGATGAATGCGGTGGCACCGGTGATGGAGGCTGCGCGCCGGAGGTTCCACTGCTCCCAAGAGTTGAAGAAGCATTTAGTGTCTGCGCCAATTTAATCTTGCCTGACCCAAGGAAATGTTTCCAAGTATACTCTGATGCATCCCAACTTGTTTTAGGTTATGTCTTGATGCAAGATGGGAAGGTGATTGCCTATGTATCTAGACAACTACGTCCCCATGAGATCAACTTCCCAACTTATGACCTAGAGTTAGCTGTTGTGGTTCATGCGTTGAAGATTTAGCATCATTACCTTATTGGTAACCCAGATATGTACACATAATACAAAAGTTTGAAGTATAATTTTACTCAACCGGATCTGAACATGCGTCGAAGGAGATGGTTAGAGCTAATTAAGGATTATGATATGGAAATTCATTATGACCCGGGAAAGGTTAATGTTGTGGCAGATGCCCTCAGTGGGAAGAGCTACTATAATGTGTCTGAAGGACGACAACTACCATGGGAGTTATGCAAGGAATTTGAGAAGTTGAACCTAGGAATTGTCAATAACGGTTTTATTGCCGCTTTATAAGCACAACCTACTCTCTTAGATCAAGTTTAGACAAGCTCCAGTCAATGATCCTAATATCCAAGAAATCAAGAAGAACATGAGAAGAGGAAAATCCATCGGTTGTATAGAAGATGAGCCAGGAACCATGTGGTTAGGAGAAAGAATTTGTGTTCTTGACAACAAGGAGTTAAAGGATACAATCATGAAAGAAGCCCACGATACTATGTATTCCATTCATCCCGGGAGTAGCAAGATGTATCAAGATATTAAGGAGAAGTTTGGTAGGCTTGTATGAGAAGAGAGATAGCAGAATATGTGGATGTGTGTGATGTGTGTCAATGAGTTATGGTAGAAAATCAGAAACCAGCAAGTGATCGCGAGGACATTCCATCGGTCATGTTTGAAGCTAGAGGAAGAAGATATGCAAATGCTTGCCAGGAGGTAGCAAGGGTCGCCAATGGAGGACTCCACGATCTCTACAGAGAGCAATTGGTCAATACGGAATATTGCTACCATCCCCGTAAACCTCATGGTCAAGTCTATCTCGGATACGTGGACCTTGAGGGAATTGTGAATGATGCTACTTTGTGACATGTGGTGGAGCTGCTTTGGGCCATGGATGAAGCTTGGGTTGAAGTGGAGCTAGGCGCTCATGACAGAGAAGACCGGAACCGTGGCAAGATATGCAAGCTGCAGGACAAGATTGATCGTTTGGAGAAGGAGCTAGCCAAACACAAGGGAGAAGCGCTACCGTAGAAGCCCAGGATTCATCTCAGCGCAAGGAGGAGAGCTCTCTTTGTTCCCGGTTTCAAGCTGGCATCCATGATCCGTGTGATGGAAAATGGCGGTCCAGTTCATGTTGACTCCCTTGTTATAGTCATGAGCAATGATGAAGAGGAAGACCTTGAAGAGAATAGCGCTCACTCAGAGGTGGAGCGTGGTGCCACTCTTGAAGATGAAGAGGAAGCGAGGAAGCTTTAGTTGTCTACGAGAAACTTCACGTTAGTTCACTGTGTTAGTTTGCTTGCTTAAGTTTGCCTATGCGTGTGTGGGTTTAGCATGCAGTCTACGTCATTGGTGGGATGTAGCTACATGAGTTAAGTTTGCTTGTTTGAGTTAAATGGTGAGAGAGTCTTAATCAAGTTAATTGTCATGATATTCAGTGCAGATCAATAAAAGTTAAATTACATAAAATAAGTTCTCGTTCTAAGTTTTATTTTCTTCTTGTCCTTCCCTTGTATGTTGCTACCTTCAGATGGTGAACACTCGCACCTAGGAGACTAATGGAGGAAGCGAAGCCAAGGAAACAAAATGGAGCAAAAACTTTTTCAAGTGCTGGCTCAACAAACCCAACTACTTAACATGTTGGTGCAATAGGGGCAGAACCAACAAGGGAACAATAATGTCAATGGTCTGCCGCCCCACAACAAGTTGGTTGAATTTCTTCATGTGAGGCCACCTATCTTCTCAAGTACTACCAACCCAGTGGAGGCAGGCGATTGGCTTCATGCAATTGAGAAGATGGAGATACTTCAATTCACTGATCAAGAGAAGGTCTCTTTTGCATCACATGAGCTTCATGGCCCTACTTCAAAGTGGTGGGATCATTTCAGTTCCAACAAGGCTGAAAGAGAGCCAATCATTTGGATTGAGTTCACTTCTGCTTTCAAAACCACCTAGAATTAAGCCCAACCCAGGTACAACATATTGGGTGCCCACCAAGCAGCCCCCTAGCCAAAGGAGTGGTTGGGAGGTGGCCCAGAAGTTCGACTGAACACCAAGGTTGTCCGAACCGACATCGGCGCCTCTCACCATCTGCTTCCACGTGTACTTTGTAACAGCCCTCCCTCCAGAACCGTGTAGCCTAGCTCATCAGATGAGCGAGCCCACTTATACATACCACCCCACTTACACTTTCATCCTCGCTTCGTGTAAAAGGGTTAACCCGGGAGTGTTATGGTTGGAGGGAAGAAGCCTTATAAGTTGGTTCCAATCTTGCTAAACTAGCAAGGTGGTACCATATATGTGCACACAGCTCTCATGGGTCATACAGGCCTAATCCTAATTGGGCCAGGATGTCACATTCACCCCCCTCAAAGGACCTAACGTCCTCGTCGGTCCAACTCACCTACATAGCCACACAGGCATATAGGCAAATGCCCAGGAACATGCCCCCTCTTAGGGCACGTCCCTACGTCTAATGCCAGCACCATATGCCATGCTAGAGCCCACATGCACCATGCGCCATATGCCCGCACACTAACCCGTACGTGCAACCGCGAGGGTCGGCTCTGATACCATTCGTAACAGCCCTCCCACCGGAACCGTGTAGCCCAGCCCGTCAGACGGGCGGGCCCACTTACACATACCACCCCACTTACACTTTCGTCCTCGCTTCGTGTTAAAGGGTTAATCCGGGAGTGATATGGTTGGAGGGAAGAAGCCTTATAAGTATATTCCAATCTTGCTAAACTAGCAAGGTGGTACTAAACATGTGCACACAGCTCTCATGGGCCATACCGGCCTAATCCTAATTAGGCCAGAATGTCACATACGCTCCTGATGACTCCCCAATGACGGTTACGCCAGAATGCCCGGCAGTTACCGCCATTACAACCTTCATATGGCCCAATAAAATGAGGAGCACCAGTCACTCTCAAGACACAACTCTTTGGAGTACTCTCTTCTTCCTATCTAGGCTTAGATACTTATTCTTAGTAGAAAATAGGTACAGTGAGGGGAAGCTCTGGAGGAGTGCCCAAAAATTTGGTGCTCTCTCCGACTTCTACCTCGATGGATGTAGCTTTCTAGGAGTAATTCTGTAGTAGTAGCGGAGTTGTCGGTACACTCTGCTCCGGGTTCGGAGAAACTTCTTCTATAAAGAAAATATAGAGGATCCTTTCTTATGTTATTTAATTACTTAGTCCAACTGAGATAGATTTCCATCTTTGCAGGTTCATTGTTTAGTATTCGTACTAAGTGTTCTAGTATAAGGACTTTGGATAAAGAAGGAAGTTCCTGCGTAAGTATTAGAGCAGTAATTAATAACTTAGGCATGGTGTCTAGGTTAGAGATTACCTTTTTTGTTGTTATCCCACGGATTTGTCAGAGGTAGACGGCAGGTGGTGACAACCCTAGATCCCACCCTAGTAATCCTCCTCGTTCAGGTACATCATAGAGCTATAGCCGCAACCACGCTGGCGGGCCAACAGTGCTCGATGCCCAAAGCAATAGATTGGAAATTACCTTCAGCTTAGCTTAGATAACTAAAACAAATAGAAAGTCCTCTCTAGCCTAGCTAGGCTACCAATAGTTGTTGTCCTTGGATAATCTTAGCCTTAGGAATATTACACATGTGCCGTGAGTTCAATATCCTTTTGGGGCACCCGAAGGTGAAATGCTACATCGGTATTCGTGCGCTTGCGGATTTATCTGTGGTTGTAAGAAACAAGCATTTCTAGCACCGTTGTCGGGAACCACTGCTAATTTTTCTGAGTATATGTCATCCTCGTATCGTTATTTTTATTTCTTCTTATTTTATTTCTTTCCTTGACGAAGCAGCCCACAATTCAAAACCTTTCTTCTCCTCCTTTGTGAGCCATCTTGTTCTTCAAAGCCAATCATTTCATCTGGCTACGAAATCAGTCCTAGCTTCATAGACATGATTCGAGAGCAAACCTTCTCTAGTGGTATTAGTGAAAACCCATACCACCATCTTCGGGAGTTTGAGCTAGTGTGTTCATGCCTATCCATCGTAGGCATGGCACATGAAACTCTAAGGTGAAAATTGTTTCCTTTTTCTCTTAGAGATGAAGCGAAGCAATGGTACACTCTGTCTGTCGTGAAATTCCATAGTGAAAGGGAGGAGCTAAAGTGCAAATTTCGCCTTGCTTTCTTTCCATCAACCCGTGTAATCAATCTTCGATTAGACATCGGTGCAGCCTGCGCTAGGTTCTCACTGTTAATTTAGTCTGACCCAGACTTGTCTTTACCCGACCATGTGTTGTTACAATTTTTGTTACGGGGTAGACAAGGAGTCTATCGCAAATCTCAATATTTCCGCTAGAGGATCATTCACACACAAGATAACCACCGAAGGAAGATAACTCCTTGATCTCATCTTACAGAACACTTCTTTCCGCCGAAGCAAAGCCATCCCGGAGGATCTTTTCGATGATTATGGGAACACCTGGAATTATTCCTGCGAGTAGAGACCACCGACCAAGGTCAATTTTGATGAACCTCTTGATAAAGCTATTCTTAAAGAGATGGTGAAGAATTTGGCCACCATCATGAGTAACGAATGGTTGAGGAAAGGAGAGCTCTCCTCTGAAGCAATATAGATCCGTTCCCCCTCCTCAACCATTACGTGTCTGATTAGAGGAAATTTGGTCCGTGCTCTCTACAATCCCTCCGTTGGTGCCAATGTTATGTTTGCAACCTTTGCATTTGATTGTTTAGGGGATAGGCCGTTGGAACCAACCGTCAAAACCTTCTGAACTTCCACAAACTCTTTGGCCGAAGGTTTAGGGATTATCTCTGGAGTGCCCACATGGCACAACAGCGTTGAAGCCATTTTAGATTTCCATGTGTTCGAAATCTCTGATTTTGACACACTCATAGGCCATCACATAGAGAAACTCTTAGATGTGCCTGAAATTGGTGTCCTCAACTTGATAATAGGAAGAATCGTCAACTTCGTCCCTGTATTACAATCAACTAATTCTTTGACGGAGCATCTTCCTGTTCCCGTGCTAATTGAGGAAGAGTTGGCCATTTCTCCATTCAAGCCCTAGAGTCTACTCTTGATGAATTCATCGAAGAATTCAATGAATGGGAGGATGAATCTGGAGAAATGATTGATCTATCAAAAATGGATCAGCCGTCACGAACCCCAATTGAGCTAAAGCCCTTACATTTAGGCCTATGCTATGCCTTTCTAAACAGCGATATGGAGTCTCCAGCCCTTATAAGTGACAAACTCTGAGAGGGAGACGACACAACTTATCGCCGTTTTAGAAAAGCATCGTACTGCTTTTGGCTATTCCCTCCAAGACTTAAAAGGCCATCTAGAATCTCAGATGAGGCTAAATAATGCCATGAGGGAGGTCATCAAAAAGAAAGTCTTGAAACTCCTACATGCCGAGATTATCTATCCCGTGCCATATAGTGACTAGGTTAGCCCTGTCCAAGTAGTGCCTAAGAAGTGAGGTATGACGGTCATTGAAAATTCAAATAATGAGTTGATCCCACAACTTACCATCAGGGGATGGAGGATGTGTATTGACTATAGGAAACTGAACAAGGCTACTTAGAAGGATCACTTCCCGATACCTTTCATTGATGAAATGCTTTAGCAGCTGGCGAACCATTCCTTCTTTTGTTTGCTTTATGGGTATTATGGTTATCACCAAATCCCCATCCATCCTGATGATCAAAATAAGACCATGTTGACGTGCCCATACGAAACATATGCATACTGAAGAATGTCATTTGGGTTGTGTAATGCACCCACATCATTTCAAATATGCATGATGTCTATTTTCTCCGACATGATCGAGGATATCATGGAAGTCTTCATGGACGATTTTTCAGTCTATGGTAAAACTTTCGATCATTGTCTGGAGAACTTATATAGGGTCTTACAAAGATGTCAAGAAAAAGAGTTGGTACTTAATTGGGAAAAGTGCCACTTCATGGTTCGTGAAGGAATAGTCCCGGGACATCTAATCTCCGAAAGAGGAGTTGAGGTGGACAAAGAAAAAATCGAAATAATTTGATAGCTCCCACCTCCTGTGAATGTCAAGGGAGTCCGTAGCTTCTTGGGTGAGGCGGGGTTCTACAGGCGCTTCATAAAGGATTTCTCCAAAATCGCTAGACCCTAACATCCTTGCTAGCTAAGGATGCCCCGTTTGACTTTGATGATGAGTGTCTAAAATTCTTTAAAATCCCTAAGGAATCACTTATCCAACCCCCTAATTGGTCACTGCCGTTTGAAATCATGTGCGATGCTAGTGATTTTGCAGTAGGAGGTGTCCTTGGGCAAACTAAGAATAAAAAGCACGATGATATCGCATATGCCAGTAAAAGTTTGACTGGAGCTCAACTTAATTATGCCACAACTGTAAAAGAGCTCCTAGCCGTAGTGTTTGCCATTGATAAGTTCAGGTAATATTTAGTGGGAGCTATGGTAATAGTTTACACTAACCATGCTGCACTAAAGTATCTACTCGCTAAAAAAGATGCAAAACCTCGGCTAATTAGGTGGATTCTTCTACTCCAAGAATTTGGCATAGAAATTAAGGATAAAAAGGGAGTAGAGAATTCTATTACAGATCATTTGTCGCGTATGCAAATCACTAACATACAGGAGCTATCGATAAATGACTATCTATGAGACGACATGTTGTTAAAAGTCACAAACTCTGACTCGTGGTATGCAGCCGTCGTCAAGTTCATGGTCGTGGGGTTTGTGCCACCAGGAGAAAATAAGAAGGGTTGACCTACGAGAGCCACAAGCACTTGTGAGATGAACCTTACCTTTACAAAGTCTGTTAAGAAGGTCTACTGCGGAGAAGTGTTTTCGGTAGCCGAAGGCATGAAGATCATTGAGAGGTGTCATGCTACCCTAAATGGAGGTCACTATGGAGCATACAGGACACAAGCAATGATATGGTAGAGTTGATTATTTTGGCCAACAATGTATGTGTTGATGAAAAATCTGCGCTCGGCCGATGGTGCCAGATCTGTGTTGGTGCGAACTAAGTCGACGAACACAACGGCCTGGGAGATCTGCTCAACTCCAGTGCAGATCCAAAATATTGATGACATGCGGGCGTGCCAGTCAGTTTGATCCTGCAACTGACAACATAGATAAATATGTTGATCACTAGATAGTCAATTGGCTGACAAGCCAATATAGTAATCCAGCCGATGTCGATACTAGCCGATATTGATAGGGTTTTGAACTATTGGCTATTTGTAGATAATGATATAAATATAATCGGTTGATGATGATGTAATGACGCAATAATATAAACCAATAGAATCCCATCAGCTAATAATGATATGATAGACTAAGTGTTGATTCGAACATTAAAGCATACATCGGATGGAGATCCGATGTCGTTAAATTGAAATGATTAGATAACTAGTGAAACCTTTGT
Organism: Oryza punctata; assembly: GCA_000573905.2. Taxonomy (NCBI): domain Eukaryota; kingdom Viridiplantae; phylum Streptophyta; class Magnoliopsida; order Poales; family Poaceae; genus Oryza; species Oryza punctata. Next base: position 7,796,892 of record CM002499.2, on the reverse strand, counting down.
TGTCATCGGCTAAATCTAACTTGTTTATAATCCTTGTGAGCCGATGCAATGTCGATATAACTCATCGGCTGAAACCCCGATGAAACCCTTATTATAATCAAAGATAGGTTAGCCTTTATGATTCTAAGGGATGATGCATCGCAAAGTATGCAGAGAAACATAAAGTCTGAACAATTCAAGTCTTTGACTAGTTTTTAGGGTTGTCGATATCTTAGCTAATCTAATCTGGCAGAGCAACTTAGTTGATACCAGCAAAAACCCTAAAGCAGATCCTAGCCGATATAAGTAAATCGAGCTACCAAATTGGATTAACTAAGATATATGATAAATAGATAGGCAAGTATTTCAACCGAACCGGAGCGATCCAAGAGGTCGAAGCGATGTAGCTTTGAACAACTCCAATGTAGCCGATACAATTGCCAAGACCGACAGAACGTAGGACTTACCCCTTCGCCGCAGATTGAAAGTCGATGCAGCCCCGCGTCAAGTGCCATGTTCCGCCGGTTGATAAGTAAAACCGCGGAAAAGAGGGTGACGATGTGCCGAGTAGTTGTATTGATCGGGAGATAGATTACAGTGAACCCTGGGTGTACATATTTATTCCCATGGGTAGATATGAGTCCTTATAGGACAAGACACAACTTTCCTAAAGATAAAAGGAAAACATAAAGTCCTTATCAGACACTAAACACACTTTCCAAAACATAAAAGGAAACTAACAGACTCTTTCTAATTAATAGATAAACTACCATGTCGCATCTTCCTTGAACTTAGATTCTTCTAGATAAACTTCCTTTGATTAATTTCCTTAACTGAATCCATCAAGAATACAACTGCTGGCGACTGATAATGCCTATCGGCCGATTCTAGGACTCTGAAGCCGATACTGACTCTATGAGTATATCCTGGTGGCCATTGACTATATGTCCAAGTGGGTAGAGGCAATGCCATGCAGGGGCACGAACACCAAGCACGATCGCCGGATGTTCCACGACATTATGTTCCCTCCTTTTGGAACTCCGCGGATGGTGATAAGTGACGGACGGTCTCATTTCATCGATAAGACCTTCCGATGCTTTTTGTAAGAGCTTGGGGCTTGGCACAACATTGCCACTCCATATCATCCCCAGACAAGTGGACATGCAAAAACAAGCAACAAACAAATCAAGAATATTCTACAGAGAATTGGCAACATGGTGGGGAAGGCATGGAAGAACAAGCTACCTGATGCACTTTGGGCATATTGGACTGCTTATAAGATGCTCATCGTCATGCCACCATACCAACATGCCACCTTCTAGCAGAGTTGGAACACAGGGCACATTGCGCTATCCGGACTTGGAACATGGACCTAAAGGGAGCCGGACAACATAGGAAGATGCAGCTATCTGAACTGGAGGAATGGAGGGAAAAGGCCTACCACAAAGTCAAGATCTATAAAGACAAAACCAAAAGATGGCATGATAGGTTGATCAAGTACAAGGAGTTCAAGGTAGGGGACAAGGTGTTTTTGTTCAACTCAAGGGTGAAGCTTGTCGGACATGGAAAACTTCATTGTAAATGGATCGGCCCATATACCGTCGTCGACACCATCACATGGAGCCGTCACGCTGTGTGACAACGAAAGTAACATCTTCAGGGTAAATGGCCATCGTTTAAAAGTTTTCCTTGACCCGTTCGAAGTTGATCGTTGTTGACGATCGTTATAGACCAATTTCGACCATTAATATTCCCGGAAATAATACTTGCATGCAAACTTAATTAGAAATAATTCAGTTCCACTTGTACTTGGCAATATTTTTGTACACAGGAGATCACTATATAAATGATGGAGAAATGGTGGAAAATACATGATCAACCAATTCGACGTTGAGACATGGCGTACACATGGATAGATGGGCCCACAAACCCAATAAAACACCTACAAAGTGGCCCAACCACCATGCCACAAGAATGAGGACTCACGAGAGAAGGCCCAGGAGGAGGAATTGGGCCAGGGGAGACGGCGAGGGTTCGGCCGAACCTTGAGTTTGGCCTGGGCCAGCGGCCACTTTCTTGGTTTGGCCAAACCAAGAAAGTGGCCGCTGGCCCAAGCCCAAGCCGATGGAAGTTACAACCGACCTCCCAATGACGGTTGTACCGATTCTCGGACTCCCAACCGTCATACCATGGCTATAAAAGGACCTCCCATCCTCTCCTTCAACACACACCAAGAAGAATCAAGAAAGAAGCTCTCCTTAGCTCTTTTACTTTGTTCTAGCACTAGTGGAGTTAGAATTAGAATAGTTCTAGAGTTCTTCATGTTTTCCGGAGAATTCGGGTATGGTTCTAGTAACTATACGAACGTGGGAGCGCCAAAACTGGTACAACTGTCATTGGGAGATTGGTTGTAACTGCCTTCGGCTTGGGCCTAGGTCACCGGCCATTTTCTTGGTTCGGCCGAACTCAGGGTTCAGCCGAACCCTGCTAGCTCCCATTTCTTTCTCCTAGACCTTCTCTGGTGGGTCCTCAGTCTTGTGGCATGGTGGTTAGGCCCATTTGCAGATGTTTCATTGGGTTTGTGGGCTCATCCATCCATGTGTACACCACGTGTCAACCTCCGACTGGTTGAACATGTATTTCCCTCCATTTCCCCATCATTTATATGGTTGTCGCCTATAAGCAAATACATGTATGGGTATAAATACAAGACCCGCTAGGAGGAGAGGGGAGAGACACGTAACAGTTAGAATAGACACCAATACACGACACCCGACATCGATCTCATAAATAAGCCTATACATACCTAATCTGGTGCCTGCGGAGGCTAACTAGAGGGATCTAGCGCTATCTCTGATCTCGCCGAGTTCATATTCGGATAAAGACTACCCCGTCGCCGACTACGACTGGTGGTCCATGCCGCCGATCGAGGACGACTAGATAGGTTATCCCAAATATTGTACTTGAGTGATTCTGATAAATAAGAGTAACACTGGCTTCGGCCAACAGGAATAGAGCTATTACCTGTCAGTTGAGGAGGCCTGAACCTATATAAAATCCCTATCTCCTATCTCGTTTACCTCAATATCGCGTATACCCTAGTACCAACGATCCACGTAGTCGTGATTTACAACATCGACAATGAGGTTGTTTGAAAATTTCAAAATTTTGAATTTTTCCTCATCAGTGACGGTTCGTAACTACCACCCTTCACGTATAACTTTGTCCGTGAAGGATGGTAATTAATACCCATCACGGATGAGTGCTCTCATCTTTCACAGATCATCTCATTACACCCGTCACGGATGACATATTATTCGTGACGGGGTATGGTTGTGGCATGTTATAGGTCATCCGTGACGTATTAGAATTACAACCCATCAAAGATGACCTTATATCGGTGACAGGTCATCCCCGGTAGTTATATCTTAAATGGGATATTGTTTGAACAGTTAGAGATGAATCATCCGATACGAGTCGTATTAGTCCAACACGAATGACTCGAGAAGGATGCTCAGATATGTACCAGTATATAACTTTACCGAACAGCCCGATAAATTTCAAATGAATTAAAAACAATTCATTCAAAATATCGAACAGTATAAAAACTTTGTATGTACAAATATGTGAACTAAAAAACAAACTAACTACTCGTAAACTTTCTATTTTCTGTTAGTATAAATGGATAAACTTAATAACAGATGGTATAATGTAATAAGTAATTAAAAAGTTGAAACTAGAAAAATATATGTATCGGCCATTGAGGCCCATGGCTCCTGCAAGGAAAATAACAAGAGTGGCCAGTTGTTCTTGTGTTCACGACTTTACCTATGACAGTGTTTTTGTTTTTCACGTGGGAGCATACGCGCCGAGGAAAGGAAATCAGGCGTGAACTGAGAAACGGAAATCCGGATATGTTCGCTGACTTTGCTCCTGCAAACGTTCGTTAATTAGGTTTCTCGGCTACGGTATGCCTTCTTGTAGATGTACTTATTTAATTGGAAAAAGGTCCAAATACCCCCTTAAAAGTTTGGGTGAAAGTCCATCTAGCACCCTGAATTTTAAAACCGGACATCCAAATCCCTCAACTTTGTAATACCACTCATATTACCAGGTAAGTTTTGCATATTTTGAAAACTTACACGAACAAGTTTGAATAACTAATATAACACATTTGCATATCATTTGTTCTAAGTTATTAATTTATACTTATCCAGTGCTATCATATTATTATTATTATTATTATTATTATTATTATTATTATTATTAATATTATTATTATGTTAGTACTTATTTATAAGTGAGAACTAACCAGGTGTAAAAAAGATTTAAGTGGAGATTGTAATACATATGTCCAATGATGTGTATGTCACGTGATTAAACTTATATACAAATTCGATTAAAACCACTATGCAAAACCACCTTAATGGGTTATAAAAAAAGTATTGTAAAGTTAGGGGTTGAATATTCTGTTTCAAAAGTTCATGGTGCTACATGACCTTCCATCAAAAGTTTAATCAAAAATTTAGAGAGTATTTGGACTTTTTCCTATTTAATTTATTTACTCCTGAAAAAACTGGTTGTCAGTAGTCAGTTATTTTTATGTTCACTAACGGTAGCTAAAGAGACCAACCTACGAAAACATTTTTAGGACCAAAACAAAATAAAAATTAGGATCCTCTATCACTGTCCCAAATCACCAATCCCCCAATTCCCCAATTGCATGTCCCAAATCCACAATCACGTCCCAAATCCACAATCACTGTACCAAAACCCCAATTCCTAAATATCCAGTCACAACCACTGTCCCAAATCCTGGCGTGCTGGTCGATAGAGAAGTCGATGCTGTCAATGGCAGTGTCGTCAAAGGGGTCAAAGATGCCCTTCCGGGAGCCGCCGACGTCGTCGTTGCCAGTGAAGAGGAAGGAGATCGGGGGACCTCAGATCTGTCGGGTGAGAGGAGGAAAGATAATGAGGAAACAACAAGTTCAGATAAGACCGATTACCTTACCTTATGTATACATCAATCTAAGGTGTATGCTTTCTAGGTGAGATTTACATATTATATATTTGAACAAACTTTACTGCATTATGAGTTTTGTGTGTTTTCGTTTGCAGATGTTCTTGCTTGGGTGAATGGAAAGAGAACGAGCGCAATGATGGCATGGATGATTGAAGAAGTTAATAGGGGACCAAATCAAGATTTTCCTCCATTCTAACTCCTACATCACCACATCACTTTTGGTTCACAGAAAGCAAGAAATAAGTTTTACACATTCTGGATTTGGATTCGGGCCTCTTGGCAGCATCAACTTCAAACGGACCTAGGTGCTGATCTAGAAGGAATCTCAGGGCTCATGATTACTTGTTGGAGAGATTATGGAGTCTACTTTCAGATGGTTCTAGTCCCACGTTAAAATTCCTTCCAAGCATCCTGGAATATGCAAAACAGTCCATGTACCTCAACCAGTCTAAGTCTGATTTGGGCCTTAGGCCAGTAATTATGTTGTGGGATAAGCCCAAGGGGGTGGCGCCCTAGGACAACCCTAGGACATACCTAATCATATTTATTCTGTAGCCATGATAGTTTAGAGTGGGCTATTTCATAGATTATTTTTTCCATTACAATTTCGCAGCTAGTTCGGTTTGTAGAACCTCAACTTTGAGATCTTAATTATTCATCTGCAAACAGAGTTCCAATCTACCCTATTATTAGTTGTGTTCATTGATTCGAATGCGGAGTCATGAAAACGTTGTGCTTGCTCATCTTGGTTTGTAAGATTGCATCTTGGGCCACCCAGCCACAGTGACGGAGTTGTGCTCGTTGTCAGTCGAGGTCGTCTTGCTGCTCCTTGAGACGCTGTTCCTCCGCTTCATGCTACTGTCTCTCGGTCTTCGTCTCTGGGTTGAGCACGACGAAGATGTCATGGGATGGATGGCTCGTTGGAGAGATGCTCCCCGAACTTTCCAGATCTAAGTCCAAAAGCCTAGCGAATGTGTCGACGACACCAACCCATCTGAAGCTGAGTTCGGGCGGCGTGTGAGGATGATATTGTGGCGCCTGAGGACGCCTGGTTAGACTAAAGTGCGATACATCCCCGGTGCCAGAAACAGGGAGGTAGCCGGCTGTGCAGAAGTCAGTGGAGGGAGCGGCGAAGTTCTCGAGCCTATGTGGATGGTGTTGATGAAAAAACACACACTGGCCTGAGAGATTTGCTTTACTCTAGTGCAGGTCCAAAGTTAGTTCTTTAGGTTCGAGGGCGTGCTAGTTGATTTGATCCTGCAATCAACAAGAAGAAATATGCAAAATACTAGTAAATGATAGTCCATCGGCTAGCTAGCCGATTTCATATCGTATGTGAGCTAGCCGATGCAATAAAGCATGAATCGGCTGTAAGGTATAGTCAATGATAAAACTAACCCCAAAACTAGTATATCGGCTGTAAAGATTAGTATTACATAATTAATATATCAATATTACTTTAGAAATAGGCAATTGGGATAGATCGGATTGAACCGAGACAGTATAAATTGCCCAAGTCTAAAATAACATGAAATAACGATTATATAAACTCATGTCCTAGCCGATATCTAGATTTAAGCATGTATCGGCTATAGCTCCGATACAACCTTATACTAGTGTTGATGCAGAAAACACACACTGGCCGGAGAGATTCGCTTTACTGTAGTGCAGGTCCAAAATTAAGCTTTTAGGTTCAAGGGCGTGCCAGTTGATTTGATCCTGCAATCAACAAGAAGAAATATGCAAAGAATATTAGTAAACGATAGACAATCGGCCAGACAGCCGATTTCGTATCATATGTGACCTAGCCGATGCAATAAAGCATGGATCGGCTGTAAGGTATAACCAAATGAGAATATAACCTTAAAACTAGTATATCGCCTATAGATATCAGTGTTATGTGATCAAAGAATCATTATTGCTTTAGAAATAAGCAATTTGTATAGATCGGACTGAACCGAGACAGTATAAATTGCTTAAGTCTATTGCAACATGAAATAATGATTACATAAAACTCATGTCATAGCCGATATCTAGATCCAAGTACATATCGGTCATAAATCCGATACAATCTTATGATAAAGCAATGAAATATAGATATAGAACATTAAACAAAGCATAAAACCATGTCAAATATTCTAATTAGATAAGATCGGCTGAAACCCTGATACTATCCCTATCGACAACCGTCAAGCAAGCTGGAAATCATGATTCTAAAACAACTTAATAGATTGGACTTAACCAATGCAGCATTAAGTATAAAAGAAGCACAACATCTAGGAAAACAAGCCAATAGTCATCAAATCAGGATGGTGGATACATCATATAACATGAATCAACAAAGTAAACAAGCCGATACTGACAAAACCCTAAAAAGGATCTAGCCGATGTAAGAAGATAGCATTGTTGATCTAAGCTATATGACATATATAATAACTCGGAAGTTTACAAGATAGAGTTAGAGTATCATGAAGATGTAAGCACTAACTCCAATGATGCAAACAGCCATAACAAGATATATCTTTTCGCGGAGGATCAAATTGATGCAACACGACTCGAAAGCACAAGCTTGTAGGGAAATAGAAAACAAAGGTGGCGATGCGCCGAGATTGATTGAACGTATGTTGTTATTATTTACAAGACCTCGGGATTATATTTATACCCGAAAATACAAACATTTTCCATTACGGACACGAATCATATTATCCTAATACAAATCCAACTAACGAACAAGTCCCATAGGCGGACTCTTGCCGGTAAAATCTATAAGGAAATTACATAAAATAACCTAATTAATAGATACAATTGCCTCCTCAGGACTCTATCCGTGCATGACAATCCGTATGAAGCACCCTAACACAACCCGATGATGTGTACCGAGTAACGTTACCGAAATCGGCTCAATCGGCGAACCCTGTCCGACTCTGATTCTGCCGATCCAGTCCGCAGCCGATTCGGACTACAGCCCATTCTCACTCTGTTTCCGATACGATCTAATCTCCTCGATTCTCTTTGATTCTATCTTCATCTCCGATACTTGAATTACCAAATTTGGTCGTCAACACATGCCCCCAAGTCCGGAATATTTGGTAATGTTTCGGGTTTGCCAAATCTTATCTCCGAGAGAATATCGCACTTTCCGCTTTTGACCGTTACCGCTCTGCTTTAAATACCTAACCGACGACCCCGAGAAACTTCACACCGTTATACTGTTCCACCGCTTTAGCGATTCTCATTTTCTCTCACTCCGGCGATCCCCGCGGCGCATCAAGGCAATCTCCAGGTAACCTCCTGCTTGTCCAACCTCCGCCAGCGAAAATGTCTTCCTCATCTGCTCCTTCCTCCGCACCATCAGTCGAGTATGCAGAGGTAAGTTCCATCAGCTAGATCTCTTTTCTACTCATCAGATTTACTTTTCCGCGATCTGAGTATGTTTTCTTTCTCCTCTGCTCCATTGTTTTGGCATCTCGCAAACTTCTGGTGGCTTCTGGGATAAAATAGGAATCGGCCAAGCACTAGCTCTAACGGTAGCAAATTCGGCCAAGGATGAGCCGCTGATGGCTTCTGCCGCATACTTCTGGTCCAACACCATCAATGCTTTTATGTTTAATCTAGGACCAATGACCCCAAATTTGTTAGATATTACCATGCTGACTGGACTAGATATCACTTCATCGGCCAACCCCATGATATGGAAGTCCAAGAACAGATTTGATTTTAAGACTAAGAGTATAGGAGGATGGTCTGGATTTATTTCAGCCAATATGGGTCAAGGTTTAGTTTCCCCCAGAGAGCACACTGCTTTTTTGTTGATGTGGCCGGAGAAATTCCTCTTTTGTGGATCTAGCTGTGGTCCCACCTCCAACTGGCAGCACATAGCCAAAGCCCTTGAGGAGAAGAAACAGTTTCCTTTAGGAAAAATCCTGATCGGCTATCTTTATCAAACTCTGAGCAAAGCATCGGCTAAGTTAGCCATCGGCTCCGTAGTTAGTGCAGGTGGCCCTTGGTGGCTACTGCAATCTTGGTTGAACCTAGTGGCCATGAAAGCTGTTAATAGGCTAGCTCTGACAGAGGCAGAATTCCCAAGGCTTGAGCCGATCACCGACGAAGATGGAGAAGAAATCACCCATCGAAGGTGTACATCATTTGGGGAATATGGATCTACACCGGCCGATGCTGGAGCAAAGCTATCAGCTGAGTTACTGAAGGACTGGTTCTTCGGTTTCTACGATGGCTTTCAAAAGAATGCTAGAATTTGGTTTTCAATGAAGATTCAACCAATTTTGAATTGCCATCGGACTTCAGATTTGAAGAGATTAACCATGAAAGATTTCAGAAGTCCAGAGAAGTATTCACTACTGCCATCAGCCCATGCATCCTCCCTGTCGGCATTCATCAAGGCAGAAACATCAAAGTATCTTATGAATTCTATCACCCAATGAGCTCGGCTAGACAGTTTGGTATGGGTCAGCTGCCAATCGGCTTGTGGTTTGCCGATAAAATCCAATGCAGAGGAGAGATAACTTCAAGTCTGATGATGGATCGGCTACTCATCATCCCAGGGCCTCCCCTCAGCAGCATCAACAATATTGAGTTAGTCATGTTCAGGAGTAGGTCTTTTACTGCATGGTGGGCTGAATGGAAGCAACATCTCTTCCACCAATCGGCTACAGTCTACATGACAGATCTCTTCCCTGACATGATCCCTCAGGTAAACTCCTTTATTTCTTCTATCAAGTCCTATTTTGAATTGATCAGCCGATTCTACTTTTAACTTTATATGCTATTTTTACTTTTACAGACCACAGACTCATCACCTCCTCGCACAAGCAAAAGTGGAAGGGACATTGAATATGCTGCAGGGCTGCTACCCAATGGATGTGGCCTAGCTCCTCACAGCATCGGCTACAATGCCCCCAAGACATCAAGTCTGCTCCAAGGACAAATAAGGGAACCAGCCGATGCAGGCAGGAAAAGGAAAGCCAAAGCATCAACTGCTATGCCACCAGCTGCCAAGAAAAAGTCCAAGAAACAACCACCTCCACCAGCTGATGATATCGATGAAGCTTTGGATGAAGCGGCGAGCAAGCCATAGATGAAGCTGCAGCCGAATTGAGCGATGTAGGAGAGAAAACACCAACAGCTTCCCCAGCTCCAAAAAAAGGACTCCTACAACTCCAGCTGCTCCAGCAGTATTTTCTCGGCAACCTAGAGTAAGATCATCTCCTTTATTATAAAATCTCTTCATTTATCATTAGTCTCATTATCCAAACTTTGCACTTTGCAGAAGAAAAGACCAGTCGAGAAGAAAAAACCAGTACTAGTATCGGCCAAACCAACTCCTCAAACCCCTCTGGTAATTTTAGTCTTAAAATTTCAAATTTACTCATAGCCAATACTAGTTAACACTTGTTGAAATCATTCAAAATTTATAAGCCTCCTTCTGCACCATCGCCTCCAGCACAGCCAATCTCAAGTGAACACACTGCATCGGCTATAGGCAGCCACCACGTTGTGGAGGAAGAAATTGCTGCTCCTGCTGTTCCTATAAGTCTTGCATCCTTAAAAATTTAAAATCGGCTATAGAAAATTCACTGTTACTTATATCATCTTCGTTTATCTTTCTTGCAGGTCTTAGCCGATTTATTCTCTTTTGACATTAAAGACTATTTTAATGAAGAAGCAGAAGGAGAAACAACGAGCAAGGCCTTAGCTCCTCTAGCCGATGATGTAAAAAGAAATCTGGAGGATATCTCTCATCGGCTAGAAGCATCCCTTGATAGCTTGGTGGTTGACTGCAGTTCTCTTCGCGCAAGACTCCAAGAAATCCAAGCTCTAATCCCAGACGATCTATCCAATGCCATCACTCCAGCTGTATATCTTGAACAACATCAATTCAAGCTGACAAAAGCTAGACAGAGAATAGCAGATCGGCTAGAAAAGAAGAACATTGAAGCTACAATTCAAGCAAATCGGTAGCTCGTGCATGATGAGAAAACCAAGCTTGATCAACTAGCTGAAGAACCGATTAAAGCTGCTATAGATCAATTGGAAGCCGAAAGGATCGATCTCTTAGCTAAGCTCGAGAAGCAGAAACTAGCCGATCTCCCAAAGGCAGTTGGAGAACAAAAGGCAAAACTGAGATCGGCTATAAAAAATGTTGCCAACATGACCAAGTCCCTCAAGATCATTCCTGGAACCGATGCACAAGACGCCCAAGCAATTGCAGAAGTTGAAGAAATTCGACAAAGAGCGATATCAGCTATCCAGCGCTACCTCTCTCAGTAATATCATGTAATAGGGACTTAGAAAAGTTTTGTAACCAACTCTGTAATCGGGTAGAAAGACTTCATTTGTATTATACATATTATGATATCATTTAGCCAACTAATATATTTTGCTTCGAAATCCCACATTTTTCGTCTGATATATGCCCCACTAATTTTGGCATGTTGATAAACAAAAACAAAATTAGTGATGACTAAAAGTGATACATCCAATATCAGCCAATGCACATCGGCAGCGACAGCCGATTATGACAAAAAATCTAAGGGCGATATGAACTATATCGGCCATGAATAAAATTGGCATAACGCAGCCGATTATGATCCAATCCAAACACTTGGATAATATTTCTTCAAGTATTTTCCATTAAGTGCTCTTCCAAATACTTCTCCATCAAGCCCTTTCAACATATAGGCCCCTTTAGAAACGCATTTGTGTAGTTGAAACGGCCCTTCCCAATTTGGTGACCACTTGCCAAATTTATTATCTCTGGCCCCTATCGGCAACACCAATTTCCAAACCAGCTCACCCTCTTCAAAATATTTAGGCACAACCTTTTTGTTATAATGCCTGGCAACTCGCTCCTTATCTTTCCTAACTTTCTCAAGAGCTCGCAATCTAGCTTGAACCAAATCTTCTGACTCATCAACCATCAAATTATGATAATCATCGGTTGTTAACTCATCTTGTAAAGAAACCCTTCTGGAGCCGATGTTGGTTTCCCAAGGTAACACAGCTTCATGCCCATAAACCAATTGATAAGGAGGTACCTGAATTGTACCATGAGAAGCCATCCGATTGTACCACAATGCTTCGGCTAAAATAGTATGCCACTTCTTGGGATATTCGGCTATTTTTCTCTTAACCAGCTTAATCAAGCTCTTGTTTGATGCTTCAGCTTGCCCATTTGCTTGTGCATAATATGGTGATGAATTCAACAACTTGATCCCCATGCTATCGGCAAACTGAACAAACTCATCAGACACAAATATAGAACCTTGATCAGTTGTGATTGTTTGTGGCAAGCCAAATTGGTATATAATGTGTTCCTTGACAAATTCAATAGCATCTTTTTGCTTTCAACCTTTTCAAAAGAATTGCCTCAACCCACTTAGTAAAATAATCGATTGCAGTCAATATGAACTTATGCCCTTTACTTGATGGTGGATTGATCTGGCCGATCATATCAATACCCCAACCTCTGAACGGCCATGGCTTGATAATAGGATTCATAGCCGATGTTGGTGCTCTCTAAATTGCTCCAAATTTCTGACAATCTTGACAACCTTTGTAATACCTGTAACAATCCTCCAGCATTGTCGGCCAAAAAATATCCAACTCGTCGACTTAACCATCTCATCTTGTGAGCCGATTGATGTGTCCCACAAATACCCTCATGAACTTCGCACATGACAACTTTTGCTTCTTCCATATTCAAGCATTTCAAAAGAACCCCATCATTCGTCAAATAGTATAATTATCATCCAAAATAACATATTTGAGAGCTTTATATTGTAATTTCCTTGAAACCGATCTGGAAGGATTCTTCAAATACTCAACGACATCAAACCTCCAATCGTCGGCTGGTATGCAAGCCACTTCTACTTCAATCCCTTGTAACATCGGCTTGTAGCCTGATGCACCTTGAGCTAAATCATTGGCCTCAACATTTTGCTCCTTAGGAATATGTTTTAAAGTAACTATCTTGAAAGTCTTCATCAGCTCTTGACATTTCTCATTGTAGACCATCAAAATATCATTTTTCCATTCATATTCCCCGGATAACTGACTTATCACTAATAATGAATCTCCCATGATTTCAACAGCATCGGCTTCAACTTCTCTCAATAACTGCAATCCTTTGAGAACAGCTTCATATTTTGCTTGATTATTTGTAGAGTAAGGCTTGATAGTAAAAGCAAACTGAAAACTTGCCCCCCTAGGCGATATAATTACAAAGCCGATACCACAACCATGAGTGCAAACAGATCCATCAAAGAACAAAGTCAATGGCATAATATCAACATTATCAACACTGGTATCCCTGTGTTCAACTATAAAATCGGCTATTGCTTGACCTTTAACTGCCTTAGCCGATTCATACCTGAGATCAAACTCTGACAAAGCAAAGATCCACTTCCCAATCCGTCCTTTCTAAACTGGAGCCGATAGTATGTATTGTACTACATCGGCTTTACATACTATGATGCACTTATTGGGAAGCAGATAATGTCTCAATTTTGTACAAGAAAAATATAAACACAGGCATAATTTCTCCAAAGGTGAATACCTTGTTTCTGCATCCAAAAGACGTCCACTAAGATAGAATATGACTCTTTCCTTCCCCTCAACCTCTTGGATCAAGACTGAGCCGATTGAATTCTGATCGGCTGACAAATATAGTTTGAATGGAATCCCTTTCTGTGGTGGTATGAGAACTGGAGGAGTGCTTAGAAATTCCTTGATATTGTCCAATACTTGCTGCTGCTTTTTTCCCCAGACATATTCTTGATCGGCTTTCAACCTTAACAACGGAGTAAATGGTTCTATTCGGCCAGACAGATTCGATATGAAACACCGAACAAAATTTATTTTGCCGATCAATGATTGCAACTTGGTTTTATCTTCTGGAGGTTTTATATCTTTGATTGCCTCAATACTCCTCTGAGGAATCTCAATCCTTTGACCAGCCGATACACCAAAAGCACACTTAGTAGGATTCATCTTCAACCCATACTTCCTTGCTCTTTCCAAGACTTGTCTCAAATCGGCTATATGTTCATCAACATCCTTAGACTTAACCACCACATCATCGATATATATTTCTACCAACATGCCGATCAGATCATGAAATATGTAGTTCATAGCCCTTTGATAAGTTGCACCAGCACTTCTCAAACCGAAAGTCATAACCACCCACTTAGACAAGCCGATTGCACCAGGACATCTAAAAGCAGTCTTGTGAATATCTTCTTCAGCCATGAAAATTTAATTATAACCAGCATTGCCATCCATGAAGCTGATAATTTTATGTCCAGATGCTGCATCGACAAGTTGATCGGCTACTGGCATTGGGTATTCATCTTTCAGTGTAGCCTTGTTTAAATCTCTGAAATCAATGCAAACCCTCAGCTTGCCATCTTTCTTGATGACTGGTACTATGTTAGAAATCCACTCAGCATATCGGCATGGTCTGATAAATTTAGCATCATAGAGTCTTGTAATTTCGGCCTTGATAGCATCATACATTTCGGCTTTACAACGTCTTGGAGGTTGTTTATATGGCTGATAGCCTGGTTTGATAGGTAGCCGATGTTCAACTATCGATCGGCTAGGTCCTAGCATTTCATAATATTCCCAGGCAAAACAATCTCTATACTCTTTCAAGAGTGCTATAAATTTACATTTAAACTCTTTTTATAAACCCTTACTAATATATGTCGGCCTAGGCCTATCACCTGGTCCAATATCGATTTCTTCTAGTTCATCGGCCGACACAAAACCTTGTCCTAGCTTGCCGTCGAGATCATCAATAGTGTCCTTTGTGTAGAAATTGGAACCCTTCACGGCACCCTCAAAACAAGAATTGGGGCTCTCCATCTCCTGTTGGCTCTATGGCATAATCAGAAACTTTTAAGTAATCTATTTGCCAAACTTTTCCAGATAAACAATCAATTCCTTCCATCTCCCAAACAGATAAATTGGCACTAGCTACGTTGACTGACCTGTCGGCTGGCACGATTTCAATTTGGTCTCCTTGCCATTGAATCAAACTTTGATGCATCGTTGAGGGAATACAACAATTAGCATGGATCCAATCTCTTCCCAGCAACAGACTATAGGAACCCTTCCCATCAACGTGGTAGTAATCGTTTTACTGCCGATAGTTAGCTCCACATTCAAAACTCCTTTGGTTTCAGATGGATTCCCGCCAAAATCCTTTAGAACCATGTTGGTCTTGATCAAGTCCTCTGAATTCTTCCCAAGCTTCCTGATGTTGAATATGGCATTAGATTCACAGCTGCTCCTCCATGGACTAGCATCTTTGACATCGGCTTGCCATTGACAAATCTCTTAACATACAGTGGCTTGAGGTGCCGATGATCAGTTCCTTCAGGCTTCTCAAAAACAGCTTGCTGTGGAATAGCATCAACCTAGCCGATGGCAGATTTTCTTCTTGTTCGACGACTTGCTCAATTGCATATTCGGCTGGCAACATAAAAACCATGTTTATGGCAGATGACATCACCTCTTTGCCCTTTTGTTGCTGGTTCTTGTTACGATCGGCTTTAACTTCATCGGCTCACACCACTTTGCTCTTCACGCGCCAGACTTTCTTTGTTCTCTGCCTCAGCCGATGTTCAATTTCTCCTTCAACCTCCTGGAATTGTTCCCTGTTTCTCATCCTTTGAACTCTCCTCTTTTGATTCTTAGTGAAGATTCCAGTAGGGCACCCTCGTGGCTGCATTTGCTTGGACTCTCTAGGTGAATCATCTCCATCATTGTTCTGTTGCATCGGCCCAAGTCTTCCATGAACCGGTAGTTTTGTGTGAATCGGCCGATGTACACTTGTACTCTGTCGGCTTGGTCTTTCGATGAATTGTGCATCAGAATCGCTGCATCCAGAACAATCTTCAACAGATGGAAGTCTCATACCCTTATTCCAGCAAAATCTAAAAAATTCACAACTCCAATAGGGATCAAAATATCTTTCATCATCATGAGAATATGACTCCTCTACCCTCTGACGTCTTTTTTGGTACTTATTGATGATACCAGCCGATCTGATGTTCTTGTCATAATTTTACCTCCATTGTCATTATATCCAGAGTGCACCATGTTGACTGGAAAAGGATGTCCATCTATCTTCATCGGCCTCTTGGATTCATCTATCTTGATCTTGCCTTGCTCAATAGCCGACTGGATCTGTTGTCTGAATATCTTGCAATCATTAGTGTCATGGGATCCCGTGTTGTGCCACTTGCAGTACTTCCTTCTCTTCAACTTCTCAGCCGATGGGATGACATGTCCTGCTGGCAGTTGAATCTATTTTTCTTGAAGAAGATCAAAAATTTTGTCGGCTTTAGTAATGTCGAAATCAAATCTTTCCTCTTTTCGTGAATTCTTGACCCATTGGCAGACCACCGTCTTCTTGTTTCTAGCCCACTCGGTTGCATTGATTTTTGGGTCATCATCTTCAGAATCAGAATCATAACCGTAGACATTATTGACATTATTTGCCTTCTTGACGAATTTTCTAGCCTCCTGAAATCTTGTCTCATGAGCCGACACCTTCTGAGCTAGATGAGCCAAACTCTCAAAATCTTGAACTGAAAATCTTTCCCTTATCGGCGCCAACAAACCTTAGAAGGCCAAATCGGCTAACTGAGAATCTGGAACTGATTCATCAGATTTCGGTTTGATTGCCGTGAGGTCAGATAGCTTCATCTCTTGAATACCACTGAAAAAGTATTTATGAAATTGTTTCTCCAGATCGGCCCAACTTCTGATAGAATTATAAGGTAAAAATGAAAACCAAGTGAATGCCGATCCAGATAAAGAGAGTGGAAAAAATCTAACTCTGAGAGCCTCTGTAGCTGATGCTTCACCGCATTGAGCTAGAAATCAGCTAACATGTTCATAAGTAGATACATTATCTCGCCCTGAAAATTTGGAGAAGTCTGGCACCTTGTATCGGTTTGGCAATGGTACCCGATCGAAGTATTCTGGGTATGGATGCCGATACATGTTACCATTGTCCTTCAGCTTGAGTCCAAACTATTCCCTCATGACATCAGCGATCATATCGGTCCAGCGTTGATGCGGTGTTGCTCCACCAAATTGCTGCTGCAATGAATCCATCTGGCCGTATTGGATCGGCTAAGGTCGTGGTGAGTGAGGTTGATAGACGTGATTGAAGCCAGCCAATATGCCTTGAGGTGGTATGTATGGAAGTTGCTCTGTGCTGTATTGCTGGCTTATCGGCTGAGTAATTCAAATCGGCTGTTGTGGAACCGAAGGGATTTGATAAGAAGTGTCGACAACTGGCGGTTTTGGGTTGAGAATACTCATTAGCTGCTCTGGTGTTAACTGAGTTGATGCTTGCCCCCCAGTGATCGGCTGTGACCTGGTCAAAATTGTTCGAATATTTGAGCTTGAGTATGGAGCCGATGGAACCTGGGTTTGAAGCAGTTGTTGACCCCTTTGATTCCCGCCAATGTCTGTCTTCACAGTTCTGTATCCTGGGAATGTGCCGTCTGGTAAATATATTGGTCCCTTAGCCTTTTCCTCGGCTATCGTCCCGTCAACCACCGACTTGATCATATTTGTCAAAGTGTTCACGAGTACTCCAGACTTGTTGACTAAAGCATGATGTACATCCGAATCGATACGATCTTGCAGTGTATGGAGTTCTTCATCAGTTGATTCGACCTTGGGTTCTTTTTCTTTTTCTTCTCCTGTAGCGTATGTACATGGATCTTGTTTCACGAACGTCGGTAGTTTGACTTTAGTTTTTTGAACAACCATGCCTTGCCGAGTGACTGTGAACGAGTGCAGATATTGTTTTTGAAGCTGATCCAGCATCTGTCTCATCTCTTCTCTCCGCTCTTCATTCAGTTGCTCGACCATGATCGGCAAGATGTTCTCTTCTGAAACGTCGGTGATGTTTGGAGACATGATGACACTTGGTCCCACTGGGCGTGCCAAAAGCGTGTTTATGCAAAAAACACACACTGGCCTGAGAGATTTGCTTTACTCTAGTACAGGTCCAAAATTATGCTTTTAGGTTCAAGGGCGTGCGAGTTGATTTGATCCTGCAGTCAACAAGGATAAATATGCAAAGAATATTAGTAAACAATAGACAATCGGCCAGACAACCGATTTCATATCGTATGTGACCTAGCCGATGCAATAAAGCATGGATCGGCTGTAAGGTATAAGCAAATGAGAATATAACCTTAAAACTAGTATATCGGCTATAGATATCAGTGTTATGTGATCAAATAATCATTATTACTTTAGAAATAAACAATTGGTATAGATCGGACCGAACCGAGACAGTATAAATTGCTTCAGTCTATCGCAACATGAAATAATGATTACATAAAACTCATGTCATAGCCGATATCTAGATCCAAGTACATATCGGTCATAAATCCGATACAATCTTATGATAAAGCAATGAAATATAGATATAAAACATTAAACAAAGCATAAAACCATGTCAAATATTCTAATTAGATAAGATCGGCTGAAACCCCGATACTATCCCTATCGACAACCGTAAAGCAAGCTAGAGATCATGATTCTAAAACAACTTAATAGATTGGACTTAACCAAGGCAGCATTAAGTATAAAAGAAGCACAACATCTAGAAAAACAAGCCAATAGTCATCAAATCAGGATGGTAGATACATCATATAACATGAATCAACAAAGTAAACTAGCCGATACCGACAAAACCCTAAAAAGGATCTAGCCGATGTAAGAAGATAGCATTGTTGATCTAAGCTATATGACATATATAATAACTCGGAAGTTTACAAGATAGAGTTAGAGTGTCATGAATATGTAAGCACTAACTCCAATGATGCAAACCGCCATGACAAGATATACCTTTTCGCCGAGGATCAAATTAATGCAGCACGACTCGAAAGCACAAGCTTGTAGGGAAGTAGAAAACAAAGGTGGCGATGCCCTGAGATTGATTGAACGTATATTATTATTATTTACAAGACCTCGGGATTATATTTATACCCGAAAATACAAACATTTTTCCATTACGGACACGACTCATATTATCCTAATACAAATCCAACTTGCGAACAAGTCCCATAGGCGGACTCTTGCCAGGAAAATCTATAAGGAAATCACATAAAATAACCTAATTAATAGATACAATTGCCTCCTCGGGACTCTATCCATGCATGGCAATCCGTATGAAGCATCCTAACACAACCCGATGACGTGTACCGGGTAACGTTACCAAAATCGGCTTAATCGGCTAACCCTGTCCGACTCTGATTCTGCCGATCCAGTCCGCAGCCGATTCGGACTACAGCCCATTCTCACTCTGTTTCCAATACGATCTAATCTCCTCGATTCTCTTTGATTCTATCTTCATCTCCGATACTTGAATTACCAAATTTGGTCGTCAACAACTAGGATATTTTCTAGTAATAAATATATTCAACTATAACCAATTATATTGGTAGCAAGCTCAATATATTTATATTAGATTAGATCCTAATATAAGGGGCAGATATAGAACATTATACAAAGCATAAAACAATGTAAAACATCTATACCAGGTATGATCGGCTGAAACGCCGATATTATCCTTATTAACAACCATAAAATAGGCTACAGATCATGACTCTAAATACGACTTAATAGGTCGGACTTAACTGATGCAGCATTAAGTATAAAGAGAACCATGACATCCAGAAAATCAAGTCAATGATTGTCCTTTTGTTACATTATATAATCTAAACCAACAAGATAATCTAGCCGATATCGATGAAACCCTAAATAGAATCCAGCCGATGCAAGCAGATTGCATTGTCAATCTAAATTATACAATGTATATGATAACTCGGAAGTTTACAAGATAGAACTAGAGTGTCATGAAGCTGTAAGCACTAGCTCTGATGATGCAAAACCGCCATAACAAGACCTACCTTTTTGTCGAAGATCAAACTGATGCAGCACGACTCGAAAGCACGAACTTGTCAAAAAGTATAAAACAAAGGTGGCGATGCGCCGAGATTGATTGAACGTCTGTTGTTATTATTTACAAGATCTCGAGTCTATATTTATACCCGAAAATACAAACATTGTTCATTTCGGACACGACTTATATTAACCTAATACAAATCTAACTAACGAACAAGTCCCTTAGGTAGACTCTTACCGTGATTATCTGTAAGGAAACTACATAAAATATCCTAATTAATACATACAATTGCCTCTTCAGGACTCTATCCGTGCATGGCAATCCGTATGAAGCACCTTAACTTAACCTGATGACGTATACCGAGTCATATTATCATAATCGGCTAAATCAACTAACCTTGTCCGACTCAAAATCTATCGATTCTGTCCGCAGCCGATTCGGACTTCAGCCGATTCGGACTTCAGCCGATTCTTGCTCTGTTTCCGATACGATCTAATCTCTTGGATCTTCTTTGATTCTATCCTTATCTCCGATACTTGAAATACCAAATTCGGTTGTCAACACATGCCCCTCAAGTCCGGAATATTTGGTAATGTTTTGGATTTTCCGAATTCAATCTCCGAGAGAATATCGCACTTTCCGTTTTCTGACCGTTACCGCACCGCTTTAAATATTAACCATCACCTCCGAGGAAATTCACACCGTTAAACCGTTTCCACCGCTTCAACAATCTTCATCTTCTCCTTCTTCGGCGATCCCCTCGGTGCAACAAGGCGATTTAAAAGCGACTCTGTCTTCATCCATCTTCCGCCTGCAGCAATGTCGTCCTCCACTGCTCCATCTGCCACTCCATCGGCTGAGTATGCAGAGGTAAGCCCTTATCGGCTAGATCCTTTCCTTTATGCAGTAGATCGATTTTTCTTGGTCTCAATCTATTTCCTTTTTTTCTATGTTTTTCTATTGTAGTATCTCGCAAACTTAATCGCAATCCCTAGTCTGAACCATGAGCACCATTATTTTCTTGGTCCAATCGGCAACCCTGATCCTACTGAATTCATCCTCGCCGAAACCAATCGAATCCCATTCAGACTAGCAAACCCGAGTCTAGGGCATTGGAAAAATACTTTTAAATCCTGGCCCTCTCTGGAGAAAAGCTGGCCCGCATGGTACAAACGTATATCGGCTAGCAAACAGAGCCACTGGGATGTGTTAGGAATCGGCCAGGCTCTTGCTCTTACAATGGCCAATTCGGCTAAGGACGAACTATTAATGGCTTCTGCTAGCTACTTTTGGTCCAACACCATAAACGCCTTTATGTTTAGCCAAGGGCCGATGACTCCAACTTTACTTGATATCATTATGCTCACTGGCTTGGACATTACCTCATCGGCCAATCCCATCACTTTGAACTCCAAGAACAGATTCGATTTCAAAACCAAGAGCATAGGAGGATGGTCTGGGTTTATCTCGGCAAACATGGGTCAAGGTTCTGTTTCCCCTCGAGAACACACGGCTTCCCTGTTAATGTGGTTGGAAAAATTTCTCTTCTGTGGATCAAGCTGTGGCCCAACTTCCAACTGGCAACATATAGCCGAAGCCCTTGAAGAGAAAAAACAATTCCCCTTAGTAAAAATCCTCCTTGGCTACCTATACCAGACACTGAACAACGCATCGGCTAAGATAGCCATCGGCTCTGTAGTCAGTGCAGGCGGTCCCTGGAGGTTACTGCAGTCTTGGTTAAACCTAGTGGCCATGAAAGCTGTGAATCGGCCAGCTCTAACAGAAGCCGAATTCCCAAGATTAGAGTCGATCATAGATGAGGATGGAGAAGAAATCATCCATCGAAGGTGTACATCCTATGGGGAATATGCATCGACACCAGCCGATACTGGAGCAAAGCTATCGGCTGAGTTATTGAAAGATTGGTTCTTTAGCTTTTATGATGGCTTCCAAAAAGATGCTAGAATTTGGTTTTTCTATGAAGACTCAATCAACTTTGAATTACCATTAGACTTCAGATTTGAGGAAATTAATCATGAGAAATTTCAGAAGTCTAGAGAAGTTTTTGCTACTGCCATTAGTCCATGCATCCTCCCTGTCGGTATCTATCAGGGCAGAAATATCAAGGTGTCTTATGAGTTCTATCACCCAATGAGCTCAGCTAGGCAGTTTGGTATTTGTCAGCTGCCAATCGGCTTGTTCTTTGCTGCTCCAATGCAGAGGAGAAATCACATCCACTTTGATGATGGACGGGCTGCTCAACATCCCTGGACCTCCCCTTGGCAGCATTGACAACATTGATCTAGGCATGTTAGACCTATTTCCTGACATGATTCCCCAAGTAAGCCTTTTACTTTTTGCAAACGTGTGCTTTAAATTTGTCAACCGATCCTGTACTAACTTCATCCCATCTCTGTTTCTGAAGATGACAGACTGATCTCCTCTTCGCACAAGCAATAGTGGCAAAGATATTGAGTATGCTACAGGGCTCCTGCCAAATGGATGCGGCCTAGCTCCACCAAGTATCGGCTACCATGCCCCCAAAACTTCAAGTCTACTTCAAGGATAGATAAGGGAGCCAGCCGATACCGGCAGGAAAAGAAAAACCAAGGCATCAGCCGTTATTCCATCGGTTGCAAAAAAGAAGTCCAAGAAACAACCAGGCGATGATCTGCCAGACATTGAAGAAACCTTAGATGAGGCAGAGGTTGAAAAAGCTATTGATGAAGCCGCAACTGAACTCAGTGATGTAGGAGAAAAAACTCCATGGGCTTCTCCAGCCCCAAAAAGAACTCCTCCAACTCCTGCTGCTCCAGCTGTGTTTTCTCGGCAACCAAGGGTAAAACAACCTTTTAATTACACAATTTCTTCATTACCGATCTCCTTATTTAAATTTCGGACATTGCAGAAGAAAAGACCAGCCGAGAAAAAGAAACCAGCTCCAACATCGGCCAACCCGACTGTCCAAACTTCATCGGTAATCCTCAACTTTTAAAACTTTAGCGTTACTTTAGTCAATATTAATCAACACTTGTTAAACTATGAAAACTTGACAGCCTCCTCCGCCACCATCGCCTCAAGCACAGCCAATCTCTAGCGAATGCACTCCATCGACTGTAGGTAGTCACCACATTGAGGAAGAATAAGCCGCTGCTCCTGCTATTCTTGTAAGTATTATATCCCCAAAAATCTCAAATCGGCCGTATAACATGCTCTGTTACTTAGATCCCTTTAACTCTTCTTTTTGTAGGTCTTAGCCGATCTGTTCTCCTTTGACGTTAAAGACTATGTTGATGTGGAAACAGAAGGAGAAACAACGAGCAAGGCTCTATTTCCTCTAGCCGATGATGTAAAAAGAAATCTTGAAGATATATCCCATCGGCTAGAAGCATCCCTAGACAGCTTGGTAGTTGATTGTAGCTCTCTCCGGGCAAGACTCCAAGAAATCCAAACTCTGATCCCGGATGATCTGTCCAACACTATCATTCCAGCCGTATATATTGAGCAATATCAGTTCAAGCTGGAGAAAGCTAGACAAAGAATATCTGATCGGCTAGAGAAGAAAAGCATCGAAGCCACAATCCAAGCAAATCGGCAACTTGTGCGTACCGAGAAAGAAAGACTTGATCAACTTTTTGAAGAATCGATCAAATTTAGATCAACTAGAAGCCGAAAGGATAGATCTCCTGGCCAAACTTGAAGAATGCAATGCTAAGATTGCACTGGAGAAACAGAAACTAGTCGATCTCCCAAAAGCTGTCGAAGAGCAGAAAGCAAAACTGAAATCGGCTATTAAGAATGTAGTGAACATGACCAAATCCCTCAAGATTATTCCTGAAACCGATGCTCAAGATGCCCAAGCAATTGCTGAAGTTGAAGAAATTCCGCAAAGAGCAATATCAGTCATCCAGCGCTACCTCTCCCAGTGATAGCATGTAATAGGAACTTAGGAATTTTTTTTGTAATCGGCCAAAAACCTTTGATACTTATGTAATACATACTCTGATCCTATGCCGATTAATCCATAAGTTCCATTGAAAATCCTTAATCTACGTTGAAAATCCATAATTTGCGTTGAAAATCCATAAGTTGCGTTGAAAATCCATAATTCTTGTGTATATATATGTATGCCCCCTTAATTTTTTACATGTTGACAAACATGGACAAAATTAAAAAATTTTACTAAGCGCGATATAACATATACCGGCCATCATACATCGGCACAAGACAGCCGATTATGACAAAATAAAGGTCTAAGGGCGATATGAACTACATTGGCCATCTATATGAATCGACAGAACACAGCCGATTATGATCCATTCTAGTCACTTGGGTAATACTTCTTCCAATATTTTCCATTAAGTGCACGACCAAAAATTTCTCCATCCAATCCTTTTAACATATAAGCCCCTTTAGAGACACATTTATCAATCTGAAATGGTCCCTCCCAATTCGGTGACCACTTGCCAAATTTATTATCTCTTGCTCCTATCGGCAACACCAATTTCCAAACAATCTCGTCCACCTCAAAAGACTTTGGCACAACCTTTTTATTGTAATGTCTAGCAACTCTTTCTTTATCTTTTCGAACCTTTTCAAGACCACGCAATCTTGCCTGAACGAAATCTTCTGACTCATCAACCATCAAATTATGATAATCATCGGCTGTCAGTTCATCTTGTAAAGAAATCCTCCTGGAGCCGATGTTGGTTTCCCATGGTAACACAGCTTCATGGCCATAAACCAGTTGATATGGAGGTACTTGAATTGCACGATGACAAGCCATCCGATAGGAACACAATGCTTCAGCCAATATAGTATGCCACTTCTTGGGATATTCTGCAACCTTCCTTTTAACCAACTTAATCAAGCTCTTGTTAGATGCCTCAGCTTGTCCATTTGCTTGCGCATAATATGGTGAAGAATTCAACAACTTAATCCCCATGCGATCGACAAAATTAACAAACTCATCAGACATAAAAATTGAACCTTGATCAGTTGTAATTGTCTGTGGCAAACCAAACCGGTATATAATATGTTCTTTGACAAATTCAAGAGCATCTTTGCTGTCAACCTTTTTCAAAGGAATTGCCTCAACCCACTTGGTAAAATAATCAGTAGCAACCAATATAAATTTATGCCCCTTACTCGATGGTGGATTGATCTGACCGATCATATCAATACCCCAACCTCTGAACGGCCACGGCTTGATAATAGGATTCATAACCGATGCTGGTGCTCTTTGTATTGCTCCAAATTTCTGACAATCTTGACACCCCTAGTAATACCTGAAACAATCTTCCAGCATTGTTGGCCAAAAATATCCAACTCTTCTAATCAGCTATCGCATCTTGTGAGCCGATTGATGAGTCCCACAGATACCTTCATGTACTTCACACAAGACAACTTTTGCTTCTTCCAGACTCAAACATCTCAAAAAAATTCCATCATACGTCCGATAATATAATGTATCATCCAATAGAACATATTTGAGAGCTTTATATCTTAACTTTCTGGAAACCGACTTAGAAGGATTCTTCAAATACTCAAATATATCAAATCTCCAATCATCGGCTGGTAGGCATGCAACTTCTACTTCAACTCCTTGCAACATCGGCTTGTAGCCTGATGCACCTTGAGCTAAATCATTAGCCTCAACGTTCTGCTCCCTAGGGATATGTTTTAAAGTAACTATCTTGAAAGTCTTCATCAACTCCTGACATTTCTCTTTATAGACCATCAAAACATTATTCTTGCACTCATATTCCCCAGATAACTGACTTATCACCAATAATGAGTCACCCATGATTTCAACAGCATCGGCTTCAACTTCTCTCAATAGTTGCAATCCTTTCAAAACAGCTTCATATTCAGCTTGATTATTTGTAGAATAAGGCTTGATAGTAAAAGCAAACTGAAAACTTACCCCCTAGGTGATACGATCACCAAGCCAATACCACAACCATGAGTGCATACAGAACCATCAAAGAATAAAGTCCATGGCATGATGTCAACATTATCAATACTGGTATCCCTGTGTTCAACTATAAAATCGGCTATCGCCAGCCCTTTAACTGCCTTAGCCGATTCATACATCAAGTCAATTCTGATAAAGCAAATATCCACTTCCCAATTCGCCCCTTCAGAACTGGAGCCGATAGCATATACCGCACTACATCGGCTTTACATACCATTGTGCACTCATTGGAAAGCAAATAATGCCTCAATTTTGTACAAGAAAAATATAAACAGAGGCATAATTTTTCCACAGGTGATTACCTCGTTTCTGCATCCAAAAGTCTTCTACTGAGATAAAATATGACTCTTTCTTTACCTTCAACCTCTTAGATTAAAACCGAGCCGATAGAATTCTGATCGGCTGACAAATATAATTTGAAGGGCAGCCCTTTTTGTGGTGGTATGAAAACTGGAGTACTCAAATATTCCTTGATATTGTCCAATGCTTGCTGTTGTTTTTCTCCCCAGACAAACTCTTGATCTGCTTTCAATCTTAAAAGTGGAGTAAATGGTTTTATTCGGCCAGACAAGTTTGATATGAAAAGCCGAACAAAATTTATTTTGCCGATCAGAGATTGCAAGTTAGTCTTATCTTCTGGAGGTTTTACGTATTTAATCGCTTCAATACTCCTCTGGGGTATCTCAATACCACGCTCATGCACCAAAAATCCAAGAAATTGTCCAGCCGATACACCAAAAGCACACTTAGTTGGATTCATCTTCAAACCATACCTCCTTGCTCTTTTCAGTACTTGTCTTAAATCGGCTATATGTTCATCAACTTCCTTAGATTTGACCACCACATCATCAACATAGATTTCTACCAACATGGCGATAAGATCATGAAATATATAATTCATAGCTTTTTGATATGTAGCACCAGCACTTCGCAACCCAAAAGTCATAACAACCCACTCATATAAGCCGATTGCACCGGGACAACTGAAAGCAGTCTTGTGAATATCTTCCTCTCCCATAAAAATTTGATTGTAACCTGCATTGCCATCAATGAAGCTGATAATTTTATATCCAAATACTGCATCAACCAGTTGATCAGCTACTGGCACTGGGTATTCATCTTTCGGTGTGGCTTTGTTCAAATATCTGAAATCAATGCAAATCCTAAGCTTGCCATTTTTCTTGATGACTGGTACTATATTTGAAATCCACTCAGCATATTGGCATGGTCTAATAAAATTAGCATCATATAGTCTTGTAATCTCGGCCTTAATAGCATCGTACATGTCAGCTTTACAACGCCTTAGAGGTCGTTTGTATGGCCAATAGCCTGGTTTGATAGGGAGCCGATATTCAACAATCGATCAGCTAAGTCCTGGAATTTCATAGTATTCCCAGGCAAAACAATCTTTATATTCTTTCAAAAGTGCTATTAATTTACATTTAAATTCGTTTGATAAACCTTTACTAATGTATGTCGGCCTAGGCCTATCACCTAGTCCAATGTCAATTTCTTCCAACTCATCGGCTGACATGAACCTTTGTCCCAGCTTGCCGTCGAGATCATCAACAGTGTCCTTTGTGTAAAAATTAGAACCCTCCACAGCGCCCTCAAAACAATAATCGGGGCTCTTCATCTCCTGTTGGCTTTATGGCATAATCAGAAATTTTTAAGTAATCTCCTTGCCAAACTTTTCCAGATAAGCAATCAATTCCTGCCATCTCCCAAACAGATAAATCGGCACTAGCTACATTGACTGACCTATCAGCTGGCACGATTTCGATTTGGTCTCCTTGGCATTGAATCAAACTATGGTGCATTGTTGAGGGAATACAACAGTTAGCATGGATCCAATCTCTTTCCAGCAATAGACTGTAGGAACCCTTCCCATCAATAACAAAGAACGTGGTAGGAATTGTTCTGCTGTCGATGGTCAACTCCACATTCAAAGCTCCCTTAGTCTCAGATGGATTCCCACCAAAATCTTTCAGAATCATATTGGTCTTGATCAAATCCTTTGAATTCTTCCCAAGCTTTCTGAAGGTTGAATATGGCATCAAATAGACAGCTGCTCCTCCATCGACTAGCATTTTTGACATCGGCTTGCCGTTGACGAATCCCTTGACATACAGTGGCTTGAGGTACCGATGATCAGTTCCTTCAGGCTTCTCTAAAACAGCTTGCTGTGGAGATAACATCAATTTAGCCGATGACAACTCATCTGATTGCTCAACAACTTATTCAACTGCATATTCCGCTGGTAACATGAAAACCATATTTATTGCAGATGACATTACCCCTTTGCCCTTGTTCTGGAGACTTCTTTCCTGATCGGCTTGGACCTCATCGGCTGGCACTACCTTGCTCTTTGCATGCCAAACTTTGTTTGTTTGCTGCCTTAGCCGATGTTCGATTTCTCCTTCAACCTCCTGGAATTACTCCCTGTTCCTCATCCTTTGAACTCTTCTTTTTTGATTCTTGGTAAAAATCCTAGAAGGGCACCATTGTGGTTGCATATTTTTGGGCTCTCCCTGTGAGTCATCTTCATCATTATCTTGCTGGATCGGCTCAAGTCTTTCATGAACTAATAATCTTCTCTGAATCGGCCGGTGCACACCTGCACTCTATCAGCTTGGTCTTTGAACATATTGAACATCAGAATTACTACACCCGAGGCAATCCTCAATAGATGGTAACCTCATGCCTTCGTTCCAACAGAATCTAAAAAAATTCACAGCTCCAATGGGGATCAAAATACCTCTCATCATCATGGTGATATGACTCCTCTTCCCTCGGGCGTCTTTTTTGACACTTGTTGATCATACCAGCCGATTTAATATTTCTGGTGTAATTTTTACCTCCATCGGCTTGATTCTGGTTAAATCCAGAGTGAACCATGTTTACTGGAAAAGGATGTCCATCTATCTTCATCGACCTCTTGGATTCATCAATCTTGATCTTTCCTTGCTCGACAGCCGATTGGATCTGCTATCTGAAAATTATGCATTCATTGGTGCTGGGAGATCCTGTATTGTGCCACTTGAAATATTTTCTTCTCTTCAGCTCTTCAGCCGATGGGATCACATGTCCTGCCGGCAATTGAATTTGTTTCTCTTGAAGAAGAAGAACAAATATCTTGTCAGCTTTGGTAATGTCAAAATCAAATCTTTCTTCCTTTCCCGAATTCTTGACCCATTGGCAAACTACTGTCTTCTTGTTCCTAGCCCACTCGGCTGCATTGACTTCTGGATCATCATCTTCGGAATCAGAATTATAGCTGTAGATATTGTTGACATTCTTGGCTTTCTTGATGAATTTTCTACCCTCCTGGAATCTTGTTTCATGAGCCGATACCTTTTGAGCTAGATGAGCTAAGCTCTCAAAATCTTGAGCCGAAAATCTTTCCCTTATCGGCGCCAACAATCCCTGGAAGGCCGGATCGGCTAACTGTGAATCTGTCAAGGCTAGACTATAACACCTGTTTCTCACATCTCTAAATCTTTGAATATAATCTGGTACTGATTCATCTTATTTTTGCTTGATAGCTATGAGGTCTGACAATTTCCTCTCTTGAACACCACTGAAAAAGTATTTATGAAATTGTTTCTCCAGATCGGCCCAGCTTCTAATAGAATTGTAAGGCAAGGATGAAAACCATGTGAATGCCGATCCGGATAGGGAGAGTGGAAACAATCTGACTCTGAGGGCTTCTGAAGCCGATGCTTCACCACAATGAGCTAGAAATCGGCTAACATGGTCATAAGTTGACACATTGTCTTGCCCTGAGAACTTGGAAAAATCTGGCTCCTTGTATCGGTTTGGCAATGATACCCGATCAAAATATTCCGGATATGGGTGCCGATACATGTTGCCATTGTCCTTAGGTTTAAGTCCAAATTGTTCCCTCATGACATCAGCGATCATATCGGCCCACGGCTGCTGAGGTGTTGCTGCACCATATTGCTGTTGAACTGGATCAAACTGGCCGTACTGAATAGGCTGAGGCCATGTGTAACGCCCTAAAAATTCGACCAACAAAAATCGAAATCCTAAAATGTGGACCCTCAAAAGCTTTTTAAAATAAATTGCATAATACCGGACTCATTCGCGTTTTATTGAACCTTACTGTAGATTAATCGAATGTGTATTATAGGGAGGTAACTAAATATGGTGACATGAAGTTAGGAGGGCATTTTCCGGCATATACATAAAAATGTACACAAGTGTAGGAGGCTAGGCATAAATCCTAAGTATTAAAATATATTGGCGTACGTACGAATATATGGGGCTAATAGGTAAAAAGAGGAAAGAATAAAATGTATATATATAAATAATAGTAAATAAATTACCACAAATATTAGGCGATATTGATCACATTAGTTTGGTTGACTTTACATAATTTTTAGAATAATTTTTGTGGAGAATTAACCCCCAAAAGCCCACAAACACCTGCCGGCACTATTCATGGGCCACCACCTGTTCAGCCCGGGCCCCTCCCCCACCCACGCCCTCGCGCTTGCCCCGCCGCCGCGCTCGCGCCCCGCAGGTCGCCGCTGCCGCGCGCGCACGCCTCCCTGCCACACACGCCCGCGCGCTCTCGCGTCCCGCGCCGCTCGCTGCCGTGCGCCACCCACCGCAGCCGCCGTCCCGCGCCGCCCGCCTTGCCGCTGCCGCCGCCGTCCCGCGCCGCACGCGCGCGCGCCGCCCACGCGCGCCGGACCCGCCGCCGCAGCTGCCGTACCCTCGCGCCCGCATGCGTCGCCCCACGCCATGCGCCCGCACGACGCCGCCCGCTGCGCCGCGCGCGCCATGCCGTCGTGCCGGCCGTACGCGCCCACGCCGCCGCACCATACCGCCCGCGCCGCCCCGTACGCGCCCACGTCGGCCGTACCCCGCCGCGCCACGCCGCCCTGTACGTGCCCACGCCGCGCGCCATACCGCCGCGCCGCACGTCGCCGCCCCGTACCGCCCACGCCGGCCGTACCGCGTGCCCTTGCCACCCATGCCGCGCGCGTCATCGCCATTGCCCCCCCCCGCGCACTATAAAAACCACCCCACCCCCACACCACCGGCCATCCTCCTCCTCCCTTGTTTCTCCCCATTCTTCCCTGCCTCCCGAAACCGCCTCGCCGTCGCCGCGCCTCGCCGACCGACGAGCACCGGTAAGCCCCCCTTGCCCCTCCTTCCCTTGGTCGGCCGCATGAGAGAGAGAGAGAGTGGCGCCGGTGAGCTGTGAGAGAAGAGAAAGGAGAAGGAGGAAGAAGAAACAGGAAGGAAGAGAGAGAAGAGAGAGAAAAAAAGAAAGAAGGAGGAAAAAAAAAGAAAAGGGAAAAAGAAAAGAGAAGAGAAAGAAAAAGAAAATAGAAGGGGGAAGAAAAATAAGGGAAAAATAAAATTATACCTAGAAAGGGAATTTAGAATAGAGGATAAAATGGAAGAAATAAATTTAGGATAAAACCGTCGATTATTTTGGAAACTCGTACAAGGAATTAAATAGGATAATTTAAAGGCGAATGTTCACTTAATTTAGTAGTTCGTTTAATGATTATCCTTGCGGGACGTTTAGTCAAATATTTAGATTTTAATTTTTAGGATTTACCAGCACGCGTATATACTAATTAGTTAAGTATAGAACTTTTAAATTAAGCGTGGCCATTAACGTTTATCGTAATAACCGTTTAATCGTCATTTACTTTTACCCCGTCAATTAGGTTATACGCTTAAGTAGCCATTGCAATCATTTAGTAGATTACCGGTCACCAAAGGTTGTGTATTATTATCGGATCTAACATAGGCGAGTCGCGTAAGTCAACCGGATAAATGTTCTATTTGGCTAATTGGGGGCAAAGGTATTGACCATCGGAATGGAACTATTTCATAAATAATAATAGGAGCAAAGTCAACATTCGACACCCACGTTAGATTCATTTCTTTAAATTGGATTTTTGTCGGATTTTAAATGAATTCTGAGCGAATTCAATTCCTTTCGCGCATAACTCTAGACACCGAGGGAGCTGTGAGTCCGACCGAAGACCAAGAACAACCGGACTTCGAGCAAGGCAAGTCATCACTATCCTTGAACATATTGATCCCAAATTGCGAAATTATTTTGTTTGCAAATAAAGTTGCATGCAATGATGAACATCCTACTTGTTGTTATGCCATGCCTTGAATATTGTTTACCCCAAATCCCCTTGTAACCGTGTTTACGTATGAGTCCCTAGTCAATTATGACAAATGCTTCGTAATGCTATTCTAGAATCATGCATACTCATATTTATCAAAATGATATATGCTTGGGCAATTACCTTTGGGAAGGTAATTGAGATGCGGCATGTGGAGACATGAGCGCCACATTGCCATGATATGATGACATAATTGGTAAAAAGAGAAATGAAACTAAACAATTGTTTTCGACCGGGGCGGATGGTGGATTTGGGTGGTATCTGGGAAAGGCTAGTACCGCCCCCGGTCAGTTAAGGACCGAGGTATGAAGTTAAGCATGAAACGACCCTCGTACAACCGCACTTCTCGGATGGGTATAGACCTAGCGGACTAGATAGCCGAGCAGAGGCAGTATCCTTGCATAGATGGTTCACCCCCGTGCGAGAGGCAGGTGCGCTACGGTGGGGCAGCCGTTGAGGTAGGGCCGCGATGCGTGCCCTATATCGGTGTCGCCATTGGTAGGACTGCCACGTGTGTTAGAGTGAGAATCTAAACTTAAACTAAAAACTTTACGTGCGTGTGAGACTTCCCTTCCCGGGAGCGCCAGAACTCCTCTCACTGGTAGAAATAGATACGCCTAGAGTGCATGAGGATGATAGTTCATGGAGCGGGTACTGCCAATGCAAGGTTATCGAAAGGCTTTGCCGTGACGTGTCTCATTCGTTGGGACTTCGGCTCATTTGTTGGGCAAGTCACAGAGTGCGGGTAAAGTGTACATCCACTGCAGTGTGAGTAAAACAATCTATTCGAATAGCCGTGCTCGCGGATATTGAGCACCGGGACGTGCATTACACTTGGCTAGACTCTAAATTGTTAACCTGTGTGGGATGGGATATTGCATGATGAGTTTTATGCTGTTGGAGCCACTTCCTGAGAGCAGGAAGGTGGACGTCCACAGAAAACCATGACGACCAACGGCGGGAAGCCATCCTTGGGATCACAATGTATGGTAGACAGAACCATCGTTGTTTAATTTGAACTCTAGTATTAAAACTGGATCAGTCATGCTAGGTCGTAGGTTTTTGAAAATGACTGCAAAACTAGCTTTATGCAACTGAGCCTTTGCCTCGCCTTGAATAAAATCCTTCATATGCATCGTTGCCGTGGTGACTTGCTGAGTACGGTTGGTACTCACCCTTGCAATTATAAACTTCATCAGAAGCCGAAGATGACACCGCGGAGGATCCGTACGCCTACTACGAAGAAGATGCAGAAGAAGAGGGTGCCCACTAGGTCTAGATACGGTCGTTGCCTGTGGCAATAGCGATGCCGCTGCCTTCGCTCCGCTACTTATCTATATTCTGCTTTTGGACTGTATTCCGGACCGTTTGGTCCTTTGTTCTAAAACTACGCCTTCGGGCCTATGGTGTAATAACTCGTACACGACGCATATGTTTGTGCTTTGGTAATTCAACTATGTATCGTGTGTGCCAAACTACTTGATCCAGGGAAATGGCACAGAATACACGCGTGATTCCTGTTGCAAAACGGGGGTCCTTACACCATGGAGAATGAGGTTGATAGATATGATTGAGGTTAGCCGATATGCCTTGAGGTGGCACATATGGAAGTTGCTCTGTGCTGTACTGTTGGCTTATCGGCTGAGTAATTCCAATCGGCTCTTGTGGAACCGAAGGAATTTGATATGAAGTGTCGACAACTGGCAGTTTTGGGTTGAGGATGCTGATCAATTGTTCCAATGTCAGCTGACTTGAAGCTTGCCCCCAAGTGATCGGCTGTGGCCTTGTCATGATTGCTGGGATATTTGAACTAGAGTAAGGAGCCGATGAGGCCTGGGTTTGAAGTGTCTGTTGACTCCTGCCAATTTCTGTCTTCACAGTTCTGTAGCTTTTTCTTCGGCTATAGTTCCATCAACTACTGACTTGATCATGTTTGTTAACGTGTTCACAAGTACACCAGACTGGTTGATGAGGGCGTGGTGCACAACTGAATCGATACGATCTTGTATCGTGTGGAGTTCTTCATCACTTGATTCAACCTTGGGCTGCCTGTCCTTTTCTTCACCTATTCCGGATGTACTTGGATCTTGCTTCACTATCATCGGCAACTCAACTTTAGTCCTCTGAACAACTGTGCCTTGTCGGGTTACCGTGAACGAGTGCAGATATTGTTTCTGGAGTTGATCTAGCATTTGTTTCATCTCCTCTCTCTGCACATCGTTCAAGTGCTCGATCGTGATCGGCAGGATGTTGTCGTCTGAGACTTCAGTAATGTTTGGTGACATGATGACACAAGGTCCCACCGGGCGTGCCAAAAGCGTGTTGATGCAAAAAACACACACTGGCCCGAGAGATTTGCTTTACTCTAGTGCAGGTCCAAAATTAGTTCTTTAGGTTCGAGGGTGTGCTAGTTGATTTGATTCTGTAATCAACAAGAAGAAATATGCAAAATACTAGTAAACGATAGTCCATCGGCTAGCTAGCCGATTTCATATCGTATGTGACCTAGCCGATGCAATAAAGCATGAATCGGCTATAAGGTATAGTCAATGATAAAACTAACCCCAACACTAGTATATCGACTGTAAAGATTAGTATTATATAATCAATATATCAATATTACTTTAGAAATAAGCAATTGGGATAGATCGGACTGAATCGAGACAGTATAAATTGCCCAAGTCTAAAATAACATGAAATAACGATTATATAAACTCATGTCCTAGCCGATATCTAGATTTAAGCATGTATCGGCTATAGCTCCGGTACAACCTTATACTAGGATATTTTCTAGTAATAAATATATTCAACTATAACCAATTATATTGGTAGCAAGCTCAATATATTTATATTAGATTAGATCCTGATATAAGGGGCATATATAGAACATTAAACAAAGCATAAAACAATGTAAAACATCTATACCAGGTATGATTGGATGAAGCCCCGATACTATCCTTATTAACAACCATAAAACAGGCTACAGATCATGACTCTAAATACGACTTAATAGGTCGGACTTAACCGATGCAGCATTAAGTATAGAGAGAAGCATGACATCCAGAAAATCAAGTCAATGATTGTCCTTTCGGGATGGTAGATACATTATATAATCTAAACCAACAAGATAATCTAGCCGATATCGATGAAACCCTAAATAGAATCCAGCCGATGCAAGCAGATTGCATTGTCAATCTAAATTATACAATGTATATGATAACTCGAAAGTTTACAAGATAGAACTAGAGTGTCATGAAGCTGTAAGCACTAGCTCTGATGATGCAAACCGCCATAACAAGACCTACCTTTTTGTCAAAGATCAAACTGATGCAGCACGACTCGAAAGCACGAACTTGTCAAAAAGTATAACACAAAGGTGGCGATGCACCGAGATTGATTGAACGTCTGTTGTTATTATTTACAAGATCTCGGGTCTATATTTATACCCGAAAATACAAACATTGTTCATTACGGACACGACTTATATTAACCTAATACAAATCCAACTAACGAACAAGTCCCTTAGGCGGACTCTTACCGTGATTATCTATAAGGAAACTACATAAAATATCCTAATTATTAGATACAATTGCCTCTTCAGGACTCTATCCGTGCATGGCAATCCGTATGAAGCACCTTAACTTAACCCGATGACGTATACCGAGTCATATTACCAGAATCGGCTAAATCAGCTAACCCTGTCCGACTCGAACTCTGTTGATTCTGTCAGCAGCCGATTCGAACTTTAGCCGATTCTTGCTCTGTTTCCGATACGATCTAATCTCTTGGATCTTCTTTGATTATATTCTTATCTCCGATACTTGAATTACCAAATTCGGTTGTCAACAGATGGATAGGATCTGTTGCCAAGGGCGTGACACGTACCGAAGCCAGCCACAAAATGCCTACCTTGCAGGTGACGAGATTGAACATCTTGAAGCAGGAGATGGCGCTCGCCGGAAAGCGTGACACCAGGCGTTGGTCGATTACATCCCGACTCGTTTGCATGAGCTTCCCGGTGTGGTTGGTGGTCAAGGGCAGCGACCCGAAAGTGAACTGAACACTAGCGGCGAGGATAAGCGGTTGAGCGATAACCACTCCGAAAGGAACCACCTCCTCTTCGTGGAATGAAAATCAAGTGCACCCCTACCTGGCGCGCCAACTGTCGATTCTAGTGATCGGCAATATAATTTATAGGGTGCACAAGATCAAAGAGAGATGGTGACACAGACATTTATATTGGTTCAGGCCCTCAATGCAAGGTAATACCCTAGTCCAGTTGTTAGTATATTGGATCCGCATCAGTGTGCTCAAGTCAGCAATGGAGTGACCGATGACGCGTATGTGGAGAATGATAGCGCGTGTTAGGGTTCCCCGGTGCCCTTTACATACTCATAGGGTTGCTGGGCAGATAGGGTACGTTATCCCTTATAATTTGGGTACCTACCATTTATTTACACGACATTGATTGCTTTATCTTTCATCCCTTTCTTAAAGTATAAGTAAGCCGCATGGGCTTTACGACACTCGATCCATCCCATGCACCACCACCCAAGGCCTTGGCATGGGAACCCGGTGTTGACGATGAAATTTGGTAAGCAAATCTATCTGCAAGGATCGGAAACACAACATAGTCCGAAGCGGATTTGAAAATATGCAAGGATATCGGAAACAGAGTGCGCATCGGCTGGAGTCCGAATCGGCTGTGGACTGATCGGCGGAGTCAGAGTCGGGCTAGGTTAGCCGATTGAGCCGATGTCGGTAATATGACTTGGTGTACGTCGTCAGGTTATGTTAGCGTGCTTCATATGGATTGCCATGCACGGGTAGAGTCCTGAGGAGGCAATTGTATCTATTAATTAGGATATTTTATGTAATTTCCTTATAGATATTCTCGGTAAGAGTCCGCCTAAGGGACTTGTTGGTTAGTTGGATTTGTATTAGGATAATATGAGTCGTGTCCATGATGGACAAGGTTTGTAATTTCGGGTATAAATATAATCCCGAGGTCTTGTAAACAAAAACAACACACGTTCAATCAATCTCGGCGCATCGCCAAACCTTTGTTTTCTATTCTCGACAAGTTTGTGCTTTTGAGTCGTGCTGCATCAATTTGATCTTCGGCGAAAAGGTATATCTTGTCATGGCGAATTACATCATTAGGGCTAGTGCTTACATCTCTATGACACTCTAGTTCTTTGTTGTGATTCTCCGGGTTATCATATATGTTATATAACTTAAATTGGCAATGCAATCTACCTATATCGGCTAGATCCTTTCTAGGGTTTCATCGATATCGGCTAGATTACTTTGTTAATCTAGGTTATATAATATATCCACCATCCCGAAAAGGCAACCATCGGCTTGATTCTTTAGATCTCATGCTTCTGTTTATACTTAATGCTGCATTGGTTCAGTCCAACCTATTAAGTCGTATTTAGAATCATGGTATCTAACCTGCTTCATGGTTGTTAATAAGGATAGTATCGGGGTTTCAGCCGATCTTACCTGTTATAGATGTTTTACATTGTGTTAAGCTTTGTTTAATATTCTATATCTGCCCCTTATATCAGGATATAATCTAATGTAAATATATTAAGCTTGATATCAATCTAATTGGTTACAGTTTAATATATTTATTACTAGAAAATATCCTAGCATAAGGTTGTATCGGAGCTATAGCCGATACATACTTAAACCTAGATATCGGCTATGACATCAATCTACATAATTATTATGTCATGTTACCTTTAGACTTGGGCAATTTATACTGTCTCGGTTCAGTCCGATCTATCCCAATTGCTTATTTCTAAAGTAATATAGACTCATTGATTATGTAACGTTGATCTTTTCAGCCGATATACTAGTTTTAGGGTTAGTTCTATCAATGACTATACCTTACAGCCGATCCATGCTTTATTGCATCGGCTAGGTCACATACGATATGAAATCGGCCCTATGGCCGATTGTCTATCGTTTACTGATATTCTTTGCATGGTTTTCTTGTTGATTGCAGGATCAAATCAACTGGCACGCCCTTGAATCTGAAACCCTAATTTTGGACCTGCACTAGACTAAAGCAAATCTCTCTGGCCAGTGTGTGTTTTTTGCATCAACACGCTTTTGGCACGCCCAGTGGGACTCGTGTCATCATGCCCCCAAACATCACTGAAGTCGCAGAGGACAACATCATCGCGGTTACACCCGAGCAGCTGAATGATGAACAAAAGGAAGAATTGCGACAACTGCTGGATCAACTCCAAAACCAGTATTTGCATTCCTTCACAGTCACCCGGCAAGGTACGGTCGTCCAAAGAGCTAAAGTCCAAGTACCGACGATCGTGAAGCAAGACCCAGGTACTTCTGGATCCGGAGAAGAAAAGGATAAACAAGTGAAAACCGAATCGAGTAACGAAGAATTGCACACATTACAAGATCGCATCGATTCGGCTGTACATCATGCGCTAGTCAACCAGTCCGGAGTACTTGTCAATACCTTAACAAACATGATCAAGTCGGTGGTCGATGGAACGATAGCCGAGGAAAAGGCTAAAGGACCTATTTATCTACCAGACGGCGCGTTCCCAGCATATAGAACCGTGAAGACAGAGATCGGTGGAAATCAAGGAAATCAACAAGTGCTTCAAACCCAGGCTCCATCGGCTCCTTTCTCAAGTTCAAATATTCCATCAATTCTAACCAGATCACAGCCGATCACTGGGGGGCAAGCATCAACTCAATTAACACTAGAACAATTGATGAGTATTCTTCATCCAAAACCGCCAGCTGTTGACACATCTTACCAAATTCCTCCGGTTCCACAACAGCCGATTGGAATTACGCAGCCGATATAGTACAGAGCAACTTCCTTATGTGCCACCACAAGGCATATCGGCTGGCTTCAATAATCTTTATCAGCCTCACTCACCACGACCTCAGCCGATGCAATACGGCCAGATAGATCCAGTACAACAGCAGTATGGTGGAGCAACACCTCATCAACCCTGGACCGATATGATCGCTGATGTCATGAGGGAGCAATTTGGACTTAAACCGAAAGATAATAGCAACATGTATCGGCATCCGTATCCAGAATACTTTGATCGGGTTCCGTTGCCAAACCGATACAAGGTGCCAGACTTCTCTAAGTTCTCAGGACAAGACAATATATCAACCTACGAGCACATTAGCCGATTTCTAGCTTAGTGTGGTGAGGCATCGGCTACAGAAGCTCTCAGAGTTCGCTTATTCCCGCTTTCCTTGTCTGGATCAGCATTCACTTGGTTTTCATCATTGCCATATAATTCAATCAGGAGCTGGGCCGATTTGGAGAAACAATTCCACAAGTACTTTTTCAATGGAGTTCAAGAGATGAAGCTATCGGACCTCACAGCTATTAGACAGAAATCAGACGAATCGGTTCCAGATTATATTCAACGATTCAGAGACGTGAGAAATAGATGTTACAGCCTATCTTTATCGGATTCTCAACTAGCCGATTTAGCCTTACAAGGTTTGCTGGCGCCGATCAGAGAGAGATTCTTGGCTCAAGACTTTGACAGTTTAGCACACTTGGCTCAGAAGGTATCGGCTCACGAAACAAGATTTCAAGAGGCTAGGAAATTCATCAAAAAGGCTAATAATGTAAACAATGTCTACAATTATGATTCTGGCTCTGAAGATGAAGACCTAGATATCAATGCAGCCGAATGGGCTAGGAACAAGAAGACGGTGGTCTGTCAATGGGCTAAGAATTCGGCTACAGAGGAAAGGTTTGACTTTGACATTACCAAGGCCAATAGGATCTTCGATCTCCTTCTTCAGGAAAAACATATTCAACTGCCGGCAGGACATGCCATCCCATCGGCCGAAGAGTTGAAGAAAAGGAAGTACTGCAAATGGCACAACACAGGGTCTCATCACACTAATGATTGCAAAATTTTTAGGCAACAGATCCAGTCGGCTATCGAACAAGGAAAAATTAAGATTGATGGATCCAACGTGGTGAAGAAGCCGATGAAGATAGATGGACACCCTTTCCCGGTTAATATGGTGCATCCTGGATACAACCGGAACACAGCCGACGGAAATAAAGACCACACCAGGAGTATCAGACCGGCTGGCACAATCGGCAAGTATCAAAACAGGAGCCAATGGCAAGAGGAGACATATCCTGATGAGGAAGAAAGATATTTTGATCCCCATTGGAGTTATGAATTCTTCATATTCTACTGGAACGAAGGTATGAGGTTACCATCTATCGAAAATTGCCCTGGCTGCAGTGATCCTGACGTCCAGTTCATCCAAAAATCAAGCCGACAACATGCAACAACACATCAGCCAAGACAATCAAGGTTGTCAGTACATGAAAGACTTGGGCCGATGCACCAAGACGATGATGAAGATGACTCACGTAGAGAATCCAAGCCAATGCATCCCCAATGGTGTCCTTCTGGGGTATTCACCAAAAATCAAAAGAGAAGAGTTCAAAGGATGAGGAACAGAGAGCAATTCCAGGAGGTTGAGGGTGCAATTGAGCATCGACTGCGGCAGAAAACGAAGAAAGTATGGCGCGTGAAGAGCAAGGTGGTGCTAGCCGATGAAGTCAGAGCCGATCGCAACAAGGGAAAGGAAGTGATGTCATCTGAGATAAATATGATTTTTATGTTGTCAGCCGAATATGCAGTAGAGCAAGTTGTCGAGCAAGAAGAAGATATGCCATCGGCTAAATTGATGTTATCTCCACAACAAGCTGTTTTTGAGAAGCCCGAAGGAACAGATCATCGGCACCTCAAGCCACTCTATGTTAAGGGATTTGTCAATGGTAAGCCGATGTCAAAGATGCTAGTCGATGGAGGGGCAGCTGTTAATTTAATGCCTTATACAACATTCAGAAAGCTTGGGAAGAACTTAGAGGACTTGATCAAAACCAACATGGTTCTGAAGGACTTTGGCGGGAACCCATCTGAGACCAAGGGAGTTTTGAATGTGGAGCTAACCATCGGCAGTAAAACAATTCCAACCACGTTCTTTGT
Organism: Oryza punctata; assembly: GCA_000573905.2. Taxonomy (NCBI): domain Eukaryota; kingdom Viridiplantae; phylum Streptophyta; class Magnoliopsida; order Poales; family Poaceae; genus Oryza; species Oryza punctata. Next base: position 7,755,731 of record CM002499.2, on the reverse strand, counting down.
TATTGATGGGAAGGGTTCCTACAGTCTGTTATTGGGAAGAGATTGGATCCATGCCAACTGTTGCATCCCTTCAACAATGCATCAAAGCTTGATTCAACGGCAAGGAGACCAAATCGAAATCGTGCCAGCCGACAGGTCAGTCAATGTAGCTTGTGCCGATTTGTCTATTTGGGAGATGGAAGGAATTGATTGTTTATCTGGCAAAGTTTGGCAAGGAGATTACTTAAAAATTTCTGATGATACCATACAGACAACAGGAGATGAAGAGCCCCAATTCTTGTTTTGAGGGCGCCGTGGAGGGTTCCAACCTATACACAAAAGACACTATTGATGATCTCGACGGCAAGCTTGGGCAAGGTTTTATGTCAGCCGATGAACTAGAGGAAATCGATATTGGACCATGTGATAGGCCTAGGCCGACATACATTAGTAAAGGTTTACCAAAAGAATTTAAATGTAAATTAATTGCACTATTAAAGGAGTATAGAGACTGTTTTGCCTGGGAGTACTATGAGATGCCAGGACTTAGCCGATCGATAGTTGAACATCGGCTCCCTATCAAACCAGGCTATCGGCCATACAAGCAACCCCCAAAACGTTGTAAAGCTGCGATGTATGATGCTATTAAGGCCGAAATTACAAGACTTTATGATGCTGGCTTCATCAAACCATGCCGATATACTGAGTGGATTTCCAATATAGTACCGGTTATCAAGAAAAACGGCAAGCTCAGGGTTGTATTGATTTCAGAGATCTAAACAAGGCTACACCGAAAGATGAATATCCAATGCCAGTAGCCGATCAACTTGTAGATGCAGCATCTGGGCATAAGATTATCAGCTTCATGGATGGCAATGCTGGTTATAATTAGATTTTTATGGCCGAAGAAGATATTCACAAGACTGCTTTTAGGTGCCCTGGTGCTATCGGCTTGTATGAGTGGGTAGTTATGACTTTCGGCTTGAGGAGTGCTGGTGCTACATATCAGAGAGCCATGAACTATATTTTTCACGATCTCATCGGTGCATTGGTGGAGATATATATAGATGATGTGGTGGTTAAATCCAAGGAAGTTGATGATCACATAGCCGATTTGAAACAGGTCTTAGAAAGAGCAAGGAAGTATGGGTTGAAAATGAATCCTACCAAGTGTGCTTTTGGTGTATCGGCTGGTCAGTTTCTTGGATTTATGGTTCATGAGAGAGGGATTGAAATTCCTCAGAGGAGCATCGAAACAATTAAAGATATCAAACCCCCAGAAGATAAAACCAAGCTACAATCATTGATCGGCAAGATTAATTTTGTTCGGCGTTTTATATCAAATCTGTCTGGCCGAATAGAGCCATTTACTCCTTTGCTAAGGTTGAAAGCCGATCAAGAATTTGTCTGGGGAGAGAAACAGCAGCGGGCTCTGGATAATATCAAGGAATATTTGAGTACCCCTCCAGTTCTTATACCACCACAGAAAGGGATTCCATTTAAACTTTATCTATCAGCCGATCAAAATTCTATCGGCTCAGTCTTGATTCAAGAGGTTGAAGGAAAAGAAAGAGTTATATTCTATCTCAGTAGACGCCTGTTGGATGCAGAAACAAGGTATTCACCTGTGGAGAAGTTATGCTTATGCTTATATTTTTCTTGCACAAAGTTGAGGCATTATCTATTATCCAATGAATGCATTATAGTTTTCAAGGCCGATGTAGTAAGATACATGCTATCGGCTCCAGTGTTAAAAGGATGAATTGGGAAGTGGATATTTGTTTTGTCAGAATTTGATCTTAGATATGAATCGGCTAAGGCAGTTAAAGGGCAAGCGATAGCCGATTTCATAGTTGAACACAGGGATACCAGTGTTGATAATATTGACATCATGCCATGGACTTTATTCTTTGATGGATCAGTTTGTACTCATGGTTGTGGTATCGGCTTGGTGATAATATCACCGAGGGGGGCAAGTTTTCAGTTTGCTTTTACTATTAAACCATATTCAACAAATAATCAAGCGGAATATGAAGCTGTTCTCAAAGGGTTGCAGTTATTAAGAGAAGTCGAAGCCGATGCTGTTGAGATCATGGGTGACTCATTGTTGGTGATAAGTCAATTATCTGGGGAATATGAATGCAAGAATGATACCTTAATAATCTATAATGAGAGATGCCAGGAGCTGATGAAGACATTCAAGATGGTTACTTTGAAGCATATTCCTAGGGAGCAAAACGTTGAAGCCAATGATTTAGCTCAAGGTGCATCAGGATATAGGCCGATGTTACAAGGGATTGAGGTAGAAGTGGCCTGTATTCCAGCCGATGATTGGAGGTTTGATGTTTTTGAGTATCTAAAGAATCCTTCAAGACCAGTTTCAAGGAGATTAAGGTATAAAGCTCTCAAGTATGTTTTGTTGGATGATTCATTATATTATCGGACGACTGATGGAGTTCTATTGAGGTGCTTGAGTATGGAAGAAGCTACAGTTGTTATGTGTGAGGTTCATGAAGGTATTTGTGGGATACATCAATCGGCTCATAAAATGAAGTGGTTACTTCGAAGAGTTGGATATTTTTGGCTGACCATGCTGGAGGATTGTTTCAGATATTACAAGGGTTGTCAAGATTGTCAGAAGTTTGGAGCAATTCAGAGAGCGCCAGCATCGGCTATGAACCGTATTATCAAGCCATGGCCGTTCAGAGGTTGGGGTATTGATATGATCGGCCAGATCAATCCACCATCCAGCAAAGGACATAAGTTCATATTGGTTGCAACTGATTATTTCACTAAGTGGGTTGAGGCCGTTCCTTTGAAGAAAGTTGACAGTCAAGATGCGATCAATTTTGTTAAGGAGCATATTATATACAGATTTGGTTTGCCACAAACAATTACAACTGATCAGGGTTCTATATTTGTATCGGACGAGTTTGTTCAGTTTGCTGATAGCGTGGGAATTCAGTTGTTGAATTCATCACCATATTATGCACAAGCCAATGGACAAGCTGAAGGATCTAACAAAAGTTTAATTAAGTTGGTCAAGAGAAAGATAGCCGAATATCCCAAGAAGTGGCATACTATTCTGGCTGAGTCATTATGGTCCTATCGGATGGCTTGCCATGGTGCAATTCAGGTACCTCCTTATCAACTGGTTTATGGGCATGAAGCTGTATTACCATGGGAAACCAACATCGGCTCTAGGAGAATTTCTTTACAGGATGAGTTAACAGCCGATGATTATCATAATTTGATGGTTGATGAGTCAGAAGATTTGGTTCAAGCAAGATTGCGAGCTCTTGAGAAAGTTAGGAAAGATAAAGAGAGAGTTGCCAGGCATTATAACAAGAAGGTCGTACCCAAATCTTTTGAGGAAGGTGAGCTGGTTTGGAAATTAGTGCTGCCGATAGGGGCCAGAGATAATAAATTCGGCAAGTGGTCACCGAATTGGGAAGGACCGTTTCAAGTTCATAAATGTGTTTCTAAAGGGGCTTATATGTTAAAAGGACTCGATGGAGAAGTATTTGGAAGAACACTTTATGGAAAATACTTAAAGAAATATTACCCAAGTGTTTGGATTGGTTCATAATCGGCTATGGTTTGCCGGTTGATGGTTGATAGCCGATGTGTTTGCCTTTAGATGGCCGATATTTTTATCGCCCTTAGACATATAAGTTTGCAGCATTGTGTTCCCTACTACAAACTTGGGGGGCATGGAGGAGACAATTTGAAGTTGGAAATGTTTTGGCAAAATTTTATACAATCGGCTCGACGGCTAATAGCATAAGGTACTCTGGTATTTGGCTAAGTATAAATCGGCTCGATGACCGATACATATATTGCAGTAAAATAATGTTTCAGATGATTGTTAAACTATTACATCAACCCAGAAAGTTTTGGATTGCTATAATCGCACGCAGGCGAATTTGCTCGACTTCATCAATCATTTTGGCATCTACGGCATCGGTTCCTGGTACAGGCTTGAGGGATTTGTTGAGAGAAGCCAGATGTTTGATGGAGGACTTCAGCTTGGACTTTTGTTCTTCAATGGCTTGAGGCAGATCGGCTATTCTTTTCTCTGCTTCAGCAATTTTCACTCGGCATTGACGAAGTTGGGTTAAGAGATCAGATTCTTCTTGCTTGAGCCTGTCTAATTCTTGCCGAGTTGAATCGGGGCTAGCCGTCAGTTCATCTAGCTTCGTTTTCTCTTCATTTACTTGCTGTCGGCTGTCTTGGATGGTTGCTTCAAGGGCTTTGTGTTCCAGCCGATCAGACATCCTTTGCTTTGCTCTTTCAAGTTTGAATTTGTATTGTTCTAAAAAAACAACAGGAGAGATAGAGTCGATCAGATCTTCTGGGAGTTGGTCTTGAATTTCTTGAAACCTGGATCTGATTGAGCCACAATCTGCAACTAGACTGTCCAGTGATGCATTTAGTCGATCTGCAATATCGGCTAGTCTTGTTTTTAGTTCATCGGCTACTGGGGACTTTGCTTTGCTCGCTGTCTCTTCTTCTTCTTCATCCATGAATTGCCTTATGTCAAAGGAGAACATGTCGGCTAAAGCCTAAAGGAAAAGAAGTGTGAGTAAGATTCATAAGGTTGGCCGATATAAGTTGTAGTTGATAAGTAGTCTTACAGGGATTGGAGGAGTAGGAGTTATTGCAGCTGTGTTCTCTAAATCATGACTTCCTGTGGCCGATGCTGTGTTTTCACTTGATGCTTGATGAGGAGGTGATGCTGCTCGGGTAGGCTGGAAATTTTGCAAGTATTATAGACAATGGATAAAAGCTGAGACAAATAAAATTGAAGAAAGTTTATGTACCTGAGTTTTTCGAGGACGATGTCTAGGAGTTGGAGATTTGGCTGGACTTGATGGATTAACTTGAGGTGAATCGGCTCGAGAAGTGGGACTGGAGATACGGCCGGATTCACTAATTTCAGCAGCAGCTTCATCTATTTCTTCCTCGATAATTGCTTCATCTAGGAATTCTTCCACAGAAGGATCAAGTGGGGTCTCATCGGCTGAAGATTTTTGCTTCTTGGAAGGCAATTTCTTCTTTGGTGCAGTTGGCTTGATGGCAGATTTCTTGGTTCCTTTTCTCTTGACAGCTGTGGTAATCGGCTGCCTAGTTTGACCTTGAAGAAGATCTTTGATGGCTGGGGCATTGAAGCCAATTGAAGAAGGGATCAGATCTTTGCCAGATGACATCTTGACAGCAGCATAGCTAATGTCTTTACCACTATTGCTTTTGGTTGGAGGAGGGGTGCCAAGACTCTGAAAAATGCAAAATAGGATATTTAAAAGATAGAGAGAAATAATAATGAGGAATGTAACGAGGGGTATAAGGATTTACCTGTGGGCTGATAGCTGGATTCATAGTTGTCAGATAGAAACTGGCTGGCATGGACAAGAACAGATGTGTTTTCCATTCACCCCACCATCTGTCAAAAAGTTGACTTCTTTGTATAATCAGGGATATCCGGCTGATGGATCCTAGATGGGGAATTTCAAGGCTTAAGAGTCTGTCCATTACCAGAGCCGATGGAACGATGCCTCTTGTTTGGATTTTGTCTAAGAAATAAAGACCAATGGGCAATTTGGATTTTGTGTGAGAAATAAAGACCAATGGGCAATTGTCCCATGCTAAGCTGCTTGGCAGCAATCATTGGATGATAGAACTCATATGAGGACTGTACGTATCGGCCTTGGGATACACCAGTTGGCAGTATGCAAGGAGTAATGGCCGATACAAAGGTATCTCTATAGCCAGGGAAATCTTCATTATTCAGTTCATCAAGTCTGAGGTTGGTTGGTAGCTCATAATTGCTGTAGTCTTCATAAGGGATCCAAACTCGAGACTCATGAGGGAATCCATCATAAAACCTTTTGAACCACTCACAGAACTGATCAGCCGATGCACTCATGCCAGGGTAAGATGATGCTGCTTCTCCAAAGGATAGGCATCGGCGTGTTGAATCATCATCGGTTAGAGATGGGAAGGATAGGTCATCCAGGGGGGTTCTATCTGCAATCTTGATGGTATACATATTGAGCCAAATTTGTACAAACCACCAGGGGCCTCCGTAGTTGGTGGAAGTGTCCATGAGGAGTTTAGCCGATGTATGGCTCAAGGTCTGGTATACTGCTCCTAGAAGATATTTGCCCAAAGGGATGGATTTTTTGGACACTAAGGCTTCTGCCAAGTGTTGCCAGTTGGCTGTTAGACCGCAGGCTGAGCCACAGAACAAGAATTTGTCTAACCACATCATAAGAAAAGTTGTGTGTTCTCTGAGTGAGACAGATCCTGTGCCCATGTTTTCGGTTATAAAGCCAGACCATCCTCCAATGTTTTTGGTTTGGAATTTGTGGTCACACTTGACTTTAAAGTTAAAGGGATTGGCCGATGAGGAAGTATCTAGACCTGTCAACATCTGGATATCTAGCAATGTGGGGGTCATAGGACCATGACTGAACAGGAAGGCATTTAAAGTATCGAACCAAAAATAGGAAGCAGCCGATAACATGGGTTCATCTTTCTTTGTATCGGCTAGAGAGAGTGAAAGGCATTGAGAAATACCTATTTCATCCCAGTGAGATTGCTTGCTGGCCGACATCCTCTTGTACCAGGCTTTCCATCCATCTACGGCCGATGGCCAAGATCTGAAGATGTTGGGCCAATGTGTGGAGCAAGGTTTGGATTCCTTGAAGGGGATGCGGTTGGTCTCGGAGTTGATGAACGCAGTAGGGTCTTCGTCGCTCATCGGCCCGAGGAAATAGTGGCCTGGTTCTTTTTCGATGGGGATTGCGATCAAATTCTTTAGGTGCTGAAAAAGGTGGAAAGGGAAAGGAGAATTGAGGTAAAAGATGATTTGAAATCAGAGATTGGATTGAAAAGATGATGGCTAGTATAAATGGGATTGAGAGGAATGGAGTACCTGGGGGATGCTTGCGGTCGTTGCCATTGGATCGAAGAGCTGTTGTTGTCGCTGAAAGAGGTGGTCGTTGGTGAGGTCGCCGGAGTGTGGAGAGAAGATGTTCGCTGGAGTTCACGGAAAAAGTTGGTGATTCAAGCGGTGAAAACGGAGTTAACGCTGTGAAATATCCAGGAGAGCGCTTGGTATTTAAAGAATTAGGTGCGTAACGGTCATAGGGGTAACCCTAGGATTTTGCGGTTGAGAAGAGATAATTCCATTGCATTATAAATACTTCGGAATTGGGGGGCATGTGTTGACGATGAAATTTGGTAAGAAAATCTATCTGCAAGGATCGGAAACACAACATAGTCCGAAGCGGATTTGAAAATATGCAAGGATATCGGAAACAGAGTGCGCATCGCCTGGAGTCCGAATCGGCTGTGGACTGATCGGCAGAGTCAGAGTTGGGCTAGGTTAGCCGATTGAGCCGATGTCGGTAATATGACTTGGTGTACGTCGTCAGGTTATGTTAGCGTGCTTCATATGGATTGCCATGCACGGGTAGAGTCCTGAGGAGGCAATTGTATCTATTAATTAGGATATTTTATGTAATTTCCTTATAGATATTCTCGGTAAGAGTCCGCCTAAGGGACTTGTTGGTTAGTTGGATTTGTATTAGGATAATATGAGTCGTGTCCATGATGGACAAGGTTTGTAATTTCGGGTATAAATATAATCCCGAGGTCTTGTAAACAAAAACAGCACACATTCAATCAATCTCGGCGCATCGCCAAACCTTTGTTTTCTATTCTCGACAAGTTTGTGCTTTTGAGTCGTGCTGCATCAATTTGATCTTCGGTGAAAAGGTATATCTTGTCATGGCGAATTACATCATTAGGGCTAGTGCTTACATCTCTATGACACTCCAGTTCTTTGTTGTGATTCTCTGAGTTATCATATATGTTATATAACTTAAATCGGCAATGCAATCTACCTATATCGGCTAGATCCTTTCTAGGGTTTCATCGATATCGGCTAGATTACTTTGTTAATCTAGGTTATATAATATATCCACCATCCCGAAAAGGCAACCATCGGCTTGATTCTTTAGATCTCATGCTTCTGTTTATACTTAATGCTGCATTGGTTCAGTCCAACCTATTAAGTCGTATTTAGAATCATGGTATCTGACCTGCTTCATGGTTGTTAATAAGGATAGTATCGGGGTTTCAGCCGATCTTACCTGTTATAGATGTTTTACATTGTGTTAAGCTTTGTTTAATATTCTATATCTGCCCCTTATATCAGGATATAATCTAATGTAAATATATTAAGCTTGATATCAATCTAACTGGTTACAGTTTAATATATTTATTACTAGAAAATATTCTAGCATAAGGTTGTATCGGAGCTATAGCCGATACATACTTAAACCTAGATATCGGCTATGACATCAATCTACATAATTATTATGTCATGTTACCTTTAGACTTGGGCAATTTATACTGTCTCGGTTCAGTCCGATCTATCCCAATTGCTTATTTCTAAAGTAATATAGACTCATTGATTATGTAACGTTGATCTTTTCAGCGGATATACTAGTTTTAGGGTTAGTTCTATCAATGACTATACCTTACAGCCGATCCATGCTTTATTGCATCGGCTAGGTCACATACGATATGAAATCGGCCCTATGGCCGATTGTCTATCGTTTACTGATATTCTTTGCATGGTTTTCTTGTTGATTGCAGGATCAGATCAACTGGCACGCCCTTGAATCTGAAACCCTAATTTTGGACCTGCACTAGAGTAAAGCAAATCTCTCAGGCTAGTGTGTGTTTTTCGCATCATAACCTGCAATATTCATCTAGAAAGAATTTACATAGAGATAATAAATGTAATAAATAATAATATTACATAGTAACATGTGTTTGACAATTCAAATAGAATGTTAAAAATTGTTTTTCACTTAATCTTAAACCTAAACATTCCTTTAGGGTGAATAATTTCATGGAGGATGAACTCGGCAATCTCCTCATGAATATCCTGAAAGCTGCTACCCGTATCCTTTGAAAATTTATCCTACATGTACAAAATTCGAAATTAGTCGAACGATCTTTAGATATAGGTATGTACTTTAATAATTAAGTTAGAACATGTCACGAATGAGACCACAAACCTCCGATTCACCCAAAGTCTTCACCTTATCTTTGCAAAGGAGGCGCATGTTGTGGCAGACATCGAATCCGCACTGGTCGCCTATTTGTTGTTTGACTGGGAAGTCCTTCTTATGGATAAGTGTATCCTGCCCTGTCTTTCGAACGCCTCCATTTTGCACATATTGGGCCCACGCTTCATCTATCGCGAGTTGAATCGGGGTCCAATCGTATGCTTTCTTATCAATTCTGGAGTTTAAGTAGTGGCACGTACTCTACTTAGGCGTTATTACCAGTAGGATCCAATGTCCACTGCGGCATTCAAATAGTTAAAGTTAATACTAAAGCTGGACGTGCAAAGAATTGTATTTAGGGATCACACTTAATATTGATTATAGGTGCACATGATGTACTCCTTGTCTTGACGTGCCCAGAAGGTGCCAAACAAGTAGTTTACCATTCCTTGACAGTCCCCTTGAAGATTTGTGACATTGACTACCTGAGGATCAAGGAAGGCAACTTCCGGTGCATTCTTGAGACACCACTTCCAACTATACCTGCACGCAAGACAAACGACCTTATAAGCATGTTACACGGATTGAGATGAATAATTTTCGTGAGCAAGAGTACTTACAACGAATAGCACTTGAGGAGGGTTGTGTCCACCGAGCAGAGTCTGTAGAGGTCGAATAGATCCTTGAAGTCTACCACGATAAAATTTGGTGGCCCAAGGAATGGCGCTCTTGCGTGTTCGCCTATTATATCAGTTTCTCTATTCTTCCTCCTCACGTTAGATTTTTCCATGTGGTACATGTGTAGCTCCTTGCAAGCGGTGCCCATCGTTGCTAGCACGTCGTCTCCAACCAACGGCATGCCTAGTTGGAAGGAGGATGGAGGTACGGGCTTCCTAGGTACTACCAACGCCTTGCTCAGATCTAACTTTGTTGGAGCAAGTCGTGAGCCCTGCAGTTTTCCCTTTCCTCGCCCCCTTGCAGTAGGTTTTTCGATAGCAGTTCTCTGGGGGGAAGAATGCACCTTCCTGCTCTTCTTCATGGGTAGGGGTTTGATGATCGCCCCGCTGTCGACCTCCATAGGCTCGTCCCCGAAGTCCGTGTCGTATTGCAACTCGACATCATCTATATCTTCATGACGAGCGGGAGCTGGAGGTGCTGAAGGAGCAGGGGCAGGTTGTATCGGTAGGTGACCGCTTGGTGCAGTGGTTGGCCTCAGAATCATCCTTATCTCAATGAGGTCCTTGGGCCATTGGATGAAGGTTCCACGTGCATTTCCAAGGGTTAGGACCTTGTCGTTCGGTTGGTGCCTGAGCGAGAAATGATCAAATTCTGGCTTCACCGAGTCGACTTGGACCTTCGCACAGTCAGCCCGTAGCTGCGCCCGATGCACTCTAGTCTCCGGGGTCGGCTTGAAAGCTAGGCCTTCAGCTGCAGGAACCGTGAAGGACGGCATCACCCTTACTGTCAGGGTGCAGCTAGTTGGCTCCTGCGATAGATTAATAATAATTTTTAGAGTACTACTTATCATATGATTTCGTTATGAATTATATTCGTTAAGAATTATATGCGTTGCGGACGAGAGATTTACCGTAATTTGGTCGACGGCGGCGGGGACCGATGGGGGATTTTCTCCCGCCTCAGTTGATGCATAACCGCTGCGCCTCTGCGTGGGACTAGCTAGATCCTGTTGCATAGCAGCAGCGGCAGGCTCCGGGATATTTTGTTCTTCTCGAATCTCCTGCCTGATACGGGCCCTCATCGATTCAAGCTTCTCGTCGAATTCAGAGCTCAACTCGGCTCTGACCTGCTCCCGGATCTGGGCGGCAAGGCGGGCATCTTTTTGCGCCTTCGTTATTGTCCGCTTCTTGTACTGCCACGCGTAGTCCGGGAATCCAACTTTCCACGGCACGTTGGTGCCAAGTCCCCTAGTCCGTCCACGGTGTTCCTTGTTGCCCAACGCTTTACTGAGGATGTCGTCCTCGTGTCTTTGAGAGCTGCCCTCTTGCGAGGCTTCTTGGGAGGCAACCAACTCCTTCTGTATTACAAATGAGTTCGGATTAAACGAAAAGTTCGGTGGAGACAATGCGAACAAATATTAAGATTAGGCACTTACTATATTATCGTACACTTGTTGATCTTGGGGATTTGGAAGCGAAACCGACCCATCTTGATTCTTCTGGTATCTTGCCCAGGCCCAGTTCCTTGCCCGTGGGTGTGGGATGTTGGCAAACACCGGTGGTGTGTTCGCTGCCGCTGCCGCTTCATCTTCCTGCTGCCATTCCTCCAGCTTCCCGACGTATCCTGCGGTGCCTAGGTGGTGCGGGTTCACGTTCTTGGCCTGCAGTGCTCTATACGCTTCACTTCTAGCCCGGGATTCGGGGGTCGATTTCTTCTCGTAAAATTGCTCCCAAACGTCTTCCGTTATGAAGGGCCATTGGTCTTTTGGATCAAGGGTCATCGGATTTAGGACAAACTCCGTGACCAGCCTGCTCTTTAAATTCTTCCAGCAATTGCCCATCACCTTGAACGCGGCCTGCTTGAGCCTCTCCTTGTCGGCTGCAGGATACTCGAAGCTCTCCTTGAACTTGAGCCAAGCAGCGTTCTTCTCCGCCTCGGGTACACCATTGATGTCATCCGCGAGGATTGTGAAGTTTTCCCTCGCTACGACACCGCAAGTGGACCTGAACTTGGCTAGGACATTGCGAGGCCGCGTGGGCAGTCCAACCTGGTTCACCTCTGAGATGGTGTACCGTTCCTTAGGGATTCTATTCCCTGTCCTACGACCCCGTGCCCTTGAGGACCCACTAGTTGTCATCGACATCGGTTCACCTTGCTGAGACATCGTCTAAATAACTGTGCTTTTAAATAACAAAGTTAATTAATTTTGTAAAAAAACACGTATGCACGTAAGTCGGTTAATTCAGTAAGTCCCAAAATCACTAAGTAGTACCATAGCTACTCTTACTCGCTCCACCTGAACTATTCTACTTTACAAGAAAAATGGCTCCTCCTCGTCTCCTTTTACACGTTTCTTAATTATCAAAAAATGACAGATTACGAAATGTTCTGGATGTCAAGATGTCTTGGAAGGTTTCGTACATGTACGTACCCAACCAAACCAACTTGGCACCCAGAACAGTTCGTATTCTACGATGATTTGATAATTTAGAAACAAAGTCCTTACGTAAATTTCTTAGTTATCAAAAAAGACAGAAACCGAGGTGCATTGGGATCTGACGGTGTCTTAATCGGTTTTGTGAATTACATATAACTCGATCAAACCACCGTTAGACCCTGGGCACCTCGGATTCTGCGATAATTTGGTATCGTATATTTTCTAACATTTTAACTATGCACTGAAATTAGTCTAGTTCACTACAATAACCTACATTTCACCTATAATCACTAAAGTTCACTAAAATATCCTAAGTAACCCTAAAATCACTAAAATAACCATACATTGGACTAAATTCTCAAAATTTCACTAAAATTGAATCAATAAAGTAACGCATATTTCATAAAATGTACTAAACTTAACTTAAAAAAACCTAAGTAACCCTAACATCACTAAAATAACCTACATTTCACTAAATTCAACACAATCATTAAAGTTCACTAAAATATCATCCATTCGTCAACACATCACTAAAATATACTAAAATAACCTAATTTTCACTAAACCTAAAAATCACTAAACCTAATATTTAACGAAACCTGATTTTCACTAAACCTAAAAATCACTAAACATAATTTTTAACTAAACCTAATTTGCACTAAACCTAACATCTCAGTACTAACATCACTAAAAATCACTAAACCTAATTTTTAACTAAACCTAATTTGCACTAAACCTAACATCTCAGTACTAACATCACTAAAAATCACTAAAAATCACTAATATCACTAATGTCACTAACTTCACTAACCTAAGTTACAAAAACCTAAAAAGACTCACCGGAGGCAGCTTGGAGAAGTGGCAGCCGGCGGCGGCTTGGGGAGGAGAGCTCGTCGGCGGCGGCTTGGAGAAGGAGAGGCGGCCGGCGGCGGCTTGGAGAAGGAGAGCTCGTCGGCGGCGGCTTGGAGAAGGAGAGGCGCCGGCGGCGGCTTGGAGAACGAGAGGCGGCCGGCGGCGGCTTGGAGAAAGAGAGGCGACCGGCGGCGGGTTGGCGACGAGGTTGGCGGCGTCGGCGTCGGCGTGGTGGTCGTCGGCGACGGTTGCAAGGACTTAGAAATATTTCGAATCCGGCCAGATCCAGATCCAGCGCGGTTATATCTTAGGCCGGTACTGATCATCTCAATCGGGCCTGAACAAGAGCCCGTCACGGATGACAACATCCATGACGGGCTCTATTTCAACGCCCGATAGAGATGACATCATCTCTATCGTGCTGTAAATTATAGCCCGTCACGGATGATATTATCCGTGACGGGCTCTACTCTAATGCCCGATAGAGATGACATAATCTCTATCGGGCTGTAAACAAGGGCCCGTCACGGATGTTGACATCTGTGACGGGCTCTAGTGTGGGCCCGATAGAGATTATGTCATCTCTATCGGGCCTGTACTAAGGCCCGTCAAAAATGATATTTGACTCCTGTTCATGGTGGACCTGAACTGATAATAAATAATACTTCACAATGAACATGTGCTCATTTTACTAAAATCACAATAATTAACTTACTATACCAAATAATTTAGTGAAGTACAATAAATCACTAAATTTAGTAAATTCATCATAAAATTATATTACAAGTTGCACCAAGCTATTACTAATAAAAAATACTTCCTTTCCATCTTACTTCACTAGTATCCAAAACCAACATAACAATTAAGCACAACTAAAATCACAAGGTTATGCCTTCCGTATGATCTGAGCGAGTATACCCCAAGGCTCCTGTGGATCATCGTCAAGGTCGATTTGAGGCTGTACATGAAGATTCTGGTTGTACTCTTCTTCGTCGATGACGTTGTCAACACCAACAATTCGGCGCTTGCCATCCCTCACAATGTGCATCTTCTTGTTTGCGGGGTCTTTAATGTAGAATATCTGCTCGACCTATTTCGCAAGTACGAATGGTTCGTCGGTGTATCCAACCTTAGATAGATCTATTAAAGTGAAACCTTCCTTATCGACTTTAACACCAGTGCGTATATTCACCGAAGGACATCGAAACAAAGGAACCTTGAACTTCACGTAGTTCAGCTCCCAGATCTGCTCAATGCGGCCGTTGTATGTGTTCGACCCAACTTGATCCTGGAAGGCATCTATACGGACTCCGCTGTTTTGCACTGTGCTTTTGACATCTTGCTGGACGGTGTAAAATGTGTATCCATTAATATCGTATCATTGTCATGTGTCTATGGCCCAACACGGTCCCATCCCCAACAACTGTACTGTCTCATTTGGGATATCCGTCGACATTGTGACACGATTCTTGAACCAAGCGTTGAACCGAGAGTTATGTTCCCTGTTAATCCACGTCTCAGATCGACCCAAGTTCTCCTGCCGGATTTTCGCTAAGTGCTCCTCAAAGTATGGGCCAACTTCTGCCATGTGTTGGAGCACAGCAAAATGAGCCTGCGCGTAGGAAGCTTGATCGGGCCTAATTCTTTTCCTCCCTATTGTGCCAGCACCTGACAACCTTCCTTCGTGACGAGATGCTGGAACTCCTATAGGTTCGGCCTCGGACATGTAATCCACGCAGAACTCAATGACCTCCTCTGTCGTGTAGCCTTCAATGATGCTCCCCTCCGGTTTTGCTCTGTTCCGAACGTATGCCTTCAGAACTCCCATGTACCTCTCGAACGGGTACATTTCTCTTAGAAAAGCTGGGCCACATAGTTTTGTTTGCTTCACAAGATGAACAGGGAGATGAACCATGATATCAAAGAAAGACAGTGGAAAAAACATCTCCATGTGGCAGAGGCTATTGACAATATCGGTCTGCAACCCATCTAGATCTTCGGGATCTATAACTTTCTGACCGATTGCATTGAAAAAGGCGCACAGACGTTGGATCGTATGACGGACCTTGGGGGGAAGAATGCCTCTGATAGCAACTGGCAAGATTTGTGTGATTAGCATGTGGCAATCGTGAGACTTCATTCCAACCAGTTTTAGGTCTTCCGATTTGACGTACTTACTAATCCTCACTGAATAGCCCGATGGAACTTTGATATCTTTCAGGCAAGACAACATTGCGATATTCTCATTCTTCGACAGTGTGTGGCAAGCTGGAGGGAGGTACACTCTATCTGTCTCTGCATCTGTTACAGGCTGGAGTTCACTGTGAATGTTCATTTCTTGTAGATCAAGGCTCGCGTTCAACCTATCCTTTGTTTTGCTGGGAATATTCAGCAGCAGGCCAACCAAACTCTCACACACATTCTTTTCTACATGCATGAGATCAAAGCAATGACGAACCTCAAGATATTTCCAGTAAGGTAATCGCCAAAATATGGACTTCTTCTTCCACATACCCTTGTCCTTTGCCTGACTACGTTTTCTTTTCTTCCTAAACTCGTTGGGTATATCTTTCACCAAGTTGTACACCTCATCCCCGAACAAATCCTTGGGAGCCTGCTGAAGTTCTCTCCTTCCGTTGAAAATATTCTTCTTCCTTCGAAACGCGTGACGTAGCGGGAGCCACCTCCTATGACCCATATAAACCATCTTTCGTGATTTCTTCAACCATCGGCTGCGTGTATGTTCCATGCAGTCGGAGCAAGCCTTCTTTCCTTTCACGGTTTGGCCAGAAAGATTACCGAGGGCGGGATATTCATTAATGATGCAGAACAGTAGAACTCGTAGCTTGAAATTCTCCTGACCATACGCATCCCAAGTTTCCACACCTTCTTTCCATAGCATCTCAAGATCATCCATAAAAGGCTCCAAGAACACGTCGATATCATTGCCCGGTTGTTTCGGTCCTTGGATTAGCAAGCACAGCATAATATATTTCCTTTTAAAGCACAACCATGGCGGTAGGTTAAAGTTTGAAATAAGAACTGGCCAGGTGCTGTGAGTACTACTCAAGTCTCCAAAAGGATTCATGTCATCCGTACACAGACATATCCTCATGTTTCTGGGGTCGGCAGTAAAGTCATTGTGTTTTCGATCGATATTTCTCCATTGAATTGAATCCGCTGGGTGTCTTAGCATACCGTCGTTCCTTCTCTCAGTGGCATGCCAACGTACTAACTTCGCCTCCTTGGGGTTTGCAAATATTCTTTTGAAACGATCAATGATTGGTAGGTACCACACAACCTTCGCGGGACCACCCCGCTTTGATCTTTTCCCTACGTCAGGACTTTTCTTTCGCTTGTATCGAGAGGCCTTGCAGACAGGACAAGCATCTAACTCCACATACTGCTTGTGGTACAATATGCAGTCGTTTGGACAAGCGTGAATTCTACGGACCTCTAACCCCAGGGGACACAAAACCTGCCTTGCTTCGTATGTCGTCTCGGGAATATGTTCGCATCAGGCAGCAAGGACTTCAAAATTCCCAAAAGCTCTGTGAAACTCTTGTCTGTCCATCCACTACTTACCTTCAGCTTCATTAGGTCCAAGGTAGCTGATAATTTGGTGTGTTTTGCTTTGCATCCGGCATACAGAGGCGTCTGCGAGTCACTGACCAACCTGCTGAACTTTATGAAATCTCTCTCGTTGTAGGCTGGATCCTCAACGTCACATAACATGTCTTCCAGCAGATCGTGATCAACATCAACCATTTCACCGCCTATTGGAGAAGGTACAAACATGTCATGCTCATCTTCATCTTCCTGATTTTGCGCACCAGTACTGTCTACAGCTGCACCACTTCCTGATTCTTGCTCTCCATGCTTGACCCAACATGTGTAGCCCTCCATGAATCCTCGTTGTATCATATGAGCGTGTACGTCCACTCGGCTACCAAACATATTCTCATTCTTGCAATCTGCACATGGACAGCACATGTAATCGCTGTTTCTTCTTTTCCTATCCTCCTTCGCGGTGTTTATAAAATTTAATACCCCATTTCTATACTCCTGACTATGACGTTTCACGGATTTCGCATACATCCAACTTCGATCCATCGCTGCAGAAATGAAAAAATAATAAGAGAAACATCTTATAAGATAAATACTCTAAATTAATGAGAATTGATGAATTGTCTAAAGTACTGATTACTATTTGTCTAAAGTACCTTTAGGAATTTACTGTTTTTCTGAAAAAAAATTAAAATTTCGCCCCCTCCAACCTCCCACCAAAATTGTGAATAGTGGGATACAGTTACACCAGCAGTTGCAGCTATTTATAGTGTGCAATAACTATCTGTAACGGTCCATAAAATTGTATTCTCTGTCGGGCATATCAATTATCTTTATCGGGCCTAAAAAATGCCCGTCACAAAGGACTGCAATATGTGACGGGCTTTGTTGTTATCTCAAACGGGCCTCAAGCTAGAGCCCGTCACGGATGACACATATCTGTGACGGGCTGAAACTAGGGCCCGATTGAGATAACCTTAAAATCTCAAACGGGCCACAAGTTGGGGCCCGTCACAGATGACAATCATCTGTGACGGGCCCCTGCTTGGGGCCTGTTTAAGATATTTAAGGTTATCTCAATCGGGCCCTAGTTTTAGCCCGTCACAGATATGTGTCATCCGTGACGGGCTTCAGTTCTACGCACATTTAACATGTCTCTCCAACCCTGTCCCAATCGGCCTCTTTTAAGACCTGTTTGAGATGTATTATTTGTGACGGCCCGTAAAAACCAGTTATGTTGCAGCCCGTCACAGATGAGAGGATCTGCACTAGTGATTGGTGTATCGATTAGTCGTGAGGCAACGTGTGCAGCTTCCAGGAGGTGAAGGTTGATCAAGATTATAGAGTAAGGACTATCCTGAGCAGGCCAGTCATCACTATTCGTTGAACATATTGATCCTGAGTTGCGAAACTATTTTGTTTACAAATAAAGTTGCATAAAATGATGAACATCCTACTTGTTATTATGCCATGCCTTGATTATTGTTTACCCCATATCCCCTTGTAACCATGTTTACGTATGAGTGCCTAGTCAATTATGACAAATGCTTAGAAATGCTATTCTAGAATCATGCATACTCATATTTATCAAAATGCTATATGCTTGGGCAATTACCTTTGTGAAGGTAATTGAGATGCGGCATGTGGAGACATGGGCGCCACATTGCCATGACATTAATGACATGATTTGTAAAAGGAGAAATAAAATTAAACAACTGTTTTCGACTGGGGCGGATGGTGGATTTGGGTGGTATCTAGAAAAGGCTAGTACCATCCCCGGTTAGTTAAGGACCGAACCATGAAGTTAAGCATGAAACGACCCCCATACAACCGTACTTCTCAAATGGGTATAGACCTAGTGGATTAGATAGCCGACCGGAGGCAGTATCCTTGCATAGATGGTTCAACCCCGTGTGTGAGGTAGGTGCGCTATGTTGGGGCAGCCGTTGAGGTAGGGCCGCGATGGGTGCTCCTACATTGGTGTCGCCATTGGTAGGACTGCCACGTGTGTGAGAGTGAGAATCTAAACTTAAACTATAAACTTTACGTGCGTGTGAGACTTCCCTTCCCGGGAGCGCCAGAACTCCTCTCACTGCTAGAAACATATACGCCTAGAGTGCATGAGGATGATAGTTTATGGAGCGGGTACTACCAATGCAAGGTTATTGAAAGGCTTTGCCGTGACGCGTCTCATGTGTTGGGACGAGGCTCATGTGTTGGGCAGTCGCGGAGTACGGGTAAAGTGTACATCCACTGCAGTGTGAGTAAAACAAATCTATTCGAATAGCCGTGCTCGCGGATATTGAGCACCTGGACATGTATTACACTTGGCTAGACTCTAAATTCTTAACTTGTGTGGGATGGGATGATGCATGATGATTTTTATGCTGATGGAGCCACTTCCTAAGAGGAGGGAAGGTGGACGTACTTAGAAAACCATGACGACCCAATGACAGGAAGCTATCCTTGGGATAACAATGGATTGTGGACAGAACCGTCGTTGATTAATGAACTATGGTATTAAATTTTGATCAGTCTATGCTAGGTCTTAGGCTTGTGAAAGGATTTACAGAACTTGATTTACGCAAAGGAACCGGAAGCCATTCCTTGAAATACCCTCTATCATATGCATTCTTGTGTGCTGGCTTGTTGAGTACTTTTCTACTTATTGTTACTCTATATATACCTTTTAACAGAGTGCTTGAAGAGAAGCCCTTGTTAGTACGCTTGCGTACTTAATAAGATGATCGGTGTGCGGTCCCGTTCTAGGTCTTGTTCCCCAGTCGACTGCTTGTGGCATGTCAATCAGGCCCTTGTACTGTTTTATCTTCCGCTGTTGTTCTAATAGATGTTGGCCTGCCTGGCCCTAATGTAAGTACATAACCCTTTTAGCCTGAATCCATCCGTGATATGTTGTGATCCGGCTATATATGTGTGTACCAACTACTGATCCAGGGATTGGTACGGATAAACACATAGGATCTCCGATTTCCAAAATCGGGGGTCGATAGGTTCCTCGGGCTTCTTAGGACCAAAAAGCGAAGTGATACTAGCGTTCACAGTCTTCTTAGGTAGTGACGTTGTTGGCTTTGACACTAACTCTGAATTGCAATGTTGGAGTCGCTCCTTTCTCGATTAACCTGACATTTGTGATTGACTTGGTGTTGGGGTCTTTTTTGAGTGGGGGAGGAATTGTGGACTTCTCCGAATGATGTGGTTTATTAGGTCTGTCTTCACGACGTCGACTGGGGTCCTCTGTCGAGGCAGAGAAGGGGCTAGATTTGGACATCGTCCACTTGAAGGGCTGGAACCGCCAACGGTTGGATAGCCTGCCCCGTCATTTGACGTGATAAAGATGTAGCATTTGGGCCATACAATCACGTTGTGAAGAGCAGCACCCGTAGTGTCAATCCCTTCCTCCGGAGGAAACTGTAGAACATAACCTCTGTATTAGACTGGCACATCGTCCACTCCAACCCTTGTGTAGCCTGCAGGCAATGGTGCACTGTGTGTTGTTTGCCTAGCAACTACTGGATGTGCCATGTCGTGTCGAATCTCCTGAGTGATGTTGTTTGGAAGGCGGACGTGGAGCGCACATGGAGTACGTGTTGTTATGTCGTCCACAGCATAACACATGGAGTATGTGGGACAAAATCCGCGGACGCGCAACTGCTCCGTCTCCCACCCAAGCTAACCACTTGGTTACCGGCTTGCCCCTAGCGTTCTGGTATCCCATCAGGAAACATCTCTGCAAGTTGTTTTTTTATATGATGGGCCACCTCCATGTTCGGCCTCCTCTTGTTTCGTGGGTATTCTCTTACGAGCCCGGTACACGTGTATATCCTCCGGGAACCCTTCCTTCCATGGAACGACACCACCGCCTCTCGTGCGTTCAGGGGGCTTCGAAGTCCCCAGTGCCATTGTGAGCTCATATTTCTCTCTTACTAGCACAAAATTACCCTGTGTCGACTTGGAAACAGCCTCGGTGATCTTTTCTTTCAGCTCTTGTGACCAACTCCCCTGAATCTGATAATTCAGCCTTCCTGGCGTACGCGTAGTGCTTTGTCCGGGTCCCCCATCCCTTTTTCTCGGGTATTACACCTACTTGACGCAGTTGGCCCTCCTTCTCTTCCCATTTGGGGATATTCTTAGCATATCTGCTCAGGCCGAGATGGTGAGGATACTTGTTCTTCACGGAGTTGGCCTCCTCAGATGTTTTCAAGCTCACAAACTCATCCTAGTAATCTGCCAAAATCTGATACATGGGTATCTCAAAATCTGGGGTTAGGTTGAGTTTGACGAAGTCTGTGTTCAAGCTAGTCTTCCAATGTTTGAAGGTAGTGCTCATCTTCGACAGGGCCTCATGCTCTGCAAGCTCTTCTTGGCTTTGAGGAAAAGTGTGGTACCATCCAGTCGAGTTGTTTTACTTTTGTTGATTTCCAATGTCTGTACTTGATGGGAATTAAATCCTTGACCATACATCCACACGCCCTACTATAGGGGATCACTGTCGACACTGGTGCTTTAGGCAACCCAATTACAGTGAGCTCTGTTACAACGTAGTGACCATCAGGCATTGAATTAGGCCACTGTCAATGTTCTAGATCATGATGTTGACGTAAAACATGGTGGCCTAGGAGATCTACTTAACTCTAGTGCAAGTCCAAAGCTTGCTTTTGGGTTCAAGGGTGTGCCAGTTGATTTGATCCTGCAATCAACAAGATCAAACAAGCAAATATTGTTAGTAGACTATAGCCGACCGGCAAAAAATCCGATGTCATATCGTAGTATAAGCTAGCCGATGCCATATGAGGTGAATCGACTGTAAGGCATGTTTGCAATAATAAATAAACCCTAAACTTAGTTCATCGGTTGTAGATATCAACATTATGTAATCCATAAATCAATATTACTTTAGATATTAGCAATTGGGATATATCGGACTTAATCGAGATAGTATAAATCGCATACATCCAAGATAACATGAAATAACGATTACATGTGTTTACATCATAGCCGATGTCCAAATTTAAGCATGTATTGGCTATAGCTCGGATACCTCCTTATATTCGGATATCATTTTAATCTAAACATAAACTAACATCAATTAGATTGATAATAAGCTTAATATATTTATATTAGTTGAGATCCCGATATAAGGGGCAGATACAATATACTAAATAAGACATAAATCTATGTAAAACAACTATGTCAGGTAAGATCGTCTGAAACCCCGATACTATCCTTATTAACAATCATGCAATAGGCTAGAGATTTTGATTCTGAACACGACTAAGTAGATAACACTTAACAGATTCAGCGCTAAGTATGAGAATAAGCATAATATCTAGACAATCAAGCTGATGATCATCTTTTCGGGATGGTGGATACATTATATAATTATATAATTTAAGTCAACAATATGATCTAGCCGCTATCGATCTATATTATATGATGTATATGATAACTCGCTGATTCATGAAAACAAGATTAGTGTGTCATAAAGATGTAAGCATTAATCTCGGTAACAAAAACCGCCATAACAAGTTTTACCTTTTGTCGAAGATCAAAACCGATGCAGCACGACTCGAAAGCAAGAACTCATCGAAACAAGGTAATGAAAAGGTCGACAATGCGCTGAGATTGTATTGAACTGATGTTAACTATTTACAAGACCTTAGGCTTATATTTATACCCGAACATATAAACTTGTCATAACGGACACAACTCATATTTTCCTAATACAACTCTAACCGACAAACAAGTTCCTTAGGTGGAGTCTTACCAAAAATATCTAAAAGAAAATTATGTAAAATCCTAATTAATAGATACAATTGCCTATCTTGGATTCTATCCTTGACTGGCAATGTCACTGAAGCCCTTCTTTCAAATCCGACCTTGCTCACATAACCAATTTACCAATATCGGCTATATCGTCCAACCATATTAAACTCGGTATCGGCTTCCAGCCGATGCGTACTCTGCTTCCAAGATTTTGGCATATCTTCAAATCTGCCTTAGATTGGATCTCGATTCTGATTCATATGCTTACCAAATTCTATCGTCAACACACGACTACGGTATTTGCATAGTACGGGGATCATTGGTACCAAATTCCATCGTAAAAATAGACAGGAGACAGGGATTTTTATACAGGTTCGGGCCCCCTCATCTAACAGGTAATAGCTCTACTCCTGTTGGTTGAAATCGATGTCTCTCTTATTCATTGGAATCACTCAAGTACAATATTTGGGATAATCTATCTAGTCGTTATCGACACGGCTGTATGAACTACCACCCGTAGTCGACGACGGGGTAGTCTTCATCCTTAAATACAAACTCGGCGGGATCAGAGATAGCGCTAGATCCCTCTTGTTGGCCTCCGCAGGCACTAGATTGGATTTGTCTAAAATTATCTCTAATGTCGATGTCTTGCAGTGTGTACTGGTATTTATTCTGGCTGTTGCCTCCCTCTGACTAGGCTTGTCCCCTCTCCTCATAGGGGGTCTTGTATTTATACCCACAGATGTCCCCTTGGCCAAGTACAACTAGGGAGACCAATATGGATACGATCTGTATAGTCGTTGTAGTTTCCATGTAGAAATCTGCTTCTCCTTCC
Source organism: Oryza punctata (assembly GCA_000573905.2). Taxonomy (NCBI): domain Eukaryota; kingdom Viridiplantae; phylum Streptophyta; class Magnoliopsida; order Poales; family Poaceae; genus Oryza; species Oryza punctata. Next base: position 7,732,513 of record CM002499.2, on the reverse strand, counting down.
ATATCCAAAATACCTTCTGTATGCGAGGCCTGATTCCGTATAAGACTTGGTATATAGTGGGCCCCACCGAGCTTAACCCATGATCATAGGGTATGCCTTATCCATAACCCTGACAGACCCCTAGGGTTCCTCCTGGATGAGACGGTTCATTTCCGGGCTGAACCACCAGTGGAACTGCCAGCTGTCCATTAGAGTCAGAATTTCGTAATGCACTATAGCATGAAATATATGTTGGAATTACCTCACCGCCTTCGGAATGGTCTTGATTTAAATTTAAGAACGCGCTAGTTTGCCCTCAGATCCGGAGCTGGCGAATTCTTCGTGTTCCCTCTTTTCTACAATGGTAAGCTAGTTTATAGGATTGCATGGAAGTGATTCCAATGAAAGGTGTAAGATATCTTGTGCTCTCAGAACTACATCTATCAACGTATTTTGTTTGGTTAAAAAATGATAACTCAACTGATACCACTGTCTTCATGAGGATCTCAAACCTATGGAGAGGTACCTCTGCTTCTCGAATGCCAGAAAACAATGAGGAGGCAAACATATCCCCAAATTTCATGGCACAAGTGTATCCCCAAATTTCATGGCATCACAAGCATATCGCCAAATTTCATGGCATCACAAATATATCTCATCAAAATATGAGGGCAAGCATATCCCCAAATTTCATGGCATCACAAGCATATCCCCACATTTCGTGGCATGACAAATATATCTCATAAAAAATGAGCGCAAGCATAACCCCAAATTTCATGGCATCTAAACTATATCCCCAAATTTCATGGCATCACAAATATATCCCCACATTTCATGGCATAACAAATATATCCCCACATTTCATGGCATCCCAAATATATCCCCACATTTCATGGCATCACAAATATATCCCCACATTTCATGGTATCAGAAATATATCTCATCAAATAATAAGGGCAAACATATCCCCAAATCTCATGGCATCACAAGTATATCCCCAAATATCATGGTATCACAAGCATATCCCCAAATTCTTCATGGCATGACAACTATTTCTCATCACAAATCCCCCTACAATCACAAATTGATCACATCACATTACTAATCATCACATTGTAGAGGATCACGGGATATGCATGGGGAATACCTTGCCGAGTCGGAGTGGCACATTAGTAATCATCACATTGTAGAGGATCAGGCGATATGCATGGGGAATACCTTGCCGAGTCGGAGTTGCCGCTGACGGCCACCTCCTCGCCACTGCAGGGTGTTTGCGTGGGGTCACCGAGCGCTGCCACCAAGATGAGCCCCACCGGCGTCCTCCTCCTCGCCAAGAGCCGCCAGATCTAGAAAACAAGCTAGGGTTACCGTTGTTGGAGCAAAGGAGGGAGGGATGAGAACGTGGTCGGGGTTACCTCGACGCACACCGACACCCGCCATCGCACCCGCCCACCGAGCGCCACCATCTCATTTGTCGATATTTCTTAACGTCATTACTAGGAATGAGATCCCAGGCAATGATGCTAGAAATATTAGTCGATATTTTCTTATGATCACAAATATAATTTGCAAGCGCACAGATATACCACTATAGCATTTCACCCGGAAGTATTTCGAAGGTATCGTATTTATTTAATCCCAAGGGAAGATATGGTAACAGAGTACTATGTTATTAATGCTCATCACACTTATGTTAATCAAAGTCTAATGCAGGGATTAATCAATGTTGAATAAGGGTAGGTTGACATAGAGAAGAATCAATCAAGCTAACTCTCTCTAAATAGAAATCTAGGCTAAGTGGAGAAGAAATAAGAAAAGTCTATTTTTGTACTTCTAGTATATAACCCTTATAGTATACACTTGCTAATGTAAAATCATATGGCCAAAACCCCCTAACAATGCCCTCCTAGTATATTGAGAAATCACTCCTAATTGACGAGTTCCTTACGACAATCTATCATGGCTATACAATTGGTTATGGATACGGAGGAGTACCCTCGCCAGAAATAATTCTTAGCCCTATATACACACGTGGAGGAATACCCGTACTGAGCTGTCACCGTCAGTGGCCCACCTCTACAGTTCCGTGGCATATAGCACCACTTAATGGTATTAAATAATCCAAGCACCTCGCTTACATTACTAAATACTACTCTACATCTCTGAAGATGACATAGAGCAATCACCTGAATGAACATTATACCAATACCAATGTATCTCTCTGGTAAGCTAGCCATAATTATGCGAGCAATCAATTGAATGAACATTCTCTGGAAGACTTGAAGAACTCTAAAATATTCTAATTCTAACTAGTGCTAGAACATAGTAAAATAACTAAGGAGAGCTTTTCTGATTCCTCTTGGTGTGCGTTGAAAGGGAGAATGATAAGTCCTTTTATAGCCTCCTAATGATAGTTTTGATAGTTTGAAAGGTCAGGATCACCCTTCCACCGTCATTGTGGGGTCATCATGGATGTCAACGTGGAAGGCCAGGATCAATGGAGATAGAGGCGGTTCGGCTGAACCAAGGGTTCGGTCGAACCCTGACCTGGTCCAATGGGTCTCTCCTTCCTCGTGGGCCTCCTCTGGTGTGTCTTTAGACTTGTGGTATGGTGGCTTGGCCCATTTACAGATGTTTAATTGGGTTTACGGGACCATCCATCCATATATTCACCACATGTTTACTTCTGATGTATTTCTCCAGCATTTATCCTTTATTATATAGTCATCTCCTACAAGCAAATACTTTTCTAGGTACAAATGAAACTAGATTATTTCTAATTAAAATATTCATGCAAGCATTGCTAGTTCTCTTTTATTGTTGGGAATATTGACAATCGAAATTAGTCTATAATGACCGTCAACAATACCCGCAAGCTTAAACGTTTGCTCGTCCCAAGTAAAGAACTCGCGAAGATAAAACTTGGTTGTTGATCAGGAGTTGCTGCAATGTTGTATATCTCAAATGTACAAGGTATGAGTACGCTCTCTCTAATTCAAGCAAGCTGGCACTGTGGCTTACCCATACACCCAATACCCGTGGGGCATCATGTTTCTCCTTGTCTTCGGCGGTTGAGAGACAGAACGGCTAGTTAGAGTACTACTCACTCATTCCTTGTTTTAACTTTCATTCTGGAGGTTTTTAAATGATTTAGCAGATAAAAACCAAGTTCCTCAAGTGATTCTCTCATTCACTCAAGAATGTGTATGTTTATTCCTCACCAAGATATTATCTGTTTGGTCCCTATTCTACAGGTAATGTTTGTGGAGTTTGCTAGGGATCAAATGGGGCATACATGCATTCAAATTTATTACTAAGTCAAAAATGCGGACCACAGAAGATAGAAAAACATACGTTTGATCAAGATTATGCAAGCATGTGGTATCATGGTAGTGGATATAAAATGAATTTACTCCTTTTGCACACCTCTTCTTCCTGTCTTTTTTTTGAAAGTTGGGAGAGTGTATGGCTAGCTTCCTTTTTTTCTTCTCTTTTTTTTCATCATGCCTCATACTTTGTGTGAGCAAGATTTTCTTTTTCTCTTTTTCATAGCCATATCTCCCTTTATTTTGAAAGATATTTTTGGAAGGGGGCATAAATTATGTGGAGCATTTATTTTGTGGATGAAGTGGATAAAATGGATGAAGCGGATGCTAACTTCCAATGTACAAGTCTTGCATAAGTGTGTATATGTGGTGTGTGCATGATCTTGATCATAAAGTATGAAAGCATCTCACAAAGGTCGCAAGAAATTTGACAAAGTTCAATGGAATCATAAGCAACCATAAGTATAAGGTTTTTGCACTGTGAAAGACTATATGGCTTTGGTATGAATTCATATGAAATGAGGAACCTCCTAAGTTTATCATTTTGAAGAATAAAACTCCGGATTTCCAGTAAAACTTAGAACAAGATAATAGCAACTCTATTTTACCATCTCATATCTTGCAACAACTTAGACTTAGATATGCAATGTGCTACACACATCTCTCAGGTTCCCGGAATATATTTGGCTTTTCTACTCAAAACTCGACGAAGTGCCCATCCTGCATAGGAATGGAGTCACCCGGCGGCGGCATAGGCCGCATGCCTAGAGGTGCGAGCCCCCAAGCGACGATGAAGTGGCCATCATGCACGGGGACAGAGTCACCCGACGGCGGTGTAGGTGGCCAGCCGGGAAGTGCAAACATCCAGTTCGCGACGAAGTAGTGGCCATCCTACACGGGACGATGTCACCCGGTAACGGCAAAGATGGCCAGCTCGGAGGTGCAAGCCTCCATTCGGTGACGAAGTAGGCGTCCAACGTGGGGAAGAAGTCACCCGGTGGCGGCATAGGTAGGCGGCTCGGGGGTGTAAGCCCCCAATCGGCCCGAACCTGGTCCTCTGCAGTATAGAACATGGAAAAAGAATAGCATAATACACATACAGCCCTGGACTTTCTGCTTAGTTGGATGACCACTAATCGGAAAGTCAAGAGTATAAATGAATCAGCTAAATAAAAATACTATTAAAAAACAACTTTGCTTGTATTGTACTCCATGAGTGGTGGGCGATCATGAAAACGGTGAAGCCTCTAGGTGCGTGAAGAGGGTGGCCAAGCTGGTTACGACGTAGCAAGGTCGGCAAAGGCCGCTAAGGGCGCGGGAGCCCCTGAGCGAGCAGTACTACTGACTTAGCCAGCTAAAGCATGGTGAGGGCCGAGTAGGTCACCGAGGCTCGCAGCCCCCAAGCTAGTTGTACCCAGGCAATGAGGGGTGTCAAGCCACCGAGCCCGTAGCTTCCACTCTACCCCTGAGTGGTTTTAAGCCACGGGGCAGGCAGGAAAACGGAACACCTGACTTAGCCAGTTAAGACATGGTCAGGGACGAGTAGGCTGCTAAGGCTTGGAGCCTGTAACATCCTGAAAATTCGTAATAATAAAAATCACTAAAATTTTGAACTTTTTAAAACTTTTGCATCATGCTGGATATTATGGTTGCTATTGTTTGCCAAAAATATAAATTGTCACAACGACGAATCAAAATAAAGATGCACATCTAAACAATAAATACAACTCACATGAATACGTTATTTATTATTAGCCCTATAAATATTTCTGTACAAGAAAGCAAGCCAAATAAAGTACAATACAATTGTTAACTTCTGTAATATAAAGTACAAATCAAATAATAAATACTTGAACCATGTGATTAGTGTCATGAAATATAGGTACATATGAAATAATGGTCGCCACTATAGTGACCCTATCCATAAAAGATAATTTCCCTTGAATATTTAAAATGCTTTATCAAGCCTCTCATGGCATAAAATTCCCTCCCATAAGATTGGTCATATGAAAGAATTAAACTTTATATATGAAACGGGTCTATATGTGTGTTTAATTAAATAACTAGATCAATGTTACACCAAGTCTCAAATTACTTCAATGGAATAAATAGATTTGACAGTTCGTGTAAAATACATTGCTATACAAATAAGTCAACCAATGTGCTATTACATTAATAAAGGTCAGCTTAGAATATTTGGATTAGTTTTAGAAATATCAAGAGCCTCCAAATTATCTAGATTAATTTTGGGATTTAAGCTCATTTGAATAATGCAATGAAAATATTTTGGTGCTATCACAACTTTTGGGTAAAAATCAGACTTTTTGGACACTAAACAATAAATTTGGTTGCCTAGAAAATTTACGGATTAAACTCTTCTCTGTTCCTATTTAAATTCCTCCCTAAACCCTAAAACCCCAAAATGTAGGAAATTATTAAATCTATTATAAATTTTAATATCCATCATTATTAATTTTGGAGAACACCCACATTTTTGAAGTACTTGATCAAGTAAACAAGTGCTTTCATGGAAGTACAAATATGAATCATTTAATCCCTCAATTTTCAAAACCAACAAAAACCTAAAAACTGAATTTCTCTATCGTCACTGTATATTGCACGCCACATATTCAATCCGGGTCCAACCCGTCCACGCGTCGTGCCAGGCCTTGCACGTGAGCCGTGCCACGCCGCTCGAACGTCCCATCGCCATGCCCATGCCGTGCGCCGTTGCCCCCGCGTCGAGCCGCGTATTTATGGGCACACTCTTATTGTACACCTGAATTATAGTAGAATGGTAATTGGTGGTGTACCTCTAAGAGATGAAACTAAAGATTATATGATATGTGTGAATGTTGGATAAATACTAAATTGCGAATCATATCAAGTAACCATTTAACCCGCTAGGTAATGATATGTTTGATAGGATAGGTGTAGAACTGATATAACCTATAGAGCATGGATAATTATTAACCTTTTATAGTTATAAGTAAAATATGTCCATAAATTAATAATAACTCCACTAATAAAATAATAATATAGATGAATCACTGTTATTACCTGCTTAATCCTAAATCTACCCTACCATAGAACCATACCACGGATTTTAATTAGATAGAATAAAACCTCCTTTCGTGTATGATCATTGTATTTAGATAGAAGCACGAGTAGTATGAGCAACCCTAGGTACGACTCTGACATTTATATTTGTTTGCGCATGTTTGATTGTTGGTCGAATATTGGTTTTTCTTGTGTATTATAGGATTGGTGTATCGATTAGTCGTGAGGCAACGTGTGCAGCTTCCAGGAGAGGTGAAGGTTGATCAAGATTATAGAGTAAGGACTATCCTGAGTAGGCCAGTCATCACTATTCCTTGAAAATATTGATCCCGAGTTTCGAAATTATTTTGTTTACAAATAAATAAAGATGGATGCAATGATGAATATCCTACTTGTTATTATGCCATGCCTTGATTATTGCTTAGCCCCATATTCCCTTGTAACCATGTTTACGTATGAGTCCTTAGTTAATTATGACAAATGCTTAGAAATGCTATTCTAGAATCATGCATACTCATATTTATCAATGGCTATATGCTTGGGAAATTACCTTTGGGAAGGAAATTGAGATGCGGCATGTGGAGATATGAGCGCCACATTGCCATGATATTGTTGACATCATTTGTGAAAGGAGAAATAAAACTAAACAATTGTTTTCGACTGGGGCGAATGGTGGATTTGATTGGTATCTGGAAAGACTAGTACCGTCCCCGGTCGGTTAAGGACCGAGCCATGAATTTAAGCATGAAAAGACTCCCGTACAACCGTACTTCTCGAATGGGTATAGACCTAGCGGATTAGATAGCTGAGCGGAGGCAGTATCCTTGCATAGATGGTTCACCCCCTTGAGTGAGGCAGGTGCGCTACGGTGGGGCAGCCGTTGAGGTAGGGCCGCGAGGCATGCTCCTACATCAGTGTCGCCATTGGTAGGACTGCCACGTGTGTGAGAGTGAGAACTTAAATTTAAACTATAAACATAACGTACGTGTGAGACACCCCTTCCCGGGAGTGCTAGAACTCCTCTCACTGCTAGAAACTTGTGGCACCTAGAGTGCATGAGGACTTAAGTTCGTGGAGCGAGTACTGCCAATGCAAGGTTATCGAAAGGCTTTGCCGTGACGCGTCTCATGTGTTGGGATGAGACTCATGTATTGGGCAGTCGCGGAGTACAGTTAAAGTGTACATCCACTGCAGTGTGTAGGGATGGCAATTTCCCCCGCGGGGCCGGGGGACCCGCCCCTACGGGGGCAGGGGCGGGTGGGATTTTCCACCCGCGGGTGCGCCGGGGTCGAGGCCCCGCATTTGGCCGGGGAGGGGACGGGGGGTATATTTCACCCGCGGGGCCCCGGGGAAGGTATATAAACCCTCAAAATATAGCCCATTGGAAGCCCAAAACGCCCAACCCATCAAAAAATGACTAAACCCTAGCTATGATAGTCTCGGTCTCTCTTCCCAATCGGCATATCCCCTCCCTTCCCGTCACACGCGAAGTCGCGAACAAAGGCGGCGGTGCATCTCAATCTCGCGGTCTCGCGTCGCCATCTCCCCTCCCCTCCTCCGCATTGCCGGCCACCATCTCCCCTCCCCTCCTCTCCAGTGTCCCCTCCTCTCCGGTGTACCCTACCCATGCCATGAGAAAGAAACAGGCGGAGGCGGCGGCGCGCGTTCGCATCTGGATCTCGCGCTCTCGGTGACGCTGGCGCTGCCTGCGCTTGCCAGCCGCCAGGCCACCATCTCCCCTCCCCTCCTCTCCAGTCTCCCCTCCAGCGTCTGGCGGCTCCAGCTCCTCTCCCTCCGAAGTCAGCGGCGGCGGCGGCGGCGCACAGGGCGAAACGGGCAGCAAGGGCAGGGCCGGCGGCGAGGTTGCAGCGCATCACAGAGAGTGAAAGGTATTGCTCCATCTCCATTCTCCAATACTCCAAATGTGCCTTGTTATTTGTGAATGAAATTATGAAACTACGCCCGTGATATTTCTATGTATATTTGGTAGATTTGGTAGTACATAGCACTATAGCAGTGATCGCACATAGCAGCAGATTCTGATCTATTGTTGAATTATGTTATTTGTGGACAGAATTATGTGATATTATGTGTTCTTGCTGAATTTTTATGATGATATTTAAGTATTCATGCTATTTTTGATGGTGTGTTAATTATGTACAATATTTCTTTTTGCTGAAATGATGATTGTGTTGTATTTTTTGAGCTGAGTAGATGGAGATGCCACCCAATGCGGGGCCCCGATCGGGTTGCGGGGCCCCGCAGGGGTCGGGGGTGGGGGATGTTTTCAACCCGCATCCGTGTTGAGGTCGTCGAAGAACACCTAGACAGCGAGGGAGGTCAAGCGCCCTGAGTCCGTGGTTGTGTCGGTGTGTAGCACCCAGATGGCGAGGGATGTCAGGCCCCCGAGTCCATGGTGAGGTTGCAAGGAACACCCAGATGGCAAGGGAGGTCAAGCCCTCGGGGAAGGTTTGCCGCGCCAACCGGGTGAAGGACGGAGCCCCCGGCGTGTGGCGTAGTGCCCCGGGCAAGTAGCACATAGATAACGAGGGAGGTCAAGCCCCCGGGTCCATGGTGGAGTCGGCGTGGCGCCTCGGACAAAGTAGTCATGTCCCGTGCAAAGTCGATCCACGCCAACCGGTTGAAGGGCGAAGCCCCTAGCGTGTAGCGTAGTGTCCGGGTGAAGTTTGGTTGTGTCGGCCATCATCATAGTAGTTATGCTGAGTTGATGTTGTCGTTGTCATTGTAGAGGACGTGTGTGGAAAATTATGGGTACCCATACCCACACGATATGGTTATCTAACTAGTTATAGGGGATAGCTTATATCTATATAATATGTAACGGATCATGACTTAGGTATTACGTTTCCTTATGTATTACGGAATGGCCTAAAGTCTTGATTTGGCAATGTTGTAAAGTAGTATTAGAAAACCGATACCGTATTGGTTAAGATTTCTATCTTGTAATCTTGCCCCCCATCCTATATAAGGTGGGTAGGAGGCCCTCTAGGGGGCATGAGCACAACTAGATCGTCAGATCAATACAACACTCGGCGGATACAATCCCCAAACAGGAGTAGGGTATTACCTCTCATTGAGAGGGCCTGAACCTGTCTCCACATCCATCCACTTTTAGGTCTCGTGCGCTACCCCTTTTCATATTGCCGAAATCTAGTTTCGACAGTTGGCGCGCCAGGTAGGGGTACGCCGAGTTTCCCATCAAGAAGTGCGATGGAATCAATTTCAACAGAAACGCTGAGATCAATCCCAGCGAGTTTCAATGGCTTGAATCTCCAATCCGGGTTTTACCCTTCTAACTTATTGTTGTTTATGAAATTGATCTGTAAATATCAGATTAATCTCTTGGTATTTTTTGTTGTTCACATGTGATGCCGCGGCACTACTGCTGCCGACTGGTTTTTTCGCCTTCACGGTTGGTGTGCTCCGCCGCTGTTACCCATGGCGACATCACCTTCACCACCGGCTCGCCTCCACTGCCGCCGACTGGTGCCCTCCGCCTACACGGTTGGTTGGTCGCACCACCGTTGCTGGGCGTCAGCGTCTTCACCACCGGCAGTCGTCATCGCCGCTGACTGATCTCTTCGCCTTCACGCCGTTACTCATGGCGACATCATCTTCACCACCGGCTGTCGTCATCGCCGCCGACTGGTCTATTCGCCTCCACGGTTGGTGTGCTCCACCGCCGTTACTCATGGCGACATCATCTTCACCACCGGCTGCCGTCATCACCGTCGACTGGTCTCTTCGCCTCCACAGTTGGTGTGCTCCGCCGCCGTTACTCATGGCGACATCATCTTCACCACCGGCCGCCATCATCGCCGCCGACCGGTTGCCTTCGCCGCAGCTGTTGCTAATGGCGATATCGTTTTCACCGCCGGCTTGCCTGCCACCATCGCTGACTGGTGTTTTCATCGTCATTGATGGACAACCCTATCGTCACCGAGGGGAATACAACAAAGCTAAGTCATAACTATTTTATTATTTATATGATATTTTCCTTTTCCTTTGACTATCTACATCATTTGATTCTCCATTGAGTAGTGAGTCGGGGGCTACAGATGTTATATCATATTTTTCAAAACTTTTCACAATATTTATCTTGATTGTTTGCGAGATAATCCAAGTAAAAAAAGTACCGATCGAGTTACAGAGCTCTATTTCCTATGCTTCCCGTTCGGTTTATCGATGGATAGTTGCCTTTGGGCCAATTCCTAGCACCCGGGGGCTCGTTGGATGGAGTATATAACGCGAGGTGCTAAGTATTACTCGGAAGAAATCAAAAGCATAGAGATAATATAATTTGCTTTCTGTTCTTAACAGTTGTAAAAGTACCCGAGTAGTAAACTCTAATTCATGAAACTTTGTTCAATTAATGACGAACTCATGTCAATGACTAGTTGGGCAGAGTGTTTAAATGTGATGAGTCATCTACTCGGGGAAATCAAAATCGACAAGAGGAGAAATACATATTTATAAATATCATAAAATGCTTGAATTTTTCTCAAGTATTCTATTTGCATCAGATGCTACTCATCCTATATGTTTATACTGCAGGATCCAAATCCAGATATGCCTTTAAGCTTATCTCCTACGCTTCAGGAATGGATCAGTCAGAACATCACTACCGGCTACCGTCATCGTCGCCGACTGGTCTCCTCGCCTACACGGTTGGTTAGTTACACCACCGTTGTTGGGCGTCGACGTCTTCGCCACCGGCCATCGTCATCGTCGCCGACTGGTTTCCTTGCCTACATGATTGGTTGGTCACACCACCGTTGTGGGCGTCTACGTCTTCACCGCCGGCTACCGTCATCGTCGCCGACTGGTTTCCTTGCCTACACGATTGGTTGGTCACACCACCATTGCACGTCTTCACCACCGGCTATCGTCATCGTCGCCGACAGGTGTCTCCACCTACACGGTTGGTTGGTTACACCACCGTTGTTGAGCGTCCACGTCTTCACCGCCGGCCATCGTCATCATCGCCGACAGGTGTCTCCGCTTACAAGGTTGGTTGGTCGCACCACCGTCGTTGGGCGTCTACGATTTCGCCACCGGTCCGCCTTCATCATCGCCGACTGGTTCCTCCGCCTACACGGTTGGTTGGTTACACCACCGTTGTTGGGCTCTATGTCTTCACCGCCGGCCATTGTTATCGTCGCCGACTGCTTTCCTTCCCTACACGGTTGGTTGGTTACACCGCCATTGCTAGGCGTCTACGTCTTCACCACCGGCCATCGTCATCGTCGCCGACTGGTTTTCTTGCCTACACGGTTGGTTGGTTACACCACCGTTGTTGGGCGTCTATGTCTTCACCGCCGGCCATCGTCATCGTCGCCGACTGGTTTCCTTACCTACACGGTAGGTTGGTTACACCACGGTTGTTGGGAGTCTAAGATTTCACCACCAGCCATCATCATCATCGCCGACTGGTGTCTCCGCGTACACGGTTGGTTGGTCGCACCACCGTTGGTGGACGTCCACGTCTTCACCGCCGTCCATTGTCATCGTCGTCGACTGGTGTCTCCGCCTACACGGTTGGTTGGTCCCACCACCGTCGTTGGGCGTCTACAATTTCGCCACCGGTCCACCTTCATCATCGCCGACTAGTTACTCCGCCTACACGGTTGGTTGGTTACACCACCGTTGTTGGGCGTCTACGTCTTCACCGCCGGCCATCGTCATCGTCGCCGACTGGTGTCTCCGCCTACATGGTTGGTTGGTTACACCACCGTTGTTGGGCGTCCACGTCTTCACCGCCGGCCATCGTCATCGTCGCCGACTGGTTTTCTTGCCTACACGATTGGTTGGTTACAGCACCGTTGTTGGGCGTCTACGTCTTCACCACCGGCCGTCGTCATCGCCGTCGACTAGTTTCCTTGCCTACCCGGTTGGTTGGTTGGTTACACCTCCGCTGTTGGGCATCTACGTCTTCACCGCCGACCATCGTCATCGTCGCCGACTGGTTTCCTTGCCTACACGGTTGGTTGGTTACACCACGGTTGTTGGGAGTCTACGATTTCACCACCGGCCATCATCATCATCACCGACAGGTGTCTCCGCCTACACGGTGGGTTGGTCACACCACCATTGTTGGGCGTCTACGTCTTCACCGCCGGCCATCGTCATCGTCGTCGACTGGTTTCCTTGCCTACACGGTTGGTTGGTTACACCACCGTTGTTGGGCTACGTTTTCACCACCGGCCGTCGTCATCATCACCGATTGTTGTCTCCGCCTACACGGCTGGTTGGTCGCACCACCGTTGTTAGGCGTCTACGTCATCACCGCCGGCCATCGTCATCGTCGCCGACTGGTGTCTCCACCTACATGGTTGGTTGGTTACACCACCGTTGTTGGGCGTCCACGTCTTCACCGCCGGCCATCGTCATCGTCGCCGACTAGTATCTCCGCCTACAAGCTTGGTTGGTAGCACCACCATCGTTGGGCGTCTACGATTTCGCCACCGGTCCGCCTTCATCATCGCCGACTGGTTACTCCGCCTACACGATTGGTTGGTTACACCACCGTTGTTGGGCGTCTACGTCTTCACCGCCGGCCATCGTCATCGTCGCCGACTGGTTTTCTTGCCTACACGGTTTGTTGGTTACACCACCGTTGTTGGGCGTCTACGTCTTCACCACCGACCGTCGTCATCGTTGTCGAATGGTTTCCTTGCCTACACGGTTGGTTGGTTGGTTACAGCGCCGTTGTTGGGCGTCTACGTCTTCACTGCCGGCCATCGTCATCGTCGCCGACTGGTTTCCTTGCCTACACGGTTGGTTGGTTACACCACCGTCGCTAGGCGTCCACGTCTTCACCGCCGGCCATCGTCATCGTCGCCGACTGGTGTCTCCGCCTACACGGTTGGTTGGTTACACCGCCGTTGTTGGGCGTCCACGTCTTCACCGCCGGCCATCGTCAACGTCGTCGACTGGTTTTCTTGCCTACACGGTTGGTTGGTTACACCACCGTTGTTGGGCGTCTACGTCTTCACCACTGGCCGTCGTCATCACCGTCGACTGGTTTCCTTGCCTACACGGTTGGTTGGTTGGTTACACCGCCGTTGTTAGGCGTTTACGTCTTCACCGCCGGCCATCGTCATCGTCGCCGACTGGTTTCCTTGCCTACACGGTTGGTTGGTTACACCACGGTTGTTGGGAGTCTACGATTTCACCACCGGCCATCATCATCATCGCCGACAGGTGTCTCCACCTACACGGTGGGTTGGTCACACCACCATTGTTGGGCGTCTACGTCTTCACCACCGGCCATCGTCATCGTCGTCGACTGGTTTCCTTGCCTACACGGTTGGTTGGTTACACCACCGTTGTTGGCCATCTACGTTTTCACCGCCGGCCATCGTCATCATCACCGATTGTTATCTCCGCCTACACGGTTGGTTGGTCGCACCACCGTTGTTAGGCGTCTACGTCATCACCGCCGGCCATCGTCATCGTCGCAGACTGGTTTTCTTGCTTACACAGTTGGTTGGTTACACCACCGTTGTTGGGCGTCAACGTCTTCACCGCTGACCATCGTAATCGTCGCCGACTGGTTTTTCCACCTACAAGGTTGGTTGGTCACTCCACCGTTGGTGGGCGTCCACGTCTTCACCGCCGGCCATTGTCATCGTCGCCGACTAGTGTCTCCGCCTACACGGTTGGTTGGTCACACCACCGTCGTTGGGCGCCTACAATTTCGCCACCGATCCGCCTTCATGATTTCCGACTGGTTACTCCGCCTACACAGTTGGTTGGTCACACCACCGTTGTTGGGCGTCTACGTCTTCACCGCCGGCCATCGCCATCGTCGCCGACTGGTTTCCTTGCCTACACGGTTGGTTGGTTACACCACCGTCGCTGGGCGTCCACGTCTTCACCGCCGGCCATCGTCATCGTCGCCGACTGGTGTCTCCGCCTACATGGTTGGTTGGTTACACCACCGTTGTTGGGCGTTGTTGATGCAAAAAACACACACTGGCCTGAGAGATCTGCTTAACTCTAGTGCAGGTCCAAAAGTAGGGTTTTAGGATCGAGGGCGTGCCAGTTGATTTGATCCTGCAATCAACAAGAAAGCATGCAAAGAATATTAGCAAACGATAGACAATCGGCCATAGGGCCGATTTCATATCATATGTGACCTAACCGATGCAATAGAACATGAATCGGCTGTAAGGTATAAGTAAATATGAAAATAACCCTAAAACTAGTATATCGGCTTTAGATATTAATATTACATAATCAATAAATCAATATTACTTTAGAAATAAGCAATTGGGATAGATCGGACTGAACCGAGACAGTATAAATTGCCTAAGTCTAAAGATAACATGAAATAATGATTATATGGACTAATGTCGTAGCCGATATCTAGATTCAAGTATGTACCGGCTATAGCTCCGATACAATCTTATATCAGGATATTCTCTAGAAATAAATATATTCAATTATAACCAATTAGATTGGTATTAAACTCAATATATTTATATTAGATTAGATCTTGGTATAAGGGGCAGATATAGAACATTAAACAGAGCATAAAACTAAGTAAAACGTCTATATCAGGTAAGATCGGCTGAAACCCCGATACTATCCTTATTAGAAATTATAAAGCAAGTTAAATATCATGATTCTAAATGCGACTTAATAGGTTGGACTTAACCAATGCAACATTAATTATAGAAAGAAACTTGAGATCTAAAGAATCAAGCCGATGGTTGCCTTTTCGGGATGGTAGATACATTATATAGCCTAGATTAACAAAGTGATCTTGCCGATATCGACGAAACCCTAAAAGAATCTAGCCGATACAAGTAGATTGCATTGTCGATCTAAGTTATATAACGTATATGATATCTCAGAGATTCATAACATAAAACTAGAGTGTCATAAAGATGTAAGCGCTAGCCTTAATGATACAAATCACCATGACAAGACATACCTTTTCGCCGAAGATCAAATTGATGCAGCACGACTCGAAAGCACAAACTTGTCGAAAGTAGAAAACAAGACCTCGGGATTATATTTATACCCGAAAATACAAACATTGTCCATCACAGACACGACTCATATTAATCTAATACAAATCCAACTAGCGAACAAGTCCCTTAGGCGGACTCTTACCGAGAATATCTATAAGGAAATTACATAAAATATCCTAATTAATAGATACAATTGCCTCCTCAGGACTCTATCCGTTCATGGCAATCCATATGAAACATGCTAACACAACCCGATGATGTGTACCGCGTCATATTATCGAAATCGGCTCTATCGCTAACCATGTCCGACTCTGACTCTGCCGATCCAGTTCACAGCCGATTCGGACTTCAGCCGATTCATACTCTGTTTCCGAAACGATCTAATCTCTTTGATTCTCCTCGATTCTTCTCGATTCTATCTTCATCTCCGGCACTTTGAATTACCAAATTTGATCGTCAACACATGCCCCCCAAGTCCGAAATATTTGGTAATGTTTCGGATTTGCCAAATCTTATCTCCGAGAAAATATCGCACTTTCCGTTTTTTACCGTTACCGCAGTACTTTAAATACCTAACTGACGACCCCGAGAAACTTCACACCGTTATATTGTTGCCACCGCTTTAGCGCTTCTCGTCTCTCCCAACTCCGGCGATCCCCTCGGCGCAAGCAGTCCATCTCCAAGCAACCCTCTGCTCCTCCAATTTCCGCCAGCACCAATGTCGTCTTCGTCCACTCCGTCCGCTATTCCGTCGGCCGAGTACGCAGAGATAAGTTTCATCGGCTAGATCTCCTTTTTGCCAATCTCATCTTATTTCCCGCAATCTTAGTTTGTTTTCTTTCCCTTTTGCCTTGCTGATGCAACATCTTGCAAACTTAGTCGCGGTTCCCAGTTTAAATCATGAAAACAACTACTTCCTTGGACCAATCGGCAAATTGGACCCAGTTGAGTTTATCACTGCCAAAACCAACAGAACCCCCTTTAGATTAGAAAACCCAAACCTAGGGCATGGGAAGAATACTTTCAAGTCTTGGCCATCCCTAGAGAAAAACTGGCCCACATGGTACAAGCGCATATCGACTAGCAAGCAAAGTCACTGGGATGAACTTGGAATCGGCCAAGCCCTAGCTCTTACTCTGGCAAATTCGGCTAAGGACGAGCCATTGAAGGCCTCTGCCTCATATTTTTGGTCCAACACCATTAACGCCTTCTTATTCAACCAAGGACCAATGACCCCAACTCTACTAGACATCACCATGTTGACTGGGTTGGACATCACCTCATCGGCTAATCCTATGATGCTGAATTCCAAGAACAGATTTGACTTTAAGACCAAGAACATAGGAGGATGGTCTGGTTTCATCTCAGCTAACATGGGTCAGGGTTCAGTTTCTCCTAGAGAACACACTGCCTTCTTACTGATGTGGCTAGAGAAATTTCTGTTCTGTGGATCTAGCTGTGGCCCAACCTCAAACTGGCAGCACATAGCCGAAGCACTTGAGGAAAAGAAACAGTTTCCTTTAGAAAAAGTCCTGCTCGGCTATCTATATCAAACCTTAAACAATGCATCAGCTAAGCTGTCTGTCGGCTCAGTAGTTAGCGCAGGTGGTCCATGGTGGTTACTCCAATCCTGGCTAAACTTAGTAGCAATGAAAGCTGTCAATCGACCACCCCTGACAGAAGCAGAATTCCCAAGACTAGAGCCGATCACCGATGATGATGGTGAAGAAATAACCCATCGGAGGTGTACATCATTTGGAGAGTATGCAAGCACGCCAGCCGATGCCGGTGCACAGCTATCAGCAGAACTGCTCAAAGACTGGTTCTTCAGCTTTTATGATGATTTTCAGAAAAATACCAGAATCTGGTTCTTCTATGAGGACTCAGTCAATTTTGAGCTACCATCGGACTTCAGATTTGAAGAGATCAATCATGACAAATTCCAGAAGTCGAGAGAGGTATATACCACAGCCATCAGCTCATGCATACTCCCTGTCGGCATCCATCAAGGTAGGAACATAAAAGTATCATATGAATTCTACCACCCCATGAGCTCTGCAAGACAATTTGGTATGGGTCAACTGCCAATCGGCTTATGGTTTGCCGACAAGATTCAGTGCCGAGGAGAAATATCTTCAAGTCTGATGATGGATCGGCTGCTTAATATCCCAGGACCTCCCCTTGGCAGTATTAACGATATTGAGCTAGCCATGTTCAGGAGTAAAGCCTTTACCTCATGGTGGGCTGAGTGGAAACAACACCTTTTTCACCAATTGGCTACCATCTACATGACTGACCTCTTCCCTGACATGATCCCTCAGGTAACTCCTTTAATCCTTCTGTCATTTTCCTATTTCAAATATATCAGCCGATTCTATTTCTGACTTATGAACTATTTTTTCCTTTTCAGACCACAGACTCATCTCCTCCCCGCACAAGTAAGAGTGGTAAAGATATTGAATATGCTGTAGGGCTCTTGCCAAATGGATGTGGTCTGGCCCCTTCTAGCATTGGCTACAATGCCCCCAAAACTTCAAGTCTGCTCCAAGGACAAATAAGGGATCCAGCCGATGCAGGCAGAAAAAGGAAACCAAAGTAACAACTGCCATGCCACCAGCTGCCAAGAAAAAACCCAAAAAGCAACCACCTCCACCAGCCGATAATATTGATGAAGCCCTGAAAGAAGCATCTATTGAACGGGCAATTGATGAAGTTGCAGCTGAATTCAGTGATGTAGAAGAAAGAACACCTCCAGCTTCTCCGGCTCCAAAACAAACTCCTACAACTCCTGCTGCCCCAGCAGTCTTCTCCACGCAACCCAGAGTAAGTACATTTCCTTTGATATAAAGTCTCCTCATTTATTACCAATCTAAATTCCCAAACTTTGCACATTGCAGAAGAAAAGACCAGCCGAGAAGAAATAACCTCCTCCAGTATCGGCTAAACTAATTGTTCAAACTCCACCGGTAACTCTCAATCCCAAAAATTCCAAGTTTATTTCTTAGCCGATACCATCTAACACTTGTTCCAAAATTTGCCAGTCTCCTTCTCCACCATGACCTGCAGCACAGCCAATCTCCAGCGAACACACTGCATCGGCTGCAGACAGTCACCATGTTGCAGAAGAAGAAGTTGCTGCCCCTGCAATTCCTGTAAATCTCACACCTTCAAAAATATCAAATCAGCTACACAACACATTCCTTGACTTATATCTTTTTATCTTCCTTTTCTTTGCAGGTCCTAGCCGATTTATTCTCTTTTGATATCAAGGACTATTTTGACGAAGAAGCAGAAGGAGAAGCAACAAGTAAATCCTTAGCCCCTCTAGCCGATAATGTAAAGAGGAATCTTGAGGACATCTCCCATCAGCTAGAGGCATCCCTGGACAGCCTAGTGGTTGATTGCAGCACTCTTCGAGCAAGATTCCAAGAGATTCAAGCTCTGCTCCCAGATGAACTGTCCAATATCATAACCCCAGCTATGTGCCTTGAGCAGCACCAATTCAAGCTAGAGAAAGCTAGACGGAGAATAGCCGATCGGCGAGAAAAGAAAGATATTGAAGCCACTATTCAGGCAAATCAACAACTAGTGCACGACGAGAAGAACAAGCTTGACCAACTGGCCGAAGATCCGATTAAAGCCACTATAGATCAACTTGAAGCTAAAAGAATCGATCTTCTGGCTAAACTTGAAGAATGCAATGCCAAGATTGCACTAGAAAAGCAAAAATTAGCCGATCTCCCAAAGGCCATTGGAGAACAAAAAACAAAGTTGAGATCGGCTATAAAGAATGTGGCCAATATGACCAAGTCCCTGAAAGCGATCCCTGGAACCGATGCTCAAGATGCCCAAGCAATTGCAGAAGTTGAAGAAATTCGATAACGGGCGCTATCGGCTATCCAGCGCTATCTCTCTCAATGGTTTCATGTAATAGGGACTTAGGAGAATTTTGTAACTAGCCCTGTAATCGGCTAGAAACACTTGTCTTATATTCATACTTTAATATCCTTTATGCCGATTAATACTTCTGCTATAACACATGTATCGGCCATCGAGCCGATTGTATACTTAGCCAAACTCTGAGATAAAATTCGCTCAAAGATTTCAAACTTTTCCAACTTTTCCAAAAAATTTCCAACTTTTCGTCCTCCATGCCCCCAAGTTTGTAGCAGGGGATACAATGCTGCAAACTTATATGTCTAAGGGCGATAAAAATATCGGCCATCAAAAGGCGACGTAATTAAATCGGCTGTCAACCATACACCGGCAAGCAGAACCGATTATGAACCAATCCAAACGCTTGGGTAATATTTCTTCAAATATTTTCCATTAAGTGCTCTCCCAAACACCTCTCCATCAAGCCCCTTTAACATGTAGGCCCCTTTGGAAACACATTTGTGGATTTGAAACGGTCCTTCCCAATTTGGTGACCACTTGCCGAATTTATTATCTCTGGCCCCTATCGGCAACACCAACTTCCAAACCAGTTCTCCTTCCTCAAAAGATTTGGGCACAACCTTTTTATTATAATGTCTTGCAACTCTCTCTTTGTCCTTTTTAACTTTCTCAAGAGCTCGCAATCTAGCTTGAACCAAATCTTCTGACTCATCAACCATCAAATTATGATAATCATCGGCTGTCAACTCATCTTGTAAAGAAATCCTCCTATAGCCGATGTTGGTTTCCCATGGTAACACAGCTTCATGCCCATCAACCAATTCATAAGGGGGTACCTGAATTGCACCATGGCAAGCCATCCGATAGGACCACAATGATTCAGCCATAATAGTATGCCACTTCTTGGGGTATTCGGCTATCTTTCTCTTAACCAACTTAATCAAGCTCTTATTAGATGCTTCGGCTTGTCCATTTGCTTGTGCATAATATGGCGAAGAATTTAACAACTTGATTCCCATGCTATCGGCAAACTGAACAAACTCATCGGACACAAATATGGAACCTTGATCAGTTGTAATCGTCTGTGGTAAACCAAATCTGTATATGATATGTTCTTTAACAAAATTGATTGCATCTTGGCTGTCAACTTTCTTTAAAGGAATTGCTTCAACCCATTTAGTAAAATAGTCAGTTGCAACCAATATGAACTTATGCCCTTTACTTGATGGTGGATTGATCTGGCCGATCATATTAATACCCAACCTCTGAACGGCCATGGCTTGATGATAGGATTCATAGCCGATGCTGGTGCTCTATGAATCGCCCCAAACTTCGGACAATCTTGACAACCTTTGTAATACCTGAAACAATCCTCCAGCATTGTCGGCCAAAAATATCCAACTCTTCGAATTAACCATTTCATCTTATGAGCCGATTGATGTGTCCCACAAATACCCTCATGAACTTCACACATGACGACCTTTGCCTCTTCCATACTTAGACATTTCAGAAGAACTCCATCAATCATCCGATAATATAATGTATCATCTAAAAGAACATACTTGAGGGTTTTGTACCGTAATTTCCTTGAAACCGATATAGAGGGATTTTTTAAATACTCAAAAACATCAAACATCCAATCATCAGCTAGAATGCAGGCCACTTCTACTTCAATCCCTTGTAACATCGGCTTGTAGCCTGATGCACCTTGAGCTAAATCATTGGCCTCAACATTTTGCTCCCTTAGAATATGTTTTAAAGTTACTATCTTGAAGGTTCTCATCAGCTCTTGACATTTTTCGTTGTAGACCATCAATGTGTCATTTTTGCACTCATATTCCCTAGATAACTGACTTATGACCAGCAATGAATCACCCATAATTTCAACAGCATCGGCTTCAACCTCTCTTAATAATTGCAACCCTTTGAGAACAGCTTCATATTCTGCTTGATTATTTGTAGAGTATGGTTTGATAGTAAAGGCAAACTAAAAACTTGCCCCCCTAGGTGATATAATGACTAAGCCGATACCACAAACATGAGTGCAAATGGATCCATCAGAAAACAACATCCATGGCATAATATCAATATTATCAATGCTTGTATCCCTGTGTTCAACTATGAAATCGGCTATCGCTTGCCCTTTAACTACCATAGCCGATTCATACCTGAGATCAAATTCTGACAAAGCAAAGATCCACTTCCCAATCCGCCCTTTCAGAACTAGAGCCGATAGCATATATCGCACCACATCGGCTTTGCATACTATGATACACTCATTGGAGAGCAAATAATGTCTCAACTTTGTACAAGAAAAATATAAGCACAGGCATAATTTCTCCACTGGTGAATACCTTGTTTCTGCATCCAAGAGACGTCTGCTGAGATCGAATATAACTCTCTCTTTCCCTTCAACTTCTTGGATCAAGACTGAGCCGATAGAGTTTTGATCGGCTGACAAATACAGCTTGAATGGAATCCCTTTCTGTGGAGGTATAAGAACTGGAGGAGTACTCAAATATTCTTTGATGTTATCCAATGCTTGCTGCTGCTTTTCTCCCCAGACAAACTCTTGATCGGCTTTCAATCTCAATAAAGGAGTAAATGGTTCTATTCGGCCAGATAGATTGGATATAAAACGCCGAACAAAATTTATTTTACCGATCAATGACTGTAACTTGGTCTTATCTTCTGGAGGTTTTATATCTTTGATTGCTTCACTACTCCTCTGAGGAATTTCAATCCCACGCTCGTGTACCAAAAATCCAAGAAACTGACCAGCCGATACACCAAAAGCACACTTAGTAGGATTCATCTTCAACCCATATTTCCTTGCTCTCTCTAAGATCTGTTTTAAATCGGCTATATGGTCATCAACTTCCTTAGATTTAACCACCACGTCGTCAATATATATCTCCACCAGTGCACCAATAAGATCGTGAAAAATATAGTTCATGGCTCTCTGATATGTAGCACCAGCACTCCTCAAGCCGAAAGTCATAACAACCCATTCATGCAAGCCGATAGCACCAGGACATCTAAAGGCAGTCTTGTGAATATCTTCCTCAGCCATAAAAATTTGATTATAACCAGCATTGCTAGCCATGAAGCTGATGATTTTATGTCCAGATGCTGCATCTACAAGTTGATCGGCTACCGGCATTGGGTATTCATCTTTTGGTGTAGCCTTGTTCAAGTCTCTGAAATCAATGCAAACTCTGAGCTTGCCGTTTTTCTTGATGACTGGTACTATATTAGAGATCCACTTAGCATATCGGCATGGTCTGATAAAATTAGCATCATAAAGTCTTGTAATTTCAGCCTTGATAGCATCATACATTGCAGCTTTACAACGTCTTGGGGGTTGTTTATATGGCCGATATCTTGGTTTGATAGGTAGCCGATGTTCAACTATTGATCGGCTAAGTCCTAGCATCTCATAATATTCCTAGGCAAAACAATCTCTATACTCTCTCAAGAGTTCTATTAATTTACATTTAAATACTTTTCATAAACCTTTACTAATATATGTTGGCCTAGGCCTATCACCTGGTCCAATGTCGATTTCTTCTAGTTCATCGGCCGACATAAAGCCTTGTCCTAGCTTGCCGTCGAGATCATCAATAGTGTCCTCTGTGTAGAAGTTGGAACCCTCCACGGCGCCCTCAAAACAAGAATTGTGGCACTCCATCTCCTGTTGGCTGTATGACATCATCAGAAACTTTTAAGTAATCTCCTTGCCAAACTTTTCCAGATAAACAATCAATTTCTTCCATTTCCCAAACAGATAAATCGGCACTAGCTACGTTGACAGACCTGTCGGCTGGCACGATTTCAATTTGGTCTCCTTGCCATTGAATCAAAATTTGATGCATTGTTGAAGGGATGCAACAATTGGCATGGATCCAATCTCTTCCCAGCAACAGACTATAGGAACCCTTCCCATCAATAACAAAGAACGTGGTAGGAATTGTTTTGCTGCTGATGGTTAGCTCTACATTCAAAACTCCTTTGGTTTCAGATGGATTCCCGCCAAAATCCTTTAGAACCATGTTGGTCTTGATCAAATCCTCTGAATTCTTCCCAAGTTTCCTGAATGTTGTGTATGGCATAAGATTAACGGCTGCTCCCCTATCGACTAACATTTTTGACATCGGCTTGCCATTGACAAATCCTTTAACATACAGCAGCTTGAGCTGCCAATGATCAGTTCCCTCGGGCTTCTCAAAAACGGCTTGCTGTGGAGATAATATCAATTTGGCCGATGTTAGATTTTCTTCTTGTTCGACGACTTGCTCAACTACATATTCGGCTAGTAGCATGAAGACCATGTTTATATCAGCTGACACCACCTCTTTGCCCTTATATTTCTGGTTCTTGCTATGATCGGCCTTAACTTCATCGGTTGGCACCACTTTGCTCTTCACACGCCAGACTTTCTTCGTTCTCTGCCTTAGCCGATGCTCGATTTCCCCTTCGACCTCCTAGAATTGTTCCCTGTTTCTCATCCTTTGGACTCTTCTCTTTTGATTTTTAGTGAATATTCCAGAAGAGCACCATTGAGGATATGTTGGCTTGGATTCTCCATGTGAGTCATCTTCATCGTTGTCTTGTTGCATCGGCCCAAGTCTTTGATGAACTGGCAACTTTGTCTGAATCGGCCGATGTGTACTTGCACGCTGTCGGCTTGGTCTTTGGATGAACTGTGCATCGGGATCGCTGCATCCAGGATAATCCTCGATAGATGGCAATCTCATACCCTCATTCCTGCAAAATCTGAAAAATTCGCAACTCCAATGGGGATCAAAATATCTTTCACTTTCATGAGAATATAACTCCTCTTCCCTTCGGCGCCTTTCCTGGTACTTGTTGATCATGCCAGCCGATCTGATACTCCTATTGTAGTTTTTATCTCCATCGGCTGTGTTCCGATTATATCCAGGGTGCACCATGTTAACTGGGAAAGGATGCCCATCTATCTTCATCGGCCTCTTGGACTCATCAATCTTAATCTTCCCATGTTCAATAGCCGACTGGATCTGTTGCCTGAAAATCTTGCAATCATTGGTGTTATGAGATCCTGTATTGTGCCACTTGCAGTATTTCCTTTTCTTCAACTCTTCAGCCGATGGAATGATGTGTCCTACTGGCAGTTGAATCTGTTTTTCTTGGAGAAGGAGATCAAAAATCTTGTCGGCTTTGGTGATGTCAAAATCAAATCTTTCCTCCTTTCCTGCATTCTTAACCCATTGGCAGACCACTGTCTTCTTGTTCCTAGCCCACTCGGCCACGTTGATCTCCGGGTCATCATCTTCAGAGCTAGATTCATAACTGTAGACTTTGTTTACGTTGTTTGCCTTTTTGATGAATTTTCTCGCTTCCTGGAACCTTGCTTCATGAGCCGATACCTTCTGAGCTAGATGAGCTAAACTCTCAAAGTCTTGGGCTGAAAATCTTTCCCTTATCGGCGCCAACAAACCTTGGAAGGCCAAATCGGCTAGCTGAGAATCTGTCAAAGACAAACTGTAGCATCTATTCCTCACATCTCTAAATCGTTGAATGTAATCTGGAACTGACTCATCTGATTTTTGCCTGATTGCTGTGAGGTTTGATAGCTTCATCTCTTGAAATGCACTGAAAAAGTACTTGTGAAATTGTTTCTCCAGATCGGCCCAACTCCTGATTGAATTATGTGGCAGAGATGAAAACCATGTGAACGCTGATCCACATAGTGATAGTGGGAACAACCTAACTCTGAGAGCCTCTGTAGCCGATGCTTCACTACACTGAGCTAGAAATCGGCTAACATGCTCGTAAGTAGATACATTGTCTTGTCCTGAAAAATTAGAGAAGTCTAGCACTTTGTATCGGCTTGGTAGTGGAACCCGATCAAAGTATTCTGGATATGTGTGCCGATACATGTTGCCATTGTCTTTCGGCTTAAGCCCAAACTGCTCCCTCATAACGTCAGCGATCATATTGGCCCAGGGTTGATGGGGTGTTGCTCCTCCATATTTCTGCTGAAGTGGATCCACCTAGCCGTATTGGATCGGCTGAGGTCGCGGTGAGTGAGGTTGATATAGATGATTGAGGCCAGCCGATATACCCTGAGGTGGTACGTATGGGATTTCTGTGCTGTACTGCTGGCTTATTGGCTGAGTAATTCCAATCGGCTGCTGTGGAACCGACGGAATTGGAAAAGATGTGTCAACAACTGGCGGTCTTGGGTGGAGGATATTCATCAATTGCTCCGGTGTTAACTGAGTTGATGCTTGCCCCCCAGCGATCGGCCGTGATCTGGTCAGAATTGCTGGAATATTTGAGCTTGAGTAAGGAGACGATGGAGCCTGGGTTTGAAGCAATTGCTGACTCGTTTGATTCCCGCCGATGTCTGTCTTCACAGTTCGGTAACCCGGGAACGTGCCATCTGGCAGATAAATAGGTCCTTTGGCTTTTTCTTAAGCTATCGTCCCGTCAACTACCGACTTGATCATATTTGTCAAGGTGTTCACAAGCACTCCAGACTGGTTGACTAATGCGTGGTGTACAGCCGAATCAATGCAGTCTTGCAATGTATGGAGCTCTTCATCACTTGATTCAACTTTGACTTGTTTATCTTTTTCTTCTCCCGATCCAGAAGTACTTGGGTCTTGTTTCACGATTGTCGGTACTTGGAATTTAGCTCTTTGAATAATTGTACCTTGCCGGGTGACTGTGAATGAGTGCAGATATTGGCTCTGAAGTTGATCCAGCATTTGCCTTATCTCTTCTCTCTGCTCGTCACTCAGCTATTCGAGCGTAACCGGGAGGATGTTGTCCTCCGAAACTTCAGTGATGTTTGGCGACATGATGACACTTGGTCCCACAGGGCGTGCCAAAAGCGTGTTGATGCAAAAAACACACACTGGCATGAGAGATCTGCTTAACTCTAGTGCAGGTCCAAAAGTAGGGTTTTAGGTTCGAGGGCGTGCCAGTTGATTTGATCCTGCAATCAACAAGAAAACATGCAAAGAATATTAGTAAACGATAGATAATCGGCCATAGGGCCGATTTCATATCGTATGTGACCTAGCCGATGCAATAGAACATGAATCGGCTGTAAGGTATAAGTAAATATGAAAATAACCCTAAAACTAGTATATCGGCTGTAGATATTAATGTTATATAATCAATAAATCAATATTACTTTAGAAATAAGCAATTGTGATAGATCGGACTGAACCGAGACAGTATAAATTGCCTAAGTCTATAGATAACATGAAATAACGATTATATGGACTAATGTCGTAGCCGATATCTAGATTCAAGTATGTACCGGCTATAGCTCCGATACAACCTTATACCAGGATATTCTCTAGAAATAAATATATTCAATTATAACCAATTAGATTGGTATTAAACTCAATATATTTATATTAGATTAGATCCTGATATAAGGGGTAGATATAGAACATTAAACAAAGCGTAAAACAATGTAAAACATCTATACCAGGTAAGATCAGCATTATCTTCGTCTTTAATTCAGAGCAGGCGTTCTACTTCAGCAACACCAATTATTTTATCGGCAATTTTGGTTTCTGGATGCTGCCACAATTTACTCCAAATTCCTGAAGTATCAAGTTCAACATTTAACCTCCATGCCCGGGAGTTTGGAGTTATCAACCAATCAGCTCAGATTCGACGAGTTGGACAACACGGTTTGCTTACCTCTACGCAAAGCATTTGCAACAGCTACAAGACCAAGTTCTATGCTCGTAAGTAGATACATTGTCTTGTCCTGAAAAATTAGAGAAGTCTGGCACTTTGTATCGGCTTGGTAGTGGAACCCGATCAAAGTATTCTGGATATGGGTGCCGATACATGTTGCCATTGTCTTTCGGCTTAAGCCCAAACTGCTCCCTCATAACGTCAGCGATCATATTGGCCCAGGGTTGATGGGGTGTTGCTCCTCCATATTTCTGCTGAAGTGGATCCACCTGGCCGTATTGGATCGGCTGAGGTCACGGTGAGTGAGGTTGATATAGATGATTGAGGCCAGCCGATATACCCTGAGGTGGTACGTATGGGATTTCTGTGCTGTACTGCTGGCTTATCGGCTGAGTAATTCCAATCGGCTGCTATGGAACCGACGGAATTGGAAAAGATGTGTCAACAACTGGCGGTCTTGGGTGGAGGATATTCATCAATTGCTCCGGTGTTAACTGAGTTGATGCTTGCCCCCCAGCGATCGGCCGTGATCTGGTCAGAATTGCTGGAATATTTGAACTTGAGTAAGGAGCCGATGGAGCCAGGGTTTGAATCAATTGTTGACCCCCTTGATTCCCGCCGATATATGTCTTCACAGTTCTGTAACCTGGGAACGTGCCGTCTGGTAAATATATAGGTTCTTTGGCTTTTTCCTCGGCTATCGTCCCATCAACTACCGACTTGATCATGTTTGTCAAGGTGTTCACGAGCACTCCGAACTGGTTGACTAAAGCGTGGTGTACAGCTGAATCAATGCGATCTTGCAATGTGTGGAGTTCTTCATCAGTTGATTCAACTTTGGTCTGTTTATCTTTCTCTTCTCCTTATCCGGAAGTACTTGGGTCTTGCTTCACGATCGTCGGCATTTTGACTTTAGTTCTTGAATAACCGTACCTTGCCGCGTGACTGTGAATGAGTGCAGATACTGGTTCTAGAGTTGGTTCAGCATTTGTTGCATCTCTTCTCTCTGCTCTTCACTCAGCTGTTTGATTGTAACCGGCAAGATGTTGTCCTCCGAAACTTCAGTGATGTTTGTCGACATGATGACACAATAGTCCCACTGGGCGTGCCAAAATCGTGTTGATGCAAAAAACACATACTGGCCTGAGAGATCTGCTTAACTCTAGTGCAGGTCCAAAAATTAGGGTTTTAGGTTCAAGGGCGTGCCAGTTGATTTGATCCTGCAATCAACAAGAGAAAACATGCAAAGAATGTTAGTAAACGATAGACAATCGGTCATAGGGCCGATTTCATATCGTATGTGACCTAGCCGATGCAATAAAGCATGAATCGGCTGTAAGGTATAAGTATGAAAATAACCCTAAAACTAGTATATCGGCTATAAAGATTAGTATTACATAATCAATCTATCAATCTTACTTTAGAAATAAGTAATTGGGATAGATCGGACTGAACCGATACAGTATAAATTGCCCAAGTCTAAAGATAACATGAAATAACGACTATATAGAATAATGTCATAGCCGATATCTAGATTTAAGTGTGTATCGGCTATAGCTCCGATACAACCTTATACCAGGATATTCTCTAGTAATAAATATATTCAATTATAACCAATTAGATTGGTATTAAGCTCAATATATTTATATTAGATTAGATCCTGATATAAGGGGTAGATATAGAACATTAAACAAAGCGTAAAATAATGTAAAACATCTATACCAGGTAAGATCGGCTGAAACCCCGATACTATCGTTATTAACAACCGTAAAGCAAGTTAGATATCATGATTCTAAATACGACTTAATGGGTTGGACTTAACCAATGCAGCATTAATTATAAAAAGAAGCATGAGATCTAAAGAATCAAGCTGATGGTTGCCTTTTTGGGATGGTGGATACATTATATAATCTAAACCAACAAAGTAATCCAGCCGATATCGACGAAACCCTAAAAAGAATCTAGCTGATACAAGTAGATTGCATTGTTGATCTAAATTGTATAACGCATATGATAACTCAGAGATTCACAACACAGAACTAGAGTGTCATAAAGATGTAAGCACTAGCCCTAATGATGCAAATCACCATGACAAGATATACCTTTTCACCGAAGATCAAACTGATGCACCACGACTCGAAAGCACAAACTTGTCAAAAGTAGAAAACAAAGGTGGCGATGCGCCGAGATTAATTGAACGTGTGTTGTTATTATTTACAAGACCTCGGGATTATATTTATACCCGAAAATACAAACATTGTCCATTACGGACACGACTCATATTAATCTAATACAAATCCAACTAACGAACAAATCCCTTAGGCGGACTCTTACCGTCAATATCTATAAGGAAATTACAAAATATCCTAATTAATAGGTACAATTGCCAATTTCGGACTCTATCCTTGCACGGCAATCCCATCGTAAGTCTTCTGTCGAACCCGATATTGACTTCACATGCAATATCGGCCCCATCGGCTATCCCAGTCGAAACCAGTCTCCAGCCGATACGAACTCCAGCCGATGCGTACTCTGTTTCCGATATCCTTGCATATCTTCAAATCTGCTTCAGACTAGATTGTGTTTCCGATTCCCATAGATTAGATTTGCTTACCAAATTTCATCGTCAACACATGCCCCCCAATTCCGAAGTATTATATAATGCAACGGAATTATCTCTCCAAAACCGCAAAAATCTAGGGTTACCCCTGTGACCGTTATGCACCTACTTCTTTAAATATCAACCGCTTTTCCGGAGATTTCACGGCGTTAACTCCGCTTTCACCGCTTGAACCACCAAACTCCTCCATGAACCTCGGTGATTACTTTCTCTTTCCACTCTGGTGATCGGAATAGCGAATCCCCTCCGGTGACAACTTTCGCGCAGCGATGGCAGCATCATCGAGTCCAGCCAACACCACTGCCAAGGAGTTCCCTGAGGTAAGTCTTCCATCGGCTCAAAAGTTTTCTTCGAGTTCTTCATTTTTCCTCCGTCTTCAACCCTTTTTGTTTTTTTTTCAATCTGTAGCACCTAACCCACCAAATAGCCATTCCAAAGCTCAATGAACCCAACCATTTCTATCTGGGTCCGATAGGTGCTATAGATCCCACTTATATCATCAATGCAGAGACAGAGAGAATCCCTTTCAGGCAGTCAAATCCATCTCTCTCCCACTGGACCACAACCTTCAGATCTTGGCATTCTCAGGTCGACAAGTGGATAGATTGGTACAAAAGGTTTGCAGCTAGTAAGCAGGATCACTAGGATGAAATAGGAATAGCCCAATGCCTATCTTTATCCATAGCCGATATGAAGAAAGATCAGCTGATGCTATCTTCGGCTGCGTACTTCTGGTCAGATACCCTAAACAACTTCATGTTCAACCATGGGCCGATGACCCCCACCTTACTAGACATCACCATGATAACCGGCCTGGACATAACCACATTGGCTAACCCCATCAGTATGAAGACCAAGTGTACTTACAAATTCAAAACCAAGAACATCGGTGGTTGGTCTGGTTTTATCTCCGAAAACATGAGCACAGGTCCTGTATCGCTAGGGAACACGCCGCCTTCTTGATGATGTGGCTGGACAAATTTGTGTTTTGCGGATGTACCTGCGGCCCAACAGCCAACTGGCAACATCTAGCCGAAGCAATCGTCTTGAAGAAGGAATTTCCTTCAGGAAAGTACCTACTAGGAGCAGCATACCAAACACCAAGCCAGTCATCAGCCAGACTGATCATGGATTCAAACATTAATACTGGCGGCCCATGGTGGTTCATCCAACTCTAGCTAACTTTGCACACTCTGAAAGTTGCACAAAGACCATCGCTCGTAGAAGCAGAGTTTCCATCCATAGCCGATCCTGGAAGCGATGATGAAACAAACCAAATGCGTCGATGCATATCATATGGTGAAGCAGCCACTAGTTATGCTGGACATGGACCATCGGCTGAGCACTTTCACAATTGGTTCGGCAACTTTTATGATGGATTTCCTAGAGACAGCCGAATTTGGTTTGCTTATGATTCTTTTCGAAGCTTTGAACTGCCAGCCGATTTCAGGCTAGATGAGATCAATGATGAAAGATTTGAAAAACCCAGGGAAATCCTAATGCTGCAATCTCTCCATGCATACTCCCAGTTGGCATATCTCAATGCAGAAATATTCAGCCCTCTTATGAATTTTACCACCCGATGTCAGCAGCAAGACAACTTGGCATGGGTCAACTGCCCATCAGCTTGTATTATGCTGATAAAATTCAGATCAGAGGTGACATTGTTTCAGCTTTGATGATGGTCAAATTACTCAATATCCCTGGACCTCCTCTTGGTAGCATAGACAGATTCAACATCATCTTGATGAGGAGCATTCAATTTGATAGATGGTGGTTAGAAATGAAGACGCACATATTCCATCTGCCAGTTGAGTCATACCTCACCTGAATCATACCAAACTTGGTCCCCCAGGTAAATCTCCTTTCCTCAAAGTTTTCACTTCATAACCATCGACTGCTTAATACTCACAATTCATTATTCTCCTTGCAGACAACAGATTCTCCCCCTCCTCTTATCAGCCGAAGTGGCAAGCCCATAGAATATGCCATTGCCAAACTCCCAAACGGCTGCGGGCCAGCTCCATCCATCATCAGCTTCAACGCTCCAAAGACTGCCACCTTACTTCAAGGTCAACTCAGAGAGCCGATGCAAACTGGTGACAAAAGGAGAAGAACTAAACAAGCCGCTGTAAAGCCAACCCTCTTGAAGAAACCAACCAAGAGGCAAAAGAAAGCAGCCGATACAGAAACTGCTCAAGCCCAAGAAATAGATGATATCCTGAAAGATATTGAAATGGAAGAAGCAATCGATGAAGCTGCCTGTAACACCCTAAAAATTCGACTATCAAAACCGAAACCCTAAAAGTACAAAGTTCAAAACCTTATAATTAAATTTGCATCATGCCGCATTTTATGGCTTGTTTATTTGAATCTTTGTTTTGCAGGAAATAAATTTATCGGAATTTATTTCGGTACAAACCCTAGAACCGAAACCGACAAGAGGAACACTTACTGTGCGTAAATTAAAATAAGGTTCTAGATAAAATTTTAGTGAATAAAATATTTTACCTTAATGTCACGAATTTATTTAGATAAGAAAAGTTTTATAATTATCCACACATATGGATGGGCGTAACGAATATAGACGACATAAAATTTCGGGCAAGATTTAGGATAGAATAATCCAAATATCGAATTTATTTCATTTGTGAGAAAGACATAAATTTGGGGCAAATTCTAAATGTGGAATCAATCAACATTTACAAAAAAAATAATAAAAAAAAGGAAGTTACTGTTTATCTTCCTCGATGGATCGGCCGGCTTACCGCCGCTACCGCGCCCTACCCCTGCGCGCCTGCGCCGCCTGCGCCGCCTGGAGCCCCGTGCGCCCCCCTCGAGCCCCACCCTTGCCGCGCCATCCCGTCACCGCTGCCGCGCCATCCCGTCGCCGCTCCGCTGTCACCCGCCCTGCTGCGCCGCGCGCTGTCGCCGTCACCCTCGCAGCCCGCGCCAGCCGCCTCCCCGCGCTTCCCCCCGGCCTATAAAATCCCCCCCGGCCGAGTCCTCCCCGCCCCATCCCCCCTCCATTTCTCCTCCTTCTCCTTCACTGCCGCCGGCCGCCGCCGCGTCGCCGCCCTCCATTGCCGCCGCCGCCGTCGGTGAGTGCCGCCCCCCTCCCCCCCTTGCCGGCTGCACACAGAGAGAGAGAACAAGCAGAAGAGGAAGAAGAAGAAACAGAGAAGGAGAAAGAGAAAAAGAGAAAAAGAAAAAGAAGAAAAAGAAATACAAAAAGAAGAGGAAAGGGGAAAAATGAAAATAAAATAGGGAGAGATAAATTAGGGGATTAGGAATTTAATTTTATCTATCTCAAATATATGTGCACACATGCTAGATTAATATAAAATGTTAGTTTAAGAAATTAGTAAAATCCACCGACATCGATTATTTTGGAAACTCAAGAAATTAAATCGGATTATTTAATTGCAACTTAAATTATTCACTTAACTAGATTATTCTTTTAAATGATTAATACTTAGCAGGGTACTTAGCCGATTATTTAGATTTCATTCGTAGATTATTCACTTAACTAGATTATTCTTTTAAATGATTTCTAAAATTACTATAGAATGAGTGCGACTGTCCGTTATCTATTTAAATATCTATTTAGTCGGTATTTAGTTAGTTTTTACTCAATAATTACGTTATCCGCTAAATTAGCCGTCACAATTATTTAGCCAACTATTCATCGGTTAGGGTTACCTATTATGATCGGAATCTAATTTATATGGAATCGCGTAAATTAAATCGGATTAATATTCTAAAATGGCTAACGATAATATTTTAGGACGAATGTGTTAAAAACCAAAAGAGAGCCATTTCGTAATTAATAATGGAAGCGATATCGACGTTCAACGCTCGCGCTCGATCTTTTCTTTAATTGAATTTTGTTGGATTTTAATTGAATTCTAAATGAATTCAATTTCTTTCGCACGTAATTTTAGACACCGAGGGAGTTGTGAGTCCGACTGAGGATCAAGACCCGCAAGACTTCGAGCAAGGCAAGTCATCACTATTCCTTGAACATATTGATCTCATATTGCAAAATTATTTTATTTACAAATAAAGTCGCATGCAATAATGATTATCCTACTTGCTATTATGCCATGCCTTGATTATTGTTTATCCCGTATCCCTTTTGTAACCATAATTACGTATGAGTCCCTAGTCAATTATGACAATGCTTAGTGGTGCTATTATAGAATCATGCATACTCATATTATCAAATGCTTTATGCTAGGGCAATTACCTGGGTGAAGGTAGTTGAGATACGGCATGTGGAGACATGAGCGCCACATTGCCATGATAACGATGACATGATTCGTGAAAGGAAAATAAAACTAAACAACTGTTTTCGACTAGGGCGGCTGGATGATTTGGGTGGTGTCCGGAAAAGGCTAGTGCCGTCCCTAGTCAATTAAGGACCGAGCCATGAAGCTAAGCATGAAACGACCCCCGTACAACCGTACTTCTCAAATGGGCACAGACCTAGCGGAGTAAATAGCCGAGCGGAGGCAGTATCCCTGCATAGTGGTTTTTCTTGATGTGTATGAGGGGCGGGGCCTACGGTGGAGTAGCCACCGGTAGGACCGCCACGTGTAAACCTAAACTTTATTATAACTTGATGAATGTGTGAGTCTTCCCCTTCCCAGGAACGCCAGAACTCCTCTCACTGCTAGAAACCGTGTACGCCTAGAGTGCATGAGGATACAAGTTCATGGAGCGGGTACTGCCAAAGTGAGGTCATTGAAAAGCTTTGCCGTGACGCGTCTCATTCGTTGGGACTTCGGCTCATGTATTGGGCAAGTCACGGAGTGCGGGTAAAGTGTACATCCACTGCAGTGTGAGTAACCAAATCTATTCGAATAGCCGTGCTCGCGGTTACTGAGCATCGGGACATGCATTACACTTGGCTAGACTCTAAATTCTTAAACTGATTGGGATGGGCATGCATAATGATTTTATGTGCTGGTGGTTCAACTTCTCGAGGAACGAGAAGGGGTAGACCCCAGAAAACCATGACGATACAATGGCGGGAAGCTATCCTTGGATCACAGTGGATGGTGGACAGAACCGTCATTGATCAATAAACTATGGTATTAAAACTTGATCAGTCTATGCTAGGTCTTAGGCTTGTGAAAGGAATTGCAAAAAAACTGGCTTTATGCAAAAGTGCCACAGCCGCCCTTGACATTCCCCCTATCATGTGCATTATTGTTGTGGTGGCTTGCTGAGTACGGTTGGTACTCACCCTTGCTATATACAAAACATTCAGGTGTGGGCGATGAAGTTCTCGAAGACCCGTACGAGTACTACCAGGAGGGTACGGAGGACGATGGTGCCCAGTAGGTCTTAGACTCGGTCATTGCCTGTGGCAATGGCCTGCCGCTGCCTTATCTCCGCTGCCTTATCTAAACTCTGCTTTTGATTGTATTCCGGACCGGTTGGTCCCCTGTTCTAGACTATTGCCTTCGGGCTAATTATTGTAATATTTTGCGTAAGACGATTGTGTATGCACTCTTGATATTTGGCAATGTAATCGTGGGTACCAGACTACTTGATCCAGGGAAATGGTACTATGAACACGAGTGATTCCTGTTACAAAAACGGGGGTCTACAGAGCTGGTATCAGAGACATACGAAAGTAGGAAAGACCAAACGGCGCCCCACCCCATTATAGTAGGCTAGAGGGAGGAATTCCCACCCAGGATTATTTTGAGAAATAAAAATCTTATGTCTATAAAGCAAAATGTGTTTTTCCTCTATACTCTTGTCTCCTTATCTTTACAAAATTTGTGTTACCCTCACTACTCCCTAACTCTAGTTTTACTTAAATATAGATGGCACGACAAGGTTGGGAGGTTGAGGTTCCCCGAGAGGATGGATACATCTCCCAGTTACGCCAGCTGATGTGGAGCTTGAGATACTAAGAGTTACCCATCTTCAAGAAGAAGAGGTTCGGTACCGGACACCGTTCCGAGTGGGAGGCTACCGTTGCTATCAAGCCCCACATTGTGAGCGAGCCAGAGTTCCGCTTCCGGACGCGCTACAGACGTGACTCGCTAGAGTCGGCGATTCAGGACGTCGCCCGGGAGGCATTCCTCCGCCTCAACGCCATCCACAGGGCAGAGGTGGAGAGGACCGAGTTTGTGCATCACCCGTATCAGGAGGATGGCAACTCTGTCTGCACGGTGCAGGCTACCCCGTGTTGCTACAATCCCACGGTGACCCGTCTGTCCCGGTGGGCTGAGGTCATGGATTACTGCTATGAGGAGGCACTGCTAGAGATTGGCGAGCTGCTGGGACGCATGGGCGAGCTTGAGGAGGAGCATCACGCTCGTGGCAACGAGGTTGACTCGTTGCAGGCCCAGCTCCTGGATCACAGCGAGCAGTTCGAGCAGCTCTCGGACCGGTACCACGCCCGTGGCGAGGCCATGGCCACTTTTGAGGAGCAGCTAAGGAAGAGCCAGAGGCAGGTCAGTCAGCTGGAGGAGCAACTCCGCGCAGTCTCGGTTACCGCACCGACTACCTCTACTTCCACCGCACCACCACCTCCTGCACCAGCCCGCGACCACTACTACTTCCTCACTCTGCCGTGCATGGCCACCTTCCACACTCTACTGGGGGAGGCTAGCATGCTGAGCACACAGTCCGGACCTTACCTGGTGGAGCCTGCTGCTGCAAAGACGGAACCCACACCGATAGCCACAGTTGCTTCATCCGAGCCCGGTTCCGGAGTGGAGACCCCGATCCTGATCGACACCGACACAGAGGATGAGTCAGATCCTGAGGAGATCGAGCCACACGTCACCGATACTTCGGAGGACGAGGCCCCCACCTACCGCGTCACCTTCGCCGGAGGTCCCCGCACCCTCAGTACGGCTCGCAAGAGGACACGACCCCCGGGCAAGAAGCCCATGTCCGACCCGGAGGCTGCTACTACTTCCGAGCGGTGGGGACTCGGGTTCACGTCCGCCAGGGACCACCCATTTCCTGCACCCAGTTCCTGCGGCTGGCTGGATGACTAGCCGGGAGGCCCACTACTGCACCGACCTCGCCTGGGATAGTTTTTTGGATTGCGAGACACACCCCCCCCTTTTATTAGTAATGAGTAGATAGCATGTCGCTCGATGGTGTTCTCTGAACTATATTCTATGTTGGACTGCATATGTGGGCAGTCTCATGCATCATGATCATGTACTAATTATGAACTATGTGATGTTTTATGATATTGATGTTGTTATGTTGCAATGAGTTTATTCCACCATGCTTGCCACAAAGAAGATCACATCAAAGCTACTCCCGAATAAAACCATAGGACTAATTAGATACTGGGGTACTTACCCAAACGTTCTCTACAGATGAATCACCGACGTCGGGCAATGTCTAACAACGAGGACCCGCCAGAGCCCAATCCCCTCACCTTGGTCGAAGTCATGGCAGCGCAAACCCAGTTATTGCAGGCCATCGTCAATAATCAAGGAGGCCGTGGAGGCTCAAGTCTCGGCGAGTTCATGAGGGCTAAGCCACCCACCTTCGCTACGGCGGAAGAACCTATGGGTGCGGAGGATTGGCTGCGCGTCATAGAGAAAAAGCTGACCTTGGTACGTGTACGCGAGGCTGATAAAGTGATCTTTGCCGCTAACCAGCTGGAAGGACCCGCTGGGGATTGGTGGGACACTTACAAGGAAACACGAGCGGAAGACGCTGCAGAACCCACATGGGAGGAATTTACCACAGCTTTCCACGAACACTTCGTGCCCGCTGCAGTAATGCGAATGAAGAAGAATGAATTCAGGCGGCTGCGCCAAGGGAACACCTCGGTGCAAGAATACCTAAACCGGTTCACCCAGCTTGCTCACTACGCGACCGCTGATTTGGTAGATGAGGATGAGAAGATTGACAAATTTATTGAAGGACTGAATGATGAACTGAGGGGACCAATGATTGGGCAGGATCATGCCAACTTCCAGAACTTGATCAACAAGGTTGTGAGGCTAGAGCACGACCAGAAGACGGTAGAGAACAACCGTAAAAGAAGACTCGCTATGTCTCGTCCACTTCAAGGAGCACCTCAGCGCACTAAGGGAGCCTCTTCATCGTGATGGAAGCCGACTGCTGTGGCGACCCACCGCCCTGTTGCACCAAGCAATGTCAATAGGCCGGCTGCACCCAGTACCGTACTCCGGCACCGACACTGGTTGCACCGGGGAAGAAGAACGTAGACTGCTTCAACTGCGGGGAATTTGGGCACTACGCCAACAACTGCCCCAAGCCACGCAACACCCCTGTTCGTACTGGTGCCAACGCAACGGCCGTACGTGGGACCACTACCCCTGCTGCTGGACGCGGTCTGTTCAGGACGCCACGACCCAACAAGTCTGCAACCGGGTTCCGTCGCGGACAAGTAAACCATGTGCGTGCTAAAGAGGCACAGGGAGATCAGAATGTCCTAATGGGTATGTTTTCTATCAACTCTACCCCAGTTAAGATCTTATTTGATTTCGGAGCATCGCACTCGTTCATATCATCAAAAATAAGCAACCAACATAACCTACGCCGAGTGGAACTTAAGAGACCCAAGATAGTACACTCACCCGGGGGAAACATAACCATACCTCATGCTTGCATCAGCTTGCCCATCCGCATTGGGGATGTGGTATTTCTCTCAAACCTTATGGTACTACCACCCCAAACCCTCGACGTCATACTGGGAATGGACTGGTTAACCAAGAACAAGGGAGTCATAGATTGTGCCCGAAGAGAGGTCACTGTGTCCACCCCATGGGGGTCTCCAATGAACATAGCCATGGATCGCGATCCGATGTTATGTGAACGTGCTGCGGGAGTGTTTACCATGCTACCCATGAGTGGGATGCCAATAGTACAGGAGTACCCAGATGTATTTCTCAAGGATTTGCCTGGAATGCCCCCTGATCGTGACATAGAATTCATCATTGATCTAATGCCCGGTACCGCCCCCATATCCAAGAGGCCGTATAGGATGCCAGCCAACGAGCTAGAAGAACTCAAGAAGCAGATTAAGGAACTAGAGGAGAAGGGATTCGTACGCCCTAGTTCTTCTCCTTGGGGAGCCCTGGTATTGTTCGTCAAGAAGAAAGATGGAAGTATGCGGATGTGCGTGGACTATAGATCCTTAAACGAAGTGACCATCAAAAACAAGTACCCACTTCCCGGAATTAACGATTTATTCGATCAGCTCAAAGGTGCCAAGGTATTTTCGAAGATTGATCTCCGGTCAGGATACCACCAATTGAAGATTAGGGCCGAAGACATTCCCAAGATAGCGTTTTCTACACGCTATGGATTGTACGAGTTCACGGTAATGTCGTTCGGATTGACCAATGCCCCGGCATATTTTATGAACCTGATGAACAAAGTGTTTATGGAATACCTGGACAAGTTCGTAGTAGTGTTTATCGACGACATTCTCATCTTTTCCAAAAACAACGAAGAACATGCCGAACATCTACGCTTGGTATTGGAAAAGCTACGGGAGCACCGGTTGTACGCGAAATTCAGCAAATGTGAGTTTTGGCTGAAGGAAGTTGCGTTTCTTGGCCATGTAATCTCAGCCGGAGGAGTGGCAGTCGACCCTGCCAAGGTCGAAGCCGTGACGGAATGGAAGGCACCGAAGTCGGTGACTGAGGTCCGATGTTTTCGGGATTGGCCGGGTATTACTGAAAGTTTATTGAAGGATTTTCCACCTTGGCCAGACCAATGACCCAACTCCTAAAGAAAGAGAAGAAATTCACGTGGACCGAGCAGTGTCAGTGAAGTTTTGAGCAGTTGAAAGAAAAGTTAACCACTGCCCCAATTTTAGTCTTACCAGATAACCGGAAGGACTTTGTGATATACTGTGACGCGTCCATACAAGGATTAGGAGAAGTACTTATGCAAGATAGAAAGGTCGTAGCATATGCCTCGAGGCAACTGCGACCCCACGAGGAGAATTACCCCACGCATGAGTTGGAATTGGCAGCAGTTGTACATGCGTTAAAAATCTGGAGACACTATTTGATTGGGAATCACTGCGATGTATACACTGATCACAAGAGTTTGAAATACGTCTTCACCCAGACCAACCTCAATCTGCGACGGAGACGGTGGTTGGAACTGATCAAGGATTACGATCTGGGGATTCATTACCACCCGGGTAAGGCCAATGTAGTGGCCGACGCCTTGAGCCGCAAGGCCCAATGCAACCATATGAACCTGGAAGGCATGGCCATTGAGCTCCGAAAAGAAATGGCTCGACTTAACTTGCACCTAATTCTATGCGGAGGACTAAACTCGCTGGAAATTCAACCTCTTCTGAAGGCCCAGATAGAAGAAGCTCAAAAGGATAATGAGGAAGTCCAAACCATTCAGAAGCGCATGGCCGCTGGGCATGCGAATGAATTCTCGACGGATGACAAAGGCATCCTGTGGTATAAGAAAAGGATTTACGTGCCCGAGCAAGGAGGTTTGAGAGGTTTGATTTTGAAGGAAGCCCACGAGTCAGCATACTCACTACACCCTGGCAGCACGAAGATGTACCAGGATTTGAAAGAGTAATACTGGTGGCCCAATATGAAAAGGGATGTAGCTGAATACGTGGCCATGTGCGACGTGTGCCAAAGGGTAAAAGCTGAACATCAGTGGCCAGCAAGTTTATTGCAACCGCTCAAGATTCCTGAGTGGAAATGGAATGAAATAGGCATGGATTTCATTGTCGGGTTACCCAAGACTGCCGCGGGATACGACTCTATTTGGGTAATCGTGGATCGACTTACCAAAACTGCCAGATTTATACCCATCAAGACCAATTATAGCAGCGCTAAGTTGGCAGAATTATACATGTCCAGGATCGTGTGCCTCCATGGGGTACCAAAAAGGATTATATCGGATCGCGGTACTCAATTTACATCTCACTTCTGGGGAAAGGTTCACGAGGCACTTGGAAGTCACCTTGCCTTTAGTACCGCCTACCACCCGCAGACCGACGGGCAGACGGAAAGAACAAATCAAGTTCTTGAGGATATGCTGAGAGCTTGTGCATTGGATTTCACCAAGGATTGGGAGAGATGCTTACCCTACACCGAGTTCTCCTACAACAACAGCTACCAAGCGAGTCTGAAAATGTCACCGAATGAAGCACTATTTGGACGGCGATACCGAACCCCATTGATGTGGTCTGAAACTGGTGAACGAGCTGTGTTTGGACCCGACATAATCCAGGAAGCCGAGGAAAAAGTCCGTCTGATCCGGGAACGACTAAAGGTAGCCCAGTCTAGACAGAAAAGCTACGCGGATACTCGCAGAAGGGACTTGGAGTTTAATATAGGCGATTATGTGTACCTGAAAGTCTCCCCGCTGAGAGGTACCAAGAGGTTCAAGGTAAAAGGAAAGCTTGCGCCAAGATACGTGGGACCATTCCCGAGAACCGCCAGAAGAGGCGAAGTGGCCTATCAGCTAGAGCTACCAGCAAATATCTCTGACGTACATCCTGTGTTTCATGTGTCACAATTAAAGAGGTGTCTGCGTGTGCCGGAAGAGCAAGCTCCCCTAGAGAATATCCACCTCAGTAGTGATCTCACGTATCCCGAACATCCGGTAAAGATATTGGACGAGGCAGAGAAGAGAACCAG
Source organism: Oryza punctata (assembly GCA_000573905.2). Classification (NCBI taxonomy): domain Eukaryota; kingdom Viridiplantae; phylum Streptophyta; class Magnoliopsida; order Poales; family Poaceae; genus Oryza; species Oryza punctata. Next base: position 7,691,271 of record CM002499.2, on the reverse strand, counting down.
GACCAAGACATGGCGCATGTACAAGGTGCAATGGAGCAATCACACCGAGGATGAAGCCACCTGGGAGAGCGAAGACTTTCTGAAAGCCGAGTACCCACACCTGCTCGACAACCGGTAAGAAATCTCGGGATGAGATTTATTTAAGGGGGTAGGTTTGTAACACCCTGAAAATTCGACTGTCGAAATCGAAACCCTAAAAGTACAAAGTTCAAAACCTTATAATTAAATTTGCATCATGCCGCATTTTATTTCTTGTTTATTTGAATCTTTGTTTTACGGGAATTAAATTTATCGGAATTTATTTTGGTACAAACCCTAGAACGGAAACCGACAAAAGGAACACTTACTGTCCGTAAATTAAAATAAGGTTCTAGACAAAATTTTAGTGAATAAAATATTTTACCTTAATGTCACGAATTTATTTAGATAATAAAATATTTTATAATTATCCACACATATGGATGGGCATAACGAATATAGACGACATAAAATTTCGGGCAAGATTTAGGGTAGAATAATCCAAATATCGAATTTATTTTATTTGTGAGAAAGACATAAATTTGGGGCAAATTCTAAATGTGCAATCAATCAACATTTCCCCTCGATGTGCGTAAACAATAATAAAAAAAAAGGAAGTTACTGTTTATCTTCCTCGATAGATCGGCTGGCCTACCGCCGCTACCGCGCCCTACCCCTGCGCGCCTGCACCGCCTGGAGCCCCGTGCGCCCCCCTCGAGCCCCACCCTTGCCGCGCCATCCCGTTGCCGCTGCCGCGCCATCCCGTCGCAGCCCACGCCGGTCGCCTCCCCGCGCTTCCCCCCGGCCTATAAAATCCCCCCCCCCCCCGCCCGAGTCCTCCCCGCCCCATCCCCCCTCCATTTCCCCTCCTTCTCCTTCACTGCCGCCGGCCGCGACCGTTGGGTCGCTGCCGCCCCACTACCGCCCTACCGCCGGTCACCGCCGCAACGCCCCCTCCGCTGCCGCCGCCGCCGCCGGTGAGTGCCGCCCCCCTCCCCCCTTCCGGCTCTCCATCTCCTGTTGGCTGTATGGCATCATTAGAAACCTTTAAGTAATCTCCTTGCCAAACTTTTCCAGATAAACAATCAATTCCCTCCATCTCCCAAACAGATAAATCGGCACTAGCTACATTAACTGACCTGTCGGCTGGCACGATTTCAATTTGATTTCCTTGCCATTGAATCAAACTTTGGTGCATTGTTGAGGGAATGCAACAGTTAGCATGGATCCAATCTCTTCCCAGCAACAGACTGTAGGAACTCTTCCCATCAATAACAAAGAACGTGGTAGGAATTGTTTTACTGCCGATGGTTAGCTCTACATTCAAAACTCCTTTGGTCTCAGATGGATTCCCGCCAAAATCTTTTAGAACCATGTTAGTCCTGATCAGATCCTCTGAATTCTTCCCAAGTTTCCTGAATGCTGTGTATGGCATTAAATTGACAGCTGCCCCACCATCGATTAGCATCTTTGACATCGGCTTGCTATTGACAAATCCCTTAACATACAGCGGCTTGAGGTGCCGATGGTCGGTTCCTTCGGGTTTCTCAAAAACGGTTGTGGAGATAGCATCAATTTAGCCGATGGTAGATTCTCTTCTTGCTCAACAACTTGCTCAACTACATATTCGGCTGGTAACATGAAAACCATGTTTGTGGCAGATGACATCACCTCATTGCCCTTATGTTGATGGCTCTTGTTGCGATCGGTTTTGACTTCGTCGGCTAGCTCCACCTTGCTCTTCACGCGCCAGACTTTCTTTGTTCTCTGCCTCAGCCGATGTTCAATTTCTCCTTCAACCTCCTGGAATTGTTCCCTGTTTCTTATCCTTTGAACTCTCCTCTTTTGATTCTTAGTGAATATTCCAGAAGGACACCATTGAGGATGCATTGGCTTGGATTCTCTAGGTGAGTCATCTTCATCATTGTTCTGCTACATCGGCCCAAGCCTTTCATGAACTGGCAACCTTGACTGAATCGGCCGATGTATAGTTGTATCCTGTCGGCTTGGTCTTTGGATGAATTGTGCGTCAGGGTCACTGCATCCAGGACAGTCTTCAATAGACGGCAACCTCATACCCTCATTCCAGCAAAATCTTAAAAATTCACAACTCTAGTGAGGATCAAAATATCTTTCACTTTCATGAGAATATGACTCCTGTTCTCCTTGGCGCCTCTTTTGGTACTTGTTTATCAAACTAGCCGATCTAATGCTCCTGGAATAATTTTTACCTCCATCGGCTGTATTCCGATTGTATCCAGAGTGCACCATGTTAACTGGAAACGGATGTCCATCTATCTTCATCGGCCTCTTGGATTCAATAGCCGACTGGATCTGTTGCCTGAAAATTTTGCAGTCATTAGTACTATGAGACCCTGTATTATGCCACTTGCAATATTTCCTCTTCTTCAACTCCTCAGCCGATGGGATAACATGTCCTGCTGGCAGTTGAATCTGTTTTTCTTGGAGAAGAAGATCAAAAATCTTATCGGCTTTGGTAATGTCAAAATCAAATCTCTCCTCTTTTTCTGCACTCTTGACCCATTGACAGACCACCGTCTTCTTGTTCCTAGTCCACTCGGCTGCGTTGATTTCTAGGTCATCATCTTCAGAGTCAGAGTCATAGCTATAGACATTGTTGACATTGTTTGCCTTTTTGATAAATTTCCTTGCTTCTTGGAACCTTGTTTCATCAGCCGATACCTTTTGAGCTAGATGAGCCAAACTCTCAAAATCTTAGGCCGAAAATCTTTCCCTTATCGGTGCCAACAAACCTTGGAATGCCAAATCGACTAGTTGAGAATCTGTCAAAGCTAGACTATAGCATCTGTTCCTCACATCTCTGAACCATTGAATGTAATATGGAACGGACTCATCTGATTTTTGCCTGATTGCTGTAAGGTCCGATAGCTTCATCTCTTGAACCCCACAAAAAAAGTACTTATGGAATTGTTTCTCCAGATCGGCCGAACTTCTAATTGAGTTATAAGGTAAAGATGAAAACCAAGTAAACACCGATCCAGATAATGATAGTGGGAACAATCTAACTCTGAGAGCTTCTGTAACCGATGCCACACCACACTGAGCTAAAAATCGGCTAACAAGCTCATAAGTAGATACATTGTCTTGTCCTGAAAATTTAGAGAAGTCTGGCACCTTGTATCGTTTGGCAGTGGAACCCGATCAAAATACTCTGGATATGGGTGCCGATACATGTTGCCATTGTCTTTTGGTTTGAGTCCAAACTGCTCTCTCATAACGTCAACGATCATATCGGCCCAGGGTTGGTGTGGTGTTGCTCCACCATACTGTTGCTGGAGTGGATCCATCTGGCTGTATTGGATCGGCTGAGGTCGTGGTGAATGAGGTTGATAGAGATGATTGAAGCCGGCCGATATGTCTTGAGGTGGTACATATGGGAGTTGCTCTGTGCCGTATTGCTGGCTTATCGGCTGAGTAATTCCAATCGGCTGTTGTGGAACCAAAGGTATTTGGTGAGATACGTCGACAGCTGGCGGTCTTGGGTGGAGAATACTTATTAATTGCTCCGGTGTCAGCTGAGTTGATGCTTGCCCCTCAGTGACCGGCTGTGATCTGGTCAGAATTGCTGGAATATTTGAACTTGAGTAAGGAGCTGATGGAGCCTGGGTTTGAATCAATAGTTGACCCCCTTGATTCCCACCGATATCTGTCTTCACAGTTCTGTAACCTGGGAACGTGCCGTCTGGTAAATATATAGGTCCTTTGGCTTTTTCCTCGGCTATCGTCCCATCAACTACCGACTTGATCATGTTTGTCAAGGTGTTCATGAGCACTCCGGACTGGTTGACTAAAGCGTGGTGTACAGCCGAATCAATGCGATCTTGCAATGTGTGGAGCTGTTCATCAGTTGATTCAACTTTGGTCTGTTTATCTTTCTCTTCTCCTGACCCGGAAGTACTTGGGTCTTGCTTCACGATCGTCGGCATTTTGACTTTAGTTCTTTGAATAACCGTACCTTGCCGCGTGACTGTGAATGAGTGCAGATACTGGTTCTGGAGTTGGTTCAGCATTTGTTGCATCTCTTCTCTCTACTCTTCACTCAGCTGTTCGATCGTAAACGGCAAGATGTTGTCCTCCGAAACTTCAGTGATGTTTGACGACATGATGACACAATAGTCCCACTGGGCGTGCCAAAATCGTGTTGATGCAAAAAACATATACTGGCCTGAGAGATCTGCTTAACTCTAGTGCAGGTCCAAAAATTAGGGTTTTAGGTTCAAGGGCATGCCAGTTGATTTGATCCTGCAATCAACAAGAAAAAACATGCAAAGAATGTTAGTAAACGATAGACAGTCGGCCATAGGGCCGATTTCATATCGTATGTGACCTAGCCGGTGCAATAAAGCATGAATCGGCTGTAAGGCTTAAGTAAGTATGAAAATAAACCTAAAACTAGTATATCGGCTGTAAACATTAGTATTACATAATCAATATATCAATCTTACTTTAGAAATAAGCAATTGGGATAGATCGGACTGAACCGAGACAGTATAAATTGCCCAACTCTAAAGATAACATGAAATAACGACTATATAGACTAATGTTATAGCCGATATCTAGATTTAAGTGTGTATCGGCTATAGCTCCAACCTTATACCAGGATATTCTCTAGTAATAAATATATTCAATTATAACCAATTAGATTGGTATTAATCTCAATATATTTATATTAGATTAGATCCTGATATAAGGGGCAGATATAGAACATTAAACAAAGCGTAAAACAATGTAAAACATCTATACCAGGTAAGATCGGCTGAAACCCCGATACTATCCTTATTAACAACCATAAAGCAAGTTAGATATCATGATTCTAAATACGACTTAATAGGTTGGACTTAACCAATGCAACATTAAGTATAAAAAGAAGCATGAGATCTAAAGAATCAAGCTGATGGTTACCTTTTTGGGACGGTGGATACATTATATAGTCTAAACCAACAAAGTAATCTAGCCGATATCGACAAAACCCTAAAAAGAATCTAGCCGATGGAAGTAGATTGCATTGTCGATCTAAATTGTATAACGTATATGATAACTCGGAGATTCACAACACAGAACTAGAGTGTCATAAAGATGTAAGCACTAGCCCTAATGATGCAAATCACCATGACAAGATATATCTTTTCGCCGAAGATCAAATTGATGCAGCACGACTCGAAAGCACAAACTTATCAAAAGTAGAAAACAAAGGTGGCGATGCGCCGAGATTAATCGAACGTGTGTTGTTATTATTTACAAGACCTGGGGATTATATTTATACCCGAAAATACAAACATTGTCCATTACGGACACGACTCATATTAACCTAATACAAATCCAACTAACAAACAAGTCCCTTAGGCGGACTCTTACCGTGAATATCTATAAGTAAATTACAAAATATCCTAATTAATAGATACAATTGCCAATCTCGGACTCTATCCTTGCACGTCCCATCGTAAGTCTTCTGTCAAACCTGATATTGAGTTCACATGCAATATCGGCCCCATCGGCTATCCCAGTAGAAACCAGTCTCCAGCCGATACGAACTCCAGCCGATGCGTACTCTGTTTCCGATATCCTTGCATATCTTCAAATCCGCTTCGGACTAGATTGTGTTTCCGATTCCCATAGATTAGATTTGCTTACCAAATTTCATCGTCAACACAACTACGCCGCCGCTGATGGGCGACTTCGTCATTATCATCGGCTGCTACACTACCATGGACTGGATCATCAACATCATCGTCTTCATCAACATCATGCTATGCCTCTCCTGCCACACCTATTCTGTTGCCATGGATGAGCAATTTCATCTTCCCTACCAATTATGTTTGGCATTACCGACTGGTTTCTTCGTCTTCACATACGACTATTGCCGCTATCACCAGTTGTCATGATCGTTGGTCACATCAGCTGTCGTCGACCGGTTTCTTCGTCTTCATGATCGATGGATTTCATTATCGCTGCTGATGGGCAACTTCGCCTCCATGTCGACTGCATCAGCTACTACCAATAGATGATTTCGACTACAACCGAAGGACAAGCTATACGCTCAGGGGCTTATCAGCTCAAGCATAAGGATCATACATTCAATTTGGATTAGTTCCGGATACATATTCATGGCTGTGAGATTATTCCGTATGCTCAAGGTTTGGATCAATCATTATTTTCCACAAGAACCATCAGCCGAGTACTTGTACCAGTTGGGATTCAATTATCACATCTACTATGGTACATCCCATGAGGGGTAAATACTCAGATGAGAAGCCATTCAGATGATATACACTTGGTCTGCATTACCCGAAAGATTTATCACTCGGGAGCATGTCAAGAGGCATGTTATATGCGTCATCCTTTTGAGGGTATCGAAGGCATATTTTTGGGTCTAGGCCTAATATGTCTGCAACCCATATTTCAGGTATGGCCAGTCACGTTCTTTTAGGGACTTAGGCATTTTTTGATTAGGCCAAAGTGCGCGTGATCGAGTGCCCAATACCTTAAAATCCTTTTATATCATTGTTACTTAACTTTTTAGGAGTTGGTACAATGCACTTTAAAAGGTGATAAACAGTGAAGCTTTATATAGCTGCCCCGCTGACTTTTTATATATGTACGAGTCAAAGGCACTGTTTGGGTTTATAAAGCAACCGATTAGATATAATATCGTTGCTTTTCGCCACGTAAGTGTGCACTTTTACTGACCAATATTGTGGCCTAGGCTGATTATATATTATGGTCATTTTTCAGGCGGTTGGTAAATTCTTTATGAGTTTTATTTACTCGGATTTTATACCACATATGCCTTATGTTTCCAAGTATGGTAAAGCCGTGCGTCTTTTAGGGATTTAAGCACATCTGTTAAAACAGTGTGTGCATGGTGTATACTTAATGCTTTGGAAATTTCTTTACTTATGGCATACAAGCTTTTTATAGCTATTTTTGCTATGTGAATTTTCAAAGATGTGGTAACTTTAGGTTGCATGCATCATACTTCATAAAGCAGTCGGTCTATCACTTGAATCTTATTTACTCGGGGATTCATACCGTATGTGCTATCGTTATGCTACTTAGGTGGCTTAAACCACTCAGCTGGTTAATCTATTTATTCCTTGATAGTTTGTTCAACTAACCACATAGTCGGGGGCTACACCTATCAGGTGCATCTAGTCGATGCACCTAAATCCATATTTTATTATTTTTCAGCCCTCCACAGTCTTCTGATTTGGTAAAAGTATTCGGGACATCATGGCGAGGATGATTGAAGCACTCGGCTTTGAAGTAATTTAGTTCGAGAGAAGATTATCTTTTCGACTGTGAAGGTATCAGGGGCTACTGTGAAAATTATGGGTACCCATACCCACACGACATGATTATCAGACTAGTTATAGGGGATAGCTAGATATAATATGTAACGGATCATGACTTGGCTATTACGTTTCTTTATGTATTACGGAACGGCCTAAAGTCTTAATTTAGCAATGTTGTAAAGTAGTATTAGGAAACCGATACCTTATTGGTTAAGGTTTCTATCTTGTAATCCTGCCCCCCATCCCATATAAATTGGGTAGGAGGCCCTCTAGGGGGCATGAGCACAACTAGATCGTCAGATCAATACAACACCCGGCGGATACAATCCTCAAACAGGAGTAGGTATTATCTCTCATTGAGAGGGCCTGAACCTATCTAAATCCTTATCTCCGCATCCATCCATTTTTAGGTCTCGTGCGCTACCCCTTTTTCATATTGCCGAAATCTAGTTTCGACAACATGATCAGTGTCATCATCGGTGATGAAACATCGTGTTGAAGAAGATCATCGGTAATATAATGTCGGCGTAGACAATCATGTTATCGGTGTAGACGTACGCGCTGATGCAGCGATGTGGTTTCCTCTTTGTATTTCCTTGCATGGCGAGGAAGACGTGAACGTCGTCGTAGGGCGGCACCGAGCGCGGCGAGGATGACGACGTCGGAGCGCTTGCTGCCGTTGAGGTGGTACTGGTCGCCGCCTCGCCGGCGGCTAGAGCTTGTCTAGGACGTAGACGTAGATGAATGGCTGTCATCCGTGGCTGCCTCCGTCTTTTCTGCTTGGCCTGTGGTGATCTTGTGGATGTATGTACGTCATGTACGCTTTGCTTGGCATGTGTATGGTCCTGTAACATGGTGATGACGTGTCTTCATCTGGTTGGTCGGCCACGTTGTCACAATGTGTGTTTGTTGAATGTAGTTGGCTTGGCTTGCATGCGTGAGTGATCTTCAGTGAGCTTTTGATTGGCTGGCCACGGTGACGTGCATGCTCCTGTTGCGGGTAGATGCATATGCGTGTATGCCTGCGGTTGCTAGACTTGGCTTTCTTGGTCGTAGGAGCGGAGGACGCCGGCGGACTTGGCACGTTGGCAGCGCGCATGACAGCTACGACGAGATGGTTTGACGGCCGAAGTTGATGATGACGTCGATCAGTGCCGCCATTGCTGCTAGCGGATCGTGTGAGCGCGGGCGGATGGATCAGCGGGCATGTGTGGGGCCTCGACGGACTTATGCTCGATCTTACATGTGGCTGTCTCTATCACTACTGGGGAATGGGGAATGCATCTTTAGTTCCGGTTTACAATTCCGTTTAGTCCCATATTATAAATCAGGATACCTAATTCGGGACTAAAGATGCTTATCTTTAGTCCCGGTTGAAATAACCGGATTAAAGATCTATTTTTAGTCTCGATAAATGTTAACAATCAGGAATAAATATGGTCACTTTAGCCCCAGTTGATAATATTAACCGGGATTTAAGATGAATCTTTAGTCCCGGTTGGTGTCACCAACCGGAACTAAAAATGTTTTTACAATTTATTTTATTTGCAAATGTTGCTTGCTTCTTGTATATATTATGCATTTACATATATATATATATATATATGTATAAGTACGTATGCTGCTTGCTGCTTTTTTAATATATATGTATTTATATATGTGTGTGAAATAAATGTATTTATACATATATATATGTATAAATACATATATATATTACATATGTATATGTGTACAACCAAAATATGTAGAGACACGTAAGTAAATATATACATATATAAATTACCAAAAATATATACAGACAGATAAGTAATTACATCTTTATTATGTTTCTATGTTATGTGTATATGTATATTACAATCCTATTCTAATCGTGGGTGGGGTTCATGAATAGGTTTTCTATCATGGTGGAATTCTCCTACAGGATCAATAACCTGATCCATGATAAATCCCATTAATTGTTCTTGAACAACCTGTATAAATGCATCGTAATGAAGTTGCTTCATCATCTAAAGAACCTATCATTTCAAAAAATGAGATATATATATATATGAAATTAATAAGAAATCGATATATAATATATGAATGTTGTTTACGTACATCGAGATCCTTGTCACTGTTGATTCCATGTGTTATGGTATGAATTTAGATGCCAACGTAGTAGCCGCATAAGTTCATCCCTTGCTTCTGTTTTGGGCACTAAAGGAGATCGAAACGACATATTTAATATATATTTTTATTTTAGAACAAATTTAATGATTCCATATAATTTTGGAGTATGACATCTAGTTTTTCTTTAAAATTCCTGTGGATGAGTGTATGAAACCGTGTCCATGCCCTATGTACAGTTGCAAGCTATGATTAATTATCCGAGATGCGCATATATATATAGTAGCAACGGCAAACACTCAAAATGATAGGGCAATGGATGGCATTACGTACCTGTCTAGCACTTCAAATATTTCGGTGAAAGTTTCTGCCGGTTTAACCATTGAGTCATAGATATGGAGTTCGTTTGCAATAAAGTCTATAACAAGAAGGACCCAGTGGAATCTGCAAATTGTGTGAGATGATATAAATGTCACGATAAGTACGCGAAGGAAATTGATATGAAAGGAGGTAAAAACTCACGATGTGTTGTACGACAATAGTAAAATGCTGTTGGACCAGGAAATGGAGAATATTATCCTCAGTTTTTGCTCAAAATCCTTTATGACCGTATTCTTAACTTTGCGGGGGTCCATGAGACCAACCCTGAAAGCCCCCTACTTACGGCATATTTGAATCTCCATTCTACAACGGGAAAAAAGGACGTTTTCATCAGCTATCCACGCATTGCCATCATTCGATGCTACAAACAAGGAGCTAAGGAACAAAATAAAATTAATTAAACAATACTTACAAAACTCAAAGACTGAGAAGAGAGACGTCAAGGGCGTCTCGATGGTACATGTCGAAGTTTTTTACCCTCGCACCGAACATCACTTTACCGGTGGCCGAGTTTTCCATGTAGTACTTATGGAATCAGTACATCAGTGCAGAGAGTGTTTTAGCCTGATCAAGCATGACAAGTGGTTTACCGAGGGTAAATTTGTATTTCAGATCCTGTGTTGTCACTTTTTTATTGGTGCATCGGCCAGCAATTGCTCCCTCTTTAGTCCCGTCTCCGCCACAAATTGTCTTATCGCCATTTCACCAGGCAGTAGCAACGGATCAATCGATTGTTTTGGTTACTTTCCGAGCCGAGGAACCTCTTTGGACTTTTCTTCTGCCTTCTTAAAAGACTTCGTTATTGATCAGTCATAATCAGAGAGTAAAGTCTTTTTCACCGATGTGCTTGTCTTCTTAAAAAACTCCTTAGATGTCGGGTCTATTGGAATCTTCTTTACCGGACTTCGCAGCTTGAAGTGCGCCTTCACTTGCACTCTTATGATCTCGTCAATCTCCTCGGGAGTGCGGTTGTATGCCCTAGTCTTGAGAGCTGGGAGCTTAGGCTCGTCAAGTCTTGGCTTCTTCGTTTGTACGCTTGACTTTGACGGCGCGGGGCGAGGTGGGCAAGTCTCTCTTGTACTTGCAGCTAGTTGCAGCGTTGATGATGGAGAAGACGATGCTCGCAACGGAGACCTCGGAGCAGTTGGTGCCCACTGAGCAGACGGTGCACGTGGAGGAGAAGGTGTTGACGTAAAAACACGACGGCCTGTGAGATATGCTTAGCTCCAATGCAGGTCCAGAATAATGATGAGATGCGGGCGTGCCAGTCAGTTTGATCCTGCAACTGACAAGATATATAAATTGAAGATCAAAAGATAACCGATCGGCTAACAAGCCGATGGAGTGGTTCCAGCCGATGCTGATACCAGCCGATATCAAGTATAGATCTTGATACTTGAGTAAATAATGACATAAAGATAATCGGCTGATGAAAATAAAATAATATAATCCAGTAGAAACCAATCGGCTAGTAATGATATATCGAATAAGCACTGCTCCGAAGGTTGAAGCACTCATCGGCTGCAGGTCCGATGTCAATAAATCCAAATGATTAGATAAACAGTGAAACCCTTGTTTTCATCGGCTAAAACCAACTTGTAAGTAATCCTTGTAAGCCGAAGCAACATCCAGATAACTCATCGGCTAGCACTCTGATAAAACATTAGCATAAACCTATCGGCTTAACAAGATTTATATTATCAACAACAATCTAGTAGGTCGAACCTAACCGATGCAGCACGAGATTGTATATGATAATCTAATACTTGATGAACCGATAGATCCGTCTAATGTGATGGATATAACAAATCTATTTAAAACAACACTGTGATTGTAGAGATATATCGGCTAAGACAGAAGATCAGACTTAACCGAGACAGTCCCAACTAAACCGATACGTCTCTAAACACAATGCAATTAAGATAGAATTGAGATATCAGGTAAATATATCAACCGAACCAGAGCGATCCAAGAGATCGAAGCGATGCAGCCTTGAAAAACACCAATGTAGCCGATAAATTCACCAGGGCCCGACGGAGCGTAGGGCTTACCCCTTCGCCAGAGATCGAAAGCCGATGCAGCCCCGCGTCAGGTGCCAAATTCCGCCGGTTGATAAGTAGAAAACCTCAGAAAGAGGGTGGCGATGCGCCGAGAGTAGTTGTATTGATCGAAAGATAATTTACATAGACCCCGGGTGTACTTATTTATACCCATGGGTAGATACTAGTCCATATCGGACACCACTCAAACTTTCCTAAAGATAAAAGGAAACACATAAAGTCCTTATCGGACAATAAACACACTTTCCTAAAGATAAAAGGAAACTAATAAACTATTCCTAATTAATAGATACAATTGCCTTTTCGGACTCAGTCCATACACGGCAATCCTCATGAAGCACTTTAAACGAACCCGACAATGGTTCCAACATCCCCTTATCGGAATCGGCTACATCGGCTTCCTTGTCCGATTCAATATCAGCCGATGCACACCGTAGCCGATGCAGTTCCGAAGCTGATTTATACTTTGTTTCTGTTAACGATTTCCTTCCAAATCCGCTTCGGTCTTAACTCCAAATTCGATGCATGATTTACCAAATTTCATCGTCAACAGAAGGTGCAGGCGGAGGAGGTGGAGGAAACGGTGAAGGCGGAGGGAGTTGTATGAACGGACACCGCGCCGCTTCTCGCCTGGGAAACAGTATGTAGCGTTTGCACCATAGTATATTGGCGTGGGCTGTGTCTCCTAGTTTTATCTCCCCGTCTCCTCGGGGATGTGTTGATGCAAAAAACACACACTGGCCTGGGAGATCTGCTTAACTCCAGTGCAGGTCCAAAATAATGATGAGATGCGGGCGTGCCAGTCAGTTTGATCCTGCAACTGACAAGATATGTAAACAGCTGATAAAACAGCCAATCGGCTGATAAGCCGACGGAGTGATTCCAGCCGATGCCGATACCAGCCGATATCCAGTATAAATCTTGATACTTGAGTAAATAATGACATAAACATAATCAGCTGATGATAATGTAATAAAACAACAATATAATACAGTAGAAACCAATCGGCTAGTAATGATAGATTGAATAAGCACTGATCCGAAGGTTAAAATATACATCGGCTAAAGGTCCGATGTCAATAAATCCAAATGATTAAATAAATAGTGAAACCTTTGTTGTCATCGGCTAAATCTAACTTGTATATAACCCTTATAAGCCGATGCAACGTTCAGATAACTCATCAAACTTAACTGATGCAGTACTAAGTATGAAAAGAAACATAATATCTAGAAAATCAAGCTTTTGACTGATTTTCAGGGTGGTGGATGGATAATATAATCTAAGCCAACAAAGTAATCTAGCCGGTATCGACAAAATTCTAGATGGAGATCGACCGATGCAAGTAGAAAACATTGTCATTCTATATTATATAATGTATATGATAACTCGACGACTTACATGAACAAGATTAGAGTGTCGAAGTGATGGAAGCACTAATCCCGATAACGCAAGCCGCCATAACAAGCCTTACCCCTCGTCGGAGATCGAAATCGATGCAGCCCAACTTGAAACAAGAACTTGTCGAAAGTAAAAAGGTAAAAGGTGGTGATGCGCCGAAGTTGAATTGATCGAGAGATAATTTACATGGACCTCGGGTGTACATATTTATACCCATGGGTAGATACTAGTCCATATCAGACACGACTCAAACTTTCCTAAAGATAAAATGAAAAACATAAAGTCTTTATCGGACACTAAACACACTTTCTTAAAATTAAAAAGGAAACTAACAGACTCCTCCTAATTAATAGATAAGCTGCCATGCCGCATCCTCCTTGAACTCGGTCTCTTTTGGATAAGCTTCCTTTAATAGATTAATTTCCTTAACTGAATTTGGTAAGAATCTGACTGTTGGTGATTGATAGCTTCTATCGGCCGATCCCAGAACTCTGAAGCCGATACTAACTCTAGGCTGATGATGACTTCGAGGCTTACCAAATTTCGTTGTCAACAGGATGTCCAGCTCGAGATCCTCGAACCCTCGTTCCACCAGTTCTACTTCGACCCTTGAGTATCCAGGTGGAATTGGTCTGCAGTGATAAGTCCCTAAAGGGTCGACTGGTTTGGCCATGCCCGATGCCACCTTCACGAGAATCGGGTTAATTAGTAATTAACATGTGCACCAACTTTTGCAATGTACAAGACATATATCGTAAAACTATGAGTATACATTGAGTGATATAGTTCTTCAACAGGGCACAGTGGCTCATCGTGAGATGGCCCTGCTGCAGCTTCCATGCCATGTTTTCCAACTTCCCTGTAGAAGCACAACTCGGCGATTGCCTAAGGGGCTCACCAGGATGGGAGGAACATATTGTTGGGTATGCTGCCTCTGCTGTTCGGCTAGTCATTGGTCCACCCGTCTTTTCACCTCCTCTTGCATCCTTAACTCTTGCGTCACGACCCTATACTCAAGATTTGTTAACTTCGCCTCAGTATCTCCCTTTCTCTTTATGCGACTTTTGTACGTGTGGATGTCCTCTTGAAATCCCAATTTCCATGGAACCAAGCCTTTTACCCGTGTTCAGCCTGGATGCTCAGCATTCTGCAGTGCGAGCATAAGCTAGAATGTTCCCTGAAAAGAGGCCTCTACTACTTCCAACAGTTGGCTTGCTGCTTCGCGAATCTCATCACCAAATATCAGGGAGCCATCACCGAGATCTAGCATTCCACCTTGAGCATAGTACCAATGCTTTGATCATTCTGGCCAATAGGATGTGGCTGGAAAGATACCTCTTTCTAGCAAACCTGCTTCCATTTTCTCCCACTTCGGCACTACCTTCTTATGGCCGCCTGACCCTAGTTGGTGATGGTACATCCTTTTAGCCGCATTGGCTTTATTCTTTTCTATCTACCGTTGCCCTTGCTCCCCTATCTTGTATGCGACAAACGCATCCCAATGATCCTTCAGCTTGGTCATTTTGTCCAAGTCAGGTGTCAGGTCCTTCACGACATATTTCTTGTACAAATCTTTCTTGAACTGCCAGAACTGTGTGGTCATCTTCTTTAAAGTCCAATCCTTCACTTTTGGCTTTTCTGCCTCAGGGACCATGAATGTCTCCAGCATCGTGGTCCACAACATTTCTATTTCTGCATCAGGGAGGTAAGGTTGTTCTTCCTCATCCCCATGTGCCCTTGTTTGGCACCAGTTTACTATGCTAATGGGCGCGTGATCCATAACGACCCAACCGCTGTGTGACACAAACTTTGTTGCTACATCAGCAGGGCAACTGGTCATCCGTCTGGATTCACTTGAGTAATAATGTGTTTGCCCTCCACTTTCCTCACGGCACCTCGTTGTCCGCGTCCCCTGTTCTCTCCAACGGTCCATTGGTTGTCACTATTCCGCTGGTGCCCCTCCTTGTTTCCCACAATACCCTCGTCGTTACCCTGTTCGTTCGGGTACTGGTTGGGGTCCTCGTTTCCACCCTTGTCCACCAGTATTGGCTACTGCCCTCTGCGATCTGGTCGTAAATGATCTGTTCGTTCTCGTGATAGGCCATCTCTTCGTAACAATAACGAGGTGATTCTGCCTAAGGAACTTTTGATGCCGCATGTAGACGGTCTTCCGGCAGTGATTCAGCCACTTGCCTCCTGTTTGGGCCATGCACCTTACACATGCTTTTATGCCCTTCATTGTCTAGCCCGACGTGTTACCAAGTGTTGGGTAGTATTGTATTGTCGTCAACAAAATAACCCGACATATGAAGTACTCTCGTTTATCGGCATCCCCCATCGTTACACTTCCGTCCATAGTGTCGCACGATCCTCTGCTAGCGGCTTGAAGTATACATAGGTATCGTTGCCAGGTTAGGCCTTTTAATTAGATTTGGCATCATGATGCGCTTACAGTTCAGACATAGCCAGGAAGAGAGGTTGTAGATAATAACAGCCACTAGCCATGTGCTATGACGACAACGCATATCACCGAACGGATTCATGACGTTTGTGCTAAGGACAATCCTAACATTCCTTATATCGAACGCAACATGTGCTCGGTACTTTCTATCTATCTTTCTCCAATGAAATCCATTAGCCGGGTGTCGTATCATTCCATCTCTTTTATGCTCTTTGTGGTGCCAACGCATCAGCTTAGCATGTTTCTTGTTTGTGTACATACGTTACAAACGAGGGATGATTGGAAAACACCATACCACCTTCACCGGCGCTCTTTCCTTCCTCACCGTACCATTGCATCCAGCGTCAGTATCCCAGTCTCCACGCTTATACCGGGAAGCCTCGCACACTAGACATTGATCCAAATATGCAAATTCTCCAAGGTAAAGCATGCATCTCAAGGCCAAGGGGACAGATAACTTTCTTCGCTTGCTAAGTTGTTTCTGGCAAGACATTATCTGCAGGAAGAGTTTCTTTCAGTAGCTCTAGCAACTCAGTGAAGCTCTTATCTAACGATCCATTGCTTGCCTTCAGGTGAAGTAGAGATAGGACCACCCGTAACTTGCTGTGCTCCTTCTTACATCCTTTGTAAAGTGATGGTTCTGCGACATTCCCTATCATCAATGTTAGGCCTCTCCCTGTCACGCAACATCTGAGCTAAATCAGCTTCACCGTGATCGACACAGGTTTGGTCCTCCTGCTCATAGCCGACATCCTTATTTGGCATATCGCTATCGCCCCCACTTGCCATGCCTTGCTCCTTTCGCCAATGAACTTTTCCACAAACCCCCTCATAAGAAGATGTGCATGGAGCCGCTGCGCCGGAAAATGCCTTTCCTTCTTGAAATCAAAGCATGGACACCACAGATAATCCGGTGCATCAATTGAGTTTGTGCTCATCGCCGTGCAAACAAGTTTCACGGTTCCGTTTATACATCCATCCTGGATCCATTACAACCGATAGGGACCTACAAATATTATGTAAATTATCGTTTATTTAAAACCGTGCAAAAAAATATTGACAATTTCATAATTTACAAGCACATAGGAATAAGAGAATTTATTCTTTACCACGGAGTTTGTTCGAGTTCAATGATTTTCCACCGACATTGTCTCTTTGTACAATATACCAGCGACTTTATCAATTGTTATACAATACGCCATTAAGTTGGTCCTTCTTTTCAAAAATACCCAAAATACCCTTATGGATATACAAGGTTAACAATTGATTTATCTCATTAGAAGTTTCAAAAAAATATGGAACATATATGGAAGAAAGCATTGATTCAAATTTAGCATGTCATCTAATGAGATTAATGGACACAAAAAAGATAAAAACAATTATCCCTAAAATCAACACATAATTCTACATGCATACGTAGCATACGGTAATTCAAATCATCAAGTAAGAGAGGAATGGAGTGAGAAATAATGAATATTTGCCTTGTAGGCTTCAATGTTCAACCAAACCAAAAAAAATGGAGCAAACCACCCCCCTCCTCTAGCTGATTGGTCTAGAACGAGAGGCGCTGCTATGTTCTTGCTCGATCAGCTCGGTGGGTAGGATGGCACATATATATGTGGTTGTTTGATAGGTGTCGGTTCTAGACCTAACACCAGCTCCTATGTCTGAGAATACAAAGGTGTTGGTTTATAGGGTGGTCCACCCCAACGGCTAGTTCAGGAGGTGGAGGGTAAAAGGTGCTGGTTCTATAAATAAAACTGGCGCCTATCTCTTTGACCACAAAGATGCCGGTTCTAGGGTGGGCCCCGCACCAACCACTTCGATGGGACGGGGAATAATAGGTGTCGAATTTTCTATACAAACCGGCACCTGACAAAGGTGTCGGTTTTTAGGGTTTTAGGTGAGATGGTGCGCGCGTGGGCGGGCAGGTGGGCGGGAACGACACTATAGGTGCTGGTTTTACCACTTTTGGCACTTATAGTGCTAGCATCTATTTGATGTTCTGTGGTAGTGATCACTTCGCCATTGTCACTGTAGAGTACTTCTCTAGATAGATTGAAGCAGAACCCTTGGGTCCATCACTTTAGCCATAGTGCAGAAATTTGTGTGGAAAAACATTGTTTGCCGATTTGGTGTGCCGAAGGAGTTCATCACTGAAAAGTTTAAAGAAATATGCAATGGGCTGGATCTTTAAATCAAGTTTACTTCGGTTGCATACCTGCAAGCGAATGGGGCAGCCGAAAGAGCAACTGGAAAGATATTGGAGGCCTTGAAAAAGAGGTTGGAAGGAGCGCCGAAAGGCAAATGGGCAGAGGAAATGCTGTCAGTACTCTGAGCCCTCCGAACCATGCCAACAAGACCAACCAAGTTCAGCCCATTCATGCTTTTATACGGTGACAAAGCAATGACTCCAAGCGAGCTGGGGGCAAACTCGCTAGGGGTAATTTTTACCGGAGGCAAAGATGGTCAAGAAATCTCACTCGAACTCTTGGAAGGACTAAGAGTCGAAGCAACTCAAGCATATTGCGAAATATGTGAAGGACACTTCAAACTCCTACAAGAAAATAGTTAGAACGAAGGAGATATTGCCCGATCAGTTAGTGCTGAAGAAGGCGAATCTCGTGGCAGCAGGCAAGATGGAATCGAAGTGGGAGGGACCGTATCATGTCATGCAAATGTCCAGGACAGGATCATTTCAGCTGGTAACCTTGGAGGGCGAAGAACTAAGCCACTCCTGGAATGCGGTTTCGCTCAAATGGTACTTTGCCTGAATGAGGGTGGCACCTGTTTTCCATATGTAAATATGTAAATGCTATTATGTAAGATTTCGGTATTGAAAAAAAAGAGAGAAAAGAGGAAAAACAAAAAAAAGAAATTGGAAGCCCGAACCAGTATAAAGTTTCTGTGTCTTGTCCTTTGTGTGAAACATCAAGGAAAATGCTTTATCAGCGAAAACGCTATGGGCGAAGC
Source organism: Oryza punctata (assembly GCA_000573905.2). Taxonomy (NCBI): domain Eukaryota; kingdom Viridiplantae; phylum Streptophyta; class Magnoliopsida; order Poales; family Poaceae; genus Oryza; species Oryza punctata. The sequence goes on along the minus strand of CM002499.2, from coordinate 7,672,540 downwards.
GAATCGATCGAACCATCGCTCACCGAACACCGAAATTGTGACAACCTATTTTATTGATTCATTTCAATGGTCGTGACATTCGACTTAAAATTCCAAAAAGTACTCAGGAAAAATGTTTTGCACAATGAGTACGAACCAAATATCAAAGGTTGCGAAGCACACACTATACACCAAAAGACGAAACCAAAAGCCGGCAATGGCTGGGGCTGTTGGAGGAGGTCCAGAGTCAAAGCTTACAACAAGCAGTTTAGAAAAAAGGAAAATATATATGTCATAGCCAAAAAAGCATACAAGATATGCCTCAAACATGGTTTATTTAGAAAAACCGTGTAAAGGATACAAGTAGATTACATCGCCTGCCAAGGGGCATTCAGGTTCAAACCCTGCTTCGCCAACAGGGTTAGCCCCCATAGGCGAAGAGCTGTTCCTGGGTAGATCCATCTCGCCGTCACTTGTCAAATCAACAAAAGCGGGAATTATGCTATCTCGAAGTTGGGCTATAGCAGCCTGGCGATCAGACGTGGAAAAGTTTCACCAAAATAAAGCTGTGTCTTCACGGCGTTGACAGTAATACCAGTCAAAATTCTCAAGAGTTCACCCGGGATGTTTTTTCATCATGCTTCATCACTCTTTAAGAGGAGGACGAACACATGACTTTCGAAGCATAACCTACGAGAAAGAAGGTGTAACCACCGATTCATTTTCCCTTGGGGCCCTAGTACTGACAGCGAAATGCTTTCAGCTCAGTCTTAATTCCACCAACGTTTTCGGGCACCGGGTCCTTGAGCATCTGGGGGAAGTTGGTGATATGTTCGCACCTGTACTCCCGAAGCACGGACAGAACAATGCCAGCGGTAATCTGGGTGCAGCAATCGCCATAAATGTTGACCATATCGGCAACCGTGCCGTCAGCTTGCTGGCTTCACTCCGTGAAATCCTCCGTGGAAGCGCTTTCGCCAGGAAGGCTATCAACATTCGCCCCCAAGTCATCTAGGGCCAAGCGAAGGACATAACTTCCTTCGCTGAATCTGTGGCTTGGGCATGTGATGCGGCCGCCAAATCGGCCTCATTCCTGGTGCGAGCGGCCAACGCGTTCGCTTCATCGGCTTCCGCGCGAAGAGCTTTTGTTGTCGCCTTTGAATGGTTATAATATTCAACCAGGGAGTCATTATGCGACTTTAGCTTCTCATTCTCAATTTTCATGGCCTTCACCTTCTCTAGGGCTTCGGCGATCGCCCTGCGCTCCAAGTCCTTGCGCTTAGCATCCTCCTCTACCACCCGAAGACGTTTCTTGCAGTCCTTGAGGCGAGCACGAGTGGCCTGCTCTCCGCTGCTATAAGAGGCTCTGTAAAGGGCGAAAAGGGGAGGAGTGATTAGCTTTGGAATTCTAAGAAATAAATATAATAAAATTAGCGAAACTCACTCGGACGAGTAAACCCTTGACAGCCATCCCACCCTTATCGAACTCGCTAAAATCCGAAAAGGGGCGAAGGCCAGTCAGAGGCGAAACAAGTTGGGCCATCCCCTCCAACAAAGGGGACAAGTTCAGCCCGTGTCTCAAAATCCCCGGGTTCGAACCGCGGGGTAGTGAGGGTATTATCCGAGGTCATCGGTTGCTTCCATCCCGCTAGCAAAACAGGGACAACATGGCCTCAATGCCGGTGAGGGTGAATGTTTGCGCCACCGCTTTCTCGATCTCACCGGCGATAGCCAAAGGCTGTGCCTCAAGGGAAGGCACTCCGGGAGCAGCACTTAGCGAAGGGGCATCTAGGGTGATCGGCAGAGAGCATGGTGCAAGTGAGGTTGGCGTGTCAGGCGAAAAGGATTCACTGTCACTAAAGGCACTCACCAACTTGACACCACCCTTGATAATAATATTGGTCGGTTTCTTGGCATGTGAGGCTAGGAAAGGGGCGAAGAGGCGGACGTAGCCACAGCCGAAGGAGAACGGGAGGGGGATCTGGACTCGGAGTATAACCCCGTGACAGTTCGGCCTCGTTCGCCTCGGGGCAGGCAGAGTTATCACAATCCTCCGCCTCATCGTCCACCCCATCTTCGGACGCACCATCCTCATCCTCTTCATTTTCTCCTCCCGAGTCTACTGACGAAGGACCAGTGCATTTTGTGGATTTTCGCGCTTTCGACCGACTGGTTGAAGCGCCCTTTGCAATCGCCCTTCTTCTTTTGATTGATGGTTTGCCATCATCGTCGATGACGAAGATCTTAACCGGGTTCACCCAAGTAGGGAGCTCATCGGAGAAAATGCGTTTCGCCCAGCCGTCGGGTTGACGGGCCAGCAGCGACCCGTATTCCCTGGGAATAAGGTCCCCAAACATTTTTTCACCTCCTCTTCGGTGTCTTCTAGCGAAAGGACTAAAACACAAAAAGAACTCGTTATGTCCTGTTCACAGCCTGGATAAAGAAAAAGGGGGAAAAGGCGAAAGGACTCGGCTGAAAGAAAGAGAACATGCGAAAGCACTTACGGTCAGCACTATCAGGAAGGACGAGGCGTGGCAAGCTGAACATTTGCTGGCTTGAATCCAGCACCACCCTCTAATCCCGCAAACGCGGGCATATGCAAAGCATGAAGAACTCCTCGACCATGTCCCCGCAACTCAGTCGAAGAGATGTCTTCCGATGGAGGCTAAGGCTGCGTTCGCAGCTCAGGTTCCCAGCCACGCACCGTGTTTGCGGAAAACGGAGCGATCCATTAGCGCGTAATTAATTAAGTTTTTGCTAATTTTTTTTCAAAAATGGATTAATTTGATTTTTTTAAACAACTTTTGCATAGAAACTTTTTGCAAAATACACACCGTTTAGTAGTTTGAAAAGCGTGCGCGCGGAAAACGAGCGAGAGGAGTTGGGAAGAGGGGGGAACGAACGCTGCCTAAAACGTGCCTCCATCATCCCTTCAACCGCCACGTTTGGCTTGCACTCTGGGGCGGTCACGCAGCAGCGTGACCATATGGCCTTCACCCTATCTGAACTAGCCTCATAAGGGATTGAGTGGTAAAATCACTTTTCCATCCAATGGCGTTCCTACTTCGGCATCGAGGCTGGGACAGGCCACAGGTCCGACCTCTCCGGGTGAAGGCTGAAGTTGGCATTCCCAAACACCGTGTTTTTCATCCTGGCCGGAGTCACTACGATGGTGTGGAGGGTGCCGAAAAGCCTTGCGCTTGGAGTAAAGCCTACCATTCAACACATCCAATCGAAAACCGTAATTCGCACAAGTGCGCATGGGCTCAGCTACGGAAGCTCAAATTGGAAAAGACGAAGGATGTCCAGGAGGAGATCGTCGCATGGGAAGCGAAGACTCGTGTCGAAAAAGGTATCAAAAACTATCGTTTGGCCATCTTAAGGCCGTGGAAAAACTGCTTCGCCCGCAAAGAAGGCTTGCCGTTCAGTGATCACCCTAGAAGCGACGAGCGAAGGGAGTTCAGCCTCCTTGATCAGCGATTGATCTAGGAAGCAGGTCAAGTCAACCGATATATGCCCTTGGTTGGGGCCGGTAATAGCGGCAGAGGTAATCTTGCATGGAGCCATTTCGGCCTTGCGAAAGGAGGATCGGAGAAGAAGTGTTGGGTGTTCTAGCGAAAAACATATGAGGCAAAATAGGTGCAGAGCTCAAGACTGTCAAGAGAGAAGAGAGATTGACAGTGGTAAAAGTGAAAGTGACCCCTCCAGGATAAAGAGGGAGGGATTTATACCCCTCCGCCCTTGCATCCATTGGATGTCAAGCCAATGGCAGTGTCACGGCCAAAAATTCGCTAACCCGAATTTCAAGCAGAATGTGTATTGAATCTCTATCCAGGACCAGCTAAAGTACACAAACGATAAATTGATACACAGATCCACGTCTTACAAAAATAATAAATTCAAAAGTCTTACAAATGAGCGGAAATAAATCAAATAATCTAAACTAAGATCTTTGTTAAAGCGTAGCATCCTCCATAACCACAGGCATCCTCAACGTCCGGAACAAGCCTGATCTTCAAAATATTCATCATCCTAATAATTCTATGCTTCTAGGGTAGGGGAAAAATAAAGCAAGACTGAGTGCCAACCACAATACTCAACAAGTCATACCAACGGAAAGGTATGATGCAAAGTATTCACAAAGGAATGGCAATAGGATATTTGCATAAAAGCAGCATTTATAAATCATAATTTGAATACAGTAAAACAGTATATATATTTAAGCAATATTAAATATCACTGCCCAACGCTAAACCACGTTGCAACAGGCCTAACCAAACCACCTAAACTATACCAATTCATTAAATCAGATTATTAAGAATGAGACTAATCACGGTGAGCTGGTTGACGCCCAATAATCGCGGGCACGACTATCCGAATAGTTTTACTCTGATCAGAGGTGTACAACTTTACCCACAAGACACAATTCCACACATGTTACCATGCCCCGAAGTACCACCACGACATTACGAAGGGGAAATCGTGACAAAACCCTTCACATCAATCTCCCTAACCAAGGATACCCACCTCAGGTTTCAGCTCCACTCCTAGACAAGCATCGGGCAGTCTGCTCTCGTGCCTAGGTAAATCCGGAAACAGCAGAGACAAAAGCCAGGTCCGAACTGCACCATCTCCTCTACCCTTGCCATGGTATGTTGACTAGGTTGAGCTTCACTCTAGATTCAGCTTGGAGCCCATGCTGGCATGTGGTAAGTATGTGTATATCTTCCAGGGATTCCCGAGAACCGGTCCTTAATTGTCATGGCTGTGGCAGCGGCATGGTAAGGTGGTTGCGGCACAAGGAGACGACGATGACAACGAATAGATTAGATGAAACCCTAGGGGTAAACTATACCGATGAACATCACGGGGAAGGGGAGAGCTCAATGACGGCGACGAGGGGTGGTGGCTAGGGCGAGGGGCAGGGAAAAAAAAGAAAGAAAAGAGGGGAGGGGGTAAGGGGGCTTAAATGGGGGGGTTGGATTTTAGGTGGGGCCGGTCCAGGGGAGGGGGAGGCGCACGGCAGGGAGAGGGGAGGTGGCGCACGGTAGGGGGAAGAATACGGGAGGAGGGGGAACCTAAAATGGAAAGGTGGGAGAAACAAATGCGATGTTGTTTCAGTAAAGAAAAAGAAACCGAATCGGAATAGGAGTAGGACTCGGCTCATCATACAAAACGAAACCGCGGCGACAAAGGGGTCAACGGATACAACGAACCGCGAACAGGGAGAGTGAACCGGGAGCGGTTCACGACCAAAGGAGGGAATGGAAAGAATTATTAATTCAAATCCTAACATTTTAAATTAACATTATTAGTTTCTCTGCTCTGAATATTCCGCTGAAAGTTCTGCTAACAATTTGAAGCTAAGAGAATTCGAAAAACAATTTCCCTGACAATTCCAATTGTTAAGCACATTGTTAATTTAGGGTTTTCTCTTGGTTAAACAAAGTATTTTCTATAGACCATTTGCTGATGATTTAGAAACTATAGAAAAGGGGAAAACTCCGGGTGTGAGGCAGTGTGCCACGCGCCGTACAGCGCCGTGCCAACAGTTACTTTAAGAGACGGCCCGTAGGCCGCAAAGTAAAAAAGGCATGACAACGTAGTAAAAAGGCCGAAATCGAATTAGTGCCCCCCCACAAGCCAAAGATGGGCCATGAAGCTGAAGGAAAAAATGAACAAAGACCTAGGAGTGGCCCCAATTTTCAAGAATTTTTTGTTTTAGTTTTTTGCATGATGAATTGGTTTCGGTAGGAACATCGGTCGAAAGGGGGCGCCTCATGCCATACCTAGGATCTTGCCCGTGAGGGGTTTTGTTGGAGGCATGTCACGATGACCTTCGACTGAGTCACGGAAACCTACTCACAGCCGCCTAGGCGAACTGCAGGCGACAAAGGCCCAATGGCCGCGAAGATGAAGTCACCAGGGTGCAGCACTATGCGAAGCCAAGGACTTTCGCCCTGGGACCAATGACCAAGGCCCAATGGCCTTGGAGACATAATCATAAGGGCAAAGCACTAGCGCTTCGCCTTGGGATCAATGACTTTCGACCTCAAGCCAGTGGGCTTAAGATTTAAGCGAGCTAAATAGCTCGTAAAGGCCCATTTAGTGGCCGAACACGAAGCCCAAGTTCATATTGTCTGGAATTACCCTCATAAATATCCCTATCATAAGGGTAGCCATGTAAATTCCTCTGTACTTATTAAACCCTAGGTTGCATGGGTCTGTACTAAGCCTATAAATAGGCCCCATAGGACATGTATTTGGGGATCCCAAGAATTTGAATCGAGATATTAATATATTACTTTTACCTTTCCACAAATTGTACACCTGGCTTTCTGCACACACGGTTGTCTTTCGACAACAACGTGTGAGGCCTATGGCAATACTGGGCATTTGAGGAATGATTGCCCTGAGACCCATGAAGACGCCTTCTTCATGAACAACAATAACTGGTACCGTCCACAAGGAGGCCAGTGGTGGAACCAACCACGCCCGTACTATCAAGGAGGCAACGACGCTAACTTCAGTCCTAACCAACCTTCCTTGAAAGATCTTGTCTTCGGCCAGGCCGAAATCAATGAGATGATGTCCAAAAGACTAACAGCCAATGACAAAACCTTGGAGAGCATCCGTACCAAGATGGAGGGACTCTCCTCGGCCATCAAGAACCATCTGAGCTTCAACAAAATGTTGGAGACTTAATTACATCAATTGGCTACTACAGTTCACTCTACTGAGATAGGAAAGATCCAAAGGGCAACCCAAGCCAACCTGAGAACATCAACGCGGTGACCACGAGGGGATGCAAGTCCACTCGTGATCCGCTGTACCCAACAGGAGCAACTAAGGGGAAGGAGAGCCACCATTATAGGAGCCTACATGTCAATCCATGTTCAAAGGAGGTTGAGAGGAGGTGGGAAAGGGTTTGCCTCACATTCCACGTGACATCTCCCGGTTCGCTCTAGGTGGCAGTTACGGGACGTCGGTGGCCTATAACCATCATTGAGAGCTATAAATAGAGTTCAGTGTCTTCACTTGCAACATACACATCAACGAGCAATTTTCTCTATTCCATTTAATTTTTTCTATAGTTTTAGTAGAAATAAGCTAATGAGCTTCGGTCCTATAGTATTGTCGAAGATTCCGGTATGTCTTTCGTACTTTTCTCTTCTTGTTAGACTATAGTTGAATTAGTAGAATTATCTTCTTTATTTATTAATGCTCATAGTTTATGTATTTCTATGTTGAATATATGTTCTATGAGTAGTATGTACTTCTTATATCTGCTTCATACTAGGCTAGTCGATCAATGCTACGCTAAAAGTCCAACGAACTTTATAGGTTTCTCTATCTCTAACTTGTCCATCCGAACGGTGGGAGTCTGTTAACGCCAAAATTTGGTAAGCCCCAAAGTCATCATCGGCCTAGAGTCAGTATCGGCTTCAGAGACCTAGAATCTGCCGATGGGCACTATCAGTCATCTGTAGTTGGATTCTTGATGGGTTCAATTAAGGAAATTAATCACTTAAAGGAAGCTTATCCAAAAGAGATCGAGTTCAAAAACGATGCAACATGGCAGTTTATCTATTAATTAGGAAGAGTTTTTTAGTTTCCTTTTATCTTTAAGAAAGTGTGTTTAGTGTCCGATAAGGACTTTATGTTTTTCCATTTATCTTTAGTAAAGTTTGTGTGGTGTCCTATATGGACTAGTATCTACCCATGGGTATAAATATGTATACCCTGTAAATTATCTCTTGATCAATACAACTTCGGTGCATCGCCACCTTTTATTTTTGTCTTTATCGACGAGTTTTTGTTTCGAGTTGGGTTGCCTCGGCTTCGATCTCCGACGAGCAGTAAGGCTTGTGATGGTTGTTTGCATCAGCGGGGCTAGGGCTTCGACACTCTGATCTTGTCAATTTAAGCACCTACTTATCATATATCTTAGTTAATCTAGCTTGGTAGTTGAATTTACTTGTATCAACTGAGATCTGTTTTAGGGTTTTCTTGTCGATATCAGCTAAATCATCTTACTAGATTAGATTAGCTAAGGTATCCACCACCCTGAAAATCAGTCAAAGGCTTGATTGTCTAGATATTATGTTTCTTTTCATACTTAGTGCTGCATCAATTGGTTTGTCCTATTAAGTCGTGCTTAGAACCATAATCTCTATCCTGGTTTTGATTGCCGCTAAGGGTTTCATCGAGGTTTCAGCTAATGAGTCATCCAGACATTGCATCGGCTTATAAGGAATGTGTACAAGTTGGATTTAGCCGATTGCAAAAAAAGTTTCACTGTTATCTAATAATTTGAATTTAATGACATCGGATCTCCAGCCAATGTATACTGTAACCATCAGATTACTTATTCTTTCCTATCATTATTAGCCGATTGGTTTCTATTGGCTTATACTGTTGTTTTATCACATCATTATCTGTCGAGTATCTTTATATCATTATTTACTCAAGTATCAGATCCTACAGCCGATTGCTCAAAACTCTATCGGCATCGGCAAGTATCGACATCAGCTGGCATTACCGCATTGGCTTGTTAGCCAATTGGCTCTTTGATCATCAGTTTATATATATTGTCAGTTGTAGGATCAAACTGACTAGCATGCCCGCATCTCATCAAGTTTAGGACCTGCACTGGAGCTAAGCAGATCTCCCAGGCCGTTGTGTTCATCGACTTAGTTCGCGCCAACACAAATCTAGCACCATCGGTCGAGTGCGGATTTTTCGTCCACAGAGTCCTGGGGGGTTAGTGGTATTATTTACTAGCATAAGCATGGTGATTACATTAGATAAATATCATTGGGTGTGGGTGTGCCCCACGGAAGGTGAGGTAGGCAGTAGGTGGTGACAGCTTTGTTCGTCCTTTGAATTCCTCCATGTTCAGGTATGACGTAAGAGTGTGTAAGTATCATAAACACGCTAGCAGATCGGCAAGGAGTGGTCTCTCGGTAGTACTTGGGTACCAGGAACTAAGTCCTATGTAGTAAGCATGTCTATGTTAAGTGTATAGTAGCTATGAATAGAATAGAAGTATAGTTGTATCATAGTTCTTTAATATTGTTTTCTACTACCTCTATTTCATTTTTTTTCTACTCAAACTTCTCTACATTTGACCAAATTTATAGAAAAGTTTATTAGTATTTTAAACCCAAATCAAACATATTACAAAAATATATTCAATGTTAGATTAAATGAAACTAATTTGATATTTTAGATGTTGCTAGTTTTTCTATAAACTTGGTGAAACTTAATAAAGTTTGACTAGGAAAAAAGTCAAACGACTTATAATATGAAACAGAGGTAGTACTGAACATTATTATAGAGATGAATCTTCTGTGTATCCACTACCTTATCATTATATTATCTTAACCCATATTTAGACTATGCTAACTTAATTATAGATTGATTTATGATGTATGAACTATATTTTATATCGCCACCTTCCTTGCGGAATATAAATATGATACCCTTGGGAATACTCATGGGTGAAGTGCTACATCGGTATCCATGCGCTTCCAGATTTATATATGAACATAAGAAATACCAAGACTACTATCGCCGCCCTTCTCTTCATCGCTATAGAAAAGCCCACCTCGAGTAGGGTTTTAGGGTGGAGGCAGCCCTTCCCTTCACCGATGTGGATGAGCCCATCGCCACCGGATTAGGTGGCCTACCCCTCCTCCGCCACCACCGCCTTCCGCTACCAAGCACATGACCTGCCATGGGAGAACGGAGGAAGTAGGGATGGAGGAGAGGACGGAAAGACTGGGAAAGATTGGCCGAGAAGGATTTGCATGACTGCAACTCCCTCCATGATTTTATATCCTTCTTTTTCACTAGCGGTGCTCTTTAGATGCCGCTAGCGAAAACCGATTTTTCGCAGCTTATCACTTTAGAGGTCCAATGGCAAATTAACTCTATTTTTGTTGGTGGACCTCTTAAGTGATAGCGTACGGAAATCAATTTTCGCTGGTGTTGTGACTGGAATCTTTGCAATATATATTTTTACAAGTGTTTATTTTAATCCACCAGTAAAAATAAAAGGGTAACTCCACAAAAAAATGTTTTTTGAAGTAGTGTGTTACAATAGGTTGATATTTTAAATCAAACAATAACGAATTAAACAAAGGCTGATGAACCCCATAGGCAAATGAAGTTCTTGCAAGGTTCAAACCGCGGCAGTAGGGGAAGGCAATTTCCCCGTTTGGGAATAGGGACCCAGCTGGGACCCACCCCTACAGGGCCGAGCGTGGGGGAGAATTCTCACCCACGGGTGAGCGGGAGCAGGGCCGGGTGTTCTAACTAACCTGCGGGTGACCCAGCGGGGCCCCGAGGTGTAAATTACACCTCGAAAATTAGCCCATTCCAACAATAAAGGCCCAGCTGATCCACTAGTGAAACAAATAGGCCATACAAAAACTAAACCATAATTTCTAATCCCACCTCCCTCTCTCCCCTCATGCTGCCACCACAACCATATGCACAAGCAGGAAAGTGGTAGTGGTAGGGACACCGTAGGCGACCGGATCCTCCTCGCCATTTGTTGCCCCGTCACACCATCTTGCCGCTCATCGCCAGCTCGCATATTGTGTCATCTCAATGGTCGTAGTCACGCCTCTGTTCCCGAGTCACCAAGCCTCATTAGTTTTCGTGCCCCTCCTCATCTCGCTTGTCAGTGCATTGCGCCATCTCGTCAGTCGTGCATGCCTTGTCAGTGAGCCGCCAAGCTTTGTCGGTCATCGCGGGCTGCACCGCCGCCTCTGCTTAGCGGTCGTGCCACCTACGTTGCTGGTTCCCAGCCCCAGTAATCATCGCCAATCCATCACCCTAGTCGTCGTCGCCGTACGTCCCCAGTCGTTGCCTCGTCGTAGGAACTCATGCATCCTGGTGAGTAGGGGCCCGCTCACCCGCCGAATGCCTTGCAGGGCGAGGCGGGGGCAGGTGACATTTTTCACCCGATTGACTCTAGGGGTGGGGTCGGGGGCGAGGGGAAAAAGTGGGGAGTGGGGGGTATTCCTATCCAACCCAGCCCTAGCCCTTCCTGTTGCCACCTCTATACAGCAGTGATCTGGCAGTCCATCTCTCGCCGAGGAGGCAATGCGATTGGATCTGACCTGGATCTGGCATTCACATGAGCAGCAGCGGAGGGAGTTCGTTAAAGGGAGGGTGAAGGAAGCTCACCGGAGGGAGGCCGTCTCCATTTCCATCCGTGTACCTGCCTCAGACATATGCTCAATCTTGACCGGCAATGCTGGGAATGGCACGTCGAATGCTCTAGCGAAAGGCAGGCGAAAAAAAGGTTTGTCTTCTGGCCCTTCCCTTCTTTCCCCGGCGGCCTCCCGAATATCAGCGTGGGGTGGGGGGAGGGGTCGGGCACCTTCCTCCACTGGTACATGTAGCTGTAGGTGTAGTTGGATCTCTCCTGTTATCGGGTATATTCTATTTCTTTGTGTAGCTCAAGAGGGTCACCAGCATTCGACTCTTCTTATCTCAGCTTGATGGGCCAGGCGGACCTCATCGGCGTACTTGCTAGTGCTGATGAAAGCTAGATTCACCTCCAGTGCCTACAGTTGAGAGTTTTGCTGTTTTTCTTTCAGTTAAGGGCTTGTCCTATAGCCCATCCAACAGAAGGTGGCTCCGGTTGTTTGCTCTATTTCCCACAAGTCTCCCGCACCTACGGTGGTCGTCTAGTTTGTCTTTGATGAAAGCTTTGTAAAAAGTGGCGGATGATTTCTCCTATTGGATAAGGTGGATTCAACCTCTATCAAGAGGTCCCGTTTGGGTATGCACCTTAGCTTCACCTATTGCAGCTAAACACAAATGTGGTTGTTGCAATAACCCGATTGATTTTTTTATCTTTTTAGGTACTTTGCATATGTTATGTTTGAAGTCTAATAGGCTTTTATGCAAAATTAGTTGTTGTCTATACTAATATACTAATGTACTTTGTACTTACTCCCCACATTCAAAAATAGTGTAGCCGTGTGTAGTTCAATGAACTACACGACTGCACTTAATTTGGAACGGAACCGAGGGATTAGTAAATCAATAAAACACATGAGTTCTTAAAAAAAACCGGCGATGCTTCCAAAGGAAAAAAAAGAAAAGGCAACAGTGGGCTGGGCAAACGGGCGGACGCACATGGCCGCACACTGAATTTTATTCTCTTCCATTCACGGGTGGCGGGGCTGGTCGCATGCATATTCTTTTGTTTCCTGCGTGTGGGATCGAGGCAATCAAGTTGTTTAATGAAGCAAACATACGCATGAATATATAGTTTATCCTAATTTCAAGGTAGGACAGATTTCACGATATCTAATTTAAACTTACTGATTATAAGATGTTGGGAACTAATCTATTGATTGATAAAGTTCATTACGAGATACTCCATTCCAAAATAAGCTAAATCTAATGTACAATATTAACAGACTTATAATAGATTATATCTTATCTCAATCTAAGTTGTTTTAAATAAAAAAATACATTTTTCATCTTAAAAAACTTAAACTAGGAGGTGATATAATCTTAATAAAGGATTATCCAGATTCATGGTAGTACGAGGAGTTTGGGGGTGTTTAGATCCAGGGGCAAAAAAATTAGCCGGATCACATCGGATATACGAACACACATTTGAAGTATTAAACGTAGACTAATACCAAAACAAATTACAGAATCCACCTGTAAACTGCGAGACGAATTTATTAAGGCTAATTAATCCGTCATTAGCAAATGTTTACTATAGCACCACATTATCAGATCATGATGAAATTAAGCTCAAAAGATTCGTCTCGTGATTTACACGCAAACTGTGCAATTGGTTTTTTTCATCCACATTTAATGCTCCATGCATGTGTTCAAACGTTCGATGTGATGGGGAAAAAAAATTAGGGTGGATCTAGTCCTTGGTTGTGTTTTGTTATAGGGAGGGAGTAGATGAGAAAAGTTAATGCATCTGTAGGCGATGTCCCAGAAGAAAATGATGTATTCCGCTCATCTGAGAAATGGAGACGACTGATTGATTTGATCGCATATGGCTTGACGCTAGTCAAAGCCATATGGCTTCTAGTCAAAGTCTTCCCATACCCAACTTTGACGCTAGTCAAAGTCTTCCCAGACGACTGAGAAATGGAGGCGCTAGTCAAAGTCTTCCCCCAACCCAACTGATTGATTTGATCGCATATGGCTCAATGGCTGTGATAACCTCTGACCCGGTCTTCCCGTACGTTCTGAAGTCTTAACCATATGATGTTTTCTGCCTTTTCACACGCATAGGATAGGAGACACCGAGACAGCACTGCTACTGGTCGTCTCCTACATACTAGCGCTTAGCGTGCGTGCGTGTGTGCCTGTCTCAGCTAGGATATACAATCAGATCGGAGGAGGAGACGCGTAGCTGAAGGCATTAAGATTGAATCAAGGTTAGTGTTGGATGTGCACACGTAGTAGTTGCTTGCTTGATTATTATTTTGACAGTTTTGTATTTTCCATCGATCTGGATTGTCAATCTGTACTAGCAACAAGCATAATTATTGCTTAATTGTCCATTTAAAAGTTTGATTCTATTTTGTTTGAGAAATTCAGATGGCGGATCCAGTGAGTAGCTTGAAGCATATCACGCAGATGGCTCTGAAGATCAAGGAGGCGGTGGACACGGTTCGGAGAAACAAGGAGGATTGCCTTCAGATCAGAAGGCGAGTGGTCAGAGTGAGCGATATCCTCTCACAGCTGCAGGAAACGGGAAACATCATGAGCAACCCGGCGATGAGCGCCGCGCTGGAGGATCTCTCCGAGACGCTCCGCCACGCCCACACGCTGGTCGTCTCCTGCCAGGAGAGGAACGTTGTGTGCCTCTTGTGCGCGGCTACTGCGCTCTCCAAGAAGCTGCGTCGGGTGAACGACGACATCTCGGATCAGATGATGGTGGGGATCTTTGTGACCACCGTCCACGTTACCATTGCTCTGAGCCAAATTCAAGGTGATGTCCAATATGATGTAATGTACGCTCGGCGCCGTACAGAAATAACCGACGACTTCGAAGTAACACTTCCGAAAAAAGAAGAGCCTAAGCCACCGCCACCACCAATGGAAGCTGTACCAGAGCCCGAGCCACCACTTCCTCCACCAGAGGAACCAACACCCCTACTGCCATTACAGACAACCCCTCGACGACGAAAGGCTACTATGGCAGTAGAGTGCCATCCATCACCAGAAAAGGAACCCACACCCCCTTCCCCACGGGAGAAACCAGAGGCTACCCTGGTATTAGAGTTCTGTCTATCACTAGAAGAGGAACCCACACCCCCTCTGTCACCACAGGTACAGTAGCTATATATCTTTATGTCAAAGTTATATCATTTGTTTGATAGTTTCTCACTTGCCCTCCACATCTAAATAATTAAAATGCATTTAGCATATGGAATCTGAACATTATGGTATATACTCTGTGTCTGTCTTGGTGGATTGAAATTATTTATGAACTCTTGATTGGCCATAACGTAATTTAAGTGAGCTATTTTGTTTTTTTTTTCTTTTTCAGTTTGGAGGAGTGCCAGCACCGGAATATAGCGGCCGTTCCCGCCCTGTTAGGTCAGATATGCAAACTACATTCTTCTATTTTATATGATTTTTCCATGCCAATCATGCGTGTGTATTTCTCTCAGAAAGTACTCTCATAATTCTAAAATGTTACCAAGTTCATAATTTATTACTAGCTCTGTCCGTCTAAAAATATGATAACTTCTTGATGTACATTCTTTTCCAATCATAATCTTCTACCGACCTATCTCCTCTTCTCCAGGAATTAATCATATATATTTGACTTTTGGACGGAGAGAGTATTATTTAATTGGTGATCAAACTTTCAGTATTATAGCCTGACCGACTATAATTTTACAGTTTTAGTCTTCAGAAATAATTACACTGATTTAAAAGGACTACTGTATGATGGCAATGAGGATTTAACTGAGGAAGCTAAATTTTGCCTCGACTATAACTTAATTATTTACGAAATACGAGCTGAATACCCATGCTTTGCTGCAAAAAAGAAAATTATTATATATTGTGTGTTATACATCTTTTTCAGTAGGAAATGTTCACCTTAATTGGATTTTCTATGTGGTTATCCATTTGAATTTGATTGTTTAATATTAAAAAGTTCAAGGGGTCATTTTCTAAAAATTGTAACAAAAGTAGATGGGGTGACATATTCAGTGTCACTACCACCATATTCTTATTGTTTTGAAGGAGTATAGAAAAGTAACTACGTCGAGCCGAGTTCAGAATTTAATTAAATTCACGAAAGGGTTTAATCAAACAGAAATCTTGTAGGTCTAAACATACATACCAAAATCAAGAATGCTTTCACTTTTTCTATATTTAATAAAAGAACAACGTTAGACCAGAACTAGTTGTCATACCTTAAATATAGCAGACTCACAAAATCAATAATATATCGATACGGAAGAAAGCACGAGCACTGATGATATGTGTCCTTATACTTTCTTTGCGACTGTTTTATCGAAAATGCTTAGGCACGGATGCTCGGGGCAAGGCAAAAGATACCCGTATTCAAGGTATGTGTTGTTATGCTTTCTTTACAATTGCTTTTATCAAAAATGCTTAGGGACAGTTATCCAAAGCGAGCATATGTACACATCGGACATCCTCCTCCCCCATTTACTTCTCTCCATTACCACCCCCTCTCATCACACCAGAGAGGGTCCCGACCATGTTGGATTCCTAACTCATCGCCGTTGGCTTCATTGTGCATAGCTACAGGGTGTCGGTGGGGACGGGTAGCCTTTATTGCAGTCCCTTGTTCTTTTTGTGTTTCGTTTTATTGTATTCAGCTCTTTCGCTCTTTCTATTGGGATGTTGTACATAATGAGCAAGAGATTTTCTTAGATGATATTCATAGTAGGTCTTGATGTTGCACTTGGTTGAAACATTTTTTTCACCTGATGGTTGAAACATTTTTCACCAAGCGATGGCATTTTTCAGGGAATAACGAAACATGTGAAACAATTTTAGTTGAAACAATATTTACCGAGTAGTGTGAAACACCTGAGACATTTTTTTCTATATGGGGAAACATGTTTTTTTTTTTCAAATAAGGATGATGAATGTTTGCTTGTATACCGGTGCAGCATCCGGTTTCATTTTACAAAATTAAACCCAACGAAAGTATGTATGCCCGTTAACTTTTCAAATCCATAATTTTGTTTCCTTGTCATTGCTCAGTAAAAGTTTTAATCACTTAAGTGCATGTAGAAATTACATAATATTTGCTAATATGTTGCGTTTCCGCTGTTTCGGGTTTTGTCTCGTTCAAGAAGCCTTCACTTTTCTCTGTTTGTGACAGAGCAAGTACATGTTCCATGCCAAGCGCATCAAGCATGGCATCATCACGACCTATTTCAAGTATGTCTTCAAACATCAAATCTTCTAATTTATGACAAAAAATCAGAATGCATGCATGTTTTGCATCATAATTGAGATGGACGTTTATTGGTTATGCTCTTTTAGTAGCGTTATTTTAGTTAGATGAGATAATTATAATACTACCTTTATTTTTATTAGTTGACGTTATTAACTTTTGAAAAAAAGTTTGACCATTTATCTTATTAAAAAATAGTGTAAATATGTTAAATTGTAAGTCATGCTTAAAGCTTCTTTAATAATAAAATATTTCAAAAATAAATAATACTTATATAACCACGAATGGTCAAACATCGATATAATCTAAATAAATAAAAAAGAGTGTGTAACAAATATGCAATTTCGTCCCCTGTTTAATTTTGAGACCCCTGTAGTCATCATTAGCCACAACTATAGAAGGAACAGTGGCTAAAGCATGTTTAAACAAATCCTACGGCTATAAGAACGAAGATAACAATAATAATGATAAGCAGTCGATCTATCGTTAGGGGCGGATCCAGCATGGGTGCTAGGGACTCACATCCTCCCTATCCTGCTAGATCACCATTGATAGAAGGAAAGAGCAAAGGTGAAGAAGAAGAGAAAAATGAAGAGTAGGAGGACTGAAGAAGAAAGGAGAAGATGAGTCCCCTTCAATCTTGTTCTAGATCCGCCTATACCTGGTGAAATGGGCCATGCCAAGCTGGGCCGGCCCGAGCACGACAGTACTCTGCACGGTGCATGCCCGGCACGGCACGGTGGCCTGTGAACCGTGCTAGCACGGCCGTCAACCCGTGTCGTGTCTAGCCGACGCATGAGCACGTGGGCCGGCACGGCACGAACGGCTACTGTAGCAAGTCCGCTTCTCATCCCTCCGTAAGTCCGCATCTCATCCCTCCCAGCCGATAGCCCAGCCCGCCAGCCGCCTCCGCAAGTCTGCATCGCACCCCTACCAGCCGACGGCGTAGCCCACCAGCCGCCTCCGCAAGTCTGTATTGAATCCCTCCGCGCCATTTCGGTTCCTAGGCTGACCGTACCGTCCACGGCCTATTTGCCATTCACGGGCCCGTGTCGGTACGACACGGCACGACTTCCCCTTGGGTCGTGCCTGGGCCGGTTAGACGGCACGTGGGTCGGCACGGCACGGTGTGGTAGAGATTCCGTGCTTAACAGGCCGTGCCCTAGCGGGCCGTGTCGGCAGCGTACCTGTACCGTGCTGGGCCGGACCGCCTATTTGGCTATGTATAGATCAGCCCCCTATCTATCGTACCGGTAACACCATTAATTCGTCCAGTGGAGACATCATCGAACCCAAACTGCTGCAGAACATACGGAAGCGTTGCTATGGCAAGAGAGGATCTGAAATATATAAGGTTAGAGTACATTAAATCTAAAACAACTCAAGATGCGAGCGTACCACATCATCATGTATTAATAATAATTACATATTTAACCTCATGCAACAATACAACATCATCTACTATTTATTTAATTCTACGAATCAATATGCAAGCATATTCAATCATCACCCCTCGTATCATTTGCACGGTATTTTAACAAATAAATCTATTATTTTTATAATATTTAACATATATTTATCAATATCAATATGTTTCACATTAAAACACGGGTATTATTTGTTTTTTTTGTGATAAGTACTTATCCCTGATGTTTTAATATTTTTCTTTTTTACTCATAGTTTGATTGTTGAAAATATATATTGAGAAATGCTTAGTAATTTGTGCAGCTAAGCACGCGGAATCATCTAGTATTGTGGATGAATATGAATGGAAATCAAAAATCACATGCTCTAATATGCACTTTATAGTGTAGTAAAAGGGTGTGTTGGTTTCAATCTTAAATCAGCATACTCACAATTTATTTTTAAAAGAATTTTTAGTGAGATGTATCTCCCTCCAAATCTTTTTTTAGAAAAAATAAATCATATGCTTTATTTGATTGCTCCCTTTAAATGGTGTTTGGCTAGTTATCGGAAGATGCAGAGGCCAGAGGCTCGACCGTTTCCAAAATTTTCTGGAAGATTAAGAGGCTTTATGCTTTCCAAAAAATTATGTAGCCTATAGGTGTTCTTTTCTTCAACATCGAACTTCAACTTTCTCTTTTTTTTAACACGCTTCCTCGTTCTTTTACAAAAATTTTCTATATAGAAATTGAATTTTCTATATAGAAATTGTTTAAAAAATTCAAATAATCATGTGTTAATGGACTTTTTTGTTTTCCATATGCTGAAAATATATCTCCAATTTGAGGCATAGAACGCACATTAAATGGGGCAATGGACGGAAGAAAATAGAGTGGACCAGGATGCAGTGGCCCAATTAGGATGGAAGGGATAAGCAAACAGATTGGACTCTTCGGTGCACATCAGTTATCTGGACGGTCAAATCAACGATGATCTTTGACGTCAGATGCAAATCCAGTGGTCTTATTAATTTAAGGTGATTGTTATAAAAATAGAAGCACAGCTGATACACAGAGTTTTATGTGGAAAACCCATAAACGCAACCAGCGACCGTCAATGATCAATAAGAGGAGTTGGGTACGAACGTAGGAAATACATTGGGTTTTGTTATACCCTTCCCATGCAGTTTACAACAGATATATAAAGGGGAAAATATAGAGTTATAATAGGATAAGACCAGAAGTCCTTCTGGAAAACTAACCCAACCAATTGGAAATTCCAATATATTGCAAGCTGAAATTCGGATCACATATTTAACGATCTTCACCTTGAGACGAATTTTCGTTGTAGTATAAAAATTTCAAACTCCAAACAACCTTGTCTAGATAAAAGCATTGTGCGCCGAATAGTTGCTTGGACTAATAATGTAACACCCTTGATCCAAAAGAGGTGCAACCATACTTGAAACTCACCATTAGGAATAAATTCCGAATCTACCGGTAAAAACCTATGTGAACTAAGCATATACATGAAACCTGATGCACACACTTTAAACTTGTCGTGGGAATAAAATCCTGAGTCTGTTGGCATGAATTTATGTAATTATAGTAGAAACGCGAAACTCTTATAAACAAAACGATTGTACTTAGATCTCCTGATAACCTCTTGATATGTTGGTGTTAACGACTAAATTTGTTAAGATATGGATCAGATTTTGAGATAAAGCCAAAGCGGATTTGGAAGAGATATGATATTTTCGGAAACAGAGCCTACATCGGCTGGAAGTCCATATCAGCCGATACTGAGTTCAATACGGTTAGCTGATACAGTCAATATTGACAAGATTGGTTACACAATCAATATCGGATTCAAATGAAGGACTTCAAGGGTATTGCTAGGTGAGGATAGAGTCAAAGATAGGCAATTGTATCTATTAATTAGGATATTATGTAGTTTCCTTATAGTTATTTCGGTAAGAGTCCACCTGAGGGTCTTGTTCGTCGGTTAGAGTTGTGTTAGGAAGGTAGGAGTTGAGTCCGTCTTCAACAAGTTATGTATATGGGTATAAATATATGCCCGAGATCATATAAATAATTAACAACACTTCAATATACTCTCGGTGCATCGTCACCTTTTCGTTACTTTACTTTTCGACGAGTTCCTGTTTTGAGTCGGGCTGCATCGATTTCGATCTTCAACAAGAGGTCAAGCTTGTTATGGCGTTTTACGTTATCGGGATTAATGCTTACATCATTATGACACTCTAATCTTGTTGTTGTAAACCGTCAAGTTATCATATATGTTATATAATCTAGATTGACATTGTTTTCTACATGCATTGGTCGATCTTTATCTAGAGTTTTATCAATAACGACTAGATTATCTTGTTGGCTCGGATTATTTAACATATCTACATCCTGAAAAGCAATCATCGGTATGATTGTCTCGATATTATGTTTATTTTCACACTTAGTGTTACATCAATTGGGTTTGACCTACTAAGTCGTGTTTAGAACCATAACCTCTAGCCTACTTTATGATTGTCAATAGGGATAGTATCGGGGTTTCAGCCGATTTTATCTGATATAGTTTTTTTTGCTTTACTTCTGTCTTGCTTAACAAGTTATATCTGCCCATCTCAACTTTCTAAATATATTAAGCTTATCATCAATCGTGTTAGATTTATCTTACACTAGATTAATGTAAGTTTAATATATTTGTATTAGAATGATATTCCAAAATATAAGGTTGTATCGGAGATATAGCCGATATATTCTTGAATTTACCCATTGATTATGATGTTAACTCATATAATCTCTACTTCATATAACTTTGCATATAAGTGATTTATACTATCTCGGTTAGATTCGATCTATACCAATCATTGTTATTTAAAGTAATATCGATCTATAGATTATATGATGTTAATCTCTACAGCCGATGTAGTGAGTTTAGGGTTTATTTAATCATTACACCTTATAGCCGACCTTGCCTAGGTCACGTCGGCTAGGTTAAAGATGATATGTCATCAGCCCTTCAGCCGATCGGCTATCGTTTATGGATTTAACTTTTTATCTTGGTTCTTTTTCGTTGTGGGATCAAACCAACTTGCACGCCCTAGAATCCGAAGGCAAGAGTTTGGACCTGCACTAGTGTTAAGCAGATCTCTTAGGTCGGTGTGTGTTTTTTACATCAACAGTTGGGTATGATCTCATAGAAAAATTCGTTCGAAATTTGATCAATTTGTGATCTAGACAGGAGCGAGGCTCCCTCTCAATGACTTGCATATACTGTTTTTTTCTGCCTCTCCCGGTAGATGCTGCAAAATCGATCTTGGCGAATTAATCTCTTCGACAAGATGAAATCCGCAAATGCATCGGCAACCGGGAATCGGAGATCTCTAATGCTCTGATATCACTTGTGTTACGTCCTCGCTACTTTGTGCATTAAATCCCTATTCTGGAATCAAGCCAGATTACACATAACAACAAATTAATATACAAATCCAAGTATAAATACTTACTGAAGAGGCACTTAGTTCTCACACCGAAAAGAAAGCAACAATGGAAGAGGGCAATCCTAGAGGGGCTTCAACTCCACTCCACAGGCAACAAATCAACTAAGGTATAAGCGTTGGCCTTCTAACTCTATCTTGAGCTCAGAAGCACAAGACTTTTGAAAAGGGGAGTTACAAAAAGGCTGACTACCACCACCATACTCAGCTAGCCACACCAATGATGCCGAAGTGCAACGAGAGAAAAAAAGGAGGTTTGTGGCTATTTGCATAAAGGCAATAAAACAGATGATTAATTAAGGCAAATATTAATACTCACTGAATAATGTTACACCATGTTGAACATGTCAAACCAAAACACCTAAACTACACCAGTTCATTAAGTCAAGTTAATTAATAGTGTGAGACTAATCACAGTGAAGCTTGTTGATCACCCATAACCGTAGGCAAACATCTATTCAAATACTTTTACTCTAGCTAGAGGTGTACAACTGTACCCATAAGACACAACCCACTGTATGTCACCGAGCCATGCCTAACACGTTACCATGCGAGAGATTGTGACGTCAGACCTTGACGAGACAGGGCCAAGACACTGACATGCGGGCCCCGCATGTTAATGAGAAGGGGGTGACCAAGGCCATGGTGCACCGGGCGCGGGCGCACCACGTGGTGGCCACCTAGCGACCATGGTTACCCGGCACACCAACGAGACACCGCCACGTGGATTGCCTAGATCCAACCGTAGGTGGATTGGGCAACCACGGGCAAGAGGGAGGGAAGCAGATGGGGGGACAGGGCATGCGAACACCGTCCCAACAGATGGCGCACACGCGACCCAGTGGTCACCGTTGGCAACCACCCAGCATGTGGTCATTGTTGGAGTTAGAGGAGGAAGGGGAGAGGAGAGGGGAGGCTCACCAAGCGCACCTAGCAGTTGGGGACGACGGGACGAAGGCCATCGGTGGAGGTTTGGTAGTGGTGCTTTACGGGAGGCCCTGGGAAGCCGATAACAAGCTGGGGAGGGCTCCGTTGGCTTTGGGCGGGGGAAAAATGGTGACCGAGGTACTACGAGATGTGGTGACACAAGCAACGGCGAAGCTAGTGGCGGTAGTTGCCGGCTGGAGGATAGGGCGAGCGGCGGAGGGAGGCAATGGCATGGGGAGCATGGGTTCCGGGTGCAGCAAGCTTGAGGAGAAAGGGGAAATGGAGAGGAGACATGAGGAGGGTTTTTGTAGCCTTGGGTAGCCAAGATCATGGTCGAGGCGGTGGGAATGGTCAGCGGCAGTGGGGCGACGTTGTGTATATTAGCGGCTTGATTCGTTGCCCGATTTTGGGGAAAAGTAGGGGGAGTACATGGAGGAGGTGGAGTGGACCGTGTCCACGAAATTTAACTGCTAGCACGTGAGCGGGAGGGCGCCAGATTTGGCGGGGCGTGGGGGCGGCAGTGGTTGCTGGCTCGGTCGGCTGGAGGTAGGGGAAGATCCAAGAGGTAGGCCCACTTCCAATGTCATTGGGAGGACAGTGAGGTAAAATAGACTTCGCCAGAGAGGGAGGAGGCAAGTGGGCTGACTGGCCTGTGCCAGAGAGAGAGGAGAGGGAGCTCGCCCGAGACGGGCGGACGGGCCAAAGCCAAGGGAGGAAGAACAAACTCAGGGCCGGAACTGTCCATGGAAAGAAGGGGATTTTTATTTGTTTTTTCGTTTATTTAATTTCGGAAATGTACTTTGTATTATTAAAATTATTTCATGAGTTCTAAAAAATCACGGAAAATTTCAGAGAGTGCTTTAGGACATTGAGAATATTACAAATATATTCCCAACCATGATTTTCAAAGGAAATTCTATTTGCCATATGACCTTCACTGGATAAATTTCTTTAATTTTAATATAAATTTTAGATTCGGTTTTAATATAAATTATTGAAATGATTTATTTACTGGTTTTTAATCCGAAAAAATCAGGGCGTGATAACTTCCCGTGCGGTTTACAAGGGATATATAAAAGAGAAAATATAGAGTCGTAATTGAATAAGACTAGAAGTCCTACTTGAAAACTAATCTAACCAATTGGAAATTCCGAATATATTGTTAGTTGAAATTCAGATGGCTGAGAATGGAGAATTAATATTAATTGCACCTAGTGGGACTAACTTTATTATGATTCCATGCAAAGAGCTCCATTGACCCTTGTATTATAAAAATTATCTCACCGAGGATTTTTAATGGAATTACATTGTTCTCAATGGTATTTTAGCCCTTGCATAAAAGAAAAACGACAGAATTCAGGTGCACAAACTATTCTACTTACTGTGCAATTTTACGTGATATGTTGTGATGCAGCAACCTAAACTGTGATTTTTTTTTCTACAAATGTAATCCATGTCTGCTTTGCAGAAATTTCGGATGATTTTTTAATAACTCTAATAGGAAACTATTTAATTTCCATAGGAAAGAAGAATTTTCGAAAACGGACCTTAATGAAGTTAAGTTTTTCTGAGATGGAGATTGCTACAGACCACTTTGCAACAAGAATTGGCCAAGGTGGTTTTGCTACTGTTTACAAGGTTAGTCCCAATACTTCCCATTGTTTGCTCAGTTTTGGACATTTTTTTCCTTTTCAGATGGTAATTTGGTCATCTCTTGTTGTTGATTTACTGTAAAAAAAAATAGAAATGGTTTAGGTGAGGACCATCCCATCTCAACACAGTCAAATTGCCATGCATTAGCTTGTACAAATAATTCACCAATATTGTACCCGTGAACAAAATAACCCAGAAAGCCAATCATTGTCGTAGCAATTGCAATTTTTTTTTCTAGCAGTTGAGTATGTAGACGACACCACTAGTGCCCCTATAATACAATCTATATGAGCTTTTACAGCACCAAACTTACCTATTGTATCATGGTAATTTTATAATGGTTGAAAAGGTACCTGGAGGTGTTCATATTTTCTAATGTACCTGGAGTAGGTATCTTGAGGTACCTGTAAAATTTTCATATCTGCAAGTATGTACTTAAGGACTATAAAATTTCTTCATTGAATCAACTGTCCACTGTTCCCGACCAACGCACGCCATACGTGAACCATAATGTCAGGGGTCTGAACAGGTGGTGTACAAAATCTATTATTCAACGATTCAATGGAACATCCTAAAAACTATATCACTAAATTAAGCAGCTCTTATTTTTTAGCTCACTTAATTACTCTGTAATATTTATCGCTCTTTGTTCTTTATCATATGTATTTTTACATTGTAATTTTGAATATCTATAGATGGCACAATATATACTCTGTGTTGAAAATATTTTAGGAACTTTTTTCATCACTAATTACATGCTTTTGTAATTTTACTTCGATAATGTACATCGTCATCCCACAGATAACATTTGCTCGGGTGCACTGGATTTACTGTTAAACTTTGGCTTACGTTTTTCAGGGTGTGTTACGTGATGGGCTCGAGGTTGCCATCAGGAAACATAAAATTGCGCATCCTAATGGATATGACGAGAAGCCCGAAATGCATCGTTTGATTCATCTCTGCTCAATGCTTGAACACAAAAATTTAGTTAAGGTCCTGGGATATTGCCATGAAAACAGGGGAGTTGATATGTCCAATGAAAATACGCCAAAAGAAGTCGTTGGTGAAAAAGAAGAATTTCTGTTGTTGGTCGAAGAATATATGGCCAATGGAAACCTAAGCAACTTTATCTATGGCACGTAGTTTCATATATAAATGATGATCATACTTCACTTCTTGACAAGCTCTCTTCATAACTTTCTTGTCTCTAATGGTTTTTCCTGTTCAAATTGTATCGGTTTTGCAGGGGAGCAGTTTGATTGGTCCTCCCGGTTCCGAGTAATTCAAGGGATAACTCAGGGACTAATTTACCTTCACTCCCACTCTGGCAAACCTACTATAGTCCATCTGGACCTGAAACCAGACAACATCCTCCTGGATTCAGACATGAACCCTAAGATTGGTGATTTTGGATTAGCTAAAGTGGTAAAAGATGATGAGATTAATGCAAGCGTTCGTGGAACATTGTAAGATATCTGGCATTCTATTAACTCCATGTGAAGTTATTTTCTTTCTGTTTTCTCTACTGAATTTTCTGAGTGTTTATATTTGTATTGGGTTATATTTAGGGGCTATATGCCTCCAGAATATATTGTTGAAGGTGTTATCTCAGTAAAGAATGATGTCTACGGTTTTGGCGTAACACTGCTTGAGACCATTAGTGGAATGAGCGATTCTGGACGAGATGCTCGTCATCAAGCATCAATTGAGTGGGTAAGTAAACATGCATTTCTTCAGAATTTTTCTTTTACTATGAAATATATTCTCGTACAGTAAATTCTTACGACTAAAAATCTATCGAAACTTCATGAAATGATAGTAATTCGTAATACGAAAATCTTTGCCCTAATTAATTCCTAGTATCAGTGCACAGAGGAGGGTTTTTGAATGAAAACCAGGTGCCAATTTCTGTAACTAAACTTGTGATGTCGATGCGGTTTTGACTTTCTCCAGGCATGGAATGCACGTAACTCTGGAGAAATAAACAAGTTATTCGATCCCTGGCTTTGCGACGAATCACAACTGAAGGAGATCAAAAGATGCATGGAGATTGGACTGCTCTGTACCGAGAACAAACCGTCAGACAGGCCAATAATGCCAGATGTTCTTGAAATGCTACAGGGCAAGAAGAAGGTACCGACCCCCAAGCAACCAGGCTACATCAAAAGAGTACGGGCTGCAGGGCGATATAAACGAGTGTAAACAATAGCATGATGGCCTCTCCTGTCACCATGCACTCAATGCATGGTTTTTGCTTTTAATTCTCAACAATGAAAACTGTTTTACATCTTGGGCATCTGGTATCTGGATCTTCTCGGTTTTGTTAGAACTAGTGGTTTCTCTGAGCTCTGTCAGATTTTTATATATGGGCAGGATATATATAACTAACTGCCTTGGTGCAAACATATAGTATTATGTTATAATCAGATTTGCTTCCATATATTTGGTAAGTTTTCTTTTTGGCAACCATGGGTGCATGACTACTTGAGTTTGGCATTCTTTTCTGCAGTCATCCCTTTTCCCTTCACAACTGGATGGAAAACAAGGGTCCTGTAGTCAGCAGAATACTTTGCTGAGAAGCAGGTTCTCATCTGTATCACTCTAATTTTGACATTCAGTAGCTGAACTCCATAGAAGCTGCAAGCAGAAGCCAAACTGAGATCCTCATATCGAGGTGGCTGGCCTTCACCCTGCTGGATTTGCGCTGGTGTATTCCCTGATGCAGCTCATTCCGAGTGAGAAGAAGGTGTCATGCACGCAGATATCTAATTAATGATTTATAAGCTGACTCGTTAAGGCCAAATTAACGGGTTGAAATTTCAATAACATGTCTTTGAGATGCTAGGAAGTAGGGAGTAGGGACAAATATATATATGAACCTCTGGGACTCCTTTCAGTACGATGTATTAACATATTCATAAACGTTAAATGATGGATGTGGACACAAGTGTAAGGAGCGGTAGCTGTAGGTCAGATTTTTCATCTAACGAAACACTAATATTGTGTTTGTCAACATAAAATTCGATACTTGTAAAATATGAATTCAATTTCCAGAGGTTGGTTGTCTAACATAGTAACATTTGATTTGCTTGCAACAAGAAATCCCGTATGCACGACATCTTGTTTGATGACCATTATGCAACAAAATAAATCATATGATGTAAGCAATAATGCAACGATTACAACACCTCTATGCAGTATTCTACAGAGTGTTTAAATATATCATATGTACTCACCCCGTTCCAATCTATTAAAGGAATAGAAAAAGAAGCCTCCACGTTCGCTCTTATGGCCTAGAAATTCTCATACTAATCGGAGAAAAAGAAAAAACAGAGTCCATATAGGAATACAATTTAAAAGTAGCTGAAATTCAGAATTAAAAATAAGGAATATAGGAAGAAAAGACTAGAGTCCATGCCGGTATACAATAGAACTAATGGAAATTCGGAATTAAAAAAATAAGAAAATTAAAAGTAGAGGTTAGAGTCCATACATAAATTCAATTTAGAAATAACGAAAATTCGAAATTAAAAAATAAGAAATATTGGATGAAGACTAGAGTCCATATAGAAATAAAATTTTAAAAAAATTGAAATTCGGAATTAAAAAAAGAAATATTGGAAGATAAGTTTAAAGTCCATATAGAAATATAATTTAGAAATAATAGAAATTAGGAATTAAAATAAGGAATATTGAAATAAGAGTATAAAGTCCATATAGGAATTTAGAATTAATTAAAATTCCGAATAAAAATAATAAAATTAAAAGTAGAGTTTAGAGTATATATAGAAATATAATTTACAAATAACTAAAATTAGAAATTAAAAAAGAATAGTGGAACAATAGTCTAGAGTTCATATAGAAATACAATTTAGAAGTAACTGAAATTCAAAATTAAAAAATAAATAATATTTAAAGATGAGTTTGTAGTTTATATAGAAATACAATTAGAAATAATGAAAATTCATAATTAAAAATAAGAAATGATAGAAAAAGAGTCTAGAGTCCGTAATACAATTTATAAATAACGAAAATTCGGAATTGAAAAATAAGAAATATTGGAAAAGGAGTCAAGAGTTCATATAGGTGTATAATTTAGAAATAACTGAAATTTTGAATTTAAAATAAGAAATATAGGAATAAAATTCATAATTAGAAAAATAAAGAATGTTGGAAGAGGAGTCTAGACGCCATATAGAAATATAATTGAGAAACTAAAATTCGGTATTAAAAATAATTAACAACTATCACGTGTATACAACACAATATGAATATTACACATTGATAGTTTGATAAAGTTTATACAAAATTTAAATTATGTTATTATTTTAAGATATTTTAATAATAAAATAAGAAAATATATATGATATTATATGAGAGAAAACATAAGGATGCAGCCGCACAATTTGCACGGGCTACCATGCTAGTTCTAAAATATAAGAGAAGTTGATAAATGTGATGTATCTTATTACTACGAATCAAAAACAGAGAATCTATTTTGATTCATAATATTAGGATATGTCTTATTTGACAAATATTACTTATATATTGAGACATAATGAACTATTAGTTGGAGTAGAAAATCGGTCCAAATTAAGTAGGACTAGGGGCAACTAGATTGGCTCTCGGGCACTCAATTTGTTGCAAAAGACAAGGCAGTGAAAATGTTTGTCTGACCACCATACAGCTAGTGGTTGACCAGCATGAAACCTCAAAATAGACGCTACAAAACAAAGAAAAATTTGTCATTGGAATATTTCACTCTCGTGCACAACGAATTTGAATGGCTCAAACATACATACGTCTATCACGTGATCTTTTCTAGGAAAAAAATTGTTACTATCGCATGATCGAATAGGTAATTTGTTTTATGCGAAGTGAGTGTCACTACTAGGAAAAGCATTATCGCAAGCGGCCGAAAACGGTCTTCGTAGATGGGGCAGCCGTCCGCCTGTAAGCAAATGACTGTGAAGATCGCCGATCTTCGCAGGCGGGGCGGCCGTCCGCCTGCGAAGATAATTTTCGCAGTCGGACATTGGCTAGCCTGGTCCGCCTGCGAAAATAGGAAGCTGCCGCCTGCAAAAAGAAACGCTTGCGAAGATAGGTAGAAATTTTTCAAATTTAATAATAATTTGTCCGTTAATTTAATAATAATTTGCCCAAATTCTTGTAGGTAGATTATTATGTACATATATTGGAAGATTATCAAGCATTTGATACTGAGAAATTTACTTATATTGTATAACTAAAAAAGTTGTCAAAATATATATATTACAATATTTTTATACCTTGTGACTTCAAGTACGTCATCTAGTTACATTATAGCATAGCAGTGTTCCACTCCCGAAGATCCTTGAATTCGTCACTTGTCGCTAGGGCACCCTCTGGATCGAAGAAATACCCTTTCACATGACAGCACTCATGGTGGATGAAGTGGCACAGATCACGCTGGACATTTGTGATGCCTATATCGTTAAAGCTCGTTCGACGTTCTAATCTTGGCAACTGCATGCATTGAAGATAAACAATATATTAGTACCATAAATATGTGAAGCTGTCTAGTACATAGTATGGAGACTTACATCCGTTGTGTTAGTCCTGTACCTCCCATTAATCCTAAGGAATTCGCACGCGTAATACCCGTAAAGGACAGTTCCTCTAGGTTGCTTGTGACACTTCAGGATATATCATAGAAAAAACAGTTAAATTTTTCAATTAGTGAAACAATTGAAATACATTAAGTGAGTGGAGTATTACCGGCCAATAGGTACGTACTAGCAGCTTCTCCCTTGTTCGGGTTTGTTCTCCACCCTTGAACTTGTAGTATTGGTACGCACTGTATGGATATCGTACCATTTCACATTAAGTACGATATTTATTTATAATACATTCATATAAAAACGCAAGAGTCATAATGACTTACTACTGTAAGATGTCTGTAATCGAGAGGATCTAAGACTAACACGGTTCCGTCTTTAGGGTGGATGAGTAAACAAATATAATGATAGCTACATATTAACAACAGTATAGTTAGTTAGTACCAGCTAAAATAAGACATATGTGTAGAAGATAAATGTACCGGACTTACTTAAAATTATAAGCGGCCATGACGACTCTCTTATTTTGAAAGTGCAAGAAGGCTCGTCCAATGTACTGTGCGACAGTAATCAATTTCTCCTTGTGCAAGCCTCACGGTATGCTGTGTTTGACAGATCCGAGTTGGATCCAAGAAGCCGATAGGTTCTTTTTTCTTCTTAGCATCCATGCATTGCATCCTACAGAAGAAGTTTGTTAGTAACAATCACATGGATTTGTATTGTACATATTTTTCATGTAATTAATTAAAACTCATACTCACATGCACCAAACACCGACATATAGTTGATGTCCATCTTATCCCGACGATATATGGCGTGGACATCTGAGAAATCTAGCCATACTAACCTTCAGCGCCGAAACAATCTGCCGGTGATCGAGCTATTATATTGCCCAAGCCTTTCTTGCTGGCTTCCATGTAGAAGGTATGTAACCTTCTCATCTCCCATGGTTCTTCGTTTAGTGTCCAATCCGGCAAGAGTGCTTTCCCGTGTTCGTACTTTTCCGGGCAAACATCAGTTGGCCAGTATGTTGGCCCGGCTAGTTCAGCGGCCTTCTGGGGGTCATCATCTCTGGGTTTGGCACGTTCCTTACCCCCTCTGAAGACGGTTACCATGAACTTCTCCTTGTTCTCAACTTTGGACTTGGAGACGTGGCTCCTAAGCACTCTAGGCACCTCAGAACTGGTATTGGCCTTCTCAGGGACCGGGGTCTCTTGCACCTCGTGGTCTTTCGCAGGAGAAGGGTCTTCAAATATTTCTGGCTCTGTACCATCCCATTCCAATCCTGGTACTTCTTCTATATCTGTCCTGACTGATGCCACAAATTACACCTCTGACTCTACCGCTGTAATCTCCTTTTGGACATCCGGCACTGCAATCTCCATGGGCACCTCCGACACTTCAATCTCCGGTGGCACTTCCGGCACTGGATTTTCCTTATGCATCTCGGGTTCCTCCGCCTTATCAGTCACCTTCCTCTTAGGAGGTCTCGGAGGTTTTCCCAACCCCGGTTTTGGCACCACAGGTTTTCGCGTGGCGTCGGTGCCCAATCCAAAGGATATGTCATTCTTGTGCCAGAGAATTACAAGATCGACCGCATCCCCAAGTACGGATACACTATGCAGTAGGGAAGTCTATGTCGTAGGACTCAAACCCTTCGTGGACCACTTGCGGCTGCACTTTGGCATACGCATCGGGTATGAACTCTTCATTATATGTTCTCCCAGGGATAGCAATGGTTGTAGCGGCCTCAAGAGTTTTCCCGGAGCGTCCAATGGGAACGTGCAATCTGCAGGGTGTATTCTCCTTTAGGTCATCGAAGGGGTAATCTAGCACACGTTCTTTGGTTTCGGGGGGAGGCAAAAACATGTGCTTGATACATAAATCCATCATTTGCCTTTCAAAATCCGCAGCCCCTTCGTCTCTATGTTTATCCTTGTACACTTCCCGCTTCTTGTGGGGGTCATGTTTAAACCCTTCCTTCCAACTCATCTTGGACGACACACCACAAACCCTACCCCCATGCTCAGGAGTACCCAGCGCCATACTTAGCACATCTTTCTCCCTCTTAGGCTTGAAAATCCTTTCTTCTGTGAACTGGATAAATTCTCTATTTTATCGGCAACGCCCTATTGGTCCGGATTTTCAAACGATACTTTGCCTTCATCCGTGATCTTCGGAGTTCTTGCTCTTACCCAGTTCCTTGATCTCTGTGTCCATTCCTCCATTGGTACCGGAAGCCCCGCCTTCCTCATTTCCTCCTCCTCTTTTGTCCACTGCTCCACCTTTGGTGCATATCCCGCGGAGCCTAAGCGATGAGGAAATTTGTTCTTCTAGGCCAACTCTAAAAACTTTTGGCTCCTTTCAATTTCTTCCGGGGAGTTCTTCAACGTCAGAAAGTCATCCCACTGATTCGGGGTTATGTTGGCATACGTCGAAAACAGTGTACGTCCCATCTTCACAAATTTCTTGTTCAAGGTGGTTTTCCAACCACGCCAAGACTTGGCCATTGTTTGCAGTGCACAATTCCTCACTGCTGCCTCTGATCCATCCGGGAACTGGAAGATTTTCTTCAACTCTTTCCATAGGACTTCCTTATCCCCATTCGATACATGATCCTAGTCCTTGACCGTGATGGAATCTTTTCCCTTACTATTATGCCACACCGTGAACTGAATTTCGCATGTGCCGTCTTAGGGGCGAGCGGCTCTCCTTTTGGCGAAACATGGGTCACAACATGGAACCCTTCATCCTTTCTATTCACGCTTCTCTCGCCCTTCCTTTTCTTCGCCTTTGCTGACCGTTCGCTTTTCTTTCAGCCGGTTGTGTTAGCTGGGACCTCGTCGTCTTTCGACGGATCTTTTTTCTTCGGCTGCCGTTTTGATCACCGTGGTGTCGTTTCCTACAATAAGGTATATATCAAAGTTCCGAATTAACTCGGGCTAATAGTTATCACGGTGAACAGTTTACATATTAAGTTTACTTACCCCTTCTTTAGGGGGAATGTAGTCCATGTCGCCTTCTTCACCGTCACCCTTTCTCCTTCTCTTCGGGCTTGGGCTTGGACAAGGATCGCTTGACGACGAGTACTCATCGTCAGCACAATTGAGAATTTATGTTATCACATTAAACCACTACAACAAGAGGCATCAAGTATTACACATACATCTAACATCAACATATCAAAAGAAAGTAAACTAAAAAACATGGAGCTTTTCCTTCACAATTTTGCATGCATAAATCCATCACAAATTGAGATCTAAAAGCTTAAAAAATTGCATACCTAGTGTGGAAATGAGTAGATCTAAGCACCGTAGAAAAATCCCCCGAAGATTTGAACTTCAAAACCTCCCCCCTATATTTAAGTCACTTTAGGAGAGAGAAACTTCGGGGAGAATGAACAGGGCTCGGGGAGGAAGAAGACTATATAGGGGCATCTTTGCAGGCGGGCCATATAAGCGGTGCCTGCGAAGATCGATCTTCGCAGGCGCACATTGCCTGCCGCCTGCGAAGATAGATCTTCGCAGGCGTCGCTTATATGGTCTGCCTGCAAAGATCGATCTTCGCAGGCGGACCACCCCCTCCACCCCGGGTATCGTCTTCGCCGGCGGGATTTTGGCTCCGAAGACCATACCCGCCTGCGAAAATGTAACCACTACGACGCTGAAAATGAGTTTTCTAGTAGTGTATAGGTAAAAGGATTTTTCGGTGGAACCAGTTCACCCAAATTAAAGTTCTAGATGACATGTACGGGTGATTGAATTTGCAGCTAATTAACTATTGACTAATGCTCAACTTGTATGGTTATTATCCTGGTTTTCTTCCATACTTCTGATCTGCTCTTCCAAATTAATGGATAGTGTACAGTGTAAGCAGAAAGTTTATTTGAAGCCAGATAAGTGCCTTACCCTAAAAATTTAGGGTTTCTATCCTCCGAAGCCTCACCTGGTGAAGCCGTGGAGTCACCTCTCAACTGCGCCGATGAGATCCGTTCGAAGCCAATCCCACTCGGTTTCGACATTGGAATAGTAAATCGACGACGCAGCTATTCTCCAGCGGCTCCTTCGGTGAATCTGACAGGAAGCGATGTCGAATGTGAGTTCGACAGGAGGGAGATCTGATCTGGTGAAGTTGACGGAATCAGGTGGTGATCAAGCTGAGAAGAAAAATAGACAATTGATGAGATGTTGAAAGGATTACACCTCAGGGATGATGAAGGGGAAGACATAATCTTGGAAGAAGATCTCGATGTACTGGAGAAGGATGCCCGATGGTTAGCCCTTGCTAGGGTTCATACGGAGAAAACCTTCAGTCATGGTGCGTTTTACAGAAACATGCGATCTGCATGGAACTGTGCGAAGGAGATTGAGTTTAGGGCAATTCAAGACAATCTGTTCTCCATCCAATTCAATTGTCTAGCTGATTGGGAAAGGGTTATGGAGGAGGGACCATGGATCTTTGACGGGTGCTCGGTTCTTCTGGCCTCCTATGATGGGTGGTCTGAGATTGCATCGATAAAGTTAGATACACATCCTGCATGGATCCAAGTTCATGATCTCGAGGAGAAGATTAGAATAGGAAGCATAGCACAGCAACTAGCCAGAAAGGCTGGAAGCGTCATCAAATTGGATGAATCGTCTGTCAAGGGCAGCGGAGATGCAGTAAGAGTGCGGGTCAAGTTGAATGCCTATAAGCCCCTAACACGTGTGTTGAGAAATACTCTCAACAAGAAGAAGATGTTCTTCAGGCTAATGTATGAAAAGATGCCAATTTATTGCGGTGTATGTGGCCTGGTTGAGCATGTAACCAAAGAACACGGAGATGGAGTGCATCCCCCGGAGAAGATACAATATCCTGAAACCCTCATCGCTCCTGAATGGATTGGGGGACCAGGAAGAGGAAGGGGTGGAGGACGTGCAGGAAGAGGAAGGAGTGGACGCGGGTGGGCTGCTGCAGAGAATAGATGGGAACAGGAAGATGACCTGATGGATACGACATCGAGCCCCTCTAAATCTAATCTGAAACCAGCTAGAACTTCGTCTTCGGGCAAAAGAAGATTATACTTAGAGTGCAAAATCCAAGTAGATGCCACTAACGATGTTCTTCTGCTGGAATCTGCTGATATGATACAGGCGAAGACTGATGAGATAGGAGGAAACATCGGGATGCTGCAAAAGCTAGAAAATGCTAGGACATCGAATAGAGATGTTAAGAAAATGAAGAAGGTGGAGGAGAACAACAATTCAAACTTGGAAACATTCGCGGGCTCCTTCGATGAGCACTGCGGGGCATAATGTTTATCCTAAGCTGGAACTATCGGGGGCTCGGGCGACCCCGAACAGTTGACGAGCTTGTTTGTATGGTGCAGACTCATCGCCCGAAATTGGTTTTCCTATCTGAAACAAGACAAGGTCAGTCTTTTGTGCAAAATCTCAAATGGCGAATTGGTCTTCGAGGATGTTTTACTTTCAATGGTATAGGAAAAGGTGGAGGAATTGCTTTGTTCTGGGATGATAGTA
Organism: Oryza punctata; assembly: GCA_000573905.2. Lineage (NCBI taxonomy): Eukaryota > Viridiplantae > Streptophyta > Magnoliopsida > Poales > Poaceae > Oryza > Oryza punctata. The sequence continues at coordinate 7,637,494 of CM002499.2, read as the reverse complement.
TAAATGTTTCCCTCAAGTCTTAGAACTCGAGACACATTGACGCCGTCATCACTGAACACAACTAGGCACCTTGGCGTGTGACCTTTGTGTATGGGGAGCCAAAAGTTCAGGACCGACACTTGATGTTGACCTTGCTCAGAAGGATTAAGCAAAATAATGGTGATCCATGGTTAATGATAGGAGATTTCAACGAAGCTATGTGGCAGTCAGAGCACATATCTCAAAGTAGAAGGCCTGAATCTCAAATGAGAGATTTTCGAGCAGTTTTGTCAGATTGTGATCTACATGATCTTGGCTTTCAGGGAGTGCCTTGGACATATGATAATATGCAATGGGGTGAGCGAAATGTTATAGTGAGACTTGACAGAGCAGTAGCCTCTTCAGAATGGAGGACGCGCTTTAGTCAGTCATCAGTGTCACACTTAACCTCGCCATGTTCAGACCATGTGCCATTACTTCTGCTTTAGGAATAACAGACAAGGTATCAAAGACAATAGATTATAAGATATGAGGAAGTTTGGGAACGAGAGCCTACTTTGCCAGAGGTAATCCATGATGCATGGACTAATAGCAGTGAAGCGACCAGCCTAGGAGAGATAAGTGGCAAGATGCGAAGCACAATGATCAAATTGGTGAGATGGAGTAAAGAAAAGGTTGGGAATGTAAGAAAGAAAATTGCTGAGTTAAGGGATAAGCTAGCAGAGTTCAGGAATCTGGGTCTGCTCGATACAGATGATCAAGCGCGCCCTGTAAAAAAGGAGTTAGAAGAGCTCCTTCACCGAGAGGAAATCTGGTGGAAGCAAAGATCAAGAATCATGTGGTTGAAGGAAGGCGATCGAAATACGAGATACTTCCACCTGAAGGCCTCTTGGCGGGCTAGGAAGAATAGGGTGAGGAAGCTAAAGAGGAATGATGGCACGTCCACCTGTGAAATAGAGGAAATGGAAGAAATCGCTCGTAATTTTTTCCAGCAGCTATATACTAAGGTTGAAAGCCTAAACCCTGCAACGCTCCTCAACTATTTCACAGAAAAGATAAATGCTGAGATGAACGAGAAGCTAACAGCGCCATTCACAGAGGAAGAGATCGGCGATGCTCTTTTTCTAATTGGCCCACTTAAAGCCCTAGGACCGGACGGCTTCCCGGCTAGATTCTTCCAAAAGAATTGGGAGCTGCTTAAGAAGGAGGTGATAAAAGCGGTAAGAACTTTCTTTGATGATGAACAGATGCAAGAAGGCGTTAATGACACTGTTATTGTTATGATTCCTAAGAAAAGTGCAGCGGAAGATATGAAAGATTTTAGGCCGATCAGCTTATGCAATGTGGTGTATAAAATCGTAGCTAAATGTCTGGTAAACATGGTAAACAGGTTACATCCAATGCTACTGGATGTTATATCTGAAACACATAGTGCCTTCATCCCGGGTAGATTAATCACGGATAATGCTCTAATAGCTTTCGAGTGTTTTCACTCCATTCAGAGGTGCAAAAGAGAGAATCAAAATTTCTGTGCACTGAAACTTGACCTATCCAAAGCTTATGATCGGGTCGAGTGGCAATTCTGAGATGGTGTGATGGAAAAACTAGGATTTTGTATCAAATGGCGAATGTGGGTCATGGCCTGTGTGACCTCAGTGTGATATAGTGTTCAATCCAATGGGAACTTGCTAGAACCTTTTGCTCCAACAAGGGGGCTTCGGCAAGGAGACCCGTTGAGTCCATATTTGTTCCTGCTTGTTGCGGATGGTCTGTCTAATATTATCCAAAGATATAAGAATGAAGGTTTCATCCAGCCTTTAAGGGTATGTCGTAGAGCACCAGGGATTTCACATCTCCTATTTGCGGATGATAGTTTGTTATTGTTTAAAGCATAAACTGAACAAGCCAGCAGAATCAAAGAAGTGCTACAGTTATAAGAAAGCAGTACTGGGCAACTCATAAACCCTGCAAAATGCTCCTTGTTGTTCAGTGACTTTTGCCCAAATGAAAGGCAGGTAGAGATAAAACAAATTCTGTAGGTTGCCACTTCTGCTTTTGAAGAGAAATATCTAGGACTCCCAACCCCGGAAGGAAGGATGAAGGATGGACAGTTTCAGCCAATCAAGGACAAATTATCTAAGAGAATGTCTGATTGGAATGAAAAATATATGTCAACAGGTGCAAACGAAGTGTTGATCAAAAGTGTCGCCCAATCACTGCCAACGTATATGATGGGAAATTTTTAAATGACAGACAAGTTCTGCGATGGGTTCACACAAATGATCCACAACTTCTGGTGGGGTCATGAGAAAGATGAAAGAAAGGTGCACTGGTTAGCATGGGAGAAGATCACCAGCCCGAAGACCCACGGTGGACTGGGGTTTAGATATATGAAGTGCTTTAACCAGGCATCGTTAGCTCGACAGGTTTGGAGGCTGATCACTGCACCTGACAGCCTTTGTGCGAGGGCGTTAGGGGCCAAATATTACCCAAATGGATGTTTGCTAGATACGGCCTTTCCATCAGTTTCATCTCCGACATGGAAAGGGATTCAACATGGCCTGGAATTAATCAAGCAGGGAATAATCTGGAGAGTGGGGAATGGTATGCACATAAAAATTTGGAGATATAGATGGGTAGCACATGGAGAGTGCATCAATGTTCTGAAAAAGAATACAAGAAACAGATTGGTTTATGTGAACGAACTCATGACCGCGGAGCCGAGAAGATGGAATGAAAATCTAATTCGTCAGGTTGTGACGAAAGAGGATGCCGATGAGATTCAGAAAATCAGAATATCTGACCGACCACCTGATGATTTCCCTGCGTGGCATTTGGAGAAATCTGGGCTTTTCACTGTTAGAAGTGCCTACAGGTTGGCTTGGAATCTATCACAAAACAGAATTGATGAACCTTCATCAAGCTCGGCACCTGCAAGAGAGAGAAAATTGTGGCTAGCACTATGGAAGAGCAAAGTTCCAAGTAAAATCCAAATTTTCGCTTGGAAGCTTGCGCATGATAGGCTGCCAACTTGGGAAAATAAGCGTAAAAGAAATATTGAAAAGCAGGGTATATGCCAAGTATGTGGTTCAGGAGTGGAGGGTGGATATCATGCAACTGAGAGAAGCTGTAAGGGAGGTGTGGCGATTACCCCAGAAAACAGATTTATTAAATCTGGACCAGACTGGTTATTGCTACTGTTGGATGGATCGAACGATGAGGAGAAAGCTCATATGCTGTATACACTGTGGTGGGCATGGCACTTGCGAAACGAGGTGATCCATGGCAATGAAATCAGTCCTATTGCAGTTTCTGTTGATTTTCTGTTGAATTATGAGGAGTGCATGGCACTGGCTCGGCAACAGGCTAATGATGTCAAGGGCAAAGGACCAATGTTTCTATCTGGATCCTTGCCACATGCTGATCAGCAAGCTTGTTGTAAGGACCCCCGTTTTGCAACAGGAATCACTCGTGTAATCTGTGTCATTTCCCTGGATCAAGTAGTTTGGCACACACGATACATAGTTGAATTACCAAAAGCGCATACATATGCGTCGTGTACGAATTATTACATCATAGGCCCGAAGGCGTAGTCTTAGAACAAAGGACCAAACGGTCCGGAATACAGTCCAAAAGCAGAATATAGATAAGTAGCGGAGCGAAGGCAGCGGCATCGTCATTGCCACAGGCAACGACCGTATCTAGACCTAGTGGGCACCCTCATCTTCCGCATCCTCTTCGTAGTAGGCGTATGGATCTTCCACGGTGTCGTCTTCGGCTTCTGATAAAGTTTATAATTGCAAGGGTGAGTACCAACCGTACTCAGCAAGTCACCACGACAACGATGCATATGAAGGATTTTATTCAAGGCAAGGCAAATGCTCTGTTGCATAAAGCTAGTTTTGCAATCATTTTCACAAACCTAAGAACTAGCATACCTGGTTAAGTTTTAATACTAGAGTTCAATTTAAACAACGACGGTTCTGTCTACCATCCATTGTGGTCCCAAGGATGGCTTTCCGCCGTTGGTCGTCATGGTTTTCTGTGGACGTCCACCTTCCCTGCTCTCAGGGAGTGGCCCCACCAGCATAAAATTCCCGGTGCTCAATATCCGCGAGCACGGCTATTCGAATAGATTGTTTTACTCACACTGCAGTGGATGTACACCTTACCCGTACTCCGCGACTGCCCAACACATGAGCCTCGTCCCAACACATGAGACGCGTCACGGCAAAGCCTTTTGATAACCTCACATTGGCAGTACCCGCTCCATGAACTATCATCCTCATGCACTCTAGGTGTACCTGTTTCTAGCAGCGAGAGGAGTTTTGGTGCTCCCGGGACAAGGGGTCTCACACACGCACAAGTTTATATCTTAAGTTTTAGGTTCTCACTCTCACACACGTGGCAGTCCTACCAACGGCGACACCGATGTAGGGTACGCATCGCGTCCCTACCTCAACGGTTGCCCCGACGTAGCGAACCTGCCTCACACACTGGGGTGAACCATCTATGCAAGGATACTGCCACTGCTCGGCTATCTAGTCGGCTAGGTCTATACCTATCCGAGAAGTACGGTTGTACGGGGGTCGTTTCATGCTTAACTTCATAGCTCGGTCCTTAGCTGACCGGGGACGGAACTAGCCTTTTCCGGATACCACCCAAATCCACCATCCGCCCCAGTCGAAAACATTTGTTTGGTTTTATTCCTCTTTTCTTAAATCATATCATCACATCATGGCAATGTAGCGCTCATGTCTCCACATGCCGCATCTCAATTACCTTCCCCAAGGTAATTGCCCAAGCATAAAGCATTCGATAAATATGAGTATGCATGTTTCTAGATTAGCATCACTAAGCACTTGTCATAATTGACTAGGGACTCATGTATAAGCGTGGTTACAAAGGAATGTAAGGATAAACAATAAGCAAGGTATGGCATAATAACAAGTAGGGTGTTCATCATTGCGTGCAACTTTATTTGTAAATAAAAATAATTTCGCAACTTGGGTTCAACATGCTCAAGGATAGTGATGACTTGCCTTGCTCGAAGTCCGGTGGTTCTTGGTCTTGGGTCGGATTCGCAGCTTCCTCGGTGTCTAAAATTACGTGCGAAAGAAATTGAATTCATTTAGAATTCAAGTAAAATCCAACAAAATCCAATTAAAGAGAAGATCGAGCGCGAGCGTTTGAATGTCGATATCGATTCCATTTTAAGTTAGGAAATAATCCTATTTTGATTTTTAACTCTATTGTCCTAAAATATTAATGTTATCCAATTAGAATATTATTCCGTTTTAATTTTACGCGACTCGAATAAATTAGATCCCGATAATAGCACTTAACCCTTGGTGATAAATAGTTGATTAAATCTTTGCGACGGCTAATTAAGCGGGTAACCTATTCAACGAGTATCCAACGGGCAAGATTAAATAAATAGTGATTAAATGGATATTTTAATGAATATTAGACGGCGAATAAATCTTTGGAAATCTTAAAAATAATCGGCGAATAAATTCTCCGGTCAATATATGCGCGAGTTGGCAAAACCTAATGAATGTAAATCTAAATAAATGGGCTAAACATCCCACAAAATAATCGTTAAACGAATAACCTAATTAAGTGAATATTTGCAATTCAAATACCCCGATTTAATCTTACGAGTTTCTAAAATAACATACGGCGACAGATTTATTGATTTTCTAAACTAACATTTTATATTATTCTAGCACCTATATTCGAGCTAACAAAAACTAAATTCCTAATCTCTTAATTTATCTCCCCCTATTTCATTATTTTTCTCCCTCTACTATTTTCTTTTTCTTTTCTCTTTTTCTTTCTTTTCTTTTCTTTTCTCTCTCTTTTCTCTCTCTTCTTCTCTGCTCTGCCTCTCTCTCCCTTCTTCTTCCTCCTCTGTCTCCTTCCTCCCTACCGATTCCCTCTCCCTCGAGCTCGGTGGCACGGCAGTGGGGGGGAAAACTCACCGGCGACGGCGGTGGCCGGGGAAGGGGGCGGTGCCGGCAGGCGTGGCGCGCGGCGGCCCGGGGCGCGGCGGTGGCGCACGGCGACGAGGGGGAGAGGGGAAGAGAAGGGGAACGGGGAGGTGCGGCGAGGGAGAAGGGGGTAGAGGGCTTATATGGGCGGCAAGGCGGCCGGGCGCGAGCGGGCGGCAACGGGCGGCGGCGTGGGCGCGGTACCAGGCGGTACGGCGGCGTGGGCGGTGACGTGCGGGCGGTGTGGGCACGGGGGCGGCGCGGCGCGGTACCGGGCGGTACGGCGGCGTGGGCGGCGACGTGCGGGCTGTGTGGGCACGGTACCGAGGCGGTACGGTGGCGTGGTGCGGGCGTACGGCGCGGGACGGCGCGTGCGGCGCGGGGAGCGAGGGCGGCGCACGGCATGGGCGCGCGGACTCGGGGCGGCAAGGCGGCAGGCGGCGGCTCGGTGCGGCAGGGCGGCGGCAAGCGGCGGCGAGGCGTGGGCGCGCGGCGCGGCGGCGCGGCAGGGCGGCGTTGGGCGGCGCGAGGCGCGCGCGCGGCGCGGACGGGCTGTGCGCGGGCGGCGCAGGCGGCAGCAAGGCGTGGGCGTGCGCGGCGCGGCGCGGCAGGGTGGCGGCGGGCGGCGCGGGACGGCGCGAGGGCAGGGGCGCGTGGACTCGGCCGAACACCTGGCGCACAATGAATAGTGCCGCCAAGTGATTTCTTTGATATTTAGGGTTTTTTCCTTCACCAAAAATTCGCTTTAAAATTTGTAAATTTAGACAAATCAAAGTGACCAATGTTTTTAATGTTTGCAACCATTTATCTATCATATATATATGTATATATATTTTATTCATTCTTTTCTTGTAGCCATTATTCTCACATATACCTACATACATTTGTACGTTTGTTATAATCCCCTCCTAAAATATATATATTATTTGCTAAGCGTAATATTTGTTTAAACCCCGCATAGAACCTAAATAAAAGTGCGAATAAATCCAGTATGATGCGTTTTATTTTAAAAGTTTTTGACGGTCCGTAATTTAGGGTTTCGGTTTTGTCGGTCGAATTTTTAGGGCGTTACACTTGTATATGGCAACCTCCACCTGAAGGTGCTGCAAAGATGAATGTGGATGCAGGTTTCAGACATGACACCGGTGAGGCAAGTGTAGGGATAATAATAAGAGATTGCAGGGGACCAGTGCTACTCGCAGCATGCAAGACAATCCATCGATGTAACTCTGCAACACAGGCGGAAGCTATCGCATGCTTGGAAGGGTTTCGGATGGCTACTGAGTGGGTGCATATGCCAATGATTATAGAATCAGACATTGGTAATGTGGTAGCTAAACTAAATACAACAAGCACTTCAAGAGCAAAATGGGGTGGAATAATTTCAGAAGTAAGAGCAGCAATGCAATGTTTAGTGCAGGTGCAGGTGCACAAGATAAAGATAGATTCAAATAGGATAGCTCACGCTTAGCTCAAATGGTGTTAAGGTCAAGAATTGATGCGGAGTGAAAGTTAAGTGCTCTTGCAGAAATCCTTGATCTTCTGAATCAAGAATGTAATCCTAGGGGGTGTGTAGATCCAGTGGTAAAAAAATTTGGTGGGTCACATCGGATATACGGACACACATTTGAAGTATTAAACGTAGACTAATACCGAAACAAATTACAGAATCCGCTTGTAAACTGCGAGACGAATTTATTAAACCTAATTAATCCGTCATTAGTAAATGTTTACTGTAGCACCACATTATCAGATCATGATGAAATTAGGCTCAAAAGATTCGTCTCGTGATTTACACGGAAACTGTGCAATTGGTTTTTTTTCATCCACATTTAATACTCCATGCATGTGTTCAAACGTTCGATGTGACGGGGTAAAAAAATTTGGCGGTGGATTTAAACAGGCCCCTATTAATAAAATCTCTCTTTACCCTAAAAAAAAGAAAGCTTATTTGAAACATTGTCAACCGTGTCCGGCATACCAACTGTACTGGATGTGAAAGCTGATCTGGTTTCATCACCAGGCACTGTCTTTTTTCCTGATGCCCCTCATTGGAAAGTCAAATAGTAAACTCAACTTTCATATGTTTACAATTTTAGGAATCTCTTCATGAAGGCCTAATATTCATTGCAAAATATGGGGGCGACCAAGCTTGTATGACTTTCTTCTTATCTTTCTAGCTATGCACAACTTCCCATTTATATAATATAAGTCTAACATAAAAAAGGAGATGGAATAAAACAGCAGAAACCTCTTTGTGTCAATAGGAGAGTGCCCATTTTTTTCAACCAACGACAGCAGGAGCACCTTCTGTAAAATAAAAGGTAATTTAATTTTACCATTATTAAATAGGAACTGGTGCTGTAAATTTGTAGCATTTCTTTAAATTAGCATCAAGTTTTACATAGAAATGTGAAACCATGTAGTAACCCCTTAACAACAGATTATCTCTCACTGGTAAAAAAAACAATATTGCTAAGCGGTCGGTAACCCATTTACACTGGCATTTACCCAATTGCCTAGACCTTTGAGAATTGGCTAATTCTACAAGTGTAAAAATCAATGGCATGCGAAAATAGTTTTGTCAGACGGCCTGTGTAAATACAGTTTCCCTAGGCGGCTAAGTAAAAACAACCTCCTGTTATAGTACTTTTTAATAGGCAGTTTTTGATGGGACGAATTTGCCGTTATTTGCTAAATGCATGCATGGTTAGTGGTGATCGTGGGTAGATCATGGACTTGACTACGTGCCTCTTTGCTTTCACTGACATGTGGGCCCTCTGGACTTGACTGACTTTTTTCTTTAGATTTCAGTTATTACTCAATAGATGCATCTCTCTTTCTTTTGGTTTCAAACCGGTCGATACACTCCTACATCATACCTGGGCTATTTTTAATCCATGGAAAACAATTAATTTTGGACTCGTTCATCTCTCTAATAATTAGGTATCTCGATGTATTTATTTCTTTATTTCTATACACACGAACCTATTTTGTTTATGAGTTTCTTTTAAAGAGACACACATGTATATTTTAGTGCACTATTTTTATCGAGTGGACTGCCACTGCCGTAAATATATTCTATACGACCCGCATTGTGTCCTGACATGCATATTATCACGGTGGCTTCCTCAAGCCAACCTCTAGACATCGAGATAAAAATGTTTTGGATCATGTCAAACGCGACCCTCTTTAATTCAGCACGCACGTGTATATATATCCGCACCATCGTAGTGTTGTGCATGCGACAGGCATTTTTATTTTATGTCATGAATATTTGAAGTATAATTATTTCCCCTTAGCTTGATGAACCATGTATTTTGGCTTACATTTAATTTATTGGATGACCGCACTCTGAATATATTTTATATGATCGTACGCCTTTTCTGAAAAATATTTGGGACACGATTATTTTGGGTCAGTGGGAGAATCCCATTTCACGACTATAAAACAGGCAAGGTGTTTACTTAGCAAATGATCGCAGTCACAGTATATTTATACGGTTCCTTTTATTATAACACAGATTTCACATGTGAACACGACGACATGGCTAAGCATTAGCATTTGTCGGTCTGATGAAAAGTGCTTAAAAAATATTTGTCCATGGCAATTTATTTTTACATGGCACGTGCATACACATTTCTATTTTGCACCGGAAAATATTTTACTCCAACACAAGTGAATCTTATTTTATTTCATGGCCACCTATTTTTTGTCGCTATTTAATTAAATTAATTCTTATTTTGTTATTTTTTTACACGCTATATTTAAGATAATATATTAGTTATTTACGACACGAGCCAAAATCGGTGTCAACGGTAATCGATCTTGATCAGATCTAACCTATCTTATATTGATACTTGTTTAATATATAAGGTTGTATCAATATTGACGTAAAAAATACGATAATCTTGGAGATCTGCTTAGCTCCAGTGTAGGTCTAAAATAATGATGAGATGCGGGTGTGCCAGTCAGTTTGATCCTGTAACTAACAAAATATATAAATTGAAGATAAAAAAAAGTCGATCAGTTGATAAGCCAATGTAGTCATTCCAACCGATACCTATACCAGCCAATATTCATAAGGTATTCATAAGGTATTGAACTGTCGACTATATACAGCATAGATCTGGATACTTGTGTAAATAACGACATAAAGATAATCGACTGATGATAATGTAATAAAACAATAATATAATGTAGTAGAAACCAATCGGCTAGTAATGATAGATTGAATAAACACTGATCCGAAGGTTAAAGCATTCATCGGCTAGAGGTCCGATGTCGTTAAATCCAAACGATTAGATAAACAGTGAAATCTTTGTTATCATCGGCTAAAACCAACTTGTAAGTAATCCTTTTAAGCCGATGCTGCGTCCAGATAACTTATCAGCTAGCACTCCGATAAAACATTAGCATGAACCTATCGGCTTAACAAGATTTATATTATCAACAACAATCTAGTAGGTCGAACCTAACTGATGCAACATGACATTTTATATGATAATATAATACTTGATGCGCCGATAGATCTGTCTAATGTGATGGATATAACAAATCTATTTAAAACAATATTGTGATTGTAGAGATATATCGGCTAAGATAAAAGATCAAACCTAACTGATACAGTCCCAACTAAACCGATGTGTATCTAACCACAATGCAATTAAAATAGAATTGAAATATCAGGTAGGGAAATATATCAACCAAACCAGAGTGATCCAAGACATTGAAGCGATGCGGCCTTGAACAACACCAATGTAGTCGGTATATTCACCAGGGTCGGTGGAATGTAGGACTTACCCCTTCACCGGAGATCGAAAGCCGATGCAGCCCCGCGTCAGGTGCCAAGTTCCGTCGGCTGCTAAATAAAAACCTTAGATAGAGGGTGGCGATGCGCTGAGAGTAGTTGTATTGATCGAGAGATATATTATAATGACCCAGGTGTATATATTTATACCACATGGGTAGATACTATTCCTTATTGCACACGATACAAACGTTGAAAAACATAAAGTCCTTATCGGACACTAAACATACTTTCCTAAAGATAAAAGAAAACTAATAGACTCTTCCTAATTAATAGATAAACTTTCATGCCGCATCCTCCTTGAACTCGGCTCTTCTGGATAAACTTCCTTTAATTGATTAATTTCCTTAACCGAATCTACCAAGAATCCGACTATTGGTGACCTTATAATTCCCATCGGCCGATTTCAAGACGCTAAAGCCGATAGTGACTTTAAGCTGATAATGACCCGGGCTAACCAAATTTTGGCGTTAACAATCGGAGCTATAGCCGATACATTATCTTTTCATACTTAAACTGTATCATCGGCTATGACATAAGCACTTATAATTTCTAGTTCATGTGATCTTGGATATAAGCAATTTAGATTACACGTTGTCAATCTCTGTAGCCGATAAAACAAGTTTAGGGTTTCTTCAAATTTATTTCACCTACACCTTACAGTCGATTCAGCTTAGTTGCATCAGCTAGGTCATGGTGATACGTCATCGGCCCTTTAGCCGATCCACTGTCGTTCACTAACTAGATTTTCCTGTTTATTCATGTTGGTTGTAGGATCAAACCAACTGGCATGCCCTGAACCTGAAAGCAAACCTCCTAGGCTGTTATGTTTTTGCATCAACAACTTGTTGCTCAGGGTTTTACTCAAATGGAAGGATTGGATTATGATGAAACTTTTGCTCCTGTTGCCAGAATTGAGGAAGTTAGACTTTTGTTGGCTTTTGCTGCTTCAAAAGGTTTTAAATTGTATCAAATGGATGTGAAAAAGTGCTTTTTTAAATGGTTATATACACGAGAAAGTTTATGTAAAACAATCACCTGGTTTTGAAAATTCTGATTTTTCCAATCATGTTTTTCGCTTGTCTAAAGTTTGTATGGTTCAAAACAACCTATAGCATGGTATGATAGACTTAAAAACTTTTGTTAAAGGCTTTACAATGGGAAAGGAGGATACAACTCTCTTTGTTCTTAAGCATGGTGATGATCAACTTTTTATTCAGATTTATGTGGATGATATCATCTTTGGTTGTTCATCTCACCCATTGGTTGTTTAGTTTAGTGAGACTATGCGCCGGGAATTTGAGATGAGTATGATGGGTGAGTTGACTTACTTTTTGGGATTGCAAATTAAGCAAACACCTCAAGGTACGTTTGTGCATCAAACAAAGTAAACCAAGGATCTTCTACGACGTTTCAAGATGATGGATTGCAATCCGATGACTACACCAATGTGGTCTCCTACTATGTTGGATCCAGATGAAGATGGTGAAGTTGTGGATAAAAAGGAATACCGGAGTATGATTGGCTATTTCCTCTACCTCACTGCATCGAGGCTAGACATTCAATTTATTGTGTGTTTGTTCGCTCGATTTCAATCTTCTCCACATGCTTCGCATCATCATGCTGTCAAACGCATGATGAGGTATTTGCAACACATTCTTGAATTTGGAATTTGGTATTCTACTTCATCATCTATATGGTTGAGTGGTTACTCGGGTATGGACTTTGGTCGTTGTAGATAAAGCATCTAGGCCCCCGTTGTTAATTTTGGTAATTAATGACAAGCGCTAATTGTGGACTAACTATTTCATTTGAGATTATGTATTTAAGGTAGAGCCACATGACGAATACGCCATGGATGATTATCGAAGATCAAAATTGATGGCGCAAAGAAAAAGGAAACGAGATGGTAAGACCAAGTCTTTAGTTTAATTGATCGAGGTGTTGGGCGATCAAATTCTTGCTAGGTTTATTCTTTAGCTTTGCCGTACTAGCAAGAGGGGTGATGACCTAAACAAAGAGTTGATCAAAATACCACGTTAGGTCATATGCATTCACTTGTTCTTTTTCTAATCTCTCTGTTTTTCCTGTGACCATGGGCGGTCTAACCATGCACTCCACTCTCGTCTAACCGGCATGTTGAGGCCGGTCTGACCGGCGGTCTGTAGCCGGACTGACTGGCCAGTTGGGCGAGTCGGACCGTGAGCCCATCGTTCTGACCAGCCGGCCGCTGTAGCCCCTGGATTATTTCGAACAATTATGGATGAGCCGAAGTGAGCCGAGGTCAGTCTGACCGAGCCGCAGGTGGTGTGACTTCTCCGGTCTGACCGGCTGGTGTCTGCTAGTGCATTAAATGCACTATAATGGCTAGTTTTCTAGCCGTTACAAATGGGGGTGGTCTGACCAGCCACCCTATGGTGGTCAGACCAGCAGCCCACAGAGGTGGGGGTTTCGACCCCCAACGACTAGTTTTTGTTGGCGAGGTATATAAACCCCCCACCCACGAGCAACAATGGGACTCTCTTGGCACTTGCTTCAATTTCATACACCCCTTACATATACTCTCACACCTATTTGAGCTCTTGTTCATCCCTTGTGTGTTAGAGAGTGCTTTGAGCCAAGATTCAAGTGCAAGCTTCATTGTAGAGCTAGTGTGGCACTTGATCATCTCCGAGCCGGGTCATCTCTTATTACTCTTGGAGGTTACCGCCTCCTAGATAGCTTGTGGAGGTGTTGCCTGGTAAGCTCTCCAAGGAGATTATGGAGAAGGCCCGGTGTCGGGTTGTGAGTGGTTTGGAGTTCACCACCTTCGGAGTGAAGGAAGAACTACCCTAGTGATTGAGGCTTGGGTAGTCCACTTCGTGGGCTGGCTCCCACCTTGCCCACCCCTTGATGAAGGGGGCTTGCGGTGGCTTCGTGGTTTTGAGCGGTGAAGTTTGGCTCACCTCAACGGGGATTAGGAAACTGGTGAGTTTCCGAATCTCAGATGAAAAATTCCTGGTCTCTTGTGTCATTTACTTGTTGCATTTACATTTGTGCAATTTACATTCTTAGAGACATATTGGAGCCCTTATCACCCTAGGGTTGCTAAACATAACTTAGTTGCTTAGTTAGTGTTATCCTTCATCAAGCCTAGCAAGTTAGGTTAGTTTTGTTTAGGTGGAATTAATTTTAAATCGCCTATTCACCCCATCTAGTAGACATCTTGATCCTACAAGTGGTACCAGAGCTTGGTCTCTCTTGATTAGGTTTTACCGCCTAGAGAGATCTCGAACGAGGTGAACCATGTAGGGATGACTCCCATGTTTAATGGCACAAATTATTCCACTTGAAAATTTAAAATGTCTACTCACCTCAAAGCCATGAGCTTCCACATTTGGAGTATTGTTGATATAGGTTTTGCCATTACCGGAAGTCCATTGACGGAAGTTGACCATCACAATCTCCAACTCAATGCCCAAGCCATGAATACCTTGGTCAACTCCTTGATCCAAGAGGAGTTTGATAGAGTTAGCAATCTTGAGAACGCTTATGAGATTTGGAACAAGTTGAGTGAAATTCATGAGGCCACAAGTAAATACATGGATGCCAAGCTTCACTTTCTCAAGATACAATATGAGACATTTTTCATGTTGCCCGGTGAGATTGTGAATGACATGTATGGGAGGCTAAATGTGATTGTCAATGATCTCAAGGGACTTGGGGCAACCTACACCGATCTTGAGGTTGGTCAAAAGATGCTTAGGGCTCTACTGGACAAGTAAGACCCTAGTTACCATGCTCATCAATTCCGACATGTTAAGGATGACACCCGCAAGTCTCTTGGGGAATGTCAACACAAATGATATGTACAAGTTGAAGAAGAAAGAGATGGAAGAAGCCTCACCATCCAAGAAGACAAGCATTGCTCTCAAGGCCGAGGTTGAAGACAAGGGAAAGGGCAAAGTGGATGTAGGCAAGGATGACTTGGAAGAAGAAATTACACTTCTTGCTAGAAGATTCAATGCTCTCGTGGGAAGGAGGAAGGCAAAGGGAAAGGATTCTAGTTCCTATAGAAGAAGTAGAATATCCAACAAGAGCCTCTCAAACTTGAGATGTTTTGAGTGTGGTAAGAAGGAGCACTTTGCCTCTAAGTGTCCTTCCAAGGAAGATGAAGGAGACAAGCTATCAAAGAAGAGCAAGAGTGGAGAATACAACCTCATGAAGAAGCTAAAGAAATAAGGGAAGAAGATTGAGACTTTCATAGGGCAATAGGACTCAAACGAAGAGAGTTCCGGGTCTCAATACGGATCCGACGCCGATGAAGGTGATGATGGAAACTCCAAGAAGAAGAACATGGCCGAAGTTGCTATCAAGGAGGCACCATCAGTCTTCGCTCCATTTTGCCTCATGGCAAAGGGCTCTACTATGGTAACACCTAGTAGTGATAGTAAAAGTGGTGATGATCATGATGATGATGATGTTTCCTATGACGAGCGTGTTTGCATGTTTGAGGAGCTCCATGCTTATAGTGAGATGGAGATTGTTAAGTTCAAGGCTCTAAACAAGAAACATGCTTCTTTGGAGGTCTTGTATGAGGAGTTAAAGACTTCACATGAGAAACTCACTATTTCTCATCAGAAGCTTAAGGAACCTCATAACACTCTCCTTTCCACTACTCAACATGGAGCTCATATTGATGTTGGCATATCTTGTGACTTGCTTGATGATAGTGCTTCTTGTCATATTACCCATCTTGCATCATCTAGCACATCTACTTCTTGTGATGATCTCATGGATATGCATAGCTCTAGCTCTTGTGCTTCTATGTGTGATGCCTCACTTGTTGTTGAGAACAATGAGCTTAAGGAGTAAGTGGCCAAGCTCAACAAGAGTTTAGAGAGATGCTTCAAGGGTAAGAATACTCTTGACAAGATCTTCAGTGAGCAATAATGCATCCTTAACAAGGAGGGACTTGGATTCATTCCAAAGAAAGTTAAGAAACCTTCTCACCGTGCCACTCGGTTTTTCAAAAGCAATTGTAAGTATTGCCACAAGTACCGTGAGGCTGGGCACATGGTGAGTGATTTCCCCAGTGGTAAGCCTCCTAAGACTTGCATGTTTGATTCCCATTATATGCTTAGGAAGACTCATGATGGTAGCATTGTTGCTAGATATGTTGGTTCCCCTATACTTTAAAAAGAATGCCATTTGGGTGCCAAGGTTTTGGTCTCTAACCTCCAAAGAACCAAACAAGTTTGGGTACCTAAAAGAGCTTGATCTTCTTTTGTAGGTGAACTACCACACCGGTGGGAATCATTGGGTGCTTGATAGTGGATGCACTCAACACATGACCATTGATAGGAAGATGTTCACCACATTTGAAGTAGGTAGCAAAGATCAAGAGAGAGTTACTTTTGTTGATAACAGCAAAGATCAATTTGCTTTCCGTTGCACAAATTTGTGATGTTGGTTTGAAATGCACTTTCAACCCGCAAGATATTATTGTTCCTAGCCTTCATGATAAGTCTTATGTTTTTAAAGGTTTCAGTATGGAAATATTTATTTGGTTGATTTCAACTCTAGTGAAGCAAATCTGAAAATTTGTTTAGTTGCAAAAACTTCTTTGGGTTGGCTTTGGCACAGGAGGCTAGCACATGCTGGTATGCATCAATTGAGCAAACTTTCAAAACATGATCTAGTTGTGGGCTTGAAAGATGTGAAGTTTGAGAAGGAAGCAAGTTGCATGCTCTCATCCTACTAAAAGTATCATGTCTACATCTAAACCATTGGAGCTCTTACATATGGATTTTGTTTGGCCCAACAACCTATAAAAGCATTGGAGGGAATAGTCATTGTCTTGTCATTGTTGATGATTATTCTCGATACACTTTGGTGTTCTTGTTGCATGAATAGTCTATTGTTTAATTGCGAAAAGGGCTTTTTTGCAAAAAGGGCTCAAAATGGATTTAATTGCTCTCTTGTGAAAATTCAGAGTGACAATGGTTCCGAGTTTCAAAATACTAATATTGAGGACTATTGTGATGATCTTGGTATTAAGCATGAACTTTCCGCTACCTACTCCCCACAACAAAATGGTGTTGTGGAGAGGAAAAATCACACATTAATTGAGATGGCAAGGACTATGCTTGATGGATATGGTGTTTCCGATTCTTTTTGGGCGGAAGCTATAAACACCGCTTGCCATGCAACTAAGGGTGTTTTCTTCCCCCTACTTTCCCAACTCATCACTCTCTTTTTGGTGAAACAAGGCAAGATTGGTGGCTCAAGGTTTCACACAAGTTGAAGGTTTGGATTTTGGTGAAACTTTTGCTCCCGTGGCAAGGCTTGAAACCATTCGCATCCTACTTGCATTTGCATCTTGCTTTGATATAAAGCTTTTCAAATGGATGTGAAAAGTGCTTTTCTAAATGGTGAAATTGCTGAACTTGTTTTTGTTGAGCAACCACCCGGTTTTGAAGATCCTAAAAATCCTAATCATGTTTATAAACAAGCTACTAGAGCTTGGTATGAAAGATTGAGAGATTTTCTTTTGTCAAAGGGTTTCAAATTGGAAAAGTTGACACTACCCTTTTCACAAAAATCGTTGGTGATGATTTCTTTATATGTCAAATTTATATTGATCATATTATTTTCAGTTCTAATAGTGAGGATTTTTGCAAGGAGTTTGGTGATATGATGTCTAGGAAATTTGAGATGTCCATGATTGGAGAGTTGAGTTTCTTCCTTTGACTTCAAATAAAGCAACTCAAGAATGGGACTTTTGTGAGCCAAACCAAATATATCAAGGACCTACTTAAGAGGTTTGGTTTGGAGGATGCAAAGCCAATCAAGACTCCCATGGGAACAAATGGCCACCTCGACCTTAATGAGGGAGGTAAACCAGTAGATTTAAAGCTTTATCGTTCCATGATTCGTAGCTTGCTTTATCTTACCGCATCTAGGCCGGATATCTGTTGATGACCAAATTTGGTAATTTAAAGTATCGAATATGAAGATAGCATCGAAGAGAATCAAAGAGATTAGATCGTTTCGGAAACAGAGTGACAATCGGCTGTAGTCCGAATCGGCTGTGGACTGGGTTGGCAGAGTTGGAGTCGGACAAGGTTAGCCGATTGAGCCGATTTTGGTAATGTGACTCGATACACATCATCGGGTTATGTTAGCGTGTTTCAAATGAATTGCCATGTACGGGTAGAGTCCTGAGGAGGAATTGTATCTATTAATTAGGTTATTTTATGTAATTTCCTTATAGATATACTAGGTAAGAGTCGGCCTAAGGGACTTGTTCGTTAGTTGGATTTGTATTAGGATAATATGAGTCGTGTCCGTAATGGACAATGTTTGTATTTTCGGGTATAAATGTAATCCCGAGGTTTTGTAAATAATAACAACATACGTTCAATCAATCTCAGCGCATCGCCACCTTTGTTTTCTACTTTCGACAAGCTTGTGCTTTCGAGTCGTGCTGCATCAAATTTGATCTTCGGCGAAAAGGTATATCTTGTCATGGCGATTTGCATCATTAGGGCTAGTGCTTACATCTTTATGACACTCTAGTTCTGTGTTGCAAGTCTCCGAAGTTATCATATATATCATATAGCTTAGATCAACGATGCTATCTCTCGTATCAGCTAGATCCGTTTTAGGGCTTCGTCAATATCGACTAGTTTACTTGGCTGATTTATGTTATATGATGTATCCACTATCCCGATTTGATGATCATTGGCTTGTTAGATGTTGTGTTTCTTTTATGCTTGATGCTGCATTGGTTAAGTTCAACCTATTAAGTTGTTTTAGAATCATAATCTTTAACTTGCTTTACGGTTATCAATAGGGATAGTATCGGAGTTTCAGCCGATCTTATCTGTTTAGAATATTTAGCATGGTTTTATACTTTGTTTTATATTCTATGTTTAATCTTCATTGTTTTATTATGAGATTATATCCGATTTACGACCGACATGCAATTAGATCTAGATATCGGCTATGACATCGGTTTTATGTGGTCACTATTTCATGTTGCAATAGAATTAAGCAATTTATACTGTGTCGGTTCAGTCCGATCTATACCAATTGTTTGTTTCTAAAGTAATAATGATCTCTTGATTGCATAACATTGATATCTACAGCCGATATACTAAGTTTAGGGTTATTTTCATGTTTACTTATATCCTTACAGCCGATTCATGCTTTATTGCATCGGCCAGGTCACATACGATATGAAATCGGCCCTATGGCCGATTGTCTATCGTTTATTAACATTCTTTGCATATTTTTTCATGTTGATTACAGGATCAAATCAACTGACACGCCCTCAAACCTAAAACCCTAATTTTGGACCTGCACTAGAGTTAAGCAGATCTCTCAGGCCAGTGTGTGTTTTTTGCATCAACACGCTTTTGGCACGCCCAGTGGGACAAAGTGTCATCATGTCACCAAACATCACTGAAGTTTCGGAGGACAACATCTTACCGGTTACTATCGAATAGCTGAGTGAAGAGCAGAGAGAAGAGATGCAACAGATGCTGAATCAACTCCAGAACCAATATATGCACTCATTCACAGTCACACGGCAAGGCACAGTCATTCAGAGAGCTAAAGTCAAGCTACCGATGATCGTGAAGCAAGATCCAAGCACTTCTGGGTCAGGAGAAGAGAAGGATAAACAGATCAAAGTTGAATCAAGTGATGAAGAGCTCCACACATTGCAAGATCGCATTGATTCGGCTGTACACCAGGCTTTAGTCAACCAGTCCGGAGTGCTCGTGAACACCTTGACAAACATGATCAAGTCAGTGGTCGATGGGACGATAGCCGAAGAAAAGGCTAAAGGACCTATATATCTACCAGACGGCACGTTCCCAGGGTACAGAACTGTGAAGACTGACATTGGCGGGAATCAAGGGAGTCAACAATTGATTCAAACCCAGGCTCCATCGGATCCTTACTCAAGCTCAAATATTCCAGCAATTCTGACCTGATCACAGCCGATCACTGGGGGACAAGCATCAACTCAGCTGACACCTGAACAATTAATAAGTATTCTCCACCCAAGACCGCCAGATGTCGACACATCTCACCAAATTCCTTCGGTTCCACAACAGCTGATTGGAATTACATAGCCGATAAGCCAGGAATACGGCACGGAGCAACTCCCATATGTACCACCTCAAGGCATATCGGCTGGCTTCAATCATCTCTATCAACCTCATTCACCACGACCTCAGCCGATCCAATACAGCCAGATGGATCTACTCCAGCAACAGTATGGTGGAGCAACACCACATCAACCCTGGGGCAATATGATCGCTGACATCATGAGGGAACAGTTTGGGCTCAAGCCAAAAGACAATGGCAATATGCATCGGCACTCATAGCCAGAATATTTTGATCGGGTTCCACTACCAAACCGCTACAAGGTGCCAGACTTCTCTAAATTTTCAGGACAAGACAACGTATCTACTTATGAGCATGTTAGCCGATTTTTAGCTCAGTGTGGTGAAGCATCGGCTACAGAGACCCTCAGAATTAGATTGTTTCCACTCTCATTATCTGGATCGACGTTCACTTGGTTTTCATCTCTACCTTACAATTCTATCAGAAGTTGGGCTGATCTAGAGAAACAATTTCATAAATACTTTTTCAGTGGGGTTCAAGAGATGAAGCTATCGGACCTCACAGCAATCAGGCAAAAATCAGACGAGTCAGTTCCAGATTATATTCAACGTTTCAGAGATGTGAGGAACAGATGCTACAGTCTAGCCTTGACAGATTCTCAGCCAGCCGATTTGGCCTTCCAAGGTTTGTTGGCACCGATAAGGGAAAGATTTTCGGCCCAAGACTTTGGGAGTTTGGCTCACCTAGCTCAGAAGGTATCGGCTCACGAGACAAGATTTCAAGAAGCAAGAAAATTCATCAAAAAGGCAAACAATGTCAATAATGTTTACAGTTATGACTCTGACTCCGAAGATGATGACCCAGAGATCAATGCAGCCGAGTGGGCTAGGAACAAAAAGACGGTGGTCTATCAGTGGGTCAAGAATGCAGGAAAAGAGGAAAGATTTGACTTTGACATTACCAAAGCTGACAAGATTTTTGATCTTCTTCTCCAAGAAAGACAGATTCAACTGTCAGCAGGGCATGCCATCCCATCGGCTGAAGAGTTGAAGAAAAGGAAATATTGCAAGTGGCACAATACAGGGTCTCATAATACTAATGATTGCAAGATTTTCAGGCAGCAAATCCAGTCGGCTATTGAACAAGGCAAGATCAAGGTCGACGAATCCAAGAGGCCGATGAAGATAAATGGACACCCGTTCCCGGTTAACATGGTGCACTCTGGATACAATCGGAATTCAGCCGATGGAGATAAAAGTCATACCAGGAGTATCAGATCGGCTGGTTTGATCAACAAATACCAAAAAAGGCGCCAAGGAGACGGGGAGTCATATTCTCGTGAAACTGAAAGATATTTTGATCCTCACTGGAGTTGTGAATTTTTTAGATTTTGCTGGAATGAGGGTATGAGGTTGCCATCTATTGAACATTGTCCTGGATGCAGTGATCTTGATGCACAATTCATCCAAAAGCCAAGCCGACATAATACAACTGTGCATCGGCCGACCCAGGCAAGATTACCGATTCACGAGAGACTTGGGCCGATGCAGTAGAAAAATGATGAAGATGATTCACCTAGAGAATCCAAGCCAATGCATCCTCAGTGGTGCCCTTCTGGAATCTTCACCAAAAATCAAAAAAGGAGAGTTCAAAGGATGAGGAACAGGGAACAATTCCAGGAGGTCGAAGGGGAAATTGAAAATCGGCTGAGGCAGAGAACGAAGAAAGTCTGGCGTGTGAAGAGCAAAGTAGTGCCAGCCGATGAAGTCAAAGCCGATCGGAACAAGAACCGACAATATAAGGACAAGAAGGGGGTGACATCTTCTATCAATATGATTTTTATGTTACCAGCCGAATATGCAGTCGAGCAAGTCATCGAGCAAGAAGAAAGTCTGCCATCGGCTAAGTTGATGCTATCTCCATAACAAGCTGTTTTTGAGAAGCCCGAAGGAACTGATCATCGACATCTGAAACCACTGTATGTTAAGGGATTTGTCAATGGCAAGCCGATGTCAAAGATGCTAGTCGAGACTAACATGGTTCAGAGGATCTGAGGAAGACTAACATGGTTCTAAAAGATTTTGGCGGGAATCCATCTGAGACCAAAGGAGTTTTGAATGTGGAGGTAACCATTGGCAGTAAAACAATTCCTACCACGTTCTTTGTTATTGATGGGAAGGGTTCCTACAGTCTGTTGCAGGGAATAGATTGGATCCATGCTAACTGTTGCATCCCTTCAACAATGCACCAAAGTCTGATTCAATGGCAAGGAGACCAAATTGAAATCATGCCAGCCAACAGGTGAGTCAATGTAGCTAGTGCTGATTTATCTGTTTGGGAGATGGAACGAATTGATTGTTTATCTGGAAAAGTTTGGCAAGGAGATTACTTAAAGGTTTCTGATTATGCCATACAGCCAACAGGAGATGGAGAGCCCCAATTCTTGTTTTGAGGGCGCCGTGGAGGGTTCCAACTTCTACACAAAGGACACTGTTGATGATCTCGACGGCAAGCTAGGACAAGGGTTTATGTCGGCCGATGAATTAGAAGAAATCGACATCGGACCAGGTGATAGGCCTAGGCCAACATATATTAGCAAGGGTTTATCAAAAGAACTTAAATGTAAATTAATTGCACTCTTGAAAGAGTATAGGGATTGTTCTGCCTGGGAATATTATGAGATGCTAGGACTTAGCCGATCGATAGTTGAACATCGGCTCCCAATCAAACCAGGTTATCGACCGTACAAACAACCCCCCAAGACGTTGTAAAGCTGCAATGTATGATGCTATCAAGGCCGAAATTACAAGACTTTATGATGCTAATTTTATCAGACCATGCCAGTATGCTGAGTGGATTTCCAATATAGTACCAGTCATCAAGAAAAACGGTAAGCTTAGGGTTTGCATTGTTTTCATAGATTTAAACAAGGCTACACCGAAAGACGAATACCCAATGCCAATAGCCGATGAACTCGTCGATGCAGCATCTGGACATAAAATCATCAGTTTCATGGATGGCAATGCTGGATATAATCAAATTTTCATGGCTGAGGAGGATATTCACAAGACTGCTTTTAGATGTCCTGGTGCTATCGGCTTGTATGAGTGGGTGGTTATGACTTTCGGTTTGAGAAGTGCTGGTGCTACCTATCAGAGGGCCATGAATTATATTGTTCATGATCTCATCGGCTCAGTTTTGATCCAAGAGGTTGAAGGGAAGGAGAGAGTTATATTTTATCTCAGTAGATGTCTTTTGGATGTAGAAACCAGATATTCACCTGTGGAGAAATTATGCCTGTGTTTGTATTTTTCTTGCACAAAGTTAAGACATTACCTACTCTCCAATGAATGTACTATAGTACGCAAATCCGATGTGGTACGATATATGCTATCGGCTCCAGTTCTGAAAGGGCGAATTGGTAAGTGGATTTTTGCTTTGTCAGAATTCGATCTCAGATATGAATCGGCTAAGGCAGTTAATGGGCAAGCGATAGCCGATTTTATAGTTGAACACAAGGATACTAGTGTGGGCAGCGTTGATATTATGCCATGGACTTTATTCTTTGATGGATCTGTGTGCACTCATGGTTGTGGTATCAGCTTGGTGATTATATCTCCTAGGAGGGCAAGTTTTCAGTTTGCTTTTACTATCAAACCATACTCTAGAAATAATCGAGCAGAATATGAAGCTGTTCTCAATGGATTGCAATTATTAAGAGAAGTTGAAGCCGATGCTGTTGAAATTATGGGTGATTAATTATTGGTCATAAGTCAGTTATCCGGGGAATATGAGTGCAAAAATGACATATTGGTGGTCTACAATGAAAAATGTCAAGAGCTGATGAAGACTTTCAAGGTCGTTACTTTAAAACATATTCCTAGGGAGCAAAACGTCGAGGCCAATGATTTAGCTCAAGGTGCATCAGGTTACAAGCCGATGTTACAAGGGATTGAAGTAGAAGTGGCCCGCATTCAAGCCGATGATTGGAGGTTTGATGTTTTTGAATATTCAAAAAATCCCTCCAGATCGGTTTCAAGAAGATTACGATACAAAGCTCTTAAGTATGTTCTTTTGGATGATGTATTATACTATCGGACGATTGATGGAGTTCTTTTGAAATCTCTAAGTATGGAAGAGGCAAAGGTTGTCATGTGTGAAGTTCATGAGGGGATTTGTGGAACACATCAATCGGCTCACAAGATGAAGTGGTTAATTCGAAGGGTTGGATATTTTTGGCCGACAATGCTGGAAGATTGTTTCAGGTATTACTAAGGTTGTCAAGATTGTCAGAAATTTGGAGCAATTCAAAGAGCACCAGCATCGGCTATGAATCCTATTGTTAAGCCGTGGCCGTTCAGAGGTTGGGGTATTGATATGATCGGTCAGATCAATCCGCCGTCAAGTAAAGGGCATAAATTCATATTGGTTGCAATTGATTATTTTACTAAATGGGTTGAGGCAATTCCCTTTAAGAAGGTTGATAGCAAAGATGCATTTGATTTTGTCAAAGAACACATCATATACAGATTTGGTTTGCCACAGACGATTACAACTGATCAAGGTTCTATATTTGTGTCCGACGAATTTGTTCAGTTTGCCGATAGCATGGGAATTAAGTTGTTGAATTCTTCACCATATTATGCACAAGCAAATGGACAAGCCGAAGCATCCAATAAGAGCTTGATTAAGTTGGTTAAGAGAAAGATTGCCGATTACCCCAAGAAGTGGCATACTATTCTGGCTGAATCATTATGGTCTTATCGGATGGCTTGCCATGGTGCAATTCGGGAACCTCCTTATCAACTGGTTTATGGGCATGAAGCTGCGTTGCCATGGGAAACCAACATCGGCTCTAGGAGGATTTCTTTACAAGATGAGTTAACAGCCGATGATTATCATAATTTGATGTTTGATGAGTCAGAAGATTTGGTTCAAGCTAGGTTGCGAGCTCTTGGGAAAGTCAGGAAAGAGAAGGAGAGAGTTGCCAGACATTATAACAAAAAAGTTGTGCCCAAATCTTTTGAGGAAGGTGAGCTTGTTTGGAAGTTAGTGTTGCCGATAGGGGCCAGAGACAATAAATTTGGCAAATGGTCACCAAATTGGGAGGGGCCGTTTCAAATCCACAAATGCGTTTCTAAAGGGGCCTATATGCTAAAAGGGCTTGATGGAGAGGTATTTGGAAGAGCACTTAATGGAAAATACTTGAAGAAATATTATCCAAGTGTTTGGATTGGTTCATAATCGGCTATGGTGTGCCGATGTTTGGTT
Source organism: Oryza punctata (assembly GCA_000573905.2). NCBI lineage: Eukaryota > Viridiplantae > Streptophyta > Magnoliopsida > Poales > Poaceae > Oryza > Oryza punctata. Next base: position 7,612,321 of record CM002499.2, on the reverse strand, counting down.
GATAGCCGATGTTTTTGCATCGCCTTTAGATGGCCTATATTTTTATCGCCCTTAGATATATAAGTTTGCAGCATTATGTTCCCTACTACAAACTTGGGGGGCATGGAGGACGAAAGTTGGAAATTTTTTGAGCAATTTTTTTACTCGAGTTATGCAAGCAAAAGTATTAATCGTCTGTAAGGATATCAAAGTACGTGTTACAAGTCAAGAGTTCCAGCCGATTGTAGAATTTACAAAATTTTCCCTAAGTCCCTATTACATGAAATCACTGGGAGAGGTAGCACTGGATAGCCGATAGTGCCCGTTGTCGAATTTCTTCAACTTCCACGATTGGTTGGGCATCTTGTGCATCAGTTCCAGGAATCACCTTCAGGGACTTGGTCATGTTGGCCACATTCTTTATAGCCGATCTCAGCTTTCCTTTTTGTTATCCAATAGCCTTTGGGAGATCGGCTAATTTCTGCTTTTCTAATGCAATCTTAGCATTGCATTCCTCCAGTCTTGCCAGCAAATCAATACTTTTAGCCTCCAGCTTATTTATGGTAACTTTGATTGGCTCCTCGGCTAGCAGATCAAGTTTGTTTTTCTCATCATGCACTAATTGCCGATTTGCTTGAATCGTGGCTTCGACATTTTTCTTCTCTAATCGATCTGCTATTCATCAGTTTGAATTGATGTTGCTCAAGGTACATGGCTGGAGTGATGATATTGGATAATTCATCCGCGAGCAGAGCTTGAATTTCTTGAAATCTTGCCCGGAGAGTACTGCAATCGACTACTAGGCTGTCTAGAGATGCCTCTAGCCGATGTGAGATGTCTTCGAGGTTCCTCTTTACATCATTGGCTAAAGGAGCTAAGGATTTACTTGTTGTTTCTCCTTTTGCTTCTTCATCAAAGTAGTCTTTTATATCAAAGGAGAATAAATCGGCTAGGACCAGCAAAGAAAGGAAGATGAAGAGGATATAAGTCAAAAAGTATTTTGTATAGCAGATTTGATATTTTAGGGGTGCAGTACTTGCAGGAATGGTAGGAGCAGCGATTTCATCTTCGACAACATGATGACTGCCTGCAGCTGATGCAGTATGTTCACTAGAGATTGACTGTGTTGCAGGCGATGGAGGGGAAGGAGACTGACAAATTTGGATATTTATGCAAGTGTTAGATAGTATCGGCTAGCAAAAATGTTTGGAATTTTAGGAGATTGAAACTTACCGGAGGAGTTTGAACAACTGGTTTAGCCGATACTGGAAGAGGTTTTTTCTTCTCGGCTGGTCTTTTCTTCTGCAAAATACAAAGTTTCGGTGATTAGAGTGATGATAAATGAAGAAATTCTGTAACTAAGGATGAGTTTACCCTGGGTTGTCGGGAGAAGACTGCTGGGGCAGCGGGAGTCGTGGGAGTTTGTTTTGAAGCTGGAGAAGCTGGAGGTGTTCTTTCTCCCACATCGCTAAGTTCAGCTACGACTTCATCTATTGCCCGCTCGATGGATGCTTCTTTCAAGGTTTCGTCAATATCATCGGCTGGTGGAGGTGGCTGCTTTTTAGTCTTTTTCTTGGGAGCTGGTGGCATGACAGTCTGTCCTTGGAGTAGACTTGATGTCTTGGGGGCATGGTAGCCGATGCTGGGAGGAGCCAGGCCACATCCATTGGGTAGCAACCCTGCAGCATATTCGATGTCCTTGCCACTTTTGCTTATGCGAGGAGGAGATGAATCTGTGGTCTGAAAAAGCAGAATCGGGTGATATATTTAAAACAGGAAGAGACAGGAGAAGCAAAGGAGTTACCTGAGGGATCATGTCGGGGAAGAGATCTGTCATGTAGACCGTGGCCGATTGGTGGAAGAGGTGTTGTTTCCATTCATCCCACCATGAAGTGAAAGCTTTACTCCTGAACATGGCCAACTCAATGTTGTTAATACTGCCAAGGGGAGGCCCTGAGATGTTGAGTAGCCGATCCATCATCAAACTTGATGATATCTCTATTCTGCATTGGATTTTGTCAGCAAACCATAAGCCGATTGGGAGTTGCCCCATACCAAATCGTCTGGCTGAGCTTATGGGGTGGTAGAACTCATATGATACTTTTATGTTCCTGCCTTGATGGATGCCGACAGGAATAATGCATGGGCTGATGGCAGTGGTTTATACTTCTCTGGACTTCTGAAATTTGTCATGGTTGATTTCTTCAAATCTGAAGTCTGATGGTAGCTCAAAGTTGATTGAGTCCTCATAGAAGAACCAAACTCTGGCGTCTTTTTGAAAGCCGTCATAGAAGCTGAAGAACCAGTCCTTAAGTAGTTCGGCTGACAGTTTTGCACCGGCATCGGCTGGAGTGCTAGCATATTCTCCAAAAGATATACACCTCCGATGGGTTATCTCTTCTTCATCATCATCGGTGATCGGCTCTAGTCTTGGGAATTCTGCTTCAGTTAGGGATGGCCGATTGACAGCTTTCATGGCTACAAGATTTAGCCAAGTTTGGAGTAGCCACCATGGACCACCTGCACTAACCACTGAGCCGACAGCTAGCTTGGCCGATGCATTGTTCAGGGTCTGATATAGATAGCCGAGCAAAATTTTTCCTAAGGGAAACTGTTTTTTCTCCTCAAGTGCTTCGGCTATGTGCTGCCAATTGGAGGTTGGGCCACAGCTGGATCCACAGAACAAGTATTTTTCTAACCACATCAGCAAGAAGGCAGTGTGTTCTCTTGGGGTAACTGAGCCTTGAGCCATGTTAGCAGAAATAAAACCAGACCATCCTCCTATGCTCTTGGTTTTGAAATCAAATCTATTTTTGGAGTTCAAGATCATGGGATTGGCCGATGAGGTAATATCTAACCCAGTCAGCATGGTGATGTCCAATAGATTTGGAGTCATTGGTCCTTGGTTGAACATAAAGGCATTGATGGTGTTGGACCAAAAGTATGAAGCAGAGGCCATCAGTGGCTCGTCCTTAGCCGAATTTGCCAGAGTGGGAGCTAAGGCTTGGCCGATTCCGAGTTCATCCCAGTGGTTTTGCTTGCTAGCCGATATACGTTTGTACTATACGGGCCAGCTTTTCTCTAGGGATGGCCAGGATTTGAAGGTGTTTTTCCAGTGCCCTAGATTTGGGTTTGCTAGCCTAAAGGGGATTCTGTTTGTTTCAGCAGTGATAAATTCAATCGGGTCCAGATTGCCGATTGGTCCAAAAAAAATAGTTGTTTTCATGATTTAGGCTGGGAACCGCAACTAAGTTTGCGAGGTACTAAATTCAATTGGGTCCAGTTTGCCGATTGGTCCAAGAAAATAGTTGTTTTCATCATTTAGGCTGGGAACCGCAACTAAGTTTGTGAGCAGTGATAAATTCAATCGGGTCCAGTTTGCCGATTGGTCCAAGAAAATAGTTGTTTTCATGATTTAGGCTAGGAACCGCAACTAAGTTTGCGAGGTGCTACATCAACAAAGCAGAAGAGAAAGAAAACGGACTAAGATCGTGAAAAGCAAGATTATGTGAGCAAAAAGGAGATTTAGCCGATGGAGCATACCTCTGCGTACTCGGCCGATGGAGCAGCGGACGGAGCGGATGAAGACGACATTGGCGCTAGCGAAAGTTGGGCGAACAGAGGGACTCTTGAGGGTTGACTGTTTGCACCGAGGGGATCGCCGGAGTCGGGAGAGACGAGAATCGCTAAAGCGGTGGCAACAGTATAACGGTGTGAGGTTTCTCGGGGCCGTCGGTTAGGTATTTAAAGCAGTGCGGTCACGATCAAAAACGGAAAGTGCGATATTATCTCGGAGATAAGATTTGGCAAATCCGAAACATTACCAAATATTCCGGACTTGGGGGGCATGTGTTGACGACCAAATTTGGTAATTCAAAGTATCGGAGATGAAGATAGCATCGAAGAGAATCGAAGAGATTAGATCGTTTCGGAAACAGAGTGAGAATCGGCTGTAGTCCGAATCGACTGTGGACTGGGTTGGCAGAGTTGGAGTCGGACAAGGTTAGCCGATTGAGCCGATTTTGGTAGTGTGACTCGATACACGTCATCGGGTTATCTTAGCGTCTTTCATATGGATTGCCATGTATGGATAGAGTCCTGAGGAGGCAATTGTATCTATTAATTAGGTTATTTTATGTAATTTCCTTATAGATATTGTAGGTAAGAGTCGGTCTAAGGGACTTGTTCGTTAGTTGGATTTGTATTAGGATAATATGTGTCGTGTCCGTAATGGACAATGTTTGTATTTTCGGGTATAAATGTAATCCCGAGGTTTTGTAAATAAGAACAACATACGTTCAATCAATCTCGGCGCATCGCCACCTTTGTTTTCTACTTTCGACAAGCTTGTGCTTTCGAGTCGTGCTGCATCAATTTGATATTCGGCGAAAAGGTATATCTTGTCATGGCGATTTGCATCATTAGGGCTAGTGCTTATATCTTTATGACACTCTAGTTCTGTGTTGCAAGTCTCCGAAGTTATCATATATATCATATAGCTTAGATCAACGATGCTATCTCTCGTATCGGCTAGATCCGTTTTAGGGTTTCGTCAATATCGACTAGTTTACTTGGCTGATTTATGTTATATGATGTATCCACCATCCCGATTTGATGATCATTGGCTTGTTAGATGTTGTGTTTCTTTTATGCTTGATGCTGCATTGGTTAAGTCCAACCTATTAAGTTGTTTTAGAATCATGATCTTTAACTTGCTTTACGGTTATCAATAGGGATAGTATCGGAGTTTCAGCCGGTCCTTCCTATTTAGAATATTTAGCATGGTTTGATGCTTTTTTTTATATTCTATGTTTAATCTTCATTGTTTTATTATGAGATTATATCGGATTTACGACCGATATGCAATTAGATCTAGATTTCGGCTATGACATCGGTTTTATGTGGTCACTATTTCATGTTGCAATAGAATTAAGCAATTTATACTGTCTCGGTTCAGTCCGATCTATACCAATTGTTTGTTTCTAAAGTAATAATGATCTCTTGATTGCATAACATTGATATCTACAGCCGATATACTAAGTTTAGGGTTATTTTCATGTTTACTTATATCCTTACAGCCGATTCATGCTTTATTGCATCGGCTAGGTCACATACGATATGAAGTCGGCCCTATGGCCGATTGTCTATCGTTTATTAACATTCTTTGCATATTTTTTCTTCTTGATTACAGGATCAAATCAATTGGCACACCCTCAAACCTAAAACCCTAATTTTGGACCTGCACTAGAGTTAAGCAGATCTCTCAGGCCAGTGTGTATTTTTTGCGTCAACAATATCATCTTTAGTGTTTGCATGTGTGCACGATTTCAAGCCGCTCCTTAGATGTGTCACTTAGTGGCTGTCAAAAGAATTCTTAGTTATTTAAAGCATTCCTCCACAATTGGCTTGTGGTATCCAAAAAGGTGCCAAGTTCGAGCTAGTTGGCTATTCTGACTCGGATTATGCTAGTTGCAGAGTGGATAGAGAGAGCACATCCAGTAGTTGCCAAATGCTTGGTAGATCCCTTGTGTCATGGTCATCCAAGAAACAAAACTTCGTAGCCCTCTCTACCACCGAAGCAGAATATGTTTCGGTGGGTAGTTGTTGTGCCCAATTGATTTGAATGAAACAAACAATGTTGGATTATGGCATAACCTTCACCAAAACTCTACTCCTATGTGATAATGATAGTGTCATAATGATAGCCAACAACCTGGTCCAACACTCAAGAACCAAGCATATTGACATTCGTCACTACTTCCTAAGAGACCATGTTGCCAATTGTGACATAGTCATAAGTCACATAAGAACCAAAGATCAACTAGCCGACATTTTCACCAAGCCTCTTTATGAAACCCACTTTTTCAAGTTGAGGAATGAGTTAAATTTCATAGATTTCTCAAATATTGCTTGAGATCATGCACCATGGTTGCTTCTTATTCATGTAGTTTATTTGCTCACATTTGTTCGTACTCTTTGGATTTATTGCTATTTGGCTCTTCTTTACGAAAATGCAGCTTGTCACATTAAGGGGGAGTATTGCACTACTTACATGTGCTACTTTTCCTTGAGTGTAAGCAAATCAACTAAAAGTGCTAAACGAGGTTTCAAAATGCCCAAGTCAACAAAAGTCAAAATATTTGAAAGATCAAATTAATTTCAAAACTAACTCTTGGAAAATGTTTCAAAATGGTCCCTATATGTTTTCCAAGCCTCACATTGCAAGAAAAATGAAGTTTGATTGAACATGACCTTTTGGCCCACTTTTGAAGAAACTAGATTCTTACTTTTGGCCAAAATGAGAAATTTCTCCAAAATGAGTTTGAGGAAGATTTTGAGAAAAGTTTTAAAACAAAGTTGGTAGAGATGATAATTTCAATGTTTTTTTGTATCAAATGAATTTTAAAAATCAAATCTTTCAAAAGTTGTTTCAAAATCAAATTGGCCCAAAAACCCGTATGGACCATAAAAAGTCACCTCCTAGCACTTAGGTGAGTTATGTTGCAAATGTTCATAATTATCCAAATATTGTGAATGATTGGAAATATTTCAACTCATACATTTCAAAATTCTCCAAAATAATTTTTTTATTGGGTTTTATTGTGTGGGGGTTGTCGGTTTGTGCAAGGGCTGCGCATAGCCGACAGGGGCCAGGTTGTCTAACCAGCCTGGTGCCGGCCGTTCTGGCCCGGTGTGATCAGTCGCATAGGACCGGTCTGACCAGCTGGACAAGTGGGCCCAGGGTCTTCTCCCTTTCTTCTCTACCCGACCTCTCCTCCTCTTGTCTCATCCCCTCACTTCTCCTATCCGAAAAGCCTCCTCTCCTCTCTCCTCTCCCAAACCCTAACTCACTCATCCACCAAATCCCCTCGGTTTGACCGTGGATTTCACTCCGGTTGCACCGTAAGTGATTCTCCTCCGCTTCCTCTCTCTATTCCACGGATTAGTTTGTGTTTTTATTGATTTTTTGATCCATGCCATGGAACCCTAAGTGAAGGTGGAGGTGTTCTTCGATTTGCACCAATAATGGGTAGTTTCTTTGTATGATTCATCTTCTCATCCGGTAAATCACCTCGCTTCTCATGATTAATCTCAAATAGGTCTATTTCATATCTAGGGTTAAGGGTAGTTTTCCCTTCTTGTTCAAACTTCATGAAATACGACCACATCCTTGATTCCTATACCCTTCACCCAGTGGAATAATTGCTCTTGTACCTATTAGAATCATCTGAATCAAAGTGGAATGTTTTTGCTTATAGCTCACTATCGGTGGTACTCTGACCAGGAAAGGCCGCTGTCTGACCGCAGCTTAGCCGTTAGTGTAACCAGCGGCACCACGACATACACCAAGGAAACCTAGCAGGTTGATGCAAAGGTTCTTAGTTAGGTGCATCACGTCGATTGCCCGGCGGATGTCTAAGATATCCCAATAGGGTAACTCCCAAGAAATAGACTTTTTCTTCCACATCGCCGCGTACCCATCTTCACTCGCTATATGTTGACTCACAGATCCCTTTCCAAATACTGCATTCATATCTTTGACCATTGCTATAGGTTTTGTCGATACGATGTTTAGGCTTCAGATGGTGATCTGCCTTCTTTTCGAAATGTTTGCCTTTCTTTCGGACAGTGTGGCTTGCAACAACAAAAAGATGATGGTCCATGTACACAACCTTCCTACAATGCTTCAAGGACATACTGTCAGTATCATCCATACAGTGGGTGCAAGCCTTATACCGCTTGTTTGATTGTCCAGATAGGTTACTAAGAGTATTCCAATCGTTAATGGTTACAAACAGCAGCGCTCGTAGGTCAAATTGCTCCTGTTTGTCTTCATCCCACATGAGGACACCTTCTTTCTTGCAAAGCAGTTTTAGATCGTCAACCAATGGTCTTAGGTACAAATCAATATCGTTACTAGGTTGCTTTAGGCTTTGAATGATAATCGTCATCATGATGTAAGTCCGCTTCATGCATAACCAAGGAGGATACACATGGTCACAGGCCAAGTGCTATGACCGCTTCTCATCTCTCCAAATGGATTCATGCCATCCGTACATAAACGGAACCTTACGTTCCGTGCATGCTCTCCGAAGTCTTGAAATGTTATATCAATGTTTCACCACTGCGGCCCATCGGCAGGGTGTCTCAGCATCCCGTCTAGTTGACGTTCTTCTGCGTGCCAACGCATTATTCTTGCATGCGCTTTGTTCCTGAACAAACGCCTCGGCCGTGGTATTATAGGGAAATACCACATCACCTTAGCAAGAATTCTCTTCTTCGAAGGCTATCCGTCAACATCACCTGGGTCATATTGTCTAATCTTGTATCGTAGTGTCTTACCAACCGAGCATGCTTCTAGGTTCTCTTACTCGTCACCACAATAGAGGATACAATCATTCGGACCTAGAGTGCAGACTACCTTCTTAGCTTGATACGTTGTTTCGGCCAATTCGTTTCCCTCCGGAAGAATGTTCTTTACAAGTTTCAATAACTCACCAAATGTCTTGTCACTCACACTTTTTTTTGCCTTCCATTGCTAGAATTACAACGTGGTACCCAACTTTTTGTGCCCTTATTCGCAACCTGGGTACAAGGACGATTTGTGGTCCACTAATATATGCTATAAATTCTGGACCTCCTTTTCACTTTCGCATTCCTTCTTTCCGTTGCACAACATCTGACAAAGATCATCTGCACCGCTGTTATCTTCAACGGCCTGTTGTATTTTCTTCAAATCCACCGTATTGAGCCCAGTCCAGAGTGTTGTCGTGTTCATCTTCATCATCTTCCATTGCAACCCCTAACTCTCCGTGCGAGGTCCAACAATTATAGGTAGGCATGAATCCCGACTCAAACAAGTGGACATGAATAGTTCTTGATGTAGAATACTCCTTTTGGTTTTTGCATTTTTTGCATCGACAACATATTAAACCTGTATGCTTGTTGACATTGGCCACACTCAAAAAATGATGCACGCCATCGATAATCTCATTCGACCGTCGATCCGCGGTGTACATCCATTGCCGATCCATCTACATGTAATAAACAAATGAAAGGAAATCCACAAAAGTGAAACTAATTAAATAATCATATAATAATTTAAAATATCGTAATTAAACTAGAACTTTTTTAATGATTCTTTCTTATTTCTAAACATTTTCTCGAGTTTTAAATGGTCTTAACCGGAGTCATTGGTTAATTATTGTTGTCGAAGCGACAACTGCATATGTCGAAGGACGTGGTCACTCAACGGTTGTTGGGAAAAGTAAAGTGTATTAAATTCAGGATTTTCTTGGGATCCCCCCTTTACATGGCCCTTGGGGCTATTTATAATCCTATTGCAGATCCCCCTATTAGGGTTTAGGGCTATTACAGGGGAATTTACATGGTCACCCTTATGAAAGGGACACTTACATGGGTATTCAATGTAATTAAGGTATGTGGGCCTTTAACGGGCCACCTGGCAGCTGCCGGCCCATTGGTCCTTGGGCCGGAGCGGTTGGGGCGGCCCCCTGGGCCTTCCTGGATGGGGCCCGATATGGCGAAGTCATCCTCCTTCGGCGTACGTCCTTCGCCATGTAGCCTTCGCCCAGAGCATGTTTAGACTTGCAGGGACCTGGTGCGACTCTTCGCCTTTCGCCACCTTCGCCTCGTGGTCTTCGCCATAGGGCTTCGCCCTGATGGATCTTAGGCGCCTCGAGTCCGAATCCTCGCTGCTTGCTTGGTTTCGGCAGGTCTAGTCGAAAGCTCTCAGGACATACTGCCAACAAGCCCCTCACGGGTAAGGGCGAGATAGGAGCTTCGGCCGAGACTGTGCAAACCATGTAGTATGGTATGAGGCGCCCCCTTTCGACCGATGTTCCTGCCGAAACCTGTCTTGTGCTCCTGCGAAGAATGTGTGCATTGTATGTGTTGAATTTTTTTATTTATTTTATAGCTTTCGCCTTTCGCAAATGACGAAGCTATCTTTACTGTTTGTCTGGGCCCAAATGAACAGTGATGGGCCTTCGCCTTCCGTAAACAGCAAAGTTATCCTTACTGTTTCACTGGGCCGAAGTGAACAGTGATGGGCTTTTTCCCTGAGGGCCCGCCACTATGCGGCCTGGTCCATGGGATTTTACCGTTTCGCCTACCCTTGCGACACGTGGCCTGGTAGGCTATATATTCTTACTCCCCCTTTTCACCGCCCTTACCCCCGTCATTCTCACCGTAGGTGCTCTCTCTTCTCATCTTTTTACTCACGGTGCTCTGACTTAACCGAACCCTTTCGCCAATTGACCCCTTTCGCTACTACGCATTCACTTCGCCATGGCCCCACGTAAGTTGAACCCCGTCTCCACAACGGGTCCTGACCCCGGCTGGATTGACGAAGACACCACCGCGTTCCTAAGGGTGTCGCTCATAGACGAAGATGAGCTGGCGAAGATGGTCAGTTCTGGCATGGTGGCGGAGGGGCGGGCCTTCGCCCCCGGAGATGCTGAAGTGCCGAAGCTTGACGACAACCAGACGGTTGTGTTCGCCGTGTTCTTAGAGGCCGGGCTTCGGTTTCCGTGCAACATATTGTTGCCAGAAATCCTTCGCCTTTTTCAGGTAGAGCTTCCCCAGTTGAGCCCTTAGGCTCTCGTCCGCATTGCCATCTTCGACTGGGCATGCCGGACCGCTGGGTTTGAACCAAGCACCGAACTCTTCGGCACTGTCTTTTCAGCCACCGTGAACTCAAAGACGGTAGTCACTCCTACAGGGACAAAGAAGACGGTGTTCGGGAGTGTGAACTTCAACGTTCGCCCCGAGCGCTCCGACTTGTGGCCGGTTAACGCCGCTATGTCGAAGTGCGATCGCCACTGGAGGGCGAAGTGGTTTCACCACTCGATCCCCTTCGAGGCCGGGTCTGAAGCGTCGAAGGCCCTCCGATGGAGGCGCAGGGCGATCTCGCCAATCCGGAAGCCCAAGGTCACCGTCAACGGTGCCATGGAGGCGCGGTTCGCCTTGCTCCACAAGGTTTGTTCTCGGCTGAGTTGCCGCGATCTGGTGGAGGAGTTCTGCATGCTTCGTCTATGCCCCCTCTCCCAGTCGTGGCAGGTCGAAGTTGACCAGGACGAAGAGGTCAACGGCCTGCCGAAGCTTGTTATGCCCGCTGGGGCGAATGGTAGGTTTATCTTTCCTTCGTCTTTATATTTCGCTCTTTGTTTCTCTTTTGTTCGACACCTGTCATAGCGACATGTCTCTTTTTCAGTGTTGACCATCGCTCAGGCCGACACCGAAGCTCGTAAGTTGATCGGTGATGTGTCGGTCACAGAGTACAGCCAGCTGCGAACTCGGCAAGTAGCTGGCCAGGCGAACCGGGTTCACGTCGGCGAGCTCCCCCCTCGGGCGAAGCCATTCAAGGCCTATGGCGAAGAGGGCCCCTCCCTGAAACGGTTGCGGGGCAAGTGAAGTTGGCCCCCCGCAAGCGAAGGGCCCCTGCCTCCACCGACTCCAACACCGACGACGAGGACGGTGTCGAAGAGCAAGAAGACGCGGGGGAGACAGAGGCCGCGGTCGAAGTGGGCGCGGGTGAGGCCGTCGACAGCCGCTCCGGGACACGCGGCTACACTCCGACCCCCAGCCCGGAGCATGTCGAGACCGGGGTGGAGTCGATCTCCTCCCCTGGTCGCGATTGCTGCAGCCAAGATGGCGAAGAGGGAGTCTGTTAAGAAGACCCCCCAGAAAAAGGGGCTCGTCGCCATCGCTCGCGTCTTTAGCGACGATGAGTCCTCAGACGGTACGCCCACTTCGCCCGCCGAACGAAGTCTGGGCCTCTCGACCGCCCTTGGTGCAGTGGGCGGGGCTGGAGCTTTGGCTTCAGCCGAACAGGTCGTGAGGACGGCGGCCCGGGTTTTCAGCAGCCCCGTTCGCCGGCCACTCGTTTCGCCACTTGCCCTTGATAAGGGTAAGAAGGCGGCCGAGACGTCCGGCTCAGACTACTCCCAGGCGCCGCCCCTTTTATCGAGGGGGTGAGTAACATCATTTCTCTAGCTGGCGGCCCTAGCCTTTTCGCTGAACTTAACGAGTTCGACGAGGGCTGCTCCGCCATCAAGAGCCTGGCGGTCCGGGTATGGCGACTTCTCTTTTTTGTGTCTGTTGTTTTTTTGCGTCATCGTTTTCGACAACCTGTCTTATCGTTCGCCCTTCTTTTCTTTTTTGCCAGATCCTCGTGGCCCACTGTTCGATGGAGCGAACCATGCGGGCCCATCTGGATGGCCTGAAGAACCATCTTCGGGCTAAGGACGACGAGCTGGGCCACAAGGGCCTGGAAATGGAAGGCCTCGCTCGGTCCCTCAGGGAGGAGAAGGCAGAAAACAAACGCCTCCAGGCCGAGCTGGACAAGGGCAGCGAGGAGAAGGCGGAAATCGAGCGCCTCAAGGCCGAACTTGAGAAAAAACGGGGGCACTCTGCCGCCCTCACTGATTACTACAACTTGACGGAGGCGAAGATGGAGGCCCTTCGTCAGGAGGCTAACAAGGCGGAAGCGAAGTGACAACGACTCGCGCGAGAGATGGCGAGGGCCACCGAATCCGCTAAGAACGCCTGCCGCACACTTCGCCCCGCCCTTACCGACATGGGGGCGAAGGTGCGGGGTGTCCCGGGCGAACACGCTTCTGCTTTTGAGTTCTCCAAATGGACTTGGCAAGCTGGCGGTGCGGTCTCAGACTGTGCCACCGCGTACGGCGATTGTTGTGCGCGTGTGTCAGCGGCCTTCGCCATGGGCTTGCTGCAGCAGTCTGGGTGCGAGTACATCGCTAAGTTCCCCGACTTCGCGAAGGGGGACTAGGAGGTGAGCGCCAAGGATATTTCGCCTGCACTCCGTGCCAGGCGTAAGCAGTTCTGGCAGAAGGATGGCCGATACACTACCAAGGCCCGTCTGCTCGAGCTGCTGGCAAAAACGGAGGCGGCTGACCAAGGCAAAGGGTGGAGGCGATGCCCAAGACCACCAAGAGGTGTGAGGCCCTCCGCCCATTTTTGTAAATTTTAATAGTTTTTACTTTTTGGTGTTTGTCGTATAGGGTGAACAATGTAAATATGGCCGATGGCCCATCTTATTGTAGAATGTTTTAACATCTGGTTTTAACATCTGGAATATATGACAAGCTTCGCCAACCTTTTGTACTCGTGCTTGCATTGCTTCACTTACTTTTTTCGCCCAACTTATATGCTCTAGCTTTGCTTTCCTCGTTTTGCCACTTGATTTTCCACCGTTTTTAGGGTGTACGCCGAAAGCTGTGTGTTCAGCCCCCCTTTGGGGATTGGTTCTTTTGCGTTGCTTCGCTGACGAATGTTTCGGCATTGCTCGGTAGTGTGCGAAGATCACCCATGATAGGCGCAATAGAGGTCTTTTCTGACCTTCTTGCGAACAGGCTGCTGGTGGCTGCCACCCTGCTGGGTGTCGAACTCCTTGCGGAGGGCTTGTACCTCTTCAACAACCATCACAGCCTTGCCCATGTGGTCAGTTCTGAATTTTCTCCCAGTCATGGGAGCTTGGCTTGGTCTCGGCGGCTATCCTTGGTTCGCCGGCTGAGGTTGGCGAATGGCGAGAGAAGCTGGTTCAGCGACCTGTGCTTGCATCTAGGCTTGGGCAGCGGCGATGGAGGCTTTATCGTACTCAGCCTGGATTGCTTGCCTTCGCTTGTAGTCCTCTTCGCCGCTTGCGTACCTATTGATGATGCGAAGCAGGTGCTCAAGAGTTTGCGGTTCCTTGTTAGCGATTTTCCTTGTGAGTTCGCCTTCAAGCAGCCCGGCCGAAGCGGCGTTGAAGACAGATGCTTCAGTTATATCTTGAACATGGCATCGGGCTTGCGAGAAACGACGCATGTACTCCCGTATGGCTTCCCCGGCCTCTGGCGAATGCCGAGCAAATGTTGCTGCGTCTTCGGCTCCTCGTAGGTGCCTCGAAAGTTAAGAATAAAGACATCGCGCAATTGCTCCCATGCGTAAATGCTATTAGATGGTAAATTGAAAAATACCAAGAACGGACGATGCCGTCTAGAGCGAGATGGATTACCTTCGCCTTGGTATTTTTATCGCCGTGAGCGGCAACAATCGCGGACTCGTAGATGGACAGAAAGTCTTTCGGGTCTGTTTCGCCCGAGTACCGCGGAACGGGTGGGAACTTGAACAGGTGGGATTGGACGGATTTTGATTCCCCCGCTCAGCGGTAGCCCCTTTACACCCCTGCCTTGCTTATGGCGCCCTGCAACGAGGGTCCGTTCGGCTGTGGATAAGGCGTGGCAAAGGGCGAAGTCATGGCTTGCATGTGTGGCTGGGCCACGGCGTTCGGCTGCCCGGTTCCGAACAGTGGCGCTTGGGCGGCGTTGCAGAAGTCGAAGTGCGGTCCTTGACTCCATGGCGAAGCCCCCGGCCCGGGTTGGTTCGATGGCAGTCAACTGGGTGCGCCTTGGCCGGTGCTCCCCTCCGGCGGGACCGAAGGGGTTGTGCTTGAGATGTTGTGGGGTTGATTAAGTTGCTGAAGGAAAGCTTGAACCTATGCTTGCAAGGCTGAAGCCCCCTCCACCATCACTTGCGACATTTGACCGGGTGGTGAGGGGTGCACCTGGACCACAGCCGGTCGAACCTATAGCCGCAAACCGGGAATCGAGTGTGTTGTTGCGGCCGAAGGTTGCCCGGGGAAGTACATCGGCCCTTGCGCGGCTTGTGACGGAAGAGTTTGAGCCGACGCTTGCTGGTAGGCTTGAGGCGGGATGTAGCCCGCCGAGTACTGGAGAACTGGGCCGAAGTAACCTTGGCTTGTTGTGCTTCTTCGTATGCTTGCTGTTGCTCTTGCATTTGGCGAAGCATGTCTTGGAGTCGCGTCATGTTGTGCCGCATGGCTTCCATGCTGGCTTCAGCTTGCGCCTCAAGGTTGGGGTCGGCTTGCGCAGCAGCGAGTGTGGTCGAAGTCGTAGCCGGATGTGACGAAGTGTGTTGGGGCGCCAGCAGCTGACTTGCCGAAGGGATCTCCAACACTTGCCCCGCCGAAATGACCGGAGCCAAAAGCGTCGGTTGCGGCGCGAGCGCCGAAGCCGACGGTGCTACCCCAGCTTCGGCGATGGGCGCCGAAGGTTCTGCTCCTTCTTCGGTGGCCATTGCCTCTTCTGCTACGCTCTCCTTTGGGTTAGCAACCCTCTCTTTTGAGACCTTCTTCGGTGGCATTCGCTCTCAGTGGTTTCGCTCGGAGGTCCCCGCGGTCGGCGCCAGCTGTTCGAAGCGACAACTGCATACGTCGAAGGACGTGGTCACTCAACGGTTGTTGGGAAAAGTAAAGTGTATTAAATTTAGGATTTTCTTAGGATCCCCCTTTACATGGCTCTAGGGGGCTATTTATAATCCTATTATAGATCCCCCTATTAGGGTTTAGGGCTATTACGGGGGAATTTACATGGTCACCCTTATGAAAGGGATACTTACATGGGTATTCAATGTAATTAAGGTATCTGGGTCTTTAACGGGCCACCTGGTGGCTGCCGGCCCATTGGTCCCTGGGCCGGAGCGGTTGGGCCGGCCCTCTGGGCCTTCCTGGATGGGGCCCGATATGGCGAAGTCATCCTCCTTCGGCGTACGCCCTTCGCCATGTAGCCTTCGCCTAGAGCACATTTAGACTTGTAGAGACCTGGCGCGACTCTTCGCCTTCCGCCGCCTTCGCCTCGTGGTCTTCGCCATAGGGCTTCACCCCGATGGATCTTAGGCGCCTCGAGTCCGAATCCTCGCTGCTTGCTTGGTTTCGGCAGGTCTGGTCGAAAGGTCTCATGATATACTGCCAACAATTATATATAAACCTATCATTTTTAAAAAATTGTAAATATATTTCTCCATGGTTAATTATATGGTTTATCCTTATTTTAATTATATTCAAAAAAGTTGTTTAAAGTTCTAAACATATTTTTAATTTATTCTACTTATTTGTAACTATTTTTAACTATTTTAATGATGTTTAAATGGACTTAGTATCTATTCTTTTGTCCTCGTTATCTATATTTCTCCTTGTTTGACATTTTTGAACATTTTTATCCAAACGTTTCTAATATTATTCCCTACATCAATTTTCTGTGTCAACTTTTTCCATATACCAATTTGATAGATAATGATGTATAGAAAAGTAATTAGAAATATAATATGTTAACTATACATCAATAGAGCATGAAGTTGCCAACCTTTTATAACCCTTCAATTTGTATAATATCACCAAAATATTTCCTCAAACAATTTTGGCAGCACCTCCCCTCCTCCTTGCTAATTTTTGCAGCTGTTAATGATCGTTTATAGACCAATTTCGATCATCAATACTCCTAATAATAAAGGAGAACTAGCAATGCTTGCATGTATGTTTTATTTAGAAATAATCTAGTTCCAATTGTTCTTGGCAAAGTATTTGCTTGCAGGAGCTGACCATATAAATAAAGGAGAAATGACGGAAAATTACATCAGAAACCGATAGCTGGATGATGGGCCCATAAATCCAATTTAACATCTGTAAAGGGGCCCAACCAATATACCAAAAGATTGAGGATGCAATAGAGGAGGCCCAGGAGGAATTGGAGGCCCATCAGACCAGGTCAGGGTTCGGCCGATCCCACTTCGGCTCCTTGGGGATCTCCTTCCACATGGATGTCCCTGATGCATCCCCAATGACGGTTGAAGGGCGATTCTGACATTTCTTACTGCAGAAAACGTCATTTGACACACACCAAGGACTTCTCATTCTCCATTTCAACACACACCATTTGGAATCAAGAAAAGTTCTCCTTAGTAGTTTACTTTAGTCTAGCACTAGTGGAGTTAGAATTAGAATAGTTATAGAGTTCTTCAAGTCTTCCAGAGTATTCGGGTATGGTTCTAGTAGCTATATCCTATCTTGTAATACTTTATTGAATAATGAAATATTCTTCTTTATATAGTTTTGGTCCTTTACCATACTTGCATAATTATATGAGCACCAACTTTAGTTTATACTTGTATTGTATTAATTATATGGCTAGCTTACCAGAGAGATGCAATGGTATTGGCTTAGTGTTCATTTGGTTGATTACTCTATGTAATCTGCAGAGATGTAGAGTAGTATTTAGTAATGTAAGTATCAACAAGCATTTCTGGCGTTGTTGCCAGGGAAGATAATTGGTTTAAGAGTTATTAAAAGTTCCTGGACATCTGTATCACATATACCATCAAAGGAGTCAGCCAAGATGCTATCCGACAACGTCTATTTCCGTTCTCTCTTCTTGGGAGAGCGAAACAATGATTTTTATGCCAACCGTGCTACAGTTGATACCTGGAACAAATGCTCGACAGCGTTCCACGCTAAGTTCTTCCAAATGGGAAAACCAACGCCATTCGTGTAAGAATATCTAGCTTCCAGCAGATGAAAGATGAGACGATCCCGCCTGTCCTCATCATGGGATGGACGAGTGGCTGATCCAATAGAGCTTTTACAATGGACTCACACCCTCATCACGAGATCATCTAGACGCTGCAACTGGGGGACCTTTCTTCTCGAAGACTGTTAGAGGAGCTACTGATCTGATCGAGAAGATAGTATCCAACATGGGGTGGAGTGAAGAATGACTCCAAACCCGTCAAAGGGGAATGCACAGCGTCAAGGAGACGGAAATGCTTACCACCAAGTTAGACCTCGTCATGAAACGACGACCAGGAGAAGGACACAAAGCAGGGTACCGTTAAGGCCTTGGATTCTCACTTGACGTGTGAAGTCTGCGGCAGTACCAGTCACTCTGGCACAGACTATCCGGAGACCCGTGAAGAAATGTTGTTCATGAACAATAACAATAAAAATGGGTACTGTCCGCAAGGAGGTAAAGGGTGGAACCAACCTCGCCCTTTCTACCCAAGAGGTAATAATGGCAATTTCAATAATAACTAACACTTCTTAAAAGACATTGTTTTTGTTCAAGCTAAAACAACCGATGCTTTATCAAAGAAATTAGCTGCGAATGACAAGGCTTTACAAAATATAAATGTCAAGTTAGATATCTTCACTTTTGCTTTCCAAATCCAGCTAAGCTTTAACAAAATGATAGAAACTCAACTAGTTCAGATGGCTGCTCTTGTTCTTGCTAACGAATCTTGGAGGATTCCAGGGCAACCCGTACCGTCTCTACAAAATGTTAAAGCGGTAAACACGAGGGGAGGAAAATCCACTCATGACCCGTAATATTTTTCTTTGGTTTGTGTCGTGTCGGGCTGGCCCACCGTGCCAAAGCAGTGGCCCAGGCACGACCTAACTATCGGGCTGGGCCGATACGGGCCCGATGGCTGGGCCGATACGGGCCCGATACCAGTCGTGCTGCGTCATGCCTAGGCCGGGCCAAAAGATTGTGCCACGGACTGAGCCATCGGGCCTCGGGCCTTATGGCCATCTATAGGAATGACCAGCACATCGAGCTTTGAAGATGTAAATTGGATTATTGTTGAAAATATCAACATCTGCTGAATACAACTGGCTGAAATGTTTTAAATTTCAACCCACAATATTATAATTCAAATTTAATTCTTTATGCGATTACATGTGAAATAAACGTTTCTATGGTGTCTTCACCTCCTATACTAGCTTGGATTTTTTTTTTCTGTAGTCATTGGCCTAGGCAGACTATATTTTCTCATCTCTTATGTTCATCTACAATTTTTATTATTTTCTTGTGTTCATTTGTGAACTGTGGAGGATTCATGCATTATGTTCAGTTGGATATCTATAAAATTTCACACCATGTGCTCCTGAACATATATGGAAGATTCATAAACCTGTGCTGCACGCTTTGGAAGACTAAATTGTTATTACTAGATAATCATCCCAATTAATTGGTTCATATCCTTCAAAAATCTAATTCAATATTTTTTAAGCCAAGCTAAACCACATGTTGGGAGTTGTGTGGGTTCAACTTATACTCAACATAATCAACATATCTTTTACATTATTCATTACCTCTTATCATTCGGTAGATAAACTACCCTATGTAATATCCTATAGTTCAACAACTGTGCAGTCCTACAAACCAAGTTCATTAAATCTGATGACCCAAAATCGTTGAATCGATCCCACCCCGCCGACGCCTCCATACCCCGATGTTGTGCCCACCCCACCAATGCCGCACCATCGCGCCTTCACCACTCGTCGCCCTGACGCCGCACCCTCCCTGAACCGCGCCTCCTTCGCCCAATCCTCCCACCGCCCCTTCGCTCTCCCAGTCTCCCCCCACAGCCCTAAGCCCTCGTCTAGCCTGAGTCCATCCCGCCGTCTTGCGCCGCATCACCCAGATCAGCGTCACAGTCGCCATCGACGACCCCGCTTCCTTGATTGGTCACCGATACCGCTCCCCCATGTTGCCGTCGTCCATCTCCAGTCGGACGCGGCTAGCGCATCAGCACCAGAAGACACGAATCATACCGTAAACGACAAGCATCATAGCCATCACCACGCCCGCCGTTCGCCGCCATCAAGTCGTTGTTGATCTCTCGCTGTCCGGTCATCCATCGTGGCGGTGCGAGTCCGGTTGCCGTCGGGTCGCCGTCGCGCCTCCTCGCCCCCACGCCATCAGCCAGGTTACTAAGCATCGCTCAATTCGCTTCTCGTTCCTTCAGTACTTAGAACGACCTCCACTTGCAATGACAATTGGGAAACAACGGTCAGTTCAGTCTCTGCTCCTCTCCAGTTCACTCCTTCTCTTGCTAATAATTGATTGTTTTTTTAGAGAAGGGTAATTTTTACCCGGCCTCTATATCCAACCGGATATATGCAACCTTTTCAAATAGGGAACTTAGCCCTCAAACAACCCAATCTGAAATTCGCTCCTATGGAGATTTGAACTCAGGACCTTGGGTGCTACTCAGATCACTGCAACCACTAGGCTACATGCCCTTTCATGCTAATAATTGATTGTGACTTGGATGATCAACCAATGAAGTGAATTCTTTTCTGTATTGTGCCTGGTAGCCGGTAGGTGTTTGATTAAATGCCATTGAGGGAAGGATTGAGGGAAGGATGGATACAGTGCCCAGTAGGTGTTCGGTTAAATGCCTTAAATGCCATTGAGGGATGGATGAATCGGTTTTAGCATTAATATTCAAGCAAATAAGTGCAATGGTGAAGTGGAATTTTTTGCTCCATAAGGATATTTTGTGGCACTTACTTTGGTTGTCGGTTTTTTCGCTTAGGGTCTCCTATTTATTATTGTAGTGAGAAATCAAGAGCAATTTGGTAGAATGTTGGTTAGATCAGTACCATAAATTGCACAGATTTTAATGATCAGTAGTTTTTTCGACCGCTGCATCAAGATCTTCCGTCGCCCCTCGTGCCTCCACAAGTCACCGCACGTCGTCCATGACAAAACCAGCATCGAAACCCCTGTCACATAGAACCACGCCAGCGATGATCCTGCGTTGCCCACGGCGCGTCCACGAGTTGCCACTCGTCGTCCATGACCACGTCGCCGCCGATCCTCTGCTGCACACGGTTCTGAATGAGAGACACGAACGAACAAGAAGATCAGTGTCGCAGTGCCCAAGGCAACGTAGGTGGTCCTCTTGAAATTTCTCTTCTTTGCGTACTCAGGTCCATAAGATAGGTTTGATCTCATTTTCTGAAAATATAGGTGTGATCTTGTACTATGAAGTTGGGTTGTGGTTATTATATTTACGTTGCCTAAGTGTAGTGTTACAGTGTTGTGGTTATTATATCTTGTACTATGAACCAAATTTTACTGACTTTTATTATTAGGAAATTTCAGGGTGTTACAGTGTAGTCTTCGCTATATTCGATGGCCTGTGCTGCCTCTGGTGGTCTTCGAAATCCTCATTTGTGTTACGTTTTCAACCCAGCTTCAGCCGAAGTACATACAACCTGCCTCCAATACTTTCATACTCCTCAACAATAATATGAAACCAACCTTTAAATGGTACTGCAAATATTTCAGCTTAGATGATCGATACACTCATTCAGTGACAACTTGATTCACAAAACCAACCTTCAATGCAGATCTTTATTGATGCATGCAACACAGTGCAAACGGAAACAACTGACAGGACGCAACTATACATTCAGAAGCACTCCAGCAACCAAGCATCACTCATCACAACAGGAATGATAGGGAGGATCCCCATCATATTTATTTATTGCAAAAAACACACATGAAACTCAAACACGGAAAACTAATTTTGACAAGTTAGATCGGCTGCACGTAGACACCAACTGCATTTATGTATTTCCCACTGCGCCCAAAAAAACCCACTACACTGGAGTTATTCTGCGCTGGGACACTGAAAGGGGTTCCCTCCTGTCGTCCAAATGGACCATATGTTTGCTTATTGGTGATAAAATTAATTGATCTTATAACGGTGCCGCCTTCATATGGGCCAAACGTTCCAGAAACTTCCTTGAGAAACTCTGAACTGCCAAATTCAATCTACATAGAAAAGAAAAGGATAACTATTGTAAGTATTTTACAACCAAATATATATATTCTACTATTTTCTTGTTGGTTAAATAAAATTTGCAGCGGAAGTTCACTAACCATTATAGGATCCCCACCAGGACCACCCCATGGACCTGCCTTGTGCTTCTCTCCGGCTTGGTCAAGGTAAGTAAACGAGATTGAGTCAACAGACCAGCCGTGGTACAATGTGATGCTTTCGAGACGGTTTGGAGTTCCAGTGATGTCTTGAACTGTCCCTTCATTAGAAGAACCCCATGGCCCAATCTTGGTGACAAGGCACTGCATAGATAGGATGTCCATTCTACATCGATTATGATATGGTATCTCAAGTGCTTCATAACATATAACAAATCTCAATATATATTAATATTGTTCTTACCTGTGGCCCTTTTAAGAGAGGACAGAATCCATGGATAGTGAGCTCCATTATATTTCCTTCTTGTTTTTGTTGTTGCATTTTTTTTAAGATAACACCAGTTGCCATAGCAAACTGTCCTGTACCCCCAACAATAGCCCAGTCACCTTCTTCGACAATTAACCCCATCACCTGAAGAGTGGACCCCTTAAGCCTGTAGCACATATAAATAAGAGTAAGTTTTACAAAACTACTATTATTTGATCAAATTATCATAAAACTATATATTTAAGGCGTCGCATTAGAATGCAAAATTATAGTTTTAACACAAGACTTATAAAAAACAATAGATTTAATATTAGAGTTATCACAAGACTACAGATTTTACAGTTTAAGTTCATACTAATTCCGTTATGTTCAAAGTTATATATGTTGTAGTCTTGTACTTAACATGGTACAAAACATTTAGTTTTGTAATAGTTTTATTACTAAATCTGTAGTTTGGTGATCTTCTATCTTTAATTTGTAGCACTTGGATAAATTTGGTCCTAAATCTCTAGTTGTGTGATAGTTTCGTCAAAGTAGATGTAGTTGTGTGAAATTTACTCCATAAATAAATAAAGGGGCATTAAACAAATCTATCAACTAATACAGCATTACTACCACGTTGCAAATGATTGAGAAAAACATATGGTCATGTGTCTTCCAAAATACGTCTCCCAAGTTTACTTAGGCAGCGTTCGCTCCTCCAGCTTCAGAACTTGCATAGTGATTGAGGAAAACGGAGCGATCCATTAGCGCGTGATTAATTAAGTTTTAGCTAAATTTTTTTTCAAAATTGGATTAATTTGATTTTTTTAAGCAACTTTTGTATAGAAACTTTTTGCAAAATACACACCGTTTAGTAGTTTGAAAAGCGTGCGCGCAGAAAACGAGGGAGATGAGTTGGGAAAGGGGAGGAAAGAACGCTGCCTTAGTTTCGTTGTGATATTACAGGAGCTAGAGCGGTATCCAACCATTAGCACCGAAGTATGCATGCATATGCCCAGACATATATAATAATATATATATACTCCGTTATAAAATAGCAATGGTGGTAGTGAGTAGTGAAGATGTCACCCACCTTAAACTCCCCTAAATTCTAACATTTGGGACCACTGTTTATTTACTCCAAACAAAATTTGGTAACTAGTTAACCTCTAATTAACTATAAAGTTAAGCTCTAGATTAAATTCAAAATAAGTTTCCTCTTTCGCAATGTGCCAATGTGATGTTTCTTTTAAAAAAAGCATAATAGTGCACGTGAATTTTACTAATTTATGTGTACCTTTCATTCTCGAACACAAGGCTGAAGGAGTTGTGCCAGGCACCCGCATAAACGTGCAGGCCTTTTGCATGGGCAACAACCTTGGCGTCGCACCCGATTCCATCATATACTGGCCAGTTGTTGACGACGATAGAACCCAACCCGGTTTTTTTGTCATTGCTTGTGACCTCCGACTGGTTTGGTTTCGGACCAGCCGGCGTGTGGTGCAGGTAGAGTTTGCTGAAGTTGATCTGGTTGCCCTGAACAAGCATACCACAGGGGGTGAATTGCAGCTCGCTGGGAGCCATGGCTGAAATCGAGCTACTGCTGGCAGAGATTGGTTTAGTACTGTGGATGTAGCTGTGAGTGATGCGAGTAGTAGAAGCTGGCATGCATGAGGTATTTATAGATGGGTATATGCATGGATTCTTAATAGCTAGGATGTGGCTAGAGCTGCTGATCGATGAATCAAATGTGTGAATCACTCGGAAGAGTACATGTATCATTGTACGATCGTGTTCAGTCCCATGCTTGCATCACAACTAACGTGGCGCCATGCGGCATCCATTTTGGTTGCTAGTGCTGCTCATCGATCAAAAGGTGTGAACACAGTGGACCACGTGTGAATAGAATGGACTGCCCTGTAGTGACACGCAAGTGTGCAACTATCTGTGTACATTTGATCGTTTCCTGTCCCGTGCATCACGACTCTAGGTGTTTCTCTCGTTTCCAATCCGTTGCATCACGATCCTATGTGTTTCTCTCGTAGGGATGAAAATGGTCTGAAACTATATTATTTTTTTTATTGTTCTATGTAAATGGAAGCGATACTACTATTTCAAGAAACCTCTATACTTTTATAAGAAATCTAAATCACTATGCCAGGTCAACCCATCTGTAATGGCCTACCTATGACGGATCAAAATATCTCGTCACGATCGATAACACCTCCGAACGGTTAAAATAAATCTGGTGGTAGAAGGGGCTCAAGAAAATAACCCATCACAGGTAAGTACTCACCCGCGATGGATCTATATACACTACTGGAGAACCGATCTTTGGTCCGGTTCACCAAGACCGGAATAGTGATCTTTGGTCCGGTTCGAATAGGAACCGGGACTAAAAACCATCTCTAGTCCCGGTTAAAAAGTATATCGGGACGCGATGATCTTTAGTCCCGGTTGGTAATACGAACCGGGACTAAAGATCATCTTTAGTCCCGGTTCACACCTCCACTGACATTGTTAGACGCATGTCAGGGGGCCGGGGATCTTTAGTCCCGGTTGGTGCCACCAACCGGGACTAAAGATCCTCACATTAGTCCCGGTTGGTACCACCAACCGGGACTAATGATGATTTAGATCTTTAGTTCCGGTTGGTGTTACTAACCGGGACTAAAGTATTATATCTTTTTATACTTCTTCCTCCTCCTCCAGCCCGAGCCATTGCTGCCAAGAGGAGGAGGAAGAAGGGAGGTGCTGCCGAAATTTTTGATAAATTTGTTTTTGGTGATAATATACAAATCGGAGAGATCGAAAAGGTTAGCAAATCCATTTTCTAGTAATGTATGCTTAGCATATTACATTGATAGCTTTGTTTATATAAAATATTATCTTCAATAAGGTTTAAGCAAAGGAAAAGATGTGTAGGCAAAATTAGATTGATTTTGAAAGTAGAAAATTTGGATACATATGTTATATGTTATAAAAGAGATGACCGAGGGAAAATATAGAAAACTAAAATAAAAGAATAGACAAGTAAGTTAGTTTAATAAAATAGTTAGAAAAAAGTATAAATCGTTAAAGATATGTTTTCAACTTTCCAAATAATAAAAAAGAATAATATGTGGGGCTATTATAAAATTTTTGTATGATTACTTTTAAAAAAAGTTGAAAACAAAGGTAATTGACATATATGTAATATAACTAGAAATATTGTTCGTACTTAAAAATATGTGTAGTACTTTAATAAAATTTTAAAAATAATTGTAAACTTATCTTTGTTCTCGTCGCTATCTTTGTAGCTCTTTTCTAGAAATTAGTTTCACTTTGAATCATGATGTTTTAAATTATTATATAACTATTTAACTAGTTTCAACTGTGTGGATTTCGTTAGTAACATTGGACTATTTGATATATAGATGGATCGACGATGGATATACACCGCGGATCGACGGCAGAAAGAGTTTATTGAAGGCGTGCATTATTTTTTGAATGTGGCCAATGCTAACAAGTATAAGGGTTTCCTGTGTAGTCCATGCAAAAAGTGCAGTAACCAAAAGGAGTATTCATCATCAAGAACTATTCATGCGCACTTGTTTGAGTCTGGATTCATGCCTGGATATAATTGTTGGACCTCGCACGGAGAGCTAGAGGTTACAATGGAAGAAGATGAAGTAGAAGACGAGAATATTTCAGATTGGGCTCATCAGTACGGTGGATTTGAAGATAATCCAGGAGAGGACTTTGTCTAGACAGTTTCCAGCCGATTTTATTCATGTTAACATATTCAGCAGATTTCCTATCGCTTTACGTTTAAATAAAAAGAAAAAAACCCATCAGTGTCTGCATGGAAGGCATGTCTTGGACCTAAAATCAACGTACATGACAGCCCCAGAAATTGTTCAAGTTGGTTTCAAGAACGTTGTTTAGATGGGTCATTATAGGATTGCAATCCCCAGTTGATCCCAACCTACCCAAAAAAGAAATATCTCCTGTTGCCACAAAGAAAAGAAGTCGTCAAGGGCTACTCCACTCTCCTTGTGTCGTGAGCCCGTGGTTTGATTAAATGCTGCGAGGGAGGGATGGATCCAGTGCCTAGTAGGTGTTCGGTTAAATGTCGTTGAGGGATGGATGGATTGGTTTTAGCATTAATATTCAAGCAAATAAGTGCAATGGTGAAGTGGAATTTTTTGCTCTATAAGGATATTTCGTGGCACTTACTTTGGTTGTCGGTTTTTCGCTTAGTGTCTCCTATTTATTATTGTATTGAGAAATCAAGAGCAATTTGGTAGAATGTTGGGTAGATCAGTACCATAAATTGCACAGATTTTAATGATCAGTAGTTCTTTCGAGCACTGCATTAAGATCCTCCGTCGCCCATGACGCCTCCACAAGTCACTGCACGTCATCCACGACCACACTAGCATCGAAACCCCTGTCACATTGAACCAAGCCAACGACGATCCCCCGTTGCCTACGGTGCATCCACGAGACACCACCCGTTGTCCATGACCACGTCACCTCCGATCCTCCGCTGCACACAGCCTGAATGAGAGACACGAATATCCAAGAAGACTAGCGTCACAGTGCCCAAGGCAACGTGAGTGGTCCTCTTGAAATTTCTCTCCTTTGCGTACTCAGGTCCATATGATAGGTTTGATCTCATTTTCTGAAAATATAGGTGTGATCTTGTACTCTGAAGTTGGGTTGTCGTTATTATGTTTACGTTGACACCGGGTATGATCGGCACCCAGTGTCACCCTACACTGTTCACCAACAGATAATACTATGTACCGTATTTTCATAAACACTCATCTGTAATAATTATTCATCACCAACATTCATCATGAAATCATTCTGCAATGAGGACTTTGTCTAGACAGTTTCCAGCCGATTTTATTCGTTTTAACGTATTCAGCAGATCTCCTACCGCTTTACGTTTTTTTAAAAAAAAGAAAAAAAAAACCTCAGTGTATGCTTGGAAGGCATGTCTTGGAAGGGCTACTCCACTCTCCTTGTCGTGAGCCCGTGGCTTCATGAAGGCCATCGCCCGCAAGGAAGAATCAAGAAATCATCTCATTACAACTTTCACGATCATCTCGTTACAACCATCAGTCCATGGAAAGGTTCTGAATTGCTGATGCCACTCGTTCCAAAGCCAGGGCTGTTTGCGTTGTCCCATTGGGATGTTCATCAACACTGAAATTACCAAAAATCATCTCCCAGGACTTTTGTGTGCTCCAATTGAAGGGAACTGAAAAATGATTGGGAACTGAAAAATATCATATATATTGTAGCCGAATTGAAGGGAACTGAAAAATCATCTGCCAAGACTTTTATGTGCTCTAACCATCATATATATGTTGTAGCCGAATTGAAGGGAACTGAAAAATGATTGGGAGGGGTTCATATATATAGCTGAGACAGTGAGACTAGAGGCGATCAACGATACAAGGATGAGAGAGTAATGACCCACCATGTACTATTAAATTGCACGATCGATGAAGTGATGAATGGTGCTAATATGTCAACATACTTTTCACTGAAAAATAATTATGGGTCTTGATCCCGCTAGGCACTAGCTATATATAGCTATGTACTAATTAACATGATGTTTGCTTTGGGTCATATAATGCTGTAATCAGATCGCCTCAGGTGACAATGCAGAATTCGGGCACCATCGCATAATTTTGTAGGCTTATAGTGGCGATTGTACATGCATCCCTGACTTAGCTTCCCTGTTTTCTTGGGTAATTGCAATCAGTGAACGTTATGATCCTGAACCTGTGCAATTTCGTAGCAACAAATTTTTGAGTTCATCAGTGCCATCCTCTGCATTCTCCTTACTTGATTTCAATTTGTAGACTATTTTGCTTCCTTGATTCCTTTTATTTTAATTTCTCTGAACATCTTGTGTTTTTCTAACCAAATTATGAAAGTAACCATTTGTTTGTGTCATATTGTAATGGAAAATTTTAAATCAAATCTAACCAAGATAATATTAAGCACTGCCAGAAAAAAAAATTCAGGTTGTTATTAGGAAATTTTACCGACTTTTATTATTAGCTCTTTTTAGGGTGTTACTGGCGTAGTATGCGCTATATTCGGCAGCCTTTGCTGCCTCTGGTGGTCTTCGCCCTCCTCATTTGTGTTACGTTTTCACCCCAGGTTCAGCCAAAGTACATACAACCTGCCTCCAATACTTTCCTACTTCTTGACAATAATATAAAACCAACCTTTAAATGGTACTGCAAATATTTCAGCTCAGATGATCGATACACTCATTCAATAACAACTTGATTCACAAAACCAACCTTCAATGAAGATCTTTATTGATGCATGCAACACAGTGCAAACGGAAACAACTGACAGCACGCAACTATACACTCCAGCAACCAAGCATCACTCATCACAACAGGAATGATAGGGAGGATTCCCATCATATTTATTTATTGCATAAAACACACATGAAGCTCAAACACGGAAAACTAATTTTGACAAGTTAGATCGGCTGCACATAGACACCAACTGCATTTATGTATTTCCCACTGCGCCCAAAAAAACCCACTACACTGGAGTTATTCTGCGCTGGGACACTGAAAGGGGTTCCCTCCTGTCGTCCAAATGGGCCATATGTTTGCTTATTGGTGATAAAATTAATTGATCTTATAACGGTGCCGCCTTCATATGGGCCAAACGTTCCAGAAACTTCCTTGAGAAACTCTGAACTGCCAAATTCAATCTACATAGAAAAGAAAAGGATAACTATTGTAAGTATTTTACAACCAAATATATATATTCTACTATTTTCGTGTTGGTTAAATAAAATTTGCAGCGGAAGTTCACTAACCATTATAGGATCTCCACCAGGACCACCCCATGGACCTGCCTTGTGCTTCTCTCCGGCTTGGTCAAGGTAAGTAAACGAGATTGAGTCAACAGACCAGCCGTGGTACAATGTGATGCTTTCGAGACGGTTTGGAGTTCCAGTGATGTCTTGAAATGTCCCTTCATTAGAAGAACCCCATGGCCCAATCTTGGTGACAAGGCACTGCATAGATAGGATGTCCATTCTACATCGATTATGATATGGTATCTCAAGTGCTTCATAACATATAACAAATCTCAATATATATTAATATTGTTCTTACCTGTGGCCCTTTTAAGAGAGGACAGAATCCATGGATAGTGAGCTCCATTATATTTCCTTCTTGTTTTTGTTGTTGCATTTTTTTCAAGATAACACCAGTTGCCATAGCAAACTGTCCTGTACCCCCAACAATAGCCCAGTCACCTTCTTCGACAATTAACCCCATCACCTGAAGAGTGGACCCCTTAAGCCTGTAGCACATATAAATAAGAGTAAGTTTTACAAAACTACTATTATTTGATCAAATTATCATAAAACTATATATTTAAGGCGTCGCATTAGAATGCAAAATTATAGTTTTAACACAAGACTTATAAAAAACAATAGATTTAATATTAGAGTTATCACAAGACTACAGATTTTACAGTTTAAGTTCATACTAATTCCGTTATGTTCAAAGTTATATATGTTGTAGTCTTGTACTTAACATGGTACAAAACATTTAGTTTTGTAATAGTTTTATTACTAAATCTGTAGTTTGGTGATCTTCTATCTTTAATTTGTAGCACTTGGATAAATTTGGTCCTAAATCTCTAGTTGTGTGATAGTTTCGTCAAAGTAGATGTAGTTGTGTGAAATTTACTCCATAAATAAATAAAGGGGCATTAAACAAATCTATCAACTAATACAGCATTACTACCACGTTGCAAATGATTGAGAAAAACATATGGTCATGTGTCTTCCAAAATACGTCTCCCAAGTTTACTTAGGCAGCGTTCGCTCCTCCAGCTTCAGAACTTGCATAGTGATTGAGGAAAACGGAGCGATCCATTAGCGCGTGATTAATTAAGTTTTAGCTAAATTTTTTTTCAAAATTGGATTAATTTGATTTTTTTAAGCAACTTTTGTATAGAAACTTTTTGCAAAATACACACCGTTTAGTAGTTTGAAAAGCGTGCGCGCAGAAAACGAGGGAGATGAGTTGGGAAAGGGGAGGAAAGAACGCTGCCTTAGTTTCGTTGTGATATTACAGGAGCTAGAGCGGTATCCAACCATTAGCACCGAAGTATGCATGCATATGCCCAGACATATATAATAATATATATATACTCCGTTATAAAATAGCAATGGTGGTAGTGAGTAGTGAAGATGTCACCCACCTTAAACTCCCCTAAATTCTAACATTTGGGACCACTGTTTATTTACTCCAAACAAAATTTGGTAACTAGTTAACCTCTAATTAACTATAAAGTTAAGCTCTAGATTAAATTCAAAATAAGTTTCCTCTTTCGCAATGTGCCAATGTGATGTTTCTTTTAAAAAAAGCATAATAGTGCACGTGAATTTTACTAATTTATGTGTACCTTTCATTCTCGAACACAAGGCTGAAGGAGTTGTGCCAGGCACCCGCATAAACGTGCAGGCCTTTTGCATGGGCAACAACCTTGGCGTCGCACCCGATTCCATCATATACTGGCCAGTTGTTGACGACGATAGAACCCAACCCGGTTTTTTTGTCATTGCTTGTGACCTCCGACTGGTTTGGTTTCGGACCAGCCGGCGTGTGGTGCAGGTAGAGTTTGCTGAAGTTGATCTGGTTGCCCTGAACAAGCATACCACAGGGGGTGAATTGCAGCTCGCTGGGAGCCATGGCTGAAATCGAGCTACTGCTGGCAGAGATTGGTTTAGTACTGTGGATGTAGCTGTGAGTGATGCGAGTAGTAGAAGCTGGCATGCATGAGGTATTTATAGATGGGTATATGCATGGATTCTTAATAGCTAGGATGTGGCTAGAGCTGCTGATCGATGAATCAAATGTGTGAATCACTCGGAAGAGTACATGTATCATTGTACGATCGTGTTCAGTCCCATGCTTGCATCACAACTAACGTGGCGCCATGCGGCATCCATTTTGGTTGCTAGTGCTGCTCATCGATCAAAAGGTGTGAACACAGTGGACCACGTGTGAATAGAATGGACTGCCCTGTAGTGACACGCAAGTGTGCAACTATCTGTGTACATTTGATCGTTTCCTGTCCCGTGCATCACGACTCTAGGTGTTTCTCTCGTTTCCAATCCGTTGCATCACGATCCTATGTGTTTCTCTCGTAGGGATGAAAATGGTCTGAAACTATATTATTTTTTTTATTGTTCTATGTAAATGGAAGCGATACTACTATTTCAAGAAACCTCTATACTTTTATAAGAAATCTAAATCACTATGCCAGGTCAACCCATCTGTAATGGCCTACCTATGACGGATCAAAATATCTCGTCACGATCGATAACACCTCCGAACGGTTAAAATAAATCTGGTGGTAGAAGGGGCTCAAGAAAATAACCCATCACAGGTAAGTACTCACCCGCGATGGATCTATATACACTACTGGAGAACCGATCTTTGGTCCGGTTCACCAAGACCGGAATAGTGATCTTTGGTCCGGTTCGAATAGGAACCGGGACTAAAAACCATCTCTAGTCCCGGTTAAAAAGTATATCGGGACGCGATGATCTTTAGTCCCGGTTGGTAATACGAACCGGGACTAAAGATCATCTTTAGTCCCGGTTCACACCTCCACTGACATTGTTAGACGCATGTCAGGGGGCCGGGGATCTTTAGTCCCGGTTGGTGCCACCAACCGGGACTAAAGATCCTCACATTAGTCCCGGTTGGTACCACCAACCGGGACTAATGATGATTTAGATCTTTAGTTCCGGTTGGTGTTACTAACCGGGACTAAAGTATTATATCTTTTTATACTTCTTCCTCCTCCTCCAGCCCGAGCCATTGCTGCCAAGAGGAGGAGGAAGAAGGGAGGTGCTGCCGAAATTTTTGATAAATTTGTTTTTGGTGATAATATACAAATCGGAGAGATCGAAAAGGTTAGCAAATCCATTTTCTAGTAATGTATGCTTAGCATATTACATTGATAGCTTTGTTTATATAAAATATTATCTTCAATAAGGTTTAAGCAAAGGAAAAGATGTGTAGGCAAAATTAGATTGATTTTGAAAGTAGAAAATTTGGATACATATGTTATATGTTATAAAAGAGATGACCGAGGGAAAATATAGAAAACTAAAATAAAAGAATAGACAAGTAAGTTAGTTTAATAAAATAGTTAGAAAAAAGTATAAATCGTTAAAGATATGTTTTCAACTTTCCAAATAATAAAAAAGAATAATATGTGGGGCTATTATAAAATTTTTGTATGATTACTTTTAAAAAAAAGTTGAAAACAAAGGTAATTGACATATATGTAATATAACTAGAAATATTGTTCGTACTTAAAAAAATATGTGTAGTACTTTAATAAAATTTTAAAAATAATTGTAAACTTATCTTCGTTCTCGTCGCCATCTTTGTAGCTCTTTTCTAGAAATTAGTTTCACTTTGAATCTGTGTGGATTTCGTTAGTAACATTGGACTATTTAATGTATAGATGGATCGACAATGGATATACACCGCGGATCGACGGCATAAA
This sequence comes from Oryza punctata, assembly GCA_000573905.2. Taxonomy (NCBI): domain Eukaryota; kingdom Viridiplantae; phylum Streptophyta; class Magnoliopsida; order Poales; family Poaceae; genus Oryza; species Oryza punctata. Next base: position 7,579,909 of record CM002499.2, on the reverse strand, counting down.
GAGTTTATTGAAGGCGTGCATTATTTTTTGAATGTGGCCAATGCTAACAAGTATAAGGGTTTCGTGTGTTGTCCATGCAAAAAGTGCAGTAACCAAAAGGAGTATTCATCATCAAGAACTATTCATGCGCACTTGTTTGAGTCTGGATTCATGCCTGGATATAATTGTTGGACCTCGCACGGAGAGCTAGAGGTTACAATGGAAGAAGATGAAGTAGAAGACGAGAATATTCCAGATTGGGCTCATCAATACGGTGGATTTGAAGATAATGCAGGAGGTGAGACGGACGGAGCTGCTGAAGATAACGATGCTGTAGATGATCTTGTTCAGATGTTGCGAGATGTAAAGGACGACTGCTAAAGTGAGAAGGAGGCCCAAAAATTGGACCGTATGTTAGCGGACCACAAAACTTCGTTGTACCCAGGTTGCGAACAGGGGCACAAAAAGTTGGGTACGACGCTAGAATTCTTGCAATGGAAGATCAAAAATGGTGTGAGTGACAAGGCATTTGGCGAGTTATTGAAACTCGTCAAGAAGATTCTTCTGGAGGAAAACGAATTGCCCGAAACAACGTACGAAGCTAAGAAGGTGGTATGCCCTCTAGGACTAGAAGTACATAAGATACACGCATGTCCGAACGATTGTATCCTCTATCGCGGTGAGGAGTACGAGAACCTAGAAGCATGCCCGGTTTGTAAAGCACTACGATACAAGATCAGAAGAGATGATCCAGGTGATATGGACGGACAACCTTCGAAGAAGAGGGTTACTACTAAGGTGATGTGGTATTTCCCTATAATACCAAGGCTCAGGGGTTTGTTCAGGAAAAAAGAGCATGCTAGCATGATGCGCTGGCACGCAGAAGAACGTCAACAAGATGGGATGCTGAGACATCCCGCCGACGGGTCGCAGTGGCGAAACATCGACAGAACATTTCCAGACTTTGGAGAAGATGCCCGAAACGTACGGTTCGGTTAAAGTACAGATGGCATGAATCCATTTGGAGAGATGAGCAGTGGCCATAGCACGTGGTCTGTGACCATGTGTATCTACAACCTCCCCCCGGCTATGCATGAAGCGAAAGTACATCATAATGCCAATTATCATTGAAGGCCAAAGCAACCTGGTAACGATATTGATGTGTACCTAAGACCATTGGTTGACGATCTGCTTCTGTTGTGGAACAAAGAAGGTGTCCCCGTGTGGGATGAGGACAAACAGGAGCATTTTAACCTACGAGCGTTGCTCTTCATGACCATTAACGATTGACCCGCACTTAGCAACCTATCCAGACAGTCAAACAAGGGGTACAAGGCTTGCACCCATTGTATGGATGAAACTGAAAATACGTATCTGAAGCACTGCAAGAAGGTTGTGTACATGGGGGCATCGTCGATTCCTTGTTGCAACCCATCCTGTACGGAAGAAAGGCAAGCATTTCGAACAGAACGCAGACCACCGTACTAAGCCTAAACATCCTAACGGAAAAACCGTATTTGCTATGGTGAAAGATCTGAAAGTAGTATATGGAAAGGGACCTGGCAGCCAACCAACCAATAGAGAGCGAAGATGGTCACGCGGCGATGTGGAAGTAGAAGTCTATTTTTTGGGAGTTACCCGGTTGGTAAGTCTTAGACGTCAAACACGCAATCGACGTGATGCACCCCAGTAAGAACCTTTGCGTCAACCTGTTGGGCTTCCTAGGTGTATATGGGAAGTCTAAAGATACACTTGAAGCACATAACGATCTCAAGCATATGCAACAATGCAAGGACCTTCACCCGGAACCGAAGGATCAAGGAAGTCATTATTTGAGCCCTGCAAGCTACACCCTGAGCAAGAAAGAGAAGGAAAATATGTTTGAATGCCTAGAGAGCATCAAGGTACCCTCTGGATACTGCTCGAATATAAAGAGAATAATAAGCGTGAAGGAGAAGAAGTTCACAAACCTAAAGTCTCATGACTGTCACATGTTGATGACACAACTGCTTCCTGTTATAATTCAAGATATCCTTCCTGATAATGTCCGGGGAACAGTAACAAAGCTATGTGCCTTCATGAATGCAATTTCGCAAAAGATCATCGATCCGGACAGTTTAACAGCCCTTCAAGATGACGTGGTCCAATGTCTTGTCAGCTTTGAGATGATCTTTCCACCGTCATTCTTCAATATAATGACGCATCTTCTATGTCACCTTGTGAAAGAGATCGGTATTCTCGGTCCTGTGTACCTACACAACATATTTTCATTCGAGAGGTACATGGGCGTTCTAAAGAAATACGTTCGTAACCGTTCCTGTCCGAAAGCAAGCATCGCGAAGGGTTATGGAACAGAGGAGGTCATTGAGTTATGCGTAGAACATAATTAAAGACCTTCGTCCAGTCGGTGTACCCGAATCAAGCTATGAGGGGAGACTACGGGGAAAGGGGACTCTTGGAAGGAAAGCAATAATGACTGTGGACAACGATTTATTCCGTAAAGCACATTTTACGGTTTTGCAATAATCTTCATTGGTGGCTCCTTACATCGAGGAGCACCTGGTAATTGTTCGCTCAAAAAACATCGGCAAGTCCAATGCATGGATTACACGCCATCACATTGATACTTTCCCCGCTTGACTTCTTGGGTACCGAAACCATTGACCGACAACTAGCCTTCTTGGCGAGGGGGCCTTCTTGCTCGATATCGATATTCCAAGGATATGAAATCAATGGGTATACATTTTACACAAGAGCCCAAGACAGAAAGAGCACAAACTAGAACTCTGCTATTCGTATCGACGCCATGAGATACGATGGTGCAACTAGCACGTATTACGGTGTCGTCGAGGACATATGGGAACTAGACTATGGACCCCTGAAGGTACCTCTGTTTCGATGCCAGTGGGTTAGGCTCACTGGTGGAGGTGTAACGATTGATGACAGTGGGATGACAACGATTGACCTAACCAAGGTTGGATACTCAGATGAACCATTCGTCCTAGCCAATGATGTAACACAAGTTTTCTACGTGAAGGACTTGTCTAGTAAACCAAATAGGGGTAAAGGACCCAATGAGCCGAAGCGCCACGTGGTTCTCCTAGGCAAAAGGAAAATCGTCGGAGTCGAGGATAAGACTGACGAAGATTACGATCAGTTCGACGGGCAACCTTCGTTCGCGGTGACAGTTGACTCGAGTACCCTCCTATCAAAGGAGGACACCCTTTACTCACGCAACGATCATACCGAAGGAACATTAGTGAGGAGAAAGTACGTGAGGAAAACAGTGACATAGGTTGTTGTACGGATGATGCAAACTATTTATAATGTATTGAAAGCCATGCAATGTTTTTTAAGATGTAATAGTAATTTTCAACTATTTAAATATGTCATGTGTTAATTATATGTGATTATCTATATTTAAATAGTACTTAAATTGGTCATATTTTAATTATATATCATTATTGAAATGTGCTAGAAGATGTAAACTATCTAAATAGGTCATATGTTAACTATATAGATATTTTTTAGATGTAATAGCAATTTTAAACTATTTAAATATATCATATGTTAATTATGTATCATTATTGAAATGTGCTGGAAGATTTAAACTATCTTAATAGGTCATATATTATTTATATATATATATTTAAGATGTAATAGCAATTTTAAACTATTTAAATATATCATATGTTAATTATATGTGATTATTTATATTTAAATAGTATTTAAATTGGTCATACTTTAATTATATATCATTATTGAAATGTGCTAGAAGATTTAAACTATCTAAATAGGTTATATGTTAATTAAATATATATAAGATGTAATAGCAATTTTAAACTATTTAAATATATCATATGTTAATTATATATGATTATCTATATGCAATAATAATTTTAAACATGTTAAATGTTTTAAACTTTAGTCCTGGTTGTTAACCATATCCGGGACAAATAATAATCTTGGAAACAGCGGGAAACTTTTATTATTCCCGGTTCGTGTAACAAATTGGGAATAAAGATAAGATCTTTAGTCCCGATTGGTTACACGAACCGGGATTAAATATCCCGGCTATAAATAGTCGGGCACATCGTTTTCTCCATCCACACTTAGACGTTTCACGCCGATCGCCGAACCCGTCGTCGTCTTCGCGTCTCCGCTGCCATCACCTCAGCCGCCATACGTCCTCCTCCCTCCTCTCTCTCTCCACGTCCCGCCGCCGCCATGCATGCTGGCGCAACACCGGGATGGCGCGGCCGCCACCCCGTGACGTCGCCAGCGCGCCACCCCGACGCCGCCGCCCGCGCCACCCCGCCAACATATGCATGGCAATGTGTTCTTTGTTTTTTTAATTCAAGAAAAGCATGTGGATGGAAAACCCTAATTTTGTCAAATAAAATTTTATAGTGATTTTTAATAAAATGTATATAGAAATATAGTGATTTTTAGAACATCGAACTAATTTTATCAAATAAAACAATGTAGACTTTTTGTAAATTTTATTAAAGTTAAGTAAGTTTGATAAAATGATAGAACAAACGACCGAACGAACGATAGAACGAACGACCGAACGAACGAGAACGATAGAACAATAGAACGAACGATCGAACGAACGATAGAACGATAGAACGAACGATCGAACGAACGATAGAACGATAGAACGAACGATCGAACGAACGATAGAATGATAGAACAAACGACCGAACGAACGATAGAACGAAAGACCGAACGAATGAACAGATGCGAATGAAAGAATGATAGAACGTGAACGATAGAACGAACGACCAAACGAACGATAGAACAAACGACCAAACAAATTAAGCATGGATGTGCATAGCTTTAGGAAAGTCAGTTTTTAGGGAGGTTAAAATGGAGGGTCTGATTGGCTAAAAGCAATCACTCATTCTTTCATGACTAAACACAATTAAACCGGTAATTTCTAAAATAAATATTGTCTTTACTCCTATGCATGGGCTGTCAAAACAAGATCTGTTTTGAAAATTATCCGTGTTCTACCATGAAAGAACGAGGTCTTGTTTTCACCCAATATCTTAGGTCACTTTCTCTCATTTACCGATGTATATAAAAACATTAAGTTATACAAGTATATTTATACTTGTGCTTCATATTTGTCTTGATCAAACTTATAAAGAATAACTAAAAAGTCAAAGCGTCTTGTAATTATTGTAGATGGCAGATCGCGATGAAGAACAGATCCTCAAGGACGAGATCGCAGAGGGCAGCAGCCAATATTGGGCTGATGAGGAGCAAGACGACCCCAACCAATACCAAAACGAGGAGGGAAACAAGAGCCCAAACCAAGATAAAAGTGAAAAGCAACCGACCGTTGGAGAGAAGAGGGCACGCGAACAACGAGGTGCCGCGAGAAGCTAGAGGGCAGGCGCATTATTAGTGATGTGGCCCCAGACGGTGAACCAGTAGCCCAGCCGGCATACTACGGAAGTACGTGGGACACAGTGGTTGGATCGTGAGGGATCACGTGCCCATTAGCACAGTCTACTAGTGTCAATCAAGGTCAGCCGAGGAAGACCAAAGTTATCTTCCAGATACGGAGAAAGAGATGCTGTGGACCACCATGCTCCAGATATTCATGGTCCCTGAGGCAGCTCAGCCAAGACTGAAAGAATGGATGATGAAGAAAATAGCTGAAAAGTTCCGGAAGTACAAGTCTGCTCTGTACAAGAATTACGTCCAGAAGGGTCTGACACCTGATTTTAACAAATTACCCAAGCTGAGGGATCATTGGGATGCGTTTGTCGCATACAAGACCTCCGAGCACGGGCAAGCTTAAATAGAAAAGAATAAAGCCAATGCCGCTAAGAAGCATTACCGTCACCGGCTAGGGTCAGGTGGCTATAAGAAGGCAATCCCCAAGTGGGATACACTGGAAGCCGCATTGATATAGAAGGGTATTGAGCCGGCCACAGCGAACTGGCCTGAACGTTCAAGAAATTGGTATTATGGTCATGGCGGAACACTCAATCCCACTGATGGCTCCCTTGTATTCGGCGATGCGATCCGCGAAGTAGCAAGCCGACTTACAGAAGCAGTGGAGGCATCTACTCAGGGAACATTCAAGCCTGATAGAGAGAAGGACGAGTTTACGCTCGCACTACAGAATCCCGAGCATCCAGGACGAACACGAGGAAAAGACGTGGTACCTTGGAAATATGGATTTCAAGAGGACAGCCACACTTACAAGAGTCGTATGAGGAGCAAGAGGGATACGGAGGTGAAATTGAGATATCTCGATGAGAGGGACACCCTTCAGGACTTAAGGATACAAGAGGAGGTTGAACGACGGGTGGACCAACACCTAGCGGAACGACAGATCCAGCAAACGGTGCAGTTGTCTGTCCCTCCTGTCATGGTTAGCCCCTCAGGCAATCGCAGCAGCTGTGCTTCTATGGGGCATGCAGGAGAACAGGGAATAGAAGGTGCAGCAGGGCCAGCTCACGACGACCCCTCGTACCCCGTAGATGACATCACGCGGCAGACACCTTGTGAGCTGCACAGCCTCTTCAAGAACATACCACTCAAGGTATCCTCGTAGTTTTATGATATATGTCTTGTAAATTGCAAACGGTTATGCATGCATCTGTTAATAACTAAGTAACATCGATTCTCGTGAAGGTGGCATTGGGAATGGCCATACCAGTGGACCCTTCAGGGACTTACCATTACAGACCGATTCCACCTGGGTACACCAAGGTCGAAGTTGAACTGGTGGAACGAGGGTTCGAGGATCTCAAGCTGGACATCTCCGGAGGAGACGGGGAGATGAAACTAGGAGATACAGCCCATGCCATTGTACTATGGTGCAAGTGGTACATCGTGTTTCCCAGACAAGCAGCGGCGTCATCTCCTCCGTCTCCTCCGCCTGCACCCTCTCCTCCGCCTGCACCATCTCCTCCACCTCCGCCTCCTACGCCTGCAACCTCTCCTCCGCCTGCACCATCTCCTTCGCCTACACCGGCTCCTCCACCTCCGCCTCCTCCGCTTGCACCGTCATCGTCAGCTCCGCCTTCACGAGCTACAAAGTCATGCCCACTTCGTCTAGCACCGTCAATGTCCGCAGAACAAACGAAGAAGCCATGACTTGACGAGCCAAAACTCCCCGCTCTCAAGAAAAGGGCGTACGACCACACTCCCGAGGAGACTGATGAGATCGTACGAGCGGAAGTGAAGGCGTTCTTCAAGCCACGCAACCCTGAAAAGAAGACTCCCATAGATCTGGCTGCTAAGAAGTTTTTCCAGAAGATGAGCGAACCGGTCAAGAGGGCTTTACTTTCGGATTATGACCGGTCGATGACGAAGTCAGCTAGGAAGCAAAGAGTAAGGACCAAAGAAGTGCATCAGCTCGGAAAGCAACCGAAACAATTAGTTGAGCCATTGCTACCACCCGGTGAGGCGGAACTAAGGCAATGGATGAAAGAGATGGGTCTGAACAGGGCGCAACTGGTGGGAAATGCACCAAAAACCATAGCGACCGAAGCCGATTTAAAATATAAATTTAAACTCGCTGAACCACTTGTCAAGCCTGTTCAGGTGAACACCCTCTCCACACAAATGTACCGCGTTCATCAATGGTACATGGAACGTTCATCGAAAGGCAGAATGATGGTTGGAGCGAGGATAAGGAACTCAGATTACTATCAAGGAGATGATGTCCTGTGGATCAACTTCGAGGATGTATTTGATGTATACCAACTAGATGCCCTCGACGTCTCCATGCTCAGCTGCTGGGTTTTGTAAGTATTGTTTTACGCAAAATTAATTTTATTCCTTAGCTCCTTGTCTGTACCGTTCAATGGTTAAACTGTGCGGATAATTGATGCAAATATCTTTATCCTTTGTAGAATGGAGATTCAATCTTGCTGTAAACAGGGGATTTACAATATTGGATTCATGGACCTCTGCACAGTCAATGTCGAAATGGTAAGGGACTTTGAATAGGCTACAGAGGACAATATTGTTCATTTCCTGGTGCAGCAGCATTATAAGACCTACATACTATTGCCCTATAACACAGCGTGAGTTTGAACTGTCCTTCTAATTCGTACCAACTTCTTCCTCATACTCATAGCGTGACATATGTACTATCTCACGCAATTTGCAGATTCCACTGGGTCCTTCTCCTCTTCGACCTTTCACTTTTGCACAGTCCATGCCTATGACTCACTGGATAAACCGGAGTCTACTTTCAACAAGATTTTTGAAGTGATAGATAGGTAATGACATCTATTCAACTGACAGTAATTATGAACACTGCTAATGCATCTATACAGATCTATAATATTTAATCGTAGCTTCCAACTGTACACAGGGCATGGGCAAGTACGGCCACGTTGGCCGCAGGATTTGGAAAGAAAAACTTGGTAGGCATACTCCAAAAACATATTTTCCGATGAGTACATACTCCAAAAACATATTGAATCGTTAATTTGTTCTAGAAAAAACTAATACATTAAATCTCTCGTCATTTCTCAAGTGTGCAAAACAGGAGCAGGGGAATAACTTGTGCGGCTACTACGTCTGCGAATATATTCACTGCATTGTACACCAAATCAACAGTGACAAGGATCTGGAAGTACGTAAAAATCCTTCATACATTATCCCATTGATTTCTTATTGACTTCGTAGACTTATATCTCAATTTTTTCAAATGATAGATTATTTACATGAGGGAAAAACTACCCAACGCAGAATTTATAAAGACTGTTCAAGAACAATTGATGGGATTTATCAATGAAAAAATAATTGATCCCGTGGGAGAATTCCACTACGATGGAAGGCCTACTGATCGTGATCCCCATGTATAACTTGTCTTAAGTTTCTTTGTAATATACAATGAAATTAGAATTAACGAAGGATTGTTACAAATGTATATATTTAGATGTGTGTACATGTGTGTCAGTACATTTCGACGATATGAGTATATATTTACTTGAGTGCATATATTTAAGGAACATATATATGTGATAGATATGTATTTATCACATATTATATATGTGCAATATAATATAGATTATATATAGATATATCATATACACGTATTTATACATATATATATGCATAATATATAAACTAGCAACTAGCAATTAGCAGCTAGAAGAACCAGCAACCTTTAAAAAAAAGAAAAAATATCTTTCGTCCCGCTTGGTAACACTAACCGGGACTAAAGATGGTAGCACCCGCCACGTGGCTCTACCATCTTTAGTCCCGGTTGATGTTACCAACCGGGACTAAACATGACTTTTTAGTCCCGGTTATTTCACCCGGGACTAAAGATTGGTATCTTTAGTCCCGGATTCGTGGTCCCGGTTGCATAACCGGGACTACAGGGGGTTACGAACCGGGGTTAAAAACCCCTCCTCCACCAATGATATGTACGACACATAACATCTTTGACGTGTCCACGTATAGACCCGTCACTGATGACCTCTTACCAGTGATGGGTTTTAAGTTTGCACCATCACAGGTGAGATATCTCACCTCAAACGTGTTCAATTTTTATACCGTCAGTGGTGACTTAAAAAAAAGAAACCCCCACCCCACCTAGGAGCCCACCGCCAACCAGTCCGCCCCTTCTCCTCCCCTCCTCCACCCCAACTCCCTCCCCATCTCCTCCACTCTCTCTTCTCCCTTCTCTCTTCCTCCTCTCTTCTCACTTCCTCCACCAGCTCGCCGACCGCCAGCCGTTGACCCTCCCCCCTGACTACCGGCTGCCACGGCCTCCTTCCCACGATCGCTGGGCCTCTAGGAGCTCGGGGCCGCCACCTCCTTCCCACGATCTGCATGCCCCCAAGCTCTAGTGGATGCCTCCTTCACCCCCTATCCCGAGGTCGCCGGTCGCCGTCTCTCCGCCACCTCGAGCTCCTTGGTGCTAGATTTGGTCTCATGGTTGTTGGAGACCACTAGATCTGGACGGCCCCATTCTCCGGTCACCTCCTCCTTCTCCGTCTGCCCCAAGGTCACTGGCAGCCGCCTCCTCCAGATCCGCTCGAGCGATGATGACCGCAGAAGCACCATCGGCATCGAGCTTGGCAATAACGGCTTTATGATTTCATCATCAATGGCAAGTCTCTGTTTTATTCTCATGAATTTTGTGATGTGTTTCATATTGATTTCTTGATGCACAAATGTGTGTTTGGATTTGAATGTGTGTTTGGAGGTCGAGCGCGGAGGCGAAGGTGGAGGCGGTGGGATATTGGGAGCGGACCTCGGCATCGGAGGCAAATCCAACCTATCCGAGGTCAAGGGTCACCGGATCTGACCACCCTTGACCTTGCGGCGGTCAGATCCGGTGGGGGCAGATGGTGACGCTTGGGAGGTGGAGGTGGATGCGATAGCGGTTCTCAGGAGGTCTCTCTCGCCTCCTTTGCTAGATTAATCTTTTGTGATGTTTCGGTTTGATCGTTTATTCTGTCCTCCATTAATTTTATGATGCCCAGATTGTTTGATTTTGTGATGTGCTTAGAACTATTGCTAGTGCAAGTTAATTTACATGTAAACATATTCTATGATGCATTCTTTCATCCTTTATGTGTGAATTTGTGAGATTAATGCAACCACAACTAGCAAAAGAACAACCGGTAACCAGCACCATTGATGGGCCGCATTTTGCTACCCGTCACAGGTAACTCACCTGTGACGGGTTGCGATGAGACCAGTCAAAGGGGGTTAACATTACCTGTGATGGGTTGTAATTTGTAATCTGTCAGAGGTGATCCATACAAGTGACGGGCATTTACCCGTCAAAGATGAGTTTAATCATTAGTGAACACTAATCTCTGACCAGGGCCAAACACGTGAAAGGTCAGGGTTAGAGCCCGTCACAGGTGACCTGATCCGGCGTAGTGAATGAACACCCGCTTGTATAAATTACATAGACAATGACCTGGTTAAGACCCGCCTACGAAAATCAATTTCCACCCATGGATGTACTAAGAGGCTTTTTTTACATGCATTGTTGTGAGGGCCCAAAATAGGATCTCCTATATAAAAGTGCTAGTCCAAGATCAAGCTAGCACACACAGATATAAAAATAATATCAAGACCAATATCATGAAGGAAACCTAACATTTATTAATAAAATGATTGTGATAAGTATTATGGCTAGCATTTACATTTATTCTGCCACAAAGAGTCTAAGGAAATAATAAAGTAGCAGCGCAAATAAGATAAACACGTAGAAGCTCCATGTAACTTGCCACAGGAAGTCAACTGGGATACACGGCATGTTCCTCGTCTTCAGTAGCAAATTCCTCAGGAAGCAACAGAGAGATACAGCCTAGACTTGGGGCGATTGCAAGGTAAGTAGATGGAATTCTGAGCAAGTACACGAAAATATGCATATGCACGACTGGCAAAGAAGGCAATGGCTATTTTACATAACAGAACAATTTGTAGTTATAAACAATTTATATATCAGAGGGTTAAAACAATAATTATAAATAACAGGTGTTACCAACCAACCATGCACATAAGATTTATCCACACAGGAGCACATGGCGATATTCATTAGCTTGCACACAGTTCATACCCCTGATGACAGCTCACCGAGCATGTCCATGATCATGAACACGGCTATTCGAATAGATTAATTTCACACTCTACCAATGTTGTATAGCTTGACCCACAAGATACATCATCCTTTTAACGGTCATGCACAACTGTTATACTTCAGGGTAATTGCAGCCAAGGAGTTTGTAACAATGCCTTTTAGAAACTCCACCCCAACACTGTGGTTTGCCCCATGAGACACCTTTTCCCTCACATTGACAAGAAAGCACACATGGCAAACCATAACACCTATGATCTAGCTAGCCACCTGAGCCGGCAGTGCCAAGACCAGGAATCCTACTGGGCCAGGTTCGTCCCATGAGAATATGTGGTTCGACGTTTCTTCTGTTCTTTTGGAGCTAGCTATTGGATCAGTTTAACAGCAACATCACCAAATGCTTCAGATAAACAGCTGATGCTCGCACCTACTCTCCATCCAAAATAAAAAATTAAAAATCAACTTCTGACAATAAACCGAGATAAAGGATATCCCTAGATTCATGATTAGAAATTTTCTTTTTTGTGGAATAGAGGGAATACGAGGGAACGGGTGGCACTAGTGATGATTTGTGAACAATGTCAGAATGTGCAGCATATGCTTGGAGGGTAGCTAATGACCTTGAGAGGAAACCCAGCTGTTAATTGTGGTTGGGCTTGTAGCTCTACTGCGGTCTATACGGAAAGCTAGGAACAAAGCTTGCTTAAAAAATGAATGGCTTTCCAATCCTACTGAAATCGTTCATAACACAAGTTTTTAATTTCTTCCAATCCTACTGAAATCTTTTATAACACAATACAGAATTAATGTCAAGCTACTAGAAAGCTTTGTAAAAGATACAGAGGATAATATCTTAAAATTCCTGATGCAACAACATTACAAGACCTATATACTATTATCTTACAACACAAGGTGTGTTTTTACCGCCTATAGTACCAATTTCCTTCTCCTGCTTATATCATGACATGTAAATTATGTCACGCAATTTGCAGCAACCACTGGGTCCTTTTTGTCATAGACCTTCCCGCAAGTAAGATCCATGTCTGCGATTCCATGAGGACACCCAAGGAAACATTTGCCCACATTTTTGTCGTGCTTAACAGGTATTGCCATCCATTCCACTGTCATTACGATTGCTGCTATCGATACTATTGTTGATGCACAAAACACACACTGGCCTGAGGGATTTGCTTTACTCTAGTGCGGATCCAAAAGCTTACCTTCGGGTTCTAGGGCATGCCAGTTGATTTGATCCTACAATCAACAAGATTAAACATGGAAATATTATTAATAAACGATAGCCGATCGGCTAGAGAGCCGATGTTGTATAGTGTTGCAGCCTAGCCGATGCAGGACAAGTGAATCGGCTTTGAACTAAATTTTGTAAACATAAGTAAACCCTAAACTTGATCCATCGGCTATAAAGATCAACATTATATAATTTATGAATCAATATTACTTTAGAAATCAGTAATTCGGATAGATCAGACTTAACGGAGACAGTATAAATTACCTTGATCCAAAATAACATGAAATAAATATTACATATGTTCATGTCATAGCCGATGTCCAAATTTAAGCATCTATCGGCTATAGCTCCAATACTACCTTATACTAGGATATCATCTTATAATAAATATGTTAAACTAATATCAATCAAATTGATAATAAGCTTAGTATATTTAAATAGTTGAGATCCTGATATAAGGGGCAGATACAATATGTTAAACAAGATATAAATCTGAGATAAAACAATTGTAAGAGGTATGATCGGCTGAAACTCCGATTCTATCCTTATTAACAATCATGAAGCAGGCTAGAGATCATGTAACCAAATTTGCCAATATCGGCTATACCGTCCAGCCGTATTGAACTCGGTATCCGTCGATATAGGCTTCCAACTGATGCATACTCTGTTTTCGAGATCTCCGCATATCTTCAAATCCGCATCGGATTGGATCTTGACTCCGATTCATATGCTTGCCAAATTTCATCGTCAACACATGCCCCCCAGTTCCGAAGTATTATATAGTGCAATAGAATTATCTTTTCGTCCCCGCAAATGTGGGTAAAGGGTTCCTTCGGTTTCCTCATGGAGTCGTAGAAATGGATCTTGCTTGCGGGAAGGTCTCTGACAAAAAGGACCCAGTGGTTGCTGCAAATTACGTGAGATGATTTACACGTCATGGTATGAACAGCATAAGGAAATTGGTACTATAGTATATAGGTCTTGTAATGTTGTTGTAAGATAATAGTATATAGGTCTTGTAATGTTGTTGCATCAGGAAATTTAAGGTTTTCTTCTCTGTATCTTTTACAAAGCTTCCAATAGCTCGACATTAATTCTGTATGGGTCCCTGAAACCAACCTTGTAAGATCCTTGCCTACAGCATCGTTAAATCTCCATTCTACAGAGGAAAAAAAGATGTCATCAGGTATCCTAACACAGTAGAAATTGTAAGGAGCCTACAACGAGCTAAGTAATGAAAGAAAATTTAATGACACTTACAAAACCCATATGCTCATAAAGCGATGTGCATGGAGTCTAGGTGGTATATAAGGAAGGCGACCTCGAACTTGACCCACATAGTCTCTTCTCCGTTCAAGTAATCGGCATGTTTTCTCCTCACACCGAACATATCTCTGGCTTTGGCTATTTTTTCCATGTACAATTGATGGAAGCGGTACATCTGTGTGGAGAGGCTATTCACTTTCTCAGGCTTGACTAGTGGTTCGCCCAAGGTAAATTCGTATGCGAGATCTGCCACTTTCGCTGTGTCGATAGGCTTTAGGCCCAATAGTTACTCCTTAGTCAGATTTGCATCTTTGAGAAATCCTTCAATATTAATTTTGGGCTCAGTTGACATCGGCTCAATGTCTTGCTTTCCGTGTTGACTGAGCTGAGGGGCTTCTTTTTTCTTCCCTTTGAATACTTAAAAGACTTGATCATTGATCGTTCGTAGTAAGATGAAAAGGTCTTTTTGGTCCGTTCCCTTTGGAATCTTCTTATGTGCACTCCGCGGCTTGAAGTGGTGTTGCACTTCTTTTCTCATGACCACGTCAGTCCTATCATACGCTCTTTTCTTGAGAGCAGCTTCTTTTGGCTCGCCAAGTCTTGGCTTCTTCGTTTGTTGTATGGACTTTGACAGCGCAATACGAGGTGAGCAAGACTTTCTGGTACTTGCAACTAGTTGCGGTGTTGAAGTTGGAGGAGATGGTGCAGACGGTGGAGACCTCGGGGGAGTCGATGCCTGCAGAGCAGTCGGTGCCCGCGGAGGAGACGGTGCAGGCCTAGTTGATGTAGGAATGGACGGTGCTGCTCATCTGGGAAACACAATGTAGCGTTTGCACCAGAGTACAATGGTGTGAGCTGTGTCTTCTACTTTTGCTCCCCATCTCCTCCGAGGATGTCCAACTCGAGATCCTCGAAGTCGGGGACCACCCGCTCAACTTCGACCCTTTAGTACCGAGGTGGAATCGGCCTACAATGGTACGTCTTGTTCTACTGCACTGGTATGGCCATGCCATCCGCCACCTTCATGAGAATCGAGGTTATTAGTACTTAACATATGGAACAATTTTTGCAATGTAACGAGAAATATATCATAGAACTACGAACAAACCTTAATTGATATGTTCCTGAAGGGAACATGTAGCTCACACGATGTCCGTTGCATGATTTCATCCACGGGGCTTGGTCGTTCCTCGACATTAAGCCCTCCTGCAGCTTCCATGCTCTGAGGATCTCCTACTTGCCCTATAGAAGCGCAACTGCTTTCTTTCCCTGAGGGGCTCACCATGACAGGAGGAACAGACGGCTAGCGTGACTGACTTAAGCATTCATCTACCCGTCATTCAACCTCCTCTTGCATCCGTGCGTGGTATGTCTCGACCTTTAGTTTGAGATCTGTGAACTTCGCCTCTTGAGCTCTTTTGTTTCTCATGCGACTCCAGTACGTGTGGATGTCCTCTTCAAACCCATGCTTTGAAGCAATCACTCCTTTTCCACGTGTTCGTCTTGGGTGCTCAGTATTCTCTAGTGCGAGCGTTAACTCGTCCATCTCTCTGTCGGGCTTGAATGTTTCCTCAGTAGAGGCCTCTAGGTCCTCAATGAGACGGTATGTTGCTTGGTGTATGTC
Source organism: Oryza punctata (assembly GCA_000573905.2). Classification (NCBI taxonomy): domain Eukaryota; kingdom Viridiplantae; phylum Streptophyta; class Magnoliopsida; order Poales; family Poaceae; genus Oryza; species Oryza punctata. The sequence continues at coordinate 7,564,204 of CM002499.2, read as the reverse complement.
TTCGCTGAAGATTAGGGAGCCATCACCGACATTCAGTGTTCCCCCATGAGCATAGTACCAATTTTTGGATCGTTAAGGCCAATCAGCTGTGGCGGGAACGATACCTCTTTCTTCTAATGTAGCTTCCATGCTCTGTCACTTGTGTACTGCCTTCTTGTAGCCGCCCGACCCTAGCCGGTGAATGTATTTCTTCTCTACGGCATTGGCTTTGTTCTTGAATATCTTCGCTTGCCCTGCCTCTCATGTCTTGCAGGCGACAAATGCATCCCAATGATCCTTTAGTTTGGGGAATTTGTCGAAGTCCGGTGTCAGACCCTTCACTACATATTTGTTATACAGTTCTTTCTTCTAGCTCTGGAATTATTCAGCCATCTTCTTTAGAGTCCATTCCTTTACTTTGGCCTGTTCTGCCTCAGGGACTGTGAAGGTCTCGAGGATGGTGGTCCACAACATGTCTTTCTCTGAATTAGGGAGATAAGTTTGTTCCTCGTCCCCACGTGACCTTGTTTGGTGCCAGTTTACTGTACTGATGGCACGTGATCCCTGTGCCAGTTTACTGTACTGATGACACGTGATCCCTCACGCACCAACCGCTTTGTGACACAAACTTTCTTGCAGCATCAGCAGGGGCTATATGTCGGCTGTCTGGACTCACTTCGGTGATAAAATGCCTCAACTCCACCTTCCTCGTGGCACCTCATTGTCTACGTGCCCTCTTATCACCAACACTCGGTTGTCTGTCACACTGGCCCTCCTCGGTCCCTTCCTGGTGTTCCTCCACGTTTCACTCATCGTTCAAGTACTGATTGGTGTCCTCGTTACCCTCCTCATCCGCCCAATATTGGCTGCTGCCCTCTGCGATCGTGTCTAGGAGGATTTGCTCATCATCGCGATCTACCATCTGTATAATACCATTAAATAAGACCATTCATTGGTCCTAAGCCTAAATTCAGAACATCTGCATATACATCGTTAAATGAGAGATAGTCTAAATTCAGAACATCTGCATATACATCGTTAAATGAGAGATAGTGACTCAAGATATTGGGTAAAAATAACACCTCGTTCGCTCGGTCATGCGCTCGCTAGTTCGCGGTCGTTCATTCGCTAGTCCGCTAACTCGTTCGTTTGGTTGTTCTTTAAGTCGTTTGGTCGTTCGTTCGCTAATTCGCTAAGTCGTTTGCTAAGTCATTCTCTAGGTCGTTCGTTCGCGAGTTCGCTAAGTCGTTCGTTCGGTGGTTCACTAATTTGTTCATTCACTAGTTCGCAAAGTCGTTCGCTAAGTCGTTCGTTCGGCCGTTCGCTATGTAGTTCGTTCGGTCATTCATTCGCTAAGTCGTGCATTCGAACGTTCATTCGTTCGGTCGCTCGTTCGGTCGGTCCCTCGTTCGCTCAATTCAGTCGTTAGGTTGGATGATCGCTCTCATTTGGCAGTGGTGACGTGGGACTATGATGGTTGTGGCGCGGCGCTGGTGGTGGCGGTGGCGGTGGTGGTGGCATTAGCGGCGGCGGTGCTGGCTACGGTGGTGGTGGCGACGGCCTTTGGTGGCGGCGGCAGTGGAAGTGGAGGTGGTAGTACCCCGAGTTGGAGTGGGAAATATGTGGAGGGGGTAGGGGTGAGATGGCCGGCGGGGGCTGTCCTACCTTGAAGAAGCACACGCACGACGACGGTGGTCATGACGGCGGCGGGGCGGTGACGGAGGCTGCGGCCGGTGGTCACGGCGGCGACAACGTGCGGCGGTGGTGACAACGTGCGGCGGCGGCGATGATGTAAGGCCGCGGCGATGATGTGCGGCGGCAGCGGGAGATCGATGGAGCTAGTGCGCACGGCATGAGAGCGAAAAAATTACAAGTGTGGGAGTCGGATCGGAGAAGGCGATGCGCCTCCTGTATATATATATATAGAAAATCTTTACCCGAGTTGGTGGCTACAACCGGGACTAAAGATATGTTTAGTACCGGTTGTGTCCACCAACCGGGAATAAAGATGGGATCTTTACTCCCGGTTGTAGCCACCACCCGGGATTAAAGATATTTCCCGCTATTTCCAAATTTATTTTTAGTCCGGCTTGTGATAACAATCAGGCCTAAAAATTCATTAAACCACACCCGATTAAATACATTTAAGATGAAATAAAATCACAAAAATAATGAGAAAACATTTATAATAGTTACAAATTGTTATAAAATTCTAAAAGTCATATATAATTAACCCATAACCATTTAAATGCATTTTAAGATGAAATAAAATCCGAAAAATAATTAGAACACATTTAAAATAGTTAAAAATTGTTATTAAATTCTAAAAGTCATATATAATTAACCCATGACCGATTAAATGCATTAAATAAGAAATAAAATCATAGAAATAACTGAAACAGAAGAACCTTAAATACATTAACCCCATCTTTATATCGTCCATACATGCAACAACCTTGGTCAAATATAAATCAATTGAAACAATGGACCTTCAATACATTAAAAATAATTTACATTGTGATAGTTGACCTCACGTACTTTCTCCTAACGAATGTTCATTTGTTATAATCGTTGTGTGAATAAGGGGTGTCCTCATTTGATACGAGTATGCTCGGGTCAACCGTCACTGCGAACGGAGGTTGCCCGTCAAACTGATCGTAATCTTCGTCAGTCTTACCCTCCACTCCGACGATTTTCCTTTTGCTTGGGAGAACCACGTGGCGCTTTGGCTCATCGGGCCCTTTCACCTTCTTTGGTTTGCTAGCCATGTCCTTAATGTAGAAAACTTGTGTTACATCATTGGCTAGGACGAATGGTTCGTCTGAGTATTCAACCTTGTTAAGGTCAACTGTTGTCATCCCACAGTCATCAACTGTTACGCCTCCACAAGTTAGCCTAACCCATTGGCACCGAAACAGAGGGACCTTCAAAGGTCCATAATAGAATTCCCATATCTTGTCGATGGCGCCATAGTATGTGCTAGTTGTCCCATCATATCTTGTCGATGGCGCCATAGTATGTGCTAGTTGTCCCATCGTATCTCGTGGCATCGATACGAAGAGCACTGTTCTGGTTCATGCTCTTCTTGTCTTGGGCTCTTGTGTAAAATGTATACCCTTTGATCTCTTATCCTTGGAATATCGAGATCGAGCAAGATGGTCCCCTCGCCAAGAAGGCTAGTTCTTGGTCAATCGTCTCGTTACCCATGAGATGTTGTCCCAACCAAGCAGGAAAAATATAAATGTGATGGTGTGTAATCCAGGCATCGGACTTACCGATGTTTCTGGAGCAAACAACTGCCAAGTGCTCCTCGATGTAAGGAGCCACCAACGAAGATTGTTGCAACACCGTAAATTGTGTTTTACGGAATGAATTGTTATCTACAGTTATAATTGTTTTCCTTCCAATAGTCCCCTTTCCCCATAGCCTCCCCTCATGGCTTGATTCGGGGACCCCGATTGGATGAAGGTCTTCAATAAATTCTACGCAGAACTCAATGACCTCCTCTGTTCCATACCCCTTAGCGATGCTTGCTTCTGAAAGAGAACGGTTATGGACATACTTCTTTAAAACGCCCATGTACCTCTCAAAAGGGAACATATTGTGTAGGACACATGACCGAGAATACCGATCTCTTCGACAAGGTAACATAGTAGATGCGTCATTATATTGAAGAACGATGGTGGAAAGATCATATCAAAGCTTACAAGACACTGCACCACGTCATTTTGAAGGACTATTAATCTGTCTCGATCGATGATCTTCTACGAAATTGCATTGAGGAAAGCATGTAGTTTTGTTATTGTTGTTCGGACATTATTAGGAAGGATACCTCGAATTATAACAGGAAGTAGTTGTGTCATCAACACATTGTAGTCCTGAGACTTTAGGTTTGTCAACTTCTTCTCTTGATGAGTAGCCAGAAGCTACCTTGATGCTCTCCAAGCATTTTAACATACTTTCCTTCTCTGCCATGCTCAGAGTGTAGCTGACTGGACTCAAATAATGGTTTCCTTTCTCCTTCGGTTCCGGATGAAGGCAACTGCGTTGATTCAGATGCTTTAGATCATTACGTGCTTCAAGTGTATCTTTCGACTTCCCATATACACCAAGGAAGCCTAGCAGGTTGACGCAAAGGTTCTTAATTAGGTGCATCATGTCGATTGCGTGTCGGACGTCTAAGACTTCCCAATATGGTAACTCCCAAAAAATAGACTTCTTCTTCCACATCGCCGCGTGCCCATCTTCACTCACTATAGGTTGGCTTCCAGATCTCTTTCCAAATACTACTTTCAGATCTTTCATAAATGCAAACACGGTTTTCTCGTTATGATGTTTAGGCTTCAGACGGTGATCTGCCTTCTGTTCAAAATGTTTGCCTTTCTTTCCGACAGGGTCACTTGCAACAAGAAATCAACAATGGACCATGTAAACAACCTTCCTACAATGCTTCAAGTATATATTGTCAGTATCATCCATACTGTGGGTGCAAGCCTTATATTCCTTGTTTGATTGTCCGGATAGGTTGCTCAGGGCAGGCCAATCGTTAATGGTTATGAACAGCCGCACTCGTAGGTTAAACAACTCATGTTTGTCCGGATTGGTTTAGATCATCAACCAATGGTCTTAGGTACAAATCAATGTTGTTACCAGGATGATTTTGGCCTTGAATGATAATTGGCATCATGATGTATTTCCGCTTCTTGCATAACCAAGGGGGGAGGTTTTAGATACACATGGTCACAGGCCAAGTGCTATGACCGCTTCTCATCACTCACATCATAACCTTACGTTCCGTGCATCCTCTCCGAAGTCTTGAAATGTTATGTCGATGTTTCGCCACTGCGACCCATCGGCGGGGTGTCTCACCATCCCATCTTGTTCACGTTCTTCTGCGTGCCAGCGCATCATTCCTACATGCACTTTGTTCCTGAACAAACGCGTCAGCCGTGGTATTATAAGGAAATATCACATCACCTTAACAGGAACTCTCTTCTTCGAAGGTTGTCCGTCAACATCACCTGGGTCATCTCGCCTAATCTTTTATTGTAGTGCCTTCCAAACCGGGCATGCTTCTAGGTTCTCGTACTCCTCACCGCGATAGAGGATACAATCATTCCAACCTAGAGGGCAGACGGGCGATTCGTTTCCCTCCGGAAGAATATTCTTTATGAGTTTCAATAACTCGCCAAATGCCTTGTCACTCACACCATTTTTTGCCTTCCATAGCAAGAATTCCAGCGTGGAACCCAACTTTTTGTGCCCCTATTCGCAACCTGGGTACAAGGACGTTTTGTGGTTCACTAACATACGCTCTAAATTTTGGACCTCCTCTTTACTTTTGCAGTCCTTCTTTACGCGCACAACATCTGACCAAGATCATCCGCACCATCGTTATCTTCAATAGCCCTGTCCGCCTCGCCTGTTGTATTTTCTTCAAATCCACCGTATTGAGCCCAGTCCGAAGTGTTGGCATCTTATTCTTCATTGTCTTCCATTGCAACCCCTAACTCTCCGTGCGTGGTCCAACAATTATAGCTAGGCATGAATCCCGACTCAAACAAGTGGGCATGAAGAGTTCTAGATGTAGAATACTCCTTTTGGTTTTTGCACTTTTTGCATGGACAACATATAAAACCCTTATGCTTGTTGGCATTGACCATACTCAAAAAATGATGCACATCATCAATAAACTCATTTGACCATCGGTCCGCGGTGTACATTCATTTCCGATCCATTTACATGTAATAAACAAATGTAAAGGAAGTCCACGAAAGTGAAACTAATTAAATAATCATATATAATTTCAAATATCGTAATTAAACTGACACATTTTTAATGATTCTTTCTTATTTCTAAACATTTTATTGGGTTTTAAATGGTCTTAACGGGAGTAGTGGTTAATTATATATAAACCCTATCATTTTAAAAAAATTGTAAATATATTTCTCCATGGTTAATTATATGGTTTATCCTTATTTTAATTATATTAAGAATTTGTTTAAATTTATAATCATATTTTTAATTTATTCTACTTATTCATAACTATTTTAATGATGTTTAAATGGACTTAGTTTCTATTCTTTTGTCCTCATTATCTATATTTCTCCTTCTTGGACATTTTTTAACTTTTTTATCCAAACGTTTCTAATATTATTCCCTACATCAATTTTCTCTCTTAACTCTTTTCCATATACCGATTTCGTAGATAATGACGTATAGAAATATAGATAAAAATATAATATGTTAACTATGCATCAATAGAGCATGAAGTTGCTAACCTTTTATAACCCTTCGATTTGTATAATATGACCAAAATATTTCCAAAAAAAATTTGGCAGCACCTCCCCTCCTCCTTGACAATTTTTGCAGCTGTTGACGGTCGTTATAGACCAATTTCGATCATCAATATTCCCAACAATAATGGAGAACTAGTATGGCTTGCATGCATATTTTATTTAGAAATAATCTAATTCCACTGTACTAGGCAAAGTATTTGCTTCCAGGAGATGACTACATAAATAAAGTCGAAATGATGGAAAATTACATTAGAAGCCGACATCCGCATGGATGGGCTCATAAACCAAATTTAACATTTGTAAATGGGCGCAACCACCATACCAAAATTCTGAGGATGCAATAGAGGAGGCCCAAGCGGAATTGGAGGCCTATCGGACCAGGTTAGGGTTCGGCCGAACCGACTTTGGCTCCGATGGGGATCTCCTTCCACGTGGACGTCCCTGATGCATCACCAAAGGGTTGAAGGGCGATTCCAACAATTCCAACTGCAGAAACTGTTCTCTTTAGTAGTTTACTTTGTTCTAGCACTAGTGGAGTTAGAATTAGAATAGTTATAGAGTTCTTCAAGCCCTCTAGAGAATTCGGGTATGGTTCTAGCAGCTATTTCCTCTCTTGTAAGACTCTATTAATTAATGAAATATTCTTCTTTATATAGTTTTTGTCCTTTACCTTACTTGCTTAATTATACGAGCACCAACTTTGGTTTATACTTGCATTGTATTAATTATATGGCTAGCTTACCAGAGAGATGCAATGGTATTGGCTTAGTGTTCATTCGGTTGATTGCCCTATGTCCTCTGCAGAGATGTAGAATAGTATTTAGTAATGTAAGCATGGTGCTTAAATTATTAAATATCATTAAGTGGTGCTATATGGCACGGAACTGTAGAGGTGGGCCATTGATGGTAACAGCTCAGTACGAGTATTCCTCCACATGCGTATATTGGGCTAAGGATTATTTATTGATAGGGTACACCTCCGTATCCATAACCGGATATATAGCTATGACGGATTGTCATAAGGAACTCGGCAATCAGGGGTGGTTTCTCGATATACCAGGAGGGCATTGTTAGGGGGTTTTGGCCATATGATTGTACATTAGCAAGTGTATACTAAAAGGACTATATACTAGAAGTATAGAAATAGGCTTTCTCATTTCTTCTCCACTTATTCTAGATTAATATTTTAGAGAGAGTTAGCTTGATTGATTCTTCGGTGTCAACCTACCCTATTCTATATTTGATTCATCCCTGCATTAGACTTTGATTTATTTAAGTGTGATGTAAATTAATAACACAGTACTCTATTACCATATCTTTCCACAGGAGTTAATAAATACGATACCTTGGAAATACTTCCGGGTTAAATTCTACAGCGGTATATACGTGCGCTTGCGGATTACATCTGTGGTCGTAAGAAATTACCGACTAATATTTATGGCGCCATTGCCTAGGATCTAATTCCAAGTAATGTCGTTAAGAAATATCAACTAACATTTCTGGCGCCATTGCCGGGGAAGACAACTGGTTTAAGAGTTACTAAATGTTATTAATGAACATCCACCTATGTGTGCTCGCTCTCCTTTGTAGGCTAACCTTGGTTGTTTTCGCTTTTATGTGAAAACAGGATACTGCAAGACTAGTTTCAACTTGCCGAAAAACGTCAAACAAAATCCCGAAGCTTTCATTAGGAGCAACAAACCACGTGTTGTTCCTCCTCAGAAGACTCTGTTGGCAGAGAGACAAGCCATCCCCGCGCCTCCAACTTTCAATACTTTGGTTGAGAAGATACTCCACGAGTTCGTCGCTCCCTCCGCTGACAACGTGCCCATCGGGCCCAGCATCAACGTGGGAGACGTGGACTTTGATCGGAAGACCAGCCTAATCACTTTGACGCAGGCTAGCCCGTTCTGTGGCAAGACAAATGAGGACGCAAGTGTTCACCTGTAACAGTTCCTAGAGATCTGTATCACATATACCATCAAAGGAGTCAGCAAGATTCTATTTGACTGCGTCTATTTCCGTTCTCTCTTCTTCGGAGAGTGAAACAATGGTGTTATGACAACCGTGCTACGGTCGAAACGTGGAACAGATGCTCGACAGCGTTCCTCTCTAAGTTCTTCCCGATGCGCAAAACCAACGCCCTTCGTGGAAGAATATCGAGCTTCCAGCAGACGAAAGATGAGACGATCCTAGAAGTGTGGGAACGGCTGCAGGAATACGTCGCCGCCTGTCCTCATCATGGGATGGATGAGTGGCTGATCTTGCAGAGCTTTTACACCGGACTCATACCCTCATCACGAGATCATCAAGACACAGCAGCTGGGGGAGTTTTCTTCTCAAAGACTGTTAGAGGAGCTACCGATCTGATCAAGAAGATGGTATCCAACATGGGGAGGAGTGAAGAATGACTCCAAATCCGTCAAAGGGGCATGTACACCGTCAAGGAGATGGAAATGCTTGCCGCCAAGATAGACCTCCTCATGAAACGAATGGAAGACCAGGAGAAGGACACAAAGCAGGGTACCATTAATTCAAATGACGTGTGAAGTCAGTGGCAGTACTGGTCACTCTGGCACAAACTGTCCGGAGACCCGTGAAGAAGTGATGTTAATGAAAAACAACAATAACAATGGGTACCATCCGCAAGAAGGTCAAGGGTGCAACCAGTCTCGCCCTTTCTATCCAGGAGGTAATAACGGTAATTTCAATAATAACCAACCCTCCTTAAAAGACCTTGTTTTTGCTCAAGCTAAAACAACCGATACTTTATCAAAGAAATTAGCTGCGAATGACAAGGCTTTAGAAAATATAAATGTCAAGTTAGATATCTTCGCTTCAGCTTTCCAAAACCAGTTAAGCTTTAACAAAATGATAGAAACTCAACTAGCTCAGTTGGCTACTCTAGTTCCTACTAACGAATCTGGGAGGATTCCGGGGCAACCCGAACCATCTCTAGATAATGTTAAAGCGGTAAACACGAGGGGAGGAAAATCCACTCGTGACCCGCAATATTCAAACACTGCCACAAGCAAGGATAGCAAATATGCTACACCATCTAACACCGCTGGAGAAGAAGAAACCGCGAAGCAAGAGAAGGGAGCACCGTAGGAATACTACGACACCAACATGTTGTCGTTTCCCCAACGTAACTAGAAGCCATCCATGGATGAGTAGTTCGCTCGCTTTATTGATGTGATCCGAAAGAATCACATCAACGTCCTTCTTTTGGATGCGATGCAAGTACCAACCTATACTCGCTATCTAAAGGACATGCTCAACAACAACCGATCGATGCCCACCACGGAGGTGGTGAAATTGACGGAGGAGTGTAGCAACGCTATACTCCACTGACTTCCGGAGAAGAAGAAGGATCCAGGGTGTCCCACGATTGCTTGTTCGATCGGGGCACAACACTTCAACCAAGCCTTGTGTGACCTTGGGGCAAGCGTCGGCTTCATGCCCAAGGAAGTCTTTGACAGGCTAACTTCACGGTCTTGTCCTCAACACCGGTGCGCCTTCAACTGGCAGATTCCTCGGTCCGCTCTCCTGCAGGCATCGCTAAGGATATTTCGATGAAAATCCAAGATTTATTCATTCTCGTGGATTTCGTGGTCATGGATATGGACGCCGACAAAGAGACTCCGCTCATCTTAGGCGGCCATTCCTAAGTACCACAGAAGCAAATATTGATGTAGGAGCTGGAAAAATCCGGCTCTGCATAAATGGAAGGGAGGAGAAATTCGAGTTTCAGCGAAGAATGGAGCAATGTTCAATGGTCAAGATCTAGTACGGGCCAAACCCGCAGAATATCAGAGAAGTCGAAGTGAAACCCCCAAAGACTGATGGCCTCTTTACCTTCATGAAGAACTAACTAGAAAGGGATGGGAAGGAAAGGTCTGGTCCAGATCCTAAGATGGCACCAACGAAGTTGGAAAAACAGGCTAAAAAGCCTGTAACCCAAGCTCCCAAGAAGCCACCAACCACACCAAAGGTGAAGGTGTGGCATGTGAAGAAACCGTCACCCGTTCCCGCTTCTTCGGGATAGGGTGCCTCATCATCGAGCTGAACACGACGGAGGTACAGTCTTTCTCGTCGGACTAAAAATGACGTTGCCCTTGCCAACAGGTGAATTGGTATGTATCCCATATTTGATTCCACTCAATTTAATTCTTGCATTAAAACATGTTTACTTTGTTCAAATTTTTGCATGAAAAATTTTGACTTTAAATTGCAAATGTTTTTCCTGAGAACAAGATTATAAAATGAATTTTTGAGAAAAATAAAATAATTACTTTCGGGCAAATTCCACGTGGCCCCCCTCCATCTAGCCGTTGGAATCGAACGGCTAGATTTGGGGCCAGTTGTGCTCACCTTGCATTCGGCCGGACCCATGGTTCGGCCGATCCAAGGAAGCAACGGCCGACTACGCCACTTTGTGGAGCAACGGCTAGTGGGTCCCACATCTCATATTTGGTCGTTGGAAGCTCTCTATAAAATGGAGATGGCTGGGAGAGAGGTGTTCATCCCATTTCACCACATTTTCAACTCCCCATCACAAACTCCCTTTCTCTCAAGCTTCTTCAAGCTTTGAAGTGTTGTTCTGAAGTTTATTCCCTTCATTGAAGGCCCTCCACTAGAATCTAGCTTTGATACTAGAATCTAGTTTGCTTATGAAGACTTTCCAATGTATGAGCTGCCAATCAATTTCGGACTTGATGAAATCAATGATGGCAGATTTGAGAAACCTAGACAAATCATCACAACAGCCATCTCACCATGCATCCTTCCCACTGGTATATCTCAAGGCAGGAACATCCAAGTTTCATACGAATTCTACCAGCCAATGATCGCAGCCAGACAACTGGGCATGGGTCAACTTCCACTCCTATATTTTGCTGACAAAATGCAACCAAGGGGCACTGTACCATTGGCCTTATTCGTGGACAAGCTCCTGAACATTGAAGGCCCTCCACTAGGCACCATCGATCGTGTCAACCATATTCTTTTCAGAAGTATTCTCTTCGATCGGTGGTGGTCAGAGTGGAAGAAACACGTTTTTCACTTGTCAGCTCAAATGTACTTGACAATGATACTTCCCGATCTAAACCCTCAAGTAAGTTACCTTTCTTAATCTTTTCAATATATCCTGATGCCAAGACATTTTCTAACACTGATAATTCCTTATTATATTTTCAAGCTTCTGATTCATCTCCTCCTCATGTTAGCCGAACTGGTCAGCTGATACAATATGCCTCAGCTCTTCTCCCAAACAATGTTGGCCCAGCACCATCTATCATCGGCTATCATGTCCCCAAGATCACTTCACTGCTTCAAGGGTAAATCAGAGAGGCGATCACAGGCAAATGTAAAGCAGTAAAGAAAGTTGCAAGCAAATCTACTGCAGCCAAGAAGAATAAAACATCAGCCGATGAAGATCTCCCTCGTATCGACCCTGATGTGGAAGAATATCTTAAGGAAGCAGAAATGGAAGAATATGTTGATGAAGTTGTTGCAAATGTCAGTGATACAGAAGCAATTCCTACCGATACCCCCAAGGTTGTCATATCAACCTTTTCTGTTCAAACTCCTCCAAACCCACGAAAAGTTGTTGCTGATACTCAGGTACTTATCAAATTTTATTACAAACATCTCATATAATTTCATTATAACTCTTCCTTTATATTTCTCAGCCGAAGCAACCACGGCCATAGTCAAATACAACAAACGTGCAGCAAAAATTCCAACTCCATCACCTCCACCAATTCTCTCAGTTCATATCTCTTTTCTCTATATTTATCTTAGCCGATTAAATCATATACTTAACTCTTCTTTTCAACCTTTTGAGCCCACGATTCATCAATCACCACTTCATCAACCAGCATCTAGTGAACATACTACATCAGCCGCTGGGAGTTATCAAGGAGAAGCAACAAATGCCATAGTTCCAGTTCCTCAAATACCTGTAAGAATATATTTAATCATCACTCATATCGGCCACATCTGAATCCATCTCTGATCATAATTTTGTTTTGCAGACTTTAGCCGATATGTTCTCCTTTGACATAGGGAAATTTTTAGATGAGGATGATGAAGATAGTTCAAGCAAGATTAAATCTCCTATCCAAGAGGATATAAAAACAATATTAACCGATATCTCTTATCGGCTAGAAGCTTCTTTAGATGTTTTGGTAACTGATTGTGGATCAATCCGGGCTCGCTTTCATGAAGTCCATGGTCAGCTTCCTGGAGACCTTGTAGATGTTTTCTCTCCAGCAGTTTATCTTGAGCAACATGGATTCAAACTCTACAGAGCTAAACAAAGGATGAATGATCGGCTAGAACACCAAGGACCAGAAGCAACAATCCAAGTTAGCCGACAGCAAGTTAATGACGAAAAGAACAAACTCGATGAGTTAACTGCTGGTCCGGAACGAATCCAAAAAGATCTTCAAACATTGAAGCAAGAAGAAACCGATCTCCTAGATCGACTAGAACAATGCCGAGTCAAGATTAGAGAATCAAAACAACAGTTAGCCGATATCTCGAAGGCCATCGAAGATCAAAAATCAAAACTCAAGTCATCGGCCAAGCATTTATCCTCTCTGAACAAACCCCTCAAACCAATTCCAGGAACTGATGTTGCCGATGCCCAGATTATAAATGAAGTTAAACAAATTCGCTTGCATGCGATATCGGCAATCCAAAGCTATCTGGGTTGATGTAATAGACTAACACTCTGAAATAACTATTGTTGCTATAATATATCTATATCGGCCATCGAGCCGATTTGGTCTTTGGTCTTGCTCTTAATTTGAAAATGTGCATTTTAAATCCCGAAATTCATGCTTCATGGCCCCCAAGTTTGTTGCAGGAAACATCATGCTGCAAATTTATAAAATGTCTAAAGGCGATAATTCATATCGGCCATCTAAAGACGATGCAATCAACATCAGCTGTCAACCATATATAGGCACAATCCAGCTGATTATGAACCAATCCAAACACTTGGATAATATTTCTTCAAATATTTTCCATTAAAAGCTCTTCCAAAAACATCCCCAACAAGTCCTTTTAACATGTAAGCTCCTTTTGAAACACATAGATGAATCCGAAAAGGTTCTTCCCAATTCGGTCACCATTTACCAAATTTACTATCTTTTGTTCCTATCGGCAACACCAACTTCCACACAAGTTCTTCCTCCTCAAAAGATTTCGGTACAACCTTTTTATTGTAATGCCTAGCAACCATTTATTTATCCCTCCTAACCTTTTCTAGGGCTCGTAACCTGGATTGAACCAACTCTTCTGATTCATCAACCATCAAATCACGATAATCATCGGCTATCAACTTATTTTGTAAAGAAATTCTCCTCGAGCCGATGTTAGTCTCCCATGGCAAAACAAATTCATGCCCATAAACTAGTTGATATGGTGTAACTTGTATAGCACCATGACATGCCATCCGATAGCACCACAATGCTTCGGCAAGTATATAGTATGCCACTTTTATGGATACTCAGCAATCTTTCTCTTAACCAACTTGACCAAACTCTTGTTGGATGCCCTCAGCCTGCCCATTAGCTTGTGTATAATATGGTGAAGAATTCAACAATCTAATTCCCATGCTATCAGCAAACTGAACAAACTCATCGGACACAAAAATAGCTTCTTGATCGGTTCTTATCGTCTGTGGCACACCAAATCAATATATAATATGCTCCTTGACAAATTCAATTGCATCTTTAGTGTCCACCTTTTTGAGAGGAATAGCTTCAACCCACTTGGTAAAATAATTTGTAGCTACTAATATAAGTTTATGTGTTTTACTTGATGGTGGATTGATTTGGCCGATCATATCAATCCCCCAACCCCTGAACGGCCACGGCTTGATAATTGGATTCATAGCTGATGCTACAGATTATTTTACGAAGTGGGTTGAAGCTATTCCAAATTTCTGACAATCTTGGCAGCCTTTATAATACCTAAAGCAATCTTCCAGCATTGTTGGCAAAAAATAACCAACTCTCCTAATCAACCATCTCATTATGTGAGCCGATTGATGAGTACCACAAATTCTCTCATGCACTTCACACACGACAACCTTGGCTTTTTCCATCTTCAAGCATTTTAAGAGAACTCCATCGATTATCCGATAGTAAAGATCATTGTGCAATAACACATATTTGAGGACTTTGTACTTCAACTTCCTTGATGCCGATCTAGAAGGATTTTTAAAATACTCAATAATTTCAAATCTCCAATCATTGGCTTGTAAACATGCAACCTCTACCTCCACATCTTTTAACATCGGCTTATTCCCCGATGCACCCTGAGCTAAATCATTAGTTTCAACATTTTGTGCTCGAGGAATATGTTTTAAAGTAACTATCTCGAAGGTTTTCATCAATTCTTGACACTTCTCATTATAAATCATCACGACAGCATTCTTTCATTCATATTCTCCAGATAGTTGACTAATCACCAATAATGAATCCCCCATAATTTCAATAACATCTGCTTCAACCTCTTTTAGTAATTGCAATCCTTTCAAAACCGCCTCATACTCAGCCTGATTATTGGTATAATAAGGCTTGATAGTAAAAGCAAACTGAAAACTTGAATTACTAAGCCTATACCACATCCATGAGTACAAACTAATCCATCAAGAAATATCATCCAAGGTACAATCTCAATATGATCAATTGAGTCATTCTGATGTTCCACTATGAAATCGGCTATCGCTTGTCCTTTAACTACCTTAGTCGATTCATACCTTAAGTCAAACTCTGTTCAAGCAAAAATCCACTTCCCAATTCTTCCTTTTAAAATAGGAGCCGATAGCATATATTTTACTACATCGGTCTTGCAAACTATCGTGCACTCATTGGACAGTAAATAATTCCTTAACTTCGTACATGAAAAATATAAACATAAGCACAATTTTTTCCACTGGAGTATACCTAGTCTCAGCATCCAAAAGTCTTCTACTCAAAAAGCTTTCTTTACCTTCAACTTCCTGGATCAAGATCGAGCCGATTGTTTTTTGATTGACTGATAAATACAACATGAAAGGTTACCCTTTTGTGGTGGAATAAGGACTGGAGGGGTACTTAAATATTCTTTTATACTATCTAGAGCCTTCTGCTACTTCTCCTCCCAGATAAAGTCTTGATCGGCTTTCAATCTGAGTAATGGAGTAAACGGCTCTATTCTACCAGACAAGTTAGAAATGAATCACCTTACAAAATTGATTTTGTTGATCCAGGATTGTAATTTTGTCTTGTCTCCTAGAGGCTTAATATTTTTGATAGCATTAATACTTTTCTGAGTTATCTCAATTCCCCTCTCATGCCCCAGAAATCCAAAGAACTGTCCAGCCGATACCCCAAAAGCACATTATGTAGGGTTCATCCTTAATCCATATTTCCTTGCCCTTTCCAAAACTCTTCTTAAATCGGCTATGTGCTCATTCACTTCCTTTGACTTGACAACTACATTATCCAAATAAGTTTCTACCAATAAGCCGATGAGATCATAAAAAATATAATTCATTGCTCTTTGATATGTAGCACCAGCACTCCTTAGTCCAAAATTCATAACAACCCACTCATACAAGCCGATTATACCAAGACATCTGAAAGCAATCTTATGGATATCTTCGTCAACCATAAAAAGTTTGATTATATCCTGCATTCTCATCCATGAAACTGATAATCTTATGTCCAGATGTTGCATCAACTAATAAATCACCAATCAGCATTGGATATTCATCTTTTGGAGTAGCTTTGTTTAAATCTCTGAAATCAATACAGACTCTAAGCTTGTTGTTTTTCTTGATCACTGGTACTATAGTTGAAATCCACTCAGTATACCGTCATGGTCTGATGAAATTAGCATCATAGAGTCTTGTAATCTTGGCGTTAATAGCATCATACATCTCAACTTTAGATCATCTTGGAGGCTACTTATATGGCCGATAGCCTGGTTTAATAAGAAATCGATGTTCAATAATCGATCGGCTAAGTCCTAACATTTCATAGTATTCCCAGGAAAAACAATCTCTATATTCCTTTAATATCTCTATTAATTTACATTTAAATTCTGCTGACAAATCTTTACTAATATATGTCGGACTAGGCTTGTCTCCTGGTCCAAAATCAATTTCCTCTAACTCATCAGCCGACATAAATACCTGTCCTAGCTTACCATCGAGATCATCAACAGTATCCTTCGTGTAGAAATTCGAACCCTCCACGGTGCCTTCAAAGCAATAATTGAGGCTCTCCATCTCCTGTTGGTTGTATATTATAATCAGATACTTTTAGATAATCTCCTTGAAAAACCTTGCCAGATAAACAATCGACTCCTTCCATCTCCCAAATAGATAAATCGGCACTAGCTACATTAACTGACCTGTCGGCTGGCACGATCTCTATTTGGTCTCCCTACCACTAGATTAAGCTCTGATGCATAGTTGAAGGAATACAACAGTTGGCCTGAATCCAATCTCTTCCCAGCAACAGACTATATGAACTCTTCCCATCAATGATGAAGAACGTGGTAGGAATTGTTTTACTGCGATAGTTAGCTCTACATTTAAAACTCCTTTTGTCTCCGATGGATTCCCTCCAAAATACTTCAGAACCATGTTGGTCTTGATCAAGTCGTCTGCAGTCTTGCCCAACTTTCTAAAAGTAGCATATGGCATCAAATTAATGGTTGCTCCTCCATCGACCAACATCTTCGACATCAGCTTGCCATTAACAAATCCCTTGACGTACAATGGTTTGAGATGTCAATGTCCAGTTCCCTCTGGCTTTTCAAAGATAGCTTGCTGCGGTGATAACAGTAATTTAGCCGACGGCTCCTCGCATACTTCTTCCACAGCTTGCTCTGCACCATACTCGGCTGGTAATACAAAGACCATGTTTATTGAAGATGAAGCAATTTCTTTTCCTTTGTTTGTAACAAGATTCTTGTTTTTATCAGCTTTGACCTCATCGGCCGGTACAACTTTGCTCTTAACGCGCCACTCCTTTCTTGTCCGTTTCAGCCCGATGTTCAATCTCCTCCTCTACTTCCTGGAACTGCTCTCTATTCTTCATCCTCTAGACACGTCTTTTCTGGTTCTTAGTAAAGAAGCCAGATGGACACCATTGTGGTTTCATGGTCCTTGATTCTTCCCAGACTCATCTTCGAAGTAATTTTGATGAATCGGCCCAAGCTGCTGATGAACAGGCAATCTTCTCTGACTCAACCGATGTTCATTGTTAACTTGTTGGCTTGACCTTCCGATGTATCTTCTATCAAGATCACTACAACCAGGCCAATCTTCAATAGATGGCAGCCTCATCCCTTCGTTCCAGCAAAATCAAAAGAACTCACAACCCCAATGTGGATCGAAACAGTCTCCATCGTTGCATTGCTATGTGTCCTCCTCCTTTTGGCGTCTAGTCTGATATTTGTTAATCATACTAGCCGAATTGAACCTCCTTGCCTGAAATCTGCTTGTATCGGCTTGATTCTTATCGGCTCCACTATGAACCATGTTTACCACAAAAGGATGTCCATCTATCTTCATCAGCTTTTTAGCTTCATCAAATTTGATTCTGCCCTATTCTATAGCCGATTGAATCTGTTGCCTGAATATCTTGTAGTCATTGGTGCTATGTGACCCTGTATTGTGCCATTTGCAATAGTTGAATCTAACTTTCTTGGAGAAGTAAATCGAATATCTTGTCAGCCTTGGTAATGTCAAAGTCATATCTTTCCTTCTTCCCAAAATTCTTGACCCATTGACACACCACTGTTTTCTTATTCCTAGCCCACTCGGTCGTATTGATTTCTAGGTCTTCCTCCTCGGAGTCAGAATCATAACTGTAGATATTGTTAACATTGTTGGCCTTTTTAGTAAATTTTCTAGCCTCCCGGAACCGCAACTCAAGAGCCGAAACCTTTTGAGCCAGGTGTGCTAAGCTCTCGAATTCTTCAGCAGAAAATTTTTCTCTTATCGACGCCAACAATCCTTGGAAAGCTAAATCAACTAACTGTGAATCGGTCAATGCCAAGCTATAGCACCTGTTCCTTGTATCTCTAAATCTTTGAATGTAATCTGGAACTGACTCGTCCAATTTCTACTTGATAGATGTAAGATCTCACAATTTCATCTCTTTAATTCCACTAAAGAAATACTTGTAGAACTGTTTCTCTAGATCGGCCAAACTTCTGATAGAATTATAAGGTAAAGAAGAGAACCATGTAAATGTCGATACGGAGAGTGATAATGGAAACAATCTGACCCTGAGTGCCTCTGTAGTCGATGCCTCTCCACATTGTGTTAGGAATCGGCTGATGTGCTCGTAAGTCAACACATTGTCTTGTCCTAAGAATTTTGAGAAATCTGGTACCTTGTATCGATTTGGCAATGGTACTCGATCAAACTATTCAGGATAAGGATGCCGATACATGTTACCATTATCCTTAGGTTTGAGCCCAAATTGCTCCCTCATCACATCAGCGATCATATCGGCCCAAGGTTGCTACTGCATCCCTCCTCCGTATTGGTACTGCAGTTGTTCGTACCAGTTATGCTGGGTAGGGTATTGAAACCGTGGAGACCCTTCCGGTCGATACTAGACCTGTGGAGAGTGAGGTTGATATTGGTAAAAATTACCTCCTAGACCTGGCTGCGGTATGTGTAGAGACGGTTCTGGTATGTATTGCTGGCCGATCGGTTGAGTCACTCCTATCGGCTGTTGCAATGGTGGTTGTGATGCCACGGGTTGAGACGCCGAAGGGATGTGAGAAGTCAGCTCAGCAATTGGCGGCTTCATCTTCAACATGTTGATAAGCTGCTCTGTTGTAAGCTGAGTTGAACTCTGCACCCCATGCATCGGCTATTGTCTTGTCAGTATTGTCGGAATAGGTCCGCTGGACGTGGGAGCCGATGGGATCTGCGTTGAAGTCGTTTGTTGTTTACCGCCAATTTCGGTCTTCACAGCCCTATAACCTTCAAATGTATCTCCTGGAAGATAAATAGGTCATTTTGCTTTTTCCTTGGCTATGGTGCCATCCACCACCGTCTTGATCATGTTAGTTAACGTGTTGACAAGCACACCGGATTGGTTGATTAGAGCATGATGCACTGCCGAGTCAATGCGGTCTTGTAATGTATGTAGTTCCTCGTCGCTTGACTCGGTTTTAACCCTAAACTTGGTACATCGGCTATAAAGATCAACATTACATAATCTATAAATCAATATTACTTTAGAAATCAGCAATTGGGAAAGATCGGACTTAACCGAGATAGTATAAATTGCTTAGATCCAAAATAACATGAAATAACGATTACATATGTTCATGTCATGGCCGATGTCCAAATTTAAGCATGTATCGACTATAGCTCCGATACTACCTTATACTAGGATATCATCTTATAATAAATATATTAAACTAATATCAATTATATTGATGATAAGCTTAATATATTTAAATAGTTGAGATCCTAATATAAGGGGTAGATATAATATATTAAACAAGATATAAATCTATGTAAAACAACTATATCAGGTAAGATCGGCTGAAACTCTGACACTAATCCTTATTAGAAACCAAGGAGTAGGCTAGAGATCATAATTCTAAACACGACTTAGGCTGTGTTCTTCTCCCCCCTCTTCCCAACTCCTCTCCCTCTTTTTCGCGCGCACGCTTTTCAAACTGCTAAACGGTGTGTATTTTGCAAAAAGTTTCTATACAAAAGTTGCTTAAAAAATCAAATTAATCCATTTTTGAAAAAAAAATTAGCAAAAACCTAATTAACCACGCGTTAATGGATCGCTCCGCTTTCCGTAAACACTGTTCGCGTTGGGAGCAGGGAGCTGCGAACGCAGCCTTAGTAGTTCAAACTTAACTGATGCAGCACTAAGTATGAAAGGAAGCATAATATCTAGATAATCATGCCAATGGTCATCTTTTCGGGATGGTAGATACATTATATAATCAAAGCCAACAAAACGATCTAGCCGTTATCGATAAAACCATAAATAGAGATGAGCCGATACAAGTAGAACACGTTGTCAATCTAGATTATATAATATATATGATAACTCGGTGATTCGCAAGAAAAAGATTAGAGTGTCATAAAGATGTAAGCACTAATCCCGATAATGCAAACCGCCATAATAAGTTTTACCTCTTCATCGAAGATCGAAACCGATGCAGCCCGATTCGAAAGCAAGAACTCATCGAAACAAAGTAACGAAAAGGTTCGCAATGCACCGAAATTGTATTGAACTGATGTTAATTATTTACAAGACCTCGGGCTTATATTTATACCCGAACATACAAACTTGTCCATAATGGACACGACTCATACTTTCCTAATACAACTCTAACCGACGAACAAGTCCCTTAGGCGGACTCTTACCGAAAATATATATAAGAAAATTACATAAAATCTTAATTAATAGATACTATTGCCTATCTCGGACTCTACCCTTTCCTGGCAATGTCGTTGAAGTCCGTTTCTCGAATCTGACATTGATCATGTAACCGATCTTGCCACCATCGGCTATATCGGCCAACCATATTGAACTCGATATCGGCTGATCCAGACTTCCAGCCTTGCATACTTTGTTTCCAAGCTTTCCGCATATCTTCAAATACGCTTCGGATTGGATCTTGATTCCGATTTATGTGCTTACCAAATTCCATCATCAACAGAGGCTCTTGCATAAATGGCTTGGTTTGACCTTGTTTCCTAGAGCTGATATTAGAGTTGTGCTTGAAGTTGAGCTGATGATCTTATATGCCATGGTTAACAAAATAAAACTTTATCCTGTGCAGTGCATAATTCGCCAATGGTTAGAAAATTTTAAGTTCACCTGCCCAATTGATTGTACATATTTAGTTTCTCGTATAGCTTATGAAGTAGGGGTTGTGAGTGGTGCTCAAACTGCTTACATTTCAACTCCCCGCTCTTATGTTAATGAGACATTCTTGATACAAGGCCATACACTCAAAACCAGCCCGGATGATTCATTCATATTTTTCTTTCCCGGTTGTACAAATGAAATCCCATTTGCTAACCCGGGGTTTTATTTATACAACTGCCAAAAGCTAACCATCCCTCTCCAGTAGAAAGGGGAATCGTGCAAATGTTCCACACAGTGTAACTCGAATCATGGCGAGGAAAGCACCTCAAGAGGTGTCATCCTCTTCACTACCAGTGCAGATGTATGAGGATGATTGTGTCCCAAGTGAGGATGCCCAGCACGGCCCAAGCACGGCCATGCTCGGGCCCAACAATAGTTGGGGCAACACGGCCTGACCGATATCCAGGCTGGGCTGGGCCCACCCACGTGCTGCACCAACAACCTAGGCACAACCCAATAAGACTCGGGTTGTGCTGAACTGGCCCGAAGCACGAGAGCTCATCGTGCTCCTTATTGGAATAAGTCTACTTTGCCTCCCCAACTTGTTGGGACGTATCTTATCTCGCTGGAAATAAGTCTATTTCGTGTCCTCACTCTTTGGATTGTGCATTTAATTATATGACTAAATAACTATACTTTTCCTCCCTAATCTATTTTTCTTTGGTTTGTGTCGTGTCGGGTCGGCCCA
Organism: Oryza punctata; assembly: GCA_000573905.2. Lineage (NCBI taxonomy): Eukaryota > Viridiplantae > Streptophyta > Magnoliopsida > Poales > Poaceae > Oryza > Oryza punctata. The sequence goes on along the minus strand of CM002499.2, from coordinate 7,542,302 downwards.
CCATGCCTAAGCAGCGGCCAGGCATAACCTAACTATCGGGCTGGGTCGACACGGGCCTAACACCAGTCATGTTGTGCCATGCCTAGGCCGGGCCAAAAGATCGTGCCATGGACCAGACCGTTGGGCCTCGGGCCTCGGGCCTTATGGCCACCTATAGTAATGACCGGCACATCAAGCTTTGAAGATGTAAATAGGATTATTGTTCAAAATATCTACAGCTGCTGAATACACTGGCTGAAATGTTTTAAATTTAAGCCCACGATATTATAATTCAAATTTAATTCTTTATGCGATTACATGTGAAATAAACATTTCCATCGTGTCTTCACCTCCTATACTAGCTTGGATTTTTTTTTTCTCTCGTCATTGGCCTAGGCAGATGCCTGTTTACACGCGTGATTTTTGTGCTATATGAACTCTACAGGTATAAGTACGTAGACTATATTTTCTCATCTCCGATGTTCATCTACAATTTGTTCATTATTTCCTTGTGTTCATTTGTAAATTGTGGAGGATTCATGCATTATGTTCAGTTGGATATGTATAAAATTTCACACCATGTGCTCCTGAACATATATGGAAGATTCGTAAACCTGTGACGCACGCTTTGGAAGACTAAATTGTTATTACTAGATAATCATCCCAATTAATTGGTTCATATGCTTCAAAAATCTAATTCAATATTTTTGGTTCATATGGTTCAAAAATCTAATTCAATATTTTTTAAGCTAAACTAAACCACATGTTGGGAATTGTGTGGGCTCAACGTATACTCAACATAACTTTTACATTATTTGTTACCTCTTGTCATTTGGTAGATAAACTACTTTATCTACTATAGTTCACAAACTACTCTATCTACCCTATACCCTATAGTTCACCAACTGCGTAGTCCTACAAACCTTGTTCATCAAATCTGACGACCCAAAATCGTTGAATCGATAACGCCCTGCCGATGCCTCCATACCTGATGCTACGCCCTCCCCGCCGACGCCGCGCCATCGTGCCTTCACCACTCGTCGCCCTGACGCCGCGCCCTCCCTGACCCGCTCCTCCTTCGCCCGATCCCGCCGCCACCCTTTCCCTCTCCTAGTCTTCCCCACAACCCTAAGCCCTCGTCTACCCCGAGTCCATCCCGCCGTCACACACCTCATCACCCAGATCGGCGTCACGGTCACCGTCGATAATCTCGCTCCCTCGATTGGTCACCGATACCGCTTCCCCCATATTGCCATTGTCCGTCTCCAGTCGGTCGCGGCTAGTGCACCCGCACCAGGAGACACGAACCCTACCACCATGGCAAGCATCACAGCCATCAGCGCCCCCACCGTTCGCCGCCACCAAGTCATCATCGATCCCTCGCTGTCCGGTCCTCCATCGTGGCGGCGCGAGTCCGGTTATCGTTGGGTCGCCGTGGCGCCTCCTCGCCCCCACGCCATCAGCCAGGTTACTAAGTATCGCTCAATCCGCTTCTCGTTCCTTCAGTACTTGCAACGACCTCCACTTGCAATGACAATTGGGAAACATCGGTCAGTTCAGTCTCTGCTTCTCTCCAGTTCACTCCTTCTCTTGCTGATAATTGATTGTGACTTGGATGATCAACCAATGAAATGAATTCTTTTCTGTATTGTGCCCGGTAGCTGGTAGGTGTTTGGTTGAATGCTGTTGAGGGAGGGATGGATCCAGTACCCTGATATTTTGTGGCACTTACTTTGGTTATCGGTTTTTTTGCTTAGTGTCTCCTATTTATTATTGTATTGAGAAATCAAGAGCAATTTGGTAGAATGTTGGGTAGATCAGTACCATAAATTACACAGATTTTAATGATCGGTAGTTCTTTTGACCGCTGCATCAAGATCCTCCGTCGCCCATAGCTCCTCCACAAGTCACTGCACGTCATCCACGACCACACCAGCGTCGAAACCCGTCACATAGAACCAAGCCAACGACGATCCCCCGTTGTCTACGGTGCGACCGCAAGTCACCACCCGTTGTCCATGACCACGTCGCCTCGGATCCTCCGCTGCACACAGCCCTGAATGAGAGACACGAACATCCAAGAAGACTAGCATCACAGTGCCCAAGGCAACGGGAGTGGTCCTCTTGAATTTCTCTCCTTTGCGTACTCAGGTCCATAAGATAGGTTTGATCTCATTTTCTGAAAATATAGGTGTGATCTTATACTCTGAAGTTGGGTTGTCGTTATTATGTTTACGTTGACACCGGGTATGATCAGCACCCAGAATCACCCTGCACTGTTCACCAACAGATAATACTATTTATCGTATTTTCATAAACACTGACATTTAATAATTGTTCATCACCAACATTAATCATCACATGATTCTGCAATGAGGACTTTGTCATAGTTTCCAGCCGATTTTATTCGTGTTAACATATTCAGCAGCAGATCTCCTACCGCTTTACGTTTAAAAAAAAAAACCCTCATGTATGCTTCGAAGGCATGTCTTGGAAGGGCTGCTCCACTCTCCTTGTGTCGTGAGCCCGTGGCTTCATGGAGGCCATCGCCCGCAAGGAAGAATCAAGAAATCATGTCATTACAACTTTCACGATCATCTCGTTACAACCATCAGTCCGTGGAAAGGTTCTGAATTGCTGATGCCACTCGATCCCAAGCCGGGGCTGTTTGCGTTGTTCCATTGGGATGTTCATCCACACTAAAATTACCAAAAATAATCTCCCAGGACTTTTGTGTGCTCTAATTGAAGGGAACTGAAAAATATCATATATATTGTAGCCGAATTGAAGGGAACTGGAAAATCATCTCCCAAGACTTTAGTGTTCTAACCATCATATATATGTTCTAGCCGAATTCAAGGGAACTGAAAAATGATTGGGAGGGGTTCATATATATAGCTGAGACAGTGAGACCAGAGGCGATCAACAATACAAGGATGAGAGAGTAATGACCCACCATGTACCATTAAATTGCACGATCGATGAAATGATGAGTGGCGCTAATATGTCAACATACTTTTCACTGAAAAATAATTATGGGTCTTGATCCCGCTAGGCACTAGCTATATATAGCTATGTACTAATTAACATGGTGTTTGCTTTGGGTCATATAATGCTGTAATCAGATCGCATAAGGTGACAATGCAGAATTCGGCCACAATCGCATAATTTTGTAGGTTTATAGTGCGATTGTACATGAATCCCTGTCTTAGCTTCCCTGTTTTCTGGAGTAATTGCAGTCAGTGGACATTATGATCCTGAACCTGTGCAATTTCGTAGCAACAAATCTTTGAGTTCATCAGTGCCATCCTCTGGATTCTCCTTACCTGATTTCAATTTGTAGACTATTTTGCTTCCTTGATTCCTTTTATTTTAATTTCTCTGAATATCTTGTATTTCTCTAACCAAATTATGAAAGTAACCATTTGTTTGTGTCATATTGTAATGGAAAATTTTAAATCAAATCTAACCAAGATAATATTAAGCACTGCTAGAAAAAAAATTCAGGTTGCTATTAGGAAATTTTACTGACTTTTATTATTAGGAAATTTCAGGGTATTACAGTGTAGTCCTCGCTATATTCGGTGGCCTGTGCTGCCTCTGGTGGTCTTCGAAATCCTCATTTGTGTTACGTTTTCACCCAAGCTTCAACCGAAGTACATACAACCTGCCTCCAATACTTTCATACTCCTCAACAATAATATGAAACCAACCTTTAAATGGTACTCTCAGATGATCGATACGCTCATTCAGTGACAACTTGATTCACAAAACCAACCTTCAATGAAGGTCTTTATTGATGTATGCAACACACTGCAAACGGAAACAACTGACAGGACGCGACTGTAAATTCAGAAGCACTCCCGTGACCAAGCATCACTCATCACAACAGGAGTGATAGGGAGTATCCTCATCATATTTATTTATTTATTGTAGAAAACACATATGAAACTCAAACACGGAAAGCTAATTTTGACAAGTTAGATCGGCTGCACGTAGACACCAACTGCATTTATGTATTTCTAACTACGCCCAAAGAAACCCACTACACAAAATGTATTTAACTATTGGAGATACAATATTGGATTAAGACGAGCAAATGCTCTCTCCATTTCAAATTACTTGCGGTGTGGTTTTGCCGGTTAAACATTTCTATCAACCTCATGATTGTATAGTTTGACAACATGTGAATTATATATTTCTGAAGCATTTTTCAGGTGAATTAAACAAATTTATGATGTTAAACTATATATATAAGTTGTTGGATGATTGTTTGCAACTTGCAAGCAGCAAGCGTGAAACGTTCAACCCCAACATGGCAACAGACAAGCATGCACTGCGGTTAACTGGATCCACATCTCCGTGGGCCATCGAATGAAGCCAGGCCCATGTCTATGGTATGGACATGCTCCAGCCACCGAGGCCCACTGCCAAAGTCGAGCTGTTTCTGGGCTTCTGCTTTGACAGCCCACATACAAGGGCAACCCCGAAACTGTAATTGGGCTATGTAGGCTTGCCATACATTAATAGGCGGAATAAGTTCATTGTAGCTACCTCAATTTGTCGCCGAATTCGAAATTCATACCTGGACCGCAAAATCGGAAACAACGCATCCCAACGAACAAAACCAGTGCAAACAAGGTCCCTTAGTAGTATAGTCCCTAGTTTTAGCTTTTTTGACTAGGTCTTCATCCCACATGGCATTGATGTGGAGCTTACGTGGCAATTTGATCCGGGAAATAAGTAAAACTGTGGGATCTACATATCAGTTACACACACAAAATAATAAAAAATGACGGGGGCGATGTGGCTCAAAATGTGCCCAACATGTGATCCTCACCACTCCCCTCTTCTCTCTATCCTCTCTGTTCTCTCCCTCTTCCCTCTTCCCTATATCCCCTCTCTCTCCAACCGGCGGAACAGGGCGGGCGGTGGCCGGAGCGGCGGCAGCCGAAGCATGCCGGCGTAGCGGGGCGATGGGCGGAGTGGTGGGGCGGAGCGGTTCCGGACGGAGGAGGGGGTAGCAACGGCAGAGATGGCCGGAGGTGGAGCTCGAGCAGTCGCCGGTGAGCACGACAAATGTGGCGGTTGACAAATGTGGCGGTGAGCCTGCTTCGACCGCCGACGTTTCGCCCACCCCGCTGCTCCGCACGCGGCCCCTCTACCTCTCTGCTCCACCCACCCCGCTCCGCCCATTTGCTCCGTTCGTTGCCGCTCCGGTCGGCCACTCCAGTCCGCCTATCACCCACTCCAGTCGCTGCCCACCTGCTTCGTCCCTCGGCTCCGCCCCGCCCCTCTCTGCCAGCTTACTTCGACCGGCCGCCTACCCCGCTTGTCTGTCGCTCATCGGCCGCTCCGACCGCTGCCTATCCCACTCCGCCAGGTTGAGAGAGAGAGGATAGAGAGAAGAGGGGAGAGGGAGAGAGGGGGATAGAGAGAAGAGGGAAGTAGTGAGGATGACATCTTGGGTCATATGAGCCCCGCTTTTTTTTTATTATTTTGTGTGAAACTAACATGTGGATCCCATTGGTTTTATTATTTTTCTGGATCGAATTGCCACGTTAGCGCCACGCCAATACCAAGTGGGATGAAGATATAGTCAAAGAAGCCGCGTAGATACCACGTCAACCAAAAGCGGGGATAATATTACTGAGAGATCTCGTTTGTTGTAAGTTGGGGACTGTGTTATATCCGGTTTTGTAGTCCAAGGACGAATTTCAAACTCGATGATGAATTGAGGGATGTAAGGAGAACTTATTCCTTAATAGGCTCCATTAGTACTACTCAATTTCCAGTTTTAGGTTTTGTTTTTTCTCACTCAAGTACTTGTTGCAGCTATTATAAATAAATAATTAAGCTAATATCATTGTATGACAAAGATAGGCGAAACAATATGCTACACTAACTAGATGCATGGGGGCAACTATATATAAGGATAGATATGTGATTTCGTTGCTGCTAGCTGTGAAAGAAATGTTGGGAACTAGGGGATCGGGGGGCCCTATTCGGATGTATGACTTCTGACAAAAAATAGTTATATGCAATATGTAATACTCCCTCTGTTTCACATGATAAGCCGTTTGACTTATTTTTAGTCAAATATTGTTAAGTTTAACTAAGTTTATAAAAAATTTAGTAACATCTAAAATATCAAATTTATTTTAAATAACATGAAATATTATTATATTTTTCAACAAACTTGGTCAAAGACTAGGAAAAAAATTAAACGGAGGTAGTACATCTGTACATGGAAAAAGAGAAGAAAAGGCCTAATCAAACCAAAATGCACATATATTCATCTTTCCTAAGCCTGGCTCACTCCTCCCTCCTCTAATGGCCCAATTTGCACCGGTGTGATAACCCAATTCGGCAATTTGCACATGGCAGACGCTCGTAACACGTGCACACTTAACCCGGCCTTTGCATTTCTAACACAGGACCTCAAAATCTTGGGCCCGTCCCACTGTAACATTCAAATTTATGTTTGTGAAATGCTAAGATTATTTAAAAAGATTTTCTTCTATTTTCAGCAAACCAAGGACATTAGCTTTTCGTGGAACTTTAAACCTAGAACATTTCATAAGTATTTTATTTCTTTTTCGAACTTAGCCAATTGCACGTTAAAAGTTTCACAGATATTTTTTTCTTATTTATTTTCTCCTCTAATTTTATCATGAATTAATTAAATACAAAAACCATTTAATTTAATATCATAGAGATTGCCAAGAGGTCTGGTCTACGATACCAAACTCCGGCCCAATATGGTTCCTGCGTAGGACGGGCCCGGTGGCCACTGTACTGGACCGGCTTTGCGGTTGGCTTGGGATGATATTTGAATGGAACACCATTTGCATGTTGCTTCAATTTAGCATCATCATGTAATTCTGATGTATCATCGCAAACTAATGGTAGAGAAACTAATACTCCCTCGATGACATTGGTTATTTGAAAATTGAACTAACCGACTACAAAATGAGAAAAGGACGAGATTACGATGGAGAGGACGAATTATATATTATATATATCACCATTTAATTACCGCAAGACAAGACACACGCACATTAATTTAATACTACTACTACAAGATTACCAGCTGCGAGGATCAAACTAGCGAGCGAGTACAGTAGCCTCCAAGTGTGATTGACTGATTAATTAACTACATCATGGAGAGAGAGAGTGATGACTAATTAATTATTAATTAATTAATCAGAGGTAGGGACGGTGCGCAGACGACGCAGGCGAGCAGAAGCATGGCGGCCGACGCGGCGTCGTCCTCCTCGCTGAAGCTGCTCCGCTTGAACCGCGACGCCTTCCCCTTGTTGCACGGCAACCGCACCAGCGCCGCCGCCTCCTTCTTCTGCTGCTGCTTCCCTGATCCCGGCATGGACAGCTGCCGCCGCCGCGCGCCGCCCTGCTCGTCCGCCGCACGGTGAACCATCTCCGCCGACGAGCTCGAGCTCGAGCTGTTCCTGATGATCTTTAGCTAGAGCTATATATAGCTTGAGAGTGAGAGGAAATTAATCAGCTCGAGCTTAGTGAGGTGAGGGAGCTATGGCGATGTGGCAAGGGCTATTTATAGAGGGAGATGGAAATTGTTTGCCCTTGGGTCACGCATGATATTACGCATTTGCCATCGTTACGGATATGGCTTTCATTCGAATTCCATTTGGGAGCTACTGCCGGCAAGAGAGGGAACGAAATAGCATTAAAAAAAAACAATACAATGGGACGGTACACAGCTTACTAGCTTGATATGGCCATGCTCTTTGCTGTTAAAGATTCAGATTTTATCTCATTAGCACGTTTTTCAAATTATTAAACGGTGTGTTCCGTGTAAAAACTTTCTATATAGAAATTGTTTTAAAATTCAAATATATTCATTTGTCAAATTTATAATAATTAAAATTTAATTAATCATGTACTAATAACTTATTCGTTTCACATGTGTCAACTTAATCTTTTATCTCGGTGAGTTTCAAATACCACTCTAGCTATAGAAAGATGAGATGAGATGCGACGTGAGGATTCCGGCTTGTCGTTGGTATGCTGAATGATTTGAATCCACATGGAGGCAAGGCAACGCAAGCTAGACATGGCGCCGTTACATGGAGGAAGAGAACATGGTAGGGCACAGAACGGCAACAGTAGTTGATGAACCGGCCGGGACCAATGGGCGATCGCAGTGGATCGGCTGCTCGTCTTGCCGGAATTTTGTCGTACGTGCGTGTGCCTCGATCATTCCAATTGAGGATGGGTTCTTAACTATTGAGCAAAAAAGAAAGACTACAGTAAAAGTTTTGGAATTGTGGTAATACAACTGTACTTTTGGGTTCTTTCGGGTAAGATTTTTAAACTTGGTATGGAGGGATAGTACCTGCCTACACAAAAGGCCGGGTTGACACTTTTTTTAAGATACTCCATCTGTTTTTTATCATCAATTTTATAGGAATTTATATCGTTTAACTTCGTAAGATTATGTTTTTTGAATCATCATGACAAATACTTGCATAATATGTAGTTGAAAGAATATTAACAATAGAATTTTTAAAAATTGATGGCATAATATAGAAATATTTGGTTTAGGGTAGCTAGAACGACGAGAAATCTAAAACAGAGAGGGGTGTACCAGTATTACGTCCAGCCTCTGTGCTAAATACAGGTGCTTCCCGCACAGAGTTATAGGCACATGGTACTTCAAAACCATATTGCCAGCCAATAGCCCTAACAGGCTGGCGATTTCTCATAGAAAAAGTTTTATGTAAAATCATTTTGCCTATAGTCAAGTAATAACCTTTGTTAAGAATAATGATAGTAATTTGACATCGTGTGTTTGTTGGGAAATATATTGTATTATTGGGCTAGATCATTCAGTATACTGAATCTGTAATTATGATTATGGCTTCTAGAAGTATACTGTGTATGTCATACTGTTGTATGCTAACATTGAGTCAAGTTGAACATAACTCGTGCTCGGATATGGTTTCTTATTGATGCATGTGTAGGTGAGCCTTGACGCCTTGGGAGAGCGTTGCCGGTGATGGATCGGGAGTCAACTTGGGAGAAGATGGCGTCCAAACGATCAGGATATCATGCGGGATGCTTAGACTAAAGATCAATGCACGTGGTTGGTGAAGATTCCATATGGCATACGATGGATATATTGTGTGCATATGGGATGCGAAGTCGAATTTGAAAGGAGTCCAAATTTTGTACAATTGAAGTTTGTAAAGTTTGTTTCTTGTACGGGAAGATTTTCTAAGGGATTAGGACTTCTTGTACGAGATTGTTTCGCGGCTTTAGGCTGTTAGAGAGAGGGTGTAGTCTCGGTATCTTTTTGTGAGAGTTGAGTTTATAGTAAAGGTAGGGTTTCGAGTTTTAGTCGAGATTTTCGTAAGGAGTGTTGTTGTTGCACTTTGTAAACATATATTAGAAGTAATAAAGTTAAATCGACTTTGAGAGATTTTCAATTTGTGTTTCCTCGGGTGCGGCAGTCCAACCGGTAGGATACCGGTGGTCAGACCGGAGGCATCTGCCCAGTTAGACCGGTGGCTCCACAGTGGTCAGACTGGTGATGGTTACGGCTACCATAGTTATTAAGACCAGACCGGTGAATGAATCGGTTGAGCTCTCGGTTTACCAGTTTAGTGGTTCGACCACTGATTAGGCTGGCCCGATTGCGGTTCGATATATAATATGATGTAAATGTCTTGTAGCAATAGAAGTGAAGAGACGGTGAGTTGGCTAGCGTGTGCTGCTCCCAGCCATGCAAACCAAGGTTGAATCCCTATCCCTACACCCTTTTCTATCTACTTTTGGTGGAGTTTGTGCCTTTAGAATTGAAGTGGGCCATGCCACCCATCAACAAGCCCAGTGTCCTACTCAGCTGGTCTGACCAGTCCGGCTCAATGTCCGGTTTATATAAAAACTGCCCAGCTCAATGGGTTTTTCCCGGTTCACTTGCACAACCGATCTTTTAAGAAGACCGGACTGACCGAAGCCCTGGTTCCAATTTTTTTTGGTCGGACCGCCGGTCTGGTCCGATCCGATCCTAATAGCTATGGTGGCTACAGGAGGCAACGCGGTAGCGGTTCGATCGGCCGATCTACACCGGCCAGATCGGCGGTGCAATCATGATCAGACCGGTGCAGGACTTGCGGTCAGACCGATCTACATCGGAAATTGAGGGAACTTTTAATTCCGCTAAAAGTTTGGTTTTGGGGTACTCCAACCATTCACCCCTCTCTGGTTGATTTAGTTATCATTATATGATCCTACAAGTAGATTTATTTGGAGCACATGAATAGGATGTGCATCAGGACCAAGTTTCTATTTCTCATAAGTTAGGAAATTTGTAGCGTTTCAAAGGAGGCCAGATATACAATTGAATCTCTCTACAAAAATTTTTAGGGCGCCCATAGAATTGTGGAATGTACGTTTTACTAAACTTTAACCATCACAATTGCTAGCATTCTTCAGTTGACTCTCTGCATATCCACCATATCTATTCTGCATGCACATGCAACTTCTGAATGCCGAGGACACGTGGCAAGGCACACATGGTAGAGTATACACTAATTAGCCAGCTGGTCTTATATATAGAATGTCTTCCCATCCAGTGACAGACATAACTGACTATACATAACTAACTAGCTAGCTGAGACCATCTATCAACCCCATAAACAGATCCAACTAAATCATGAAGAATTCAGCACAAGATCACATTGCAATAGGTGACAAAAAACCAGATGATGGGAAGCACATGGCTGATGGTTTTCATATTACATGGCTAGGACAAGCCATGTGGCTCTGTTGATTAGGATTAATAAGGACAACAGAAACTTATGAGTACTCTAGCTACCTTGTAATCATTCTATTTCAAATATTCTTTTGTGTGAACAGCAAATAATATTTGTGTGGACTATCTTGGGTGTACTGTACTCCGATACTTTCATGATTAGCTAATTCATAAACCCATATCATCAGTACAGTAAATCAAGTACTGGCTTTCGAATTGTAACTGAAGGCTACATATATATGATGAACTTTTTTGAAATTGAGAACACCCTGTAACCCCTTCTCCCACTCCCTCTATCTTCACCCCATATGTATATTGTTCTGCTTCTTGTAAATATTCTGTCTTTTTTTTGTTATAATACAAACAGCAGGGGCTCCCTGTTGTGTTTCTCAAGAAAAATTGAGACCATATCAATATACTACTAACTAGGTAACAGTGGCGAACGCAACTTTAATATATAGATGGGGCGGAGAACGGAGATGTTCACTCGATAAGTGCAATCGAACACAACACATATCATATTTATAGTTCAATCGTATAACTACGTGCGTGCCACTAGTGCAGATCCTCTCATCTCTGACGGGCTGTAATATAACTGGATTTTGCGAGCCGTCACAAAGAATACATCTCAAACGGGCCTAAAAAGAGAACGATTGAGATATGGTCGGAGAGACATGTTAAATGTGCATAGAACTGAAACCCGTCACGGATGATATATATCTTTGACGGGCCTAAACTAGGGCCCGATTGAGATAACCATAAATATCACAATCGGGTCGTAGTTGGAGCCCGTCACCGATGACCATCATCCGTGACGGGCACCAACTTGAGACCCGATTGAGATAACAACTAGGCCCGTTACAGATGACCATCATCCGTGACAGGCGCCAACTTAAGATCCGATTGAGATAACAACTAGGCCCGTCACAGATGACTCATCAGTGACGGACTATAAACTAATGCCTACAACTATTGTATTTGTTCTTTGTACAAATAAGTTCATTTGAACTTAAATTCAAAATTGGATAACTTCGAATAAAAATTGGGGTTAATAAATGATTTTAAATGGAAAAGTCACCAAAAGCAAAGTTGTAGAACTCATCGTGGTGCAAAATTTTTATTTTGGTCATTTCTCCATCTGACTCTATTTGAACAATTTGAAATTTGAAATTCAAAGTTTAAGAAATTCAAATAGAATTTTTTATTAGTGAACGACTTCAACTGAAAAAGTCATCAACAACAAAGTTATATAACTCATCAAGATCTATAACTTTTAGTTTGGTCATTTTTCTATATAATTTTTTTTGAACAGTTTGAATTTGAATTTGAAAATATGATAACTTCAAACAACATTTTCAAATACTAAATGATTTCAATTGAAAAAGTCATCAACAATAAAATTGTATAACTCATCAAGATCTAAAACTTTTATTTTTGTTATTTCCTCATCCGATAAAGTGTTAGTAACAGTGTTCACAAATTTTATATATATGTGTTATAGTTTATAAACCAGATAAAAGATACGTCAATTTTGTGAACAATGTTAGTATCACTTTGTCGGATGAAGAAATGATCAAAATAAAAGTTTTAGATCTTCATGATTTATTCAACTTTGTTGTTGATAACTTTTTCAGTTGAAATCATTTAGTATTTGAAAATATTGTTTGAAGTTGTCATATTTTCAAATTCAAATTTAAGCTGTTCAAAAAATATTATATAGAAAAATGACCAAAATAAAAGTTATAGATCTTGATGAGTTATACAACTTTGTTGCTGATGACTTTTTCAGTTGAAGTCATTCACTAACAAAAAAAATTCTATTTGAATTTCTCAAACTTTGAATTTCAAATTTCAAATTGCTCAAATAGAGTCAGATGGAGAAATGACCAAAATAAAAATTTTGCACCTCGATGAGTTCTACAACTTTGGTTTTGGTGACCTTTCTATTTGAAATCATTTATTAACCCCAATTTTTGTTCGAAGTTGTCAAATTTTGAAAATTCAAAATTTGAATAGTTCAAATGAACTTATTCGTACAAAGGACCGATACAATAGTTGTAGGTATCGATGAGTTATACAATTTTGTTGTTTGTGATTTTTACATTTGACACACAAAAATCAACCTAAAATTAAATTTAAAGTTCTCATAAATTGAAAATAAAAAATACCACATAAATTGAATATAAACATTTCATATGGAAAATGGAAAAATACTCATCGGTGATGGGTATTATTTAATGGCCGATAAAGATAGGTCATCTCAATCGGGGATGTGAAATATGTGATCAAAAATGGATGTTATGTGAATTTGGTTTTGTTAAATATATTGATGGTTGTGTATGTAAATAAATGTATATGAATGGGTGATATTGGGGTGTGACATCCTGGCCCAAGGCTTAATAGGATTAATGGAATACTCATACCAAAAAGTTACAACTACTTTTCCGGAAGCCGATCTCCAAAGAATTTTGATGTTAAGCGTGCTTGGCCTGGGGCAATTTCGGGATAGGTGACCGACCGGGAAGTTCTTCCCGGGTACACACGAGTGAGGACAACAAAAAGATCTGGGTGACGGGCCATAGTTTAGGTCCGTCAGAGATAAGGGTCATCTGTGATGGGCTATAGTTTAGACCCGTCACAGATAAGGGTCATCTGTGACGGGCTATAGTTTAGGCCCGATTGAGATAGGTCATCCGTGACGGGCTATAGTTTGACTAGTCGTCTGGATCAAAGCTATCAGTGACGGACTTTAATTAAGGCCCGATTGAGATAGCTTCATCCGTGACGGTCGTTTGCCCGATTGAGATAACTTTTCACATCTGTGACCTCTAGGTTGTGATGGACGCCATGCCTGATTGAGATAGGGGTTACCGTTGTAGTGTGCGTGCGTGCGTTATAAAGATACAGACTAATCTGTTGAACGTTGACGCCTTATTATATCTAATTTTGATAGTCCATGACTACTATAAGAGGGTAGGGGGGTCTTGGGGGTGTGGGGTGACCCGTATCGTAGCTGGGGCGATCGACCCACCCTGCCTAATGGGTAGATCCGCACCTGCTAGGTAACATAAAACTAAGCTCATGCCTTAATAAAACATTAAAAGTATGTTTACATACTTGTAAAATATAAGAAAATGTCTATATTTAGTTCACCAACTTTTCTCACATGGTTTACTTTTCGTTCTGCATGCAACTCTAGTGTTGGGTATATAATGGGTTCTCCAAACTATTTAAAACCATCTACTCCAACAATCCTATAATATAAAGGATTATATTTTTAAAACAAATTAAGAAAATAGCAGAAGAACAAAGCATAGTAAAGGTGATGGTAGGACGAATAAACTAATATAAAAGCTGGTGGGGAACTAGTAGTCCATCTAATTTTATAATTCTCGATGTTTTGGATAATGACACCCAAAATAATACCTATGTTTTTTATTAAAACATAAACAATAAATAAATACATTTTTATCTTTATTATAGTACTTTGTAAGATAAATCTATATATATTGTGAAGTGAGTATAGCTCAACTGGTTAGGTTCATTGTGGTGGAACCAGCTCACTCGAGTTCAAATCATAGATTTAACACGGGTGCTCGTATTTGTGACTAATTATTCTTTTAGTGGTAGGTGACATATCCGTCGACAGCAAGAGGCCCGTGGTGACTTCATCAATACCAAGATATGCCGGGTCAGTCTTTCGGAGGTATTTATAGGGATAGGGTGTGCATGTGTGTTCAAAAGAGTGAGCGTGCATGTATTATGAGCATATGCATTTGTATTGTGTTACTCAAAGAAAATCTATATATATGTTGTTCTAGTATCTTTAAACTATATATTTTAAAGTTATTGATAGTTAAAGTTATAAAAGTTCAATTTTAAACTTATCTAAAACGTCAAGAAATGTAACCGGAGCGAGTATGTAGTGGTTATGGTTAAGTGGGTGGTTTTATGTAGCATAGGAGAGCTGGTTATGGTTAAGTGGGTGGTTTTTAGTGACTTTGCAAGCTGCTACATCATCTTAAGCTCACGCATCATATCAGCTTTCTAAAAATGCAATTTACCTCGTTCCTTTAAAGCTTATTCACTGAATTATTGCTGCGGAGGAGGATTTATATGTGTAGTGCCGATCGCTGCAAAACAGATAAGGGTTAGCGATGCTATGGGTGGTCCACCAATACATACCACACATACATTGGAAGAACATGGCCGGTTGCACAACGGCAAGAGCCTCAGACCCTCAGAAGGGGGCCAGGGATGTATGCAATGCACTTGCTCCTGACCCAAGATCATCAATAATTTTGCATTGATTTGGTCAAGTCTCCTGTGGCATAGCTGAGATGATAATTATGGGCGCCGAATTTCATAAATGTACATAAGACAGGTCATCTGATTAGAAATTAATAGAAATAAGTTTGTTTTGGGTGTACATGCCGAGAATTAATTTCACCGAAATTAATTTCACATTGAACAATTCGGTTAACATATACAGGAATCAGGACCGTTGGTTCATTTCGGTCAAAATTGAAGCATATATCTATGGTCGTTTAGGCTTTTGTTCTTTCCCCAACTTTCGAACTTCTACCCCTCATTTCCTGCACGCACATTTCCCAAACTGCCAACCGATATTTTTTTCAAATTAAAGTTTTCTATAGGAAAGTTACTTTAAATCATATCAATCCATTTTTCAATTTTTTTTACTATTACTTAATTAATCACATGCTAATGGGTAACACCGTTCTCCGTGCGTAGAGGTGGAGTTAGGAACTCCACCTCCCGAACGCATCCTTAGTCGTGGTGTAAGACTCCATCCACCCTTACGAGTATGAATATTCCACATGCTTTTAATACTATTTTAGTGAGATAAGAGATGATATCTTCATTTGGTTGAGCTAGTGTGTTAGAGTATATTCATGGTTGCTTGCATATGTGCGGGTGTGTGTTTTCATGTATTATAAAAACTATGTACTTCCTCCATCCCAAAATATATACCCTATCTTCTAGTGCTGGTAATACGAGCAACGTTGATTGGGCCATGTGGCACCTTTCACATTGCAAATAAATCTCGGAATTATAAGAGAGAGAAAATGGCTCAGAAAGCACGCTGAGTTTTGTAGGAAAAAACCATCTCTGTGTATATATATAGACATACTATATCTCACCTGGGTGCGTTATAGTTAAAACACACCCAACATTAGTAATTTTGTTACTAATAGTGTAATCATGATAAATCCCTAGATTAAGTCAGTAAAATTATTATTTAACAATATACAACACGTAGTAAATCATTTACTACATGAGGGACGCGTTTTAGTTATTACACACTCAGGATGAGTTTTAGCGCGCGCGTATATATATATATATAAATATATATATATATATATATGTATATATATATATATATGCATGTATGTATACGCGTATATATATATATGCATGTATGTATACGCGTATATATGTATGCATGTATGTATACGCGTATATATATATGCATATATGTATACACGTATATACATATGTATATATGTGCCGAACCATATCTAGAGTCCTACGCAGCTTGACGGGAAAAGAAAAAAAACATCCACAGGCAAAAAGAGAATCGAGCAGGACTAAGAAAAAGATAGGCCTAGATGCTATAGCTTATACCGGGAGAAGAATGCAAAGGAGTAGATGCTATAGCTTATATACAGAGAGAAGAATGCAAAGGAGAAGTAGGGGAAGTGGTGCCTTAAAAAAAAATTTACTAAGAGCAAAATACTATCAGGCATAGATCAGTGGAGCCCGGTTAGACTGTAGTATTTATCAACAAGTATGTATTTATTTTCCGACATAGATACTGATATTAAATCCTTTAGCTCATAAAAGAAATTCTATACATTTGCCAACTAATATCTTCAAAAATATTATCACCTATTTTATCAATTGATAGACAATACAATTATAACTTTACTCTACGAAAGAATCATAAATAGTTTAGACAAAAAAGAGCAAAAATTTAAAAGATTTCAAAATTTTAACAAAAGCAATATATTCTATTAAAATTTTCAAAATTTCTACTTCGTAATTGCGGAAACAACGTGGACAGGCTATAACATGAGCGCGTCAAAAGGCGCGCTGAGTTTTGTAGTGTGTTTATGTGTGTATGTATATATATATATACATACATAAATATACATATATATAGATATACTATACCGCACCCGGGGTGCGCTATAGTTAAAACGCACCCCAACTTTAGTAATTTTATTAGTAACAGTGCAATCATGATAAATCCCTAAAAAAGTCTAATAGTAAAATTATTACTATCAGGTATTTGATAATATATAACGTGTAGTAAACCATTATTATATGAGAGGCGTGTTTTAGTTATATATATAAATATATATAAATATATATATAGCCATAATGAGAGCTACTACAGAAATGGTCTATTGTCTCTTTCTTTTTCTTTGCTTTCTCAGATATTTCATAAAATGGACTCTATCATGTCGATCAAAAGAAGAGTTGTCTGCTATATATATATATATATATATATATATATATATATATATATATATATATATATATATATATATATATATATATATATAACTACTAGACGGCGCGTAGCGCTCTACTAATTAGACGACGCGTGACAGCGACTACTATGCCCCCCAACCCCATCTCCCAGCGCATACACCCCTCCACCCACCCTCATAATTGATAGTAAAATTTTTATTCATCGGAGAGAGTCCAATATCGGTCTCTTATAGGACAACGACGTTATAATAAGAGAGTTAAAATTTTACCGCTAGACGGTATGCAAGGTTAACAGGATTTATACGTCAAGTAATTTTTTTCACTGAACGGTGATGTAAATATTTGAGTAAAAATTTTACTATTAACACTGCATAAAAAATTCGAGTACAAATTTACTATTAACACTCCGGAAGTGATGATAAAAATATTTTTACTCAGTGTTTAATAAATATATTTTTACTATGTTCAATAGAACTACGTGCGTAAGGAAATTAGAGATGAGGTAGTACTTTTTTTTATTCGAAGTACAAATTAGGGTATAGTAATTTCACTCTGTGTACGACAGGACCAGGTGGGCTTGTATCAGTAATTTTTTTACCGTGAGCCAGATATTTTCTTGTTGACTGGATAGAGGTGGTTTTGTTTTATGAGCGTCAATCAATCAGTAATTAGTGCATGTCCAACGGAAAAAGGAAGATAAGATTGAGGGTGAGGAGGACGAGGAAACCGGGTGCTCAGTGTCGCGCTACTTTATCCGTGACGCGCTGCGTGCCATGTAGCGCCACCGTATATATATATATATATATATATATATATATATATATATATATATATATATATATATATATATATATATATATATATAAATATAACTACTAGATGGCGTGTTGCGCTCTACTAATTAGACGATGCGTGACAGCGACTACTATGCCCCTAACCCCACCACCCAGTGCATGCACCCCTCCACCCACCCTCGATAGTAAAATTTTTATTTATTAGAGAGAGTCCAATATCGGTCTCTTATAGGACAACTACGTTATAATAAAAGAGTTAAAATTTTACCGCTAGACGGTATGCAAGGTTAACAGGATTTATACGTCAAGTAATTTTTTTCACTGAATGGAACAGGTATTGTTGTCTCTCCTCCTCATGGAGGAGTTGTGTTTCTTTCTTTCTTTCTCTTTTCGATCTGTAATTCTTTTACTGGGGAGAATGATTGATTTGTATGATTGAATAATCTTGATTGTGTATGATGTAAATATTCGAGTAAAAATTTTACTATTAACACTGCATAAAAAAATTAAATTCGAGTAAAAATTTACTATTAACACTCCGAAAGTGATGATAAAAATATTTTTACTCAGTGTTCAATAAAAATACTTTTACTATGTTCGAACTATGTGCGTAAGGAAATTAGAGATGAGGTAGTATTTTTTTTACTCGAAGTACAAATTAGGGTACAGTAATTTCACTCTGTGTACGACAGGACCAGGGGGCTTGTATCAGTAATTTTTTTACCGTGAGCCAGATATTTTCTTGTTGGCTGGATAGAGGTGGTTTTGTTTTATGAGCGTCAATCAATCAGTAATCAGTGCATGTCCAACGGAAAAAAGGGAGATAAGATTGAGGGTGAGGACGAGGAAACCGGACGCTCAGTGTCGCGCTACTTTATCCGTGGCACGCTACGCGTCAGATAGCGCCACCGTGTGTGTATATATATATATATATATATATATATATATATATATATATGTTTGTATGTATGTATGTATATATGTATGTATGTATATATGTGTTCCTGTATATAGTATGTAGTACTGCATTACTATAGCTCATTTGGTAGGTGATCTCTGGTGTGATAGTACTGAATAATGCATGGTCTTAGAACGGCACATGTATATAAGGTCGATCGTATACTCACATGGATGCGCTTGACCAAACAAAAAGGGTCATGATCAACAAGAAGTTGAGGCTCACATCTGAGGGATCAATGAATATGTATAGTTACCATTATTCTCTCTTGTTCCTTTTGCATGAATATCTAACTAAAAGAGTATTGAACATGTTTCTTTGAAATTCCTACACACATATGAATGATAATAAATGGAGAAACAAAGGAATTTATCTACTTCTATGAACTAATAAAAAAATTTGGAGAGTGCAAAACTTCCAATAATTAATAGTATGTGTCCATGCTTTTGTTTTTCCTGCGACGACTATCTCAGGACTGTCAGTTGGAGCTAGCTATTCTTGTCCTGCTCCAGATATATCTGTTTCGCCGGTTCCAATTCGTTTCCTGCTTGTGCAAATTATGCCTCTGACCTTATCCTTGTTTTCACCCAAGCAGAGTTAGTTGACATCTCTGATCGATCTCTCTTATATGGTTAATTATGTTAATTAAGCAAAGACAGTTTTTTGACAAATTAAAGGACCATTTTGCTCAATCGCCTAACGCATAATTTGGTTAAAATGCTTCTTGCACTGCGGAGAAGTGGTTTTACCACCGGTTCGTAACCCTCTCTAATCCCAGTTATGCAACCGGAACCATGAATCCGGAACTAGCTCATCAATTCGAAGGCGAAATGATCCATCTATGATACGATGATGACATACAATGTGCTACTCCATCCATTCCAAAATATAAGTTTTGATTGGATGGGTACATCAGTTTATCCAGATTCATAGTATTAGGATATATCACATCCAACCAAAATTCAATCTTATCCGGATAGAGGGAGTAAATATTTATTAGGTTTCGGTGCATGGAAAGCTATCAAATTGAATCAACTCTTAATTATTTGTATTTGATCGACCTCCATCAATTGAGTTAGTTCATAGTTTTCATACAAAAGCGACGTACGTCGTCGGCATGTAATTAACCTTTATGAGTGAAAATGGTATTAAATAGATTTATCATGAAAATATTTTCCTGTCGTTTCTTACTGATTTGTGTGAATACAAACAATCAAATATATGCATTAAAAATTGTATCGGTATCACCCTAAAGAACAAATAAAAAAGAATAAAGTGAATATAATTAATTTGAAGCTGATTTAAATTAAATTCTAAAATTTGATTTTATGATTACTTTTAGGTGTTTACTTGGTCGCATTCATGGCAAACTCTTTTCATGATCGTTGCTAATTAAGACGACAACTAAAAATCAATCTAAAATATATTGTTCTTAAAAAAACCAATTCTAAATTTCTTTGGCTACTGTCCAAAGTTGTGCTAGCTAGGCACTAAAGCTAGCTAGTCTGCAAGTTCATGCACTTCACTGCCAGTTAGCTGGATGCATGCAGGCACGCATGAATTGGCATGTTGCCGACAACGGCTTTGTGTCGACGACATTCCACGCATCACACATTGATCAGCTCCCGCCACTAATTAATTAAGCTACTACTAGCTGCATGCATATGTACAGTAAATGTTCATGTTGAACCTAACACAGTCAAGTACTGCACGTCCATCTGAAATGGACATATCATAAGGTACAATTTAATGGTCATGCATGCATGTACCCTGTACTGACTCCTGAGTCCTGACGGGTGTCTGCGGCCATATATGCATGCATGAATGACATAGAATTGACCTCGAGAAAAATAGGGTCATATAGGGAAGCAGAGAACAAGGGGTTGTTATTAATAAGATGATTGTCGACATAATATTTACTGTACTACTTGAACTTAGAACAGTCTCAGTGCAAGATACTACTACTATAGAAATGGTCATCTTACAGTCCAACAAGAACATAACGGTTCAGCCACCCATATTGCAGCCAACTGATCACTGATGACTAGTCGATCGCATCTCTGACGGGTGACCACCCATTATCGATCTTCATATCTATTGAACCATCGCAAATGTAGTAAAAACAAATTAACAAAATAATTTGCCGCAATATACACTACTAGAGAACCGATCTTTGCTAAGATTCACGGAAACCTTAATAGTCCCGGTTAAAAAATCTAACGGGTCCCGATGATCTTTAGTCCCGGTTCACACCTTCCCTGACCGTATTAGACGCATGTCAGGGAGCTGGGGATCTTTAGTCCCAGTTGGTATTACCAACCGGTACTAAAGATCCTCACTTTAGTCCCGGTTGGTAACATCAATCGGGACTAAAGATAATTTAGATCTTTAGTCCCGGTTGGTGTTACCAACTGAGACTAAA
Source organism: Oryza punctata (assembly GCA_000573905.2). NCBI lineage: Eukaryota > Viridiplantae > Streptophyta > Magnoliopsida > Poales > Poaceae > Oryza > Oryza punctata. Next base: position 7,520,835 of record CM002499.2, on the reverse strand, counting down.
GTGATCTACCTTTTTATACTTCTTCCTCCTTCAGCTCGAGCCATTGCTGCCGAGAGGAGGAAGGACAAAGGAGGTGTTGCCGAAATTTTTGATAAAATTGTTTTGGTGATAATATACAAATCGAAGAGATCGAAAAGGTTAGCAACTCCATTCTCTAATAATGTATTCTTAGCATATTACATTTATAGCTTTGGTTCTATACAATATTATCTCCAAACAAGGTTTACGCAAAATGATGAGAGGAAAAATATGTATAGGCAAAATTAGGTTGATTTTGAAATTAGAAAAATTTGGATAAATATGTTATAAAAGAGATGACAGAGGAAAAATATAGAAAATTAAGTTAGTTTAATAAAATAGTTAAAAAAAGTATAATACATTAAAGATATGCTTACAACTTTAGAAAGAATGAAAAAGAATAATATGTGGAACTATTGTAAAATTATTGTATGATTATTTATAAAAAAGAGTAGAAAACTAAGGTAATTGAAAAATATGTAATATAGCTAGAAATAATTAAATACAATAAAAATATGTTTAGTACTTTAATAAAAAATTTAAAATAATTGTAAACTTTTCTTCCTTCTCATCGCCATCATTGTAGCTCTTTTATAGAAATTAGTTTCACTTTTAGTTATGATGTTTTAAATTATTATATGATTATTTAATTAGTTTCAGTTTTGTGGATTTCTTTAGTAACATTGGATTATTTGATGTACAGATGGATCGGTAATGGATGTACACCACGGACCGACGGTCAAAAGAGTTTATTGAAGCGTGCATTATTTTTTGAATGTGGCCAATGCTAACAAGCATAAGGGTCTCATGTGTTGTCCATGCAAAAAGTGCAGTAACCAGAAGGAGTATTCTACATCAAAAACTATTCATGCACACTTGTTTGAGTCTGGATTCATCCCTGGATATAATTGTTGGACCTCGCATGGAAAGCTAGGGGTTACAATAGAAGAAGATGAAGTAGAAGACGAGAACATACCGGACTGGGCTCATTAATACGGTGGATTTGAAGAAAATACAACAGGCAAGGCAGACGGAGCTGTTGAAGATAACAACGCTGCAGATGATCTTAGTCAGATGTTGCGGGACGTAAAGGACGGCTGCGAAAGTGAGAAGGAGGTCCAGAAATTGGACCATATGTTAGCGGACCACAAAACTTCGTTGTACTCAGGTTGCGAACAGGGGCACAAAAAGTTGGGTACGACACTAGAATTCTTGCAATGGAAGGCCAAAAATGGTGTGAGTGACAAGGCATTTGGCGAGTTACTGAAACTCGTAAATAACATTCTTCCAGAGGGAAATGAATTACCCGAAACAACATACGAAGGTAAGAAGGTAGTCTGTCCTCTAGGTCTGGAAGTACAGAATATACACGCATGTCCGAACAATTGTATCCTCTATCGTGATGAGGAGTACGAGAACCTAAAAGCATGCCCGGTTTGTAAAGCACTACGATACAAGATTAGACGAGATGATCCAGGCGATGTGGACGGACAACCTTCGAAGAAGAGAGTTCCTGCAAAGGTGATGTGGTATTTCCCTATAATACCACGGCTCAGGCATTTGTTCAGGAATAAAGAGCATGCTAGAATGATGCACTGGCACACAGAAGAACGTCAACAAGACGGGATGCTGAGACACCCCGCCGAGGGGTCGCAGTGGTGAAACATCGCAATGGCAGAAAGGCAAGCATTTCGAACAGAAACCAGACCACCGTACTAAGCCTAAACATCGCAACGGAAAATTCGTGTTTGCTATGGTGAATGATCTGAAAGTAGTATTTGGAAGGGACATGGCAGCCATCCTATAGAGAGCGAAGATGGTCACACGGCGATGTGGAAAAAGAAGTCTATTTTTTGGGAGTTGTCCTATTGGGAAGTCTTAGACGTCCGGCACGCAATCGATGTGATACACCTCAGTAAGAACCTTTGTGTCAACCTGTTGGGCTTCCTAGGTGTACATGGGAAGTCGAAAGATACACTTGAAGCACGTAATGATCTCAAACATATGCAACAATGAGAGGACCTTCACCTAGAACCGACGGATAAAGAAAGCCAATACTTGAGTCTAGCAAGCTACACCCGCGCCGTTGCCGGCATGCTGCGCCGCCGCCGCCATGCCGTACGTGAACGAATGCCGCTACGTGAGTGAACGTGAAACAGACGTGAACAAACGCGAACGAATGCAAACGAACATGAACGAACGCGAACAAACGTGAATGAATGCCGCTACGTGAACGAGCGTGAACGATAGAACGAATGAACGTGAACAAACATGAACGATAGAATGAACGAACGATAGAACGTGAACGGACGTGAAAGATAGAATAAACAGGACCACGAACGATAGAACGTGAACGAACAATAGAACGAACGTGACCGAATGAACGAGAACGAGGTATATATATTTATATGTTTTCAATTTAGACTTAGGACCGTTGTACATGTTTTAATTAATTCTTTTTCTTTGTCAGATGTGGTGCAGCTGCTGACCGCTGCCGTCACTCAAGCTTAAGTGGTCCCAAGAACTCCAAGCAAAACTAAGGCAAGTTACATGAATTCGCTGTATTTAATATGGACATGTAGGTGTCATACTTCTTAACTAGCTAGGTGAAATTTGATTAGATGTTCTTAACTAACTAGGTGAAATTTTAATACATATATACGTATGACAATATGCACGTAGGTTGCATGTATAACAATTAATTACCTGGTCATCTTACGTATTCCTCAACAATGTCAATATATGTATAACAATATACTCGTAGTTGATGTGTACTACTTAATGTTACGAATAGATAGCAGATCGCGATGATGAATAGATCCTCATGGACCAGATCACAGAGCAATCAATATTGGGCGGATGAGGAGGGGATCGAGGAACCCAACCAATACCTAAACGAGGAGGGCAACGAGGGCACAAACGGGGAGAAAAGTGAAAGGCAACCGGCCATTGGAGAGAAGAGGGCACGCGGACAACGAGGTGCCACGAGGAAGCTAGAGGGCAGGCACATTATTACTGAAGTGGCCCCAGACGGTGAACCAGTAGCCCCAGCCGGTATACTAAGGAAGTTTGTGGGACACAGTGGTTGGGTCGTGAGGGATCACGTGCCCATCAGTACAGTGAACTGGCATCAATCAAGGTCAGGCGGGGATGACCAAAGTTATCTCCTAGATACGGAGAAAGACATGCTATGGACCACCATGCTCGAGACCTTCACGGTCCTTCAGGCAGATCAGCTAAGATTGAAAGAATGGACTCTGAAAAAAATGGTTGAACAGTTCCAGAACTATAAGTCAGATCTGTACAAGAAATATGTCTTGAAGGGTCTGACACCTGATTTCGACAAATTAACAAGCTAAGGGATCATTGGGATGCGTTTGTCACATACAAGACCTCCCAGCGCAGGCAAACGCAGATAGAAAAGAATAAAGCCAACGCCGCTATGAAGGAGTACCATCACCGGCTAGGGTCAGGTGGCTATAAGAAGGCAATCCCCAGTGGGATAAACTGGAAGCTGGGTTGATAGAAAAGGGTATCGAGCTGGCCACAATGAACTGGCTTGAACGTTCCAGAAATTAGTATTATGCTCACGGTGGAACGCTCGATCTCACTGATGGCTCCCACGGTGGTACTATGCTATCGTGAAGCAGCAAGCTGACTTACGGAAGCAGTGGAGGCGTCTGCTCAGGTAACATTCAAGCCCGACAGAGAGAAAGACGAGCTTATGCTCGCACTACAGAATCCCAAGCATCCAGGATGAATGCGAGGAAAAGGCGTGGTTGCTTGGAAATATGGATTTCAAGAGGACAGCCACACTTACAGGAGTCGCATGAGGAGCAAGAGGGATACTGAGGCAAAATTAAGATATCTCGAGGAGAGGGTTGCCCTGCAGGACATAAGGATGTAAGAAGAGGTGGAACGACGGGTGGACCAACGCCTAGCGGAACGACAAAGCCAACAGACGGTGCAGCCGTCTGTCCCTCCAGTCATGGTGAGCCCCTAAGGCAATCACAGCAGTTGTGCTTCTATAGGGCAAGTAGGAGAACAGGGCAAGAAGCTGCAGCAAGGATAGGTCATGACGAGCCATCGTACCCCGTTGATGAAATCATGCGTCGGACACCTTGTGAGCTACATAGTCCCTTTAAGAACATATCACTCAAGATATGCTCACAGTTTTATGATATATGTCTTGTAAATTGTGAAAAGTGGTGCATATGTTAATTACTAAGTAACCTCGATTCTCATGAAGGTGGCATCGGGTATGGCCATACTAGTGGACCCTTCAGGGACATACCATTGCAGGCCCATTCCACCTGGGTACTCAAGGGTTGAAGTTAAAATGGTGGAACAAGGGTTCGAGGATGTCAAACTGGACATCCCCGGAGGAGACGGGGAGATAAAACTAGGAGAAACAGCCCACGCCATTATACTATGGTGCAAGTGGTACATCGTGTTTCCTGGGCGAGAAGCGGTGTCTTCTGCTCCGCCTCCTCCACCACCTCCACCTCCTCCGCCTGCACCGTCTCCTCCGCCTCCATCTCCTCCGCCTGCACCGGCTCCTCCACCTCCGCCTCCTCCACTTGCACTGTCATCGTCTGCTCCACCTTCAAGTGCTAAAAAGTCATGCACACTTCGTCCCGCGCCGTCAAAGTCCACAGAACAAACGAAGAAGCCAAGACTTGACGAGCCAAAACTCCCCGCTCTCAAGAAAAGGGTGTACGACTTAACTCCCGAGGAGACTGATGAGGTCGTAAGAGCGCAAGTGAAGGCGTTCTTCAAGCCACGGAGCCCACAAAAGAAGATTCCTATAGACCCGGCTGCTAAGAAGTTCTTTCAGAAGATGAGCGAACCGGTCAAGAGGGCTTTACTTTTAGACTATGACCGATCGATGATGAAGTCTTTTAAGAAGCAAAGAGGAAAGATCAAAGATGTGCATCAACTCGGAAAGCAACCAAAACAATCGGTTGAGCCGTTGCTACCACCCGGTGAGGAGGAATTTAGGCAATGGATGAAAGAGACGACTCTAAACAGGGAGCAACTGGTGGGAAACGCACCAATAAAAGTAGCAACAGAAGCGGATTTGAAATACAAATTTACCCTCGGTGAACCTCTTGTCAAGCCTGTTCAGGTGAACACCCTCTCTACACAGATGTACCGATTCCATCAATGGTACATGGAACATTCATCCAAAGGTAGAACAGTGTTTGGAGCGAGGATAAGAAACACAGATTACTATCAAGGAGATGATGTTTTGTGGATCCACTTCGAGGATGTATTCGATGTATACCAACTAGATGTTCTCGACGTCTCGATTCTCAGCTGCTGGGTTCTGTAAGTATCATTTAGGCAAAATTTATTTCGTTTCTTAGCTCCTTCTATGTACCATTAAATGATTACACTATGTGGATAGTTGATGAAAATTCCTTTTATCCTTTGTAGAATGGAGATTCAATTGTGCCGTAAGTAGGGGACTTACAATATTAGATTCATGGACCCCTACAAAGTTAATGTTGACATGATACGGGACTTTGAGGAAGCTATATGATACGAGACTTTGAGGAAGCTACAGAGGACAATATTGTTCATTTCCTGGTGCAGTAGCATTATCAGACCTACATACTATTGCCCTACAGCACAGAGTGAGTTTTTACTATCTTTCGAATTCGTACCAACTTCCTCCTTGCACTCATACCGTGACATATATATCATCTCACGCAATTTGCAGATTCCACTGGGTCTTTTCCTCTTCGATCTTTCACTATGCAAAGTACATGTCTATGACTTAATGGATAAACCGGAGTCTACTTTCGCCAAGATTTTTGAAGTGATAGACAAGTAATGCCATCTATTCAATTGTCATTAATTATAAACACTGCTATTGCTACTATACGGATCTCCGATATTTAATCATAGCTTCCAACTGTTCATAGGGTATGGGCAAAGTTCCATAGATTGGTCCACGGGGTTTGGAAAGAAAAACTTAGTAGGAGGTTTAATTTTCCGGTGAGTACATGCTCCAAAAATTATTTTGAATCATTAGTTTGTTCTAGAATAAATTAGTATATTAAATATCTCGTCGTTTCTCCTTAAGTGTGCAAAACAGGAGCAGGAGAATAACTTGTGCGGCTATGATATCTGTGAATATACTCACTGCATTGTACACCAAATCAATAGTGACAAGGATCTGGAAGTACGTAACAAATCATTCATACATTATGTCTCGATTTCTTATTGACTTCAAATGATGGATTATTTACATGAGGAAAAACTCCCCAACAAAAAATTGATAAAGGCTGTTCAAGAACAATTGATGGGATTTATCAATGAACAAATTATTGAACCCGCGGGAAAATTTCACTACGATGGAAGACCTATTGATCATCAACCACATATATAACATGTCTTAGGTTTCTTCGTAATATACAATAGAACATTAGAATTTATGATGGATTGTAATATATGTATATATTTAGATACGTATACATTTACTTATGTGTGTATATTTTGGTAGTATATGTATATTTTTAGTTGAGTGCATATATTTTGATAATATATATTTGTAGAATATGTATTTATACATTTATATATGCATAATGCATATATATATATATATGTATAAATACATATATTAAATATATACACATATTATATATACATATGTTATGCATAATATATAAAAAGGCAGCAAGCAGAACCAGCAATTTAAAAAAATGAAAAAATATCTTTACTCAACCGGGAATAAAGATGGTTACGTCAGCCACATGGCGCTACCATCTTTAGTCCCGGTTGGTGTTACCAACCGGAAATAAAGATGGTTCTTTAGTCCCGATTATTTTACCCGGGACTAAAGATAGATATTTTTAGTTCTGGATTCAGGGTTCCGGTTTGCTAGTCGGGATTAAAGGGTTACGTACCGGGATTAAAACCCATTCTTGGTACATCCGTGCCTTAAGTAAAAAAAAAGTTGCATCGGTGCATTCGCCGCAAGTTGCTGGTCATCATCGTCGTCATATTGCTAGCTAAGATGTAATAATGGTTCATATTTACGAGCCCTTAAGATGTGGTGCATATTGCAAGGGAGATTCATTTTTTAAACTGTACGTAATGAACTACGTACCCTAACCATGTGTCTAGAACGACAATGTGCATCACTGGTGATTAATTAGTCATCTTGAACCTAGCAAAGCAGAAATTTATATAAAGTACATCCTGTGCTAACTAAAGATAGCATATTATCGTGCATGTTACTGTCGCTACATGTGCATATATGCATGTACAGCACTATCTAGGAAGAAATTTATGAATTTCAACTTAATGATTGGCAGCAGGTACGCTTGGGCACATGAGAATTAATCATGAATTGGCCCTATTAAATTAATTTCGTTGTGTGGTCGTTTGGAGGTCTATGTCACAAATCTAATTTGGAAGTAAGTCTACACATGGATTCAAGGGACTCTCCCAAAGAAAGCGAGATTTCCTTCAGCATATATGTCATATGACATGAATGGATTATCAAAATTAATTATGGGTTTATTGAATTTATTATTCTTCTTATGAGCAGCCTATCTTGTCCTCTAGTCCGCCCACTCCTTACAAATTACGAAAAATAAAATCTATTGGAAACACATTTGGTTTGTATGGACTTTGGAATTAATTAATAGTTAATAAAAATGTTCAAAAATAATGTGAGGTTATTTTGTAGTGTTATTCGAATGTCCTAGCTAGGGATATTCTTTTTAGATGATTTAGTGGATTCGGATTATATATATAGATAATTACTTATAGTGATGAATTAAATATTACGTATTGTTAAGTTAATAAATAGTCCGAAAAATTATCTAAGTAATGATGATGAATGAAGTTTCTTGAGAAATTATACATTTCAAGCATGGGCCATAGTTGAGGGAGTGTGGACTTTCTCAGCCTGTTATATCCTTCCTTGTTTCTTTCCTTTCTTCGGGCCTAGAATGAAGCCCACCACGCAAACCATGGTCTGAAGTCCTGAACCCAAATAAAGGAACAAGTTCACTTGGACCCCTTTAACTAGTGACTGAATCTAATTTGTATCCCTGAACCACAGTACCGCATATCTCGATCCCCAACTATTAAAACCGGTACAATTTAACTCTTCGACGGTTTTGGAGGGTGGTTTTGCTGATGTGACGCCTACGTGACGGTATTGACCTGGTTTTCGTTCCACGTGGCGTTGACGTGGCGCTTAGATGGCATTAGAATTAAAAACTATGTGTGGGGCCCATTTGTCATTCACAAAAAATATGTGTGGGATCCACTGACATGTGGGGCCTTCTCTCTCTTATCTCTCTTTCTCTTCCCTCCCTCCTGTCCCTTCTCCCTCCTCACTCTCTCCTGTAGTGGGCAGCGAGGGCTGGAGACGGCGGCGAGCAGCGGAGATGAGGGCGTGGCGCGGTGGCCCATGAGCGTCAGAGATGCGGGAGTAGCAGCGGCCCGATTCCCCAGCAGTTGTCGTTCCTGTCCCAGATGAGCTCGACGCGCAGCGCCCGCGGCGGCTGGGCCAAACGGCAATGCCGTGTTCGCGACATTGGATGGATGGATGGGGTCATGGCGGCAATCGGTGGCGAGCGATACCGCTCGGCGGTGACCGAATTGACGAAGAGGGTGGCTACAGCGGGAACGAGGAGCCGACTAGCGTTGGGGAGAAGAGGAGTCGTTGGCGTGGTTCCCACTAGTCGGCTCAGAAAGGGGATCCGGCCCTCGCCCGCCCGCCCTCCCATCGCCGCTAGCTCCCACCCGCCCTTGCCGCCGCCGCTAGCCCCCATCCCATGCTCGCTGAAGGGGAAGAGACAGAGACAGAGGGAGGAGGAAGAAGGAAGAAGAGAGAGCATGATTATATGGGCCCCACATGTCAATGGGTCCCTCACATATTTTTGGGATGACAAATGGGTCCCGCAAATTTTTTAATTCTAATACCACCCAAGCGCCACGTCAACACCACGTGGAACGAAGACCATGTCAATACCGCCACGTAGACGCCACGTCAGTGAAACCGCCCTCCAAAACCATCAAGGAAGTCAAATTGCACCAGTTTTAATAATTGGGGTTCGAGATATCAAGTATTGTTGTTCAGGGATACGAATCAGATTCGGTCCCTAGTTAAGGGAGTCAAAGTGAACTTATTCCCCTAATAAAAAGGAATATACATATAACGCAAGCATTTTTTCCCTTTCTGCGATCACATGAAAATTGAAATGAATAATTTTATGCTTGGTACTATCAGAATTATGTTTTTCCATATTAGTTTTGTTAACATAAATCTGTGCTTTGTTATCTCTATCAGACTTGATTTTTTTTAACGTTGTTTAGTTTCTTTTTAACTAACCAACATCATATTAAAAAAAAGGAACTTCCAGCTATAGGCAAGCAGGTAGATAGTTAAGGACACTTCCGCATTTTTTTTTCTCTTGGGTCATGGAGAAATCAAACTGCATCTCTGAAACTTGCACAAATTTTGTGTGAGATATGTGCTTTTAAATAGGCATAAGTTGTCTTTTCTGTTTGCTAATCTCTGTCAGCCACAGCCCATGAACATCCTTAGCAGGATTCGGCGAATAAAAACGTCCGACGCGGTTGCGTTGCAGACTTCCATCTTGTTGCACTCAACAAAAACAATTCAACTCCTGTAAAAGTTTCAGACAAACATATACATACTAGGAAATGAACTGTTGCTGTGTTGCACAATCATTGCACTAGCCTGCAAGATTTCAGATAACATGTTCTACTAGCAAATTTGCTTATCCCGATTACACAATCTAAAAAGAGAAATACCACAGTCATAGTAAAGAAATATAGTTTTTTAAGCAAAACCAGTTTAATCAAAACAGATGACCCACACAGCCTCTTAATGCATAATAAAAATATAAATATTCTCTCACAACACTCACACTGGATTCTGCATCTGCCCTAGAGCAAACAGCAGATCAGCATTATTCTCCATATCACTTGTTCCTGCAAAACTTCATGTGTCTATCCATGGACTATGGACTTACAAACACTGCATATTCAGTTCAACAACAACAAAAGAATCCACACGTTTTCATCATTCATCCGTGCAACTCCCCCACTGGCCATACCCGGTGCTGAACGTTCCTCCACCGCTCATGACCGTTCGCACGGAGATGCCCCACTGCCGGGCCATGTCCCTGATCGACATTGGCACCGGGAGCTTACGCAGGGCACGCCGGAACGCCTTGTCCACAATGCCTGAAATCACGCTGTACATTCCCTGGTGCTGTTCATCACCGTCGTCGTCGTTGATACAGAGCACCGGGGAGCTTCGTGGATAATCAGCTGGGACAAATAGCTTCGCCGGCTTGAGAGGAGACGCGCCGTATGCCGTAAACGGAAGCTCCATGTCTCGTGCAAGAGACACTGCAGTGTAGCTGAATTTGATCACTGTGCCGCCATCTCTGTGACTGTCGATTCTGATCACGGTATCGAAAAGTTCTGCATTGATGAGGTTGATCTCATACGAGAGAGCGATGTCAACACTCTGTTCTTTCTGCCTCTTTGTCTCATCCTCTTCATGATTAACCAAGTTGTCAATATGGCTTTGCTGATAGGCTGATCTTCTATCAGTAATGTTTTGCCATGGATGGGAAATGGTCACTTTTGCAGGTTGCTCTTGCTGATTATTCTGAATTCGTTTGCCAACAGTGGATGGGTTTGGCTGACCGGTAGGCTTGAGAGTTCGGGGTGACTCACGACTTGCATTTGTCTCTCTAATTTTACCATTTTTACCATTCATCTCTCTAATGTTCCTCCTCCAACCAACTCCTTCAATACCTCCATCTTCTGAAACATTTCGATCAGCCAATCGTTCGGGCGTCCCCGATGACCAACCTGCAGCCCTGCAACGTTGCTGTCCATGTACATTTGATCCAACAGTTGCCTGTCCTAGGGTTCCTACTGAATTAACCAAATGCTGAAGAAGTTGATTGCAACACCAGTAAAATGCTAATGGAGGGATTGCTCCAGGCTGAGTGTTAAGAATCTGGTGGATTATGACCTTGATCAGAACTTGCAGTTCGACAGGCAGCCTTGTGGGAACAGCTAGATTGGACGCGGTTATATCAATGCTGCCGGTATCTTTCAATACTCTGTCCACAAATTCCTTCCAATAGGCACGCTCTGCCACATGAAGTCCAGCCAATGTAGTATCTCTGGTTGAACACAAATGACAAAATGGAGGATTCAGAAATTCAGATCGAAGTAAAAGCTAAATACCTTAAAAAAATGTTAAAGCTAAATCACAATGACATCCAGGTGTCATCTTATATATTTCCAGAATCTGTCCGCTTATCCCCTAAATGAAGGCATAGTATACCTCCTCACGAACAATTAATTAATTGAATCCTCGCGAATATGTGATTTTGTTACACAAAATATATCATCAGCCATCACCACACAGGATGAATGCAAGCTTCCAATCTAGAATATGGTCAGAAGCGATCCAGAGAATAACAAGAAAGAGGGAACAAGGACCTGAGATCACACATCAAAGAAGAGAAAAAAGGCATACTTACTTTCAGTTGTAACTAACCAGACAAAAGCATGTTGACGCAACTAATTGTTGACTAGTGTAGATTTATTCAGCGGTAGCTTCTCCCAGAATCAGAATCAGAAAGTTTCCCAAAATAATATAGTTTTTTTGTTGAATTGTATAATTTAGAAAATAAATTAGATGGCAGATATTTTTCAGATTATCAGAAACTGATTACCGAACTGTGATCTTACGTTTTAACAAACAAAACAAAAAAGGACATTTTGCCTCTGTCCACGCTAGCATCATCAAATGGGCTAACAGGCCTCACGGGGACCTGGGCCAAAATGAGCAACGCAGCATCCTGCAAATCACAATTGCCTGAATTTTTTTTCTATGGAGCAATTGCCTGAATTTTGAATGGCAAAGCCGGCCGCAACCTTCCCCAGGTAAGCAAAAACGTAAACACATTGACAGACCGACGGGGCATAGCCGCATAGGCATGACGAATATTACTAATTATGGGATTATTTAGTAATTACTTAATCATGGTTCTTACTGGTTGTTGTTCTTGAGAAATTTGATTAATTATTAGCTCTAGACAAGCAAAATGTAAATATCAAGAAAAAAGAACCGATTAGCCCAAGACCGCAAAAGATTTTGAGGGGTGAAATGAACAGTAGCACCAGAAATCATCTAGCCGTATAGCGACCGAATTCTCAAATCGAAGCTACAGGTATGAAGCAAAATTACCTGGAAACCAATGTGACCAAGCAAGAAGAACTGAAGAAAACAGTAAAAACAGCGAAGTGTAGACAATATATACGCACATCATGTCGAGCATCCAGCCGCGGATGATCATGAAATCCATCGGTCCGCCGCCGCAGCCGCCGCCGCCGCCGCCTCCGTGGAGACCCCTCGTTACCGAGGTCGAGCACTTAGGTCTTAGGGTTCGATATTTTATTGATATTGCGGGAGATCAAAAACACACGGTCATAGCGGATAACAATTCATAACGGAGCCCCGCGTCCGTTACCACGTTATGCTGTGGCCCTTTTCGGATTTTGGCAAGGAAAGAAGGATGGGATTGGGTGGTTGGCGGGTTTCTACCAAACCCACCGCCCGCCCCCAGAATCGTATGACATTCTTTTCATCAGTCATGGATTAATTAGCTTCCAACGAATTAAACTAATCGTACAAGTTAATTTTCTTTTTCGAGAAACACGCACAACGCACACCCTACCCTGTATATCTTGAGATTAATGAAGTTACCACGGATGTCTCATTATCAACCAATAACATGAAGGTGGGTATTATATCGACTTACCGTAGTTGTTATAATTGCTACCATGTATAAGTTATGAATAGGCAATAGCAATAATGGAGAACCGAGCTTTTTTAGTGGACTAAAATCATAAATTTCTTGGTTGTGTTATAAATTTGTACTAAAAATGTTTTTATTATCGGTTCTAAAAGTTCAAGTCCAAAAACATTTTTAGTCCCGGTTGGTGTTACCAACGGGGACTAAAGATATATCTTTAGTCCGGGTTGGTAAAGATGAAGGATCTTTAGTCCGGGTTGGTGTTACCAACTGAGGCTAAAGATATTTTTAGTACCGGTTGGTAACACCAACGGGAAGTAAAGATGTATTTAGGGTCTAGTTCAAAAAGAAAGCATCTCTTTATAGGTTAGATGTGCATGGTACGTGAGATGGTAATGTGCGTGAGGTTGGAGTGAGAAATCTTGAGTTTTAATCCCGCAACACGCAGATTTTTTTTACTGGGTATGCATCTTTAGTACCGGTTATTTCAACCGATACTAAAAAGATCGAGATATTTAGTCCCGGAAATTTAGTCTCGATAGCTATAACGGTAATAAAGGGGTTTACGAACCGGAAATAAAAAACCACTTCTCTAGTAGTGTAGATGTGGGTCCCTTTACAAATAAAAATAATTCTAAATTAGTCTTTAATTAGGTGGAGAGAACGGAGTAGAGGGAGAAGAGAAATTCTCATTTATTCTCTTGTTGCTGACCATAGGTTTATGGTTGTTTCTTGTTATGGTCGAGCTTATGTTCAATACTATAATGACTATGGTTCACCTTAAGATTACTTTTTTACAATATTGTGGTTACCCTAATACTGATGACAATGAGGTTTTACTTTAGCCACACGATCTGGTTGAGGAGGTGAAGAATAATGTGCATCAGTTTCCACTATGCTGCCATCCTGCATTAGAAAGAGGCAACCCATCCTTTAATCTAAAACTTGTTTTCCTCTAAGTACCTACAAGTGTTCGACACTCTTGCCGGTGGGTTAATGTGTTAATGAAGATGAAGGGATTGTTTTGGCATTAACAAAGAAGAAAACAAACATGATTTCTCACTTTGAACCCCCATTAATTATAGGATTATTTAACTAATAGTATGTTAGATTAGTTTAATTAGTTACATGCCAATCAATCCATAGCCGTTGATTTATTATGGATTAAAAGTATATATGTCGCGTGGTGACATTACTACACAATGTCAGAGGATACAATTTCCAGCACGCTCTGAGGCTGCACAGTAACTTGGATCCACTTTAATTACATAAGAAAATCTCATAATACTTGGCAAAACTTGTACCAATTCACAAAATTGAAGTCTTAGGCCATCCCCAACCCAGAAAATATCAACTAGTTTCCATATTTGCCATATCATATAGACACTAGTATAGAAACTATGTATCCAATGGATGGTGTCTTGAAATTAAATTCTCTTCCAATCACCTCTCTTCTCTCTCATTTTATCCACCTATCTCCATGTTTTTATTCTTGATTCTTGTGTAGACATGGTTTCTTGCATGAGACATGGTTTCTTCATCATTTTACCTCTCTCCTCATTAACTCTATTACCACATCAGATTTTTGCTTATGAGATTTTTTCTTATGTGGTAATGTATTAAATGCTATGAACACTAGATGACATGGAGGGTTGGGGATTGTCTTAAACTCAACTCATATGTTGAGATACTTTTTTGAAGAAAGGGCAAAAGCTTTGCCACTTTTATATTGATAGAGCAGGAATAAAATCATAAAGTATTTACAGAGCCCGAGGCAAAAACAAACGAGCCCGCAAAATAAGACAGCAAGGCACTACTCTCCTGCCGGGATTAACTCTGTGATTTTTTGCCGCCCCCACTGTGATCCAGGTACGCGCCTCCTGTTTGATCTTGGCAATGATGTGGCCTGTAAAATAAGACAACAGTTCGTCGTGCATGATATTTAGTACCACCATTCTTCAATTGTCGCACATCCGTCCCACTCTTGCAACCGGAGATCAGCTCCTGTCCCCCGTTGTATTTTAGCCCAGATTCTTTTGGATAGTATGCAATTTGCTAGCAGGTGTAAAGCTGACTCCGGCACTATGCGGCAAAGGGGGCAAAGATGTTGATTGGCCCACCCTCTCTTTTGTAGCCTATCTGTCATCTAGACTCTGTTTTGGATGATGAGCCAGGAGAAGAACTTGCATTTAGGAGGAGCCCAACACTTCTAAATGGTCTGGTTGTAAATCATTCCCACCGCTCCAAGAAACTATAGCATGTATGCCAAACTGGAAGAGTAGACTCTATTGGGCATCAGTTTCGAGACGATGGAATCCTTCTTGTTGGTTAGAGGACCAACATATTGTATCATGGTCCATAGGCAGATGTACTAGTGCAGATGGTATGCCTCTGTTATACGCAGTAGGTCGATATCTCGGATCCAGGTGTTAGGGCAAGGGCCTCATGCACAATTCTGGTTTTGCATTTGGAGGCCGCGAAGATGGCTGGAGCGATATCCTTGGGTCTCTTATCCTCGAGCCAGTGCGAGTCCCAGAAGCTGGCCGTTTTCCCGTCCCACTGAATGATTGTCATTGCCGCAGTGAAGAGGTCCTTCCAGCTGTTTGCAGGGAAGTACAGTACCACTCCAAGGCTTGTTCGGTTCCATCCACTCGTACCATAACCACCTCAACCTTAGCTCTTGGGCAAAGCGGTACAAGTCAAGCACACTTAGACCTACTTGACCAAACTTGTACCAGTTCACAACATTCTCTATTTCTTAATGTTCATCCCAAATTTAATCTTGATTTTTTTGGGTAGTGTGAAAGATGAAGCCAAACTCTAGGGCTGTTTGGCAGGCTGATATGCAGCTGCGGCTCTCAGACATTATCTTCGCAGCCACAGCACAGGCTGCCAAACAGCTCCTATATCTGAATTTTACTATATCTGGCAAGAAAATAGAGGGTGCACATGTGAGATCCACTCGAAATAAATTCCATCTTCGTGAAATATGGGAGTTTTTATTTCGCATTTGTTGCCTAAGCCTTGCAGAGACAACATTATCTCATCTAATTTTCTCAAAAGGAAGAATCAAAATTCACAATATTCTCCCGCAAAACAAAATTCACAATATTCTCTCTCAATACTCCACATGAATATTGTACAACGTACCACAGGTTACACTTACTCTGTTCTACTGCATTTGCTCCACAGTAAACAGCAATTTCAATTCTCCATTTCCACTTCCTGCACATGTATCTACATGAATCTAGTTTATCAATGGAGTGCTAGCTACGTATTAGCAACTAACACCGCATCTGATCTGTTCAACATTCATTCAGCAAAAGAAAACAAAAGCCGAATGCATGCACATTTCATCCTTTGCCGGTGCAGCTCTTCCACCGGCCATACGCGGAGCTGAACGTCCCTCCACCGCGCCGCCGCGCGAACTTTGCCACGGCGCCGCGCACGGAGGCGTCCCACGCCCTGGCCATCTGCTCGATCGACCTGGGCTCCGTGAGCTCACCAAGGGCGCTCTGGAACGCCGCATCCACCCCGCTCTGCTGCGGCGGCGGTGGCTCGTCGTCGAGGAGCACCGGCGAGCTCAGAGGGTAGTCCGCCGGGACAGTCAGGTTCGCCGACTTGACGAGAGACGTTCCGGCGCACGACGTGATCAGTTTCTTCATGTCCGATGCGAGCGCCACCGCGGTGTAGGTGAACCTGATCGATGTCGTCCTCCCGCTGTCTCCTCCGTCGTCGCCGGCGGTGACGGTGATCATCGTGTCGATGAGCTTGTCGTTGATGGCCTTGATCTCGCGCACCAGAGCACTGTCGCCGTTGTCTGTCTTTTGCTTCTTGGGGCTGCTTCTTGGACTAGATTCAGTTCCTGTTGCTGGTGTTGGGCCATCAGCAACAGCCGTCTCCGCGTCGTCGTCGTTGATCAGGTGGTCGAAGGGCCTCTTCTTGGCCACTGCTGCTTCAGCTCTGTCATCATGTACTTGATCTAGTAGTTGAAAAACATCATCTTCAGGGAGTTCATCTAGTGCTTTTTGGAAATCTTTAACTTCATGTCGTTCATCTAGTACTTGTCGGAAAAATCCAACTTGTAGTTTCTGTAGTAGTTGTTGGAAATCTGATGAAAAAGTTGTTGCATCATCGCTGTTGTTTTGACCCAACTGCGAAACGCTCGATTGTGCGGGTTTCTCTTGTTCATCACTTTGATGATCATCACGACCGAAAAAACTAAGATGGGGGGATTGCGGTGGCTCCTGGCAAAGCTGTGGCAGATGAACTCCAGCAATCTCTATACTCACAGCTTCTCTTTTCCTGCGGAAATCCATCAGCTCGTTTATGGAGCTCTCCTGCCTGCAGAGTTCCTCCTCGGTGCGTTCATCGATGCAGCTCTTCTGGAGCTGCAAGAATTTCAGAGCGGTTCTTGTCCTATCCCTGATCGATGATTTGATCCCGTATGCTTGAGCATGTTTGGGTAGTGACTCCAGCTCTTCGTCTTCCATTTTAAGATCGACAAGTGATATGTTGAGTTCCATGAGATCAGAGAAGTAGGCATCCTTGAGTGAGCTGATCTTCTGAAATATTTCATCCCTCCTATCCACTCCCTCGACACTTTCCATTGTTGTTGGGTTTTCAGGTTTCAGGCAAGATGAATTGCTCTGTTGATGATCAACTGCAGTCACAGGCTCAGGTGGAGGCACTCTGATCTGCTGTGTTCCATGCATTTGGTCCCTCTGCATCTGCATCTGCATTTGCCGTTGATGGTTCATCCTCATCAAGAGCTGCTCCTGCTGCTGCTGCTGCTGTATCTGAAATGACACCGTTGGCTGCATAGACACACCACCTGAAACATTTTGCCTGAGCAAGTGAACCTGCTGGGCATTTGGTCGTCCGACAGCTGCAGAATTTTGCAGCATCACTCTTGCTGCTGGGTTGCTTTGCGCCTGACACTGGGTTCCTTCTGGTTGCGCCGTGCGCCGACCGGGCTGATTGCGCCACCGCCGACTCCGCTCCTTGTTCGGTGGTGGTGCCGATGGAGTGATCCCTCCAGGCTGAGAGTTCAGAACCTGTTCTGGCATTGGCGTCGATTCAGAATGCTGTTTCTTAGCTTTGATGATGCCTTGCATCTGAGATGGCATCCTTGTGGGAGCAGCTATGTTTGTTGCGGCTTGTGGCATTGCAGGGACCAAAGAATTGCCACCTTGAACAGCTTGAACTGGATGATGAACAGCTTGAACTGGATGAGCAGGCGACATCTGTTGCCTCATCTGCATCTGCTGGTGGTGATGAACTGGAGCAGGTTGTTGTGGCCCCAGATTAGAAATGTTCCATGATATTGTTCTCATATAGTCATCCATACTGCGGACCTGACTGAATATTTTGGCCTCAAGATCGACAGCAAACTGAAAACAAGCGTGCTGTTCCCTCCTGAAAAGTAGGGCCAATGTCCTCACCCTGATTGAACAGAAATGAAAAAAAAAGAGGGTTCAGAATAAATTCAGACATAAGTCAGAGCGAAATGATATCAGCAATGGCATGCTGGTTGTCATGTTAGATCTTTGCAGAATAATCAGTTCCCTACAAGAAAGCATATTGTAGTTGTGTGATGAACAATAAACTAATTGATTCCTTGCAGTCACGTGAATTACACATGAAATATGTCACCAGTACACATGATCGATGCAATAATCCAAAATATGAAGGACCTAAGGCGATTTGGAGGATAAGCAAATCCTGAAACTAAACGATTGAGATCGCACATCAAAGGTAGGAAGAGACAACCCATCAACTAAGTTGATTTTACAGCAAAACCCAAATTATTAACCATTCAAAGATAATTAATCGGTTCTTCCCCGAACAAGGTTGTTCTCATGTGAACGAATTTTACAAGCGCGTACCAAAACAAACCCAATCAATATATATTCGTGTTCAGTTCATGATTGAATCCAAATCCAATCAATATCCTCAACCCAAGATGATATCTAGCACCACCTACGGCGAACAGAACAGAGCCTCTCATCGCTACTCCGGATTGATTGACGCAACCAATTTCGAGGCAGAAGCAACCATCCATCTAGGGCGTGGAGTGATCTATCGATTGATCAGAATTAATCAGGAAACCCGAAACCAACGAACCAACGAACCAACAAAATGCAGCAAAAGCAAAAGCAGGACGAAGCACGCAGCAGCAAAAGCAACCGAGAGAGGGAGGAGGAGGCCACGGCGGCAATACGCACATAGTTTTGATCACCTCCCGGCGGAATTCCGGCCCCGCCACTGCCACCCATCCACTGCCTCCGATCCCTCCTCCACCGCCGCCGCCGGCGCAGCCGAAGCCCAAATAGGCCGCCTCCATCGGAAACACAGATACGACCGGTCCACGGAGCACGAGCCGAACCCGCCGGAGACGAAGCCGCCGCCGCCGCGCGCGCGCCCGCTTGGATTCCGGCTACGAGAGCGAGTCGAGGAAGACGAGCGCGTGGGAGTGGGGAAGAAGGCTTCGATTCGATTCCCTTTTGGTTTCGCAGCGTGGGCCGAGCCGAAGCCGAGTCGGAGTTGGGGCGGGCCCATGGATTTCTCCTCCTTGGACCTCGGTCCACGAATCAAAAGCCCAAAAAGCCCACGAAGCCCAGGAAAGGATTTTTTTTTTCTCTTACTCCCCACTATTACCCCCCACGCCGCCGCTCTCCCTCTCCATCCGCCGCCGCCGCCCGCGCAGTCGCCTTGCCGCCTCTAGCGCCGACGAGGACACTCCACCTAGAGTGTTTCCACCCTAGACCCTCCCCACGGCCGCCTCCGTCTATCGTGCTCGATTCTTTTGACGCCGCCGGCCGCCGTTACGCCGAAATGTTGTCTCTCTCTCTCTCTCTCTCTCTCCTCCTCTTTCTTTATTTTTTTCCCCTTTTCCGTGCGGTTTGGTTCATCGCCGCGGTAGGAGTGGTAGTGGCTGTCTTTAGCTAGCAGCTTTTTTGGTGGAACCTTTTATGTCAGAGAAATTATCAAATGGATCAAGAATTTGTGGGATAGATATCGGTTCTTGAATTTGTGTGGAGTGATACTTTAGTTGTTTAATTGCATTGTAGTTCCAAGAACCTCCTCTATTAGCTTAGAAATTCAAAGTTAATGGTGTGAGAAGTTATAGTTGTTAGATTTCCCTATGAACGCGATGATCTTATCATTTGTTATTTGTGGGGTTGTGGTAGACCTTCGCTTGATGTGGATTAGTTTGTTTAAATTGTTGAGGGGTTTTATGGTTTGTTTACTGCTGTCGTATAGAAGTTCCTTGTCATTGAGAAATGAGAATTGTTGTGCTTTCAGGACTGGGTCATCTAAGAAGCATGAACTGAAGTCTAAACAGAAGCTTGAGAAGAAGCTCAAATTCTACACAAGTAGGTGTGCCTTTCCATTATTTTTTTTCATGTACTCTTGCTTGCGTTTGGTTGGTTCGCCATGCCTCTGTTGCTACCTTTGATTTTATTGTGCTCCCTCTTTCCAAAATACATGGTGCAATAATTTTAGGAAAAATCATCATTTGCAAACTTTGACTAATAATTATACTAAAAGTGTATATGTTTAATGTCATGCGTGTGGTAGTTTCATATTTGAAAGTTACCTTCACATGATGTTAATTTCATAATTGTTGACAATATATTATAAGATGATTTAATGGTCAAACTGTTGAAATACAATGTGGGGGAACATGTGAAAAACTAATATGCATTATATTTTGGACGGAGGGAGAGTATAAAGCAAATGTTGATTAATGTATAAAGATTGATTTAGAAGACCAGAGGATGGTGGTATTGGCTTGTTATCTTTTACTTCAGTGCTATTCTGAAATGCTTGTTATTCATTTTTGTAAAGGAGGACAACTAATTATTGATTTATTCCAAGAAAATTAATAAGCATGTAAAAGGGGCAATACTTCTTTCTTGAATAGTGAAAGCTAGGAAATATCTTATCCATGAATGAAAATACCTCTTCATTC